>JALAZF010000409.1:0-1252500 GCA_022829125.1 Lathyrus tuberosus | reverse complement strand
TTGATATGAGCCTTTGGTCAGGTGCATGTGTGGAAGCATGTCCATTGATATTTTAACAAAGTGATGATGTATATTGCCTCGAGAACCCAACTGGTTTTGAGTCTTTTACAATATATTTTAGGACAAACTAACAAATTCTTCTTCATTTTCTATGCATACTCATTTCACTTATGTAGTTCCCCATGAGCCTCATTACATGCTCAATATTCGGGTACGACACCCCTTTAATTTGTAAGTATTACTCTCTTCCTTTTCCAATTATTCAAGCATGGTGTTGTTTAGGAATTGTGACGAAAGCAAGAACATGGTTGAAGCTACAAACTGCGAAGAGAGTTCGAGCTGTGGGCTCGTTGTATTAATAATGCCAAATGGGCAAAATGAGAAGGTTGGCTATGACAAAGTGGAGAGGGAGATGTTTGAGAGTTACAGTTGTAGTAGTGATAATAATAGTCTAGATAATGTCTCGTCTAGGAATGGTGGTGTAATTTTGGTCTCTTTTATCTCAAAACCGACGAGAAGAACAAGTGAAATCAATGAAGGCCTCCATTGGTACATGCTTGGATCATTTTTGTGAAAAGTTGTAAAATCTAATTCAGTGGATGCACCAAGACGAATGCCATACCCAAGACATATCGTTCCACCTAGGGAAACTGATCTGCAGTAGCGGGGAGCTAAAAAGCCCAATATTCTCTTTGTATCATTTCCTCCTCACTATTAACAAGTAAAATATTACGACCATGAGTGTTGGAACACGATTGGAATTGTATCCACCATCTCACCTTACTATCACTTGGTTCGCGGTCTTGCTGATGCATAAAGGATTTAATATAAATACGAACCTTTACACTATAACAAAAAACCCTTTTACCTCGGTTGAAAAATGGGGTTCACCTTGGTTTTATAGGCGAGGTAACAAATGATGACACAAAAATGCGCCACATTACTCTTCGGGTTGACATCCACCGACAGGTAATGTGTAAGGGGTCATGGGTTCGATCCCTAGCCAAACCTTTTTGGAATTTTTAAATGTCGAAAACACCTTTCCCTTCAGTTTTGTCATTTAACCAACGACTAAACACGATTTAGTTTATTATGTCTAATGTAGATTTCTTATATCATTTAGCTCTAACTAAACATATAACTTTTCAAATTGGTTTACAAAATAATTATATGAACCATTATATTTGAAGAACAACTTACACTAATTAATCATTTTCGAGCATCCTGTAACTCACCATTCATCTCCCGTTCTTTAATGATTATAATATCTTCAATGTTTCAAGTTTTACATTCAACATTTATTCTTGAAAGCATAAAATTTGATGCTTTGCAAAATGATCTAGTATGGAAGTAAGTTGAACGAAAACTAGAAGTATTAGAGAGATTTTAAGCATTAAAGAACGTGAGATGAATGATGAGTTACATAATGCTCGAAATACATTGATTAATGTAAGATATTTTTCTAATAAAACATAATTTTTCATACTATTATTTTTAAAATCAATCTAATAGGTTACAAGTTTAAAGATGGCTTAGTGAAACAAACAACTGACATTAGATATAATAAACTCAACTATATTTTCTGTCACTATAATGTCCTCTTGACATGTTCGGTAGAACAAGATAACAATTGCACAAAGAATCACAAAAACACAATCTTAGTCTCAATCTCAAATGCAAACGCATTATTAACAACTAAACAACAACATATAGCTTTCAAAACTTTGCTAAGTATAACAACTAAACAAAAACAACAATACAACAACATCTACAATAAACCTATAACATCAAAATCAACAAACCTATAATGTACTTATCTCAACAAAAACAGCAACATATAACATCAATATCCATTTAAACAACAAAAATAAGATAAAAACCTCTAAGGTTTTGGGTCTCAACAACAACAAAATTTAAATCTATAGGGTTTCGTGTCTCAACAATAACAAACAACACCACCAACAACAGACAACAAAAACAAAAACAAGAACAACAATAACAAAAACAACATTGATGTAACATGATTAGTGATGTTTGACATACCATATATGTGAAGAAGAAGTGAAAAAATGATTTCGGTATTTAATTCTGGCAAGTATCGAACAAGAGCCATAAACACATATCATCTTCGTATTTCCTTGCTTTTTCAATAGTTGGAGGATGATATGGGTTTAGAGATCTAATTTTTTAGGGCTCTTCGTTAGGGTTATGTGTGTGTTGTTTTAATGTGATTTTTAGGCAGGTGAAACTGAACGCTACAAGCTAAGATATATATATATATATATATATATATATATATATATATATAAAAGAGTAAACAATTTCATCTCAGTTGGTAAAAAAAATCTATGTGAAGGTGACTTAATTTTGGATTAAAAACATAAGCTGCAATTGTTGGGATTCGAAACATGTACCCTGAATTAGTTTACTCCTCGATTTTCGTCTAAAACCGACAGGATATAATTGTTCTTTTTAAAAAAACAAAAACATGGTTCTTATAGCTTTCAAAACTTTGCCAAGTATAACAACTAAACAAAAACAACAATACAACAACATCTACAATAAACCTATAACATCAAAATCAACAAACCTATAATGTACTTATCTCAACAAAAACAGCAACATATAACATCAATATCCATTTAAACAACAAAAATAAGATAAAAACCTCTAAGGTTTTGGGTCTCAACAACAACAAAATTTAAATCTATAGGGTTTCGTGTTTCAACAATAACAAACAACACCACCAACAACAACAAAAACAAAAACAACAATAACAACAACAACATTAATGTAACATGATTAGTGATGTTTGACATACCATATATGTGAAGAAGTGAAAAAATGATTTCGGTATTTAATTCTAGCACGTATCGAACAAGAGCCCTAAACATATATCATCTTCGTATTTCCTTGCTTTTTCAATAGTTGGAGGATGATATGGGTTTAGAGATCTAATTTTTTAGGGCTCTTCGTTAGGGTTATGTGTGTGTTGTTTTAGTGTGATTTTTAGGCAGGTGAAACTGAACGCTACAAGCTAAGATATATATATATATATATATAAGAGTAAACAATTTCATCTCAGTTGGTAACAAAAATCTATGTGAAAGTGACTTATTTTTGGATTAAAAACATAAGCTGTAATTGTTGGGATTCGAAACATGTACCCTGAATTAGTTTACTCCTCGATTTTCGTCTAAACCCGACAGGATATGATTGTTTTTTTTAAAAGAAAAAAACATGGTTCTTATAGGTAATATACTTTGGTGTTTTGTTACGTTAGGTGAAATCGTTGTAAAAAAATATATTATTTGTAGTTGTGTTAATTCATTCATGTACTCCTCTACGATATTAGAATGTAACATAGTAGCTCACAGAAGGCAAAACTATAAGTAACTTACTTAATATCAATCTTAAAGGGAGCGACTTCCTCCTCAACATCTGTGCCCATTACAAGATTTTCCACTTTCTAAGGATCCCTCAACTCTTCTGCATCCTCTCTTAGACTCCCCGAAGTATCAAAACTCTCATTAATCTCTATAAGGACTACATAAGGATGCCTTACAACAACATTTTTGGAATTATCACTTTATTTCATGAGGAGGTGTCACTTATCTCATCATTGCTCCACAAGTCTACGTAGGGAATGTTCAAATTTCCCATGTTGGTCATGGCTAGAAATAAATGGAAACAACTGATAGAGTAAAGAAGAAAATGTTACCTTGTAGCGTTTACAAAGTTCAATTTGAAAAAAATGGAAACACTACCACCAACAACGCAGAAATGTTGCACAAATAAATATGGCGATCAAAAGAAGTGGGAAGATCACTAGCGAGTAAATATCACACAAAAGACAAGAATTATGGAACTCTAGAGAAAAGAAGTGAAAGGAGCAACTGGTTGCATTATGCCAATTTATAGACAACTAGGGGTATTTAGATCGATGATAAGGAATCCATAAGACATCAGGAAACGTGATCAACAATCCAGGATCTACATTGGTTCAATAACGTCCCTCGAGTGGACTAAAGTGCCATCGTGGCGTCGCCACCTACTACCCTAGACGTTTAGGCCGCGCATAAGACTTTTATATTGAAACATTTCAGTTATAAGACAAATAATTAATACCCATGTTTCCGAGATCACATACTCACACTCAACACACTACCTCTATGGAGGCCTCAAAATGACAAAAAAGAACTTTATAGAGGCCGGTCTCAACAATTCTAAACAATTATAACTATTCTCGGTAGCAAGAACTTGGGAGAAACTATTTTGGGTAGACCAAATGACCCAATAAGATCTGCCTAATTTGAAAAGTCCAATCTAGAACGTCTGTCGCTTAAGACTGATGAACAAATAGACTCTTACTATAGGGCCACACACTAGATCCAGGTGGAACTCCCATCTCATTCGTTGGAATCAATCTGATAGTGTACTCCACACAACATTCATGGGGCAGTTTTAATAGTAGTCCATATGTATAAGCGAGGTTTCATGCCAAATGAAGGTACAATTCATTCTATACTTGCAAATTACACCTCTTTGACCCCACTCAGTTATGCTTTGTAGTGCTAACCTTGATGATAATCTTCTTCTCCACCTACCAGAGACTCTCGTCAACGTACTAGAAAAACTCCATGACAGACTTCCTCAACACATCACCGATTTCATGTTCCACATCGAAATAAGTAATAAAATTAAATATTTTGCAAATTATATGAACCAAATTCAAATATAAACCAATTTTATAAGAATTCAAACAAAAGAACAAAGATTAAGAGCAACATAAAAAATATTTGTAATCGTAAACCAAAAACTTACATCTATCTAACTCATATCATACCTTCATAGTGAAAAAAAACCTAATAACCATGAAACCTAATTAACATTTATTTTTTATTGAATTGATAGAGGCGAGATCCACAATTTTATGTGAAATCTAAAATTATATTAATTTTAGCTTATAAGAAAACTATTATTAAAACTAGTGTTGAATAAAAGTTTTCCCAACACTACCACTCCTCGTAATAACAACAAGTTCTAGACTGTGAGAACGTATCTAACGCTGTCCTCACATGTTTGGTTGTAGTTCAAAGAATTGACTCATAATATGGATTCCCATTATTATTATATATATATTTCAATCTATTTGTAGGGCTCAATTCTTGCCACGACTTATTTTCAACCCTAATAAAAGAGAGCAGGTACACTCACTATGACATTATCGACAATACAATTGAAGCGTTTGAGTCATCAAAGTCATACATCAGTTGCTTATTATTGCGTTTACTCGTTATCTCTACAAGATCGACCCTGTTATAAAACTATGATAATTTAATATTACAGTGAGAACGACGTGATGACTCAATGCGAATTTAAAGTGATAAGAAGGTCATAGGATAGTTACAATTAGCCGCAAGTGTTGTTGATGTGGGGCTAACAACAATGTACGTGAATGTGGAAGAAAACAACTTAGCATGAATGAAGGAGAGCAAGCACATATGAATGTGTGTCATCAAAGATGTCGATATGTAAAGTGCACTGAATGAAGAAATAGACAGTCCATGTATATCCTTCAATCATACATCATGTTTAACTAAAGAAAAAATTTCATTTTTTTTTTTAACTTTCATTTGTTGTTTAATACTACCTCCGTCCCTAATTATAAGACCCTGTTGAGTTTTTTTCTTGTCCCTTTTTATAAGACCCTCTTCAACTTTCAAAGTGTATTAATTACTTTTTTCCACACATACCCCTAATTATATTACATCTTTTTTTGCACTCTGTAATAAATACAGTTACATACAAATTAACTATTTCTCTCTCCTAAGAATAAACTTGTAAAATTATACAAAATAGTCAATATATTTAATACTCTAACCAACCTTCTTAATTTCCGTAATTTTTTCAACGGGGGTCTTATATTTAGGGACGGAGGTAGTATATAGTAACTTTAAATCCGCAACATGATTCAAATTTTATTGTAATATTTTATCTTAAATTATGTTTTTTTTAATCTAATTCGTTAACTTTAAGATTTAAAAAAAATATTTTTTATAATTTTTTTTTTATAGTTTTTTTTTTTTCTATTTGTTAATTGTTTGAGTGCTCTTCATTTGAATAACTTCTTATATGATCAAATTAGCTAAGCTTATTTTTCACGATCTTTTCTACTATATTTACTACTCCAACACTCTTTTTAATATTGTCATTTCTAATCTTATCTAGTCTAGTCTTACTACACATCTATTACAACATCTTTAGCTTTTTTACACTTACTTTGTTCTCATAACCGCCTAACATTTTGTCTCGTACAATAGTGTAGGTCTTATAGATGTTTGATAGAATTTCCCATTCAATTTAGGTGGTACTTTTGTAACACATATAACCCATGAGGTCTTCCTCCATTCCAATCACTCAACTTAAATTCGATAATTTACACCCCTTCCATTTCTCCATCATTTTGTATTACAGACCCAAGAAATTTCAAGCGTGTGACTTGTGTTATGATATAGTCTCAAACTCTCACCTACGAGTTAGAAACACATCTATTTTTTCTAAACTTACACCCCATACACTTCGTCTTACTTCCGCTTAGGCGAAAGTTACATGTTTCCAAGTCTCATCTCCAAAATTCTACTATAAAGGTAAGAGATTATGGCATAACCTTGGTGCAATCCTATTGTAGTAGGGAAATCGTCCATCTTTCCACATTGTGTTAGCACCCTAGTTGATACACCCTCATATATGTCTTAGATAGCTCAAATATAAACTATCCTAACCTTTTTAGTTTTCATGGATTTTTATACACTCTCTCTAAGAACTCTATCATACATATTCTCCAAGTCAATGCAAATTAAGTGCAAGTTTTGTGGTCTATTTGATAGTGCTCCATCACATGTCGTAGTAAATATATCGCTTCCTAAGTCGACCTCCCATGCATAAAATCAAATTTATTATCAATAACTTGAATCTTTTTTTCTTCTGTTAATCACTCTTTCTCATAACTTCATGGTACAACTCATGAGTTTACTCCTGTTACATTGGATTTTTCGACTTAACTATAAATGGCAAGTGTACATGAGGCTAGCCATAAATAGGTCACGTGAAAGATAAAAATAGAACGAGTCAACATAGTCAACATGACTCAAGGTCAGAAATCACCCCAAAGTGATGCTGGTCGAAGGTGGTATGGTCGAAGAGTAGAAAAGCACGGGGACTTGGAATTCAGTGCAAATGCTTCCTCTATTTATAACTGAGGTAAATGAATGGGATACATGTGAGAATTAGCTGTAATCGTGTGAAATAAAGTGTGCCAAAAGTGTGACCAAGCTTGATCACGAAGTCAACTAAAACGCAATGAGAATCTTCCAATTTTGAGTCATTTTTGATCCTCACACATCACTTAACCTCATCATGGACAAAAATAATGCATACATTAACTTAAAATTGAGAATTGGATGAAATTGTAAAACTGATCATGGACCATAACTCAGTTCCAAGTAACCATGTTCATAGCTTGGCCAAATGCAATCTACTCATGCATTTCTTGATTTTCTTTGAGCCAAATGATCTTTTCATGGAGGAGAACATAATGAAAAAAGAATCAACCCAAAAGGATACTTGAGGTGAAAATGGCATGAGTTGAAAGTTGATGTCGTGACATTGAAAATCAGGTCAGACATTAGGTCAAACAGGTCATGACCTAGTTTTGTGCACAAATGGCCTTCAAGATTTGAGGTCCTTAGAGCATGAATTGATGTTTGACATCTAAAACAAAGTTGTAAAGGAAATCAAGAGGGATATTTTGAAAAAATAAGCGCCCATAAAAGTTGAAAATTAAAGAAGTTATGATCTTTGGAACATAGGCATGCCATAATTGAGTTTAGGCCAAAAATTTCTAAGTCCACAAAATGACATATAACGTCCTCAAACTTTTGATGATCTTCCAAGCATAATTAACTCTTGAATTGTGAAGAGGATGTCAAGATGAGTCATTTTCCCAAAGAAGCACTAAAAAATATTGAAGTATGAAGAAGTTGGGAAGTCTTGAACTTAGGCTTGAGATGTTGAGTTTTTGGTCAAACCTCCTTGAACAAACTTACAACCTTGGACATTTTCTTACATTTCAAGGCACATTGATGATCATTTGAACTCAAAATGATGTACTCTTGATTTTTACTTGATGAAGCTTTCTATGACTCGAGGAAACTTGTTGATGAAGACATGGAAATAAACACATGAACCTTGGAAATTTCTTGAGAAACAAGCCATCCAATCTTGAGATATCTATGATCAAATGAAGTTGAATAATGCTTGAGACTCCATGATTTGAGATTAGAGTTTATTCTTTGGATGAATGACCTTTGAAAATCAAGGGTTGACCACACTTTGACTTGAGGAGCTCAAACCTTAGTCGAGGATGCAATCACTTGATGCTCTTGATTCCAAACCCTACTTTGCCAAAGAAAACAAAAGGGACAAGGCATATATTTTTGTATTTTAATTAGAGGTTAGTAAAATATAAAGCATATAAGTACAAAAGGAAAGATACACAAAGAGGTGATTGGTGATCTCTGTAAAGGTAAGCCCAAGGATGAATGGGTTAGGGGACAACCAAGTTTGTGATCTTGATGCATTGTAAAAATGCAAATGAGGTGGGATCTTAGGGGTAAAAGTTAGGGTATGACACAAGGGAACTAGAGTATCCCCATAATTGACACCTGTAGTAGGACCAAGTTGTTTTGACGTTTTCTTCTATGTAGGACTTCATCGGATGAATACTTTACCCTGGTCCTTATTAGTAGGACAATCAATGTTTTTCTTACTCTGAGCTTGCAAAGACACTAGCGCAATTAAGGGATCCTTGAAATTCAACGCAGGAGAAACGTAGCCAACCACCAAGTTTTTCCTTTTAAGGTCATATGTAATAAGAAGTTAATTATCCAGTAAGAGAATATGCAAGTTTCTTCCTCTTATCCGCAGACTTTGCCTCAGCAATGTCCCGATAATGTATTTCTAAATCAGAAAATGTAGCCTTTACCGTGTCATTTAGGGATTCATATAGGATGAAATAAACTTTAACTTTTTGGGAGAAGTAATTTGAATACCAAAATCTTCTCCTCCATTCAGAACACACTACTAGGGCAATAAAGAAGAAGAAACAATTCAGAACTCATTATGAGCAAAAGGCAAAAGGGGGGAAACTAAGAAATAATTTTCTTTGAAATACTTCCAACCTCCAATGTAAACAAGAAAAACCTCATTTCTTAGTCACCGAAGAGAAACAAGTCCATAACCTTGACTCTTGGAAAGAGGGTTAACTTCAAAAACATGAAAAAAGAGACTTAGGGAAGTTAAATCAATGTTCTTCTGATATTTGTACCATTATGGAAAGGCTCTCACAAAGCCCCAGGCACATGGATGAAGCTGCCATGGATGAATGCAAAGATGACCCAACACCTCCTTTTAAAAGTAGTCAATGGTTGTCGTAGTCTTAATTTCTCAAAGATATAAGAGTAAAAATGGATAGAGAAGGCTTCGAATTTATGGCACACTTTATTGTCTACCAATATCACCAAACTTTCCAATCCAAAGAAGACCCCACTTAAAAAGGTAACCTCCATCACATAGTTCTTCAATGTTTGTCATTGTCATATCGGCTGTATTTCACCTCTGATACGAACAAATCCAGTGGGTTAGTGGTGACTAGCCGAGAGTAAAAGTTTGACCCTTTAAAATGTTAAAAAAAAGCTTCAATAACTTAAATAAAGAAGCAACAACATACTTAGATAAATAGAAAGGAAAATCGCGATGGAAACATGAAATTAGAACTAAGAAGACAATGTTTAAATGATTCAGAGAAATCAACTATCAGGGAGCAGTAAGAAGGGAAAAATGAAGTCTTGTGGGAAAAAACCAATATTTATAGAAGAATCAATTAAATGTTAATAATCCATATTAAAGGTAAAATATCAATCCAAGGGAAGTCGTCACACCGCTTCGCTATGCTAAAAATGGAAGTGACAGTAGTACTCAAGTGTCCTAGATAGGAAAATAATTCTCTAGCTCGTGTCGTTGAGTTAACATGCTGGGTGGACGTATCAAAATGTTTCTAAGACAAGAAAGAGTTTAATTCTCCTACCCCAACTACTTTTCAGCTGATTCCAAACATTTCAGTTTCATGTCACACCAAACCTCGTCTTAGAGGCGGCATGTATTATTTATGGCATTCCCCGACTCTTTCAAGGCCCGAAAAAGCTTTGGGGGCAACTATTCTTGACCGACCAAAGGCCCAAATGACCTAGGCCAAATCCATATAAAAGATACTCCATTTAGCCCCAGGTATAAAATTAATTCATACGATAAGAGCAAGGTATAACATTTGATCTCCAATTTTAACTATATTCATCTTGAATCTTGAACTAACTTAGGCATTAGAGTGACAACCATGCAGGTCCACCACTCGCCACTGTAAAGGAGATTTGAGCCACCATTTAAAATCACCAGTTTTCCAACTACATCCATTTCTGGTTCCCGAACGGAACACACATACATGTAGCGAGCGATTTTGGACGCGGTTCTTAAGCGCTGGTCGCTCTCTGCGGTTTGAGCTTTAAACTACAGGTCGATTCATTTTTTATCCTATTGTGAGCTAAATAAGGAAGGGAAATAGATGTCTCCAATTAACCCTGCTTTACATACTGAGTTTAAACAGCGGTCTGTTAAGTTACAAATGCTATCAATGTGGGGGGGCTTTTGTACTGGTTATTCGTATTTCGCCAATACGGGTTCTTTCTTTCTATCTAGGCAAAGGGTTTCTGGTGGGGAATAAGGATTAGGATGTTAGGACTGATGCTTTTGAATTACTGCTTTTGATTGATGGAGATATGGGATTTGGGTTTTTTGTTGATTGCGCTCACTAAGATCTTTTCTTTCGATCTTATGCCTACGTATTCCCGTTTACCGAAACAGGGAAATCAGAGCGTTCGTAGTTCCTCCTATTCTATGGGAGGAAATTGGTTTTTGGTGTCTTGTTCAAAGCCCAAGACGTGAAGCGAAAGGTAGTTTGTATCTTGTTCAAAGCCCAAGATGTGAAGCTGAAAGGTTTATTTGTGTCTTGTTCAAAGCCCAAGACATGAAGCGAAAGGACCTCGACTTTAGAGAGAATTTGTCATCTCTAAAGAGGGGAGAATGAGAATTACTTTAACTGGGATACGCGGATCCGAGCAATTCCATAATTTCCGAAGAAAGGGTTTTAACCTGAAGGAGAAGACTTTAACTCAGTGTAGAACAATGCCATCTTTCCTTAGGAATTTCTCATGCTAAAAGAGGTACAGTGGCATGGATATAGATGATCCAGAGGCTTGCCGCTTACAGCGATTAGATGAAGGGAAAGGAGTTGTTGATGTTTGTGTACTGTGAACGAGGCACACCTTTGATGCTAAAAGGTTGATTGGATCAACCAGTGGTTTTCTTATACAAAGCCTAAGAGGAGGCTAATTTCCGCTAGGAAAATCATTATACAAAGCCTAAGAGGAGGCTATTATGTGTCTCGTACAAAGCCCGAGAGAGAGGCTAAAAGTTTTTGACCCAGTGGGGCATATCGTTATACAAAGCCTAAGAGGAGGCTAGCAAAGAGTTCGACTCTTGCTTAAGGGATTTATATCTCGTACGAGGCCCGAGATGGAGGCAAAAAAAAGGAAGGTTGTTTTGACTCCACTGGGGAGAATTTTGGTATCTCGTACGAAGCCCGAGATAGAGGCTATTGTAACTGTTTCAGTTGAGTGACAGATCCAATATACTGATTTAAAAGAGAAAATAAGTTCTTATATGAGTAACACTGTACACAGGGATTTAATTTGAGGATCAGGGATATTTCTTTTTCTTTGAGGAAACGGGAAATCCAAAGGGTATTGAGACTATCTGAGTCTGCGGGTTTCCTTCCTATTTAACGAAGGGTGCTTGAGAATGTCTTTGAGACTCAAGGAAGTTAGACTGTCCAAGTCTAGAGTTTTATCTTTTGTACTATGCTTCGAGAAACAGTAGTAGACTCTATGAAAGGACTGTTCTATGAGGATGACTAAGTTCTGTTCCTATACCTCTAGGAGGTCGTCGGGACAATTTGTACGAAGCCCAAGAGGAGGCTGGAATCTTTTAAGAAGCCGACGGGTCCTTGTACGAAGCCCAAGAGGAGGCTATCATTCCCGGAGGAAGAGATCATTATACGAAGCCTAAGAGGAGGCTGTGAATACTTCTAAGAAGCCGTAGGGTCCTTGAATAATGCCCAAGAGGAGGCCGATGCTTTTAAGAAGCCCGTGGGTCTATCACCTCCTTTCCATTAGGAGAGATAACTCTTTTAAAGATGAAAACCACTGGTAAATGTGCGAGGTTTACTATCCAGCGACTTTTAGCTTTTAAAGAGGGTTCCTTAGTTAAGGTCCAAGATTATGACCGTAGTGGGTACCCAAACCCCGAGACATTCAAGGCAAGCTATCCACAAGGAATAGATCAAGTCAGGAAAGTTCGAGAATTTGGAAGAAACTCAAAGATGCCATTCACAGAGAATACATTCATCTTTGGGAGTAGAGTTTCTTGACGATTCCTAAGGAGGACAGCCGAAGAGAAGACTGTATCTGGTGCTCCTATTGGGGATCTAGGCGTCTATTTCTACGAATAAACGAAACGGCATCACCTAGTTCTAGACGTAGTTGCCGGGGAAACTCGAAATATCTATACTATTATTACACAGTAGATATGAGTTTATGAAAGGAGACTTACAGTGAGCAGCCCCACAATACAGTTTATAATATGAAAGCAGTAAATGAAAGCGATAACCACTTACTCGGTTGGAGTGCTTCCATGCTGTTTGGTTAGTTGTTCAATAAAGAAAGATTTAAAACAACAGTATATTCAAAATCAAAGGAGAAAGTGCTTTGAAAAAGAAATATTTGGGGCTTACAGCTCAAGGAGAGGCCCAGGGTTTTATCAGTGAGCGCACGGTTTGAATTTGTACAGAGGGACTTATATAAGTGACTGGGGCCCAAAAAAAGGTTTTCTGTACAAAGGGATGGGTCTTACACTCTCTCAAGAGGCCCAAAAAGGTTTAAAGAAAAAGAGATGGGTCTTATTACTCGAGGGTAGGCCCAGATGATTTTTATTTTTAAACGGGCGACGATCGCGCCGTTTACTTGTACAGAGGGACTTATACAATGAGTGAGGCCCAAAAAGTTTTTGTACAAGGGGGGATGGGTCTTACACTCTCTCAAGAGGCCCAAAAAAGTTTAAGATGAATAAATGGGTCTTACTACTCGAGGGTAGGCCCAGATGATTTTTGAAAAGGCGACGATCGCGCCGTTTGTTTTTTGACGGTATCGGGACTTATACAATAAGTGAGGCCCAAAGATGATTTGGTCAAAAAAAGGATTGGGTCTTACACTCTAATAGAGGCCCAAAAGTGTTTTGAAAATGATTTATGAGGGTTGAATTAATCCAAAACCCTAATTTGTTTTCAAAATGTATTTAATTGAATAAAAATTCAATTAAAATGATCAAAAATTGTTTAACACATGGAAAACAAATTGTGATCTTGGATTAATGCTTCAAAAATTAAGTATTGACCTACAAAATAATTAGAAAGCATTAAAAGTTGCAAAATCAATGTAGAAAAAATATTTAAAATGCCAAAAATAATCAAAATATTAATTCTTTACAAAAATATCAATTATATGAAATAAATAATATTTTTGGGATTTTTTGATAAAATAAAATATTTTAACATTTTTGTGAATTATTAAAAAAAGAATCAACTCAAAATCATTAAAACTCAGAGAGAAATTAATTTTTGAATCAATTAAACAAAATCACAAAATTCAAATATTCAAATATATGAAAATGGCGCCAAGAACAACACCAAGAACACGCGCGTTTTTTCAGTTTGCCCAGATTTGCATTTTCCATTCAATCTCACTGAATACGTAATTATAACATGCAATCCACATATCATTATGCTCGCCTCAACCTCACGATCATGTCTATGTACTTTAATTTCATTTAAATTAAACATACAACAAGAAATCACGAAGAGACCTCAAGAACCCTAATTTCTGCATGAAGGCTAGGATTTTTGATACACGATTCAAACAATGCAATTAATTGAGGGAAAACATTCCATGCATGATTATGAACATATGGCCAAGTTATTGTGCGAGGAAATATGCATAGATTGAGAGATGCCCAAGTTTAGGCTTACCTCCAAGTCGTGACAGCAAGAGCATATGTGATTTTGGGTTGGAGGTGTTACAGACAATTTGTGATGATCTGAACAGCTTCCCTACACCATATGGAGTGTGTTTGAACACTTGGATTGAATTGAAATGGACTGGATCAGTTTATGGCATCTCAGCTGCAACTTCACTTCAAACTTGTGTGGATGGCAAGTGATTTTGTGAAATTGATGTTTCAGATGTTATGTGAGTGTTTGATCAGCTCATATATGATGTATGTGAGGTGTGTGAGTGATTGGTTTGTGCAGAATTGCTCTCAAACTCAAAACCCGATAGCTACCTTGCTAAGAAAGGCATTTTTGCCAAGAGAAAGAGATTTTGAGGAAAGCATCTGTTAGATGGCTTTGGTGTACTTAAACTGACCACAATTGAGCTCTATTTATAGTAGAGCAAGTTTGTTTTGCAAGGAATAGTGCATGGCAGCTGGTAAGTAGGTTTCCTCAATGTTGGCCAATGGAAATGAAAGTCTCCTCTAGCCATTGACTAGAGGTTAGGGCACAGAGCTTTGGTCCCCTTGGTCTTGGATAAGTCTTGACTGATTTCAGATGAGA
Source organism: Lathyrus tuberosus (assembly GCA_022829125.1). Lineage (NCBI taxonomy): Eukaryota > Viridiplantae > Streptophyta > Magnoliopsida > Fabales > Fabaceae > Lathyrus > Lathyrus tuberosus. The sequence goes on along the minus strand of JALAZF010000409.1, from coordinate 1,237,661 downwards.
ATGGCTCAGTCCATGCCACCTTGATGGTTCCATTGAATGTCTCATTCCAAATTTGAAGTCTTGTCCCTATTTTGGCCATTCTAGGTTCAACATGCTATTCCTTGTTCCTTGGACCTTGGAGGCTTGGCTCAGTGATTGTCCCCTTTGGATTCAATCCTCTGAGGTGTCCAAGTGGATTGGAGCAATTGCAATTGGCTGATTTTGGCAAATCGAGCCAAAATGCAAATTCTGCCTTGCTTTGACAGATTTCAGCAAGGCAACTTGCCAATGTTGTATCTCATGATGTAGGTTGAATTTGGCAATGTTCTTGGCCATTTTGGAAAGCTCTTACATGATACAACAACTGTTTGAACAAGTTTGGTTTTGATCTCTTTTGATTCCAAGTGAAAAATCCCCCTACATTTGGAAAAAAGTGAAGGCAAATCCAACTTAGTGAAAATTTCACTAAGTGTTGGAAAAAGTGACTTTTTCACTTTTCAGCCACTTTGATCATTCCATAACTCAAAATCCTTAATGAATTGGAATGACTTGTAGTTGAAGTTTTTGTAGGTGATAATGAGGGCTACAAATCCATCTTTGGATGAGAAAAAATGGCCTTGTGGTTTAGGAGTTATGGTCCTCCAAAGTTGGTACCTTTGCCACTTTATTTTTAACTTAGAAAAATTTCTAAGTTTTATGGTTACCCCTTTTACAAGTTATCTCACTTTTCTTGATTTTTCTTGATGAATGATGATTCAAATCATACATTAACATCATTTTAGGGTTAAAAATCCATTTTGGTGAAAAATCTCAAAAAGTCAAAGTTGACTTTTGTGCACAGTTGACTTTTTATCAGATGAATTCCAAACTGTGCAATTCTTCATGAAATCATGTCCTTGACCTAAATCAAACTTGATGGACATGTTCCATGGGTGTCATAGGGTATATTCAATCATGTATTAGGGTTTGGGAGCATGTCCTGGTCAAAAGTCAAAGTTACAGTTGACTTTTCTCTTAAAACCCTAATTGTGGTGCAGATGAAATTGAGACTTGTTGCTCAAGCTTCTTGGATCAATACATTGTTCCAAATGGATCAATATGGTATATTAGAGACCCTCAAATCATGTCTTGAGGTCTTGGCTCATGGTTTGTCCCAAAAGTCAACTTAGGGGTGAATTAGGTCAAGAAACCCTAATTCCTGATTTTTGATGAATGCATCCCCTGAGGCAAAATTGACTTGATGCATGGGTTCATGAGGTTCCATGAAGTATATTAGGTTATGTTTTGGATCATTGCCTTGTGCCTAGATGAAAATTTCCATCTGGAGGCCCTGGTCGACCAAAACCCTAATTTGGTGACACTGTCGATCTTGAGACTTGATCCACCTAGAAGGGAGCAGCTTTGTGCTTAATCCTTGAAGTAGGAGTCCTTTTGATCCTTTGAGGATGTTTGAGAGATTAGACAAGTTGAAGATCATGTCATTTCTTGATTGATCCTTTGTCTAAGCACTTAGAGAGGGCTTGAAACCCTAATTTTGATTGTATTGGATGCTCACCCATCTTTGGGGAGACTGATGAAGCATGATGGTTCATCCATATTGTGATGATGACTTTCACAATGATGAGAAATCTAAGTGGTCAAAATTTGGGGTATTACAGATGCCCCTATTTAATCTTCTTGGACCCGAAGGTGTGAATGACGAAGGGATTCGGGCATTCGGGGTGCAAGAGGATTAAATATCGGAATACCCGAAATTTTGATGGTGGTTATGAATGGTAGCTTACGCATTCATCTTCTTTAGCTAAGCAATGATGCTTAGAAAAGGTAAACTTCCCCTCGATCCTGGTCTCCTACCAAGAACTGGTCTCAGTCTCTTTTGAAATAAACTTCCCCTCGATCCTGGTTTCCTACCAAGGAACTGGTCTCAGTCTCAGAAATAAACTTCCCCTCGATCCTGGTTTCCTACCAAGGAACTGGTCTTAGTTTCTGATATAAACTTCCCCTCGATCCTGGTTTCCTACCAAGGAACTGGTCTTAGTTTCTTTTGTCAATAAACTTTATTGACAAGGGACGCTATTAGTAGCGGTTTTCCCTCAAACTTCTCGCCGAATTTTCCTGGGGAGACGCCATTTGAGTGGGAAAAGATTTGATGTCAGACTTGCTGGGGAACCCATTCGTCTGAATTATAGAGTTGTACAAACTTCTCCGTTGGAGACGCCATTTGTCGATTCTACTGGGGAAAGTGAGTCTCTTGAGAGACTGTTTTCGTTTGGGGTTACATCATACTTTTCTCGGGATCTTCCCGGAGAAATGCCATATGATGGGATCCAATTTTGAGGTGCCAATGACCGTTTCATCAGCGGTTTTTCGGAGCAAAACTGGCGTGCTGCCGAATCTCTGATCACGAGGCTTTCTCTGTGGATTTTCCTTAATCCGGGAAAACAAGGATATCATCTTCAATGGCGAAGAGTGATGTTTATTAAAAGTTTTCTCTGGCTTTTCAGAGGTTCAAGTTATCAAAGTGGCCAAGTGCCGACTCTGATCTAAAGATACATTGGTGGCGAGATTGTGCAGACGCAACACTTCTTGACGAGGAAAGAACTGATAAACTCGATTGAGAAAATTGTTTATCACTAGGGGACAAGACCGGCTAGAGTGATAACGATGCAATATGAAATGTAAATGCAAATAAAAAATGCATGAAGTACGTATGTATATGCTGATAAAACAGACGCGACATACAGACTAATGGATGAACACAATTGGATACTCGGCCATCGCGGGGCGAAGAAGTACCGTTGATTCAAAATAGCAATTCCACCTTGCTTAGGAGAGATAGTCCCGTTGGGAGCTATGTTGATCAGGCTTAGGAGATGAGAACTCGGTCGAGGATGTCAGACGAAACATGGTCTCTGACATTATTGATCCTTCATTCAGGAGTACTGGTCTAGAAGGAGTACTTTGATTCTGCACTTTGAAGTTCGCTTACTTCGGGAGAAGCGATCGATGTTCTTCTGATGTTCAACAGTCAAAAGAAATGCCATCTTTAATTTAAAAGCAGAAAAAGTTTAACAAGTAAATTTATTTTTGTTTTATTTTAAGAATCGCTGATTAAATTTAAACAACGTCGTTCTGTAAAGCTAAAACAAGTAAAGAATTACAAACAAAAGCACAAGGGCTCAAATTTTATTGATAAGATGGAGATCAGCCAAACGAGTGATTCCAAAGAGTATATACAAAGTTAGAAAATGGTAATTTACAGGGAAAAGGGCTACGTTGAAACATAACGACCACTATCCTTCTACCAACTTTGAATTCGGGACATCCTGAGCTTTTGTCGAAGATGACCTTTGACTGGAGATTTCCTCCGATAGATGATGCAACTGCTGCTGAGGGACTTGCCTCTGTTGAACATAGTTACTTGCCATTATCCCTAATTTTTGCCTGGATTGTACTATGAGATTTCCAATCCATTGGGATGATTTTTTTTCATGTCTCTAACTTTTGCCTGGACCGCCCTTTCGGGTTTTCAATTCACCGAGACGTTTTTTTTTTTAGTTTAGGCGAAGTATTTCTTGACTATATCAACATTCGTGGGATAGGCAAATTCCTCTCCGTCCATGGTTGCAAGTCTCAAGGCGCCGCCTAAGAAAGCTTTCGTGACCACATAGGGGCCATCATAATTTGGGGTCCATTTGCCCCGAGAATCAGTGAGAAATGATTGTATCTTCTTGAGCACAAGGTCTCATTTTCTGAAGATACGCGGTCGGACCTTTTTGTCGAACGCCCTTTTTATTCTGTGTTGATACAACTGACCGTGGCATAGTGCCGTGATTCGCTTCTCTTCGATCAGGTTCAGTTCGTCGTGTCGACTTTGACACCATTCAGCTTCAGTGAGCTTAGCTTCCATCAATACTCGGATTGACGGGATCTCTACTTCTATGGGGAGCACTGCCTCCATGCCATACACTAGAGAGAAAGGGGTTGCCCTGTTGAAGTGCGGACAGATGTACGATAACCGTGAAGAGCAAAGCGTAGCATCTCGTGCCAATCTTTATAGGTTACAACCATCTTTTGAACGATCCTCTTGATGTTCTTGTTAGCCGCCTCTACCGCTCCGTTCATCTTGGGTCGGTAGGGAGATGAGTTATGGTGTTCGATCTTGAACTCTGCACACAACTCCTTCATCATCTTATTGTTCAAGTTAGATCCATTATCAGTAATGATCTCGCTTGGAACACCATAACGGCAGATGATATTGTTTTTGATAAATCGGACCACCACTTGTCGGGTTACATTGGCGAATGACGCTGCTTCGACCCACTTGGTGAAATAGTCAATGGCTACCAGGATGAACCGATGTCCGTTTGAAGCCTTGGGCTCAATCATACCAATCATATCGATTCCCCATATCGAGAAAGGCCACGGGGAAGAAAGAACTTTGAGATGTGATGGCGGTACATGAATTTTGTCGGAGTATATCTGACACTTGTGACACCTCCTCATGTACTTGTAGCAGTCAGATTCCATAGTCAACCAATAATACCCGGCCCTGAGAATTTTTCTCGCCATTGTGCGTCTGTTGGCATGAGTGCCAAAGGATCCTTCATGAATTTCTTTCATGAGCATGTCTGCTTCTGGTCTGTCGACGCATCGGAGCAAGACCATGTCAAAATTTCTCTTATAAAGAGTGTCACCGCTCAGGTAGAAGTTTCCAGCCAATCTTCTGAGGGTTTTCCTGTCTTTTCTGAGTACCCCAGATGGGTACTCTTGTTTTTGAAGGAAGCATTTGATATCGTGATACCAAGGTCTGTCGTCTATGACTGCTTCAATCGCGAAGATGTAAGTGGGTCGTTCAAGGCGCATGATGTCGATCTTAGGTATGTCATTCCATCGACCTACACTAATCATGGAAGAGAGAGTGGCTAATGCATCAGCCATGTGATTCTCATCACGAGGGATGTGATGAAAGTCGACTCTGTTGAAGAAGGGTAACAACCTCCTTGCATAGTCTTTGTAAGGAATCAATCCTGATTGGTATGTGTTCCAATCTCCTTTTATCTGGTTAATAACTAGGGCTGAATCGCCATATACGTCCAAGTTTTTGATCCTTAAATCAATCGCTTCTTCGAGACCCATAATACATGCTTCGTATTCGGCCTCGTTGTTCGTACATTTGAACGTAAGTATGGCAGTGAAAGGAATGTGGGAACCCTGAGGGGTAACAATGATTGCCCCAATTCCGTTTCCATAATGATTGACTGCTCCGTCAAAGATAAGTCCCCACTAGGAACCTGGTTCTGGCCCTTCACTGGGTAGCGGTTCATCGCAATCTTTCATCTTTAGATACATGACATCTTCGTCCGGGAAGTCAAACCCGATTGATTCTTGATCGTCAATCGGTTGATGAGCCAAATGATCGGCTAAAATACTTCCTTTAACGGCTTTCTAAGCACGGTACTCTATGTCATATTCTGATAGTAACATCTGCCAACGGGCAATCCTTCCCGTGAGAGCAGGTTTTTCGAAAACGTACTTGATTGGATCCATTTCGGAGACCAACCAAGTAGTATGGCGAATCATGTACTGGCGAAGACGTTTGGCTGCCCAAGCCAAAGCGCAACAAGTTTTCTCAAGCATTGTGTACCGAGTCTCGCAGTCGGTGAATTTCTTGCTTAGATAGTAAATGGCAGACTCTTTCCGTTTAGTTTCGTCTTGTTGGCCAAGTACACATCCCATTGAGTCCTCTAGGACTGTGAGGTAAATGATCAGTGGTCTTCCTTCCACTGGAGGTGATAGAATCGGAGGATTCAACAGATATTCCTTAATACTGTCGAAGGCAGTTTGGCAATCTTCTGACCAAACGCAATCCTGGTTCTTTTTGAGTAACTTGAAAATCGGCGCACACGTCGCGGTCATGAGGAATATGAATCTGGAGATGTAGTTCAAACGTCCCAGGAATCCTCTGACTTGTTTTTCAGTTTTCGGAGAAGGCATTTCTTGAATGGCCTTGACCTTGTCAGGATCAACCTCAATTCCTTTCTGGCTGACGATGAACCCTAGTAGTTTCCCTGAACGGACACCGAAGGTGCACTTGTTGGGATTCAAGCAGAGCTTGAATTTTCTTAGACGTTCGAACAATTTTGACAGATGTTCAACGTGCTCACTCTCTGTTTTTGATTTTGCAATCAAATCATCGACATATACCTCGATTTCTTTGTGTATCATGTCATGAAACAGAGTAGTCATGGCCCTTTGATAGGTTGCCCCGACATTCTTCAAACCGAACGGCATTACCTTGTAACAAAAGGTACCCCATGGGGTAATGAACGAAGTTTTCTCCATGTCTTTCGGCGCCATTTTGATCTGGTTATAGCCCAAGAATCCATCCATGAAGGAGAAAACTTTGAACTTTGCTGTGCTGTCAACCAGCATGTCAATGTGTGGTAAAGGAAAGTCGTCCTTTGGACTTGCCTTGTTTAGATCTCTGTAATCAACACACATTCTGACCTTTCCATCCTTTTTGGGAACGGGTACGATGTTGGCTAACCATTGAGGATATTCAGATGTGGCGAGGAAACCCGCGTCAATCTGTTTCTGTACCTCCTCTTTGATTTTGATGGCCATGTCCGGGTGAGTGCGTCTCAACCTTTGCTTTACTGGCGAACATTCCGATCTTAGCGGTAAGTGATGTTCCACGATGCTGGTATCCAACCCTGGCATATCCTGATAGGACCAAGCGAATACATCGGGGAATTCTTTGAGAAGCTTTATCAGATCCTCTCTGGCAGTTGGACTGAGCAGTGCTCCGATCCTGATTTCTTTTCTCTCTTTTTCTGAACCCAAATTTACCGTTTCCAACGGTTCTTTGTGAGGTTCAATGGACCTTTCCTCTTGTTTGAGTAGTCGGGAGATCTCTTCTGGAATTTTGTTGTCATTTTCTTCTTCATCCTCGAATACCGGGAACTCAAAGTTGGGAGAAGGCATCGGATCGTATGTTTTAACGGGGTTTAAAACAAGCAATCTGCATGACGTGATGATTCGTGTTTAGAAGAGATAGAGAAAATGTAAGTGTGTGTAGTGTATTTATTTTACTGCTTGTTTTTATTTTTGAATGTTTTTTAGGATTACCATTTTCTGAGAAAGCAAAAAGAGAAAACAACAATTAATGCGGAAATTACAGAACGACGTTATTTTATTAATGAACAAGTCGAATCTTGAAACTACAGCCCTATAAAACAAAACTCACTCGCTTTGGGCAAAGCGAAGAGGGAAATTTACAAAAAGCGAGCCCTATCAAAACATCCGTTTCACCTGGGCAGGGTGAAAGGTTAAAGATGACAATTACTTTGACTGACGAACGACCTTCGGAACCTCAACGGTAACCCATTGGCGGCGAACTCCTCGGTGAATCACAAAGTCTGGCACCTTCCTTGATTTGTCTTCAGAAATGACGCTGATTTCTGGTGGAGTAGGATCATTGGAATCTGTTTCCCAGGCAGAATTGTCGTAGGAGGATTCCACTGTTGCATTTTGCATAGCATTGGTGCTCTCAGCTGTATCTCCCCATCCAGTTGACTGGATATCTTCGAGCCTGATACGAGAGCTTTCGGGAGCAGTGTACTTGACCATAAAGTCGTATTTTCCACTTGGTTGTCCCAGAGTGTCCCAAACTTCTTTGGAACTGGAGAAGTCATCCCTCTCGATGACGTTGACCTCAGAAAAAGCATAGTTGATGAATTCAAGTCCTGTGAATGTTGCGAATTCATCTTCATGTTGAGTAGTTTCTGAATGACCTGAGTGTTGATCCCATGACATGGCGGGGACATAGGTATTCTGTTCAATGACGCTCAGCTGAGTTTCATTGTTCGGCTGACTTTCTTGCCCCAAGTTTCCTGGGTAAGGCTGCCACATTGGCAGGCCATCCATTGGGCCATAGTAATTGTGGTCAAAGTTGTCTTTCATCAGAGTGTCTTCCTCTAATGAATTTGGCAGAGCACGGCATCCTTCCGGATCACAATCTCCGTAGATCATTTCGACATCTGATCTTGGTATAAATCTCAAACTTTCTGTAAGAAAGCAAAAAGGCATAGACACCTCTTCCTGAGACATATAGCCGTCCTTGTTAAGGTAGGACTTCCATTCTTCATCTGTGTCAGAGGGATCTTCCTCATTGATAGCATGAACTATCTGAGACACTGGGTGAAGAAAACCTCCACTGTGGAAGAAGTTTTGAAGGGGATGAAGACTTTCATCGTTGGCGGCTGTCTGGGTACAGGTCGCAGAAAAACCAAGACCCTTCTTTATTTTATTGTCAATAGGAATGACAAGCCGTCCCCATCCTGTCGTATCGGTACTCTCGACCGCTTTGATAACATCGTTGTATGAGGAAATCGAGGTTCCTCCTTCAGATTGATCGTTCTTGCTCACCGATAGTGCTTGGAACTGAGTTCCAATAACCTCCTCGGGTTCCACACAAGTAGATGATGATAAGTTGCTCACAAGCAAGGCTTGTTCCCCACAAACTGTGACAAGTTGATCGTTCTTGACGAACTTTAGCTTTTGGTGGAGGGTTGAAGTAACCGCTCCAGCCTGATGTATCCAAGGTCTTCCTAATAAACAACTGTATGTTGCCCGGATGTCCATGACCTGGAAAGTGATTTGGAAAGTGTGAGGACCAATAGTTATGGGAAGATCAACTTCGCCGATAACTATTTTTCTGGATCCATCGAATGCTTTGACGACGACCTCGCTGACTCTCATCGGAGGGCCCTTAAATGATAATTGCATCAAAGTGGACTTCGGCATAACATTCAGGGCTGACCCTGTGTCTACCAGTACGTTGGCTAAAGCATCGCCCTGGCAGTTAACTGTAATGTTGAGCGCCATGTTATGACGGCGACCCTCTTCAGGTAATTCCTCATCACTAAATCCCAAATTATTGCAGGAAGTGATGTTAGAGACAATGCTATCGAATTGTCTGATTGTTACATCCTGTTCCACAAAGGCTTGCTCCAAGACTTTCTGTAGAGCCTCTCTGTGTGCTTCTGAACTGAGTAACAGTGATAATACTGAGATCTTTGAAGGAGTCTGTAACAGTTGATCAACAATGTTATATTCACTCCTTTGGATGAGCTTTAGCATCTCATCTTTGTCTTTTGAAAAGTCGGGATTACTAGATTGACCGACTGGTGGATCAGGAATTTCTACCTGAAGTTCCTTTTCTTTGTTGGATTCTCCAACCCCTCGGTTGAAGATTCGACCGCTCTGTGTTACACGACTGATGTCTGAAATGTTCACGACGGAGGGTAATGGAATTTCCTTTCCATTCTCGATTATTGTTGCACCGTATTTGTAAGGGATTGCCTTAGCTGATTCATACGGTAGTGGCCCCGGTAGATAGATGACTATGGGAACCTTCTGATTTTTCTGACCATCATAAGTAACCTTGATCCGTTCCCGGTTGGGAACTCTAGATTCGTCAAGTAGAGGGATGATGGCAAAAACATCCCTGGTCCTGTGATGACCAGAGATCGTGACAACATCCTCAACTTGCTCGGCAAGGTAGTTCGGCGACCAAATGATGGGTCCTGAACCTGGATATGGACGAATTTCTCCATGATCGACCTGACCTTGAAAAGCTGCTCTCACAAGGTAACACCCTTGGTTACTTTCCGAACAGACGCTGCAACTGTCATAGTTGTGTGGTGGCACCTGGCCACGCCCACTTTGAATGCAATGCAACCTCACTAGGTTATCTTCCATTGATCGGACATCCTGACTTTGACGACGAGTAGGATTCCTGTTATTGATACTAATCTGCTGAGTATCTTCGTCCATATAGATTGACATCCACCAGTGATTTAACAAGTGCTGAAGTGCCTTCTGGACAAAGGTACAACCTCGATCGTTTTCGTAACCCGCTTTGCAGCTTTGATAGTCATGTGATATTAAGAATCCAAGTTGGACCTGCTCAGCATGTAACTCTACCAGGTTGGTATTCATCAGCGAATGTCGAAGACCTGAACCATGTTGATTTGATAGGAGTTCCTATCATGGTAGTCTTGGATCCATCCAAGATCCATCTGACGCTGGAGGGCCTCTTGTATGAAAGAGCATCCCTGTTTGTTTACTGAGCAAATCAGACAGGAACTGTAATCGTGCCGCGGCAGATTATGATACTGGCTTCGCCTTGAGTGCATCGCCACCAAGTTGACATTCATCGCACGGATGTCGTGGTTTTGAATGACGTTAGAATTCGTAGAGACCATGTTAACTCCACGAACTCGGTGCTCTTGGATCCATCCGAGATCCATCTGTTCCTGCAGAGTTGCTTGCACCACAGAACATCCTTGGTTATCTTTAGAGCAGATATCACACTGGTGATAGTTATGAGGTGGCACATGGCCATATCCACTCTGTCTACAATGCATCTTGACCGGATTGGTCCCCAATAAGAGTACATCATGAATTTGATAGACATTGTTAGTCTCTTTCTCAATCAGATTGACTGCAACTTTCTCGTGTTGAGGCAGCGGGTTCGTAAGAACATTAGGATTCATATCTTTGAAAGATAAGAGCCCGCTCCTAACAAGCTTTTGCACGTCGGATTTGAAATTGAGGCAAGTCTCAATGTTATGCCCTGAACCTCCTTGATGATAAGGGCATGTTTGATCTGCTTTAAACCAGAAAGGCGGATTTTCCAGAACTGAAAGGGGAGACTTAGTCTGAATGTGCCCCTTGGCTAGCAGTAACAGAAACAGTTCTGCGTACGTTACGGGTATAGGATCAAATCCTGGTGGTCGTGTTGTACGGTTGTTGTTATATGGAGGACGAGCCTGCTGAAGAGGCTGTTGTGTCCTTTGTTGGTCAGGCTGGCTCTGCGCAACCTGAGGTTGATACGTAGGAATAGGCGCAGGGCTGATTGCAGGAGTAACAGCTGCTACTGGCTGATAACGACGCCTTTGCTTTCCGAGAGAGATATTCCCAATATCTTGCTCTTTTTTCTTAGGGAGAGCACTACCGTATTTTTTAGTACCGCTCGTTGATCCAGTGTCTTTTACCAAACGTCCTTTTCGAACGGCTTCCTCAAGACGTACACCCATGCCGACCATTTCGGTGAAATCACTGGGTGCACTGGCAACCATTCGGTCGTAGTAAAATGAGCTCAAGGTCTTTAAGAAGATCTCTGTCATCTCTTTTTCCTCAAGAGGTGGACAAATTTGAGCGGCAATTTCACGCCACCTTTGAGCATACTCCTTAAAGGTTTCCTTTTCCTTTTGCGACATTGATCTGAGTTGATCTCTGTCGGGTGCCATGTCCAAATTGTATTTGTATTGTTGGACGAAGGCAGTGCCAAGATCTCTGAAAGTATTGATCGTGGCACGGTTTAAACCCATGTACCATTTGAGTGCAGCACCGGTTAAACTATCCTGGAAGTAGTGAATCAGCAGGTCCTGATTCTCCGTCTGAGCTGACATCCGCCGAGCGTACATCACCAGATGGCTCTGAGGGCAAGAGTTACCCTTATATTTTTCAAAGTCGGGCACTTGGAACTTGTGTGAGACTTTCACATTTGGGACCAGGCAGAGGTCTGCGGCGTCCTTCCCAAATAGATCCTGACCGCGAATGGCTTGCAGCTCTTTCTACATTTCTAGGAACTGTTCCTGGAATTCCTCCATTCTGTCAAACATAGTTTCCTTCTTACCAGAAGGTATTGGTGGAATCTGTCCTTCTGGGACAGTGTGCACCACAGGGGGTGCTACCGTGACTACGACAGTAAGTCTTGGCGCCTCCCGAAGTTTGTAACCTTCAGGAGTCTTGAGTATGCCCCTGGCATCTTCGCTTTCCCGAAGTTTGTAACCTTCAGGCCCAGCGGCTTCTGTTGCGATTCCTTGATCTTCAGTGATCGGCGGAACATATCCTTCTGGGATATAGTTAACAGGCATGCCCCAAGGATGATCTTTTGGTATCTGATACCTAGAATCATACTTTTCTATGATGGACGTTGAGGTGATCTCTGAGATCACAGTTCTTTGTAGCTGAGCTTCTGCCATGGCTTGCATGTCGTTACGAAGCTTTCTCATATCCTCTCTCAGAGCGTCGATCTCTTCTTTCAACTCTCTGTTTTCTTCCTCAAGATCATCCATCTTTTTCTGACGATTGGCCCGAGTATTATACGAATGAGACAGTTTGACTCTAGAATCGAGACACAAACGTGAGATTCGTAGGTAAGGAGAATACGCGATGTGAGAATGATGAATGCAATGATTATATTAATTGTTTTTAGGTTTAATTAAAATAAACTTCGACAATTAGATTGCAAATATCAAATAGTGAGGAAACCCCTTTTTATTGAATTCCAAAGGATTACAGAAATGGAAATACAGTAGATTACAAAGTGCAGAAACAGAAACCTAAACTAATGGGTCCCGAGTCCTCTTCTTTGACCGGGGCGCTTGGGCCGTTGTTGGGTTGTCATTCCTTTGCCAGGTGAAAGGAGCGAGCAAATTCCTTTGGTCATCTTGATTCTCTACAGCATGCTGCTCTAAAATTTCAATCAGAGCATCTTTGTCTTTTAGTAGTTGCTGTATTTGGATACACTCTACGTCGAGGGTGCGGTACTTGTTCTTCCAAGATCTTCTTTCCTTTTGAACTTTGTTGAGAGTAACCTGAAGCTTTTTAGTTTCCGTCATGAAGTACATGACAATTTCCCTCGGTGGAAGAATTCCGTAATGAGGATAAGGCATCTTTAGCTTGAGAGCTCTAGTTTGTACCCAATGGAGATAAGGCTCCACCGAGACACAGTCCGGTTTTCCCAGAGACTCTCATCCTTTCTTATGAACATGTTTCCAAGCTTGCACTATTTCCATCTTTAGTGCTCTGTCGTTTTCTCCTTCTTTGAAGAAAAGACCTTCCAGATGAACACCCAATGGGATGTGTCTCATCGGGTATCCAAATTGACGAAGAACTAATATCGGATGATAGTTGATTCCTCCTTTAGTTCCTATGAGGGGTACGCTGGGGAAGTTTCCACAACGGTCAATGATTCTGATTCCCTCATAAATCCTATTACACCAATCTATATCAGAGTTGGTGAGGGACATGATCTTCTGCGACCAACGTAAGACACTCTTGCAATCCCAAAAAGCAGCAGACTTGGGCAAGTGCGAGATAAACCATTTGTAGAGCAAAGGTACACAGCATGTGATCTCCCCTCCGCTGTACAAATTTCCTAAGTGTACAGAATGATACGCATCTGCGAGCAAAGTCGGCACAGGGTTTCCAATGAGAAAAACCTTAATAGCGTTGATATCGACGAAGTTATTGATGTTGGGAAACAAAAATAACCCGTAGGTGAGCAAGACAAAGATGCTTTCAAAAGCAGTCCCGTTCCCTATACTAGCGAAGTACAGAGCTTTCTTTGTCAAGAACTGGGCTGGCAAACCTTGGATGCCACCCTTGGTAATCATGTGAGTCCTGACCTCAGACTCGTCCAAATGAATTGCTATTGCAATAGTCTGATTCTTTGGAATTTCTTCCAGTCCAGAAAATGGAGCTCGATCTGTGATATGTAAATCAGTCAGATGAGAATACTCCTCCAGCGTTGGTGCCAGCTGGTAATCCGGGAATGTGAAACGATGATAAACCGGATCATAGAACTGAATGAGCGCGTCCATGATCCCCTTAATCACATGGACTCTTAACAGTGGTAGCAAACCACCGTGCTTGGCTCTGAAAGCCTCTGGGTTAACGATCATCCTTGCTAACTTTCTCAAATCCCCTAGTTTTGGAACCTTAAAGGTATACTGGCGAGTTCTCCTTCTACCGAAATCCATTAGCGCAATCTTTTTTTCTGATATTTGCAATCACAATCTTAGTTTAATTTGAAAAACAGAGAGACTAGAAGAGAAATTTTTTTGAATGTTTTAATGTTTTATTAAATGAATGCATGAATGCAGCACACAAAAACATAGAAAAAACATGGGGTCAGAGGGTCGTTGTCATGAAGTCAAGGCTCTACCCATCCCCAACGGTTTATACTAAGGTGATTTTTGTACCTGTACTCATTATCATCAGCTCCTCCCAGGAAGGCAGACAACAAGCGGATCGCCAGCGAGTTGTGTGCAATCTTAGAGTAAGTGCTATTCACCGAGAATAGATCACCAGCCTCAAATGAGGGTAGTATCGCGTAACAGCTATTTCCGATAGCTTCCGCACTACGAAAAAGGTTGGCTTTTCTTAAGTGTATACTCAATCTCACCACATGCGGCATCACACGCATTCCCATTAGCAGAAAAATAAACACGTATAGCAATTAGGAAAAGCAGTATATATATTTGTCCTAATCATCCTAGACTTATAAAGCTATGAATCTTAAGTTCCTGACAGAAATGGGTTCCCCGGCGGAAGCCCCAATCTATGGTTCCCTGCCTAAGAGATGGACCAGCATAGGTCAATCTTTCTCCTCAGCAGAGTTCCCATTTTCCGTAGAAAATGAGGATGATGCCCTAAGGCAGAAAAGGAGACTCCCCAGCAGAGTCGCCATTTGTGTAATTTTTCACACAAGAGAAGTAAGAAAGAAAGTACACTGCCCCACGGTGGGCGCCACTTTTCTGTAGCGAGCGATTTTGGACGCGGTTCTTAAGCGCTGGTCGCTCTCTGCGGTTTGAGCTTTAAACTACAGGTCGATTCATTTTTTATCCTATTGTGAGCTGAATAAGGAAGGGAAATAGATGTCTCCAATTAACCCTGCTTTGCATACTGAGTTTAAACAGCGGTCTATTAAGTTACGAATGCTATCAATGTGGGGGGGGCTTTTGTACTGGTTATTCGTATTTCGCCAATACGGGTTCTTTCTTTCTATCTAGGTAAAGGGTTTCTGGTGGGGAATAAGGATTAGGATGTTAGGACTGATGCTTTTGAATTACTGCTTTTGATTGATGGAGATATGGGATTTGGGTTTTTTTGTTGATTGCGCTCGCTAAGATCTTTTCTTTCGATCTTATGCCTACGTATTCCCGTTTACCGAAACAGGGAAATCAGAGCGTTCGTAGTTCCTCCTATTCTATGGGAGGAAATTGGTTTTTGGTGTCTTGTTCAAAGCCCAAGACGTGAAGCGAAAGGTAGTTTGTATCTTGTTCAAAGCCCAAGATGTGAAGCTGAAAGGTTTATTTGTGTCTTGTTCAAAGCCCAAGACGTGAAGCGAAAGGACCTCGACTTTAGAGAGAATTTGTCATCTCTAAAGAGGGGAGAAGGAGAATTACTTTAACTGGGATACGCGGATCCGAGCAATGCCATAATTTCCGAAGAAAGGGTTTTAACCTGAAGCAGAAGACTTTAACTCAGTGTAGAGCA
Organism: Lathyrus tuberosus; assembly: GCA_022829125.1. Classification (NCBI taxonomy): domain Eukaryota; kingdom Viridiplantae; phylum Streptophyta; class Magnoliopsida; order Fabales; family Fabaceae; genus Lathyrus; species Lathyrus tuberosus. Next base: position 1,222,325 of record JALAZF010000409.1, on the reverse strand, counting down.
ATGCCATCTTTCCTTAGGAATTTCTCATGCTAAAAGAGGGACAGTGGCATGGATATAAATGATCCAGAGGCTTGCCGCTTACAGCGATTAAATGAAGGGAAAGGAGTTGTTGATGTTTGTGTACTGTGAACGAGGCACAACTTTGATGCTAAAAGGTTGATTGGATCAACCAGTGGTTTTCTTATACAAAGCCTAAGAGGAGGCTAATTTCCGCTAGGAAAATCATTATACAAAGCCTAAGAGGAGGCTATTATATGTCTCGTACAAAGCCCGAGAGAGAGGCTAAAAGTTTTTGACCCAGTGGGGCATATCGTTATACAAAGCCTAAGAGGAGGCTAGCAAAGAGTTCGACTCTTGCTTAAGGGATTTATATCTTGTACGAGGCCCGAGATGGAGGCAAAAAAAAGGGTGATTGACTCAACGAGGGAATCTTTTGTGTCTCATACAAAGCCTGAGAGAGAGGCAAAAAGGTTGTTTTGACTCCACTGGGGAGAATTTTGGTATCTCGTACGAAGCCCGAGATGGAGGCTATTGTAACTGTTTCAGTTGAGTGACAGATCCAATATACTGATTTAAAAGAGAAAATCAGTTCTTATATGAGTAACACTGTACACAGGGATTTAATTTGAGGATCAGGGATATTTCCTTTTCTTTGAGGAAACGGGAAATCCAAAGGGTATTGAGACTATCCGAGTCTGCGGGTTTCCTTCCTATTTAACGAAGGGTGCTTGAGAATGTCTTTGAGACTCAAGGAAGTTAGACTGTCCAAGTCTAGAGTTTTATCTTTTGTACTATGCTTCGAGAAATAGTAGTAGACTCTATGAAAGGACTGTTCTATGAGGATGACTAAGTTCTGTTCCTATACCTCTAGGAGGTCGTCGGGACAATTTGTACGAAGCCCAAGAGGAGGCTGGAATCTTTTAAGAAGCCGACGGGTCCTTGTACGAAGCCCAAGAGGAGGCTATCATTCCCAGAGGAAGAGATCATTATACGAAGCCTAAGAGGAGGCTGTGAATACTTCTAAGAAGCCGTAGGGTCCTTGAATAATGCCCAAGAGGAGGCCGATGCTTTTAAGAAGCCCGTGGGTCTATCACCTCCTTTCCATTAGGAGAGATAACTCTTTTAAAGATGAAAACCACTGGTAAACGTGCGAGGTTTACTATCCAGCGACTTTTAGCTTTTAAAGAGGGTTCCTTAGTTAAGGTCCAAGATTATGACCGTAGTGGGTACCTAAACCCCGAGACATTCAAGGCAAGCTATCCACAAGGAATAGATCAAGTCAGGAAAGTTCGAGAATTTGGAAGAAACTCAAAGATGCCATTCACAGAGAATACATTCATCTTTGGGAGTAGAGTTTCTTGACGATTCCTAAGGAGGACAGCCGAAGAGAAGACTGTATCTGGTGCTCCTATTGGGGATCTAGGCGTCTATTTCTACGAATAAACGAAACGGCGTCACCTAGTTCTAGACGTAGTTGCCGGGGAAACTCGAAATATCTATACTATTATTATACAGTAGATATGAGTTTATGAAAGGAGACTTACAGTGAGCAGCCCCACAATACAGTTTATAATATGAAAGCAGTAAATGAAAGCGATAACCACTTACTCGGTTGGAGTGCTTCCATGCTGTTTGGTTAGTTGTTCAATAAAGAAAGATTTAAAACAACAGTATATTCAAAATCAAAGGAGAAAGTGCTTTGAAAAAGAAATATTTGGGGCTTACAGCTCAAGGAGAGGCCCAGGGTTTTATCAGTGAGCGCACTGTTTGAATTTGTACAGAGGGACTTATACAAGTGACTGGGGCCCAAAAAAAGGTTTTCTGTACAAAGGGATGGGTCTTACACTCTCTCAAGAGGCCCAAAAAGGTTTAAAGAAAAAGAGATGGGTCTTATTACTCGAGGGTAGGCCCAGATGATTTTTATTTTTAAACGGGCGACGATCGCGCCGTTTACTTGTACAGAGGGACTTATACAATGAGTGAGGCCCAAAAAGTTTTTGTACAAGGGGGGATGGGTCTTACACTCTCTCAAGAGGCCCAAAAAAGTTTAAGATGAATAAATGGGTCTTACTACTCGAGGGTAGGCCCAGATGATTTTTGAAAAGGCGACGATCGCGCCGTTTGTTTTTTGACGGTATCGGGACTTATACAATAAGTGAGGCCCAAAGATGATTTGGTCAAAAAAAGGATTGGGTCTTACACTCTAATAGAGGCCCAAAAGTGTTTTGAAAATGATTTATGAGGGTTGAATTAATCCAAAACCCTAATTTGTTTTCAAAATGTATTTAATTGAATAAAAATTCAATTAAAATGATCAAAAATTGTTTAACACATGGAAAACAAATTGTGATCTTGGATTAATGCTTCAAAAATTAAGTATTGACCTACAAAATAATTAGAAAGCATTAAAAGTTGCAAAATCAATGTAGAAAAAATATTTAAAATGCCAAAAACAATCAAAATATTAATTCTTTACAAAAATATCAATTATATGAAATAAATAATATTTTTGGGATTTTTTGATAAAATAAAATATTTTAACATTTTTGTGAATTATTAAAAAAAGAATCAACTCAAAATCATTAAAACTCAGAGAGAAATTAATTTTTGAATCAATTAAACAAAATCACAAAATTCAAATATTCAAATATATGAAAATGGCGCCAAGAACAACACCAAGAACACGCGCGTTTTTTCAGTTTGCCCAGATTTGCATTTTCCATTCAATCTCACTGAATACGTAATTATAACATGCAATCCACATATCATTATGCTCGCCTCAACCTCACGATCATGTCTATGTACTTTAATTTCATTTAAATTAAACATACAACAAGAAATCACGAAGAGACCTCAAGAACCTTAATTTCTGCATGAAGGCTAGGATTTTTGATACACGATTCAAACAATGCAATTAATTGAGGGAAAACATTCCATGCATGATTATGAACATATGGCCAAGTTATTGTGCGAGGAAATATGCATAGATTGAGAGATGCCCAAGTTTAGGCTTACCTCCAAGTCGTGACAGCAAGAGCAGATGTGATTTTGGGTTGGAGGTGTTACAGACAAGTTGTGATGATCAGAACAGCTTCCCTACACCATATGGAGTGTGTTTGAACATTTGGATTGAATTGAAATGGACTGGATCAGTTTATGGCATCTCAGCTGCAACTTCACTTCAAACTTGTGTGGATGGCAAGTGATTTTGTGAAATTGATGTTTCAGATGTTATGTGAGTGTTTGATCAGCTCATATATGATGTATGTGAGGTGTGTGAGTGATTGGTTTGTGCAGAATTGCTCTCAAACTCAAAACCCGATAGCTACCTTGCTAAGAAAGGCATTTTTGCCAAGAGAAAGAGATTTTGAGGAAAGCATCTGTTAGATGGCTTGGTGTTCTTAAACTGACCACAATTGAGCTCTATTTATAGTAGAGCAAGTTTGTTTTACAAGGAATAGTGCATGGCAGCTGGTAAGTAGGTTTCCTCAATGTTGGCCAATGGAAATGAAAGTCTCCTCTAGCCATTGACTAGAGGTTAGGGCATAGAGCTTTGGTCCCCTTGGTCTTGGATAAGTCTTGACTGATTTCAGATGAGAATGGCTCAGTCCATGCCACCTTGATGGTTCCATTGAATGCCTCATTCCAAATTTGAAGTCTTGTCCCTATTTTGGCCATTCTAGGTTCAACATGCTATTCCTTGTTCCTTGGACCTTGGAGGCTTGGCTCAGTGATTGTCCCCTTTGGATTCAATCCTCTGAGGTGTCCAAGTGGATTGGAGCAATTGCAATTGGCTGATTTTGGCAAATCGAGCCAAAATGCAAATTCTGCCTTGCTTTGACAGATTTCAGCAAGGCAACTTGCCAATGTTGTATCTCATGATGTAGGTTGAATTTGGCAATGTTCTTGGCCATTTTGGAAAGCTCTTACATGATACAACAACTGTTTGAACAAGTTTGGTTTTGATCTCTTTTGATTCCAAGTGAAAAATCCCCCTACATTTGGCAAAAAGTGAAGGCAAATCTGACTTAGTGAAAATTTCACTAAGTGTTGGAAAAAGTGACTTTTTCACTTTTCAGCCACTTTGATCATTCCATAACTCAAAATCCTTAATGAATTGGAATGACTTGTAGTTGAAGTTTTTGTAGGTGATAATGAGGGCTACAAATCCATCTTTGGATGAGAAAAAATGGCCTTGTCGTTTAGGAGTTATGGTCCTCCAAAGTTGGTACCTTTGCCACTTTATTTTTAACTTAGAAAAATTTCTAAGTTTTATGGTTACCCCTTTTACAAGTTATCTCACTTTTCTTGATTTTTCTTGATGAATGATGATTCAAATCATACATTAACATCATTTTAGGGTTAAAAATCCATTTTGGTGAAAAATCTCGAAAAGTCAAAGTTGACTTTTGTGCACAGTTGACTTTTTATCAGATGAATTCCAAACTGTGCAATTCTTCATGAAATCATGTCCTTGACCTAAATCAAACTTGATGGACATGTTCCATGGGTGTCATAGGGTATATTCAATCATGTATTAGGGTTTGGGAGCATGTCCTGGTCAAAAGTCAAAGTTACAGTTGACTTTTCTCTTAAAACCCTAATTGTGGTGCAGATGAAATTGAGACTTGTTGCTCAAGCTTCTTGGATCAATCCATTGTTCCAAATGGATCAATATGGTATATTAGAGACCCTCAAATCATGTCTTGAGGTCTTGGCTCATGGTTTGTCCCAAAAGTCAACTTAGGGGTGAATTAGGTCAAGAAACCCTAATTCCTGATTTTTGATGAATGCATCACCTGAGGCAAAATTGACTTGATGCATGGGTTCATGAGGTTCCATGAAGTATATTAGGTTATGTTTTGGATCATTTCCTTGTGCCCAGATGAAAATTTCCATCTGGAGGCCCTGGTCGACCAAAACCCTAATTTGGTGACACTGTCGATCTTGAGACTTGATCCACCTAGAAGGGAGCAGCTTTGTGCTTAATCCTTGAAGTAGGAGTCCTTTTGATCCTTTGAGGATGTTTGAGAGATTAGACAAGTTGAAGATCATGTCATTTCTTGATTGATCCTTTGTCTAAGCACTCAGAGAGGGCTTGAAACCCTAATTTTGATTGTATTAGATGCTCACCCATCTTTGGGGAGACTGATGAAGCATGATGGTTCATCCATATTGTGATGATGACTTTCACAATGATGGGAAATCTAAGTGGTCAAAATTTGGGGTATTACAATACACAATTCAAATAATTTATAAGAAAATACATTGGAATATCATAAACTTAAAAATAAATTTCTTGGACAGAATATATGAAAAATATAGATTTAAAATAATTTTAATTTTATTTATTTTCATGTCAAAATGTTACCGAATATCTTTTGTTAAGTCTAGTGGAAGGTGCCGATAAATTCGCTTATTAAGAACATCAAATTTGTTTACTTAAGAACTCAATCAATACTAGAATCACTTGATCTTGTAGTGGTGTCCTTGCAAAAATCATCATAAGAATAATCAAAATTTCCAAAATACATAGCACATTCATGTTCAACAATCATGTTGTGCAATATGATACATGTATCCATTATACGCTTGAGTGATCCTGTAACGCCCCATTTTATTTTAAATTATTTTTCGTAATTTAATTATATGAAGTTTTGTGTATAAATGTGATTATGTGTGTTTTGTTGTGTTCGGGGATACCCTTGGTGTGGAGTAGTAACCTTAAGAGTAGACATTGAGGGTGGAGAAGTGTGTGAGCCTTTGAGTAGAGATTAGTGGTGTGAGAAGTAAAACTAAATAGAAATATTAGTGAGAATTATTTAATTATTTAATATTAGGTGGATATTAACTCAATTAAATAATTATTGGGAATTATTATTATTATTATTTTAATTAGATGGGATCAATAATAATAATAATAATATAATGAAATAAAATAAAATGAAATACTAGTTGTGTAGAGATTTGAAGGGCATGATGGTAATTGTATGAGGATGAGTGAGGGTAAATGAGGTAAACCTTAGTTGAGGGATTTTATAAAGGAAATTGAAAAATATTGGAGTCGATTTTTTTTCATCGCACGTGAAATTGGAACAGAAGTTGAAAGAGGTTAGGGAAAAGAAGAGGGATGAACTCCATTAGAGAAGGAAACGCTCATCAATCTAAGGTAAGGGTGGGGTTATGATTTTCTAAGGGATATTATGATGAATACTGGGTAATTGGTGTCAATTATGAATGATGTGAGGAAGGGTAGATTTAAGGTTCAGATGGTTGTTAATTGATGTTGATTATAATGACTATTGATGAAATTGATGAAACTAATTGATCTTGATGTTGTATGATTATGTTGTGTTGTGTGGGGTTGTTTATGATAATGATTTTGCCGTATCGTATTTGTTGACCATGTGGTTTATGAATCATGTGTTGAATATATAAATTGATGATTACATGATGTATGTAGGAGGTTAGAATCTCTAAATAGGTGTTGTAGGATGTTATAACTCTTACATAATGGTAGTATTTCGAATTCTGGGACTGAGACTTTTTACGAAATTGAATTCGGAGGTCCGAAAGGCCTCCAACTGCAAAAATTACACTTTTCTGGTTTGCTATTCCGAAGAGCTCGCGATGCGAACTATAGTTCACGTAGCAAAATGCCATGGTTTACATTCAGGAATGAGTTCGCGAAAGCGAGGGTAGCAAGCAGTAGTGAGAGTTCGCAAAGCGAGCAGTAGCGAACCTGTAACGAGTGATGGCAGAATGGACGTAACTTTTGATCCATAAGTTTGTTTGAGGCGCCGTTCGAAGCAGCGTGAAGCCGAGGGCACATACTTTCATTTTATATGGGTTGTAGAACCTGAGAAGTGATATTTTGTGGTTGGATATGATTGAGGTTATGACATAATGTTGTGTGGTATAATGCATTACTTTGAATGTGATTATTTTGAGTTGTTATGATTGCATAAAAGATATATATATATATATATATATATATATATATATATATTGTATGACATATATTTTATTTTTGTTGACCAATTTAGGCGGTGTACAATAACCATGGTGGTGGGTTATTGTGCACGATGATGTTATCGTTGTTGTTAGCATAAATAGTCGCATTGCATACATTTGTGGACAATGGTCTGTGGTTGGTGAGCCTAAAATCCCATTGTGTGGATTGGCCTGGTAGCTGATTCCGGAGGTGATGGGTCAGTGAGTGGTTCTGATCCTAAGAGGTGGGGATCGGAATGGTGAACATGAGTGTTCATGAAAATTGGTACCATATGCATATGCATTGAGTCAGGTTGTGAGTCTTATTGCAGTATATATGTTGCTATGTTGCTAAATATGTGGTTTTGTATGATTAATTGGACTTGCTGCTACTTGATTTCCGTGTGGTTGGGGAATAATTATTAATGATGTTGTTGGTTGATTAATATGAGATGTTTAGCTGAATTATTGTTGTGTTATCCTTATGCTTGGGTAACTTGTTGTTAGTGTTGAGTGTGATGTGTTGTAGATTGGGTGTCAATACATGTGATATCCTAATGCATACTGTTTATCATGCTTTCCTTTATATTATCATGATATCTCACCCCTTCTGTTTGAATATTGCCTCCATGTGAGCAATGTGTAGATACTCTGCAGTAGGACTCAGATGTGAGTTGAAGATGGAGTCTCCTTACTCTTTTTCTTTGTAGTTGGCATCTGCTCTGATTATAATACTGGGGAGTCATTGGAACGCGTTTTGATTTATAGTTTCTTTGAGATTGTGGACTTCTCTCTCTTATTACGTTTAGTTGTAGTTTTGATGAATTGTGTAATTCCATGATAACTTTTATATACCATGAGACGATATTTTTTTTTAATCTGCTGCAATAAAAGTAATGTTCAGGTTTTTATGATTATACTAAAATATAAGTGTTACATAGTCTATCAGATGAGCATGTTTTATATGTTGACTGTAACATCCTAAATTGCGTGTGTTTAATTTAATTACTCTGATGTTTTTAATTTATTTAAAATGTTACGGGGGAGATTTAGGGTGTTACAAGTAGTATCAAAGTAGGTCGGTCTGTCCGGCCAAGTTGTTGTGTCGTTGTTATGTGACAGTTGACTACTGTCGATGTTGTTTCCTTAACCATTGTGTACTGTTGTTGATTCATAACAGAGAATAGGTGGAAAGAATGATGCCACTATTGTTGCTGTTTTGCAAGCTATTGCTTAAGCTGTGCAGAATCAGACTAATGCTGGTGAGAATGACGAGTTTCAGAAGAACAAACCACCTACCTTTAGGGGAAGATACGATCCAGACGGAGCGCCGACTTGGCTTAGATAGATTGAGAGGATCTTCTGAGTTATGGATTGTCTTAAGGCACAGAAGGTGCGGTTAGGTACTCACATGTTAACTGAGGAGGCCGATGACTGGTGGATTAGCACCCGCCAATTGTTGGGAGCTACAGGAGAAGTTATCACTTGGGCTATGCTCAGTAGGGAATTCCTGAGGAGATACTTTCTTGAAGATGTTTGAGGTAAGAAGGAGATCGAGTTTCTGGAGTTGAAGTAGGGTAACATGTCGGTTACTGAATATGCTGCCAAATTCATGGAACTTGCTAAGTTCTACCTTCACTACAATGAGGCAATTGATGAGTTCTCGAAGTGTGTCAAATTTGTGAACGGTTTAAGGCCTGAGATCAAACGGGCGATCAGGTACCAACGAATCAGGAGATTTCCAGATTTGGTAGATTGTTGTAGAATCTATGAGGAGGATAGCAAGGCTCGATTGACTCAATATAAGGGGCTGACTGAGAGGAAAAGAAAACAACAGATGAACCTTGGAAAGCTTTATGCAGCTTTAGCTGATAAAGTTAGACCGAGATATGCTGATGGAAAGAAGCCAAGTGGGGGAGGTGCTCTTACTGTTCATAAATGCTATAGATGTGATGAGATGGGTCATCGCATCAATGAGTGTAAGAGCGATGTGAAGAAATGCTACAAGTGTGGTAAGACATGGCATGTAGTCGCTAATTGCACTAAGAAGGTGGTGATTTGCTTAAATTGCAGAGAACCTGGTCATATCAGTACTCATTGCCAAAAACCAAAGCAAGCTCCAACTGGAGGTAAAATGTTCGCTCTGTCAGGAACTCAAATTTACAGTGAGGACAGGTTTATCAGAGGTACATGTTATATTAATAATATACCTTTGATTGCTATTATTGATACTGGTGCTACTCATTCCTTTATTTCTGATGATTGTGTGAAAAGGCTAGGCCTTAGTGTATTTGGGATGAAATGAGAAATGGTTATCGAAACTCATGCTAAGGGATCGGTGGCTACTTATCTTGTTTTCTTAAATTGTCCTTTGAGAATCTTTGATAGGGATTTTGGTGTGGATCTCATTTGCTTGCCGCTGATGAATCTCGATGTTATCTTGGGAATAAATTGGTTGATGTTTAACCATGTTCAGATTAATTGTTTTAATAAATCGGTGTGGTTTCCTACTCCTGGTGGTGAGGAAAGAGCTGATTTCTTATAGATGGAAGGGTTGAAAGAGCTTTTAGAAGATGACGCTCAGGTGTTTACGATGTTCGTATCGCTATCTGTTGATAGCCAAGTTGCAATCGCTGAAGTACAAGTGGTATGAGAGTTTCCAGAAATGTTTTCAGAGGACATTTCAGATGTACCGTCAGAAAGAGAAGTGGAGTTTACTATTGATCTTGTCCCTGGTACCAGACCTATTTCTATGGCACCATACACGATGTCGGCTTCAGAATTAGCGGAGTTGAAGAAACAACTGGAAGACTTGTTGGAAAAGAAGTTTGTAAGACCGAGTGTGTCGCCTTGGGGAGCTCCGATATTGTTGGTAACGAAGAAATATGGTAGTATGAGATTGTGTATAGATTACCGGCAGTTGAAAAAAGTGACGATTAAGAACAAGTATCCATTTCCCATAATAGATGATTTGATGGATCAACTGGTAGGTGCTCGGGTGTTCAACAAGATAGACTTGAGGTCGGGTTATTATCAAATAAAAGTAAAAGAAGAAGATGTTCAGAAGACTGCTTTCAGGACTCGTTATAGACATTATGAATACTTGGTGATTCCTTTTGGTGTTTCTAATGCACCCGGTGTATTTATGGAGTATATGTATCAGATTTTTCATAACTACTTAGATCAGTTTGTTGTAATGTTCATTGATGACATCCTGATCTATTGTAAGTCAGAAAAGAGCATGAGAAGCATTTGAGGATTGTGTTACAGGTTCTGAAGGAGAAGAAACTGTATTCTAAGCAAGAGAAGTTGATGACTCGATTTTGTATCGTACACTTTGATTCATTTTGCGCATTTCTACTTATCGTTTTATCGAGTCTTTACCGTTTTCTATGCTATTTACTCATGTTTTCCTTTGTTTTGCTTTGACAGGTGTTCTATCAGCAATGTAGAAGAAAAGAATGAAAGTTGAGCTGAAGAATGAAGAAAAAGCAGTAAAAGTACAAGTTCTGGCCTCCCTAAAGGAATGGCGCTCACCATGCCCTGAGGGAGGTGTTCGCCATGCCCCAAAAGGAGAGAATCTCCAATTTGAAGCAATGGTGGTCACCATTAAGCATACGGCGGTCTCCGTTTGTGGCGGGAGCAGTTTTCCTGCAGCATTTTGGCAGTTGTGCTCATTTGAAATTCAAATCCAAACGAGACTTTTTGGAGCCAAGGATTCTCTATATATAGACCCCTTTGGAGGGTAGTTTGAGCATCCGAGTTGCGCAGAAGCGCTGTCATTTCCGTTTTCTAGTTTTAGACATTAAAATTACGTGTAAAAGTGACAATCGCTCACATCGAGGGATTGTCACAATTCTGTATTTTATTTCATTCTGTAAAACTTGGATCATCAGCACTCTTGCCGAAATTAATAGAAGTTCATTTATTTCTTCAAGTATCGCTCTTAATTCTACTTTACTGGTTTTTATCGCTTTAATTTATTTATTGTCATTTCATTATTCTTCTTGTTAACCATGCCTCTAAATTCAAATGTTGTATTTATGTTGTTTTTATTTGAAGTAATGTCTTGGTAAATTCTGTCTGGGTCCGGTGTATGAGGACCGTCGTTACCGACGGGACTTGGTAGAAATTATAGGCGCAGAATTGAGAATGTATGTCATTTTGGTTTTAATTTCCAAGTTTAATTTAAGTAGCTTTGTCACGAGAGTGAGAGGTTATTTAACATTGTTTTGTCACGAGAGTGAGAAGCAAATTAAGGTTTAAGCCGAGATCCGCGAGAGCATGAGGAGTGAACCGGATAGTGGAAATTAGGCATCATATCTAAATACAGCGAGAGCACTTTAGATAGCGATTTGGATATTATTGGCTTTCAAAGTGCGTTTCTTAGTTACCGGGCGAGCGAGAGCAAAATCTTGGGATTAAAAAGTATGGCTTTAGTTAAGACCGCGAGAGCGTGAGGCGGAGCCTTTAAGTCGGTATATTCTACGAAATAGGCATATAATCACAATCAGTACCCATTTTCAATAAGTCCCTCAGGTGCGCGGAAATCATATTTCGGGCTCGTTTTAGCATTATTTTTAAACCTTTAGTAATTAGCGTTTATATTTCCATTCGTACCATTTTAATCATAGTCTTAGCTTTACAAAGCAATGATAGATTACAGTAGGTTGATATTGGTCTTTGTCGGTTCGACAATCTTTTATATTACTTTGATAAATCCGTGCACTTGCGGTGCATCAAGTTTTTGGCGCCGTTGCCGGGGACCAACAGTCAATATTGTGATTCCGTTGTTGCACCGTATAGACTAAGGCACTCTTGTTTGAAAAAAAACTATGTATCACCCAAATTTCCTCTATGATTGCCACTCCCAATATTTTGAGGAACCACAAGAATCCCATAATCCTGACCTCGAAATGTTGGTGGAGGATTTCAATGTGACGCTCACTCACTGTCAACCAAATTTCCTCTATGATTACCACTCCCAATATTTTTAGGAACCGCAAGAATCTCATAATTTCAACCTCGAAACATTAATGGAGGATTTCATTGAAACAACAACTAATTCTAGGCTAGAATCTATGATGGAGCGCTTTGTGGAGACACAAACTCTCAAGAATGAAGAGTTTAGAAAACAACATCTCGATACTTATGAAACCTTTAGCAGATGAACACTGTGGTCGAGTCCCTCACGACTCACACTAAGGCATTGGAGACTCAAATCTCTCTACTTGCCCAGACACCTATAGGACCCTCTCTTGAGAGACATGTGGATGTTGTAACAACCAATAGTGAAAAACAAATCGAAAATCCTAAGGAGAGTGATAATGAGGTTGAGGAGAGTTCTAGTGAGAAAAGCGTAGAGATTAAGAAAAATTCACCGACACTACCCGACAGGGAGGTTATCGAAGAGGTAGAGAAGGAAGCACTTAATGTTGTTCCTCCTCCCTATATCCCACCAATTCCTTTCCCGCAAAGGTTTATAGAAGTTAAGGTAGACTCCCAACCCAAAACATATGTGGAGGAATTGGAAAATATCCACACCGATGCACCTTTGTTTAAGTTCCTGCATAAAAAGAGAAAATTTGAGGACCGTGAAACTAAGGATATCATTACTGTTAATAGGGTAAGGTTAGATTTTGAGGTAGTGGATGAATTAACTAAGCCCAAACTTGAAAAACTGATACTTAGGATAGATCTAGAACCACCACCACAAGTTCAAAAGAATGAACCACCCCATAGAAAGAAGAAAAGAAAAGGTGAGGGATATGTGAGATGGCTTGATAAGTGGCCGTAGAAACCGAAGATTATTAGCCGTCGAGCTATCGGCGTTAAACAAAGCGCTGCGTGGGAGGCAACCCGCGAGATTTTAATTTAATGTTTTCCTTTATTGTTTGTGTTTGTGGAAAATAAAGAATGTATCGCTTGTCACGATCTTAGAGATGAGCTGGTGCCCACGAACATTCTTACAAATGTCGCTGCTGGTGGTGACACCGATGATGAGTATGATAGAAGAGAGCATGCCTCTCCCATCAGTAACTCACCTCTTCCTCGTTCTTTGTATGGTTAAGTTCCACCTGCACACACCGCACCATATTTTTATAACACTTTTTGCAGGTACTTCCTCTAGAAGCGGGCAATATGATGATCTGGTTCAAGAGTTACACAAATGAAGGAATCTCTAAATGCCCGCCGCCGAAGTAGAAGTGGTCGGTGAAGACAGGGACAACAAGAACAGGATCAGAGAGGATTTGGCACGCAGTAGCATTTATGTAGGTTCTATCTTTCCTTTTTCTACCTTTTATCAAAACATTGAGGACAATGTTTGGTTTAATTATGGGGGAGGAACTTTACCGCTTTGATTTTATTTATTGTTATTTCCTGTTTTCTAGTTTTAGTTTGCTTTATTGAGTCATATGCGTGTTTGAGTCGATTGTTACTTTACATTTTCGCATTTTCTATTAACACCCTTATTTTGACCCCAATTTCAAAAAAAAAAAATCCGTTTAACTTAATGGAATGACATATTAAGTACATGTTGTTTTATCTTTGTTTTAGGCTATGTAGACAGACTTAGGAAAGTTTTGTTAATATCGTTACCGTTCCTACACCCTAGAGTTCCTAAGTATGCAATATCGGTTTAAATACACATTATGCCGAGACCTTGTTCCTAGTTCTGTACCAGTAGCCTCTTTATTAGTTTATATCAGCAGTCAGCACCATCCTTGCGTGTGAACTAAGTAATGAACCAATGCAAATATGTGTTGATCTCAAAGTTTATGATTATGTGATTTTTATTGGATATTGCGAATGAAAGACTTGTTCTAAATAAGTTAGGTGGCCCTCACCTGACCATTTAGCCCAAAGGCTCAGACTCTTGAAATTCGTCACAAAAAAATGTTGAATAAGAGATCATAAAACACTAACAGGTTCACTTACCATGTAAACACGAAGGATAACAGGCTTAATGTAATTGCTCTAGAATGAAAGAGAGGTGAATAAGAACGAAGTCAGTAGGTCGAGTTATAATGTCATGATTTGAACTGGCATTGCATAGGAAGGAACTCTTTGTCTGCTTTTGTAGAATCGTGTCATTACAGTATCCTTGTTTTCATTATTTAGTACCTATCTGTGTAGCATTAGCCTAGCAACCTTGTGCCTTTTTTTCATTTTCGTCGTGCCTATGAGTCGAACATCGTACTTACTGTTTTATTTCATCGGGAGTTTGCTTGAGGACAAGCAAAAGTCTTAGTGTGGGGGAGTTTGATGGCTCAATTTTGTATCATACATTTTGATTCATTTCGCACATTTCTACTTATCATTTTATCGAGTCTTTACCATTTTCTAAGCTATTTACTCATGTTTTCCTTTGTTTTGCTTTGACAGGTGTTCTATCAGCAATGTAGAAGAAAAGAATGAAAGTTGAGCTGAAGAATGAAGAAAAAGCAGCAAAAGTGAAAGTTCTGGCCTCCCTAAAGGAATGGCGCTCGCCATGCCCTGAGGAAGGCGTCCGCCGTGCCCAAAAAGGAGGGAATCTCCAATTTGAAGCAATGGCGGTCGCCATTAAGCATACGACGGTCGCCGTTTGTGGAGGGATCAGTTTTCCTGCAGCAGTTTGGCAGTTGTGCTCATTTGAAATTCAAATCCGAACCAAACTTTTTGGAGCCAAGGATTCTCTATTTATAGACCCCTTTAGAGGGTAGTTTGAGCATCCGAGTTGCGCGGAAGCGCTGTCATTTCTGTTTTCTAGTTTTAGACATTAAAATTACGTGTAAAAGTGATAATCTCTCACATCGAGGGATTGTCACAATTCTGTATTTAATTTCATTCTGTACAACGTGGATCATCAGCACTGTTGCCAAAATTAATAGAAGTTCGTTTATTTCTTCAAGTATCACTCTTAATTCTACTTTACAGGTTTTTATCGCTTTAATTTATTTATTGTCATTTCATTATTCTTCTTGTTAACCATACCTCTAAATTCAAATGTTGTATTTATGTTGTTTTTATTTGAAGTAATGTCTTGGTAAATTCTGTCTGGCTCTGGCGTATGAGGACCATCGTTACCGACGGGACTCGGTAGAAATTATAGGAACGGAATTGAGAATGTATGTCATTTTGGTTTTAATTTCCAAGTATAATTTAAGTAGCTTTGTCACGAGAGTAAGAGGTTATTTAAAATTGTTTTGTCACGAGAGTGAGAAGCAAATTAAGGTTTAAGCCGAGATCCGCGAGAGCGTGAGGAGTGAACTGGATAGTGGAAATTAGGCATCATATCTAAATACAGCGAGAGTGCTTTAGATAGCGATTAGGATATTATTGGCTTTCAAAGTGTGTTTCTTAGTTACCGGGCGAGCGAGAGCAAAATCTTGGGATTAAGAAGTATGGCTTTCGTTAAGACCGCGAGAGCGTGAGGCGGAGCCTTTAAGTCGGTATATTCTACGGAATAGGCGTATAATCACAATCAGTACCCATTTTCTATATGTCCCTCAGGTGCGCAGAAATCATATTTCGGGCTCGTTTTAGCATTATTTTCAAACCTTTAGTAATTAGCATTTATATTTCCGTTCGTATCATTTTAATCATAGCCTTAGCTTTTTAAAGCAATGATAGATTACAGTAGGTTGATATTGGTCTCTGTGGGTTCGACAATCTTTTATATTACTTCAATAAATTCGTGCACTTGCTGAGCATCAGAAGTGTGAGTTCTGGATGAAGTATGTTAGCTTCCTTGGTCATGTTATTTCAGGTAATGGTATTGCAGTGGATCCTTCCAAGGTAGATGCAGTTCTACAATGAGAAACTCCGAAGTCAGTTACAGAAATTCGAAGCTTTTTGGGATTGGCAGATTACTATCGCAGGTTGATTGAAGGTTTTTCCAAGTTATCACTTCCGCTAACTCAGCTTACCTGCATGGGTAAGCCGTTCGTATGGGATATTCATTGTGAGAAGAGCTTCGTCGAGTTGAAGAAGAGGTTGACTACAACTTCGGTTTTGGTTTTTCCTTAACCAAATGAACCTTTCGTGGTATATTGTGATGCGTCGTTGATGGGTTTGGGAGGTGTGCTAATGCAAAATGGAAAAGTTGTGGCTTATGCTTCCTGACAGTTGAGGATTCATGAGAGGAACTATCCTACTCATGACTTAGAGTTGGCTGTAGTAGTGTTTGTATTGAAAATCTGGAGACATTATTTGTACGGTTCTAGGTTCAAAGTGTTCAGTGACCATACAAGTCTGGGGTACTTGTTTGATCAGAAGGAATTAAACATGAGGCAGCGTAGATGGTTGGAATTCTCAAAAGACTATGATTTCGGATTGAACTATCATCCCGGTAAAGCTAATGTCGTGGCTGATGCTTTAAGTCAGAAGTCGTTGCACATGTCAGCGATGATGGTTAGAGAGTTGGAGCTTGTGGAACAGTTTAGAGACACGAGTTTAGTCTGTGAATTAACACATCGAAGTGTGAAGTTGGGGTTGCTAATAATCAACAATGATTTTCTTGCTAGAATTAAAGATAATTAGAAACTAGATGTGAAATTGGTGGACTTAATGGTTGGAGATGGTCAAGCTGTAGAGAATGATTTCAAAGTAGACGAACAAGGTGTGTTGAGATTCAGGAATATAATTTGTATTCCTGATAATGCAGAACTAAAGAAGATGATTTTAGAAGAAGGTCATCGGAGTAGCTTAAGTATCCATCCTGGAGCTACTAAGATGTATCAAGATCTGAAGAAGATATTTTGGTGTTCAGGAATGAAGCGCGATGTTGCCTAGTTTGTTTATGCTTGTCTGACTTGCCAGAAGTCGAAGGTTGAGTATCAAAGACCTGCAGGGATGATGCAGCCGTTGGATATTCCAGAATGGAAATAGGACAACATTTCTATGGATTTTGTGATGGGATTGCCAATTACTCCGAGAGGGCATGATGCTATTTGGGTGGTAGTGGATAGACTAACGAAGTTGGTCCTCTTTATTCCGATTAACATCAGTTTTTCTATGCATAAGTTCGCAGTGATCTACATCCGTGTAATTGTGAAGTTGCATGGAATTCCGTTGAGCATTGTGTCAGATAGAGATCCGAGGTTCACTTTGAGATTTTGGGAGAGTTTGCAAGAGGCGCTGGGTTCTAAGATGAGATTGAGTTCGACTTATCATCCACAGACGGATGGTCAGATGGAGAGGACTATTCAATCATTAGAAGATCTATTTAGGGCTTGTGTTCTAGAATAATGAGGCACTGGGGATTGTCACTTTCCGCTAAATAAATTAACTTATACAAATAATTTTCATTCTTGTATTGGGATGCCACCTTTTGAAGCGTTGTATGGTCGAAGATGCAGGACGCCTTTGTGTTGGCATGAATCTGGGGAAATTGTGGTGCTTGGACCTGAATTAGTCCAACAAACTACGGAGAAAGTGAAACTAATTCGGGAACAAATGAAAGCTTCTCATAGTAGATAGAAAAGCTATTATGACAAGAGGAGAATGGATCTTGAGTTCTAGGAAGGGGACCATGTATTCTTGAGTGTCACTCTAGTGACCGGTGTTGGGTGTGCCTTAAAGTCGAAGAAGCTCACTCCTCGATTTATCGGTCCATATCAGATATCCAGGCGGGTAGGAGCTACTGTGTATAGAGTGGCATTGCCACCAAGTTTGTCCAATTTACATAATGTATTTCATGTTTCGCAGTTGCGGAAGTACATTCCAAATCCGTCGCATGTGATTTCGATGGACGATGTGCCAGTAAAGGATAACCTTTCTATAGAGGCCTTGCCTGTGAGAATTGATGGACACGAGGTGAAACAGTTGCGAGGCAAGAAGATTGCTCTCGTGAAGATCGTGTGGAGAGGCACTGTTGGAGTAAATATAACTTGGGAATTGGAGAGCGGAATGCGAGAGTCGTATCTTGAGTTATTTGCGTCAGGTAATTTTTGAGGACGAAAATATTCTAAGTGGGGAAGAGTTATAACGCCCCATTTTATTTTAAATTATTTTTCGTAATTTAATTATATGAATTTGAGTGTATAAATGTGATTATGTGTGTTTTGTTGTGTTCGGGGATACCCTTGGTGTGGAGTAGTACCCTTACGAGTAGACCTTGAGGGTGGAGAAGTGTGTGAACCTTTGAGTAGAGATTAGCGGTGTGAGAAGTAGAACTAAATAGAAATATTAGTGATAATTATTTAATTATTTAATATTGGGTGAATATTAATTCAATTAAATAATTATTGGGAATTATTATTATTATTATTATCATTATTTTAATTAGATGGGATCAATAATAATAATATGATAGTGAAATAAAATAAAACGAAATACTAGGTGTGTAGAGATTTGAAGGTCCTGATGGTAATTGTATGACGATGAGTGAGGGTAAATGAGGTAAACCTTAGTTGAGGGATTTTATAAATGAAATTGGAAAACATTGGAGTCGGTTTTTTTTTCATCGTACGTGAATTTGGAACAGAAGTTGAAAGTGGGTAGGGCAAAGATGAAGGAAGAACTCCATTAGAGAAGGAAAAGCTTATCAATCTAAGGTAAGGGTGGAGTTCTGATTTTCTAAGGGATATTATGATGAATGGTGGGTAATTGGTATCAATTATGAATGATGTGAGGAAGGGTAGATTTAGGGTTCAGATTGTTGTTAATTGAAGTTGATTATAATGATTATTGATGAAATTGATGAAACTCATTGATCTTAATGTTGTATGATTATGTTGTGTTGTGTTGGGTTGTTGATGATAATGATTTTGCCGTATCGTATTTGTTGACCATGTGGTTTATGAATCATGTGTTGAATATATGAATTGATGATTACATGATGTATGTAGGAGGTTTGGATCTCTAAACAGGTGTTGTACGATATTATAACTGTTACATAATGGTAGTATTTCGAATTCTGGGACTAAGAGTTTTTACGAAATTGAATTCAGAGGTCCGGAAGGCCTCCAACTGCAAAAATCACACTTTTCTGGTTTGCTGTCCCGGAGAGTTCGCGATGCGAACTATAGTTTTCATAGCGAAAGTCCATGGTTTACATTCTGGAATGAGTTCGTGAAAGCGCGGGTAGCAAGCAGTAGCGAGAGTTCGCGATGTGAGCTGTATTTTGCATATCAAAAGTTTGCAAAACGAGCAATAGCGAACCTGTAGCGAGTGATGGCAGAATGGACGTAACTTTTGATCCGTAACTTCGTTTGAGACGTCGTTCGAAGCAGCGTGAAGCTGAGGGCACATAGTTTCATTTTATGTGGGTTGTAGAACATGAGAAGTGATATTTTGTTGTTGGATATGATTGAGGTTATGAAATAATGTTGTGTGGTATCATGCATTACTTAGAATGTGATTATTTTTAGTTGTTATGATTGGATAAAAGATATATATATATATATATATATATATATATATATATATATATATATATATATATATATTGTATGACATATATTTTATGTTTGTTGGCTAATTTGGGCGGTGTACAATAACCATGGTGGTGAGTTATTGTGCATGATGATGTTATCGTTGCTGTATGCATATATAGTCGCATTGCATACATTTGTGGACAATGGTCCGTGGTTGGTGAGCCTAAAATCCCATTGTGTGGATTGGGCCGGTTGGTGATTTTAGAGGTGATTGCTCAATGAGTGGTTCTGATCCTATGAGGTGGGGATCAGAACGGTGAACCCGAGTGTTCACGAAAATTGGTACCACCTGCATATGCATTGAGTCAGGTTGTGAGTCTCATTGCAGTATATATGTTACTATGTTGCTAAATATGTGGTTTTGTGTGATTAATTGGACTTGCTTCTACTTGATTTCCATGTAGTTGGGGAATAATTAGTAATGATGTTGTTGGTTGATTAATATGAGATGTTTAGCTGAATTGTTGTTGTGTTATCCTTATGCTTGGGTAACTTGTTATTAGTGTTGAGTTTGATGTGTTGTAGATCGGGTGACAATACATGTGATATCCTAATGCATACTGTTTATCATGTTTTCCTTTATATTATCATGATATCTCACCCCTTTTGTTTGAATATTACCTCCACGTGGGAAATGTGCAGATACTCCGTAGTAGGACTCAGATGTGAGTTAAAGATGGAGTCTCCTTACTCTTTTTCTTTGTAGTTGGCGTATGCTCTGATTGTAACACTGGGGAGTCGTTGGAACACATTTTTGATTTATAGTTTCTTTGAGATTGTGGACATCTCTCTCTTATTACGTTTAGTTGTAGTTTTGATGAATTGTGTAATTCCATGATAACTTTTATATACCATGAGACGACAATTTTTTTATTCCGCTGCAATAAAAGTAATGTTCAGGTTTTTATGATTATATTAAAATATAAGTGTTACATAGTTTATCAGATGAGCAGGTTTTGTATGTTGACCGCAAGATCCTAAGTTGCGTGTATTTAATTTAATTACTCTGATGTTTTTTATTTATTTAAAATATTACGGGGGAGATTTAGGGTGTTACAAGTGGTATCAGAGTAGGTCGGTCTGTCCGGCCAAGTTGTTGAGTCGTTGTTGTGTGACAGTTGACTATTGTCGATGTTGTTTCCTTAACCATTGTGTACTGTTGTTGATATATAACAGAGAATAGCTGAATGGAACGATGCCTCTATTGCTGCTGCTTTGCAGGCTATTGCTCAAGTTGTGCAGAATCAGCCTAATGTTGGTGAGAATGACGAGTTTTAGAAGAAAAAACCGCTTATCTTCAATTGAAGATACGATCCAGACGGAGTGCAGACTTAGCTCAGAGAGATCGAGAGGATCTTCCGGGATAAGGATTGTCCTGAGGCACAATAGGTGCGGTTAGGTACTCACATGTTAGCTGAGGAGGCTGATGACTGGTTGGTTACCACCCATCAATTGTTGGGAGCTACAGGAGAAATTATCACTTGGGCTGCGCTCAGTAGGGAATTCCTGAGGAGATACTTTCCTGAAGATGTTTGAGGTAAGAAGGAGATCGAGTTTCTAGAGTTGAATCAGGGTAACATGTCGGTTACGAAATATGCTGACAGATTCGTGGAACTTGCTAAGTTCTACCCTCACTACAGTGAGGCAACTGCTGAGTTCTCTAAGTGTGTCAAATTTGCAAATGGTTTGAGGTCTGAGATCAAACAGGCGATCGGGTACCAACGAATCAGGAGATTTCCAAATTTGGTGGATTGTTGTAGAATCTATGAGGAGGATAGCAAGGCTTAATCGGCTCACTATAAGGGGCTGGCTGAGAGGAAAGGAAAACAACAGATGAACCGTGGAAAGCCTGATGTAGCTCCAGCTAATAAAGGTAGACCGAGATATGCTGATGGCAAGAAGCCAAGTAGGGGAGGTGCTCTTACTGTTCCTAAATTCTATAGATGTGGTGAGATGGGTCATCGCGTCAATGAGTGTAAAAGCGATGTGAAGAAGTGCTACAAGTGTGGTAAGACAGGACATCTGGTCGCTAATTGCACCGAGAAGGGGTGATTTTCTTCAACTGTAGATAATTGGTCATATTAGTAGTCATTGCCAAAAACCAAAGCAAGCTGCAACTGGATGCAAAGTGTTCCCTCTGTCAGGAACTCATACTTCCAGTGAGGACATGTTGATCAGAGGTACATGTTATATTAATAATACACCTTTGATTGCTATTATTGATACTAGTGCTACTCATTCCTTTATTTTTGATGATTGTGTGAAAAGGCTAGGCCTTAGTGTATTTGTGATGAAAGAAGAAATGGTTATCAAAACTCATGCTAAGGGATCGGTGGCTACTTATCTTGTTTGCTTAAATTGTCCTTTGAGAATCTTTGATAGGGATTTTGGTGTGGATCTCATTTGCTTGCCACTGATGAATCTCGATGTTATCTTGGGAATGAATTGGTTGGTGTTTAACCATGTTCAGATTAATTGTTTTAATCATTCGGTGTGGTTTCCTACTCCTGGTGGTGAGGAAGAAGCTGATTTCTTATCTATGGAAGGGTTGAAGGAGCTTTTAAAAGATGACACTCAAGTGTTTGCGATGTTGGCATCGCTATCTGTTGACAACCAAGCTGCAATTGATGAAGTACAAGTGTTACGAGAGTTTCCAGAAGTATTTTCAGAGGATATTTCAGATGTACCGCCAAAAAGAGAATTGGAGTTTACTATTGATCTTGTCCCTGGTACCAGACCTATTTATATGGCACCATACAAGATTTCGGCTTCAGAATTAGTGGAGTTGGAGAAACAACTGGAAGAATTGTTGGAAAAGAAGTTTGTAAGACCGAGTGTGTCGCCTTGGAGAGCTCCAATATTGTTAGTAAAGAAGAAAGATGGTAGTATTAGATTGTGTATAGATTATAAACAGTTGAAAAAAGTGAAGATTAAGAACAAGTATCCATTTCCTATAATAGATGATTTGATGGATCAACTAGTAGGTGCTCGGGTGTTCAACAAGATAGACTTGAGGCCGGGTTATTATCAAATAAAAGTAGAAGATGAATATGTTCAGAAGACCGCTTTCAGGACTCGTTATAGACATTATGAATACTTGGTGATGCCTTTTGGTGTTTCTAATGCACCCGGTGTATTTATGGAGTATATGAATCAGATTTTTCATAACTACTTAGATCAGTTTGTTGTAGTGTTCATTGATGACATCCTGATCTATTCTAAGTCAGAAAAGAGCATGAGAAGCATTTGAGGATTGCGTTACAGGTTCTGAAGGAGAAGAAACTGTATGCTTGTTGAAATACAAATAGAGTTAGGGTTTTGTTATCGATCCACAGAGATTGTTCGGTGATATCGCAGCTGTTCTACAGTCGTATACATTTTACACTTCAAAGTAACAAGGGGTTTCGGTTGTTTTGAGTCGGAAAGTTTGCATTTAAAGTTAAGTATAAGCGTTAAAAAGATGTGTTTTACGATTTATAAGAAACATGTCAAGATTAGGGTTCGACAAACCAGTTTGCACGGATAGAATCGACAAAGCGAATGAAATCGTTTAGACGGTAAATGTAATCACATATCCTCCCAATATGTTTATTTCTAACACATATTGTGAGTTTTACCATTTTGATCCTTTGATGATCTCTCACTCAAACTATCAAAATGACAACATTTAAGTTCAATATTTATGAACATTAACACACATTACTATCTCTAGCCAATGCACATTGATGGATGCAAAACTTAGGTAAAGTGTAAGAACACATTTCTCAATCATGCACCAATACAAAGAATAAACCATATAAACAAAGTTTTTCATCATACATTCATTATCCAAGAGTTCATAAGCTATAATCAATACCTATACATACAAAAGAAAGGTTTATCTACCATCTAACCTTGACACAAAAGGAGAATTAGCTCTTTATTATCATGGAAGCTAAACAATCAAGAAGATGAAGAAGAATATCAAGCATCAATGACGATCTCTCGACGAATGATGCTTCCAATCTTCCAAAATGGATGCTACAGTGTTCACAAGGTGTTTTGTTCTAAAATGTATCAAGAGAGAGAGTGAAAAATACAGAAGAGTCTAATTATAAAGGAGCTGAACATCGCAGACCGTGCTAAGCGCGTAGCACCGTGCTAAGCGCGCTACACTTTACAATAAACTGCCTATAGAGCGCGCTAAGTACCCCGCTGAGCGCGAAACTCTCTGAAACTACTTCCACCATCGCGCTAGGAGCGCGCTTCAAGCATGCTCCAAAAATGCTTATTTTCTAAAACTGCTTTTGTGGGGCCTTCCTTGCTCCAATATTTACACTTCCATGCAAAATTCTATAATAAAAACACAAAAGTTAAATAGATAAGTCAATTAATGCAATTAACTAGAAAATAATTATTAACCGGAAACAATGGGAAAAGGCTTGGATTAACAAATAAAGAGCACAAAAAAGGTGCTAAAAACTAAACTAAATATTAACACTTTTTAGCACCTAACAACTCTCCCCAACTTGTTTCTTTGTTTGTCCTCAAACAAAGATAAAATAGGATAGAAGCAAGAGGAATACCCGATAAGCAAACACAAACAAACATCAGTGGTTCAAACCGAATTGATACGCCTGCAAGTAATGCTTAGCTCTGACAGAATAAAAATATGTATATGAACTAACTTCTAAACATAAATAACAAGTATTCATCATAAGCAACAAATGTTCAAACGGGAATCACCTAATTTATTCCAATGAGCCAAGCTCAATATATACAAGGGACAAAACACACTCACAAGCAATTGTTCCACATCCAAAACAATTTATGCAATCATCTCACAATTTAATGAAAACAATGGAAACAAAGATAACAAAAGGACTTTTATAGGTTGTAACTTGGCCGGGGTTAAGAAACAAGGGTCATATGTACACGGCCATTGAACAAGAAAGGGTAACATTCATGAAGAGCATTTTCTTTTCCAAACAACCATTCTTGCTCAAACTTTTAATTTATTCTCACAATGCATTCTATCTCTTTTTCTTTTGATTTTTCAATCTATTTCTTTCTTTTCTTTCTTTTCAATCTAATTTTGATTTCATTTGAGAATGCATTGCCCACAATTCCTTCTTCTCTTTTCACAATGAACCAATCTCCCCAACTTCAACAATACTACAACTTAAATCAAAATGCTCTTCAAAGCGGTTAAAGTTCAGGTTAAAGCTTCAATGATACCAAATTTTTCGTTTTAGGCTCAAGAGAGGTTTCTAAAGATCACACACTCACAAGGCGACTTGAAGTGATTTATGGAAATGTGGTTCTACTCATAGTACTAAAAAATTGCCTTGATCATTTCCAAGTTTCCAAAATTTCAAAACAAAAAGTAAGATTAAACATAAAAAATTTGAGTAAGCAACAATAACTTAAATCCCTAAATAATTTGTAAACAATGGAGGGAACTCACATTTGTGGCTATGTCCTAATTGATTCCAATATGAACAAATATGCAAAATGAAGAAAAAACTTGAAAATTATGTAAAGCAAAAAGTTCATGTACATATTAACATTCTACGAAGCATAAAACAGAGTACCTTATTGTGCATCAATTCAGAAATTTATCATCACCATCAATGTGGTGAAGCACATCACTTTAGTACAAAGAAACAAACTTGCTTCATCCATCAATTACCTTGAAAATAGAGACAAACAACCAAAATTTTTGTACCAAAAATAATAAACATAAAACATCATCCGCCCGGATGGAAAATTCATTCATAACCAAAAATTTTGTAATAATTATCCAAAATCACATCCGCCCGGATGGAAAATTCAACAATCCTAAACACAAGTCGATAATACTACAAACATACTAATCATAGCAACATAAACAAAAAACAAAAGATACATCAAACCCAACATCAGTAAGAACTAGAACTCGATGCTTCAACGCCCTCGCCATCATCACCATCACCAGCATCACTGTCACCTGCATCATCATGACCACCTGCCCCTTCCAAAAAACCAGGCCTGCCCTCAGGCCAACGAGCATATGCCATGAGGTCTTCGCGAGACCTCAACTGGTGATCCACATGTGGTTCCCGGATCTGCAACTGCAACTGCACCATAGAATCATGCATAAATAAGAGAGCCCTCTGATGAGCCTCGTGCATGGCCCAATTGGCCTCAGCACTTGGATCATAAGCGTGCCCATGCCCGCGCCCGCGGCCAGCAGGGGCAGCAGCAGCTACTGGGGCAGCGTCCTCCAAATCAAGCACCCCCATGCAATGACGAGTGACATAACCATCATCCATAACAGCAAGCTTAACACACCCATGGGTCGGGAGAGTAACTTGTGCCCTATGGCATAATGCCATAATAAGCCCTGGATAAATAAGGGCACAAGCTACTCGATCACCATAAGGTGTACCACTCACAGCAATTTTCTTCATCTCAGTGGCAATAATCTGTGCGAAATCTACGGTCTTCTGGCTGCTAAGTAAATGAGCAATCAGAGAAGCTGTCTCCAAGGGAATTGAAGAGGTGTGACTCCGCGGTTTAAGGTTGTGTAAAACCACAGACATAACAAGTTGAGCGGCAGTATCCAACACACCTCGTGCAAACTTTAGGGGCGCTCCACTAGCGTTTACTATGTATGTTCCCCCGCGCACACATAAGGCATCTCTAAGTTGGTCGGCATTCCAATTACGCCGAGCCAACGTCTTCCCATAATCACATAGCTCACCCTCTCCCAGCTCGAGTGGGTTGCCAAGGTAGGTATTTATAGCATCCCGTGAGAAATCGATACTTTTACCCCGAACCCAAGTCCTGAAATTGAACGGCTCACCATTGGAGGGCAACACATTTGCGAAGAACTCCCTCACGATGTCAATGTGATACTCAGGGTAGGGTGAGGAAAGTGCATCCCAACCTGCACCCTGGACATGATGAACAATGTGCCTGTTGGGTCCCTCTGAATCAAGTAAAATAATTCTGTCTGGCCAAATGGATCTTCTTTCAAGCTGCATATAACGTTGTTGTTGCTCCAAACCAACAAAACGAGTTCTATCGAAAGGGCCAGACGGAGCACGTCTGTTAGGGTTTGATGTAGAACCAGCCAGTCATTACTTTTTGCGCCCTGACATCTGAAAAGAAGAACAAACAAAACATACACAAAACAGCCCCGAAGGTTAGTGAAAACATCATACAAAAATTTCTAAATCCTTAAACAATTACATAAAATAATTAAAGGAAAGCAGAACATGAATCAGAAAAGGGGAATTTTTCTGCAAATCCCAGACCGCGCTAAGCGCGCGCCTGCGCGCTAAGCGGGCTCTGCGAAATGCAGAAAAACCCCCCTCTGCAACAGAAGGTTCCAAAGGAAATTCTACTTCCTAAACACAACCATATTCACAGAGAGATGTACAGTACGAATCCCCAAACTCAAAACACACTAAATTATTCACAAAACCTAACTTCTAAAATTACAATCCCTAAATTCTAAAATTGAAACTCCTAACCACATGCATTCGTATCAGTTTAAGCACCAAAAATAGTAAATTGACAACTAAAGAAGACATAGATGAAGTAATATTCATGAATATTTAACATGCAACAACCAACCCAAAATGGGTTTTCAAAATGAGAAAATAAAAATAAACTAAAGGCATGAACTTACTATTGAAGAAGATGAAGATGAGCACGAGGATGATGAAAATGGAGTTAGGGCACACAAAAACCCAAAAAGCTTACAAGAAATTTTGAAAATGGAGGAGAAGAAAAACTAGGGGAGTTTTGAATGAAAAAGGGTGAAATGAGGCAAACCCTCAGAACCCTAACAACATAAAATCCCATATGGGCCGGGTACAGCTTAGTGGACCCAGAAACACTATATTTTTTTTTCAAAATTCCGCAGACCGCGCTTAGCGGGACATGTTCCGCGCTAAGCGCGCTTTCTTCTGGAAGTAAGGGGTCATTTTTTTCAAAACCGCGCTAAGCGCGCCCCTGCGTGCTAAGCGCGCTCTGCAACACAAAAAACCCTCCCAGCAACAAAAATTCAACATCCACAAGTTCAAAACATCACTCTAAACAACATACAACATCAATTTTTCAAAAAACATGTTTAAACAACAAATTCACTAGTAAAAACGATAAAAACTTACAAAATTGGGGTGCCTCCCAACGAGCGCTTGTTTAACGTCGGATAAGCTCGACTGGCCAAGATGCTCAATTAAGAACATCTAGGAGAACAGAACAATTGTTGCGATCAAAGTTACCACCAAGGTAGATTTTCAAGCGTTGACCATTTACGGTCCAACTGTCTTTTTTCTCTAAATCTTCAATCACAATCGCTCCATAGCTTTTCACCTCTTTCACACGAAATGGTCCTGACCATTTCGATTTTAATTTTCTTAGAAAAAGTTTTAACCGGGAATTAAACAACAGTACCAAATAGCCGACCTGGAAGTCCCTTTGCCGGGCCTTCTTATCATGATAATTCTTTACCTTTTCTTTATACAACCAACTGGAATGATAGGTTGCATTCCGCATTTCCTCCAATTCCTGAATTTGTAATTTTCTTTTCTCTCCGGCCAAGTTCGAATCAAAATTTAGCAGCTTAAGCGCCCACAGTGCTTTGTGCTTCATTTCAACCGGTAAATGGCATGTTTTACCATAAACCATTTGAAATGGAGTTAAGCCAATTGGAGCTTTGTAAGCGGTCCGATATGCCCACAAAGCCTCGTCTAATTTCTGCGACCAATCTTTTCGCGAACTAGACACAATTTTTTCTAAAATCCTTTTTATTTCACGGTTCGACACCTCGGCCTGCCCGTTCGACTGTGGGTGGTAAGGGGTCGCCACTTTATGCGATACACCGTAATGTTTTAAAAACATTTTCAAGATATGTATTGCAAAAGTGTGACCCGCCATCACTAATGAGAACCCGAGGTGTGCTAAAACGGGAAAAAATGTTTTTCTTTAGAAAATTGATCACTGTCTTGCCATCAGCCTTAGGTGAAGCAATCGCTTCAACCTACTTCGACACATAGTCAACCGCCACTAACATGTACTCATTTCCAAAAGAGGGTGGAAATGGACCAACAAAATCAATGCCCCAACAATAAAAAATTTCAACTTCTTGTATATTTTGAAGGGGCATTTCATCTCTTTTTCCATTTCCCCCACTTCTTTGGCAAGTGTCACAACTTTGCGCATGAAGATTTGCGTCTTTAAAGAGAGTAGGCCAATAAAAGCCTGATTGCAAGACTTTCGTGGCTGTCCTCGAACCATTGAAATGACTGCCATAAGGCGAGTTGTGACAATGCCATAGAATACTTTGGGCTTCTTCACTCGTGACACACCTTCGCAAAAGGTTGTCACCTCCTAATTTGAACAAATACGGGTCATCCCACACATAGTAATTCGCATCCGACAGGAACTTCCTTTTTTGGTTCCAAGTTAGGTCTTGGGGCACCCAACCGGTTGCTTTGTGGTTAGCAAAATCTGTAAACCAAGACCTAACTTGGACTTTAAATAATTTTTCATCGGGAAATTCCTCTCGGATTTCCTTTTCAGCTTTGGTTACCTCCACGTTGATCAAACGGGACAAATGATCCGCCACTAAATTCTCTGAACCCTTTTTATCCTTTATTTCCAAATCAAATTCTTGAAGCAAAAGGATTCAACGGATGAGCCTTTGCTTCAAATCCGGTTTAGTGAGTAGATATTTTATAGCCGAATGATCCGTGTAGACAACCACTTTTGACCCTATTAGGTAAGAACGAAACTTCTCAAGTGCGTATACAATCGCAAGCAATTCTTTTCGGTTGTGGCGTAATTCACTTGCGCCTCATTTAATACCTTGCTTACGTAATGTATAGAATGAAAAGTTTTCTCCTTCCTTTGACCTAACACTGCTCCAACGGCATAATCACTCGCATCGCACATTAGTTCAAAATTTAAAGTCCAATTTGGTGCGATGATTATTGGAGCGGTAATTAGTTTTTCAATCAAAATTTGGAAAGCAATAAGACATTCATCGTCAAAGAGAAATACCTGATCTTTGTTGAGCAAGTTGCTCAATGGCCTTGCTACCTTTGCAAAATCTTTGGTGAAACGCCTATAGAATCCCGCATGCCCCAAGAAACTTCTAAATCCTTTGACGTTGGTAGGAGGAGGCAACTTTTCGATTACTTCAATCTTCGCTTGATCTACTTCAAGGCCTTTGGAAGAAACTTTGTGGCCGAGCATAATTCCCTCCGTCACCATAAAGTTACACTTCTCCCAATTCAACACCAAGTTAGTCTTAACACACCTCTCAAGGACGGTTTACAAAATTTTCAAACACAAGTCGAAAGATGCTCCAAATACGGAAAAATCATCCATAAACACCTCCATTGTCTTTTCTATGAGGTCGGAGAAGATAGCTTGAACACACCTTTGGAAAGTTGTCGGCGCATTACATAACCCAAAAGGCATATTTCAATACGCAAAAATGCCAAAGGGACAAGTAAAAGCCGTCTTCTCATGATCCGCCGGGTCAACCGCAATTTGGTTAAACCCCGAATATCCATCCAAGAAACAATAGAATTGCTGTCCGGATAACCTCTCGAGCATTTGGTCCATGAATGGAAGTGGAAAATGATCTTTTCTAGTTGCGGTGTTCAACCTTCTATAATCAATGCACATTCTCCACCCCGTCACAATCTTTGTTGGGATTAACTCATTCTTATCATTTCGGATAACTGTCATGCCACCCTTTTTAGGAACAACGTGCACGGGGCTTACCCATGGACTATCAGAGATCGGGTAGATCATTCCCGCATCCAAAAGCTTCACAACTTCTTTCCTAACCACCTCTTTCATAGTTGGGTTCAAGCGGCGTTGTGGTTGAGCAACCGCCTTGAAATCTTCTTCCATAAGAATCTTGTGCATACAATAAGATGGACTAATTCTCTTAAGATCGGAAAGAACCCAACCTATTGCATCTTGATATTTCTTCAAAACTTGGATTAAACGGTCTTCCTCGTTTTTGGACAAAACGTTGCTAATGATAACCGGCTTGTTACCACCGTCATCAAGAAACGCATATTTTAAATTCGAAGACAAGACCTTCAATTCAAGTGGTGACTTCTCATCTTTCACATCCTTCTTTAACTCTTCCGTTTCTACTTCCCACGGTTGCAACTCTTTGAGAGATTCAAGCTCTTTTAAACATTCTTCAAGTGCTCTTTCTTCTTCATTGAAAAACACCTCAAAAGATTCATCGAGAGCCATTTCCAAAGGAGATAATATATGAACATGCTTTGAAACCTCTAAAGTTGCTTCTTCAATTGCATCGATACGAAAACTATCATGCTTGTCTCAAGAATATTTCATTGCTTCAAAAAGATCAAAGCAAACTTCTTCGTTTTGAACCCTCACTTTCATTAAACCGTCATCCACATCAATCATCATTCGTGCGGTTTTCATGAAAGGTCGCCCAAGAATTAAAGGCGCATCCTCATCTTCCTCCATATCGATAATAACGAAATCAACCGGAAAGAAAAACTTGTCAACTTTTACCAAGACATCTTGAGCTAACCCATGAGGATGAGTTGTGGACTTGTCGGCTAATTGTAACGTCATCCGAATGGCTTTCATCTCAATGTTCCCAAGCCTCTTTACAATGGACAAAGGAATTAGATTAATGCTTGAGCCCAAATCGATTTGGCCTTTCCCAACATAGACGTCACCAATGGTTACCGACAAAGTAACACGCCCCGGGTCAACTTCTTTTTTCGGAAGAGTTTTTTGAATGATGGCACTACAACTTGCGTTAAGGATAATAGTTTCCGGTTCCGAATACCTCCGCTTCTTTGTGAGAATGTCTTTCATAAACTTAGCATATTTTGGCATTTGCTCCAAAGCTTCGGCAAAAGGAATGTTAATTTGCAACTGTTTAAAAATATCCATGAAACGAGCGTAATGTCGTTCATTTTCTTTCTTTGAAGGAGCATGAGGGTATGGTAAATGTTGGATCGGAATAGTGCTCACTACTTCCTTTCTCTTCTTCACTCTCGTAAGTCTCTCCTTTTTCTTCAACTCCTCACCGCTTTTATTTTCAACTTCAACTATTTCATCATCTTTCTTTTCAACTACACCTTCATTTTCACTTTTATTTTCAACTACTTCCTCATCACTATCCTCCTCCACAATACCATCAATTTTTTTTCCTCCACCTTTTTCTCATTTTCTTTTACCAACTCCTTCCCACTTCTTGTAACGATTGCCTTGCAATGCTCCTTAGGATTCACTTAAGCATTCGCGGAGAATGAAGGACCCGATTGTTGCTCGGCTAGTTGCTTGGAAAGTTGCCCCACTTGATTTTCTAGATTCTTTATCACCGCATCACTACTCTTTTGATTGGCCATAGACATTTGCATGAATTGAGTCAAAGTGTCTTCCAACTTAGAGCTAGCAACCGGAGGTGGTGGAGGTTGATAAGGATTTTGCCGGTTTGAAGAACCGCCACCATAACCTTGATTATGTTGATAGTTCGCCCTCGGTGGATATCCTTGATTGCCTTGGTAATGTTGTTGAGGATTGTGTTGTTGTTGTTGATAAGGTTGTTGTTGTTGTTGTCTTCCTTGATAGTCTCGTTGATTATTCATGTAGTTCACTTCTTCAAATCCCGGAGGAGGACAAAATCCGGTGTCATGCTCTCCTTTGCAAAGTTCACAACAAGCAACTTGTTTACTCTTGCTAGGTTCCTTCAATTCTTTAATTTGTTGAGTCAAAAGTTCCACTTGTTGAGATATGAGCTTGTTTTGTGCAAGGATTGCATCATTAGTTCCCAATTCAAGTACCCCGGGCTTCTTTTGCGAGTTGCTACGGCTTTGACTTTGAAGATCATTGAGAGCCATTCTATTGATGATATCCGTAGCTTCTTCGGCACTCTTTGATAACAAATATCCTCCAGAAGTGGCATCCAATAATGTCTTACAATTTGGTTGGAGACCATTCTTGAAGATGTGAATTTGTGTTAACTCGTCAAACCCGTGGCCTTTGCATTTGCGAAGCATGGATTTGAATCGTTCCCATGCTTCATTCAGAGATTCATTAGTGCCCCGAGAGAACACATAAATTGCAGTTTTTGACTCCATAAAACGGTTGTGAGAAAAAAAACCGTTCTATAAATTTTTCCTCCAAAACGTTCCAATCGGTCATCACAGCGGGAGTTTGATCAAGATACCAATCCTTAGCCTTGCCAAGCAAAGCATGAGGAAATAGTCTCTTGAAAAGAGGTAACTCTTGCGCTTGATCTACTCCGGCCGCTAACGCTATCTCATAAAATTTTGTGAGAAAAGCGAAAGGGTCTTCATGATCCATTCCCGTGAACGGACTTCCATACAACAAGTTCAAAGTTCCAGTTTTCATCTCAGCTTGCCTTCCTTGATTGTTGTTAGGAAACTGAGTGGTGTGACGTGGGTTATTTACACATGGTGTGGAAGCGGGTGGTGGTGGTAGATCCATGATCGGCGTGAGTTGTAGAATTGGTGGTGGTGTAGAAATCGAACTTTCTCCTTGTTCTTGCCTTTGTCTAGATAGTTGCCTCCTCCGTCTAGTTCTGCTATTGAGTCTACGAGCGGTTCTTTCAATCTCGGGATCGAATAGAAGTTGGTCCGCCGGTAGTTGCCCTCGCATAAACAAAGTCTGCACACTAAACAAAACAAATCAACAAGCACAAGAAATTTTTTTAACAAGTCTAAAACTTCACAACTATTGCAATGCTTGCAATATCAATTAACAATCCCCGGCAACGGCGCCAATTTGTTGAAATACAAATAGAGTTAGGGTTTTCTTATCGATCCACAGAGAATGTCCGGTGATATCGCAGCCGTTCTACAGTCGTATACGTTTTACACTTCAAAGTAACAAGGGGTTTCGGTTGTTTTGAGTCGGAAAGTTTGCATTCAAAGTTAAGTATAAGCGGTAAAAAGATGTGTTTTACGATTTATAAGAAACATGTCAAGATTAGGGTTCGACAAACCAGTTTGCACGGATAGAATCGACAAAGCGAATGAACTCGTTTAGACGGTAAATGTAATCACATATCCTCCCAATATGTTTATTTCTAACACATATTGTGAGTTTTACCATTTTGATCCTTTGATGATCTCTCACTCAAACTATCAAAATGACAACATTTAAGTTCAATATTTATGAACATTAACACACATTACTATCTTTAGCCAATGCACATTGATGGATGAAAAACTTAGGTAAAGTGTAAGAACACATTTCTCAATCATGCACCAACACAAAGAATAAACCATATAAACAAAGTTTTTCATCATACATTCATCATCCAAGAGTTCATAAGCTATAATCAATACCTATACATACAAAAGAAAGGTCTATCTACCATCTAACCTTGACACAAAAGGAAAATTAGCTCTCCATTGTCATGGAAGCTAAACAATCAAGAAGATGAAGAAGAATATCAAGCATCAATGACGATCTCTCGATGAATGATGCTTCCAATCTTCCAAAATGGATGCTACAGTGTTCACAAGGTGTTTTGTTCTAAAATGTATCAAGAGAGAGAGTGAAAAATACAGAAGAGTCTAATTATAAGGGGGCTGAGCATCGCAGACCGCGCTAAGCGCGCAGCACCGCGCTAAGCGCGTTGCACTTTACAATAAGCCGCCTAAAGAGCGCGTTAAGCGCGCTAAGTACCCCGCTGAGTGCGAAACTCTCTGAAACTACTTCCACCACCGCGCTAGGAGCGCGCTGAGCGCGCTTCAAGCATGCTCCAAAAATGCTTATTTTCCAAAACTTCTTTTGTGGGGCCTTCCTTGCTCCAATCTTTACACATCCATGCAA
Organism: Lathyrus tuberosus; assembly: GCA_022829125.1. Taxonomy (NCBI): domain Eukaryota; kingdom Viridiplantae; phylum Streptophyta; class Magnoliopsida; order Fabales; family Fabaceae; genus Lathyrus; species Lathyrus tuberosus. Next base: position 1,188,066 of record JALAZF010000409.1, on the reverse strand, counting down.
AAATCTATAATAAAAACACAAAAGTTAAATAGATAAGTTAATTAATGCAATTAACTAGAAAACGGTTATTAACCGGAAACAATGGGAAAAGGCTTGGATTAACAAATAAAGAGCGCAAAAAAGGTGCTTAAAACTAAACTAAATATTAACACTTTTTAGCACCTAACAATGCTAAGCTATCAAAGTGTGAGTTCTAGACAAAGGATGTTAGCTTCATTGGTCTTGTTATTTTAGGTAATGGTATTGCAGTGGATCCTTCCAAGGTAGATGCAGTTCTACAATGGGAAACTCCGAAGTCAGTTACAGAAATTCGAAGCTTTTTGGGATTGGCTGATTACTATCGCAGGTTCATTGAAGGTTTTTCCAAGTTAGCACTTCCGCTAACTCAGCTTACCTGCAAGGGTAACCCGTTCGTATGGGATTTTCATTGTGAGAAGAGCTTCGTCGAGTTGAAAACGAGGTTGACTACAACGCCAGTTTTAGTTTTTCCTTAACCAAATGAACCTTTGGTGGTATGCTGCGATGCGTCGTTGATGGGTTTGGGAGGTGTGTTGATGCAATATGGAAAAGTTGTGGCTTATGCTTCCCGACAGTTGCGGATTCATGAGAGGAACTATCCTACTCATGACTTAGAGTTGGCTGTAGTAGTGTTTGTATTGAAAATCTGGAGACATTATTTGTACGGTTCTAAGTTCGAAGTGTTCAGTGACCATACAAGTCTGGGGCACTTGTTTGATCAGAAGGAATTAAACATAAGGCAGCGTAGATGGTTGGAACTCTCAAAAGATGATTTCGGATTGAACTATCATCTCGGTAAAGAAAATGTCGTGGATGATGCTTTAAGTCAGAAGTCGTTGCACATGTCAGCGATGATGGTTAGAGAGTTGAAGCTTGTGGAACAATTCAGAGACACGAGTTTAGTCTGTGAATTAACACATCAGAGTGTGAAGTTGGGGATGCTAATAATCAACAATAATTTTCTTGCTAGAATTAAAGATAATTAGAAACTGGATGTGAAATTGGTGGACTTGATGGCTGGAGATGGTCAAGCTGCAGAGAATGATTTCAAAATAGACGAACAAGGTGTCTTGAGCTTCAGGAATATAATTTGTATTCCCGATAATGCAGAACTAAAGAAGATGATTTTAGAAGAAGGTTATCGGAGTAGCTTAAGTATCCATCCATGAGCAACTAAGATGTATCAAGATCTGAAGAAGATATTTTGGTGGTCAAGAATGAAGCGCGATATTGCCTAGTTTGTTTATGCTTGTCTGACTTGCCAGAAGTCGAAAGTTGAGCATCAAAGACCTGCAGGGATGATGCAGCCGTTGGATGTTCTAGAATGGAAATGGGACAACATTTCTATGGATTTTGTGAAGGGATTGCCAATTACTCCGAGAGGGCATGATGCTATTTGGGTGGTAGTGGATAGACTGACGAAGTCGGCCCACTTTATTCCGATTAACATCAATTTTTCTATGCAGAAGTTCGCAGAGATCTACATCCGTGTAATTGTGAAGTTGCATGGAATTTCGTTGAGCATTGTGTCGGATAGAGATCCGAGGTTCACTTTGAGATTTTGGGAGAGTTTGTAAGAGGCACTGGGTTCTAAGCTGAGGTTGAGTTTGACTTATCATCCACAGACGAATGATCAGACGGAGAGGACTATTAAATCATTAGAAGATCTATTAAGGGTTTGTGTTCTAGAATAAGGAGGCGCTTGGGATAGTCACTTGTCGCTGATTGAATTTACTTATAACAACAATTTTCATTCTAGTATTGGGATGCCACCTTTTGAAGCGTTGTATGGTCGGAGATGCAGGACACCTTTATGTTGGCATGAATTCGGGGAAAGTGTGGTGCTTGGACCTGAATTAATCCAACAAAATACGGAGAAAGTGAAACTAATTCGGGAACAAATGAAAGCTTCTCAGAGTAGATAGAAAAGCTATCATGACAAGAGGAGATAGGATCTTGAGTTCTAGGAAGGGGACCATGTATTCTTGAGTGTCACTCTAGTGACCGGTGTTGGGCGTGCCTTGAATTCAAAGAAGATCACTCCTCGGTTTATCGGTCCATATCAGATATCCGGGTGGGTAGGAGCTATTGCGTATAGAGTGGAATTACCACCAAGTTTGTCCAATTTACATAATATATTTCCTGTTTCGCAGTTGCGGAAGTACATTGCAGATCCCTCACATGTGATTTCGATGGACGATGTGCCAGTAAGGGATAACCTTACTATAGAGGCCTTACCTGTGAGAATTGATGGACACGAGGTGAAACAATTGCGAGGCAAGAAGATTACTCTCGTGAAGATCGTGTGGAGAGGCACTGTTGGAGGAAATATAACTTGGGAATTAGAGAGCGGAATGCGAGAGTCGTATCCTGAGTTATTTGCGTCAGATAATTTTCGAGGACGAAAATATTCTAAGTGGGGGAGAGTTGTAACGCCCCGTTTTATTTTAAATTATTTTTTGTAATTTAATTATATGAATTTGAGTGTATAAATGTGATTATGTGTGTTTTGTTGTGTTCGGGGATACCTTTGGTGTGGAGTAGTAACCTTACGAGTAGACCTTGAGGGTGGAGAAGTGTGTGAACCTTTGAGTAGAGATTAGCGGTGTGAGAAGTAATACTAAATAGAAATATTAGTGATTATTATTTAATTATTTAATATTGGGTGAATATTAATTGAATTAAATAATTGTTGAGAATTATTATTATTATTATTATTATTATTATTATTATTATTTTAATTAGATGGGATCAATAATAATAATAATATAGTGAAATAAAATAAAACGAAATACTAGGTGTGTAGAGATTTGAAGGGCTTGATGGTAATTGTATGAGGATGAGTGAGAGTAAATGAGGTAAACCTTAGTTGAGGGATTTTATAAATGAAATTGGAAAACATTGGAGTCGGTTTATTTTTCATCGTACGTGAAATTGGAACAGAAGTTGAAAGATGGTAGGGCAAAGAAGAGGGAAGAACTCCATTAGAGAAGGAAAAGCTTATCAATCTAAGGTAAGTGTGGGGTTCTAATTTTCTAAGGGATATTATGATTAATAGTGGGTAATTGATGTCAATTATGAATGATGTGAGGAAGGGTAAATTTAGGGTTCAGATTGTTGTTAATTGTTGTTGATTATAATGATTATTGATGAAATTGATGAAACTCAATGATCTTAATGTTGTATGATTATGTTGTGTTGTGTTCGGTTATTGATGATAATGATTTTGCCGTATCGTATTTGTTGGCCATGTGGTTTATGAATCATTTGTTGAATATATGAATTGATGATTATATGATGTATGTAGGAGGGTAGGATCTCTAAACAGGTGTTTTACGCTGTTATAACTATTACATAATGGTAGTATTTCGAATTCTGGGACTGAGACTTTTTAGGAAATTGAATTCGCAGGTCCGGAAGGCCTTTAACTGCAAAAATCACACTTTTCTGGTTTGCTGTCCCGGAGAGTTCGCGATGCGAACTATAGTTCGCGTTGTGAAAGTCCATGGTTTACATTTTGGAATGAGTTCACGAAAGCGAGGGTAGCGAGCAGTAGCGAGAGTTCGTGATGCGAGCTGTATTTTGCATATCAAAAGTTCGCAAAGTGAGCAATAGCGAACCTCAAGAGAGTGATGGCAGAATGGACGTAACTTTTGATCCGTAACTTCGTTTGAGGCGTCGTTCGAAGCAGCGTGAAGTTGAGGGCACATACTTTTATTTTATGTGAGTTGTAGAAACTAATAAGTGATTTTTTTGTTGGATATGATTGAGGTTATGACATAATGTTGTGTGGTATAATGCATTACTTAGATTGTGATTATTTTTAGTTCTTATGATTGGATAAAAGATATATATATTGTATGACATATATTTTATGTTTGTTGGCCAATTTGGGCGGTGTACAATAACCATGGTGGTGAGTTATTGTGCACGATGATGTTATCGTTGTTGTATGCATATATAGTCGCATTGCATACATTTGTGGACAATGGTTCGTAGATGGTGAGCCTAAAATCCCATTATGTGGATTGGGCTGGTAACTGATTTTAGAGGTGATTGGTCAATGAGTGGTTCTGATCCTAGGAGGTGGGGATTGGAACGGTGAACCCGAGTGTTCACAAAAATTGGTACCACATGCATATGCATTGAGTCAGGTTGTGAGTCTCATTGCAGTATATATGTTGCTATGTTGCTAAATATGTGGTTTTGTGTGATTAATTGGACTTGCTGCTACTTGATTTCCATGTTGTTGGGGAATAATTAGTAATGATGTTGTTGGTTGATTAATATGAGATGTTTAGCTTAATTGTTGTTGTGTTATCCTTATGCTTAGGTAACTTGTTGTTAGTGTTTAGTGTGATGTGTTGTAGATTGGGTGACAATACATGTGATATCCTAATGCATACTGTTTATCATGATTTCCTTTATATTATCATGATAACTCACCCCTTTTGTTTGAATATTGCCTCCATGTGGGCAATGTGCAGATACTCCGTAGTAGGACTCAGATGTGAGTTGAAGATGGAGTCTCCTTACTCTTTTTCTTTGTAGTTGGCGTATGCTCTGATTGTAACACTGGGGAGTCGTTGGAACACGTTTTTGATTTATAGTTTCTTTGAGATTGTGGACATCTCTCTCTTATTACATTTAGTTGTAGTTTTAATGAATTGTGTAATTCCATGATAACTTTTATATACCATGAGACGACAAATATTTTTTTATTTCGCAGCAATAAAAGTAATGTTCAGGTTTTTATGATTATATTAAAATATAAGTGTTACATAGTTTATCAGATGAACAGGTTTTGTATATTGACTGTATGATCCTAAGTTGCGTGTGTTTAATTTAATTACTCTGATGTTTTTTATTCGTTTAAAATATTACAGGGGAGATTTAGGGTGTTATAAGTGGTATCAGAGCAGGTCGTTCTGTTCAGCCAAGTTGTTGAGCCGTTGTTGTGGGATAGTTGACTATTGTCGATGTTGTTTCCGTAACCATTGTGTACTGTTGTTGATTTATAACAGAGAATAGCTGGAAGGAACGATGCCACTATTACTGCTGCTTTGCAGGCTATTGCTCAAGTTGTGCAGAATCATCCTAATGCTGGTGAGAATGACGAGTTTCGGAAGAACAAACCACTTATCTTCAAGTGAAGATACGATCCAGACAGAGCGTAGACTTGGCACAGAGAGATCGAGAGGATCTTCTGGGTTATGGATTGTCCTGAGGCACAGAAGGTGCGGTTAGGTACTCACATGTTAGCTGAGGAGGCCGATGACTGATGGGTTACCACCCGTCAATTGTTAGGAGCTACAGGAGAAGTTATCACTTGGGCTGTGCTCATTAGAGAATTCCTGAGGAGATACTTTCCTGAAGATGTCCGAGGTAAGAAGGAGACCGAGTTTCTAGAGTTGAAGCAGGGTAACATGTCGGTTACGGAATATGCTGACAGATTTGTGGAACTTACTAAGTTATACCCTAATTATAGTGAGGCAACTGCTGAGTTCTCAAAGTGTGTCAAATTTGCGAACGGTTTGAGGTCTAAGATCAAACAGGCGATTGGGTTCCAACGAATCAGGAAATTTCCAGATTTGGTGGATTGTTGTAGAATCTATGAGGAGGATAACAAGGCTCGATCGGCTCACTATAAGGGGCTGGCTGAGAGGAAAGGAAAACAACAGATGAACTGTGGAAAGCCTTATGCAGCTCCAGCTGATAAAGGTAGATCGAGATATGCTGATGGCAAGAAGCCAAGTAGGGGAGGTGCTTCTACTGTTCCTAAATGCTATAGATGTGGTGAGATGGGTCATCGCGTCAATGAGTGTAAGAGCGATGTGAAGAAGTGCTACAAGTGTGGTAAGACAGAACATCTGGTCGCTAATTACACTGAGAATGGGGTGATTTTTTTCAAATGCAGATAATTGGTCATATCAGTACTCATTGCCAGAAACCAAAGCAAACTGTAACTGGAGGAAAAGTGTTCGCTCTGTCAAAAACTCATACTTCCAGTGAGGACAGGTTGATCAGAGGTACATGTTATATTAATAATACACCTTTGATTGCTATTATTGATACTGGTACTACTCATTCCTTTATTTCTGATGATTGTGTGAAAAGGCTAGGCGTTAGTGTATCTGTGATGAAAGGAGAAATGGTTATCGAAACTCATGCTAAGGGATTGGTGGTAACTTATCTTGTTTTCTTAAATTGTCCTTTGAGAATCTTTGATAGGAAAATCGGTGTGGATCTCATTTGCTTGCTGCTGATGAATCTCGATGTTATCTTGGGAATAAACTGGTTAATGTTTAACCATGTTCAGATTAATTGTTTTAATCAATCGGTGTGGTTTCATACTCCTGGTGGTGAGGAAGGAGCTGATTTCTTATCTATGGAAGGGTTGAAGGAGCTTTTAGAAGATGACACTCAGGTGTTTGCGATGTTGGCATCGCTATCTGTTGACAACCAAGCTGCAATTGATGAAGTACAAGTGTTACGAGAGTTTCCAAAAGTATTTTCGGAGGATATTTCAGATGTACCGCCAGAAAGAGAATTGGAGTTTACTATTGATCTTGTCCCTGGTACCAGACCTATTTCTATGGTACCATACACGATGTCGGCTTTGGAATTAGCGGAGTTGAAGAAACAACTGGAAGACTTGTTGGAAAATAAATTTTTAAGACCGAGTGTGTCGCCTTGGGGAGCTCCGGTATTATTGGTAAAGAAGAAAGATGGTAGTTGAGATTGTGTATAGATTACCGACAGTTGTACAAAGTGACGATTAAGAACAAGTGTCCACTTCCCATAATAGATGATTTGATAGATCATTTGGTAGGTGCTTGGGTGTTCAACAAGATCGACTTGAGGTCGGGTTATCATCAAATAAAAGTAAAAGATGAAGATGTTCAGAAGACTGCTTTCAGGACTCGTTATGGATATTATGAATACTTGGTGATGCCTTTTGGTGTTTCTAATGAACCCGGTGTGTTTATGGAGTATATGAATCAGATTTTTCATAACTACTAAGATCAGTTTGTTGTAGTGTTCATTGATGACATCCTGATCTATTCTAAGTTAGAAGAAGAGCATGAGACACATTTGAGGATTGTGTTGTAGGTACTGAAGGAGAAGAAACTATATGCTAAGTTATCGAAGTGTGAGTTTTGGCTGAAGGAGGTTAGCTTCCTTGGTCATGTTATTTTAGGTAATGGTATTGCAGTGGATCCTTCCAAGGTAGATGCAGTTCTACAATGGGAAACTCCGAAGTCAGTTACAGAAATTCGAAGCTTTTTGGGATTGGCTGATTACTATCGCAGGTTCATTGAAGGTTTTTCCAAGTTAGCACTTCCGCTAACTCAGCTGACCTGCAAGGGTAAGCCATTCATATGGGATATTCATGGTGAGAAGAGCTTCGTCGAGTTGAAGAAGAGGTTGAATACCACTCCAATTTTGGTTTTGCCTTAACCAAATGAACCTTTTATGGTATACTGCGATGCGTCGTTGATGGGTTTGGGAGGTGTGTTGATGCAAAATGGAAAAGTTGCGGCTTATGCTTCCTGACAGTTGATGATTCATGAGAGGAACTATCCTACTCATGACTTAGAGTTGGTTGCAGTAGTGTTTGTATTGGAAATCTGGAGATATTAGGTTCGAAGTGTTTAGTGACCATAAAAGTCTGGCGTACTTGTTTAATTAGAAGGAATTAAACATAAGGCAACGTAGATGGTTGGAATTATTGAAAGACTATGATTTCGGCTTGAACTATCATCTCGGTAAAGCTAATGTTGTGGCTAATGCTTTAAGTCAGAAATCATTGCATATGTCAACGATGACGATTAGAGAGTTGGAGCTTATGGAACAGTTCAGAGACATGAGTTTAGTGTGTGATTTAACACATCAGAGTGTGAAGTTGGGGATGCTAACAATCAACAATGATTTTCTTGAAAGAATTTAAGATAATAAAAAACTTGATATGAAGTTGGTGGACTTGATGGCTGAAGATGGTCAAGCTGCAGAGAATGATTTCAAAGTAGATGAACAAGGTGTGTTGAAATTCAGGAATAGAATTTGTATTCCCGATAATGCAGAACTAAAGAAGATGATTTTAGAAGAAGGTCATCGGAGTAGCTTAAGTATCCATCTAGGAGTGACTAAGATGTATAAAGATCTGAAGAAGATATTCTGGTGGTCAGGAATAAAGCACGATGTTGCACAATTTTTTTATGCTTGTCTGACTTGCCAGAAGTTGAAGGTTGAGCATCAGAGACATGCAGGGTTGATGCAGCCGTTGGATGTTCTAGAATGGAAACGGGACAACATTTCTATGGATTTTGTGACGGGATAGCCAATTACTCCGAGAGGGCATGATGCTATTTGGGAGGTAGTGGATAGACTAACGAAGTCGTTTCACTTTCTTCCAATTAACATCAATTTTTCTATGTAGAAGTTGGTAGAGATCTACATCCGTGTAATTGTGAAGTTGCCTGGAATTCTGCTGAGCATTGTATGGGATAGAGATCCGAGGTTCACTTTAAGATTTTGGGAGAGTTTTCAAGAGGCGCTGGGTTCTAAGCTGAGGTTGAGTTCGGCTTATCATCCACAGACGGATGGTAAGACGGAGAGGACTATTCAGTCGTTAGAAGATCTGTTGATGGATTGTGTTCTAGAATAAGGAGGCGTTTGGGATAGTCACTTGCCGTTGATTGAATTTACTTATAACAACAATTTTCATTCTAGTATTGGGATGCCACTTTTTGAAGCGTTGTATGGTCGGAGATGCAGGACGCCTTTGTGTTGGCATGAATCCGGGGAAAGTGTGGTGTTTGGACCTGAATTAATCCAACAATCTATAGAGAAAGTGAAACTAATTCGGGAACAAATGAAAGCTTTTTAGAGTAGACAGAAAAGCTATCATGACAAGAGTAGAAAGGATCTTGAGTTCCAGGAAGGGGACCATGTATTCTTGAGTGTCATTCTAGTGACCGGTGTTGGGCGTGCCTTGAAGTCGAAGAAGCTCACTCCTCGGTTTATCGGTCCATATCAGATATCCGGGCGGATAGGAGTTGTTGCGTATAGAGTGGCGTTGCCACCAAGTTTGTCCAATTTACATGATATATTTCATGCTTCGCAGTTACGAAAGTACATTCCAGATCCGTCACATGTGATTTCAATGGACGATGTGCAACTAAATTGAAATATTAGTGATAATTATTTAATTATTTAATATTGGGTGGATATTAATTCAATTAAATAATTGTTGGGAATTATTATTATTATTATTATTATTATTATTATTTTAATTAGATGAGATCAATAATAATAATAATAATAATAATATAGTGAAATAAAATAAAATAAAATACTAGGTGTGTAGAGATTTGAAGGGCATGATGGTAATTGTATGAGGATGAGTGAGTGTAAATGAGGTAAACCTTAGTTGAGGGATTTTATAAAGGAAATTGGAAAACATTGGAGTCGTTTTTTTTTCATCGTACGTGAAATTGGAACAGAAGTTGAAAAAGGTTAGGGCAAAGAAGAGGGAAAAACTCCATCAGAGAAGAAAAAGTTCATCAATCTTAAATATGGGTGGGGTTATGATTTTCTAAGGGATATTATGATGAATAATGGGTAATTGGTGTCAATTATAATTGATGTGAGGAAGGGTAGATTTAGGGTCTTGATGTTAGGATCTCTAAACAGGTGTTGTATGCTGTTATAATTGTTACATAATGGTAGTATTTCGAATTCTGGGACTGTGACTTTTTATGGAAATGAATTCGGAGGTCTGGAAGGATTCTAACTGCAAAAATCTCACTTTTCTGGTTTGCTCTCTCGGAGAGTTCGCAATGCGAACTATAGTTTGCGTAACAAAAGTCCATGATTTACATTCTGGAATGAGTTCGCGAAGGCGAGGGTAGCGAGCAGTAGCAAGAGTTCGCGATCCAAGCTGTATTTCGCATATCGAAAGATCGCAAAGCGAGCAGTAGCGAACCTATAGCGAGTGATGGCAGAATGGATGTAACTTTTGATCCGTAAGTTCGTTTGAGGCACCGTTCAAAGCAGCGCGAAGCCGAGGGCATATACTTTCATTTTATGTTGGTTTTAGAACCTAAGAAGTGATGTTTTGTTGTTCTATATGATTGAGGTTATGACATAATGTTGTGTGGTATAATGCATTACTTCGAATGTGATTATTTTTAGTTGTTATTATTGCATAAAAGATATATATATATATATATATATATATATATATATATATATATATATATATATATAATGTATGACATATATTTTATGTTTGTTGACCAATTTGGGTGGTGTACAATAGCCATGGTGGTAGGTTATTATACACGCTGATGTTATCGTTGTTGTAGGCATAAATAGTCGCATTACATACATTTGTGGACAATGGTCCGTGGTTGGTGAGCCTAAAATCACATTGTGTGGATTGGGCCGATAGCTGATTCTGGAGGTGATGGGTGATCGGAAAAATAGCAAGTGTACTATTTTTACCGATGTAGTATAATGGGGGTTTATCCCTAGTATCAATTTCGAGGACTGCGTAGTGAAATACAAGCTTTATCGTAACTCAATTGAACAAAAATAATAAGGATTATGATTTTTGTGTAATAGTGTGCAAGGGAAAATAAAATAAAACAATAAAATTGAGATTTGAAACAATTATGAGAAACATGCTAGGGAAAGTGTATGAATTGTCTAGTAACAACCCTAATCCTAATTTCAGTGACACGACTTATTTTAATTAATTTTTTGACTGCAATGTGTTTAATCCTAATTCCTTAATGAAAAAACCTTTCATTTCATAGCTTGACCACTTTGTCCAGATGTAATCAATTTTGAAATCAAGATTTATAATGTCAACAGTTTTCCAAGTGCACGAGGGTATTCCTATTCCTAGGTAATATCTACTGGCACATTATCGTTCAAAAGCATTAACAGTGGTTTGTCCGAACTAAGGTTAATCGTAAATCAATTCCTATTTGTCCGATAGAAAAAACATTAAGAACATTGAATGATAAAAATTGATTATAAAATAAGCACTTATGTCATAGAATTCAGAAAAGCAAAGTCATTACAGTAACAATTCAGGGACACCCCCTAGCAATGGGGGGTTTAGCTACTCATAATATTCAAAGAAAAAAAATACAAAATAAAGATTAAACATTACAAGAATTTGGATGACTTTTGATCTTCAATTGCTTCCGCTCATGAAAACCTTTCGCCTTCCGAAAACCTTGATCTCTCCAATCTTGATCGTGAAATTCTTCTCCCGTCCAAAAGTCGTCCCCTTTTTCTCTTGCCAAAACTCATCTAAATAGTAGAAAATCACTCAGATCGGTTGGAAATACCCAAAATCCCCCCACAGCTTAACATATGGCAAAAATATGAAAAAATCAAGAAATCAGCGTCACCTGCTGCTACTAGCCGTAGCAGGTGCTACGGGTACCCGTAGCAACTCACTGCTCCCTGGTTCAAAAACTAACTTTGGGCGTGTTGCTTGCTACGGGCACCCGTAGTAGCTCCCTGCCTCCATCTTCCTTGTAACATGTCTGTGGGCTTGCCTGCTACGGGCCGTAGCAGGTGCTACGGGCACCCGTAGCAGGCCCCTGCTTCATGAGTGCTTCTCTTCGACTTTCTGACGTTTTTTCTCGGTTTTGGCTCGACTATTCCCTTGTTCCTGAAAACACTAAAGGACATAACCAATGCATAAAATGCAGTAAACGAGATGTAAAACAAATAAACAATAACAAAAGATTAACTAAAACAAACAGTAAAATAACGTATGAAAACCATCGATCAAACTCCCCCAAACTTAAACCGTTGCTTGACCTCAAGCAACAAGCTTGCATATGCACTTTCTAGATCAAACGATACCATTCAAATGAAAAACTTGTGAAGGTAAGGTGCGTCAATACTCATACGTGAGCCTTTGTTCCGATTGGCTAAAACTAGTTCTCTTGGTAATCGTCCGTTAACGAAGGTATTACACAAACACATACCGCGATAAAACCACGGACCTAAATCTCCCTTTCGGTTACCTCTCCAACTATGCTTCGGGCTTAAGTATTTTCTTCGATTTTCTACTCCTTTCATTCGGATAATCAGATTAAGGCATTTTTTTGTCGTTTTCCCTCACATGTACAAGATTGATCGAGACTTTTTCTAGGCACCCTTATTCTTTTTTTTTTCTCATGCATTGGCATTTATTAGTCCATTATGGGGTGACAATTAAGACTCAACCACCGTTAGGCTAAGTAACCGGGTAAGGGTTACCCAACTTAGAAAGGCTAGTTGTCTTCATCGCCATTATTCACTTTTTCGGTGCCTTAAGTCATTCTCTCCATCAACCCTATACATACAATTCTTTTAGTCATGCCAGACTATCACTATGAACTAATCGGGGAATACTTCTCAAATCCAAGTACTATGGCACAAATCTACACTTTGAACTCGTTTTCTTACTCCGGGGAATCTAGGGCATTTGACTCATACCTAAGTTCTCGGACTTTCCCACTATCCCTAGTCATGGCCTTTCTTCCCTCAAACTCTATATATTTTCCTGACTACTCTACACAACATTCATAAAAAAAAATTACTCCGGTGCTAATTCGGGGGAAAATTCGGAGTGGTTTCCAAAAATCAACACACAAAACAGACATGACCTGTACAAAAAGGAAAAAAATAAAAGCAATAAATCCTCCCCCAAACTTGAACTACACATTGGCCCCAATGTGTTAGAACAAGAGTGAGAGAGGTCACTCACAGAGATCCTTACTAAGGATGCCGACGGTAATGCAACACCACTTCTACATCATCGTTTGCACATGTAGGATCCAGATTATTTCCTGCAACCAAAACAAAACAAACAACAAAAATAAAGTAATTAATCAGACAAATGTGGGTTGCCTCCCACGTAGCGCTTCGTTTAACGTCGCATGGCTCGACGGGTTACTCCCCAATGCTATGGGGGGTGCATCAACTTACAAGTTTTGTTGCTTGACCTTTTTGCAACAGAGCACCGGTCAGGTTCAGAGATAAGAGCTACATTGTGATTCAACTCCCATCCAACTTCCACATCCTTCCTTAGATGTTTTTTTCTCTTCTTGACTTCTAGGCTGGATTTTGGAGTTGTACTATGTGCAACAGATGACTCATATGCTGCAACCTTATAGATTATTCCAAAGACTTTTTCAGGAAGTGGTTTTGAGCTTTTGCACTTTTCTACTGTTCGGACCATTCTAACTGAGGGGTGGTGACTTTCCTCTTGACCTTGATCCTCGAGCTCCAACACTTTTAAGGTTCTTTCCTCCTCAAAATATTTCAAGGTTAGAGTACCGGCTTCAATATCCACACTGCACCGACTAGTCATCAAGAATGGTCGACCCAGTATGATAGTCATCTTCTCATCCTCTGGAAGATCAATAATTTCAAAGTCCACTGGATAGGTGAATTTATCAATAGTCACAAGCACATCTTCTGCTAAGCCATATGACCGCTTGGTAGCGTGGTCGCCAAACTTCAGATTTGTTCCCGTTTCACTTATTTTTCCTATACCCAACTTTTTGAAAATTGAGAGAGGCATGAGACTCACTCTAGCACCCGAATCAATCAGGACTTTCTTAAAAGTTTGGTCCTTTATAGCACAGGGGATTGATACGGAACCAAAACCTTTCCGTTTGATGGGAATTCTCCTACCTTGTGATCCCTCACTACTCTCCGCAATTATACTCTTTAGCTCTTCTCCACTAGGTTTCTTTTTCCCAATCACCTACTTCATGAATTTCTTATATAGAGGCATTTGTTCGATTGCTTCAAAGAAGGGCATATTAATCTCTAACTTTTTGAACAATGAGCTGAATTTCTCAAAGTATTTTTCTTGTGTCTCCTTCTTTGTCACTCTTGAGGGGTACGGTAACTTGATCTTTGGTTTAACTGCCTCTTTCCTTTTCTCTTCGGTTGGCTTTATTGGTGGCCTAGCTTCTTCTGGCTCTCTCTGACTTTCTCACACTTCCAGATCCACCTCTATACACTGATACTCATTGGCTACCCTTTCTTCTTCTTCAACTTTCCGGCTCCTTGTGGTAACATCATTGACATTCTCATGATTCTTCGGATTGGGTATTGTGGCGCTTGGGAGGGTGCCTGGTGCTTGAGAATTTTCAAATTGTTGAGCTATCTGACCCAATTGAACCTCCAGGTTTTTATGGATGTTGTGGTATTCCGATGGTTATTTCGGGTCTCTTCCTGGAATTGCATGTTATGAGCTGCCATCTTCTCAATGGCAACCTTCCATTGTGCTTTTTGGGGAGCCTGTTGCTGCTGTGATTCTGATCTTTCCAGGAGAAGTTAGGATGATTCTTCCACCCCAGATTATAAGTTTGAGCGTAGGGATTATTCTGCTTCAGGAATTTTATCTCTTCAATTTGTTGCGGAGTCGCAATAGAATGTGCTGTGTAATGGGGTCTACTACAAATTTCACAACTCATGGGTTGACTAGTTTGAACTTGTGCCACATTTTGAGTACCCACTTTCATAGCCTTTAACCTTCTTTCAACTTCCGCAGCAATCTGATCTTCCACCTTCACAACCTGATTATTCAACTTCAAGTCAATCACACCCTCAGGTTTACTCACACTTCGATCATATAACTCTAAATGTTCATTGGCTGCAATAACATCAATAATCTTCTTGATACCAGTTGCGGTGGTGAAGTTGGATGATCCGCCAGCAGCTGTATCAACGAGTTGCTTAGTTTTCATCCGGAGGCTATTTATGAACATCTGCATCTGCTCAGTTTGGTCCATGTTGTGAGTCGGGCAGGCTACCAAAATCTTCTTGAACCTCTTGTAGGCGTCACCGAGTGATTCTCCGTCCTTCTATTTGAAGTTCACAATATCATATATTTTTCGGATGTACACAGAGGCAGGTAAATACTCATTCAGAAATGCCTTCTCCATCTCTTTCCAAGTGGTAATACTCCCAGCAGGTAACGAGTAGAACCATTCTTCAGCATCTTCCGAAAGAGTGAAAGGAAACATTCTTAACTTTTTTGCTTCCTCGGTGTGCCCATCAATCTTGAGAGTGGTGCTCATAGTCAAAAACCTTTGTAAATGTTTGTTGGCATCTTCATTGACCTTTCTGGTGAAAGGTCTCCTCTCAAGTTGAGTGATGGTGCTCGGATGCAGCTGAAAGTTCGTCACATTCACCGATTGGTTCACAATTGTTAACCGACCAGCCGGTGTATGTGATGCTCCATACACACCAAGGAGTCTCTCTGTTGGTTGCTTTGTTGCCATGGTCACTGTATCTTTGTCTGACTCTGAACCTAAGTTTGAGTGCTCTGAAGGTTCAGCTTCAGACGCTGCAAGTTTTGCTTGCCTACGCCTCTCGTGTAGCATTCTTTCAATTTCTGCGTCAAAAAGAAAATTTGCTGAGGATTCTCCTCGCATAAAAGGTTAGACGTAGATTAGTAGTAACAAAACCAACAATAATAAATAAATAAAAACTAAAAATAAAATTTTAGTTGACGAGCAACAAAATTCCAATTGAATTAAAATTAAACTTATATTTCGGCAGTCCCCGACAACGACACCAAAAACTTGGTCAGAAAAATAGCAAGTGTACTATTTTCACCGATGTAGTAATAATGGGGGGTTTATACCCAGTATCGATCTCGAAGATTGCGTAGTGAAATACAAGCTTTATCGTAACTCAATAGAACAAAAATAATAAGGATTGTGATTTTGGTGTAATAGTGTGCAAGGGAAAATAAAATAAAGCAATAAAATTGAGATTTGAAACAATTATGAGAAGCATGCTAGGGAAAGTGTATGAATTGTCCTGTAACAACCTTAATCCTAATTTCAGTGACACGACATATTTTAATTAATTTCTTGACTGCACTGTGTTTAATCCTAATTCCTTAGTGAAAAAACCTTTGATTTCATAGCCTGACCACTCTGTCCAGATGTAATCAGTTTTGAAATCAAGAATTATAATGTCAACAGTTTTCCAAGTGCACAAGGGTATTCCTATTCCTAGGTAATATCTATTGGCAGATTATCGTTCAAAATCATTAACAGTGGTTTGTCCGACCTAAGGTTAATCGTAAATACATTCCTATTTGTCCGATAGAAAAAACATTAAGAACATTTAACGATAAAAATTGATTATAAAATAAGCACTTATGTCATAGAATTCAGAAAAGCGAAGTCATTACAATAACAATTCAGGGACACCCCCTAGCAATGGGGGGTTTAGCTACTCATAATATTCAAAGAAAAAATACAAAATAAAGATTAAACATTACAAGAATTTGGATGACTGTTGATCTTCAATTGCTTCCGCTCATGAAAACCTTTCGCCTTCCGAAAACCTTGATCTCTCCAATCTTGATCGTGAAATTCTTCTCCCATCCAAAAGTCCCATTTTTCTCTTGCCAAAACTCATCTAAATTGTAGAAAATCACTCAGATCGGTTGGAAATACCCAAAGCGCCCCCACAGCTTAACATATGGCGAAAATATGATAAAAATTAGGAAATCAGCGTCACCTGCTGCTACGGGCCGTAGCAGGTGCTACGGGTAGCAACTCATTGCTCCCTAGTTCAAAAATTAACTTTGGGCATGTTGCCTGCTACGGGCCGTAGTGGGTGCTACGAGCACCCGTAGCAGCTCACTGGCTCTATCTTCCTTGTAACATGTTTGTGGGCTTGCCTGCTACGGGTCGTAGCAGGTGCTACGGGCACCCGTAGCAGGCCACTTCTTCATGAGTGCTTCTCTTCGACTATCTGACGTTTTTTCCCAGTTTTGGCTCGACTATTCTCTTGTACCTAAAAACACTAAAGGACACAACCAAGGCATAAAATGCGGTAAAAGAGATATAAAGCAAATAAACAATAATAAGAGATTAACTAAAACAAACAGTAAAATAATGTATGAAAACCACCGATCAATGGGTCAGTGAGTGGTTCTGATCCTAGTAGGTATGGATCAGAACGGTGAACCTGAGTTTCCATGAAAATTGGTAGCATATGCATATGCATTAAGTCAGGTTGTGAGTCTCATTGCAGTATATATGTTGCTATGTTGCTTAATATGTTGTTTTTTGTGATTAAGTGGACTTGCTGCTACTTGATTTCCACGTGGTTGGGGAATTATTAGTAATGATGTTGTGTGTTGATTAATATGAGATGTTTAGATGAATTATTGTTGTGTTATCCTTATGCTTAGGTAAATTATTGTTAGTATTTAGTGTGATGTGTTGTAGATTGGGTGACAATACGTGTGATATCCTAATGCATACTGTTTATCATGCTTTCCTATATATTATCATGATATTTCACCCATTCTGTTTGAATATTTCCTCCACGTGGGCAATGTGCAGATACTCCGCAGTAGGACTCAGATGTGAGTTGAAAATGGAGTCTCCTTACTCTTTTTCTTCGTAGTTGGTGTCTGCTCTGATTGTAACACTGGGGAGTCGTTGGAACGCGTTTTTGATTTATAATTTCTTTGAGATTATGGACATCTCTCTCTTATTACGTTTAGTTGTAGTTTTGCTGAATTGTGTAATTCCATGATAACTATTATATACCATGAGACAATAAATGATTTTTTTATTCCGCTGCAATAAAAGTAATGTTCAGGTTTTTATGATTATATTAAAATATAAGTGTTACATAGTCTATCAGAAGAGCGGGTTTTGTATGTTGACCGTAACATCCTAAGTTGTGTGTGTTTAATTTAATTATTCTGATGTTTTTTTATTTAAAATATTATGGGGGAAATTAAGGGTGTTACCTATCCAAGTGCCATGATTGAGCCGAATTATGTTTAATCATAAATTGATATTTATAATTCCAAGTGCTTGTTTAGTATCTTTTCTAGCACATTAATAGTTTTTGGAAAAATATTTTCTCTTACCCCCTTGTGGCATTGATATTTTTTCCTCAAATGTGCTTTATTCATGATATATGTCATCTAACAAATGATATATCATGTTGTATCTAGTACAATTTAATGCATGACATATATTTGAAGCCCATTCTTGCAAAACACCTTTGAAAACATCAAATTTGTTTATCACATTGATATTGTTGTTTGAATCCATGTTCGCCCGATTCTCCAGTGAACAACCTCTAGCCTCTTATTAAAGTTTACTTGCAGGACCGACTACAAGAATTCTAGACTATGTGTTTAGTATAGATTAAGTTTTGAGTACTTGGGTTTGGAATGGTAGATGAAACTCTACGTTTGCACGATTGAACAAACTCAATAAAAAAGTAAGACAAAATTGTAAAGGGAAACAAACAAAAAGAAACAAGACTTATGAAATAAATTGCTTAAGTGTAAAAATGGACGCATGCATACATTTATGCATAATTGATTCGTTTCTCTCACACGCTGGTACTTTGAGTGTATTCTTTTCAATGTTACAAAATGCGACCTCTAAAAATGAAATAGAAATCTCCTTAAATAGGCCTAAAAAATAACGGTTACTTTGTTGTCAGACATCCCTAGCCTGCCACGTGTCCACCCATGCATGCCTATACCTGTGTAACTTCCCACGTTCTCATCCGTTGCAAACTTGCTTCATACCCAGAAACTCTTGCTTGCCTTCGACTTCGACTGGGATGGCCATCTGTTGAGCCTACTTTAACGTTCTTTTGACGGGTGGTCTGTTGAGGAGTTTTCGACCTCGGTTTGTAAGATGTCTCGTCGAACATATTTTTCTTTCCTTGGTCGAAATTTTCCAGCTAACAAATTGCCCCCTAAAAGGCCAGCTTCGACTGAGATTTTCTTCAACTGAGAATTGACATTTTAACTTCTGCCAAATTTTGACTTTATGTCCCGTTTGCTGACATCACGTGTCATGATGATAACTTTCTGCGCCACGATTTCCAAGGGATACTCCATCATTTGTCATGATTCTAGCTACTCCCTAGGTCGTGGGTTTTCAACTACCCCCATTGAATTTCCCACTACAATGGAACATAACAGTCGTGAAACCGCCGTCGACTGCCATTTGTCCATTATGGCTGTCTGATCCTTGGTGTCTATAAATACTTCTTCCATCATTTTCATTTCTTTTCTTCTTCTTCACTCGCATTTTTCTGCAACTTCGACATTTCTTTTGTTCTCATTTCTCTGCACTCTCAGAATCTTTTCATCCTCTTTGTTTTCTTTCTCATTTCCTGACATTGCTATGGCCTCCGTCACTCATGCTACCGGCAATAACCCTCTAGATTTTACCCTCACTGATGAGAAGAGTCTACCGACTGTCCCTTAGCCGTCGTCAACTAATAAAGTTATGGTGTAAAACTGACAGCAATAGATGTTGATCCCCTTCGTGGTTGTTGACAAACTCTTGGCCTTCCATGGGCCATACCCGGGTGCCAAAACACACCCTGAGAAGGTACATGAGTATTTTCCTTGTTTTACTCCCACCATTCCACCTGCCTTTGGGAAGGATAGTTCCATCGACCTGAAATTCATGGATCCAAATGCTAGAGTTTTCCGGCCGATGCCTACTCTTGGCAATAAAGAGTATTTGGCTTGGCTAGACATGGTCCAAAAGAAATGCCAAGAGCAATGGAAAACAGCTGGCATCTTCGATGTTGTTCAGATATCGAGACAAGCTCACAAGGTCAATCCCTACATGCTTCTTGCTTCGATTTATTTTTGGGAAGGTTCGACTAATACCTTCCACCTCCCTTGTGGCATGATGATGCCCACTCTTTTTGACGTGGTAGCAATTACTGGCCTTTCTTCTCTAGGAGAAACTTTCGACCCCACTCTCTCCACTAAGAATACATTCTCTTTCAGTCGTGCTGCCCTTAAGTACTACATCGAAAACCACCATGTCAAGGATTCGAAGGAGGTTTCTGACAAGGAACACATTTCCTTTCTAACCCTCTGGCTTTCCTTCTACGTGTTCTGCCCTAGCTCTTTGCAAATAGCCAAGAGTTATATCAGCTTAGCGATCCAAATAAACGAGGGCCGAAAGGTGTCCCTGGAGAAACTTCTGCTGGCCTCACTTTACCATTCTTTAGGAATTGTTTCTCTGAAGCTAAAGCTCCTTCACGCCACCCCAAGGCGTTAAATCCTTCGGGCCCTATTTGGCAGCTGCAACATCGACTAGGTGCTCCTTTGATGGAGCGCAACATGTATCTAACGTAGGATCGACCTATCAAAGGCATGAGGCTTGCCTTGAGAACTCATAAAAAACTCCCAAAAAATTCATCTTTATGAAGTATATTAACATGTTTTTTGACACCGCCACTTTTGTTTCAGACATGGCCCCCTTTGCGGATCGATGCTTTGGTCAACTTGGTTTCGAGATGCTTTTCCTGGTGTCTCCCCCAATGTCTGTGGCGCAGTCGAACGCTGTATGGAGGGCATTTCTGACTCCCACAATGTTGCCCTTCAGGATTGAGGCTGGGTCAAAGGGGTATGGGTTTATGAATTACCAGCCCAATTTGGTAGCTCGACAATTTAGCTTAAACCAAATGCTGCCAAAGTCTTTAGTGTCCCACTCGAAAGATATAGTGTGGGCTGGTCGACACTGATCACCGACGGCCACGTAGCCTGTCTCAAATTCATAAGGCCCAACACCTTGAGCTTCTTGTGTTCAAGTTTCATAATTCCTTTTTCACCACCAAGGAGTTTGACACGTGGTGGTCTCATTACCAGCGCCAGTACTTCGCCAGCTTCGTTTTTCTCCAAAAGCTGCATGATGCCTTCGCCATTTTGGGAGGCAAACTCCCAGCTGCAAAGCCAACCAAGGATGCTCCCATCGAAACAATTCAAATTTCTGATGTCGATGGCACTTCGCAGAAGATGGTAAACTCCGTTATTCGAATTCCTTTTGTTTGAGAACAAATAAGTTAATCGTTTTTCACATTTGTCCTCCAGGGCCAAAAACGTGCTTCGACTTTTGCACCAGCTTCAAATAAACCCCCTAAGAAGGCGAAATCGTCTTCAACTTTGAGACCACAGGTATACCAAGTGTTTTGGTGTCTTATGAGTTTTTATTTCGACGGGCCTCTGACATTTCTTACTGCTTAGGTCATAGAAGAAGCACCGTCTGAAGACGAGGCCTCTGTGAGTAGCACTCACTCTCAAATCTTTCATTCTTTTAAGGCTTCGACGCCTGCTGCAGCTACTCCAACCAAGAAAAAATGACCTACTCTTGTCAAGAAAATGACTTCGAAGACAGTCTCTTCGAGTGGTAAAACCTCTGGCCCTTGCACTCTTACTTCGACCCCCAACCTGCTGGTCATGAGGATCTGACTCCGACTCCTCCTCCCCTACCAACAACACCTGAGGTATTTGAACGTTTCTGCTGCCTAACTTTATGAGTTTTTCTTGATATTGACTTTGGGCCTCTTTTACAGGGACCCCCTGCTGAAGATTTAATGGAAACTTCTTACCGCCAAAGCCCCAAAAAACTTGACGATTTTCAAAGCTTCTCAGCTGAAGACAATCCGGACCCCGACACTCAATATAATGTAAATCCTGAGCCTTCGACTGTGGCTGTAGGCGATCCTGATACCCAGACTGATGGAAATCAGGCGCCTTCGACGGCTGCTGCTGGCGCCATGCCTGGAGAAGACGGTCCAAATCTACAGAACGCTATTGGGGGTTCCTCTGACCCATCCTTGCAAGACACCGGCTCCTATAGCTCTCTTAATCCAGGCAAAATTCTGGCCATGAAGGAGAAGAATCCAGTTGAAACTTTGAGAAGACTTCAAAAACTTCAATAGGTTTCCCCTGATACTAAGCCTTCTGCCTCAGCTCCTATTCCTACGCCTGAAATGAATGCCTTTATTATCCTCAAACTTCAAAAACTTATAACCTATCTGTTTAAGGGTGAATTCTTGATCGTTGTTGAAGAGGAAGCCGCTCTGGGGGCTGACGTGCTTAAACTCATCGACGAAATCTTCCAACACCCCATTCCTGATTCGTTGTCTCAGTACTTGATTGAGTTTGAGGCATTCCTTAGCCAACTCAACAAGGATCTCGCTCTTAGACGGAATACTGATCTTCAGATCAAGACAAAGTTGTATTTGATGAGAGTGAAGTGGGACTACAATGAAGCTTGTGAGAAGAAGCTGAATGAATTTGAGGTCAAGCGTCAAGAGTACCTCAATAAACATCGGGACTTCGACCAGCAAATCTCGACCTATCAAGCCCAAATAGACGAGTTTAACAGAAAGATTGGTGAAGTCAAGCAACAAAAGGCCGCGTTGGATTCGTCCGAAGCTCTTCCACCTCAGGATGTCGTCGACTAGGAAGTCCTCAAAGGGATTGCTCGTGGTGAGAAATCCCTAAAAATTAAAGAGAGGATTGCTCAATTGGTGGAGAAGAAAGCTCGTCTCGACAACATGATTGCTTATGAGAAAACTCTCTTCGAAGACTTTAAGTCTAGATTCCCTACTTAATTATTTCTCTTGTCAAGACGATGTAATTTTTGAATTTTTGTTTGCCATCTTGGTTGTACGCCATTTTTTGGCGCCTGATTAATGAAATGTTCTATTTTCCTTTGACTTGAATCTCTTGGAACATAGGTATATATATTTTCAAATATTTTCCATTTACTCTTAAGATTCATCGATCAAAACCTAATTCTTGAATTTCATAGGCATTATTCGTAAATGTTTGGATCACTTGAAATGGTCCTTCCCAATTTGGTGACCATTTTCCTAAAGTTTGGTCTTTTCGATCCATAGGTAGGATCACTTTCCAGACATAATCATTTACCGCAAAGGTTTTTGCCTTAACCTTTTTATTGTATGCCTTAGCCACTCGCGCTTTTTGTCGCATCAGCACATCTAAAACAGCTAACCTTTCTTCGTTTAAGTCGACCGTCTCATCGAACATCATACTCCAATATTGTTCTGAAGGAATTTTGTTTTGCCGTTGTACCCTTACTGATTGCAAACAAATTTCTACAGGCAACACAACGTCATGGCCAAATGTTAGACGAAAAGGCGTTGAACTTGTCACCTCCTTGGGGGATGTTCGACAAGCCTATAGAACATGATCTAGCGTCTTGTGCCAAATCTTAGGTTTCTTGGAAATATGTTTCTTGATCAGCCCAATGATTACCTTGTTAGTAGCCTCGACTTGCCCATTTGCTTGGGCGTAGTAAGGTGTGGAAGTGACTACTTTGAAACCTGTTTCGGCTGCGATCTCTTGCATTTTATGTCCCACAAAAACTGTTCCTTGGTCCGTGGTAATGGTTTCCGAAATTCCAAACCTATAAATAATATATTTCTGAATCAACTCCACCACGGCCTCTTGATCGACCTTTATCAACGGTACGACCTCTATCCATTTCGTGAAGTAATCTATCCTTACAAGGATAAATTTTTGTTGTTTCGATGTCGCTAGTTGGATCTCACCTATGATGTCCAACGCCCACCCACGAAAAGGCCAGGGTTTAATGATTGCGTGTAATTCGCTAGCTGGGACATGTTGAATGTTCTCATGCCTCTGACATTCCTGACACCCTTTGGCAAAGTCGATGTAGTCTTTTAACATGCTTGGCCAATAGACACCTTGTCGGAATAATAGCCACTTCATTTTCTGGCCAACTTGGTGAGCTCTCTAAGTGCCACTATGTACCTCTGATATGGCTAGGTATGCCTCCGTATCCCCCAAACATTTTAGTAACTCACCTTCCAGAGTCTTTTTCAACAATTCGTTTCCTATACGAACAAAGCTTAAAGCTCTATTCTTGATTTTCTTGTCGGTGGTTCCGACTGGATTTTCTAAGTATTCTACAATTGGCTTTCGCCAATCTGAGTTTGTTAAATTATCGATGGCGAAAACTTCAAAATTTTCAAGGACCTCGTCTAAGGCTTTCGCCCCATCACCCTTTAAGGTAAACACATTAGGTGATGGTGATAGGTTCGAAACCACTTTTTCTATGACCTCGACAAAGTCTCTAAGCCTGTCGCTCGATACCCTATACCCAGATGCAATCTCGGCTAATTCATTAGCCTCTTGATTCTCTATTCTAGGCACATGTCTAATGCTGACTATCTCGAAGTGCTCCAATAGTCGGTTTGCTATTGCGAAATGTACTAATTAATGCTCTTTAATGCACTTATATTCTCGTGTGGTTTGTTTGATCATTGTAGCGTGCGATTTTTGTCGGTGACGCGACCACCTTACTGTAATGGTTGGAGTTGGGTGCTACTTTCTGATTTCTTATTTATCCTATGAAGCTGGAAAGGAAAGGGAAGATATCTAAAACTAACCTTGCACACAAATGTTTTCTTTAACAAATGCTAAGAGATTGGGGGGTCGGGGTCAAGTTATACAAAGGGAATTTGTCAATAACCCAGTGTATATATGGTTATCCATAAACTTTTTATATGTTTCTCTGTTGATTTAAGTTTATTCTCTGGTGTTTATCTGTTGTGGTTTGAGAAAGTTTCTCCTTTGGGAGTGTTGAGAGAGTGTTTTTGTTGTTTTTGGTAAGGTACTGGACATAAAGTGTTTGATTTGTGTGCTCGCTAAGATTTCACAATCTTATGCCTACGTATTCCCGTAAAGATAATTGGGAAATCAGAGCAATCGTAGTTCCACCTATTCTATGGGAGGAAAATGTATTTGGTGTCTTGTTCAAAGCCCAAGATTGAAGCTAAAAGGGTGACTGAGAGAGAATTTTTCATCTCTAAAGGGAGATATCTCACCTATTCATCATAAAATGTTGGGTATTTGATTATAAAGGAAAATTACTTTAACTGGGATATGAGAATCCAAAAATGCCATAATTTCCTTTATAAGGGTGATGTCATGAAGGAAGAAACTTTAACTCAGTATTGAGCAATGCCATTTTTCCTTATGAATCTTTTATACTAAGAGAGAGACAGTGGCATAGATGTAAATAATCCAGAGGCTTGCCACTTACAGCAGTTAGATGAAAGATGATTTTTGACCAGGATAAAAGAAGGACTCCAGCTTGGATTTTGAATCAACAAGTGTGCCACTTACAGTAATTATCTGGGAAAAAGGTTTTGGTTGTCTATTTTGAGATGTGATGTGTAGAGGAAATATCCTCCTGCAGAGTGAACTCAGGGTCTCATCTGAGGGGATGTTGATTTTTGTGTGCCTTGATCAAAGCCCAATGTTGAAGCTAAAAGGTTGACTCTACTAGGGGAGTTTTATATCTGTTTTGTACAAAGCCCAAGATTGAGGCTGAAAAGAAATTGACTCCACTAGGGTGGTTTTATCTGTCTTCTACAAAGCCCAAAACTAAGGCTGAATCTACTAAGGAGAATCATTATATAAAGCCTAAGAGGAGGATGGTTGGGGAAATTCTTATATGAAGCCTAAGAGAAGGCTGGCTTCTGCTGAGGATTATTAAAATCCAGAGACAAGTCCAATATGTGTTGGGGAATCAACTCTTGCTAGGGATTGAAGAAGAGTTGAAATATCAGATTCTCTGAGGTTCTGATTTTGTTAGGGTTTTATTGATGGTAAGTTAACCCTGACTTACTTTTTTAAGGTGAAGGCTTAATCCTTGAGTTTGAAAACCTATGGAGGTTTTAACTCTGCTGGAGATTAGTATGTTGATGAAATGATCAGGGTTTTTTCTATGCCTTTAGGAAACTTGAGGGTCTCTGTGAGATCTAAGAGGAAATAAGACTTTCCAAGTCTACTGGTAGGAAGAGGTTGACTCTTAACTGGAGGATGATCTTTGTATGATGCCCAAGAGGAGGCTGGGCTTTTAAGGGATGAAAATCAACCATAAAATGGTCTGATGTTCTAGAATCCTGACTCTCTTGAGGCTTGAACTAGTTAAGATGACTAGTTTCTGTCCTATACTGCATGAGGCCTTTGGGTCCTTGTACTAAGCCCAAGAGGATGCTGAGAAACTTCTAAGAAGCCTGAGGGTCCTTATACTAAGCCCAACAGGAGGCTGGGGATGCTTTTAGGAAGCCTATGGGACCAAGCCTAAGAAATGTTCTAGAAATGTTTCACCGGGAATTAATCCTTTCTTTGCAGAACAATTCTAAGGTTTGAAGAAATTCAAGAGAGGTTTCACCGAGAATTAATCCACTTTGGGGAAATGAATTTCTTGTACATATATATTTCTAAGTTTGGTTAGTCTTGAGAAAAGTTTCACTAGGAATAATGCCTTTCTCTGTTCCATATTGTATAAGCCCAAGAGGAGGCAAGACTGTATCTGGAATTTCCTATGGGGAACTAGTTTTGACTATGTTGAAAGAGTAACCTCTGGTTTGATCTAAACCTAGACCTAACTGCTGGGGAAAACACTAAGCAAGTATGTGCAAGCATATATATACAGATGAAATACATAAACAAGTATGTATTGAAGAGATAGTGGAACTTACAGTTTTGCAAGTCCAAGCATTTTAACTACAGCTGTATGGCTAGTTTTTCTCAAGAAATTGAAGAAAGTTTTGATAAAGCTTTAAATTTGAATTTAAATAAAAAATAAAGTTGTTTTAAAAGGGAATTTGGGGCTTATACTCAAAGAGAGGCCCAGATGATCTCTTTTGAAAAGGCGACGATTGCGTCGTAGTTTTGAAAACCACAGAGGGACTTATACAATGACTGAGGCCCAAATTATTGTATTTACAAAATATATGGGTCTTACACTCTATTAGAGGCCCAAAAGTTTAGTTTTTATACAAGAGATGGGACTTATAACAAAAGGAGAGGCCCAGATAAAAAAAAAGTGATCGCACCGCTTATTTTGAAAATCGTGTAGGGACTTATACAATGACTGAGGCCCAAATTATTTATGTACAAAGGGGGTTGGGTCTTACACTCTATTAGACACCCAAAAGTGTTTGAAAAAGAAGAAAAATGGGACTTACAACCAAAGGGAGGCCCAGTTAAAAATTGTTTTGAAAATGGCGATTACGTCGAGATTTTTAAAATCGTATTGGGACTTATACAATGACTGAGGTCCAAAAAGGTTCATTTACAAAGGGATGAGACTTACACTCTACCAAGAGGCCCAAAAGTGTTTTGAAAAATGTTTGATAAATTAAAATTAAGAGAAACCCTAATTTTAATTTAAAAATATAGTTTTTTAAAAGAAATTAAATATAAAATGATACAAAATATCAAATATATTCAAAAACAAGTTGTCAACTTTAAAAAATATTTTGAAAAATCATGTTAAATCACATGAAAGCTTGAAATCCAATTGGTTTTGAAAAATCAAGTGAGAATTTCATTTAAAAATGTTTAAAAACAAATAAAATTAAATTAAATTCAAAAAATCAAACTATATTAAATAAATAATATAAATGTGATTTTTTATAGAATAAAATAATTTAACATTTTTGTGACTTTTTAAAAAAAGAACAAATTAAAAATGATAAAATATGAGAGATAAATTAATTTTGGAAATCAATTAATAAAAATATCAAAATATTCAAAAATTAAAAAATTTGAAAAAAGACACCCAGAACACCTTATTCCTCGCGCGAGCTCTGTTTTTGCAGATTTGTAAAACCTCTCATATCTCTTTGATTACTTAATGAAAATGACTTTTATAAACATGAAACTTGCTTGTTTTTTTAACAAGGATTACAGTCATATAAATTAATTGCATTTATATTAAGCGTGGAGTGAGAAATCAAGTGATGAACTCAAGAACCCTAATTTCTGCAAGAACACTATGAAATCCTATACACGATCCATACATAGCAATTGATTGAGGGGAATCACTCTACATAAGTGCATAAACATGTTTGTAACTTGAAACCACATTTATGATGCATGGATTATAGAGTTTAAGAGTGTCAGGCTTACCTCTTGCAAGAAGAATTCGAATTCTATGCTGGAGGTGTTACAGATGTTGTGTAATTATCTGGACAACTTCAATGGACCTCAAGTAATGTGTTTGAAAGCTTGGAATAGATTGAATCAGCTTGGAACTTGTTGAGGCACCTCAACTGCAAACAGGCCAAAAAGCTTGAGCAAATGGGGGGTGATTTTGTGATTCTGGTGTTCCAGATGAGTTTTAAGGTGGATCACTCATATATGATATATGTGAGGCGTTGGCATGATTGGCTTTGATAGAATTGCTCTCAAATGAAAAATTCGAATGTTACTTGAATGAGAAGCAAAATCTTATTTTTTGAGAGTGATTTGGAGGAAAGCATGTGTTATGGTGCTTTGGTGTACTTGAATTGACCAGAAAGAAGCTCTATTTATAGTAGAGCAATTTTGTTTTGGGAGCAATAGTGAATCGAGGCTGATCACCCTATTATTCAATGGTTTTTATCTTGTTGCCAAAGTCTCCTCTAGCCATTGACTTGAGTCAATCTTGTAGGCTATGAGTCTTCTGTTACAGGGATAAGGCTTGACTCATTTGGTTGAACATGGACTTATACATGCTAGCTCTATGCATCCATTCAATGCCTCTTGACAAGTTTGGAGTTTTGGATTTAAATCTTGAATGCTACATGCCAAAAGAGGTGGTGTCTTGACTTGTAAGGCTTTGTGATAAGATTATCCATCATTCAAGTTGATTTTGGACAGAAATGAAATGATGTAAGTTTCCAAAATTGGATAAAGAAATCGTGGGAACCAAGTTTCATGTTCATGTTGTCTTGAAAAATCAGGTTTTTAGGCCATGTTTCAAGGCTTGTAACTCCTTACTCACGAGTTCTTGTACTTTTTGGAAAGCCCTAATGACATACTTCAACTTTGATGTCCAACATTGGTCTTGGTTCAACTTGTATCATAATGAAAAATGGCCCTAAAGTTGGCGAAAAACCAAGACAGATTTTGTCCCAAATTTCCACTAAGTGTTGGAAAAAGTGGTCATTTTCATCTTTTTGTGATTTTGATCAATCTATAACTCAAAATCCATGTAGATTTGGAATCTCTTGTAGTTGACAATTTTGAAGTATGTAATGAGAGCTTTCATTTGAGCTTTGGATGGAAGCAAATGGCTTTGTGGTTTAGGAGTTATGACCTTGTAAAGTTGGTACCAAATCACTTTTCTTCCATAACTTAGAAAATTTAAATTTTTTCAAGGTTACCCCTTTTTCAAGTAACCTCACTTTTCTTGATTTTTCTAGATGGATGATGATCCAAACCATGAATTAACATTGTTTTTTACTTATGGAAGGCTTGATTGTCAAGAAATTAAAAAAGTCAAACTTGGTTTTTAGGCACAATTGACTTTTTGTCAGATGAATTTCAAACTGTGTGATCCTTTATGCAATCAAGTCCTTGACCTAATTCAAACCCAATGGATTGATTCCATAGGTGTTTTAGGGTGTCTTGAATCATGTCCCAAGGTTTAGGAACATGTCTTGGTCAAAAGTCAAAGATACAGTTGACTTTTCATCAAGAAACCCTAATTGGCCCAAATGAATTTGAATCCTTGCATTGCTTGTGAATCAAGTTCTTTGAATCAATCCAACCTTGTGAATGGATCAATATGATGTATTGGAGGTTTTCAAAACACTTCTTGAGGTCTTGGCTCATGTCTTGCTCCAAAAGTCAACTTAGGGGTGAATTAGGTCAAGAAACCCTAATTCCTGATTTTTGATGAATGCATCCCCTGAGGCTAATTTAACTCTATGATTGGGTTCATGAGGCCCCTTTGAGCTTTTTGACTCATGTTTTGAAGTATTGACTCATGCCCAGATGAAAATTTTCATCTGGAGGCCTTGGTAAACCAAAACCCAAATTTGGTGACACTTGCAATCTTGAGGCTTGATCCTCTTGGTATGTTGCAACTTTGTGCTTGATTCTTGATATGGGAGACCTCTTGATCCTTTATGGGTGTTTGAGGGACTTGAAAAGTTGAGGATCAAGTCAATTCTTGACTTGATCCTTTGTCTGAGTGCTCTGAAAGGGCTTTAAACCCTAATTCTTGGTTGTAGTAAACACTCAACAATCTTTGAGAGGATTGATAAGGTATGAAAGTACATCCATATTGTGGTGATTGTTTGCACAATTATGGGAAATCTTGTGGTAAAAATTTAGGGTATGACAGATGCCCCTATTTAATCTTCTTGGACCCGAAGGTGTGAATGGCGAAGATATTCAGACATTCAGGGTACAAGAGGATTTAATATCAGAATACCCAAAATTTTAATTGTGGTTGTAAATGGTAGCTGATTTGCTCATCCATCTTCTTTTGCTAAGTAATTCTTCTTAGAAAAGGGTAAAACTTCCCCTCGATCCTGGTCTTCTGCCATGGAACTGGTCTCAATTTCTTTTTGAAATAAACTTCCCCTCGATCCTGGTTTTCATCCACAGAACTGGTCTCAGTTTCTTTTGAAATAAACTTCCCCTCGATCCTGGTCTTCTGCCACGGAACTGGTCTCAGTTTCTTCTTGTCGAGTTCCTTCCTCGACATGGAACGCTATTCGTAGCGGTCTTCATCAAACTTCTCGCCAAGTTTTTACTGGGGAGACGCCATTTTATGGAAAAATTTGATGTCAAACTTACTAGGGAAACCCATTTGTCTAAACTGCAGAGGTGTGCAAACTTCTCTGTGGGAGATGCCATTTGTCGACCTACTGGGGGGGGGGAAATGAGTCTCTTGAGAGACTGCTTTTTGCTTGGGGTTATTACATCATACTTTCCTTCGAGACCTTTTCGGAGAAATGCCATGTGATGTAATCCAATTTTGAGGTGCTGATGACTTTATTGAAAGCAAATTTTTCGAGGAGAAACTGCCGTATTGCCAAGAGTCTTTTGGTCGGGAGGCTTTCTCTGGGGATTTTCTTTAATCCGGGAAAGCAAAAATATCATCTCCAATGGTGAAGAGTGATGTTCCAAAGTTGTCTATTGAACGTCTCCTTGCCTTTCAGAGGTTCAAGTTATCAAAGTGGTCAAGGAAGTCTCCAATCCAGAAATAAACCGGGAAAAGATCGCTTAGACGACACTTTTCTTGATAAGGAAAGAACTGACAACTTTATCGGTGAGAGGACATTTATCACTTGGGGATGAAAATGACCAGAGTGATATTAATGCAACATATGTATAAATATGAATCAATCATACATGATGTATGTAGGTTTATGCTGACAAAACAGATGCGACATACAGACTGGTGAATGAACACGGCTGGATACTCGGCCACTGCGGGGGGATAAAAAGTATCATTGGTTCAAGATAGTAATCCTTTCCTGTTTAGGAGGGGTAGACCCTACTGGGGAAAACGACCAATTATCGGTTCTCGGAGGTAACACATCTACCTGAGATGTCAGATGGGACATTACATCTGAAATAGTTGATCCTTCATTCAGGGTGTACTGGTTAAAAAGAGTACTTTGATTCTGCATTTTGAGGTTTAATCACTTTCGGAGAAGCCCTCGATGTCTCTTTTGGTGTTTAGTAATCAAAAGGAATTGTCATCTTTATTTTAAAAGCAGAAGAAAATTTGACAAGTAAATTCATTTTTGCTTTGTTTCAAGAATCGTTGATCATATTAAAATGTCATTCTGTAAAGCAAAATAAATGAGAATTGAAACAAAAGGCACACATGCTCAAATTTTATTGATAGAATGGTAATCAGCCAAGCGCGTGATCCCATAGAGCATTACAAAGTTTTAGAAAATGGTAATTTAAGGGGAAAGGGGCTACATTGAAACATAACGACCGCTATCTTTCCACCAACTTTGAATTCTGGACATTCTAAGCTTCTTGACATGCAGTTTTCCTGACAAATGACATTACCGTTGGGGATCTAATTTTGTTAGACGTAGTTACTTGCCATGAATCCCTAACTTTTGCCTGGATTACCTTTTCAGGTTTTCAATCCATCGGGATGATTTTTGCTTATGTCTCTAATTTTTGCCTGGACCACCCTTTCGGGTTTGTAATCCACCGAGACATTTTTATTTATTTATTTAGGCGAAGTATTTCTTGACTACATCAACATTCGTGGGGTAGGTAAACTCCTCTCCATCCATGGTTGCAAGTCTCAGGGCACCGCCTGAAAAGGCTTTCTTAACCACATAAGGGCCATCATAATTCGGAGTCCATTTGCCCCTGGAATCAGTGAGAAATGGTTGTATCTTCTTGAGCACAAGGTCTTCTTCCCTGAAGACGCGGGGTTGGACCTTTTTGTCAAATGTTTTCTTCATTCTTTGTTGATACAACTGACCATGGCATAAAGCCGTCATTCTCTTTTCTTCGATCATGTTCAGTTCATTGTGTCGGCTTTGACACCATTCATCTTTTGTTAGCTTGGCTTCCATCAATACCCTGATTGATGGCATCTCTACTTCTATGGGGAGCACTGCTTCCATGCCATATACCAGAGAGAAAGGGGTTGCCCTTGTTAAGGTGCGGACACATGTGCGATAACCGTGAAGAGCAAAAGGTAGCATCTCGTGCCAGTCTTTGTAGGTTACAATCATCTTCTGAACGATCTTCTTGATATTCTTGTTAGCCACTTCTACCGCTCCATTCATCTTAGGCCGGTAGGGAGATGAGTTATGGTGTTCGATTTTGAATTCATCACACAACTCTTTCATCATCTTATTGTTCAAGTTGGATCCATTATCTATAATGATCTGGCTTGGAACACCATAACGACATATAAGATTTTTTTTGATAAATTAGACCACCACTTGTCGGGTTACATTGGTGTATGACACTACTTCGACCCACTTGGTGAAGTAGTCAATGGCTACCAGGATGAACCGATGTCCGTTCGAAGCCTTGGGTTCGATCATGCCAATTATGTCGATTCCCCATATAGAAAAAAGGCCATGGAGAAGATAGAATTTTGAGATGCGTTGGTGGTACATGGATTTTGTTTGCGTATATCTGACACTTGTGACACCTCCTTATGTACTTGTAGCAATCGGCTTTCATCGTTAGCCAATAATATCCTGCTCTCAGAATTTTTCTCGCCATTGTGTATCCATTTGCATGAGTACCAAAGGATCCTTCGTGGATTTCTTTCATCAGCATGTTTGCTTCTTGTCTGTCTACGCATCTGAGCAAAACCATGTCGAAGTTTCTCTTATAGAGTGTATCACCGTTTGGGAAGAAGTTGTCAGCCAGTCTTCTGAGAGTCTTCCTATCTTTTCTTGATGCCCCAGGTGAGTATTCTTGTCTTTGAAGGAAGCACTTAATATCGTGATACCATGGTTTGTCATCAATGATTGCTTCAATCATGAAGATGTAAGCGGGCCTTTCAAGGCGCATTATGTCGATCTTAGGTACCTCATTCCAATGATTTACAATAATCATGGAAGAGAGAGTGGCTAGTGCATCAGCCATGTGATTTTCTTCACGAGGGATATGATGGAACTCAATTCTGTTGAAGAATGGTAACAACCTTTTCGTGCAATCTTTGTAAGGAATCAACTCTGATTGGTATATGTTCCACTCTCCTTTGATCTGATTTATAACCAGGGCTGAGTCTCCATACACATCCAAGTTTTTTATCCTTAGGTCGATAGCTTCTTCGAGACCCATGATACAAGCTTCGTATTCGGCCTCGTTGTTTGTGCATTTAAGTGTCAATCTGGTAGTGAAAGAAATATGGGTACCCTGAGGTGTTACGATGATTGCCCCAATTCCATTTCCGTAAGTATTGACAACTCATTGAAAATTAGTCCCCATTGGGAACCTGGTTCTGGCCCTTCGATGGGTAGCGGTTCATCGCAATCTTTCATTTTTAAGTACATGACATCTTCGTCTGGGAAGTCAAATTTGACTGATTCTTGATCGTCAATCGGTTGATGAGCCAAATGATCGACTAAAATACTTCCTTTGACGGCTTTCTGAGCATGGTATTCGATGTCGTATTCTGATAACAACATCTGCCAACGGGCAATCCTTTCAAAGACGTACTTGATTGGGTCCATTTCGGAGATTAACCAAGTAGTGTGACAAATCATGTACTGGCGAAGACGTTTGGCTGCCCAAGCCAGAGCGCAACAAGTTTTCTCGAGCATAGTGTACCGAGTTTCACAGTCCGTGAACTTCTTGCTTAAGTAGTAGATGGCAGACTCTTTTCTTTTCGTCTCGTCTTGTTGGCCAAGCACACAACCCATGGAGTCTTCCAAGAATGTTAGGTAGATGATCAGTGGTCTTGCCTCTACTAGAGGAGACAAAATTGGTGGATTCAACAGATATTCTTTGATGTTGTTGAAAGCTTTTTGGCAGTCTTCTGTCCATACGCAACTTTGATTCTTTCTGAGTAGTTTGAAGATCGGCGCGCATGTCACGGTCATGAGGGATATGAATCTTGAGATGTAATTCAGACGTCCCAAAAATCCTCTGACCTGTTTTTCAGTCTTTGGTGAAGGAATTTCTTGAATGGCCTTGATCTTGTCGGGATCAACCTCAATTTCTTTTTGGCTGACGATGAATCCTAAGAGTTTTCCTGAGCGGACACCGAATGTGAAATTATTGGGATTCAAGCGGAGTTTGTATTTTCTCAGACGCTCGAATAGCTTTGATCGGTGTGTCACATTCTCTTCTTCTATTTTAGATTTGGCAATCATGTCATCGACGTATACTTCAATCTATTTGTGCATCATGTCGTGAAGCAAAGTTGTCATGGCCCTTTGATAGGTTTCCCCCGCGTTCTTCAGACCGAACGACATTACCTTGTAAAAAAAGGTGCCCCATGGGGTGATGAATGAAGTTTTCTCCATATCTTCCGGCACCATTTTGATTTGATTATAGCCTGAGAATCCATCCATGAAGGAGAAGACTTTGAATTTTGTCGTGCTGTCTACCAGCATGTCTTTGTGTGGTAGGGGGAAGTCATCCTTTCGACTTGCTTTGTTCAGATTTTTGTAGTCTACACACATTCTAACTTTTTTGTCCTTTTTTGGAACTGGCACTATGTTGGCCAACCATTGAGGATATTCTGAGGTGGTAAGAAAACCTGCGTCGATCTGCTTCTGCACTTCCTCCTTTATCTTGATGGCCATATCCGGATGAGTCCTTCTCAGTCTTTGTTTTACCGGAGGACATTCTGTTTTTAGCGGTAAATGATGTTCCACAATGTTGGTATCAAACCCTGGCATATCTTGATAGGACTAAGCAAATACATTTGGAAACTCTTTGAGAAGTTTTATCAAGCCTTCTCTGACAGTTGGACTGAGCAGTGCCCCTATCTTAACTTCTTTCTTTTCTTCTTCTGAACCTAAATTGACCGTTTCCAACGGCTCTTTGTGAGGCTCAATAGACCTTTCCTCTTGTCTGAGTAGTTGGGAGATCTCTTATGGAATTTCTTCGTCCTCTTCTTCTTCAGCTTTAAATACCGGGAATTCAAAGTTGGGAGACGACATTGGATCGTATGTTTCAATGGAGTTTAAAACAAGCAATTTGCATGACGTGCTGATTCATTTTTTAGAAAAGACAGAGAGAATGCAAGAGTGTGTACAGTGTATTTTCTGAAAATGCTTGTTTTTATTTTCAGGTTTTTTAGGATTACAATGTTCTGAAAAACAAAAAGTGAAAACAGCAAAAAATGCGGGAATTCAGAATGACATTATTTATTCATGATTTTTCGATTCTTGAAACACAACCCTATAAAACAAAACTCTACCGCTTTGGGCGAAGCGAAGAGGGACATTTACAGAAAGTGAGCCCTATAAAAACATCCATTTCACCCGGGAAAGGTGAAAGGTCAAATTAAAGATGGTAATTACTTCGACTTATGGATGACTTTTGGGACATCGACTGCAACCCAATGGCGACGAACTCCTATGTGAATCATAAAGCCTGGTACTTCTCTTCTTGGTTTGTCTTCAGAAATGGAACTGATTTCTGGTGGAGTAGGATCATTGGAGTCTTCTTCCCATGCAGATTTGTCACAGGAGAACTCTTCTGTCGTATATTCCATAGTGTTTTCACTCTCAAGAGAATCTCCCCATCCAGTTGGCTGGATGTCCTCAAGCTTGATGCGAGAGCTTTCGGGAGTAGTGTATTTGACTAGGAAGTCGTACTTGTCGTTTGGCTGTCCCAAGGTGTCCCATGCTTCTGTGGGAATAGATGAGTCATCTTCCTCGATGACGTTGACCTCAGGAAATGCATAGTTAATGAATTATTGTCCTGCAATCTTTGCGAATTCATTAGCAAGGTGTTAGACACTCTCAGAGTGTTCTGGGTAAGGATTCCATGACTCTGGGGGAACCTGCGTATTCTTTTCAAGATTACTCAGCTGATAGGCATTATCCGGCTGACTCCTCTTCCCCAAGTCTTCTGTGTACGGCTTCCAGATAGGCAAGTCATCCAGGGGATCATAATAATCGTAGTCAAAGTTGTCTTTTATTAGATTGTCTTCCTCTAATGAGTTGGGTGGAGCGCGACATCCTTCAGGATCACAATCTCCATAGATCCTTCTGACGTCTGATCTCGGTATATATCTTGGGCTCTGCTTTGGAACACCGCATGGCATGTGCGCTTCTCCCTGAGACATATAACCTTGATCGTTGAGATAAGATTTCTATTCTTCATTCGTATCAGAGGAGTCGTTCCAATCGATGGTGTGTACTTCTTGAGATACTGGGTGGAGAAAACCTCTGTTGTGGAAGAAATCCTGAATGGGACGAAAACTTTCGTCCTTCTTTGTAGTCTGAGTACAAGTTAGAGAGAAACCAAGACCTTTTCTTGTCTTGTTATCCGTAGGAGTTATGATCTGTCCCCATCCTTTTACGTCATTACTCCCAATCACTTTGAGAGCGTCTTTATATGAGGAAATTGACGTCCCTCTTTCTTGTTGATTCTCATTGCTCACCGAGAGTGCCTGGAACTGGGTTCCAACATCCTCCTCTGGTTCTACACAGGAGAATGATGATAAGTTGCTCACGATTAAGGCTTGCTTTCCACATAGTGTGACTAATTTTTCATTCTTGACAAACTTCATCTTCTGGTGTAGTGTCGAAGTGACTGCCCCAGCTTCGTGTATCCAAGGTCTTTCTAATAAATAGTTGTATGCTGCTCAGATGTCCATGACCTGGAAAAAGACTTGGAAAGTGTGAGGACCGATGGTTATGGGAAGATCGACTTCGCCGATAACTGTTTTTCTATATACGTCAAAGGCTTTGCCGATGATCTTGAAGGTGTGAAAAACGCAACAAAGGGGGGTTTGAATTGGTTTTTCAAAATAATTGTTTCTTTTGAGATTCTTTCTTTAAAAACTTTTTCCCTTTTTCTAAAGAACAACGGCTTAGTTAAACAACAAGATATAAACACGTTATGTTTATACTAGTTCACTTGAGAATCTCTCAAGTTAGTCTAGTCCACCCGCCAAGGTGATTTTGCCTCTCTCAACGAGGTCTTAATCCACTATTCAACAAAATAGTACACTGCACGAGCAACACAGCTGGTGACTAACAACAACCTCTAGAACTCACACGTTCTAGACTTCTCAAGTAATCCAACCACACAGGTCTTACTCAAGGCACAACCTCTAAGACACACGTCCTAGACTTATCAAGAGATATAATCACTAAGACTCTCTTAAGGAATACAACTTTAAGTTTAAACACAATGAGTTTACAGAGAATTTCTTTTTATCAAGCTGATAATGTAAACACGCTTTTAGACCATAAATGACTTAAGAAAGAATGGAGTTAGAAAGTATTGTCATTGTTTGCATGTGTGTCTTTCTTCAAGTCTTTGAGCTTTCTTTTATAGTTGAGTGAAAAGAGCCGTTGAAATGAAATCATGATAGCTAAGTAGGCTTACGGCTTGGAAGCGTGAGGACAGGTACAAAATCTTCTGCATGCAGCGCGTCCTGTCTGTGTCAGATTGTCTTATTTGTATTTCGCACAGTCTTCGAGAATTTTAACGTTGTAATGTGGTACAGCTGTACAGTGTGGCAGTTTTTTCTCGGCTTCTCAACATCAGAGGCTTTTGTGAGCATGAGTAAGAAGGGAAAACATTGTATGGTTCTTGTGATTATCAAGTCTTTGAATCATCAGCTCTGCGCTTCCAGAATCTTCAGAACTTGTCTTTTGAACCTTGTTCTCTTAAATCCACTTTCTTCATATCCAGAGGCTTCTGATGTTAATTTGATGAAGCATGATTGGAATCTTTATAGCAGAATATCTGATGCTTCAAGTCTTCCGTTGATTGAAGAAGTCCATTAGGAATCAGTCTTCAAAACTTCAGTACTTGGTCTTTAAGAGCGTTATCCTTTTCTGCTTTAAGTCTTCC
This sequence comes from Lathyrus tuberosus, assembly GCA_022829125.1. NCBI lineage: Eukaryota > Viridiplantae > Streptophyta > Magnoliopsida > Fabales > Fabaceae > Lathyrus > Lathyrus tuberosus. The sequence goes on along the minus strand of JALAZF010000409.1, from coordinate 1,149,872 downwards.
GAATCTTCAGAGCCTGTCTTCGGAGTCTTCAGAACTTCTTGTGAGGCTTCAGCAATTTGACTTTGTTTCATCAGAACCCTTGTCTCATCTTCGAATTGAGTTCTGTTCTTCGAAGCATCTTACATTGAGCATTGCGCTAAATTATGGAAGCAGAACCTGTTTGCTAGGTTCTTACACATAACAACATTAGTTGCACAAAATTGTTCATACAAATATTTATCTGTTATCATCAAAACTTAGAGATAATATTGCAGAACCTAATCTTGTTCTCACAGATCTCACTGCCTCTCATCGGAGCTCCTTGAAACGATAGTCGTACCAAAGTTGATTTTGGAATAACATTCAAAGATGAATCGGTGTCTACCAGTACGATGGCTAGAGCATCGTCTTGGTAGTTGACTGTGATGTTGAGTGCTATATTATGGTTCTTGCCTTCTTCCGACAGTTCTTCATCACTAAATCCCAAGTTGTTACAGAAAGTGATGTTGGAGATGATGCTGTCAAATTGTCATACTGTCACATCTTGTTCCACAAAGGCTTGTTCTAAAACTCTCTCTAGAGCTTCCCTATGAGATTTTTAATTAAGCAAGAGAGATATTACAAATATTCGAGACAGAGTTTGCAACAATTGATCCACAATGTTGTACTCGCTTTTCTGGATGAGCTTCAGCATCTCATCGTTGTTCTTTACAGATTCTGGATTACTCGATTGACCGACTTGTTGGTTGGGAACCTCCGTTTGAGGTTCCTTCTCCTTGGTAGGTTCTCCAACTCCTCTGTTGATGATCCAACCGCTCCGGGTGACTCGACTGATGTTAACAATGTTCACAATGAAGGGTAATTGAGTTTCTTTTCCATTTTCGATGGTCGTTGCACCGTACTTGTAAAGGATATCCTTTTCTGACTTATACGGTATTGGACCTGGCAGGTAGATAACCACAGAAGCTTTTTGATTTTTTTGACCGTCGTAGGCAACCTCAATCACTTCCTGGTTGGAAACTTTTCTACTATTAAGAGGGATCTTCGATTCATTGAGTAGAGGGATTATGGTGCAAACGTCCTTGGTTATTCCATGATTAGAGATTATGACAGTGTTTTTGTTCTGACCAGGGAGGTAATCTTGTATCATGTTGATCGACCTAGAATTCGAACATGGTCGAATCTCCTTCCGGTCTAGTTGATTCTAGAGGGCTGCTCGTACGAGATAGCATTCTTGGTTATTTTCCGAGTATACTCTACAACACTCATAATTGTGAGGTGGTACCCAACCATATCCGCTTTGTATGCATTGCATTTTTACTAGATCTGTTTCTATTGAGCGGATATCATGACTTTGATGTCTACCAAGATTCCCATCAGTCATGCTAATCTATTGTGTGCCTTCATCTAAGTAAATCGGAAGCCACCAGTGGTCCAACAGATGTTGAAAGTCCTTTGCACAAGCGCACACCCTTGGTCGTCTTCGCATCATTCTTTACAGTTTAGATAATCATGTGAAGCTAGAAAACCAAGTCTGACCTGCTTAGCATGTAATTCTACTAGACTGGTATTCATTAGGCGTATGTCAAAGATCTCAACCATATTGACTCGATGGTTACTTCTTTCACGGTAGTCTTGGATCCATCCGAGATCCATTTGACGTTGGAGGGCCTCTTGTATAAAAGAGCATCCCTGATTGTCTGTTGAGCAGATTGGACAAATGCTGTAATCGTGTCGCGACAGATTGTAATACTGACTTTGTCTTGAATGCAATGCCACTAAATTGACGTTCATTGCACGGATGTCGTAGTTCTAAACAATATTAGGACGTGCATGGGACATGTTTACTTCACGAATCCCATGATCCTGAATCCAGCCCAAATCCATTTGTTTTTCTAGAGCTTCTTGTATTATGGCACACCCTTGGTTGTCCTTGGAGCAGGTATCACACTGATGATAGTTGTGAGATGGCACATGGTCGTACCTTCTCTGTTTGCAATGCATTTTTACCAGGTTGGTTCCCAATAAGCGTACATTGTGAATTTGATAACTGTTGACAGGTTCTCCTTCTATCAAATTCACTGTAGTCTTCTCATGTTGTGGTAATGGGTTCGTCTGAACATTTGGATTTGTATCTTTGAAAGATAAGACCCCGTTTCTGAAGAGCTTCTGTACATCAAACTTGAAGCTGAGACAATTCTCAATGTTATGTCACGATCCTCCTTGATGGTAAGGGCAAGTTTGATCTCCTTTGAACCAAAAAGGTGGATTTTCTGGTATTGTAAGAGGAGTCATGCTTTGAACGTGCCCCTTGGATAATAGAAGTGGAAATAACTCTGCGTACGACATCGGTATAGGGTCAAACCCTGATGGTCATGTAGTACGATTGTTATTATTGCACTGCGGGCGAACCTGCTGAAAAGGCTGTTGCTGCCTTTGCTGATACTGTTGTTGATTTGGTTGGCTCTGAGCAACCTGAGGTTGATAAGTCGGAGCTGGCGCCGGGTTGATAGCGGGAGTTATTGCTGCTATTGGTTGATACCTTCACCTTTGCTTTCCCAGAGAGATATTACTGATATCTTGCTCTTTTTTATTTTGGAAAGCACTACCATATCTCTTGGTACTGCTAGATGGTTCTGCATCTTTGACCAATCTTCCTTCTCGGACTGCTTCTTCAAGGCGTACTCCCATATTCACCATTTCAGTGAAGTCACTGGGCGCACTGGAAACCATTCGGTCGTAATAAAACATGCTCAACATTTTCAAGAAAATCTTTGTCATTTCCTTTTCCTCGAGAGGGGGACAGATCTGGGCGGCAATTTCACGCTATCTCTGAGCATATTCTTTGAAAATTTCTCTGTCCTTTTGTGACATTGCCCTGAGCTGGTCCCTATCTGGTGCCATGTCCAAGATGTATTTATACTGCTGAACGAAGGCTGCGCCGAGATCTCTGAAAGTACTGATCTTGGTGCGGTTTAAATCCTTGTACCATTTGAGTGCCACACCGGTTAAACTGTGTTGGAAGTAATGGATCAGTAGCTGTTGATTGTCTGTCTGGGTAGACATTTTTCGAGCGTACATCACCAAATGACTTTGAGGGCAAGAGTTGCCTTTGTATTTTTCAAAGTCAGGCACCTTGAATTTGTGCGAAATTTTTACATTAGGGACCAAACAGAGGCCAGCGGCGTCCTTTCCGAATAAGTCTTGACCGCGAATGACATGCAGTTCCTTCTGCATTTCCAAAAATTGTTCCTGGAACTCATTCATCATTTCGTATACGTCTTCGTTTCCTCCAGAAATTATTTGTGGAATCTATCCTTCCGGGACAGTGTGTACTATTGGTTGTGGTATAGACATTATAGCGGTGACTCTTGGCGCTTCAGTGCCATGAAGTTTGTAACCTTCAGGAGTTACTGTCGTAAACCTTGCATCTTCATTTTCCTGAAGTTTGTAACCATCAGGTCCGGCGGTTCCTGCTACGGCTTCTGGGCCTTCAGTGACTGGTGGGATGTATCCCTCAGGTATAAAGTTGAAAGGCATGCCCCAGGGGCGCCCTTTAGGCACGGTGTACCGAGGATGACTATCATGTGTCTCAAATATGGGTGTAGATGTAATCTCTGAGATCATAGTCCTTTGATGTTGCTGCTCCTGAGCGGCGGCCAGGGATTGCACGTTGCTGCGAAGTTTTTCCAAACTTTCTTTTAGAGCGTCGATTTCTTTTCTCAGCTCTTTGTTCTCTTCCTCGAGATCGTCCATTTTCTTTTGTCGATTGGCCCGAGTATTGTACAAATGAGACAGTTTGACTCTAGGATTGTGACACATACGTGAGACTCAAAGATAACAAATGTGTTATGTGAGAATGATGAATGATATGCAAAGACATATTTTTTATTATTTTTTCCAAAAGAAACTTTTAACAAATAGATTGCAAATATCACACAGTGGGGGGGGGGGGGGGTGTTGGTTGCAGAATAGGGCAAGCAAGCAAAAAGATTTGGAAGTATTTTTCCGGGAATTATCGTGTCCACATAGATCGGTGCTATTGAACTGTCGTTCGACAATTTAAATGTTAATGAGTTTGGTTTTGAAATGGTTTAAAGCGTAAAAACAGAAAAGTAAATAAAAACATAAAAACAATTCATTCTTCAACAAGACGAACTTATCAAGCATACATATAATCCACTCGTCACAAACATAAATTTACCGACCAATTATACTCCACCTGCAATACTCGTCAAAATCATGCAACATCACTCACAACAGTGTCCATCTCTGGCACACTGAGCTGAGAGACAACCGTATTACTCTCGTTGTCACTCTCGCGCATGACGCATCGAAACACGGAAGACATTAAGTTTCGACACCCAAAAGATTATCATCTAAATCTATCTCTAGCATCTAGACAATAGATATTCATCCCTAATCAAGATTCGTGATGTTTATCTCTAACACAACACAAATCCAAACATAAATGCAAAAACATCAAGGAAGACAACGATAATGATTTGTAAAGCAAATTTCATATAATATTATGATCAACAAAGATACATGAGTTCATAGTAACTATACAAACACCCAACAAAAAGGAATTACAAAGAGAAGAGAGAAGAGGAACCAAACATTTCTTGGTTTGTCAACAATAATCGACGAGAGATTCAAATCCGAATCATCCAAATGCAAGCTCCAATGATGTTTTCTAAGCTAATCTACAAGAAAAATGAAGTTTGATGGAGTTGGGAGCAAAAAATACCCAAAACCATCCCTAAAAATGTGTTTTTTACCCATATTTATTGTTGTCATCATCGCAGACCGCGCTCAGCACGCTCTTTTTAAAGTTAAACCGCCTTACAAGCACGCTTAGCGGGCTCGGAGCGCGCTCAGTGGGCTTGGAGCGCGCTCAGCGGGCTACCAGCTGACTTGAAAAATGTTTCAGCCATAACTTGAGAACCGTAACTCCGTTTTTCGCCTGGTTCGAAGCGTTGGAAAGCTTATTCAATTTCCTATATAACAATGCATAAATATCAACCAAATTGGTGATTTATATTATCCTCATTTTGAGCCTTATTCGTTGATGAGTTGCTCAAAATTGCGCGTTTGAAGCCGTGTCTTCGACACTTTATTGCTCATGCTCCAAATACACCTCAATAGCTACAAAATGAGATAAAATCAATTAAACTCAATGATATTTACATGATATGCAATATATACACTAAAACATAAAGTAAACGTAATTATAAACAAATCGGGGTTTATTTGAACGATATTAACCAAAAAGTATCGATAAGTGCAACAAAACTCATATACAAAAATAGGTACAATTTGCACTTATCAAACTCTCCCCAACTTACATAATTGTTTGTCCTCAAACAAAGCCAACAACTAAAGGAACAAACGCAAAATCCAAGAAATCACGCAGCAACAAGTTTTTACAAACAAAAACAAATGCAATGGTTCAATCGAAAATGGTACACACAAAGTAAATACTTACCACTAAACTTCAACGATAACATAATCACGAAACAAATGCAAAATACAAAAATCATGCCAAACATTCTAAAACAACACAAGTTCAAATGTGAATCACACCTAGCAAAAACAATCGTCGGTAGATGAAAAATATAAAATGAGGGATTTTTCACTCACACAACAATCCTGCAAACAACAGACTAAATTATGCATCCATCCAAAAATTCACATTGAACATACAAAGGCAAGAATCACAAGGACTTTTCAAGGTTGTAATATGGCCGGGTAAACAAACAAGGGGCAATTCCTAAAGCTAATCGAAACAAAAACTTGCCTAAACCTAAGGGAGTGATCAACTCACAAAGTTTCAAACACCAAAATTTCAATCAAACTTCTTCCAAAATCCCAAGTGTTACACAAAACACAATACTTATTTAACACAATTATTGAAACTCTTTTTTTTTCCTTTTTCAAGGATTTTCTTTTTCTCCCTTTTTTTTTCTTTCCTTTTCTTTGTCACATTTTTTTCTCTTTTTTCTTTTCTTTTTCAACCACATAGCAACCAATAACATAAGTGAGAAAACATTGCTCTCCCCAACTTGAATTCAACCACATCATCATGTGAATACTCCCTACTTTCTAAGGCAAGGTAAAAATTCATACAACAACACAAAGTTGAGGGTTCAATAAAAAACAACAATCAAGATCCACAAAAAAAATGAATTTGACACTCATAGACAAGAATCAAACTCAAACAACATGGATAATGACCAAAGGCTCAAAGGGTTTACAAACGATCACACACTCACAAGGTGAATTGACTATTTGGCTTAGGTAGTTGTGCTCAAAATGAAACAAAATGCCTTGATCCTTTCATGCATTCATATAAGCAATACAAACAACAGATTCAACATAATAAAATCCAGTAAAACAAAATTGTCGGTACTCCGAGCATATATGAACAATGGAAGGCTTCCTCACAAAAAGGTTGGGAACTAAAGTGATTCATACAAGAACAAGTATACAAAAGAATAAATGACATGAAAGTTTGTAAAAAGCCTAAGTATCATGAATATGCTAAAGTATAGAAAGCGATAAACACATACCTTGGACGTGTACAAAACTTTAAACACTATCATCACCATGCATTCGCAAGTTGAAACAATCAAAATCGGAAAAATCACCGAATGCGACTTCAAGCAATCGGGCAAAAATTTGAGTCCAAACAACAACAAAAGAATTAGAAAAATTACTAATAATTACTAATATATAAGGCCTTGGTGGAAGTGGGAAGAAGGGGGAACCAAGTGAACAATTACAAGAATTCACTGGTTCAGCACAGCAGAGCGTGCTGAGCGCGCAGGCCTGCGCTAAGCGCGCTACACCAGAACCAGAAAAATCAGTACAACAACAAGGTTCTGGTGTAGGCCTCCACTTAACACCTACACAATCTCATATACAATGAAAAAGTAATAACGAAACAAAAAACGATAAAACACGCTTGTTTCACGTCGTAAGCTCGATGCCTATTATTTATACACACTTCTCCAAGTTGCCTCTTCACACGGTTAGCGCTCACCGACGACGAAACCTAACCAAACACTTAGCAAACGTGAAGAGAAACAAACAAATACACTAAATTTACAAGTATACAAAACATGTAAAATTCACAAATATGGTAAATATATACAAGTATCAATATCAACAAGTGAAAATAGACAATATTTACGATATCTACAAAATTAAAAAACAAAGAAACTATCGCAATGCGATCCAATAAAAAACACCAATCCCCGGCAACGGCGCCATTTTGTTGGTTGCGGAATAGGGCAAGCAAGCAAAAAGATTTGGAAGTATTTTTTCGGGAATTATCGTGTCCACAGAGATCGGTGCTACTGAACTGCCGTTCGACAATTTAAATGTTAATGAGTTTGGTTTTGAAATGGTTTAAAGCGTAAAAACAGAAAAGTAAATAAAAACATAAAAACAATTCATTATTCAACAAGACGAACTTATCAAGCATACATATTATCCACTCGTCACAAACATAAATTTACCGACCAATTATACTCCACCTGCAATACTCGTCAAAATCATCCAGCCTCACTCACAATAGTGTCCATCTCTGGCACACTGACCTGAGAGACAACCGTATTACTCTCGTCGTCACTCTCGCGCACGACGCCTCGAAACCCGGAAGACATTAAGTTCCGACACCCAAAAGATTATCATCTAAATCTAACTCTAGCATCTAGACAATAGATATCCATCCCTAATCAAGATTCGTGATGTTTATCTCTAACACAACACAAATCCAAACATAAATGCAAAAAGATCAAGGAAGACATCGATAATGATTTGTAAAGCAAATTTCATATAATATTATGATCAACAAAGATACATGAGTTCATAGTAACTATACAAACACCCAACAAAAAGGAATTACAAAGAGAAGAGAGAAGAGGAACCAAACATTTCTTGGTTTATCAACACCAATCGACGAGAGATTCGACTCTGGATCATCCAAATGCAAACTCCAATGATGTTTTCTAAGCTAATCTACAAGAAAAATGAAGTTTGATGGAGTTGGGAGCAAAAAATACCCAAAACCATCCCTAAAAATGTGTTTTTTACCCATATTTATTGCTGTCATCATCGCAGACCGCGCTCAGCGCGCTATGGGTGCTCAGCGCGCTCTTTTTAAAGTTAAACCGCCTTACAAGCGCGCTCAGTGGGCTCGGAGCGCGCTCAGCGGGCTACCAGCTGACTTGAAAAATGTTTCAGCCATAACTTGAGAACTGTAACTCCATTTTTCGCCCGGTTCAAGGCATTGGAAAGCTTATTCAATTTCCTATCTAACAATGCATAAATATCAACCAAATTGGTGATTTATATTATCCTCATTTTGAGCCTTATTTGTTGATGAGTTGCTCAAAATCGCGCGTTTGAAGCCGTGTCTTCGACACTTTATTGCTCATGCTCCAAATACACCTCAATAGCTACAAAATGAGATAAAATCAATTAAACTCAATGATATTTACACGATATGGAATATATACACTAAAACTTAAAGTAAACGTAATTATAAACAAATCGGGGTTTATTTGAACGATATTAACCAAAAAGTATCGATAAGTGCAACAAAACTCATATACAAAAATAGGTACAATTTGCACTTATCAGGGGGAGACCCATTTTATTGAATTCAAAAGATTGCAGTATTTTACAAAGAAAAGTACAGTATTTTACAAAGTGCGAGAAGGAAATATCTAAGCTCATGGATCCTTTTCCTTTGGCCGTTCCTGAATCTTGGTACATTCCAAATTTAGGATCTGGTACTTGTTCTTCCAAGAATTCTTGTCACGTTGGACTTTGTTGAGAGCGACCTGGATTTTTTCCGCATCAGACATGAAATAAAGGACAAATTCCTTTAAGGGAAAAACTTCTTGACGAGGGTAAGGCATCCTTAGCTTGAGGGCTCTAGTTTGCACCCAGTGGAGATAAGGTTCCAGGGAGATACAGTTTGGCCTTCCTAGAGACTCTCTCCCTTTGCTGTGAATATGTTGTCAGTCATGCACTATTTATTTCTTTAGTGCCCTGTCATTTTCCCCTTCCTTGAAGAAAAGGCCTTCCAGATAAACATTATGTGGGATATTCTTCATCGGGTATCCGAGTTGACGGGGAGCTAAAATTGGATGATAGTTGATTCCTCCTTTAGTACCAATGAGGGGTACATTTGGGAAATTTCCACATCTGTCGATGATCTCTATCCCTTCGTAAATCCTATTGTACCAATCTATGTCAGAATTGGTAAGAGACATAATCATCTGTGACCAACGTAGAGTACTTTTGTGATCCCAAAAAGCAGCAAACTTGGGCAAGTGGGAAATAAACCATTTGTAGAGTAAAGGTACACATCATGTGATCATCCCCCCATTGTACAAGTTCCTTAAGTGTATAGAATGATAAGCATCTACGAGCAAGGTTGGTACGGGGTTTCCTATTAAGAATATCTTAACAGCATTGGTGTCGACGAAGTTGTCGATGTTGGGAAAGAGGAATAACCCATATATGAGCAGGACAAAGAGGTCTTCGAAGGCAGTTATGTTTCCTACGCTAGCAAAGTATATAGCTTTCTCCATCATGAATTTATCCAGTAAACCATGGATTCCTCCTTTAGTGGTCATGTGAGTCCTAACTTCTGACTCATCTAAAGAGATTGCTCTTGAAATGGTCTGATCTTTTTGAATTTCTTCCAGTCTAGAAAATAGAGCTTGATTAGTGATAGACAAATCAATCAGGTGGGAGTACTCTTCCAGTGTTGGTGCAAGTTGGTAATCCTGGAAAGTGAAGCAGTGGTAAACCAGATCGTAGAATTGTACCAGCGTAGACAGGATCCCTTCAACCACATTGACCTTTAACAGAGACAACAGTCCTCCGTGCTTAGCTCTGAAAGCCTCGGGATTAGTAATCATCCTTCCTAATTTCCTTAGGTCATCCAGTTTGGAACCTTGAAGGTGTACTTGTGCGTTTTTCTTCTACCGAAATCCATAATGCAACCTCTAATATTTGCAATCATTGTTTTAGTTCTTTTGGAAAGAGATTTTTTTCTTGTTTGAAAAGAGTTTTTTTAATGAATGCATGAATGCAGCAAACAAAAACATTTTAAAACATGGGTTTATGGGTTCAACGTCACGAGCATGGAGTCATGGCTCTACCCATTCCCAAAGGTTGTACTATTTGGTCAATTTTTATACCTGTAGAACGGGTTCTAAAAGGTTCTCAAAATCATTGACTTCTCCTAGGGATATCAACAGCAAGCTGATTCACTCGAGCGAGCTGTAATATCCTAGGATGAATCTCTTTTAAGTGTAGTATCGCGTATCAACTATTCCCGATAGTCACCGCACTACCAAATGCCCATATGGTTAAATGTCTACTAAATCCTCAGGGTCATGGGTACCGCACTGGGATAAACGATGCTTTCACAACAATCGGTCGTTCAACTTCAACATTTCCACACGGGTACCTCGCCTGATTCGGTGGACTGCCAAGTTAGCTTGGTCGGGATTCACTCCCTATAAGAGTTTCCAGGATATGCCACCACTTATCTTAATGTTCTCTCAAACTTTTCACATGCGTATTAATCGCATTCCTAGTTAACATAAATTTAAACACGGGTATCAAGTAATATAACAGTAAATGATATATGTAGCAGAAAACTGAGAAAATAAATAATCAGAGAATTAAAGCAAAGCCTAGACCTCTTAGGAACTCTAATCCTAAAGACTCCCCAGCAGAGTCGCCATTTTTCTGTAGCGTGCGATTTTTGTCGGTGTCGTAACCACCTTACCGCAATGGTTGGAATTGGGTGCTACTTTCTGATTTCTTATTTATCCTATGAAGCTGGAAAGGAAAGGGATGATATCTAAAACTAACCTTGCACGCAAATGTTTTTTTTAACAAATGCTAAGAGAATGGGGGGTCGGGGTCAGGTTATATAAGGGGAAGTTGTCAATCACCCAATGCATATATGGTTATCCATAGACTTTTTATATGTTTCTCTATTGATTTAAGTTTGTTCTCTGGTGTTTATCTGCTGTGGTTTGAGAAAGTTTCTCCTTTGGGAGTGTTGAGAGAGTGTTTTTGTTGTTTTTGGATTTTCCGTTGTTTTTGGTAAGGTACTAGACCTAAAGTTTTTGATTTATGTGCTCGCTAAGATTTCGCAATCTTATACCTATGTATTCCCGTAAAGATAGTTGGGAAATCAGAGCAATCGTAGTTCCTCCTATATAGGAGGAAAATGTATTTGGTGTCTTGTTCAAAGCCCATGATTAAAGCTAAAAGGGTGACTGAGGGAGAATTTGTTATCTCTAAAGGGAGATATCTGACCTATTCATCACAAAATGTTGGGTATTTGATTATAAAGGAAAATGACTTTAACTGGGATATGAGAATCCAACAATGCCATAATTTCCTTTATAAGGGTGATGTCATGAAGGAAGAAACTTTAACTCAGTATTGAGCAATGCCATTTTTCCTTATGAATCTTTCATACTAAGAGAGGGACATTGGCATGGATGTAAATAATCCAGAGGCTTGCCACTTACAACAGTTAGATGAAAGCTGGTTTTTGACCAGGATAAAAGAAGGACTCCAGCTTGGATTTTGAATCAACATGTGTACCACTTACAATAATTATCTGGGAGAAAGGTTTTGCTTGTCTGTTTTGAGATGTGATGTATAGAGGAAATATCCTCCCGTAGAGTGGACTCAGGGTCTCATCTGAGGGGATGTTGATTTTTGTGTGCCTTGATCAAAGCCCAAGGTTGAACCTAAAAGGTTGCCTCTACTAGGGGAGTTTTATATCTGTCTTGTACAAAGCCCGAGATTGAGGCTGAAAAGAAATTGACTCCACTGGGGAAGTTTTATCTGTCTTGTACAAAGCCCAAGATTGAGGCTGAATCTACTGAGAAGAATCATTATATAAAGCCTATGAGGAGGATGGTTAGGGAAATTCTTATATGAAGCCTAAGAGAAGGCCGACTTCTGCTGAGGATTGTTGAAATCCAGAGACAGGTCCAATATGTGTTGGGGAATCAACTCTTGCTGGGGATTGAAGAAGAGTTGAAATATCAGATGCCTTGAGGTTCTGATTCTGTTAGGGTTTTCTTGATGGTAAATTAACACTGGTTGGTTTTTTAAGGTGAAGGTTTAAACCTTGAGTTTGAAAACCTATGGAGGTTTTAACTCTACTGAAGATTAGTGTGTTGATAAAATGATCAGGGTTTTTCCTGTGCCTTTAGGAAACTTAAGGGTCTCTGTGAGATCTAAGAGGATATGAGACTTTCCAAGTCTACTGGTAGAAAGAGGTTGACTCTTAACTGGAGGATGATCTTTGTATGATGCCCTAGAGGAGGCTGGGTTTTTAAGGGATGAAAATCAACCCTAAAATGGTCTGATGTTCTAGAATTCTGGCTCTCTTGAGGATTAAACTAGTAAAGATGACTAGTTTCTATCCTATACCTGTAGGAGGCCTTTGGGTATTTGTACTAAGCCCAAGAAGAGGCTGAGAAACTTCTAAGAATCCTGAGGGTCCTTGTACTAAGCCCAAGAGGAGGTTGGGGATGCTTTTAGGAAGCCTGTGGGTCCAAGCCTAAGAAAAGTTCAAGAAATATTTCACCGAGAATTAATCCTTTCTTTGCAGAACAGTTCTAAGGTTTGAAGACATTCAAGAGAGGTTTCACCGGGAATTAATCCTCTCTGGGGAAATGAATTTCTTGTACATATATATTTCTAAGTTTGGACAGTCTTGAGAAAAGTTTCACCGGGAATAATGCCTTTCTCTGTTCCATATTGTATAAGCCCAAGAGGAGGCAAGACTGTATCTGGAATTTCCTATGGGGAATTAGATTTGACTATGTTGAAAGAGTAACCTATGGTTTGGTCTAAACCTAGACCTAACTGTTGGGGAAAAATCTAAGCAAGTATGTGCAAGCATATATATACAAATGAAATATATAAACAAGTATGTATTGAAGAGATAGTGGAACTTACAATTGTGCAAGCCCAAGCATTTTAACTATAGCTGTATGGTTAGTTTTTCTCAAGAAATTGAAGAACGTTTTGATAAAGCTTTAAATTTAAATTTAAATAAAAATGAATGTTGTTTTAAAAGGGAATTTGGGGCTTATACTCAAAGAGAGGCCCAGATGATTTCTTTTGACAAGGCGACGATCGCGTCGTAGTTTTGAAAACCACAGAAGGACTTATACAATGACTGAGGCCCAAATTATTGTATTTACAAAAAGGATGGGTCTTACACTCTATTAGAGGCCCAAAAGTTTATTTTTATACAAGAGATGAGACTTATAGCTCAAGGAGAGGCCCAGATAAAAAAAGTGATCGCACCGCTTCTTTTGAAAATCGCGTAGGGACTTATACAATGACTGAGGCCCAAATTATTTATGTGCAAAGGGGGTTGGGTCTTACACTCTATTAGAGGCCCAAAAGTGTTTGAAAAAGAAGAAAAATGGGACTTACAACCAAAGGGAGGCCCAGTTGAAAATTGTATTGAAAATGGCGATCGCGATGAGATATTTAAAATCGTATTGGGACTTATACAATGACTGAGGCCCAATAAGATTTATTTACAAAGGGATGAGACTTACACTTTACCAAGAGGCCCAAAAGTGTTTTAAAAAATGTTTGATAAATTAAAATGAAGAGAAACCTGAATTTTAATTCAAAAAATAGTTTTTTAAAGGAAATTAAATATAAAATGATACAAAATATCAAATATATTCAAAAACAAGTTGTCAACTTTAAAAAATATTTTGAAAAATCATGTTAAATCACATGAAATCTTGAAATCCAATTGGTTTTGAAAAATCAAGGTGAGAATTTCATTTTAAAATGTTTAAAAACAAATTAAATTAAATTAAATTCAAAAAATCAAACTATATTAAATAAATAATATAAATGTGATTTTTTTCTTAGAATAAAATAATTTAACATTTTTGTGACTTTTTAAAAAAAGAACCAATAAAAAATGATAAAAAATGAGAGAGAAATTATTTTTTGAAATCAATTAATAAAAATATCAAAATATTCAAAAATTCAAAAATTTGAAAAAAGGCGCCAAGAACACCTTCTTCCTCGCGCGAACTCTGTTTTTTCAGATTTGCAAAACCTCTCATATCTCTCTGATTACTCAATGAAAATGATTTTTGTAAACATGAAACTTGCTCGTTTTTGAACAAGGATTACAGTCATGTAAATTAATTGCATTTATATTAAGTGTGGAGTGAGAAATCAAGTGATGAACTCAAGAACCCTAATTTCGGCAAGAACACTATGAAATCCTATACACGATTCTTACATAGCAATTGATTGAGGGAAATCACTCTACATAAGTGCAGAAACATGTTTGTAACTTGAAAACACATTTATGATGCATGTATTATAGAGTTTGAGAGTGTTAGGCTTACCTCTTGCAAGAAGAATTCGAATTCTATGTTGGAGGTGTTACAGATGTTGTGTAATGATCTGGATAGCTTCAATGGACCTCAAGTAATGTGTTTGAAAGCTTGGAATGGATTGAATCAGCTTGGAACTTGTTGAGGCACCTCAATTGCAAACAGGCCAAAAAGCTTGAGCAAATGAGGGGGTGACTTTGTGATTTTGGTGTTCCAGATGAGTTTTAAGGTTATGGATCACTCATATATGATATATGTGAGGTGTTGGCGTGATTGGTTTTGATAGAACTTCTATCTAATGAAAATTCAAATGTTACTTGAATGAGAAGCAAAATCTGGTTTTTTTAGAGTGATTTGGAGGAAAGCATGTGTTATGGTGCTTTGGTGTACTTGAATTGATCAGAAATAAGCTCTATTTATAGTAGAGAAGGTTTGTTTTGGGAGCAATAGTGAATGGAGGTTGTTCACCCTATTATCCAATGGTTTTTGTCTTGTTGCCAAAGTATCCTCTAGCCATTGACTTGAGTCAATCTTGCAGGCAATGAGTCTTCTGTTGCAGGGATAAGGCTTGACTCATTTGGTTGAACATGGACTGATACATGCCAGCTCTATGCATCCATTCAATGCCTCTTGACAAGTTTGGAGTTTTGGATTTGAAACTTGAATGCTACATGCCAAAAGAGGTGGTGTCTTGACTTGCAAGGCTTTGTGATCAGATTATCCATCATTCAAGTTGATTTTGGACAAAAATGAAATGATGCAAGTGTCCAAAATTGGATCAATAAATCGTGGGAACCAAGTTTCATGTTCATGTTGTCTTTAAAAATCAGGTTTTTAGGCCATGTTTCAAGGCTTGTAACTCCCTACTAAGAGGAGTTAGAGTGAGTTCTTGTACTTTTTGAAAAGCCCCAATGGCATACTTCAACTTTTATGTCCAACATTGGTCTTGGTTCAGCTTGGATCATAATGAAAAATGGCCCTAAAGTTGGTGAAAAACCAAGACAGATTCTATCCAAAATTTTCACTAAGTGTTGGAAAAAGTGGCCATTTTCATGTTTTTGTGATTTTGATCAATCTATAACTCAAAATCCATGAGGATTTGGAATCTCTTGTAGTTGACAATTTTGAAGTATGTAATGAGAGCTTTCATTTGAGCTTTGGATGGAATTAAATGGCTTTATGGTTTAGGAGTTATGAACTTGCAAAGTTGATACCAAACCACTTTTCTTCCATAACTTAGAAAATTTTTAGTTTTTCAAGGTTGCCCCTTTTTCAAGTAACCTAACTTTTCTTGATTTTTCTTTATGGATGATGATCCAAACCATGAATTAACATTGTTTTTTACTTAGGGTAGCCTTGATACTCAAGAAATTCAAAAAGTCAAACTTGGTTTTTCGGCACAGTTGACTTTTTGTTAGATGAATTTCAAATTGTGTGATCCTTTATGCAATCAAGTCCTTGATGTAATTCAAACCTAATTGATGGATTCCATAGGTGTTTTAGGGTGTCTTGAATCATGTCCTAAGGTTTGGGAACATGTCTTGGTAAAAAGTCAAAGATACAGTTGACTTTTCATCAGGAAACCCTAATTGGCCCAGATGAATTTGAATCCTGCATTGCTTGTGAACCAAGTTCTTTGAATCAATCCAACCTTGTTAATGGATCAATATGATGTATTGGAGGTCTTCAAAACACTTCTTGAGGTCTTGGCTCATGTCTTGCTCCAAAAGTCAACTTAGGGGTGAATTAGGTCAAGAAATCCTAATTCCTGATTTTTTATGAATGCATCTCTTGAGGCTATTTTGACTCTATGATTGAGTTCACGAGGTCTCTTTTAGCTTCTTGACTCATGTTTTGAAGTATTGACTCATGCCCAGATGAAAATTTTCATCTGGAGGCCTTGGTCGACCAAAACCCTAATTTTGTGACATTGGCGATCTTGAGACTTGATCCACTTGGAATGTTGAAACTTTGTGCTTTATTTTTGATGTGGGAGACCTCTTGATCCTTTATGGGTTTTTAAGATACTTGACAAGTTAAGGATCATGTCAATTCTTGATTGATCCTTTGTCTGAGTGCTCTGAAAGGGCTCAAAATCCTAATTCTTGGTTGTAGTAAACACTCAACAATCTTTGAGAGGATTGATGAGGTATGAAAGTACATCCATATTGTGGTGATTGTTTGCACAATGATAGGAAATATTGTGGTCAAAATTTAGGGTGTGATAATCACTAGCTTCGATTCACCCTTTATTTCAACCTTCTTTGCCCCTAAATCTTTCAAGATCTTGAGGCCAGTGATTAGGGCTTCGTATTCTGCTTCGTTATTGGAACATCTCTCGTCTACCTGACATTTAAATTTGGTTGGAATTCCTTTTGGAGATAATATTAAGACCCCAACACCAGTTCCGTTTTTATGACTCGACCCGTCGAAGTATAACTTCCAAGGGTCTGTGTCGATCATGTTTAGTGATGACTTGACTATTGCATGATCTACACTAAAATCTGCCACAATTTGGCCTTTCATGGCCCTCAAAGGAACTCAGTTAATGTGAGTGCCCATTTCCCAATTCGACTGTGTAAAATGGGTTTAGACAACATATGTTTAATAACAGTAAAATGAGACGAAACATAAACATCAACTAGTTTTATATATTGCTTTAATTTCCTAAATGAGAAGTACAAGCATATGCACAATTTCTCAATCATAGTGTACCTAGTTTCAGCGTCTACTAAGATTCGACTGAGGTAGTAAATGGGTCTTTTGACTCCACTATCATCCTCTTGAGCTAACATACTTCCTATGGTCAAATCAGATGTTGCAATATATATTTCATAATTTTATTTCTACTAAGGGGCAATAAAATGGGAGGCCTTGTAAGATATTACTTGATGGCATCGAAAGCTTCTTGTTGCTCTTGTCCCTAGTGAAACTCACTTTCCTTCTTGATCCCGAGCAATGGAGAGAAAAACCTTGTCCTGCCACTTAGATTCGAGATGAATCTTCTCAAGAAGTTTATTTTCCCCAACAAACAATGTAGTTGTTTCTTTGTCGAAGGAGGCTTAAGATCCAAAATTGCCTTTGTTTTGTTCTAGTTGATCTCGATGCCTCTTTTGTGCACCACGAAACCTAGAAAGTCTCTTGAATGTACACAGAAAGCACACTTTAGTGGATTCGTTTTTAATATATATTTCCTCATTCTCTCGAAGGAGCGTCGAGGATGGTCCAAATGACAATTTTCAGATGAAGATTTTATCACAATATCATCAATGTACACCTGCATAAAGTTTTCTATAAAATCATGAAACATAGCATTCATAGATCTTTGATAGGTTGCTTCGGTGTTTTTTAAACCAAACGGCATCACAACCCACTCATATGTTCCATGAGCCCCTGGGCATCGAAATGCCGTTTTGGGTACATCATCTTCTACTATGAAAATCTGGTTATAACCAGAATATTCTTCAAGCAGACTAAGGTATTTGAAACCTGCGGCTGAATCGACTAACATTTTTGCCACTAGCATCGAATACTCATATTTTGGAGTCGCATTGTTCAAGTCCCTAAAATATATACAGAATCGAAGCATTCTGTTTTTCTTAATGACAGGTACAATATTAGCTAACCATTCGACATACCTTGTAGTTCTAATGAACCGAATTTTGAGTAACCTTTCAATTTCTTGCTTAATCTGCATTGTGATTTCTGGAGAAAACCTTTGAGGATGTTGCTTCACTAGCCTTTTTCCTAGTTGAATAGGTAAGCAATGTTCTACCACGCTTTGACTCAGACCAGGAATCTTGCCATAATCCCAGGCGAAGTAATCTTTTTATTCCTACAATAATTCGACTAGCTTCACCTTCATTTTCGACCCGACTTTGGTGCTTATATAAGTCGGTCTCTTTGTAACTCCATCTCCAAGATCTATCTCCTCGTGTGGATCTTGTGCTTGCATCCTTTGCAATTCATTTTATGGGTCTTTTCCGATCTAGCCTCCAGCTTTCTGAAGCTATTGTCTGGCATTGTCAGTCATCTTCAAGTTTTTCGTCTTCGGCCTCGACGGCCAAATTCTGCAGTTTCTCGACTTCTAGTACCGATTTTTTTTTGTTTTCAGCCTTATAGGCCAAAATTTGAGCCAGACTTTCTGACTCAGTGGGCATCCTTATTGACCTCATGCCACCTCGTAGGTGGATTCACCTCTTCAGGATCCATTACCTCTTTAGTGTCCCAGATAAACCCATAGTCTGGATCTAAACTCAGGAAATGGTTTGGTTTTTCGACAGAGGTGTAAACTTCTGATTTTTCATCACATGGTACGACATTTGCTAAATATTGGTCGAAGGATTTCTTCCCGCCCTTCGCTTCGTCAATTCTTTAGTAGCTCTGATCAACTTTAATATTTTCCACAATGCCATCTCTCCTCCATATTATTAACCTTTGGTGTAAGGTTGATGGCACTACCCCTATTCCGTGGATCCATTCTCGTCCCTGCAACAGATTAAAATTTTCTTTGGAGTTTATCACCCTGAACAACGTCGATCGGGTAGTTGTACCAACAGCCAGTTCGACTTGGATTACCCCTAGGATATTACTGGTCTTCCCTTCATAGTTGAATAGAACCATATTGTATAATCGAAGGCCGGCATCACACTTTCCCATCTTTTTGAACAAGGTGTGAGGCATCAGATAACTGCCCCACCATCAACGAACACTTTGTTCACCAATATCTCATCTACCTTTGCTCTTATGAATAACGGCTTCATATGATACATCATTCCTGGACTAAGCTTCTCAAACATAGCATTTTTATCTTCTACCACACCATTGTTCATAACGTAGTAGCACAATGGTTTGTCTTCACCAGCTTCGTCTGGCAAAAAATCTTCGTCAGCTTCGGAAACTTTCGACACCCTGTCGTATTCAGCGGGTAATACTGACACGATTCCATAGTTGATAACAAAGTCTTCGCCATAGGTGTCATCGACCATCTCATCGTCTGGTGAAGGGGTATACTCGGGTTCCTCATCTGATGGGGGAGTGTATTCAGGCTCTTCATCCGACTGCATAGTGTACTCTGGTTCCCCTTCTTCAATAAGCGGAGTATACTTTATTTATTGGGCTGATACTACCTCTTTCTCTCCCGCGGGCTCGACAGTCATGGCGAGCGTCTAATTTGCCACAATCCTTTCCTTCTCGACTAGCATTCCCTTTGGATAATCTCTTTTTTGCCCATAGGCCTCGACGGGTGTTAGCTGCGAAGTCGAAGCCCCTTTCCCAACTTTTTTGTTTCTCTGATACCACCTCCACTGTGTTCTCGTTGTGGGGTTTTTTCCCTTTGTAATTAGAAGAAACCACATAGCCTCTGGGTTCAGTTCTTCCCTCTGGGTTCCTGCCCTCTTCCCCCAGGTCGAGCACTCTCCATTTTTGCCTCTTGCCCCCATTCTGATTCACTGGTTCCACCCATTTTCTTGTGGAGTATTCGACGGGGGAATAAAGGTCTTGGGTCGAGGAAGTTGGAATTATCTCCTAAAATCTTCATTTCACTGAGGAGCTCCCCTTTTATCAAACACAAATCTTGGGATGGAGGTCTCTTGCCCTTCCAGCGTCCTCTTTTTGTTAGCTTCATATTTTTCAGCGGGTTTTTCGTCAAAGACAGCATTGCATCTTGGACATAGCACAACCTTCGACCCCCTCACTCTGCATTTTTCTTGGAAATCAATTAATCCTTCTCCGTCTTGGGGATACACTACCTTCAATGCATCTTTAATTTTCGCGTCGAAACCATCAGTGGTTTCAACCATCATGCATTCAGAAGGTTTAACAGTCAGGGCTTCGTCGAAACCCTCAGTAGTCTCGATCATCATGCATTCAAAAGGTTCATCATACAAAGTTTCCTCAACCCTCAAAGGATCCGTATCCACCTGCATCTTTTCCTTTTCGCCAAATTGAAGTCTGCCCTCTTTCAAAGCCTTTTGCACTAAATCCCTGAAAAGAACACATTGAGAGGTTTTATAACCAAGAAAATTACAAAATTTATAGAATCCCTTTTTTTCTTTTGCTCAAAAGGGGGGGGGGGGGGGGGTTAGGCCTTGAGGCACAATAATTTGACCGTTCTTGACTAATAAATCAAATATCTCGTCACATTTAGTTATATCGAAAGTATAGGTTTTCGCAACAAATTTATCTATTTTTTCGGTTTCGACAAGATTTTTTTCATTCGATGGTTTCAATAACTTACAAGTATAGGGAGGTCCTGGCTTGAGCTCAACCACGTTGACCTCGCTTTCATCGACGAGCTCTTCGTCATCAGAAGAGTATGCGTATGCCGCGACATAATACACTTTCTCTTTCTTATGGTATTTACCAGTTCTAGCCTTTTCAGCTTTTAACCGTTCGAGTTGTCGAACTCTATAAGCCAATTGGGCCATGTCTCTAAGATATTGAGTGTCTAACTTCTTCCTAATGGAATAATCTAAGCCACCTGCAGCTATCTCGACTAGCTCGTGTTCAGGGACTTGAGTAAAACATATTGCTTTCAAAAGTATAAACCTGTTGAGATATTGATCGACTGACTAAACGACCTTTCATTTGACGCTGGCCAACTCTTTCAAGCATATCCCTCGTATGGACCGACTGTGGAGGTAGCGCTGTAAACCAAGTAGACACATTTTTTGTGAGGGAACTTGGGAAATATTTCATTTTTAAATCCTTATTATTCGTTATGTCGCTAGCTTCAGTTTGATATCTGGTAACGTGCTCGACGGTAGACTCTTCGGTGTTCCCAGCGAACTTGGTAAAAACTTCGGAACCTTCCATCCCCTTAGCAATTCTGTTTGCAACACAAAATCTGGTAATGGGGGCGAATATGTTGGCCTTTGTAGGCAAGGGTTTACACCGTTTCTCACCATGATTCGCTCGACAATGGCCTCTTGATTTTGTTCTCCAGCCATTGCATCCTGTCGAACCTGCCTGACCACTTGGTCAGGGTATTGGTTTCTATTAGCTAGAAGGACTAGAGGTTGTTGGGCCACCCTAGGAGTTGGTTCGATCACATGGGGTTCTTGGTCAATTGTTTCGTCGAACCTCTTTGTGTTGGACCGGTACCTTAGGTTGAGGTGGGTTCCTCTGTCAAACTTGTGCCCTAGGAGCACCCAATAAGTCACGTATTCTAGTCATTTGAGTTTCCAATTATTGGTAACTCTGAGTTGAGTCTTGAATTAATGGCCTCAGTATGGTCCCCATTTGCTGAGTTAACATATGGACCATTTCGTGATTACTTTCATCCATCTACTGTCTCATGACCGCGAAGGAACTTGATGTAAAGGTCGACATCGCCTGGGATGGAAACCCCAGTCCTGTGGTTCGACCGAACTAGTTTCCCAAAGTCCGTAATCCATGATAAGGTGAAAATGATGAGGATGAATTTTTGCCAAATGTAGAACCGCTCCCATGCATACTTGCCATCAACTCAGTTGGCATTCCAAAGTTTCGATCCCTACCGTACATGGGCAAAGTGAAATTGGGCATAAACGGCCCTGAAGTTTCGACCACTGTCGACCTTAACGCTTCAGGTCGACATGGTGACTGTGTTGGTCCACCGTGGGTGGTCGAAACTGCAGTCGTAGTGTTAGAACCAATATTAGTTGCTTCGGACACAACTGTATTTCCTTCGGAGGATTGCTCCTCGTTTGGACTGGTATTTCATGGATCTACCATTTTCTTACCGCTACGTAACTACATATATTTAACACAACGGGTCCCACTGGGCGTGCCAATTTGTTCACCCGGGTCTCCGACGAACAACCTCTAGCCTCTTATTAATGTTTACTTGCAGGATCGGCTACAAGAATTTTAGACTATGCGTTAAGTTTAGATTGAGTGTTTGAGTACTTGGGTTTGGAATGGTAGATGAAACGCTACGTTTGCACAATTGAACTAACTCAATGAAAAAGTAAGAGAAAATTGTAAAGGGAAACAAACAAAAAGAAACAAGACTTATGAAATAAATTGCTTAAGTGTAAAAATGGACGCATGTATACATTTGCGCAAAATTGACTCGTTTCTCTCACACGCTGGTACTTTAAGTGTATTCTTTTCAATGTTACAAAATGCGAACTCTAAAACTGAAATTGAAATCTCCTTAAATAGGCCTAAAAAATAACGATTACTTTGCTGTCAGTCATCCCCAACCTGCCACGTGTCCACCCATGCATGCCCACTACCTGTGTAACTTCCCACGTTCTCGTCCGTTGCAAACTTGCTTCATACCCAGAATCTCTGGCTTGCTTTCGACTTCGACTGGGATGGCCATCTGTTGAGCCCGCTTCAACGTTCTTCTGACGGGTGGTCTGTCGAGGAGTTTTCAACCTTGGTTTGCAGGATGTCCCGTCGAACCTGTTTTTCTTTCCTTGGTCAAAATTGGCCAGCTAACAACCCGCTACTCAAAAGAATGTGCGTCGAACCCATAACTCCCGTGAAGCCACCACTTTAAGCATAAAAACGAGTTTGCTATTATCACTTCAAACATAATGCCCTTTCAATGCAACATGGAAAATTTTCATTTCTAAATGTATACTATCGATTATATATAACATACCAAGAAATCCACATGCCTTCCCCATCTGCATCATGTGTTCGATGTCTTCAGTGGCTTGCCTTCAAAGATAATATATACCGAATATGCTGATCACATACATTGTAAACTTATCAATGCATTTTAAAATTTTGGTTTCACAAATTCTTAAATACTGTTCCCACTATAAAAAATGTTATACATGGAAACATACAAATAATAACAATGTATTTTTGTAGAAGTGAAAGACTCGACCTACCACTTGCATAAACCCTTTGCCAAAAATAATCAGCATGCTGGCCAAGAGCTTCAACAATATGAAGGAACATATTTTTAAGCATTGTGTACATTCGAATAAATTGTTCATCTATGTAAGTTGGAGCTTTCCAAAAAAATCATTGAATAACCAGTCATGTCCTCCATCACGATTCTTCTATGTATTCCTTCTTTGATTCCTAGGATTACTACAACTTGTGATTTCTTATTGCATCTGAATTTCAAAGAAGCCTCAAAGGTTTTTAACCCTTGTCATTACTCATATAGTCCATGAAAATCTTTTCAATGTGGTAAATGATAAAAAGATCCATGCAAAGAGAAATGTGATATTGAATATTGATCTTATCCCGGCTGAAGTATCCAAATAGTAAGCTGGACATTGATAATTGACAATGTCTGGTAACACTTTCTGTGAAAGCTTCTTCTTGATTTTGAGGTATGATGGGGAGGGGGGGTGTTACCTACAAAACACTATGACTTCCAAGTAAGTAAATGAATAATGGAAAGAGTAATGCTTTTAGGTTTTTAAGATAGTGTACATTGGTTTTGCGACCAAGGCCCTTTATATAGGGATATTATTAAGGTTTTTGATAGTCTCATTCTTTAGCTTCAATCAGGACAATCCAGACGAACATATGTCAGTATGTAATTCATTATATCATTTAATGACCTTGCGTTGGTTTTCACTTTAGATTAAGTGCTTTTTAGGGGAAATATTTGTATGTTCTACAGTTCCAGATCATTCAGCTTTAGCAATATTATCCCAATATATATTTTACTTTATGCCCCTCTTTATCTTGATGCTACTCTTGTCATAAAATGACTAAATTGGGCTCCTCTTTAGTGGATTGAGATTGGGGCCGAGTCTAATTTAAACCAACTATGATTTTAGCTTGTTACTCATTATCATAATAACCTAACTTCATTCGTGCATTAGCCCAGGTAGGAACAATTTCCCCTAGCCTGACTTGATGGTGTCGCGTTCGAGCTCATGTCTCTCTTTGTAGCTAGGGTTTACAAGTGGCACTAGTGAAGTTTACCCATCTTTTGGTATTCTCATACCTTTTTGTCAATAAATGATGTGATTATTCAAAATCTATCCCTTCGGTTGTCTATCGTGTGTCATCCGAAGCCCAATAATTTGTTGGCACTAACCTCTTAGGATGAGTTTCTTGAGAATTATCTTTGTTATAATGACACTGAAAACTCCATTGTTTACTTGTCCTTCATTATTGGTTGCGGCTCGATTTTGCACTTATTTTACTTTTCGATTTTGTTATTTTTCCCTTTCATTTTCTCCCTCATATGAGTATAAATACTCCAAGGCATTAAGCTTTTATCCTTTTCTCTTCTATTGTTGTTTCATCGTTTATGCAACTACCTTAATACCCTATGCAACATTCTACCCATTTATAAGTCATGTAAAACTTAACCACTAACACTTGTACCCGACAATCTCCTCACAATTGTATCTCTCTTATAAATCAAATAGTCTACTCATTCATAGCCGATGTGAGACTTAACCACTCACACTTGGATCAACAATCTCCCCCATAAGTATGAGTTTTGACATCCTATAACAGGATCCAACGTAGGATCTAGCTCTCACTCTCCACCAAGCCGAAGGCTTTGATATCACTTGTTAGATATAGTCTGGGGAGTGTTAGAAGCGTCCATGAGCTAAATATCCATTATCCAAGAGATGTTGACACCAATATCTGCGCAAAACCTTAGGCAATGTGTTTATGAATCATTTTTCTTATAAATCTAATATTTCACTCATTCATAAGCGATGTTAGACTTAACCACTTTCCTTTTTATCCAACATGCATTGCTTCTCATATTTTATCTTAGTGTTGTTATTATGGTTTTACAAATGATAGATTATTATTATTTGATATTTTTATAGTGTTGTTGATTTTATTCTCTGTCCTACACATATATATTTTTTGGGTGTGTTTAAATCCTTTGATTTTCTCAACAATCTTTTATTTAAATGAAACATTTTACAAACACAAACATTTTCCAAGCATTCAGTTGACATTCATCCATTAAAAAAAAATTGATAAGCAAACACACTTAAACCAAACACACTTCATCTTCATCTTTGTTGCTATTCTTTGACAAGATGAGCATCAATATCTTTTGTCACCTTTTCAGCCAAGGCCAAGTATGACTCTGGAGATGCACCTGTAATATCCTCCTTTAGCTTCTCATATTCAAAGTTCCATTTCACAATCCCACCACCATGTTCCTTATCAATCACTTGTATTGTTCCCTTAAGACTCTTATAATCCTCACCCACTTCCCCATCAAATAAGCTATATGTTAGTGTTTTATTGTCATCATCTATAGCCTCTATTTTTTCTTTAGCACTTACTTTTTTTCCTTCTGCAAGGATTCACAAGTAATTAAAAAACAGAGTTGATTGATTAGGAAAATAATACATAAGTAGAAATCAGAAACAAACAAACACATGTTAAATTTTAAATAAATACTTATACCTATTGTATATTCCCAGTGTTTGACAGAACCAACATTTTCCCAATCACCTTCATGCACTCTATTTCCATGTATTTCTGGGGAGATATTAGGAACATGTTCAAGTTGCTTTCTAAAAACATTATAGAACTTGGCAGCAGTTGCTGCAATCTCTGTTTCACTCTCTACTTTCCCACTTAAAGACATGTTTATGCTGTCGAATGATGTTTCTACTCATAACTTGGAAACACATTACCTTAA
The DNA here is from genome assembly GCA_022829125.1 of Lathyrus tuberosus. Lineage (NCBI taxonomy): Eukaryota > Viridiplantae > Streptophyta > Magnoliopsida > Fabales > Fabaceae > Lathyrus > Lathyrus tuberosus. The sequence continues at coordinate 1,123,859 of JALAZF010000409.1, read as the reverse complement.
ATAGAAGATTTATTTGACTAAAAAACTAATAGTTTAGTTCACTAACAATAAGTTTAATGAGACGTGTTCAGGTGTTTGATGAATTCAAACAATAATGGATTGAAATTAATTTATAAGTTTATCTATTAATTGGACATCACAAAACAGCTGTATACAGAAGTTGACATTTGTTGATTGGTAGTAACAGAATATGAAAATGAGATTGTACAAAATATTTGCTGACGAAATATTGAATGAATAATAATTATCGTGTTTCACGAGACAGAGACATAGAGTTACTATTAGAACTTACCAGTTTTTGAGTTCAACTTCAACCTCCTCACTGCCATATTTATCCTAAATCAGTAAACAAAAATGAAGAGATTTTAACTTGCCCGTCTCCAAATTATACCGTACCTCTCAAACTTTCATAATACCAAAATTGCTCTTGGTTAAAAATTGATCAAAATTTCTGTTCCAAATTTTCGGTAAGTTAAACAAATTTTTTTGATATCGACAAAAATTTTCGGTAGTATATTTTAAATTTTTGATATACCAAAAATTTCCAAATTTCTAGTATGTTACATTAAATTCCGGAAATTTGAAATTTGAATACCGGAAATTTCAACCTAAGTGAAATTTCTGGTAGTGTAATTTTTTTGACTTTTTGAATGTTCAGGATTTTGCATACAATTTTAGATGGCTATGATGCACTGACAGTTTTGTGTGGTTCGGAGTAAATGCAAAGTTGTATAAATAGGGGGTCATATGTTGTTTAATAGAAACATCTCAAAAAATGTCTCTTCCTCAATTTTTGATTAAGGCAAAAGTGTACTTCAACGGAGCTTCACCTCCTATAGAGTTACGGCTTTCGGATGGCACCACATCTCTCGCCGACATGACGTTCAAGTTGAAATAATTGTTGTCTGATGTCGAGAACAGAAAGGTGAGAAAGATTGAGTTTCGTGAAGATTGGATTGATTCTGACGGAAGGGTGAAATACAACCTTATTGAGTTGAAAATTGACGAAGATGTGAAGGATATGTGGAAGTCATTTCACCGTAAGATGACAAAGGGGCCGATCGAGTTAGATGCTAAGATTTCAAGATATGTTGACAACATAATGAAGATGCTGAAACGTATAGAATCTTCTGGTGGTGTTTAGGTTTTTCTTATTTATTATCGTTTTCTTAAGTTATGTTTAAGTTATGTAATTCATTGTCAAATGTTAGTTAATGTTGATGTTGTATCAATGGAAGATTAATAATATTATGTCTAATGATGAAGATGTCTGAATAATATACAAATAATACATAATGGGTTAATAACCATTTTGCCCCCTGCCATATATGCGCTTTTCAAAAACCCCTATAAAAAAGCTTGCAAAAAATACCCTAATATTTGAAAATTCTCCCAATTTTGATCTTCATCACGCCCGGTCAGCAAAAATGCTGACGTGTCACATGTTCAAAATTTGTTGGAAGTGAGAATTGAACCCATCCACTTTCTTTCATAGATTCCCCTCCCACCACTAAGTCAATCTATTTCTTTTGTTGTTCAATGCTTTTAAAATGTATATATTATATGTTTAGTATTTTTTATTTATTAATATAAACTAAATTATTTTAACATTAGAATTTAGTATTTAGTTTAATAGTTTCTAATAATACTAATAGTTTAATATTGCTATTCAATTTAGTTTTTATTTAGTTTTTATTTACTAATACGTTAGAATTTATTTATTCAATTTAGTTTAATACTAATAGTTTCAATTAATAGTTTAATAGTTTTTAATAATACTAATAAACTAATTTAATTTTTGCTACAGTAATTTAATTGAATATTTTTTAGTTTTATTTGAATATTTTGGGTTTTACTTAAAACATTATTAAACTAATATTATTACTAGTATATTAATTTGGTATGTTAATTTAGTATATTAATTTAGTATGTTAATATGGTACAGTACTTAACATTTAAATATAAATGATAATATTAATTTAGTTAAAATATTTAAATATAAGCGTTAATATATTTTTAGTTAAACTAATTTTGACTAATTTTCACTATAGTAATTTTACAGTAGTATTTTTAGTAATGTTTCCAAACTAATGTTACGGTATAGTATAAACTAATTTTCTTAATGTTTTATCTAATTTAATATATTTTTTAAACATTTTAACTAAATTAATATTAATATTAAAACATAATATATTTTAGTCATAACATTAATATATTTTAGTAATAATAACGATAATAACGTTAAATAATATTAAATAATGAATAATATACTAAATAATATTTTAGTTACAATATATAACATATACTAAATAATATAATAAAAATATACTAAATATCAAAAAAATCATTAAATACTGAATATTAAAGGAAATATCTAATATATACATTTGAATAGCAAATCATATCATAAAAAACAAACTAACTTAGTGGTAGTGCCTCTCTCATGTGATATTGAGGTCATGGGTTCTATACCCACCTCTAGCATTTTTTGAATGTTTATATATTTTCAAAAATAAACCAAACAATAAATATAAAAAATAAACCAAACAATAAATATAAAATGAAATGCCTACGTGGAAATAAAAATAATTCAAAAAAAAAGCCAACTCGTCATCCACATAAGAAATTTTTTAAAAAAAAAAATAATAAATACCTTCCACGTCAGCATTTTTTATGACTGGATGTGATGAAGGTCAAAATTAAGAGAATCTTCAAATGTTAGGGGAATTCTTGCAAATTTTTTTTTACAGCGGGTTTTTCGGAGAGCGACTATATGGCAGGGGGCAAAATGGATATTAACCCATACATAATAGACCAAATCCATGATATACAAAAGATGTCTAAATAAGCCCCCACGGGCCATGTGCGCAGCCCAAGATAATCCAGTATAAACCTCGCCATCTGGGTTTACCAAACCCATGAGGTTATCCATAATAACTGCAATCATCTGAAGGTGCTGCTGGTCACCAGCAACAATTGGAGGAGGCGGGGCGACACGTCATCAACAGGTACCCCAACATTAGAAGGCCCAACATCAGTTGTAGGTGGGATGATGCGAGCGTGTGATGCAGTGAGGTATCACTCGAAGTAACCATCCTCAAACTGCGAGGGGTGCTGAATAGTAACTGCTTGATCTCTAATGGAACAACCAGAGCTGATAAAGTTACTTTGAAACCACCAATCAATGCCTGTAGATGGTATATCAGGAACTGGTCGTGGGGTACTCTAAACATAATCATACTGTCACAGACGCCTCTCAAATAAGTGTCTAGATACCATGGTCTCCCACCGCATATAACCTAAATATAATGACGACTCTTCGAACTCACGGTGGACTCTATGACTAGTGTATGGTGTCTAGATGACATCATCTACAGTCAGCGCATCGAGCCTCCTCATGTACTCAACAACATCACTGGGATGTACATGCCCGACCTTCCATCTCCTCGCTCATGGGGACCCCACTGGCGAATGCTACACCCTCCTGTCACAAATGGTGGGGAAATGCTCGTATATCCAGCACTGATATCAAAACACAGACACAACAAACAATAAATAAGAAATGCTATTCGTAACAATTAAATAAGAAATCAATAACAAATAATAATTTCAAGTATACATGTAACATACTCAAATAACCGACAAGCTGTTTGGGCTCAAATATTATCGTCACTCCAAGTGATGTATACAGAAGGGTCAACACAGCACACCCTGAAGCCCAACTGGTATCCTCGAGGCTAGTGAACATGCACATATACCTAGCGTCGATATAAACATCAGACTTGTCCACAAAGAGAGTACATGTTACTTGATGTAGCATGCACACCCTAGTGGCAACATCATAACTCCCTGCCGCAACAAGATCGTTTTAAGTCTTCCGAATCCAAGACATAAGAAGGTGATCTCCCCTGTTGACGCCAAACTCCTTCTACACGACCACCTCAGAAACTCCCAAATCTCGTGCAGCGGTCATACATGCAAGGGACATGCTAAGAATAGGAGTCGTCCAGAATCTGCCGCCGATGGAAAGATGGAATAATGAGGAGACATCATCCATAGTAATAGTCATCTCCCCAAATGGAAGATGAAATGACAATATCTCCTTGTGCCATCTCTCAACAAACACATCAAGTAGAGGAGTGTCGAGCATGGTGAGGGAGTAGTGGGCAAAATCAAGCAACTTGAACTCCCGTATAATCCATATGACCTGCTCAGGCATCAGAATCTTCTGGAAGTTCTTCATCTTCGACCTGTGCGATGTCACCTTCAGTATGGGACGCTCATGTGACAAACAAATATAAAAAAATTAACTGCTATCTTTCATGAAACAATAATAAACAAATTAAAGTTAAAGATAAAAGACATATGCCTCTCCCTGCTATAGTCGTAACGCCACATGGTCAGCATACTCAGTAATCACCGACCGGTCAATGGGTCCTCCAGAGAATCCTACATCAGTGTGCATAGAGGGCTCATTTAAAGGAGCCGTAACCTCTGTGTCTGCAGTAATAGATGAGACTGAATAAGCAACAACAACATCTGGCTGGACCACCCGAGCAACAAAATCATCAACAATAACATCCTCAGCAACCTCTTCCTCAACAACCTCCTTAGCAACCTCCTCAACCACCGAATCTGCACCCTCCCCAACAACCATCGGATCAACAATAACAACATCTGGCTGCACCACCTTATCTTTAGGCTGCTCTACTGATCGTATCGGTCGGCGTTGAGTGCTACGAGGTGCACGGAGCTTATCCTGCTCAGCCAACCGCTTCCGATGTAAAGTGATTAAGACCACTCGTCCATCCTGTATCTGGAAAGACTCAGCCTCAGCACCTATAGCAACCCTAGCCTGGTCTGCCGCTTTATCAATAGCTCTCCCTGCAATAGTGTTATCTCTGCCTTTGTATTTCACTTCAAAAGAAGGAAAAATAAATAATAATAAAATATTAGCAACTAACAGAATTTTCAGAATTTCTGGTGAAAAACATAGTTTTTATAACTACCATAAATTCTAAAATTTCTGGTAATAAACAAAGTTTTCATCAATACTAGAAAACAAAGTTTTTATCAATACCAAAAATTTCAGAATTTCCGATACAAAACCAGGGTTTTATAACTACCGAAAATTCTGAAATTTCCGATATATTCCATGGGATTTTATACCGGAAATTTTGAAATTTCCGATAAAAATTTTATAATAAACACCGAAAATTTTGAAATTTTCGGTACAAAATACCGGAAATTTAGAAATGTTCGGTATAAAAACTTATTGTTTTGAAATTTTCGATACTCTGCTCCAAATTTCCGGTATCGCCTTAGAATTTTCAAATTCTTGCCTGTATACTGTAAATTTTGAAAATGTTTGAAATGATTTTGCAAAGGTTGTTTTGTCTTTTTATACACGATATGGGGCGCTAGGTTCAAGTGGGGGTGTCAAGTTAATTGCTCCAAAATTAATACCCTTTTCGGGCCGCCCCAGTGTGATACTCAATCTAGAGTTCCATTTGAGTCAAACTAGATAACAGGTGTACTCTCACCAATCACATTCACAATTTCGATTGTCAAAATCAGAGATGTCGCAGAACCTCCATTGACTCCAGGTCGTGTTCAGAACACAAGGCGCTAGCGAACTTGTTACAAACCTCTATACTTTGATCGCAAATCATTTGAACACACCGCAACACGATTATTCTGGGGTTGTTGTAGCAGTTTCTCTATCTCTCCATCATCAACGAGAGATATCTCCTATCATCTCTTAACTTGTGGCAGGACTATTACGCCTGAAAGAACCACACATTAGGGCCATAAAGAGGCAGGCCACATTAATGGAAACGGAAGGTGGAAAGAATAATTCAAAGGACAAGTGACCCATTTTGGGGTTCATAGATAGAGAAAAGGTGGATGGTATCCCCAATGAAGTGTTTCCATTGGTGATATGGGCCAGGATAGTCAACTACAAAGTATCAAGAATTCTCATCGACGAGGAACTCTCATGTGACATCATGTATTTCAATATCTTCGTAATGTCAGGGTTGGAAAGAGAGAGATTATCGTCCTACACATGCACCCTTCTACAAGCATTCAACAACTCTGTAACACACCTTTGAGGCAACATATAACTAATGGTAACTCTTGAAGAAGTAAGATATGTGAGAATTATATATGTACAATTCATGCTAGTCCTCTTCCAAAGTGTTTATCTTTGTAACTTTTGGCATCACAGCTTCTATCATCCCCTTGAAAATGATGTATCATAACATTCATGAAGAATCACTACATGTCCATGCATGTTGTTCAGTGTCGACCAAAGGTCCAATATGATAAGGCCCACTTATACTGCCCGCTCCATTGAGCCCAAGGTATAAATGCCTTAACAAAGGGTTTTCAGGTACACAATCTCTAATCTCCACTTTCACTATAGTTATCTTGAACCCTAAATGACTTAGGAGTTGGAGAGTTGACCATCCAGGTACCTTTAGGTCCACCGTACTGGAGATTAGTAAAGCCGATTCAAGATCAACTTCACCGATTCTAGAGTTATCAAGATCACAACCTCTGACTCAAGGTGCCACACTATGAAATTTCTTAGGAAGCTTTGCTCTGCCATAGTTTCCACAATCTCATCCATTTCTGGTTCCACAATGGAATAGTGGCGCTGTCTATGGGAATGACTTCTAATTCCCGCATCTTCCGCGACTTTTCGTCTCTGCATTCACTTTTCCGGCGAGAAGTTCTCCTTAACCTCTAAATTTAGATCCAGCAAATCGAGCGCAAAGTGCAATCGTATTCGATCAAATTAAATTCAACACTAATAACAAATTTTGATTCTGACGATTTTCACGAGGTCAAGTCTGATCCTCAGATCTTGGATCCAAAATCATCTCCATCAAAAGAATCGAGGTTCCCCGAAGTAAATATCTCAGATCCACGGAATTTGGATCCCTCGAGTTCTGATCTAGCTCTAACCGATCGGTTTTCCTGATCCCGTGCCACCTTCAGATGACACCAATAGACATCCTTAGACCGGGTCTCATATATAAGGTGCTCCGTACGCTAGGAGTATTGGTCTCGAACCCTCTCAGAAGCTGGTCAATACATTCCCTCTGATCGAGATTTAGATTTACAGAGCTAAAGTCGATCAAATCCCGTTCCATCTCGTTTAAAATGCTACCATGGCCGGTCCATGCTAGATGTCTTATCTTCGTAACGACCGAAGTCCGATCCCGAATAGTCACCAAGTGTCGGGGATGGGGAATGATAAGGGAGTTGCATGGAGATGAACATCCCAACGTATGAGGTAACTTGGGAGATCATATGGTCAACCGAGCATCAAAACCGATGGAGTAGGCACAAGCCACATGACTCTCCATCGGAGAGAAGAGTCCTTGACACCCCGACCTTGTTCCAAAGGAAAGACCACGAAGATGACTGAGGTGTAAATCAAAAGGAAAGATAGTTCATGTACAAAGGGCGCCCTAAGTATAATTATCAGGGAGATTTTACATTCTACGAATCCCGGAGAACAATGAACGTCCGTCAACAAGCTCGAATCTAACACCCAGATTCCATGGGTCCTCGACCAAGCAACTAAGTAACAAAGCAACTTAGATATCCTGAAGAAAGTTCCGAGATCAGAGATGCTAGTCTATCTCGACCCCGAGAAGCAGAACCGAGCATATCCATCATGTCATACCCTAATTTTTATCACTAAGATCCCACATATTTTTATGCATCATCTGCATAGCCTATCATGCATTTCATCTCGCATAATGCCCAATTTATCAGCCGAAATAAACTTGTTGGATTTACAGTCAAATCGGTCGAACCAAAAGTTAACTGTACGTAAAATCAGTGGACGGAAAATCTCAAAATCGAGCCTGCAAGCGTCAGTCTTATTAATCTACGTTTTGCGTAGATTAATCTGGCGTGCTCGTTTTAATTTTTCGACTGCTTTTCAGTCGCGTTTTAACTGGGTAAAATTTATTTCGGAATTTGACCAAACGCTGTATTTTTCCGAGTCGTTTATTTCACGCTGATTATTTTGGTGTATTCATTTTATTTTTTCGAACACTTCGATACCCGTCCAATTATTTGTTTTTTTTACTGATTTTTATTTCTATTTTCAATTAATAATCACTTTTATTAATCAGTTTTTATTTTAGATTTTTATTTGTAAATAGTTAATAGTTAATCCTATTTAATATTTTCTTTTTATTAATATTTTGAATTTCTTGTTTTTTTTTATCAATTTTAGACAATACGTAATTAACAAGTTTATAAAAGGGATTTTGTTCTCTCCCATTTTTGTGAAATAATACCTGCATGCCAGCGTACCACATAGTCTCTCTGTCTTTCTTTTATTTTATTTGATTTAAAGAATAAAAAAAACAAAAATAGATACTAAACTTTGCAAAGACCTGCACATTTTGAAAACAAAAATCATATACACGCGCGGACCCACCTTCATGAGGTAGTACTCCGCACCTGCACTTAAAAGGAAATTAAAAAACATTTCACACGAACCACTGTGTAGCTCTCCCACGCGACATTAAAAAGAAAAAAGCTGAGAAGAGAGAGGAAAAAAGGAACTCTCAGCAAAACACACTTCCCCTCTTCACATTTCAAAACACCACCCACTTGAAAAAGAAACCTGCACTCCACAGCGCACACAAAAAACATACCTTTTTTTCCACAACTTCATCTTCATGATCACAAACCAACACTACAAAACTCTCCCTCATTCATAAAAAAGGAGCATCCTTCTTCAACCTACAAAAATCATATCCTCTCCATCAACACCATTAACATAACTCTCTTCTACTTATCACACAATAACACCACATGACATATCCATAAAACATCACCTGCAACTTTCTTTTCCTCACTCAAAAACTCCAACACCTCCCCTTTATCTCTTTAAAAGTCTCCCACTCTCACTTGAAATAAAAATGGGAAATGAAATGAAGAAAAACTTTGATCCTCTTCTTGGATTCACATAAACCACACCTATTTCCTTCTCCATCAGCACTCAAACAAAAAGCCATTTCCTTCAATCGTTTTTGTACCACAAACCGTCCGACATCACCACCCTCTGCTTCATGTAAAACAAACCAACTCACGGCCTGCCTTTCATAAACATTTCAAAACCACGCTGCCTGCTTTCTCCACTACCTCAACTCACGGCCAAGACGGTAACTCCTCGAGAGCAGCTTCTCCTCACGTGGATTGAAAACCGCTCCTCTATTTCGTGGGCCTGATATTCGGTGTGGCGGATCGTTTCTTTGAGAGTAGCTTCCCGCAGTCATTCACTCACACTCCGAAGATTGTCGCAAATGCAAGCGTAAGGTATTAATTCCGTTTCGTAACTTTCGAAATTTTGCCTCGTGTTTATTGGAATAATATAAGCAAGTGTGAGTAAATGGGGAAATAGTTCCACATTGGATAGGAATGTGGTGACTTGAGCATTTATAAGTGGGAGAACCCACTCACCTATCACCTTAAGGTGTTAGGTGGACAAGTGGTGTATCTCTCACAAAGGTGCCTAATCCTACACCATGTTGCAATGCGTACAATGTGTGGTGTTTAAGTGTAATGTTTGAATGTCTCTCTTTCTCTGTGTTTTTTTAATGTTCTTAGTATGTATTTTTGTTATTATTAAAATGAAGCTATATAATGTGTAATTATACAAATTTATTTATTGTTAGTTATTGTTATTATTATTTGGTTGTTTTGATTACTTCCTTTTTTCAAATATGGTTTTAATTGTTTTATTTTTTTTAATGTATATATGATATTTGAAAAATACCAAAAATATTTTAATCTTTTGTTTTCAATATTTTTATTAAGTTGTGTTTTTTTATAAAATGTCAAAAAATATTCTTCATTATATATTTTAATTTTTCAACTAGTTTGTTAGTTGTTAATTGCATGATAATATTAAAAATGTAAAAAAATTATTTAATTATTAATTGATTTAAATATTTTTATTTAATACAGATTAATTAAATTATGAATTAATCTTATTAAATATTTATATTTAAATTGATTAATAATTTTCTGGTCGCCCGATTCTATTTTGTGACTTGCTCACTCCTATATTTTTGGGCTTGTTTTATCTGATTTATTTTTGATGTTTTCCCATGATTAATCTGATTTTACACGATGTTTTGTCGTGTATGTTTGAAGGTTTTATGTTGTTGCTTTCACGTGATGTTTTCCATGTGTATTGCGTACTTTTGTTGATGTTTCTACACGATGTTTTGCTGTGTATGTTTGTGGATTTTATTTGTTATTGCTTTTACATGATGTTTTTCCACGTATCTGTTATTTGTTTACATGTTGTTTTGCCGTGTATGTTATTGACTTGTTGTTGATTCACAATGCTTTGCCGTGAATGTTTGTTGATTTTGTGTGTATCATACATGATGTTCTTGATATGTACTGTATACCTCTGTTGCTTCTACACGATGCTTTGTCGTGACTTCTGTTGATGTTATTTGTTCAGACATGATGATTTGCCATGTATATGTTCACTTCACGATGCTTTGCCTTGTATTTCCTGTTTGTTGATGATCATTCGTGATGTTTTGCCACATATCTTTGCCTGGTTATCATTCGTGATGCTTTGCCACGTACTTGTGTTGTTGCTTCTACATGATGTTTATGCTATGTACTTGTTGCTTCCTGTTGATTACATGATGATTTTCCATGTATCTGTTAATCGTTTGTACATGATGCTCTTCCATGTACTTTCTGTTTGATGATCTCATTTACTTTCATACATGATGTTCTTGCCTTGTGTCTTTGTTGACTTTTCGTTGTCTGATTACCATGATGTTTTACCATGTGTATTCTGTGATATCTTGACTGTTTGACTATACATGATGTTCTTTCCATGTATTATGTATGTGTCTTTATTTGATGCCATTTACATGATGATTTTCCATGTACCTGTTACTTTATTTCTATGCCTTGTTGACCTAATCCAAGGGAATGGATTGTATGTTGACTCATTGTTATTGTGCATGTCCCTTGCATGTTTGTTTCTTTACCTGTCTTTGCTGTTGAACTTGGTTCTTAAAACCTAACTCCTAGTTCTGAACTACGATTGCTCTGACTTCCTATTAAGGATATGTATGCATAGGATTGCGAGATCCTAGCGAGCTACCTTTTTCTTATTTCCCCTTTTCTCTTTCTTGCCCATCCTTACCTTAGCAAATAATTTTAGCCAAAACACATATATTTCAAGAGGTTCGTGTAGAATACTGTAGATACTTAGGGTGCTAGTAATTTCCCTTAGTATAATCAACCCATGTACATTTGATCTCTCTTTGCTTATCTTTAGGCCTTGCTTTTTGCTTTGCATGTTTACTTAGGGGTTTTGTTTGATCTTTTCTCCATTCCCTTGGAAAAATAAAAGTTCGGTGGTGATATCATTGTTTTGCGAGCAAAGCTAATCCGATAACTTTGGTCCCTAATTCACACCGCCAGGACAACACATCTGAGGGTGAGTGATCAGTATACACTCGCGGCCGACCACAAGATTTCATTAATGTATTTATACATTTATTGTCCAATTGCAATTATTGATATCATATTATATTGAAAATTATAGGCAAAATACTCTTTTTGGCCCCTTAACTGTACCTCGGGGTTTATTTTGGTCCCTTAACTTTTAAAATATCCATATTGGTCCCTTAAGTCTTCAAAACGTTCCATATTAGTCCTTTTTGTCCTATTAGCAACGGAAAATTTCAAAAATCAGTCGCTAAATTCGTCGTTAATTAGATAAAAAGGACTAATTTGGAATGTTTTGAAGAGTTAAGGGACTAATATAGACCTTTTTAAAGTTAAGAGATCAAAATGAACCCCGAGGTATAGTTAAGGGACCAAAAAGAGTATTTTGTCAAAATTATATTTACTGCTATTGTATTTTTGCTCCTCTGCTCTTTATCTTGTCATCTCTTTAGGGAACCATAGTGTGAATGCACGTAATAGCGAACCAGGGATACAGCCAATGCAGTTGATGCCAGATCTAAAGATTTTAGAGGTACTGTCAGAGACACTGTGAACCTCCGACTAATGCATTCAAATCCCCACAACACTAAGCGTGCCTAAATATTCCAGGGATGCTATTGTGTATGCTTTACACGTCCGATTACAACAGTCAATTCTACACTTCGCCAAGCGCGCCAAAAGAGTCCTCGGGAGTTCTTGGAGACGCTTTGCATGTCCGACTACTGTCGCTCCCGGGATTTTCATCCTAGTACAAACGCGAAAGTGGCACCGAAACAGAGTCGCCAGCAATGTGTATTTATCCCACGAGAGGGAAAGGAAACACCGCATAAACCTGAAGGGAAGGATAGAGCATGGTCTTGTGACCAAGAGAACTGGATTCGGGAGTCAGTTACGCGAGAGGAAGGTATTAGCACCCCCTCACGTCCATCGTACCCGATGGGATCCACGCTTGCTTGTTTCGATCAAAGGGTGTAAGGAAAGGATACTGGAAAAAGAACTGGAAAAGGAATGGAAAGAGAAAGAGAAACAAATGTAGGGAAAATAAAAGAAGTGCTCGAATGGGCCCTACCCCACTGCCTACGTATCTCATTGGGAGCATGAGAATCAGAGCGACGTAGTTCCCCTCACTAGGGATGGATTATTTGTGTTTTTTTAGTGGAATACGTCAGCGTTCGCGTTCTAGCAGTTTAGGTGTTGCAGCTCGTTGTAGGGAGACTTAAGCGTTACCTGTTTGCAGTAGAACGGAAATGACGCATCCTTAAGGAATGAATGAAGGAGATGAGGAAAGAATTCCCGAAGGAAAGACGTTATTGTTTGTTTTTGTCTTTTAAGAGTTTTTTTCATTTGTTTGCATATGATAGTGTATCTAAATCTTAGTCATTGGAATGTATACATTCTCACATTCCAAGATGGAATGAGTAAGAAAATATACTAAGAGTGAAGACCCCCACACTTAGTTCCAATTGTCAAGGTTCAAACACACTAGCATACTTGTGTTTATTAAGTGTTTTGTTGATTATGAAATGAAGAAGTGTTTTTCTTTATTTGTACCTTCAACAAGTATTACATTTAAGTCCCTCATACAAGATCAAATGTTTAACACATTGACCCAAGATGGGCCATATGATATACATTCTAAGATTACAAGAGAAGACCCCTTTATAATCTTTTCTTTATATGAAAGGCCTAAATGTAATAAATGCCTACCTTTATTAGATATTTTGAATTTTCTTTTAGATGAGAAGATGAAAGACTCAAGAGAGAAGTGAAATTCTGGTATCAGACGTGTGATGTTAAGGTGCGATGTCACAACAACACACTCTGCACAATGGACAACAATAACAGTAAAATAACACCAAGAATTATTGACCCAGTTCGGTTACAACCAACCTACTCTGGGGGCTACCAAGCCAGGGATGGAATTCACTACTTGTAGATATAATTTACAGACTCAACAACCCATTGACAATCTCCTAAACTTATACTCTACTAATGACTTCCTACCTAAGAACCCACTTAGGTATGAGAACACCACTCAATCCCTTACAAACACTCAAAGAAACCACTTTGAGTAACCTTGATCTTACTTCACAGCTTCGATCAAGCAACCACTCTCTATTGCTTCATAGCTTCTAGAGAGGACAGAAACACAACACCTATTCAAACCCTAGAATAGTGTAAATACAAGCACTCTAAACAAACTCTAGACACTAAGCCTCCAGCTCCTGATCTTCTGAATGTTTTCTGTCGCTTTTTTCTTTGGTCTTGTGCGCTTTATATAGCTCCTTGAATTGGTCTTGGACTTGCTACAATATCTCCCAGATTTGTTATTTAAAACAGTTTTTCTCCTAAAATCTTTTTAAATCTTCAACCTTTTAAATCTCCTACAAATCTGCACCAGATCTCCTATGCAGCAGCAAATATCTATCCCAAGATATTCGCATCCAATGAGACAGCTTGCTCTCCACAATTCCAGCTAATACGCAACCCTAACAACATCACAGTCTGCTGTTGTTAATTCTGCAGATCTGATGTTACAACATCGCCATGTGACATCAGACATCCAACTTCAGCAATTACTTACTTAACACAGCCTAGTGTTAAGACTTCAATGTTGCAACATCAGCACCTTGACATCAACATTGAACATACTTTGTTTTACCAAAATTCCAGTCAATCCAGGAACTAACAATCTCCCCCTTTGGCTAATTTTGGCTAAAACAATCTCTGCATCTTCAGAGACTTCAGCAGCGGAAAAACTTCAAAAATTTGAAACTCTCCATCAGCAGCAGTTTGACAATTTTCATAGTCTTCATCACTTGATCTACTGCAGCACCATCTTCATTATTGACAACAGCCAATTGGTGCTCCCCTAAAAAATATGAACCAGCATCACAGCTGTTCAATAGCTCACAATGTGCAGCACTTCTCTCCCCCTTGATGTCTGCTTGGCTGCACTCTTCAAATGCTATGCTATCTTCACTAGCTCAGTCTAATCTCCCCCTCAATAACTCCATCAACACTTTTCAACAACCACCTTTTATTAGCAGCAGCATCTAGCAACATTTGGCATTCTTTGATACTCTTGGCTATTTCTCCCCCTTTTTAGCCACAATTTGACAAACCTCAACAAGTTAAATCTCCTATGACACCATGTACAAAACCATACTTCTTCTGTCAGCAATATCCACATTTTGACAATCCAGACATATTCTTCATCCATCCAGTTATGAAGGCTTCACACAATCATCCACAAGATCTGAAGCACACACACAATGCCTTCCACTGAACTCTAAGTCAACTCCTCACACTTAGAATAACACACACCAAGACAAGTGTACAATCTATTCACGGCCATGATTCAATCTTGTCTTCAGACATCTCCTCAGAAGCATGTGCGCACAAGATTCAAACAATTTGCTTCATATGACTAGAACCATTCAAGGCCACACCAAAACACCAATCAACAACATGCTATCTGACATTATATCCTCATAAGAGGCAACCAATCTCCATAAGCTTGATCAACAATCTTCATAATATATGCACCTTGTAGCAAACACCATAGATAAGTACTCCCCCTGGCAAGGATAACTAATGCTCTAGATGAATATGAACATTTGAGCACACTTGCTGAGCACATGCATTTTGGTACCACTGTCCCTTTCTCTAAAGGCTATCATACTCTTCATCTTTAGACTTCAGTCTTCTCTACATTCTCCAACCAAGGCAGACCTTCTACTTCATCATTCTCCCGTATGACTACGTAGACGCTCCTTAGGTATAATGTATGCACAAGGCTTCAGAACCAGAACAAAATCATCCTTTACCAAGGATATCCAACCCAGAAACTGTTCTAACATCTGTTAGGACACTCTTGACACCATGGTTCTTGATATGCTCCACCACTGGACTTACTATCAGTATAGTAATCCAAACTCCACAAATTCTCAACTTACTTAAAAGCTTTACTGAGATCCAGTCTCTACAACACAATTCCTCTACCATTACATCCACCAGTAGTTGTTAAAACTGGTGAAGTCTTCAAAGACAGTAGTCATGCTTTGCCAGAACAAAATACTAAACACATGACCATAATCTCCACCTCTTCTGACCAAAAATGATAGAGCATCCAACTCCACATGTCCAATCTTAACCATCTTCCAGATATAACCACCAGCAACCATGATGCTATAACATCTTTTGGGACATCAGCTTCTCATCACCATTCAAAGGACTCATTGCACAAAGAAATCCTTCAAGAAGCTCCCAAAAAAAAACACAGTCAGAGCAACTTATTCGTACACACTTGAATACCATAAGTTCCCCACCCTCTCTGAACCATGTCCTAGCAAACTCAACCATATCCAGAGTATCTATACCAAATTCTTTTTCCAGAACATACTTCCACCATTTTATGAAAAGCACATGAATGTTATCCAGTATGGCCTTTTGAATTTTCTCAGAAGTTCTAACAACAATGGCTTCCTTCATTTAAGAGATATCCTGGACATTATCATCAGACTTATCCCTGATCTTCCTATTTCTGGAAGAGATGAACACTTTACTCCTGGATTTTGTAGTACCATCCACATAGATCTTCTGCTTATCAGTTCTCATCTTTGGAGGTGACTCAATAGCTTTCCTCTTCCTTGATTTCAGTCGTTTAGCAACCCCTGGAACCACTTTTGCAATTAGTTCATCATCACTCTTCTTTATTTTAAGGCTTGAAGTACCTTTCTTGACTTGAGATGTTTTAACATCAGCTCTAACATCTGCATCTTCCAACCTAAGTATTGTCAACCTGTGAAATATTTCGTCTTAACTATAGGAGTCATTAGTCAGGTTATCATCTTTCTTGGCCTCGCAAGTATTCAGCTCCCAACACTTCTTAAGGTCACAGCTATTGTTGACTCCTTCATCTTGCTCACATAACTGACTACTCAAGTTGGCTTTTAACACATCATCCAACTTAGGAGTAACAACACCATAAGTCATTAACCCAGATTGACTTTTCACCATACTTTCACACTTGATGTCACCATCTGATGTTACAACATCAACCTTAACATCACTAGATAAGCTGTCCACTTGAGGTATCCACTGATAGCAATTATCTTTGGATCTTACTCCCTTCATCACTACCTCATTCTGCTCATCAGCTACCACACATTCATCTTTGGTGTAGCTTACCTTGTAACCTTCATCACAAAGTTGACTTATGCTAATTAAATTAGCACTCAACCCTTAAACAAGGAGCACATTATCAAGAGTAAGACCATCATGATTCTTCACTCTTCCAACTCCTTTTACTACTCCTTTTTCACCATTGCCAAAAATAACATCATTTGCATGGCAAGGATTGAACTCTACCAAATGCTTCTTAGATCCAGTCATGTGCTTTGAACATCCACTGTCAAAGTACCATGCATCCATAGAAAAATGTCCATCTGATGTGTGAGCCAATAGACATGTGACCTGAGCTTTAGGAACCCATTGTTTTACTACTTTGGGCCTGACCTCCTTCTGTCTGGGTTGAGGAGCAGAATTTGGATAACCATGAAGCTTGAAGCAAGAGAACTGCATATGTCCAAATCTGCCACAATAGAAGCATCTAACTCTGTCATCTCTAAAGTGGTTAAACCTTCTGCCACCATGATGATGATGTTGTTGGTGTTGCCATCCATAGTGTTGATTTCTTCTTCTAGGATAAGGCTGTTGTCTTCTATTACCATAGTTTGACTGTCTTCTATGGTAAGGATACTGACTTTTGAACTGTCTCCTATGGTGATGAGGCTTCCTTCTTCCATAGTAATGAGGCACAACATTGTTGTATTCATACATGTTCCCCTGATGTTGATGAACCATGTTCTGATTGAACCTAGCAGCCTTCATGCTCTTGTGACATTGAGGTGGCATATACTGACTAGCTCCCTGAGACTACACCTTCCTTTGATGAGTACTATTTTTCTTCTCAACATTCTGTGGCTGAACAACCTTCTTAGGTGTAGGATCTTGTCTCTTAGTTTGATGTTGAGACAATGGTTGAGACATCTCCTTCTTGGTTCCTGAAGTGCTTGCTTCAGCAGAAACCTTTTTCTCAGCCACAAATCCTATACCTGATTTATCTCCAGTAGCTTTCTCTGACTGAAGAATCTTATCAAGTGTGTCTGTACCACAGCTCAGCATCCTAACAGACTTGGTTATTTGATCAAGGTGAGCTTTAACTAGTATAACTTCATTTTCCAGATCAGCTTTTTCATTCTCAAGCTGAGCAATCTGTTGCTTGTGGAACTTGTTTTCTTGACAAATCTCAGCACTTTTTAAACACAGCTCTCGATAAGTAGAAGCTAGCTCCTCATAAGTTATTTCTTCATCACTATCATCATCAGACACAACAGTTCCTGTTAAGGCTCTAGCATGCCTTGCTGACTCACCATCACTTTCACTATCAGATTCAGACCAGGAAACTGACATTGCCCTTCTTCTGCTTCTTCAAGAATGTGGGACATTCTTTCTTGACATGTCCATACCCTTCACATTCAAAGCACTGAGCACCTCTATCCTGGGCAGTCTTCTCTTCATCTTTCTCTTTTGGCTTGCTGATGTCAGAAGAACTGTTCTTGACACTAGGCTTGTAGTTATTGTTCCATCTTTTTAACACTTTGTTGAACTGCCTTCCCAACATTGCAATGGCTTGTGACAAATCTTCCTGAGAATCTTTGACAACCTTATCTTCTGCAGGAGTGGAGACCAAAGCAATACCCTTGGGCTTCTTTTCTGGTTCTTCTTCATTTAACCCAAGCTCAAAAGTCTGAAGAGATCCAATGAGCTCATCTACTCTCATCTTGCTGATGTCTTGAGCTTCTTCAATAGCAGTCACCTTCATCTTGTACCTCTTAGGAAGGGACCTAAGAATCTTCCTTACAAGCTTTTCTTCAGACATTTTCTCTCCAAGAGCACTAGATGCATTGGCCAGCTCAAGAACACTCATGTGGAAATCATGAATAGTCTCATCTTCCTTCATCTTCAGGCTTTCAAATTTTGATGTTAAAATCTGAAGTCTTGACATCTTGACTCTAGATGTTCCATCATGTGTAGCCTGTAAAATATCCCACGCTTCCTTAACAACTTCACAGGTATTGATTAACCTGAAGATATTCTTATCCACTCCATTGAAGATGGCATTTAGAGCTTTGGAATTTCCAAGGGCAAGCTCATCTTCCTCCTTGGTCCATTCTTCTTCAGGCTTAGGCTTAGAGGTGCCTTCTTTATCTTTGCCGGCATCATCTTTCTCACACATGACAGGTGCTTTCCATTCTTTAATAACAGCCTTCCAAGCCCTGCTGTCCAAGGATTTTAAGAAGGTGGTCATCCTTGGCTTCCAATAATCATAATTGGATCCATCCAAAATAGGGGGTCTGTTGACGAATCCTCCAACTTCTTTGTCCATCTTTACACCAGAAAGTAACTTCCCTAGATCTCACCCAGAGACAGACAGGATGCCTGCTCTGATACCAATTAAAATTCTGGTATCAGACGTGTGATGTTAAGGGGCGATGTCACAACAACACACTCTGCACAATGGACAACAATAACAGTAAAATAACACCAAGAATTGTTGACCCTGTTCGGTTACAACCAACCTACTCTGGGGGCTACCAAGCCAGGGATGGAATTCACTACTTGTAGATATAATTTACAGACTCAACAACCCGTTGAAAATCTCCTAAACTTATACTCTACTAATGACTTCCTACCTAAGAACCCACTTAGGTATGAGAACACCACTCAATCCCTTACAAACACTCAAAGAAACCACTTTGAGTAACCTTGATCTTACTTCACAGCTTCGATCAAGCAACCATTCTCTATTGCTTCACAGCTTCTATAGAGGACAGAAACACAACACCTATTCAAACCCTAGAATAGTGTAAATACAAGCACTCTAAACAAACTCTAGACACTAAGCCTCCAGCTCCTGATCTTCTGAATGTTTTCTGTCGCTTTTTCCTTTGGTCTTGTGTGCTTTATATAGCTCCTTGAATTGGTCTTGGACTTGCTACAATATCTCCCAGATTTGTTATTTAAAACTGAATATTTAAAACAGATTTTCTCCTAAAATCTTTTTAAATCTTCAACCTTTTAAATCTCCTACAAATCTGCACCAGATCTCCTATGCAGCAGCAAATATCTATCCCAAGATATTCGCATCCAATGAGACAGCTTGCTCTCCACAATTCCAGCTAATACGCAACCCTAACAACATCACAGCCTGCTGTTGTTAATTCTGCAGATCTGATGTTACAACATCGCCATGTGACATCAGACATCCAACTTCAGCAATTACTTACTTAACACAGCCTAGTGTTAAGACTTCAATGTTGCAACATCAGCACCTTGACATCAACATTGAACATACTTTGTTTTACCAAAATTCCAGCCAATCCAGGAACTAACAAGAAGAAAGGTAAAATCTATGTGAACTAAGACTCAATCCTAATTGATTAGTTAAGGGAGTGATCCCAATGGTCTGTGAGGTTGCAAAACCTAAAGTCTAAAGAAGGAATGAATTAAACAATTCACTTCTAAAGTAGAAGATGAATTGTAACTCGAAAGGGAAAGTAAGGAGTTAATCAAAGAAAGCACATAAGTGCTTAACAAAACACAAGATTGAATTGTAAAATATGAAAGGAGAGAAGTGTGAATGTGGATCCCTTATCCACACTCAATTTCAACTTACCAAAGTCCCTACATGGTTAGTAAACATGGAAACATGTATAAGAAGCAAAAAGTACTTAATGCTCTTTAGAATTCAAAAGAATAAGATGAAGAATCAAATCCTAATATCACAACCAGAATGTGAATCATATGGATAACAAGTGAATATCATCATACAAGTTCAAATGAGTAAGCAACAATCATCATCCATTAACATTCAAACATGTTTTCATAAGAAAGGATAGATGAAAGATGAAAAGAAATGAAAAGGACATGCATAAATTGAACATGTAAATCAACAACCAGAATTGAAACTAAATGAAAAATGGTTTATAAACATCTCCAAATTACTCATGAATCAACATCAAGACATTCAAGAAGTGGTAGAAGAAGAAGTGAAGTGGAAGTTCAAAAGGAAAGTGCAAACAATACATGTTAAGGATGCACAAAGTTCAAGTTGAAATGAACATGCAAATATGACCTATAATGTGTACCAAGGACCTATAATATCATATGAATAGCTCATGCAATATGCAAATGATCATACAAATATGCACAAAAGAATTCATGCAAACATGCACTAAAATTAGAATGATAGGACATGTTATCATGCTTCAAATGTAATGCATCAAACAAAAATCAAATGGACTTATGAAAATTATGAAAGCATGGTATTTGAATGCCTAAGTCAGAAGTAAATTATACATCAAGATAGCATGTAAAAATTCAAAGCAAAAACACTTCCACTAAAGCAATTAGGTCAAGTTGAAACTTCATGCAAAGTGGTGTAAAGACAAGCATCAAAACATGTCATAAAGTGACCTAAAAAATCGAACAAAAATCATTTAACATGCTTAAATGTATTAGTGAATCAATTCAAAAAGAATCATGTCAAAACAATTTGTAATGAGCAAGAACAAAATTATACAAATTCATGTATCACATTTGGAATGCACACAAATGGAAATTCAAAGAAAATTATGAAACAGGGGAAAAAATGTCATAAAATCATGAAATAAAAATATCAAAAATTTCCTAAATGTCTTGAAAATGTTCATGAATTTTTATAGAATTTTATGATGTTGTTTAGTAATTTTAAAAATAAAAAAGGAAACGTGCATAAAATGAGGAAAATAAAAAGAAATGGAAACCAAAGGAGGGGTGCATGCATAGTAATCCAACAGTTCAAATTTGTTTGGGCTTTGAAACACACGGTGCAAATAGCAATGATCCAATCCAATTCCAAGCGCAATCCATACCAACTACCATACACTCTCAGTCAAACAAAAGTCAATCAATGATCACGCTTGGATCAAGTCAAGTCAACAAGCAAGTCAAAGTAGTCATATCCAACTCACACGCATGAAGGCACACACCACATACCATGCACTGCACCACATAATGTTTAAGTGAAATCAGAAAAAAGAACACGTGACATGCATGTGTGTTTTAATGCGCTGGCAAGTCCTTAACCACACGATGACGAAAAATCAACGGCCACGATTAAAACATGATAAACCCTAGCTTTTACAGTCACCGGCCGGAGAGGGACCTCCGGTCACCTTCTCCGGTCACTCACCACCGTCTGCAACTTCAAATTTCCTAGAATTCCACAAATATTACGCCAAAATGAAGAGGAAGTAATGGAGAGCACGGATCCAGTGATAAAATGCACAAAATGTTCATGAAATAAGAGAATCGAACAGAGGAAGTTTTGCCCTAACTTTTCAACTATGCCTCTAAAGGCCTATCAACTAGCCAGACAAGTTCTTGAGCTTATAAGAAGCTTCAAGAACCTGAAAACATCTTCAAATCATGTCTATAATGGTGGAAATTCGTACCTGAAGATTTGTGATCTTGAAATGTTCTTCAGAAAACCAGAGATTCTGCTTCCTCTTTGAGCTACTCTTGGCCAAATAAAGGCTTAAATGATGAAGTTGATGATGATTCAGTGTAAAGAAATTGAAATTGAAGCCTCAAAACCAGTTACAATGTGGAGAAATTGAGAGAGAAAGAATGAGTTTCTGAAGTGAAAAATGAGAAAATGAACAAAGTGAAGCTCGAGAATCAGTTGCAATGGTGAGAGATTGAGAGAGAAGAAGAGAGAATTCTGAGTGAGAGTGTGAAAAATGAGTGTTGAAAATGAATTTTGAGAGTGAAGTTTTGATTTATAGTGAGCTCTAACCATGGTTAACCTGAGTTAGTTAACTGAGTTGAGGTGGTTTAGGTGAGTCATCCCTAACTAACTGAGTCAAGTTAGTTAGGGAGAGCAATGATATGGTGATGATAACTTATGGTAAGCTATGGTGGAGGTGAAGAGAAATGAATGGCATGGCTGTTGTAGCAGAAACTTGCTCAGCAAGTTTGCTCTTTCCCTTCTCATGTATGGCACGTGCTATGGCAGTGTATGTGATGTTCATGGTGTGTTCAAATAAGGGAATGAGTTATTTGATGGATGTCTGAACCAAGTTATGTAGCAAAGCCATCAATGCATCAGTGAAACATAGAATGATTTGTGGATGAAATTCTCTCTACTCAATGGATGGTTTGATGAGTCTTTGGGGTCATTGGAAAGAGATGACATGAGAGAGCATGTTTGGTATGAAAAATGAATTGAAATGAGGCTTGGAATAGGTTGAAAAATGGATTGGAACACACAAGTTTGGAACTGATATAAGGGTGTGGCATATGGTCAGTTGACAAGGCAACATGGCACCTAAGTTTTCAGCATAATCACACCAAATTGGACTCAACATAACTTCTTATCCTTTGATCAAATGAAATTTTGCCCAACATGAACATTGAAGAGGGCATTGTAAGGAACAATTTTGATGTTGACAAGTTTTTCAAATGAAGCCTCTAACCATGAGAAAAATGGGTGAACATTTGGCACACCACCTGTTTGTAAAAATGATGGCGCGTGGGCCTAAGAATCCTTGGTCATGACCTGATTTTGGACCTACTTTACTCAAACTTTGATCAATCATATCTCACTCAATTTCTATCCAATGGAGATGTTCTACACATGGATTTGAAGCTTGAAACAAGATCTTTTGTTGTGGCCGAGTGGAATTTTCATTTGATGCTTCAATTTTGAATGGCCTTGGTTCAAAGTCTGATGCAAAATGGCTCAAAATTACTATTTTTGGAAACCCTACTTCTTCCAAAAATGGCAACTTTTACAATCTTGATTTTTTCATGATTTCTTTGGAATTTCTTGATCAAATTTTGTACATTGGTCACATATAACATTAATTTCATGAATTTGGCCTCAAAAAGTCAAGGGTTGACTTTTTCTTCTGATTATTTGACTTAGCCCCAATTTCCCTAATTTTTTTATCTTTCTTCCAATTGAACCACTTCTAAAACCAATTGAGAGGCAATTATCCACACACATACACTTAAGAACATACAGAATACCATGACATCAAGTTTTGTCCAAAAAATCAGAGATAACCTGATTTTAGGTCAAACCCTAATTTTGATACCCACCTCCTAGGGGAAAATGTGCAGTCTTCAATTTCAAATTCCTCAGAATATGTTGTGTATCCTCTTAAAGGATGATGAGATATGCCACTTGAGGGTGATTTTGAACCAATGAACTATCTCTTTTGAGGGTTTTCCTTCAGTTTTTTGGATCTCTTGCATAGTAAAGATGTAGTGCTTCAATCTCCTATTGAATCTCACTTTCTTGAGGTTTTGGATGATCAATTGAGATAATA
Organism: Lathyrus tuberosus; assembly: GCA_022829125.1. NCBI lineage: Eukaryota > Viridiplantae > Streptophyta > Magnoliopsida > Fabales > Fabaceae > Lathyrus > Lathyrus tuberosus. The sequence goes on along the minus strand of JALAZF010000409.1, from coordinate 1,099,893 downwards.
TGAGACATGAAAGACCTCTTGGCTTGCCTTGGGACAACTTGTTTGACCTTTTGTGCCTTGAATGATTCTTTGATTGTCCACCTTTCACCTGATCACATGCCTTGATGGTAAGAGGGATGCTATGCTTCATTTTTCTATGCAAAGATGCAATGCAATGCTAATGAGATGGATATGATATGATATATGACAATGCTATGCTATGATGACAACAGGGAGAGCAAATTTTGGGGTATTACAACTACAATAACTAATTCCCCCAGAGGTGCTATCGGAGACACTTTGCATGTTCAACTACAACAATCAAATACCACATGTCAAAGAAGTACACGCACCCATGTGTAACTGACACACCCCCTTCGGATCTAGCCAATCTAAGGAACTGAAATTATAGTGGATTGAGATACAAGTAACAAAAGCTAAAAACTGAAACTAAGTGCCTGTAACTATTGGAACAAAATTGGTTTGTCCCATATCCCTTAGGTTTTAATGATAACAAAGTATTTAAAGAACATTTGGGTATACTCATGTTTGTTCAAGTGTGCAAGACCATAGACTAAAATTTCATACAAAATCCAAGTATTGGTTCTGACTATGAACATTCAAAGAGAAACGTCAAGATTAAATTGTGATGGATCAGAAGCTGAAGACCAGATTCTGAAGAAGTCATATTCTAGAGAAGTCAACATCCAAAGTTCATAGTCTGAAGGAGTCAGCCTCTAAAGACCAGACTTTAGAGAAGTCTACTTCTGATCAAAACCTGAGCTAATCAAAGCACAAGGACCAAGGTGACACTGATAGGTCAATGTTCATCTCTGAACGTACTTTGTAACGCGAAGACTTAAGCTATATTTTCTTCATAGAGTCTGATGGGATAAACTGCTAATTTCTTTTGTAGAAAAGGTTTTTCAAACTAGGTTTCACCTAACCTGACGGATTGGTGAAATATCCGAACGTCTCTTTTGAAGCTTCTTAAAGGACTCTATTGTTGCATCTTCAACAATCTTTTCTTCTCAATTTAAGGAGCTAAAAGACTTAAAGATCAATAGATACAAAAACACTAATATAGATCTGTCGACAACAAAAAGAATTTACTCTATTAAAGTATTAACACAAGCTAAACTTAGGATTTATTATCCTTATATATCCTAGAAATCCCCAAGTCTTAAAAGAGTCTTATTGCATTGTATTATTTATACACCTCTAATTGTATATCAAGCGTATTCACCCAACAATCATTTATTTTCTTGGTAGATTGTTATAAGTCTCTTACTAAGTGTTTGAGAAAAAGAAGTCTCCAACTTGTGTGCTTAAGTAAGGAAGTCTCAAACTTGTGTGTTTGAGCAAAGGAAGTCTCTAGCTTGTGTGCTTGAGCAAGGAAGTCTCAAACTTGTGTGTTTGAGCAAAGGAAGTCTCTAGCTTGTGTGCTAGAGCAAGGAAGTCGCTTACTTGTGTGTTTGAGCAAATAAAGTCTCTTGCACTACTACAAAACGCCCAAATAACAACGCGAGGTTTACAACGACATCCTATACACCGTTCTTATAGAGCGTACTGGATGCGCGCGCATTATTTTAATTAGAAATCTCAAGGGTATAATAACAGTTGTTATGGAAACCGTGGTGATACAATCTAGCTATCATGGGTTCGAACCTCATCTCCCTCAAATAGTTTATCCCTTTGACGTAAATGCTCCCTTTTTAAGTTTTATTAATATTTAACTAAAAAATAATAATGATATCACGACGGCTTTTTCTATAAACCGTTGTTACAAACTGTTATGTATTTTAAACACCAAGTATATATCAATTTATCCATTGAAAAAAGAAACAAGATGAAACAACCCTAACACCAACGTCGTCACCATTGTATGGAAGAAGACAATAACAACAAGAAAGTGTTCTACTTTAAGGTGTTGCAATGTCACATTTAAAGACAAAATCATCCAAAGGTGTTTCTACGTCTTCTTCCAGTGTAAAATATCGATCTAGAAATTTTTGTGGTTGTGATGGTCGTATGGTTTCGTATCAATGCAAGAAGGGTCAAAATAAAGGAAGGCTTTTTTTGGAGATGTCCATTTTGGAGGAGCGATGAAACATGTAATTTGTTCATATGGGATGAAGACATGGGAGAAAGAGATGGAAATGACGATGAGAGTATTATGAAGTCAGAGTTGGAAACTGTGGGCTATCTGAAGGTTATGTATGAGGATTTAAAGAAAAAGAACAAGAATTTGAAGAACAAACTGAAATCAGAGATATTTTCTGGAAATATCAAGATGTTATGTTTTCTTGTCTCTTTTATGTTTAATGTTTACTTTGTTATGAAATGTAATAGTTGAATTAGGGTTTGAATTACATTGTTGATGTTTAAACTGCAGATCCATTGTGAATTACATTGTTGATGTTTAAACTGCAGATGCATTAAGTGAGAAGTTAAGACACACCTTTTCTTTTTTATTTATTTTAAAATTCACAAATAAAAGGGTTATCACTACGGTTCTCCTGGTCAACCGTAGTGATATATTTATAATAAATAAATATCTATCTATAGGGTTTTTATTTATTTTAAAATTCACAGATAAAAGGGTTATCACTACGGTTATTCTAGTTAACCGTAGTGATATATTTATAATAAATAAATACCTATCTATATGGTTGTTATTGCTAATGGTTGTGAAATAGTTTACCCATATATAAGCAAAATAACTTTCACTTAATTGACAGTAACGTCGTTGCCTTCAAAGTGAAACCCTAGAACCCATTTTTTCTCTTCATTTTCACCATTAGTCGTGAATCATACATTAAGGTATTCTTCTTCTTCCATCTATTGTTAGATATTTCCCATTATCTCGTTTGTGGATTGTTGTTTTTGTTGATTGTTCTCATTTTTTCAGATTCGTTTTCACTACCTTAACAAAGACCATGCTTTGGAAACTTCATAATGTTTGCGTAGCTATGGAAAAAAGTACAAGAAGCATGAAGCTATGATAGAAACTTCATCCACCTTGTACTTTTTCTTCATAGCTTCACGAACAAGATGTTAATAAATGAAGAATAAACATGGTAAGCAAACTTTATCTAGTTTTAGAAACAATGAAAAGAAGTATAAGAAGTATGAAGCTTTTGTGTAAGTTTTTTCCTCCTTATATTTCTTTTTCATTGCTTCCCAAACTAGTTCAACATCATAATTGATTCCTGTTCCGCAATTAGTTTCATTAAAAGGTGCGTTATTCCTGTTCCTCTCTTTACTCTTCACTGGATTATGGTTTTAGGGTTTGTTTTCAACTGAGGATGCTCATTTTTGAAGTTTGCTTTGTTTCCTTTCAGGTTAAGGGGATGATACAGGGTGATGATGCTGGTGGAAGCAAGCGTATTATATCAGTTTATAATTTCTGGATCTGGTATAGAATGTTGTTTGAGTTTATTATATTCTATTTACATTGTTTGTTTAACTAACCCTCACTTAAAGTTTGCTGGTGGTAGCTGTCATACCCCAAATTTGTCCTACCTGTGCATAACTGACATCTGTACATTTTTTCTTTCCAAACCAAATTCATAAAACCATATCCATTTCCAAATCAATCCATTTTTATCTTTTTTGCTATCCATTTTCTTTCTATAACCAAACTCATTTTATCATCATGTCTATATCTAATCCACTTGTTCATCTTCATTTTTAATTCACCTATCTTTTTCTTTTATTCATAAATATATACATTTCCAATCCATTTTTTTTAGAACCAGATTATATTCTTTTATTTTCATTTTACATGTCTATATCCACATTTCATTCCAGTTCAAATTTTCAAACCATTTCTCTAAATCTATTTGGTCTTTTTCCAACCATGTTCAAATATAACATCCATGTCACTTTACCATATTTTTCTCATTACCATGTTTTCTTATAAAAGCCAAAGTTCTCACAAAGCCCATTCATTACAAATCATAGGATCCATTTATACAAACCATTCATTCCATAACAACAGACCCATGATAATTATAAAAGAATCAACTTCATGTTGTCAAAATTACAAAGTAAGATATCATGAGACACATACTAGCTACAACATGATACAACATTGTGTACAACCACCTCCCAATATTCACAACAACAACTTTGCCTTCACAAACGCATCATTCTTTTTAGAGCCAAACACTTGCAATCCTTACCACAAGCATGAAAGGGTACCGTTACAATTGGCCAGCTTACAAAAAAAAAAAACTTCCTACACACAACACACAAACACCACATTCATTTAGATTATCTTTTCTTCATTCATTCCACTTCCGCAGCAGGATCACCAACACGATGTCGTCAAGAAATTCTCACACAATCTTCAAGAATCTCGGATGTGTAAAACTTGTCATAAATCAGTATGGGGAACAACGCGTTTGATGGGAAACTATTGACAGAGAAGTTGCAGAAACTCAACAATTCTCAACAAAGCATTGAATCGGTATCCCGATTGTGTGTTTCTCACCGGAATAGAGCAAAATATATAGTTGAAACATGGAATAAATTGTTCAGTTCTTCCCAGAAAGATCAACGTGTCCCTTTTCCGAACTTGGCTAATGATATCTTGCAAACTAGTAAGCGCAAAGGTAACGAGTTCGTTAATGAATTCTAGAAAGTTCTTCCATCAGCTCTCAAGTGTGTTTATGCAAGTGACGAGTCAGGAAAGAATTCAGTAATCAGACTTATGGACATTTGGGAGGAGAGAAAGGTTTTTGGTTCGTGGTCTCAGGGTCTCAAGGGAGAAATAATGAGCAAGAGTCTCCTTCCATCATCTGTAAGCAATGGAAAGAATTCAAAATCAAATTCAAATTCAAATCCTATCAAGATAGCTAAGAGGGACGCCCACTCATTGAGATTAAAACTAGTTATCAGTTGTTTTCCAGAAAAAAATAATAACAGCACTGCATTCTGTAAACGAAGAACTTACTAACGAGGAAGCTTCACTGAACAAGTGTGATGCTGCTGTATGTAAAGTGGATAAGCTTGTAGAAGATATTGAAAATACACTGTCTCAAGGAAATCAGCAGGGATCCACTTTGTTTCTTGACTTGCAACAGCAGGAAAAGGAGCTTAAACAATATATGGTACTTGAAAATGCAGAGGCTGCTAGTGCTACTTTGCTTTCCCAGCTAAAAGAAACACTGCAGAAACAGGAATCAAATCAAGAACTTGTTCGCTCTCAATTGCTAGTTGCACAAGAGCAGATTGAACGGATAGCCAATGTCCAGAAGAGGTTTATCCATCACCACCACCACGCCTCACAAATACGCACAACACAATCTCTCCAAAACCGTTTCACAAAACACCAACTGCAAAAACAACAAAACCGTGCATTAGGTCACAACATAAACATCACCATTCGTGTTACATTTCAGAATTCCTAAAGTTCTAAATGCTATTACAAGTCAAAAGCAACCCTATGAAGAATTTTATTTTCCTCACTAATCACTCTCAAACCAAATAAAGCAAACAAAGGAGGAGGATCAGCTGGGGAAATGAAAGACCAATCTATCAATTCAAAACAGGAGAAACCAAAACCCACAAAAGCTTAGAGACTAGCACTTCAAGAAGCTCAACGAGCTGCAAAGGCTACTGCACCATGTGAAAAGAAATCATAAAAACCAAATGTCATAAAAGAAGCTCACAAATCCTAACCTATAAACAATGACATTTTGTTCCTTGATGCTTACACCTTACTCCACTCCATAGAACCCTCTATTGTCATCTTCATGGTATCTTCCCCATCATCACATAATCTGCAAAATGGATCGAGAACAGTCAAGAAGTGCATACAAGAAAGGAAATGAAGTAAAAATCAGAGCATTATACAAGCAACACCAAGGTCTAAATTACACAAAGACTAATCACAAGTTCAGGACACGTAACTGTTGTACAGTGTTGTTCTCATCAGGTATCGGTCACACACACTAGAGCTCATTAGAAAAATTCATAAAACAGCCAGAGTCAACCTGAGTCAAATGAAGCCACATCAGCAAAATCCAAGCATGATAAAACAGCAGTGAAAATCAAATTTTACACAGTGAAAAATTAGAAAAAGCACATTTTCTAGAATCACAGAACAAACAAAAATCGTACAACCTTGGGTCCCCACAAAATCCCACTCAATCCTCTCTAACGGTTTTGAAAATGGACAGCTCATTCCTCACACACTCAAAGGAATATTCCTCTGAGAATTCCCTGAATCACACGTACGAACCCATCCCAAACTCCCCTATAAATTTGGCTAATCATTGGCAAATGGGAAGAAAAAAAAACCTAATCTCGAGGACGGCGAAAAACCCTAAGAAGGAAACTACTCAGCAACAAGGAATATTCTCCAAACCCTAAATCACAAAAGCTCAATTTCTAATGTTTGATTGAGCCTCACACCGAGACTCAAGCAAACCCGAGCTCACAGCCACTCATAGAAATCACAAACAATAAGGATAGAAAAAGGAAATCAGAGAAGAAGAAGGGAGGAGAACGGAGGAGAAGCATAACTCACCTTCTTTGGATCGCGCCGGTATCTCATCAGATTTGCTCCGATTAAGTAAACTCTAACCCTTTCTTCCATCTTTGAGCTTTGATCCTTGTTCGCCTCTATGCGTCGTGTTAGATTCCTCTTTCAATTGTTCCGTTTGAGTTGGTTATCGTGGATCTAGGATTTTTCTGTGGTTTCAATTTTTAGGGTTTTGAGGATTTTTTAGGATAATCTAAGGGTGGATTTAAGCTCAGGAGGTAAAACTATGGGGGGTTTAGGGTATTGTTTCGTTGGTTGACCGGAGAAGAGAGGCGGCACCGCCGCCAACCACCGCCTTCTCCGGTAGCTTTTAGGGTTCCGGTGAGAGTTCTTTAGAGAGAGTTGAGAGAGGGGGAGGTAAATGAGAGAGAGAAACGAGTGTGAGTTGTGGAACAATTCTTCTCATCTTCCTATTGTTATCGTTGCTTGGTTTTGTGGCCATATCCACCGGTGACAAGTGTCACCGGTCTTTTGTTTTTTGATTCCATGCATGTATCTTCTGTATTCCCACCGTGTTCAGGTTTCTTAGACCATTGGATCAAGGGTCATAACTAACTCTAGCTTGATCCAACGTCCCTGATTCAGTCCACGGTCAATGATGGTTGACCAGAGTCCATGGTGGACTCTCTACCTGCGTGGGCCTTGTCCCTCTCATGGGCCTGGGGTAATTTCTATCACACCCCCCTATTTCTTTTATTTTTCTGGCCCAAAGATTTCTTTTTTAGATAGTTTTTAGTTTTAAAAATAAAACTAAACTTTATTTACTTATTAGGAATCTAAAAAACGTTTTTACTTTATTATTTTTTTTTTTGAAAATATTATTATTTAGTAAATTTTTATTAAAACTTTTTCATTTAATACTAACTAATCTATTTATGACTAATTTTATTAAGTATTAAATTCTAATTTGATTAATTAGTAATTTAGTCTTAATTCTAAAAATCCATGAAATGACTTTTCTATTTAATTCCTAATCTAGTTAGTTTCTTAACTTTTTAAAAAAAATATTTTTCAAATCAAATTAAATCATAATCCTTTTGCCTAATTATTAATCTTTTTTTAATTAAAATCATAAACCATTTAGGTTAATATTTCTAATCTTTCTCTTAATTCAATAATGGAAAGGTGGACTTTTGGAGTCTAGCACTCCTTGGGTCCTTGAACGATCGCTCTTAGGGCGCACGCCTTGGGTTGTGATCGTTCCGTTTTCCATTTCTAAGATAATTAATTAAGCACTTAATCTTTAAAACACTTTCTTAATTCAACAATCATAATTCAAAGAAAATTACCTAATCTTTTGCAAAATTTATTTTAATTTAAAATCTTAATCAACTTTGATATACTTAAATTATTTTCTTATATAAAACATTTAATTAATACTTTTAAAAATCTATTTTCCTAATTAATAGTGGAAGTAGTGGGCTTTTGGAGTCTCGCACTCTTTGGGTCCTTGAACGATCGCTCTTGGGACGCACACCTTGGGTTGTGATCGTTCCATCTTTCATTCTAAAAACTTAATTCATTTAAACCCTCATACTTAAGACGTTCAATCTTTTAAAACACTTTCTTAAGATCATAATCGACGCTTTAATATTTAAAATAAAATATTTAAGTCACAGTTTCTAACCATTTCATAATTAATCGTTGGAAGTAATGGGCTTTTGGAGTCTAGCACTCCTTGGGTCCTTGAACGACCGCTCTTAGGGCGAACGCCTTGGGTTGTGATCGTTTCGATCTTCCATCCCGAAACTAAAAGACTCTCAACCCAATCAAAATACTTAATCATCTTTAAAATCTTAACAACGTCGAATTCAATTAACGCATCTAAAATACATCGAATTCAAATTTTTTCTTAAATCAAACTATGAAAGTAGTGGATTCTTGAAGTCTAGCACTTCTTGGGCCCTTGAATGAACGCTCTTGAGGCGCACGCTTTGGGTTGTGTTCATTCCGAGCTTTCTTCCTAAAACACTCGCTCTAATTATATGGACAAGTAAGCCAATTGTCCAACAAATATGATTTCGTAATTAATAGAATGAAAAAGGTGTCGTTGAGATCTAGCATCTCAGTGATGTCCCGATTAATTGGTTGCGAGGCCGACGTCTCGTTTATCGAATAGTCGTCGTTCTTCCTCAAAATACTTAGCAAACCAAACACTTCCCATGCGAACGAAACCCTAAAAAACACATATAAATCAAATCTTTTTTCAATCAAAATCCCTAACACACTTAATCAGACTCAAACAACTTTCACAAAAAGAACATTGTTTAGTCCATTCTTCCGCGCATATGAACTAGTGCTTCAGCCTCCCATGACGAGCAGACAAGCCAACGTTTAGCAGTTAGAATGCAAATTAAACACTCGTTCGCCTAAAAAACACCAACCAACCGTAGTCCCACGAACTACGAATGCTCTGACTTTCCCATTGCACGAGGGAATACGTAGGCCCGAGGATTCTAATCCTTGCCGAGCACACTAATAAAAACCACCCATTTCCCCTTAGGAAGCAAACCCTTTAGAAAAAAACAAGCAAACCTTAAGTAACTATCTCTCGAATCGAATCAATAGGTTCCTGTTGAGTACAATGGACGTAGAGGGTGCTAATACCTTCCCTTTGCGTAACCGACTCCCGAACCCGAATTTGGTAGCGATGACCAAGTTCTTATCTCCCTTCAAAGGTTTTATCGATATTTTCCTTTCCCTCATGTGGGATAAAAAAAGTTCGGTGGCTGTTTCAAACAGTTTATTCCGTATCCATCACGAGGATCGTATTTTTTGAGGTACGACAGTAGCAAGCGTATTATATGAGTTTATAATATTTGGATCTGGTATAGAATGTTGTTTGAGTTTATTATATTCTATGTAGATTGTTTGTTTCACTAACCCTCACTTAAAATACATTCAGTTAATTTGACATAGATACTTATAATCTGCAAATTAAGTTGTATTTGAAAACCAACTTAAACAAACCATTGTTGTTTTCTGATTGCATGCCTCTCATCATTTATCTCACGTTCTTTTATATATAGATTATGGTATAATGATCTGGCTCCTTAGATGCATCGCCATCTTCCATTATAGTTAAATCAAAGATGAGACAGATTATCCAATGTCTTTTTGATCTTATGGAAATTTAACTATAATCGAATATAGCGATATATCGAAGGAGTCAGATCAATAAACCACAATATATGTATAAGAGTGTGAAATGCACGATGAGACAAATGCAATCAGAAAACAACATTGGTTTGTTTAAGTTGGTTTTCAAGAACAGTTTAATTTACAGATCATAGACATCTTCATCAAATTGAATCCATGTATATTTATTTAGTGAGGTGTTTGGAAAACAAGCAATCTACATTTAATATAATAAACTTAGGGTACTTACAACAACGGTTAACTATTGTAACTGATATCATAAGTAATTTATGTTTTATATAATTTCGCTGCTGATGGGTTTCAAACCCAGACCTAAGTGTATGTATCACAACGGTTTATTATCATAAGCGTTGTGATATATGGCTTGCGCCCTACCTTTCAATAACGGTTTCCAGCCCGTTGTAGAAACAGCTAACTTACAACGACAATCTACATAACACCTCCTTTGCCCGCGTCATTATATGTCATTTCCAACCGTTGTTAAATGGGTTTTACTTAGTAGTGTTGCTTGTGTTCTTGATCAAATTGTAATCTTGTGTGATTATAGTGAAAATATCTTGAAAGTACAAGGGGACTGGATTACTCTCAAGTTGTGAGAGGAACCAAGATAACTTTGTGTGTTATTCTTCTTTCTTGCATACTATATCCGCTGCCTATCTCTAACTAATTCAGATTCCACAACCTTATGTTTAGAATCTGACTTAAGAACTTCAAAAAGAAAGAAAAAGCCAACATAATTCAACCCTATTCTTGTGTTTTTCTCACCTTCATTAACCAGTTACAGGTTTTGTTTGCAAACTTAAAAAATATAATAGTGGTAACAGGTTACTGTGAATGTGTATCCGGTTACACACACAATAATAGTTAAAAATACTACACCCTGTAACTAGTTACTTCCCTGCAATAACCGATTACAACACTTGAATTAGTTAGCTTTCACAACACACCACTTTAATTCAAGTGCTCCAAGTATTCCATGCCCATGTTCTTCTTCAATCTCTTGAACACTTCAGTTGTGACTCCCTTGGTTAGAAAATCGGCCACTTGGTTTTCACTTCTACAATATCTCAATCTTAACATTCCTTCACTAACAGGTTCCCTCAATTAGTGAAACATCATCTCAATGTTCTTGCTACCCCTATGTCCAATTGGATTCTTAGCAAGATTTATAGCAGAAACGTTATCAACCATGAGTGTTACAGCGTCACCCTCATCGTTGCCCAGATCCTTCAACAGATTCATTAACCATATGACTTAGCGCACACACACAAACACAATAAAGCGACAATGTACTCGACCTTAAAATAAGAAAGTGTTACTACCAGTTCCTTCTTTGAACACCATGAGATTGGTGTTTCATCGAACATAAACATGTATCCAACTGTAGACTTTCTATCATCTTTATCTCCACATCAATTGGAATCGGTAAAACAGAGCAAATTTCATTTTGTGCCCGTGTATATTGGGGGAAAAAGAATTCCAAAGTCAATAAATCCTTTGACGTATCTTAGAATCCTCTTGACTGCTGCCAAGTGAGACACCTTCAGTTTCTCCTTGAATTTATTCACAATACCGACACTAAATGCTAAGTTTGACTGTGTATTGCATAAGTAACGCAAGGATATAATCATCCTCCTATACTGAGTTGGATTAACATCTTGCTCATCCTCATTCTTCGAAAAATGTAGCCACGTTTCAGTCAAAGTAATGGCAACATTACAATTATCTATTTCAAACTTCTTCAAAATCTCAAATGAATACCTTCTTTGGTGCATGAGCAATCCCTTTTTGGACTTGTGGAACTCAATGACAAGGAAATGTGTCATGAGGCCAAGGTCAATCATCTCAAACTCTTTCATAAGCTAACTCTTGAACTTAGAAATACACTCTTCGTTGATGCCCGTAATCAATAAATCGTATCCTTATAGACAAAGGATTATCACCCTTTTCATTTGTATCCGTCTTCACATTCCAACCATGCTCGAATACACACTTTTTGAAGCCAATCTCCTTTAAGAAATTGTCTATGCTCTAGTTCCAAGCTCTTAGAGCTTGTTTTAAACCGTATAACGCTTTCTTCAACGTGCAGAACTTTGACTTTTGGTTTCTCACAACAAAACCAGAGGGTTGTTTTACATAAACTTCCTTTTCAAGCGGTTCGTTCAAAAATGCATATTTAACACCCACTTAGTAAATGGACCAATTGTTGTTATTCACAATACCAATAACTAGCCTAATGGTTTTAATTCTAGCAACTGGTACAAATACATCTTCAAAGTCTATGCCTTCTCTTTGCAAGAATCCATTTTCAACTAATCGAGCCTTATGCTTGATTATTTCACCCTTGGGATATGCCTTAACTTTGAACACCCATGTTACACCTATTGGCTTCTTCCTGTCTGGTAGATCAACCAACTCCCAAGTCTTGTTCTTCTCAGTGGATTCCAACTTCTCCTTCATAGCACAAATCCATTTTGGATCATTCAAGGCCTCTTCCATTTTAACGGGTTCGGATTTGGCCATAAGGGCAAAATGGACAAAATCACCATCATCACTGACTTTGTTTTCTCGAAACAACTCATAATTTTGGAGTCTTTTAGGCAAACCTCTTTACTTTTTTGATCTTCTCACATTTTATTCAATTCGGGCTTCGATGGTGGCTGTTTCTGCACTTTCCAGCTCTGCAGAAACGAATTTGACATTGCTTTAACCAGTTACAGGCTGGTGCAATTCCTTTATTTCGTCAAAAATGACGTCTTGACTAATCAAAATTCACTTATTTGATGCATCATACAACTTGTAATAAATGATAGAGTGATACCCTACAAGTATAATCAATTCTCTCTTATCATCCGGCTTATTTCTAAGCTTCCCCAAAACATGTCAATATGCTACGAAACCAAAAACTCTGAAGTGATTCAGATTCGGTTTAAAACCAGGCCATGCTTCCTCCAGTGTTATCTTCTCAATATTCTTTGTTGGACACCTATTCAACAAATATGTATCCGTGAACACCGATTCTCCCCATAACTCTTTCGAAAACTTCTTCCCCTTCAACATGCTTCTCACCATGTTCATGACCAATCGATTCTTTCTCTCGGTAATATACCACTTTGCTGGAGTGTATAAGGTGGTACAACCTCATGTAATATCCCTTCTAGATCAAAAACCTCTCAAAGTCTTTTGAGACACATTCGCCTCCAACATCCGTTTTGAGCACTTTGAGTTTGTGACCACTTTGCCTCTCAACCATGGACTTGAACTTCTTAAACGCTTCGAATACCTCATCCTTTGTCTTGATGATGTATGTCTACAACTTCCTATTATGATCATCGATGAATGTGATAAAATATCAATTTCCACCAATCGAGCCAACTTGCATCGGTCCACACACAACCTAATACACCACCTCAAGGTAATTCTTGGTTCTACGACCTACATCCTTTTTAAATTTACGCTTATGTTTCTTTGCTTGCACACATTCTTCATAAATTTCAGCCGGTATGTTGATCAATGGAAGCCCCGTTACCATTCCATTCTTTTGCAAAGCATTGAGATCTCTAAAGTTGAGATGCCCAATCCTATAATGCCATATCCACTCTTCCTAACTAGCCACTGTAGCAAGAAACCTATGCTCCATAACCTTCAGCTCAACCTTGAAAGTTCTATTGGCAATCATAAGAGCTTTTAGGACCAAAACCTCATTTGCATCCATAACACATAGCGCCTTGTTCTCCATGTGAAACTTGTAACTATTCTCATGCATTTGGCCAATACTTAGAAGGTTACACTTGATTCCTGAAATATATAGCACATCCTTGATCAAGGAATGTCCACCATCCCTTCTCATGATCAAAACATCACCGATCCTATCAACCGCTAAAGTGGTGTCATCCACAAACTTCAGTTTGTTCTTCATGACACGATTGATTGTAACAAACCAATCTTTCCTCCCAGTCATATGAGTAGAACACTTGGAGTCCAAATATGATTGATCACTGCATTTCACGGCTTATTTCAAAGTCACCAATGCATTTTCTTCTGCATTTAACCAGTTAAAAACATTTACGTAACCAGATACATCATGGTTATGCAGTGTTTCCAAAACTATTGCTACTGTTGTCCCGCAACCTGCGTCTGCTACATCCCCCCTCTGTGATCATGATAAGAGTGTGTTCTCCTCATCAAACTCTTGTGTTGCAACCTTGAATTCATCCACCTGAGGTTCCTTCTTGTTCGTATTACACTCTCTTTCAAAATGACTAAACTTTTTACAAACAAAGCATTACATTATGCTCTTGTCTATCCTTTTCCTTTCACCTATAAAGTTGCCTTGACCAACATTTTTGTTGCAAGAAAATTCTAAAAAATTCCCTCTACTCTTCATGGGTCATTTGCCTTTTAATCTCGTGTCTTTCTCGTTGAAACGAGCTTGCAAAGCGATCTCCGCCTTTGCCTTATCAAAATTTCTCTTCTCCATTCTTTGCTCATGCGGCTCAGGAGAGCTTTGTAGCTCCTATTTGGTCATCATCATAACATCCTTCGATTCCTCAATCTCTACGAACTAATTGTCAAATCTTGACATTAAAGAACGCAAGATTTTTGTGACAACATACTGCTCTGTGACCGTTTCTCCACATGGTATTACTTGGTTCACCAACCGAGTAATCTTTGTTGTGAAATCATTGATAATCTCATTCTCCTCCATTTGAATCAATTCAAGTTGCGTTTGTGAGTTTGTTAAATCCCACCTTCGCCTTGTCAGCCCCTGCATATGCCTTCTCCAAGATTTTCCCCGCTTGCTTCAATGATTCGCAATCACCAACTTTCTAAAAGTTGTCTGTATCAACACATTGATGGAGAAAAAATAACGTCTTAAAATTTTTCTTCTTTTCATCCTTATGCCTTGAATTTTTTCTTCTTTTCTCATTCAAACAACATTTTCATTTATTTCCACCATTTGTCGTAATTATTCGCATCAAGGATGGGTAGGTTTGCAGGTATTCTGTCATTGGAGACTGAATTCATGTTGCACAATTTGTATTTGGTAGATCGAATAAGGCTCTTAATGCTAATTGTTAGAACTTAGAACCACACAATTGGTGAAAATTGAGTGATTGAGTGTGGAGAGAGAGAGAGAGAGAGAGAGAGAGAGAGAGAGAGAGAGAGAGAGAGGGAGAGTATAATTGAAGGTGAGAGTTTGTATTAACATTAATTGAGACACCCCTTGGGTATTTATACAAATTACAGCGGATTAGGATACAAGTAACAAAAGTTAAAAACTAAAATTAATTGTATGTAACCAATTACGCAAAACATGTAATATGTTACAATTATTTGCAAACTTAAAAATATAATATTGTGTAATTGGTTACACCTACAATAACAATAAAAGTACTACACCCTATAATCGGTTACGTCGCCACAGTAACCGGTTACAACAATTGAATTAGTAAATTTTCATAACAATTATCATCTCCACATGTCTACTATTTTTTGGGAGCAAGGGGTGTCCGCGAGCTGGTTTGGTTTAGTTTTGAGAGAATCTGATGCCCAAACCAATAAAAAATATATGGATTGGTTTGGATTAGATTTTCACATTTTTCAATAAAACTTAAATCTAACCAAACCGAGAAATAATTGGTTGGTTTGAGTTAGATTGATCGGATACAATAGACACAAATGTGCAAAAATATTTTTAAAAAAATTATAGTTTACATCAACTAATTTTCAATAATAATATAAATTTTTTAATTTTTTTCGTTTTTACATATAGGTTGTTAATGTCCCAAATGAAATTTCATTTTTCTTCATTCTCAAAATTGAATATCTTATACGTGTTACCATGATAATTATACAAATTATATGAATTAATATATGGTTGGTTTAGGTATACGGGCTTACGGGTAGAATTTTGAAAATCTGTTATCCGAATCAATTAACATCGGATTTCATTGGTTTTTTTTCGGTTTTTGTCCGAACTAAAAAATTGTCTGATCCAAACACCATGGTTTGATTTGCATTCTAGTTTGATTTGCATTTTCTCGAACCAATGAACACCCCCTAAGCTTAATGAACTTGGTTTCGTCTCCCGATATATGTTGTTAGCAACAATAATGTTGGAACCAATTTTTATTAGCAGCCCTTAGTAATATCTAAAAACCATATTATACAAATATTTTACATCTCTTAACTGATGTCGGGTGCTTCATGGTTAATAGTACTTAATGATAGTAATCGTAGGCATTCCATCATATTCTTAAATTGTGTTTAGATGAGGTAATTGAGAATTTTTAAAGAATTTAAAATTTTAAGCAATTCAAATGATTCAATTGAAATTTATTATTTTTAAATTATTTTGTTTTGATGTAGTATTAAAATGGTTAATTATTAAAATTTTGGAGTTATTTATAAATTTTAAAATTTTTGGGTCAAATTTAAAATATGAAAAACAGAGATCAATTTACAAATTTTGAAAATTTTAAGGGATCAATTTGTAAAATTTGAAAATTATTAAAGAATTATTTGCAATTTTTTTTTAAATTTTGGGGTGAATTTGAAATTTTTATGAAATATAAGGATCATTTTGCAAAATTTGAATAATTAATAATAAACAATTTAACATTCGACGAAATATATAGTGAGGAAGTAATTTCAAATTCTTTACTTTTTTTGTGTAATTTAAAATTCCCTACATTTAATTTGAATAAAATATTTCATAATTTTCATTTTAACAATTCTTCATATATTTTATCCAAACAATAGATTTTGGGGAAATCATTTTAAATTTCTTCAAAAAATTATTTCCATTCATTAAAATACTCCATCCTGTTTGGATGGTGTAGCGAGCGATTTTGGACGCGGTTCTTAAGTGCTGGTCGCTCTCTGCGGTTTGAGCTTACTACAGGTCGATTCATTTTTATCCTATTAAAGCTGATGAAGGAAGGGAAATAGATGTCTCCAATTAACCCTGCTTTGCATACTGAGTTTAAACAGCGGTCTGTTAGGTTACGGATGCTATCAATGTGGGGGGGGGCCTTTGTACTGGTTATTTGTATTTTCGCCAATACTGTTTTCTTTCTTTTTATCTTGGCAGAAGGTTTCTAGCGGGGAACAAGGATTAAGATGTTAGGACTGATACTTTTTGATGTGAGAGTATGGGATTTTGGGTTTTTGTTTAATGTGCTCGCTAAGATTTTTCTTTCAATCTTATGCCTACGTATTCCCGTTTACCGAAACAGGGAAATCAGAGCGTTCGTAGTTCCTCCTATTCTATGGGAGGAAATGGGTGTTTTGGTGTCTTGTTCAAAGCCCAAGACGTGAAGCGAAAGGTGGTTTGTATCTTGTTCAAAGCCCAAGATGTGAAGCTAAAGGTGTATTTGTGTCTTGTTCAAAGCCCAAGACGTGAAGCTGAAGGACCTCGACTTTAGAGAGAATTTGTCATCTCTAAAGAAGGGTTTGTCTGTCACAACTGTTGGGTGACTGGTTATAAAGGAGAATTACTTTAACTGGGATATGCGAATCCGGCAATGCCATAATTTCCTTTATAGGGGATTTTAACCTGAAGGAGAAGACTTTAACTTAGTGTAGAGCAATGCTATCTTTCCTTAGGAATTTCTCATGCTAAAAGAGGGACAGTGGCATGGATGTAGATGATCCAGAGGCTTGCCACTTACAGCGATTAGATGAAGGGGAAGGAGTGGTTGATGTTTGTGTACTGTGAACGAGGCACAACTTTGATGCTAAAAGGTTGATTGGATCAACCAGTGGTTTTCTTATACAAAGCCTAAGAGGAGGCTAATATGTGTCTCGTACAAAGCCCGAGAGAGAGGCGAAAAGGTTTTGACTCAACGAGGGAATCTTTTGGTATCTCGTATAAAGCCCGAGATGGAGGCTATTTGACTCAACAAGAGAGTTTTTGTATCTCGTACAAAGCCCGAGATGGAGGCTGAAATTTGTTTGGCTAAATAAGAACCTTTTTGTATCTCGTACAAAGCCCGAGATGGAGGCGAAAGGGGTTATTGACTCAACGAGGGAGTCTCTTATGTGTCTCGTACAAAGCCCGAGAGAGAGGCTAAACGTTGTTTGACTCCGCTGGGGAGAATCATTGTACAAAGCCTAAGAGAGAGGCTAACTTCATTGAAGAAGGATCATTATACAAAGCCTAAGAGGAGACTATGGTTACTGTTTCAGTTGAGTGACAGGTCCAGTATACTGATTTTGAAGAGAAAATCAGTTCTTATATGAGTAACACTGTACTCAGGGATCTGATTCAAGGATCCGGGTTATTCCTGTTCTTTAAGGAAGTGGGAAATCCGAAGGGTATTGAGACTGTTCGAGTCTACGGGTTTCCTTCCTATTTAACGAAGGGGTCACTTGAGAATGTCTTTGAGACTCAAGGAGATTAGACCGTCCAAGTCTAGAGTTTTATCTTTTTTACTATGCTTTGAGAAACAGTAGTAGACTCTATGAAAGGACTGTTCTATGAGGATGACTAGGTTATGTTCCTATACCTCTAGGAGGTCGTCGGGACAATTTGTACGAAGCCCAAGAAGAGGCTGGAAACTTTTAAGAAGCCGACGGGTCCTTGTACTAAGCCCAAGAGGAGGCTATCATTCCCGGAGGAAAAGATCATTATACGAAGCCTAAGAGGAGGTTGTGAATACTTCTAAGAAGCCGTGGGTCCTTGTACTAAGCCCAAGAGGAGGCGGGGTTGCTTTTAGGAAGCCTGTGGGTCCTTGTACGATGCCTAAGAGGAGGCCGATTGCTTTTAAGAAGCCGATGGGTCCCCAAACCCCGAAAAATTCAAGGCAAGCTATTCATTAGGAATAAATCAAGTCAGGAAAGTTTGAGAATTTGGAAGAAACTCAAGAGATGCCATTCACGGAGAAAAGATCATCTCTGGGGAGTAGGGTTTCTTGACAAGTGCTTTTAAGAAGCCTGTGGGTCCCCAAACCCCGAGAAATTCAAGGCAATGCTATTCACCGAGAATAGATCAAAGTCAGGAAAGTTCGAGAATTTGGAAGAAACTCAAGAGATGCAATTCACGGAGAAGAGATCATCTCTGGGGAATAGAGTTTCTTTGACAACTTCTACAAGTGACAGTCTATGAAAGGGTTCACAGGGAATGCTGCCTTTCATATCTCCATATTGTTTAACCCCAAGAGGAGGGAAGACTGTGTCTGGTAATCCTATGGGGATCTAGTTTTGACTATTTCTAAGAGTGATTGAAACGGCTTTACCTAGTGCTAGACGTAGTTGCCGGGGAAACTCTAAATATCTATACTATTATTACACAGTTGATATGAGTTTATGAAAGAAGACTTACAGCGAAACAGCCCCACAATACAGTTATATATATATGAGTTTGTGAAAGGAGACTTACAGTGAAACAGCCCCACAATACAGTTATATACATATGAAAGCAGTAAATGAAAGTGGGTAAACACTTACTCGGTTGTAGAGCTTCCATGCTGTTTGGTTAGTTGTTCAACAAAGAAAGATTGAAAACAACAGTATATTCAAAATCAAAGGAGAAAATGCTTTGAAAAAGAAAGATTTGGGGCTTACAGCTCAAGGAGAGGCCCAAGGTTTTATCAGTGAGCGCACTGTTTAAATTTTGTACAGAGGGACTTATACAAGTGACTGAGGCCCAAAATGTTTTCTGTACAAAGGGATGGGTCTTACACTCTATCAAGAGGCCCAAGTGAGTTTTAAGAAAAGAAATGGGTCTTACTACTCGAGGGTAGGCCCAATGGTTAATTTTGAAAAGGGCGACGGTCGCGCCGAGGTTTTGTAAACACCGTGGGACTTATACAAGTGACTGAGGCCCAAAATTTTGGTATTGACAAAGGGATTGGGTCTTACACTCTATTAGAGGCCCAAAGAGTTTAAAGAAAAGAAATGGGGCTTACAACACGAGGGGAGGCCCATAGTCTTTATTTTCAAGATGAATATTCACTTTTAAAATGCTTAAAAACAATTAAAAATGAATTTATTCACAAAAATACCAACTATATTAAATAAATAATATAAATTTGATTTTTTTGTAGAATAAAATATTTTACTATTTTTGTGATTTTTCAGAAAAAGAACCAATAAAAAATAATCAAAATTGAGGGAGTTATTAATTTTCCAAATCATTAAAAAAAACAATATGAAAAATGAGAAAATATAAAAAAAGAGGGGTTGGGTCTTACACTCTATTAGAGGCCCAAAGTGTATTTTTGTACAAAATATGGGGCTTACAACTCAGGGAGAGGCCCAAAATATGTTCAGTTTGAAAATGGCGATTGCGCCGAGATTTTTAACGTATCGGGACTTATACAATAGCTGAGACCCAAAATTGTTTCGTTAAAAAAAAGGGTTGGGTATTACACTCTAATAGAGGCCCAAATGTTAAAAAATGAAAAGAAATGGGACTTACAGCTCAAAGAGAAGCCTAGTTGATTTTCGTTTGAAAATGGCGATCGCGCCGAAGTTTTCTTTTAACGCAGAGGGACTTATACAATAAGTGAGGCCCAAAAAGGTTTTGGTTAAAAGGGGATTGGGTCTTACACTCTAATAGAGGCCCAAAGTGTTTGAAAAAGATTTGTTAGGGTGAAAATCAAAGAAAACCCCAATTTCATTTTTTAGGCATTTTTTCAAGAAAAATTAAGTAAAAAAATTATAAAAACATCAAATAAAATCATTAAATAATGATTAAAGTTTATGAAAAAAAATATTTTATCAACATAAATATTTAAAATCATTTTGGTTTTAAAAATCAAGAAAAAAAGAAATCATTTTAAAAGCATTTAAAACAATATAAAACACTATTTTTAAATATATTAAAAATAATACTTTTTTTGTGATTTTTTGTGGATTAAAATATTATGGGGTATGAATTGGAAAATGATGATTTTTTTGCTATGTGAAAAAAATTGGTTGAGTTTTGAAAATAAAAAGTAAGAAAAAGAGGAAAGATATCAAAATATCATCTCCGACATTTCTTTTGGGGTAAAAACGAGTACCGAAACTTTAATTTTCAACACGTTTTTATCTAATTTCAAACACTCATAACTCTCTCAATTTTTATCGGAATTAAGATCCGGAAGAGCCTATCTTGACCGATTTTTCGCAAGGAATCCGATGGTATTACTCACGCACACGGAAAATCGACGTATAAAACGCAGAAATTAAAAAACCAAAACTGCTATCGTTTAAAAACATCGTTCCGCGTCGAATTTCCAACACGCGTAACTCTCTCGATTCTTAACCGAATCAAGATCCGCAAGAGCCTATCCTGACCGATTTTTCGCAAGGAATCCAATGGTATTACTCACGCGCACGGAAAATCAACACATAAAACGCAGAAATTAAAAAACAAAAACTGCTATCGTTTAAAAACAGCGTTCCGCGTCGAATTTCCAACACGCGTAACTCTCTCGATTTTTAACCGAATCAAGATCCGAAAGAGCCTATCCTGACCGATTTTTCGCAAGGAACCCAATGGTATCGCACATGCACGCTGAAACTCAACGTACAAAACGCAGCGATAAAAGAACCAGAGCTGCTACGTTTAAAAACATCGTTCCGTGTCGAATTTCCAACACGCGTAACTCTCTCGATTTTTAACCGAATCAAGATCTGCAAGAGCCTATCTTGACTAATTTTTCGCAAGGAATCCAATGGTATCACTCACGCACACGGAAACTCGACACACAAAATGCATAAATTAAAAAACCAAAACTGCACGTTGTTTTCGACGCCGTTTCGGGTAAAATTTCCAACGCGCGTAACTCTCTCAATTTTCATCGGAATTGAAATCCGTAAAAACTTATCTTGATCGATTTTTCGCAAGGAATACAATGGTATTATTCACGCACTCGAAAAATCACTGTACAAAGCGAAAAAACAGAACCACTATCGTTAATTCGACGTCGTTTCGCGTAAAATTTCCAACGCGCGTAACTCTCTCAATTTTCATCGGAATTGAAATCCGTAAAAACCTATCTTGACCGATTTTTCGCAAGGAATCCAATGGTATTACTCATGCAAACTAAAACTTAATGTATAGAACACACCAATGAAAAAAAACAGAACTAGATATGATTTCAAAACAACCAAAAGTCCACATAAAAACATGTCAAAATGCAAACAGTGGGAGGATCACAACATACACATTAAGAACTACATTTTTGCCTCAAGAATTGTTTAATATGATGCATGTATGTGGACAACAAAGGAAAACATGATTCAAAGAATTCAAGTTGTGGATTTTACCTCTTTTTTGGAGATTTTGGGCAACCTACCAAGTGCTTTGTTCCAGAAATGATTTGATGCTTTGGACAACCTCAAATGACCTCTTAGAAGCTTTTAGGATGGTTGGAATCAGCTAGAAACCTCTGGAGTAAGTTTGTGCATTTTCTCGCGAAATGGTAAAAAACGGCCAAAATGCCAACTCTCTCAAATGGTGTTCCAGAGGTGTGGCACCATTTGGGACAGTTCAAGGATGATATTTAGAGTGTGTTTGAGGTTTTATCTGGTTTGGAAAGTGACTGAATCAAGACATGGCTTGAAAAATGCAAAAAAGTGTCATTTTGAGGTTTTGAGAGGTGACTTTGTGATGTTGTGATTACATGTCACTTTTGATGGTTTGCACAGCTTACATATGATATATATGAGGTGTGTGTGTGATTAGTTTGAGTGGAATTGCTCTCTAGCTCAAAAACTCAGAATTTCCTTACTAAAGAAGACATTTTGGAGTGAAAGAGAGAATTTGAGGAAAGCATCTGTTTGATGGCTTTGGTGTACTCAAACTGAACACAAATGAGCTCTATTTATAGTGGAACAAGTTTTTTTTGGGATCCACAGTGAATGGTGGCTGCAGCAGAGGTTTGGCCAATGTTGGCCAATGAAAATGCAAGTCTCTTCTAGCCATTGACTAGAGGTTAGGGCTCAGAGCTTTGGTTCCCTAGTTGTTGGATAAGTCTTGACTGATTTCAGATGAGAATGGCTCAGTCCATGCCACCTCTAAGCATCCATTAAATGCTCCAAACCAAAATTGGAGTTTTGTCCCTCTTTTAGGGATTTCTAGGCTTTGGCATGCTTTTCTTTGTTCCTTGGACTTGGGAGGTTCATGGATCAGATCATCCCACTTGGATTTGATCCTTAGATGTGTCCAAACTGATGACAAGGCTTGAAAATTCGTGTGGCACACAAAATGTGCAAATCTGCCCCTGAAAACTTCAGCTTCAGCAAGCCCTTTTGTAAGATCCATAACTCCCTGCTCGAGTATGCTACATGGACGTTCTAGGACTTTTCGGAAAGCTTAGATGACGTACTTCAACTTTGATGTTTGGCCCTAGACCTGGTTCAACTTGGATCATGGAGAAAAACAGCCTTGAAGTTGGGACATTGTGCTGAAATTACAAGGCAGATTTTTGGCTAAGTGTTGAAAAATGTCAATTTTAGGTTTTTAGCCATTTTGATCCAAGCATAACTCAAAATCCTTAATGAATTGGACTTAGGTCTAGTTGAAGTTTTTGTAGAGGGTAATGAGGGCTACAAATCAAGTTTTGGATGGGGAAAAATGGCTTTGTGGTTTAGGAGTTATGATCCTCCAAAGTTGGTACCCTTGCCACTTTTTTTCATAACTTAGAAAAATTTCTAAGTTTTTATGGTTACCGCTTTTACAAGTTATCCCACTTTCTTTGATTTTTCTTGATGAATGATGATTCCAATCACACATTAACATCATTTTAGGATTAAAAAACCATTTTTATGAAAAATCTCAAAAAGTCAAAGTTTGACTTTTGTGCACAGTTGACTTTTTATCAAATGAATTCCAAACTGTGCGATTCTTCAGGAAATCATGTCCTTGACCTAAATCAAAATTGATGGACATGTTCCATGGGTGTTATAGGGTGTATTTAATCGTGCCCCACGGCTTGAGAGCATGTCCTGATCAAAAGTCAAAGTTACAGTTGACTTTTCTCGCGAAACCCCAACTGTGGTTCAGATGAAATTGAAACTTGTTGCTCAAGCTTCTTGGGTCAATCCATTGTTGCAAATGGATCAACGTGGTATGTTGGAGACCCTCAAATCATGTCTTGAGGTCTTGGCTCATGATTTGTCCCAAAAGTCAACTTAGGGGTGAATTAGGTCAAGAAACCCTAATTCCTGATTTTTTATGTATGCATCCCCTGAGGCTAAATTGACTTGATGATGGGGTTTATGATGTTCCATGGAGCATTTTAGGTTATGCTTTGAAGCATTGGCTCATGCCCAGAGGAAAATTTCCATCTGGAGGCCCTAGTCGACCAAACCCTAATTTGGTGACACTGGCGATCCTGAGGCTTGATCCACCTAGAAGGGAGCAGCCTTGTGCTTAATACTTGAAGTGGGAGTCCTCTTGATCCATTGTGGATATTTGAGAGGCTAGACAAGTTGAAGATCATGTCATTCCTTGATTGATCCTTTGTCTAAGAGCTCTGCGAGGGCTTGAAACCCTAAATCCTGTTTGTAGTGAATGCTCACCCACCTTTAGGGAGACTAATGAGGTATGATGGTCCATCCATATTGTGCTGATGATTTGCACAATGATGGGAAATCTTAGTGGTTAAAATTTGGGGTATGACAGATGCCCCTATTTAATCTTCTTGGACCCGAAGGTGTGAATGGCGAAGGTATTCGGGCATTCGGGGTGCAATAGGATTAAATATCGGAATACCCGAAATTTTGATGGTAGTTATGAATGGTAGCTTACGCATTAATCTTCTTTACCTAAGCGAAGATGCTTAGAAAAAGTAAACTTCCCCTCGATCCTGGTCTTCAGCCAAGGAGCTGGTCTCAGTTTTTTTTTGAAATAAACTTCCCCTCGATCCTGGTTTCCTACCAAGGAACTAGTCTTAGTTTCTTTTGTAAACTTCCCCTCGATCCTGGTTTCCTACCAAGGACCTGGTCTTAGTTGCTGAAATAAACTTCCCCTCGATCCTGGTTTCCTACCAAGGAACTGGTCTCAGTTTCTTTTGTCAATAAACTTTCTTGACAAGGAACGCTATTAGTAGCGGTTTTCCTTCAAACTTCTCGCCGAATTTTCCTGAGGAGATGCCATTTGAGTGGAAAAAGATTTGATGTCAGACTTGCTGGGGAACCCATTCGTCTGAATTGTAGAAGTGCACAAACTTCTCTATTTTGGAGATGCCATTTGTCGAT
The DNA here is from genome assembly GCA_022829125.1 of Lathyrus tuberosus. Lineage (NCBI taxonomy): Eukaryota > Viridiplantae > Streptophyta > Magnoliopsida > Fabales > Fabaceae > Lathyrus > Lathyrus tuberosus. Next base: position 1,075,004 of record JALAZF010000409.1, on the reverse strand, counting down.
TCTACTGGGGAAAGCGAGTCTCTTGAGAGACTGTTTACGTTTGGGGTCTTACATCATACTTTTCTCGGGATCTTTCCGGAGAAACGCCATATGATGGGATCTAATTTTGAGGTGCCAATGACCTTTTCATCAGTGGTTTTTTCGGAGAAAAACTGCCGTACCGCCGAATCTCTGATTAAGAGGCTTTCTCTGGGGATTTTCCTTAATCCGGGAAAGCAAGGATATCATCTTCAATGGTGAAGAGTGATATTTGTTGAAAGTTTTCTCTGGCTTTTCAGAGGTTCAAGTTATCAAAGTGGTCAAAAACCATCTCTAATCCAGAGATAAACGGGAGAGAGATTGCTTAGATGATTCACTTCCTAACGAGGCAAGGTCTGACAACTCGATTGAGAGGACTTATCACTAGGGGATAAGAACGACTAGAGTGATAGTGATGCAATATGAATGTGAATGCAAATCAATAATGCATGATGTATGTATGTATATGCGGACAAAACTGACGCAACATACAGACTAAGGATGAACACGACTGGATACTCGGCCCCAGTGGGGCATGTAGAAATATCGCTGGTTCAAGATAGCAATTCTGCCTTGCTTAGGAGAAACGGTCCCTGTTGGGAGCGACGCTGGTCGGGCTTAGGAGATGAGAACTCGGCCGAGGATGTCAGACGAAACATGGTCTCTAACATTGCTGATCCTTCATTCAGGCGTACTGGTCTAGAAGGAGTACTTTGATTCTGCACTTTGAGGTTCGAACACCTTTGGAGACGCGGTTGATGTTCTTTCGATGTTTAACAGTCAAAAGAAATTGCCATCTCTATTTTAAAAAAGCAAAAAAAGTTTTAACAAGTAAATTCATTTTTGTTTCATTTCAAGAATCGTTAATCATGTTAACAACGTCGTTCTGTAAAGCTAAAACAAATAAGAATTACAAACAAAAGCACAAGGGCTCAAATTTTATTGATAAGATGGAAATCAACCAAACGCGTGATTCCAAAGAGTATTTACAAAGTTTGAAAATGGTAATTTTCAGGGAAAAGGGCTACGTTGAAACATAACGACCACTATCCTTCTACCAACTTTGAATTCGGGACATCCTGAGCTTCTGTCGAAGATGACCTTGACTGGAGTTTTCCTCCGATGGATGCTGTAACTGCTGCTGCTGAGGGACTTGCCTCTGTTGAACATAGTTACTTGCCATTATCCCTAATTTTTGCCTGGATTGTACTATGAGATTTCCAATCCACCGGGATGGTTTTTTTTTCATGTCTCTAACTTTTGCCTGGACCGCCCTTTCGGGTTTTCAATCCACCGAGACGTTTTTTTTTTTAGTTTAGGCGAAGTATTTCTTGACTACATCAACATTTGTGGGGTAGGCAAATTCCTCTCCGTCCATGGTTGCAAGTCTCAAGGCACCGCCTGAGAAAGCTTTCGTGACCACATAGGGGCCATCATAATTCGGAGTCCACTTGCCCCGAGAGTCAGTGAGAAATGATTGTATCTTCTTAACCACGAGGTCTCCTTTTCTGAAGATACGAGGTCGGACCTTTTTGTCGAATGCCCTTTTCATTCTTTGCTGATATAACTGACCGTGGCATAGTACCGTGATTCGCTTCTCTTCGATCAGGTTCAGTTCGTCGTGTCGACTTTGACACCATTCAGCTTCTGAAAGCTTCGTTTCCATCATTACTCAGATTGACGGGATCTCTACTTCTATGGGGAGCACTGCCTCCATGCCATATACTAGAGAGAAATGGGTAGCCCCAATTCCGTTTCCGTAATGATTGATAGCCCTGTCAAAGATAAGTCCGCATTAGGAACCTGGTTCTGGCCCTTCGCTGGGTAACAGTTCATCGCAGTCTTTCATTTTTAGATACATGACATCTTCGTCTGGGAAGTCAAACCCGATTGATTCTTGATCGTCAATCGGTTGATGAGCCAAATGATCGGCTAAAATACTTCCTTTAACGGCTTTCTGAGAGTGATACTCTATGTCATATTCTGATAACAGCATCTGCCAACGGGCAATTCTTCCCGTAAGAGCAGGTTTTTCAAAAACGTACTTGATTGGATCCATTTCTGAGATCAACCAAGTAGTATGACGAATCATGTACTGGCGAAGACGTTTGGCCGCCCAAGCCAAAGCACAGCAAGTTTTCTCGAGCATCGTGTACCGAGTCTCGCAGTCGGTGAATTTCTTGCTTAGATAGTAAATGGCAGACTCTTTCCTTTTGGTTTCGTCTTGTTGGCCAAGTACACATCCCATTGAGTCCTCCAGAACTGTGAGGTAAATGATCAGTGGTCTTCCTTCCACTAGAGGTGATAGAATCGAAGGATTCAACAGATATTCCTTGATACTGTCGAAGGCGGTTTGGCAATCTTCTGACCAAACGCAATCATGGTTCTTTTTGAGTAACTTGAAGATCGGCGCACACGTGGCGGTCATAAGGAATATGAGTCTGGAGATGTAGTTCAAACGTCCCAGGAATCCTCTGACTTGTTTTTCAGTTTTCGGAGAAGGCATTTCTTGAATGGCCTTGACCTTGTCAGGATCAACCTCAATTCCTTTCTGGCTGACGATGAACCCTAGTAGTTTCCCTGAATGGACACCGAAGGTGCACTTGTTGGGATTCAATCGGAGCTTGAATTTTCTTAGACGTTCGAATAGTTTTGACAGGTGGGTCACATGCTCCTCTTCTGTTCTAGATTTAGCAATCATATCATCGACATATACCTCTATCTCTTGGTGTATCATGTCATGAAACAGAGTAGTCATGGCCCTTTGATAGGTTGCCCCGGCGTTCTTCAAACCGAACGGAATTACCTTGTAACAAAAGGTACCCATGGGGTAATGAATGAATTTTTCTCCATGTCTTTCGGCGCCATTTTGATCTGGTTATAGCCCGAGAATCCATCTATGAAGGAGAAAACTTTGAACTTTGCTGTACTGTCTACCAGCATGTTAATGTGTGGTAAAGGAAAGTCGTCCTTTGGACTTGCCTTGTTCAGATCTCTGTAATCAACACACATTCTGACCTTTCCGTCCTTTTTGGGAACGGGTACGATGTTGGCTAACCATTGAGGATATTCAGATGTAGCGAGGAAACCTGCGTCAATCTGTTTTTGTACCTCCTCTTTGATTTTGATGGCCATGTCCGGGTGAGTCCGTCTTAACCTTTGCTTTACGGGCGGACATTCCGATCTTAACGGTAGGTGATGTTCCACGATGCTGGTATCCAACCCTGGCATATCCTGATAGGACCAAGCGAATACATCGGGGAATCCTTTGAGAAGCTTTATCAAACCCTCTCTGGCAGTTGGACCGAGCAGTGCCCCAATCCTGATTTCTTTTCTCTCTTTTTCTGAACCCAAGTTTACCGTTCCCAACGGCTCTTTGTGAGGTTCAATGGACCTTTCCTCTTGTCTGAGTAATCGGGAGATCTCTTCTGGAATTTCGTCGTCATTTTCTTCTTCAGCCTCTAATACCGGGAACTCAAAGTTGGGAGAAGGCATCGGATCGTATGTTTCAACGAGGTTTAAAACAAGCAATCTGCATGATGTGATGATTCGTGTTTAGAAGAGATTGAGAAAATGCAAGTGTGTGCAGTGTTTTTATTTTATTACTACTTGTTTTTATTTGAATTGTTTTTTAGGATTACCATTTTCTGAAAAAGCAAAAAGAGAAAACAGCAATTAATGCGGAAATTACAGAACGACGTTATTTCATTAATGAACAAGTCGACTCTTGAAACTATAGCCCTATAAAACAAAACTCTGTCGCTTCGGGCAAAGCGAAGAGGGAAATTTACAGAAAGTGAACCCTATTAAAACATCCGTTTCACCTGGGCAGGGTGAAAGGTTAAAGATGGCAATTACTTTGACTGGTGAACGGCCTTCGGAACCTCGACGACAACCCATTGGCGGCGAACTCCTCGGTGAATCACAAAGTCTATCACCTTCCTTGATTTATCTTCAGAAATGACGCTGATTTCTGGTGGACCGGGATCATTGGAATCTGTCTCCCAGGCAGAGTTGTCGTAGGAGGATTCCTCTGTTGTATTCTGCAGAGCATTTATGCTATCAGCTGTATCTCCCCATCCAGTTGGCTGGATGTCTTCGAGCCTGATACGAGAGCTTTCGGGAGCAGTGTACTTGACCATAAAGTCGAATTTTCCACTCGGTTGTCCCAAGTTGTCCCACACTTCTTTGGAACTGGAGGAGTCATCTCTCTCGATGACGTTGACCTCAGGGAAAGCATAGTTGATGAATTCAAGTCCTGCAAACGTTGCAAATTCATCGTCATGTTGAGTAGTTTCCGAATGACCTGAGTGGTGATCCCATGACATGGTGGGGACACAGGTATTCTGTTCAATGACGCTTAGCTGAGTTTCATTACTCGGCTGACTTTCCTGCCCCAAGTCTCCTGGGTAAGGTTGCCACATTGGCAGACCATCCATTGGGCCATAGTAGCTGTAGTCAAAATTGTCTTTCATCAGAGTGTCTTCCTCTAATGAATTGGCGGAGCACGACATCCTTCCGGATCATAATCTCCGTATATCATTTCGACATCTAACCTTGGTATAAATCTCGGACTTTCTGTAGGAAAGCAAAAAGACATAGGCACCTCTTCCTGAGACATATAACCGTCCTTGTTAAGATAGGACTTCCATTCTTCATCTGTGTCAGAGGGATCTTCCTCGTTGATAGCATGAACTGTCTGAGACACTGGGTGAAGGAAACCTCCACTGTGGAAGAAGTTTTGAAGGGGATGAAGACTTTCATCGTTAGCAGTTGTCTGGGTACAGGTTGTAGAAAAACCAAGACCCTTCTTTGTTTTATTGTCAATAGGAATGACAAGCTGTCCCTATTCGATTGTATCGGTACTCTCGACCGCTTTGATAGCATCGTTGTATGAGGAAATCGAGGTTCCTTCTTTGAACTGATTGTCCTTGCTTACCGACAGTGCTTGGAACTGCGTTCCAATAATCTCCTCGGGTTCTACACAAGTAGATGATGATAGGTTACTCACAAGCAAGGCTTGTTCCCCACAAACCGTGACAAGTTGATTGTTCTGAACGAACTTTAGCTTTTGGTGGAGGGTTGAAGTAACCGCTCCAGCTTGATGTATCCAAGGTCTTCCTAATAAACAACTGTATGTTGCCCGGATGTCCATGACCTGGAAAGTGACTTGGAAAGTATGAGGACTGATAGTTATGGGAAGATCAACTTCGCCGATAACCGTTTTTCTGGATCCGTCGAATGCTTTGACGACAATCTCGCTGATTCTCATTGGAGGGCCCTTGAATGATAATTGCATCAAAGTGGACTTCGGCATAACATTCAGGGCTGACCCTGTGTCTACCAGTATGCTGGCTAAAGCATCGTCCTGGCAGTTAACTGTAATGTTGAGCGCCATGTTATGACGGCGACCCTCTTCAGGTAACTCCTCATCACTAAATCCCAAATTATTGCAGGAAGTGATGTTAGAGACAATGCTATCGAACTTTCTGATTGTTACATCCTGTTCCACAAAGGCTTGCTCCAAGACTTTCTGTAGAGCCTCTCTGTGTGCTTCTGAACTGAGTAACAGTGATAATACCGAGATCTTTGAAGGAGTCTGTAACAGTTGATCGACAATGTTGTATTCACTCCTTTGGATGAGCTTCAGCATCTCATCATTGTTTTTTGAAAGGTCGGGATTACTGGATTGACCGATTGGTGGATCGGGAGCTTCTGTCTGAAGTTCCTTTTCTTTATTAACTTCCCCAACCCCTCGGTTGAGGATTCTACCACTCCGTGTTACTCGACTGATGTCTGCAATATTCACGACGGAGGGTAATGGAATTTCCTTTCCATTCTCAATTGTTGTTGCACCGTATTTGTAAGGGATAGCCTTAGTTGATTCATACGGTAGTGGTCCCGGTAGATAGATGACTATGGGAACCTTCTGATTTTTCTGACCATCATAAGTAATCTCGATCCGTTCCCGGTTGGGAACTTTAGATTCGTCAAGTAGAGGGATGATGGCAAAAACATCTCTGGTCCTGTGATGACCAGAAATTGTGACAACATCCTCGACTTGATCAGCAAGGTAGTTCAGCGTCCAGTTGATGGGTCCGGAACCTAGATATGGACGAATCTCTCCACGATCCACCTGCCCTTGGAGAGCTGCTCGCACAAGGTAACACCCTTGGTTACTTTCCGAACAGACGCTACAACGATCGTAATTGTGTGGTGGCACCTGGCCACGCCCACTTTGAATACAATGTAACCTCACTAGGTTACCTTCCACTGATCGGACATCCTGACTTTGACGACGAGTAGGATTCCTGTTACTGATACTAATTTGCTGAGTATCTTCATCCATATAAATTGGCATCCACCAATGATTTAACAAGTGCTGAAATACCTCCTGGACAAGGGTACAACCTCGATCATTTTCGCAACATGCTTTACAATTTTGATAGTCGTGTGATATTAAGAATCCGAGTCGGACCTGCTCAGCATGTAACTCTACCAGGTTGGTATTCATCACGCGAATATCGAAGATCTGAACCATATTGATCTGATAAGGGTTCCTATCATGGTAGTCTTAGATCCATCCAAGATCCATCTGACGCTGGAGGGCCTCTTGTATGAAAGAGCATCCCTGTTTGTTTACCGAGCAAGTCAGACAAGAACTGTAATCATGTCGCAGCAGATTATGATACTGGCTTTGCCTTGAGTGCATCGCCACCAAGTTGGCATTCATTGCACGGATGTCGTGGTTTTGAATGACGTTGGAGTTCGTATAGACCATGTTAACTCCACGAACTCGGTGCTCTTGGATCCATCCGAGATCCATCTGTTCCTGTAGAGCTGATTGAACTACCGAACATCCTTGGTTGTCTTTAGAGCAGATATCATACTGGTGATAGTTATGAGGTGGCACATGGCCATATCTACTCTGTCTACAATGAATCTTGACCAGATTGGTCTTTAACAAGAGTACATCGTGAATTTGATAGACATTGTTAGTCTCTTTCTCAATCAGATTGACTGCAACTTTCTCATGTTGAGGCAGCGGGTTCGTGAGAACATTGGGATTCGTATCTTTGAAAGATAAGAGCCCGCTCCTAACAAGCTTTTGCACGTCGGACTTGAAATTGAGACAAGTCTCAATGTTATGCCCTGAACCTCCTTGATGATAAGGGCATGTCTGATCCACCTTAAACCAAAAAGGCGGATTTTTCAGTACTGTAAGAGCAGACTTAGTCTGGATGTGCCCCTTAGCCAATAGTAACGGAAATAATTCTGCGTACAACATGGGTATAGGATCAAACCCTGATGGTCGTGTTGTACGGTTGTTGTTATATGGAGGACGAGCCTGCTGAAGAGGCTGTTGTGTCCTTTGCTGATCAGGTTGGCTCTGCACAACCTGAGGTTGATACGTAGGAATAGGCACAGGGGTAATAGCAGGAGTCACAGTTGCTACTGGCTGATAACGCCGCCTTTGCTTTTCGAGAGAGATATTCCCAATATCTTGCTCTTTTTTCTTAGGGAGAGCACTACCGTATTTTTTAGTGCCGCTCGTCGATCCAGTGTCTTTTACCAAATGTCCTTCTCGGACGGCTTCCTCAAGACGTATGCCCATGCCGACCATCTCGGTGAACTGGCAACCATTCGGTCATAGTAAAATGAGTTTAAGGTCTTTAAGAAGATCTTTGTCATCTCTTTTTCCTCAAGAGGTGGACAAATTTGAGCGGCAATTTCACGCCACCTTTGAGCATACTCCCTAAAGGTTTCCTTGTCCTTTTGTGACATTGATCTGAGTTAATCTCTGTCGGGTGCCATGTCCAAATTGTATTTGTATTGTTGGACAAAGGCAGTGCCAAGATTTCTGAAAATGCTGATCGTAGCACGGTTTAAACCCATGTACCATTTGAGTGCGGCACCGGTTAAACTATCCTGGAAGTAGTGAATCAGTAGGTCCTGATTCTCCGTCTGAGCTGACATCCGCCGAGCGTACATCACCAGATGGCTTTGAGGGCAAGAGTTACCCTTGTATTTTTCAAAGTCGGGCACTTGAAATTTGTGCGGGACTTTCACATTTGGGACCAAGCAGAGATCTGCGGCGTCCTTTCCGAATAGATCCTGACCGCGAATGGCTTGCAGTTCCTTCTGCATTTCCAAGAACTGCTCCTGGAATTCCTCCATTCTGTCAAACATAGTTTCCTTCTTACCAGAAGGTGTCTGTGGAATCTGTCCTTCCGGGACAGTGTGCACCACAGGGGGTGGTACCGTGACTACGGCAGTGAGTCTTGGCGTTTCCCGAAGTTTGTAACCTTCAGGAGTCTTCAGTATGCCCCTGGCATCTTCGCTTTCCCGAAGTTTGTAACCTTCAGGCCCAACGGCTTCTGTTGCGATTCCCTGATCTTCAGTGATCGGTAGAACATATCCTCCCGGGATATAGTTGACAGGCATGCCCCAAGGGCGATCTTTCGGCATTTGATACCTAGGATCATACTTATCCACTATGGGCGTTGAGGTGATCTCTGAGATCACAGTTCTTTGTAGCTGAGCTTCTGCCATGGCTTGCATGTCGTTACGAAGCTTTCTCATATCCTCTCTCAGAGCGTCGATTTCTTCTTTCAACTCTCTGTTTTCTTCCTCAAGATCATCCATCTTTTTCTGACGATTGGCCCGAGTATTATACGAATGAGACAGTTTGACTCTAGAACCGAGACACAAACGTGAGATTCGTAGGTAAGAAGAATGCGTTACATGAGAATGATGAATGCAATGATTATATTAATTGTTTTTTTGGTTTAATCAAAATAAACTTCGACAATTAGATTGCAAATATCAAACGGTGGGGAAACCCCTTTTTATTGAAATTCAAAGGATTACAGAAATGGAAATACAGTAGATTACAAGATGCAGAAACAAAAACCTAAGCTAATGGGTCCCGAGTCCTCTCTGAAGAGAAATCGGGTGCTGATTCTGATATCTTCCTTTTCTTTGACCGGGGCTCTTGGGCCGTTGTCGGGTTGTCATTCCTTTGCCAGGTGAAAGGAGCGAGCAAATTCCTTTGGTCGTCTTGATTCTCTACAGCATGTTGCTCCAAAATTTCAATCAGAGCGTCCTTATCTTTTAGTAATTGCTGTATTTTGATGCACTCTACGTCGAGGGTGCAGTACTTGTTCTTCCAAGACCTTCTCTCCTTTTGAATTTTGTTGAGAGTAACCTGAAGCTTTTCAGTTTCCGTCATGAAGTACATGACAGATTCCCTCGGCGGAAGAATTCTGTAACGAGGATAAGGCATCTTTATCTTGAGAGCTCTAGTTTGTACCCAATGGAGATAAGGCTCCACCGAGACACAGTCCGGTTTTCCCAGAGACTCTCGTCCTTTCTTATGAACATGCTTCCAAGCGTGCACTATTTCCATCTTTAGTGCTCTGTCATTTTCTCCTTCTCTGAAGAAAAGACCTTCCAGATGAACACCCAGTGGGATGTGTCTCATCGGGTATCCAAATTGACGGCGAACCAATACCGGATGGTAATTGATTCCTCCTTTAGTTCCTATAAGGGGTACGTTGGGGAAGTTTCCACAATGGTCAATGATTATGATTCCCTCATAAATCCTATTACACCAATCTATATCAGAGTTGGTAAGAGACATGATCTTCTGCGACCAACGTAAGGCACTCTTGCAATCCCAAAAAGCAGCAGACTTGGGCAAGTGAGAGATAAACCATTTGTAAAGCAAAGGTACACAACATGCGATCTCCCCTCCGTTGTACAAATTTCCCAGGTGTACAGAATGATACGCATCTGCGAGCAAAGTCGGCACAGGATTTCTAATGAGAAAAACCTTAATGGAGTTAATATCGACGAAGTTATTGATGTTAGGAAACAAAAATAACCCGTAGGTGAGCAAGACAAAGATGCTTTCAAAAGCAATCCCGTTCCCTATACTAGCAAAGTACAGAGCTTTCTTTGTTAAGAACTGGGCTGGCAAACCTTGGATGCCACCCTTAATAGTCATGTGAGTCTTGACCTCAGACTCGTCCAAATGAATTGCTCTTGCAATGGTCTGATTCTTTGGAATTTCTTCCAGTCCAGAAAATGGAGCTCGATCAGTGATATGTAGATCAATCAAATGAGAATACTCCTCCAGCGTTGGTGCGAGCTGGTAATCCGGGAATGTGAAACAGTGATAAACCGGATCGTAGAATTGAATGAGCGCATCCATGATTCCCTCAATCACATGGACTTTTAACAGTGGTAGCAGACCTCCGTGCTTGGCTCTGAAAGCCTCAGGGTTAGTGTTCATCCTTGCTAACCTTCTCAAATCCCCTAGTTTTGGAACCTTGAAGATGTACGTATGAGTTCTCCTTCTACCAAAATCCATTAGCGTAATCCTCTTCTCTTATTAAATGAATGCATGAATGCAGCACACAAAAACATAGAAAAAACATGGGGTCAAAGGGTCGTTGTCATGAAGTTCAGGCTCTACCCATCCCCAAAGGTTTATACTAGGGTGATTTTTGTACCTGTACTCATTATCATCAGCTCCTCCCAGGAAAGCAAAACAACAAGCGGATCGGCAGCGAGTTGTAGTGCAATCTTAGAGTAAGTGCCATTCACCGAGAATAGATCACCAACCTCAAATGAGGGTAGTATCGCGTAACACCTATTTCCGATAGTTTCCGCACTACGAAAGGGTTTGGCTCCTCAGCTTCTCAGGCATCACAACCGACCCATTGTCTAGGTGAGAGAATGGTTACATTAGGATGCCTCCACTGAGGTTGATGGTCGACCCCGTCGCCATCACTTATCTTAAGTGTATACTCAATCTTTCCACATACGACATCACCCGCATTCCCATTAGCAGAAAAATAAACATGTATAGCAATTAGGAAAAGCAGTATATATATTTGTCCTAAACATCCTAAACCTTTAAAGCTATGAATCTTAAGTTCCTGACAGAAATGGGTTCCCTGGCGGAAGCCCCAATCTGTGGTATTCACACAAGAGATGAAAAGAAGAAAAAGGAAAGAAGCTGAAGAGATAGGCCCCACGGTGGGCGCCATTTTTCTGTAGCGAGCGATTTTGGACGCGGTTCTTAAGCGCTGGTCGCTCTCTGCAGTTTGAGCTTACTACAGGTCGATTCATTTTTATCCTATTAAAGCTGATGAAGGAAGGGAAATAGATGTCTCCAATTAACCCTGCTTTGCATACTGAGTTTAAACAGCGGTCTGTTAGGTTACGGATGCTATCAATGTGGGGGGGCCTTTGTACTGGTTATTTGTATTTTCGCCAATACTGTTTTCTTTCTTTTTATCTTGGCAGAAGGTTTCTGGCGGGGAACAAGGATTAAGATGTTAGGACTGATGCTTTTTGATGTGAGAGTATGGGATTTTGGGTTTTTGTTTAATGTGCTCGCTAAGATTTTTCTTTCAATCTTATGCCTACGTATTCCCGTTTACCGAAACAGGGAAATCAGAGCGTTCGTAGTTCCTCCTATTCTATGGGAGGAAATGGGTGTTTTGGTGTCTTGTTCAAAGCCCAAGGCGTGAAGCGAAAGGTGGTTTGTATCTTGTTCAAAGCCCAAGATGTGAAGCTAAAGGTGTATTTGTGTCTTGTTCAAAGCCCAAGACGTGAAGCTGAAGGACCTCGACTTTAGAGAGAATTTGTCATCTCTAAAGAAGGGTTTGTCTGTCACAACTGTTGGGTGACTGGTTATAAAGGAGAATTACTTTAACCGGGATATGTGAATCCGGCAATGCCATAATTTCCTTTATAGGGGATTTTAACCTGAAGGAGAAAACTTTAACTCAGTGTAGAGCAATGCTATCTTTCCTTAGGAATTTCTCATGCTAAAAGAGGGACAGTGGCATGGATGTAGATGATCCAGAGGCTTGCCACTTACAGCGATTAGATGAAGGGGAAGGAGTGGTTGATGTTTGTGTACTGTGAACGAGGCACAACTTTGATGCTAAAAGGTTGATTGGATCAACCAGTGGTTTTCTTATACAAAGCCTAAGAGGAGGCTAATATGTGTCTCGTACAAAGCCCGAGAGAGAGGCGAAAAGGTTTTGACTCAACGAGGGAATCTTTTGGTATCTCGTATAAAGCCCGAGATGGAGGCTATTTGACTCAACAAGAGAGTTTTTGTATCTCGTACAAAGCCCGAGATGGAGGTTGAAATTTGTTTGGCTAAATAAGAACCTTTTTGTATCTCGTACAAAGCCCGAGATAGAGGCGAAAGGGGTTATTGACTCAACGAGGGAGTCTCTTATGTGTCTCGTACAAAGCCCGAGAGAGAGGCTAAACGTTGTTTGACTCCGCTGGGGAGAATCATTGTACAAAGCCCAAGAGAGAGGCTAACTTGATTGAAGAAGGATCATTATACAAAGCCTAAGAGGAGGCTATGGTTACTGTTTCAGTTGAGTGACAGGTCCAGTATACTGATTTTGAAGAGAAAATCAGTTCTTATATGAGTAACACTGTACTCAGGGATCTGATTCAAGGATCCGGGTTATTCCTGTTCTTTAAGGAAGCGGGAAATCCGAAGGGTATTGAGACTGTCCAAGTCTACGGGTTTCCTTCCTATTTAACGAAGGGGTCACTTGAGAATGTCTTTGAGACTCAAGGAGATTAGACCGTCCAAGTCTAGAGTTTTATCTTTTCTACTATGCTTTGAGAAACAGTAGTAGACTCTATGAAAGGGCTGTTCTATGAGGATGACTAGGTTCTGTTCCTATACCTCTAGGAGGTCGTCGGGACAATTTGTACGAAGCCCAAGAAGAGGCTGGAAACTTTTAAGAAGCCGACGGGTCCTTGTACTAAGCCCAAGAGGAGGCTATCATTCTCGGAGGAAGAGATCATTATACGAAGCCTAAGAGGAGGTTGTGAATACTTCTAAGAAGCCGTGGGTCCTTGTACTAAGCCCAAGAGGAGGCGGGGTTGCTTTTAGGAAGCCTGTGGGTCCTTGTACGATGCCCAAGAGGAGGCCGATTGCTTTTAAGAAGCCGATGGGTCCCCAAACCCCGAAAAATTCAAGGCAAGCTATTCACTAGGAATAGATCAAGTCAGGAAAGTTCGAGAATTTGGAAGAAACTCAAGAGATGCCATTTACGGAGAAAAGATCATCTCTGGGGAGTAGAGTTTCTTGACAAGTGCTTTTAAGAAGCCTGTGGGTCCCCAAACCCCGAGAAATTCAAGGCAATGCTATTCACCGAGAATAGATCAAAGTCAGGAAAGTTCGAGAATTTGGAAGAAACTCAAGAGATGCAATTCACGGAGAAGAGATCATCTCTGGGGAATAGAGTTTTTTTAACAACTTCTACAAGTGACAGTCTATGAAAGGATTCACAGGGAATGCTTCCTTTCATATCTCCATATTGTTTAACCCCAAGAGGAAGGAAGACTGTGTCTGGTAATCCTATGGGGATCTAGTTTTGACTATTTCTAAGAGTGATTGAAACGGCTTTACCTAGTGCTAGACATAGTTGCCAGGGAAACTCTAAATATCTATACTATTATTACACAGTTGATATGAGTTTATGAAAGAAGACTTACAGCGAAACAGCCCCACAATACAGTTATATATATATGAGTTTGTGAAAGGAGACTTACAGTGAAACAGCCCCACAATACAGTTATATACATATGAAAGCAGTAAATGAAAGCGGGTAAACACTTACTCGGTTGTAGAGCTTCCATGCTGTTTGGTTAGTTGTTTAACAAAGAAAGATTGAAAACAACAGTATATTCAAAATCAAAGGAGAAAGTGCTTTGAAAAAGAAAGATTTGGGGCTTACAGCTCAAGGAGAGGCCCAAGGTTTTATCAGTGAGCGCACTGTTTGAATTTTGTACAGAGGGACTTATACAAGTGACTGAGGCCCAAAATGTTTTCTGTACAAAGGGATGGGTCTTACACTCTATCAAGAGGCCCAAGTGAGTTTTAAGAAAAGAAATGGGTCTTACTACTCGAGGGTAGGCCCAATGGTTAATTTTGAAAAGGGCGACGGTCGCGCCGAGGTTTTGTAAACACCGTGGGACTTATGCAAGTGACTGAGGCCCAAAATTTTGGTATTGACAAAGGGATTGGGTCTTACACTCTATTAGAGGCCCAAAGAGTTTAAAGAAAAGAAATGGGGCTTACAACACGAGGGGAGACCCATAGTCTTTATTTTCAAGATGAATATCAACTACCTAACTATTAATGGAAAATGCTAACAAACCACCTTAATTACCCTTTCATTAAATTTTAATTACCCTACTGATAAGCCCTTAAATGTCATATACTAAATACAAAATCAGTCTCCAATAAAAACCAAGCATTCTTCCTAGTGGATCCTCATATTTTCAAAGAGCTTTTTCCCTCTAACCCTCTGTCTCGTCTTCCTCTCCCCCTCTCTCTCTTCCCTTCCAAAAAATCAAATATCCCTCTCTTCCCTCTCTCCTCACGGGTTCTCTCTCCATGAAAAAAAACAAAAAAAATTCAAAATCACAAACACCATAATCGCTTTTCCATTCCAAACTGAAGAGAAAGCGGTGTTCGGATTTTATGGAAGTCACACACGATGGTGAGGGTGCGGCAACGGTGTTCGCGGTGGTGCGACGATTCAAGTTCATGTTCATTTCTTTCTTCCAGATCCAGTTTCTTCCCTTTCATATGAGGTGCGATTTATGTTTATTGTTGTTTCATATTATAGTTTGGTTCTTGATTATTCATAGAAATAAAGTTGTAGGAACAGAAACTCATCAACATTGCAACTCTCATCTGAAAACCCATCACCACCTTTGGTTTCTGGTTTCATTTTCTAAGAGGTTCATGTTAAGGTTTGGTTTCTTTAATCTCTAAAATCTGAAACAGTTTGCGTTTTTGTTTATTTAGTCTGACACCTTTAGTTGGCTGTATAAACTTTCTGCTTATTTTGGCAAGGTAGTTGTTATTCAGTGTCTAATTAAGCTCTTTCTATGTTATATAGCTTGGGGAAGAATTGTACTTCACTGTTGGCTCCCAACACATTCCATTTAGTGCATCCCCACAGGTAACTTTACATTCAATTGAAATTGTTAGCTATGCTTTTATCAGATTATTTTCATGTGCTTTCACTTCTTCCACTTTATTTTTATTCTTTAACTAAAACAAAGTGTATGATATGCTTCCTGTTTTATGCAGGATGTGTGGACTGAGCTAGGACGTCCCTGTGGTATTCATCAAAAGCAGGTATCATAAATTACCAATTCTTAAAAATGGAATACCGTTGTTTTGTAGGATTCTTGTGGACTTCAACTGATGCACTACAGAATCAAAATGAACTCTTTCTGCATCGTTATTGTTGATGTACCAGAATAAAATGAATTTATGAAGATTTATACAGTTCCACTATTGAGATTTTTGGTGTACATTTTATAATTTGTCAGAAAATATAAATTTCAGCCTAACAAATGCCTTCTACCTTTTAATTTTACTTGTAATCTTGTTATTTACTCTTTTCATGGAGGAGTAATGATTTTCAGTAGATAGTGTTAGAATTATTTCGTGGAGGGAAAATCTGAATTCAACCTTGAGCATATAACAACATAGTAATATTGATAGCTACTAGACTGCTTTAATGGGTATTTCGATTGTGTGGATTCTGACACATTGGTTCTGCAGGTAGATCAAATGGTTATACATTCTGCCTTTGATCTTCGACCACGGACAACTATCTGTGGAGATTACTTTTATAATTATTTTACCCGTGGTCTGGACATCTTATTTGATGGGCAGGTTTGCACCTTACCTCATTCTTTTGTATCTATGCACAGTGTGCACACAATCATAAAATTGGTAATCGCTGCTCCCTCTTGTCTTGTATTTCAGACTCACAAAATCAAGAAGTTTGTATTACATACTAACTACCCTGGTCATGCTGATTTTAATTCATACATGAAGTGAAATTTTGTTATCTATTGCTCAGATGGTAAACAGTCTATTATTTACATGATTGGTCTCAAATGTAATAGTTATATAATTTTTTGCTATGAAAAAAGTGAAAAAATCATTTTCCCCCTTTCCAGCTGGTGGAGGATCTTTTCAGGATGTAAATAATAGCAAACAGAGGGTCATTACACCTAGCACAAAGTGGGAACAAGTGAAGGTGAGCTTTTAACCCTTCCAAATTTTATCGTTGCCTAATAATGATGCTTCATCTTGGAAGATATTGATATCTGTTTGTAAAATGGATAAAGTAATTTGAGGAAGAAAATTGTGAGTAGCTATGATGTGAGTTTCTCATAATTATAAATATAAGTTTTTATTATATAATAGCATGTAATGGATTCTTGTAGGAAATACTTGGGGATTGTGGGAGAGCTGCCATTCAGACACAAGGTTCTGCCGGTAACCCATTTGGTTCTACTCTTGTATATGGTTATCAAAATATAGCGTTTGAGGTGTGTCATTCTTTGTGCTTTTATGGTGCTCTGCCAATTTAGTAGTTCAGTCTTTTATGAGGCCTTTGAATGACCTCTAAGCTATAATTTGGTGATTTTAGCAGGTGATGAAGAATGGTTATATTGCAACAATAACTCTCTTCCAGTCATGATGATGGTACATTTCTTGTGTTTGTTCTTGTGAAAATTCCAACTTTATATAAATTAAATAGCAACTAATAACCTTACTTATCTTTTCTTAAAATTTAACTATTGGTCCAATCATAAAAAACCAAGTTTACTTTTTACCACACGGGAAGTAATTTGGAAGATATTAATCCCTCTCCATCACCTTCAATTTACCATACTTATTCTTCATCATCCACTACACTTTTACTATCTGGAGCTGTTAATTTCCTTTGGGTAAACTGAAAGAAGTATAGATGTGGTGTTTTTGAGTTGTATTTTTCATGAACCGGTAGCTTCCTAGAGAACTACTTGGATAAATGTGGTGTTTTTGGGCTATGAACATCTTCACTATCGGATAATATGCAATTTAATCAGATGACGGTTGCCAGTCTTCATAGCAAACTATCGGCTATGAACATCTTCACTTAACAATATTTTGTTTTTTAGCTGTCACAACAATACATACAACTGGACTTGAAACATTAAGCGAACTTTGAAAGATGCTGGAAAAGAGATCACTTTAGCTACAAACACTAATTTACATTGATTTCAGAATGTTAAAGAAAACTACAAATTTTTGCTTTCTAACATCTTATATGATTTGCTACTGCAGTTTGTGTTGGTAAATCTGATTGGAAATGTGATGGAAAAGTTACATATGTCGAAGATTTTTGATACCTTTGGATTTAAAGGAGTGTATCTCACAGTAGGAGAAGCTTTGGCTGATATTTCGACATCAGAGAAAGCTGAACCTTGATTTTCGATTAATGGCTTTCTAGGATATGGAAGAAAGACTTTCGATTAATCAGTAGTCCATAATACGGAGACTTGAAGAGCGAAGCAGACAATTAGAACAGCAGGTTGTTAATACTTAAATTATGGGATACACTATTGCATAATATCATAGTCTCTGATTCATTTTTAATGAATAAGCTACTGATTTCTCTTTGAATTTAAACTCATATCAGATGGAAGAGAAAGTAAAAGAAATTGTGGAGATTAAGCATCGCAATCTAGTAGAGGAGAACCAAAAAACATTAGAAATTTTAAAAGAACGGTATTTTCATGGTTACTGCACAAGAATATTGAATTTATATATTATTTGTTTGCTGATCTAGCTTTATACATTGACTACAGTATTGGAACCATCTTTCTCTACCTTTTTATTCTTACCAAGACTAATGATTCCTTTATTGTTTGCAGTGAACAACTACTACAGGACCAGCTGCAGAGTGCTAAAGAAAGTGTTTTAAATATGAAGAAATTACAAGAACTTGCACAAAACCAGTTGTTTGAAATACACTGTACTTATCCTATGACATACACTGTTGCAAAGTCATTCTTGTAAAGATACAGTTCAGTTTTTATCTATAAGTTGATGTGAGATATTGATAACGCATGTTAAAGATTAATGGCTATATGTATAATTGTTTTTCCTGAAACTTAATTATGATACATAGACATGGCTTGTATACATTTTTCCATTTTTCACTTTGTGTTTTTCTCACTACTTGATCTATGAACTTCCAATAAAGAAATTTATTTGAATTTATTTATTTGAGTAAGAACTTGCGGATTAAGTCCGTATTATTATGTTGTTTTTTATTCTATCTTTGTGTATAACTTTGTTTACTTTTCATCTTACATGGTTTCTTTTCATTTAATTTTTGGTTCAGCTTATCACAAGGGTTGCTTTTTAACCAGATAACGAGTTCTCAGCTACGGGGTTACATTAAAGAAAGCTTGCTTATGTACTGCTTGGGTATATGTTTGGTCCTTGTAAATATACAATTTTTTATTTTAGTCTTGGTAATATTTTATTTATGTTCTTAGAATTAAAAATATACCACTTTTTATTTTGTTATTATTGTTTTGTTTTAATCCTGTAAATTGTTTTGATGGTTTTAAAGGTCATGAATGTGCAGTGCCATGATGGTTTTAATGACAGTGTGGTTTAAAGTCATCTAATCATTTATTTGCTAAATTTCTAAGGGGTAATTTTGTGTTTATGTTTTGACGATGATTGATAATTAATACGTATCTTGCTTTCTATAAATAATAAATGCAAGCTGTCAATCTTTTGCGTTAGTCATAAATGTTTTGTTCCTTTTGATAGAAGCTGCCGGGTTTCCAGAGTCCACCAATCAACCAATTGTGGGAATTCTATCGCAGCCTTATTCTTCTGGGAAGAGGCAAGATATAATTCCATCTTTTGAGCTTTTTAAGTCTACTTCTGTGCCCTTAAATTTGGTATCTTCACTTGATAGCTACTTATTGGTATTTTACCAAAGCAATGACAATCATGAGCCTGATTTCGAAAACTCAGAGTGAAAATCAGTTAGCGTGTGTGAATTGCTCATCACTCTATTTGATGAAGAATTAATTCTACATTTTTTTTTTGTTTTTGCAGATTGTTGATTGCATTTCAGGAAGGACTGCTAATTCTTTGGGATGTTTCCGAAGCTAAAATTGTGTTCCTTGGTGGTGGAAAAGATCTAGAAGTTAGCGTTTTGGATCAACGTACACAATGCTTTAGTGATGCATGTAATAATTACTCTCAAAACCATGTTACTCTTTCTTACAATTTCATTTCTCTCACTTGATTAATTGGTTTTGAATCTGTTCTTTGGTTTCTAATAGGCTTTTTTGGCTTATGGAATTCCACAAAACAATGTGAAAATGGTCTTTCTTCTGTTGAAGGTAGAAAGCCAGTAGTAGCTTTATTAGTCAATTTCAGTACGAAACCAAAACCGAGTCTATCTGCTTTAGATATATTGCTCAATGTATTGCTATTTACAGGCTGCATATAATGTTGGAGGTCATACCGTCAGTGCAAACACAATACAGAATACTATACTCGGGTGCCGGATGTTTCGTCCTGGACAGGTGGATATTACAATTCCAACTCTTCCCGGTTAAAATAGTATTTAGTTCCATTTTTTTATTGCTTGACGATCTTCTTCTAAGTAGCTTCGTTCCTCTTCCAGTGGTTCTGCGTATTCTTTTCTTCGAGAACAAAATTCAAAGCTGGAGATGGACGACAAGCATATGCAATCGAGCAGCCTGAGCCTCTTCTTCACTTTGCACTTTGTTCAAGAAACCACTCTGATCCCACGGTACTTATCTCATTTCTCATATGTATATGTAGTTCTCTTTCGTCTGAAGCTGATTATCAGAAGTATTTGAAAGGTGTATTTGGTCACCTTGCTTGTGTTTTTCCAAGACTACCAGGCTCGTGCATAAATGGTACTTAAAAAGCCACATATAATTTATAGAATTGGATTTCAATTGTTTAGGATATTTACATTGTTTAAGGTGATTAGTTATTTGACCGCTTCATTTTTTATTTTCAGACATGGATGTATCTTGCTGTTCCGGTTTAACTGATTTTGAAGTTGATATTTCAAATGTAAGCCATTCCTATCAATTTTGTCAGCAGGAGAAAAACATTGGTAAGTTGGTTTTTTGTGGTTTTAAAGGTCATGAATGTGCAGTGCCATGATGGTTTTAATGACAGTGTGGTTTGAAGTCATCTAATCATTTATCGGCTAAATTTCCAACAACTATTATCATCATCCAAATTTTGTCGGTTTCATAATTTAATGAGGTGATGAACTGATGTTTTGTGTTATTCCCATTTTGAATTCTGTCGGCATGTGTTTGAAGTGCCATTTGGTCTATTGGGATTTTAGTGTAAATTTTTTTCATGCCCCCTTTCCCCAATTTTCCTGAGTTTTGTTTGTTGAGCATGCATATCTGTCGGCATATGGCAGGGACTATCTATAGTCAATTTTCTGTAAAACTTGCATTTTACAGAAGTAGGTTTATCTATGAGATTGAAGTTATTTTTTGTTTGGAGGTGACAAAGGCAATAAATTGTTTAGTTTGAGTGCAAAAGAAAATTAAGTGTTTTCTTTTCTCTCCCCTTTGTTTTGTGGGTAGAAAGTGAGTAAGAGAGGACTATAACACTATTAAAAGGCAAATACGCATATGAAAGATATGAATGAAAAATGCATAATTTGCTCTTCTGCTCTCAAGTACCGTTAAAAGGCAAATATACATATGAAAGGTATGAATGAGAAATGCATAACTTGCTCTTCTGTTCTCAAGTTTAGAGTGAAAGAAATTTATGGTACTTTTTGAATCATGATTATTGAGTTAAATAAGTGAACTCTCTAATAATGCTTTTTTTTTTCGTCTCAGGAATTTGTGCTGGAATACCATTGAGCATTACTGTCTGAAGCCTCAGCCTTTTGCAACATTTGAGTGGTCTGTTATACTTATTGCATTGCAACAAAGAGATTCCAACAACTATTATCATCATCCAAATTTTGTCGGTTTCATAATTTAATGAGGTGATGAACTGAGGTTTTGTGTTATTCCCATTTTGAATTCTGTCGGCATGTGTTTGAAGTGCCATTTGGTCTATTGGGATTTTAGTGTAATTTTTTTTCATGCCCCCTTTCCCCAATTTTCCTGAGTTTTGTTTGTTGAGCATGCATGTCTGTCGGCATATGGCACGGAATATCTATAGTCAATTTTCTGTAAAACTTGCATTTTTAATTGAATGACAGAAGGGTTGTTAATAGTGATTTCATATTTTATTTTAATTGCATTAAAACTATTACTATTATTATGACAATTTAGGTGTTCACTGTTGTTCTTCACTTAAAGTTCTGATAACTATCAATAATTTGTTCAAGTCTAATATTTTTTTTACGGGTTATAATCAACACGTGTATTTCAACGAACCCGTGCGGACGCACGGGTCTTCTACTAGTTCACTTTTAAAATGCTTAAAAACAATTAAAAATGAATTTATTCACAAAAATACCAACTATATTAAATAAATAATATAAATTTGATTTTTTTGTAGAATAAAATATTTTACTATTTTTGTGATTTTTCAGAAAAAGAACCAATAAAAAATAATTAAAATTGAGGGAGTTATTAATTTTCCAAATCATTAAAAAAACAATATGAAAAATGAGAAAATATAAAAAAAGAGGGGTTGGGTCTTACACTCTATTAGAGGCCCAAAGTGTATTTTTGTACAAAATATGGGGCTTACAACTCAGGGAGAGGCCCAAAATATTTTCAGTTTGAAAATGGCGATCGCGCCGAGATTTTTAACGTATCGGGACTTATACAATAGCTGAGGCCCAAAATTGTTTCGTTAAAAAAAAGGGTTGGGTCTTACACTCTAATAGAGGCCCAAATGTTAAAAAATGAAATGAAATGGGACTTACAGCTCAAAGAGAAGCCCAGTTGATTTTCGTTTGAAAATGGCGATCACGCCGAAGTTTTCTTTTAACGCAGAGGGACTTATACAATAAGTGAGGCCCAAAAAGGTTTTGGTTAAAAGGGGATTGGGTCTTACACTCTAATAGAGGCCCAAAGTGTTTGAAAAAGATTTGTTAGAGTGAAAATCAAAGAAAACCCCAATTTCAATTTTTAGGCATTTTTTCAAGAAAAATTAAGTAAAAAAATGATAAAAATATCAAATAAAATCATTAAATAATGATTAAAGTTTATGAAAAAAAATATTTTATCAACATAAATATTTAAAATCATTTTGCTTTTAAAAATCAAGAAAAAAAAGAAATCATTTTAAAAGCATTTAAAACAATATAAAACACTATTTTTAAATATATTAAAAACAATACTTTTTTTGTGATTTTTTGTGGATTAAAATATTATGGGGTATGAATTGAAAAATGATGATTTTTTTGCTATGTGAAAAAAATTGGTTGAGTTTTGAAAATAAAAAGTAAGAAAAAGAGGAAATATATCAAAATATCATCTCCGACATTTCTTTTGGGGTAAAAACGAGTACCGAAACTTTAATTTTCAACACGTTTTTATCTAATTTCAAACACTCATAACTCTCTCAATTTTTATCGGAATTAAGATCCGGAAGAACCTATCTTGACCGATTTTTCGCAAGGAATCCGATGGTATTACTCACGCACACGGAAAATCGACGTATAAAACGCAGAAATTAAAAAAACCAAAACTGCTATCGTTTAAAAACATCGTTCCGCGTCGAATTTCCAACACGCGTAACTCTCTCGATTCTTAACCGAATCAAGATCTGCAAGAGCCTATCCTGACCGATTTTTCGCAAGGAATCCAATGGTATTACTCACGCGCACGGAAAATCAACACACAAAATGTAGAAATTAAAAAACAAAAACTGCTATCGTTTAAAAACATCGTTCCGCGTCGAATTTCCAACACGCGTAACTCTCTCGATTTTTAACTGAATCAAGATCCGCAAGAGCCTATCCTGACCGATTTTTCGCAAGGAATCCAATGGTATCGCACATGCACGCTGAAACTCAACGTACAAAACACAGCGATAAAAAAACCAGAGCTGCTACGTTTAAAAACATCGTTCCGCGTCGAATTTCCAACACGCGTAACTCTCTCGATTTTTAACCGAATCAAGATCCGCAAGAGCCTATCTTGACCGATTTTTCGCAAGGAATCCAATGGTATCACTCACGCACACGGAAACTCGACACACAAAATGTAAAAATTAAAAAATCAAAACTGCACGTTGTTTTCGACGCCGTTTCGCGTAAAATTTCCAACGCGTGTAACTCTCTCAATTTTCATCTGAATTAAAATCCGTAAAAACCTATCTTGACCAATTTTTTGCAAGGAATACAATGGTATTATTCACGCACTCGGAAACTCACTGTACAAAGCGAAAAAACAGAACCGCTATCATTAATTCGACGTCGTTTCGCGTAAAATTTCCAACGCGCGTAACTCTCTCAATTTTCATCGGAATTGAAATCCGTAAAAACCTATCTTGACCAATTTTTCGCAAGGAATCCAATGGTGTTACTCATGCAAACTAAAACTTAATGTATAGAACACACCAATGAAAAAAAAACAGAACTATATATGATTTCAAAACAACCAAAATTCCACATAAAAACATGTCAAAATGCAAACAGTGGGAGGATCACAACATACACATTAAGGACTACATTTTTGCCTCAAGAATTGTTCAATATGATGCATGTATGTGGACAACAAAGGAAAGCATGATTCAAAGAATTCAAGTTGTGGATTTTACCTCTTTTTTGGAGATTTTGGGCAACCTACAAGTGCTTTGTTCCAGAAATGATTTGATGCTTTGGACAACCTCAAATGACCTCTTAGAAGCTTTTAGGATGGTTGGAATCGGCTGGAAACCTCTGGAGCAAGTTTGTGCACTTTCTCGCGAAATGGTAAAAAACGACCAAAATGCCAACTCTCTCAAATGGTGTTCCAGAGGTGTGGCACCATTTGGGATAGTTCAAGGATGATATTTAGAGTGTGTTTGAGATTTTATCTGGTTTGGAAAGTGACTGAATCAAGACATGGCTTGAAAAATGCAAAAAAGTGTCATTTTGAGGTTTTGAGAGGTGACTTTGTGATGTTGTGATTACAGGTCACTTTTGATGGTTTGCATAGCTTACATATGATATATATGAGGTGTGTGTGTGATTAGTTTGAGTGGAATTGCTCTCTAGCTCAAAAACACAAATTTCCTTACTAAAGAAGGCATTTTGGAGTGAAAGAGAGAATTTGAGGAAAGCATCTGTTTGATGGCTTTGGTGTACTCAAACTGAACACAAATGAGCTCTATTTATAGTGGAGCAAGTTTGTTTTGGGATCCACAGTGAATGGTGGCTGCAACAGAGGTTTGGCCAATGTTGGCCAATGAAAATGCAAGTCTCCTCTAGCCATTGGCTAGAGGTTATGGCTCAGAGCTTTGGTTCCCTAGTTGTTGGATAAGTCTTGACTGATTTCAAATGAGAATGGCTCAGTCTATGCCACCTCTAAGCATCCATTAAATGCTCCAAACCAAAATTGGAGTTTTGTCCCTCTTTTAGGGATTTCTAGGCTTTGGCATGCTTTTCTTTGTTCCTTGGACTTGGGAGGTTCATGGATCAGATCATCCCACTTGGATTTGATCCTTAGATGTGTCCAAACTGATGACAAGGCTTGAAAATTCGTGTGGCGCACAAAATGTGCAAATCTGCCCCTGAAAAATTCAGCTTCAGCAAGCCCTTTTGTAAGATCCATAACTCCCTGCTCGAGTATGCTACATAGACGTTCTAGGACTTTTCGGAAAGCTTAGATGACGTACTTCAACTTTGATGTTTGGCCCTAGACTTGGTTCAACTTGGATCATGGAGAAAAACAGCCTTGAAGTTGGGACATTGTGCTGAAATTACAAGGCAGATTTTCGGCTAAGTGCTGAAAAATGTCAATTTTAGGTTTTTAGCCATTTTGATCCAAGCATAACTTAAAATCCTTAATGAATTGGACTTAGGTCTAGTTGAAGTTTTTGTAGAGGGTAATGAGGGCTACAAATCAAGCTTTGGATGGGGAAAAATGGCTTTGTGGTTTAGGAGTTATGATCCTCCAAAGTTGGTACCCTTGCCACTTTTTTTCATAACTTAGAAAAATTTCTAAGTTTTTATGGTTACCCCTTTTACAAGTTATCCCACATTCTTTGATTTTTTTTTATGAATGATGATTCCAATCACACATTAACATCATTTTAGGGTTAAAAAATCATTTTTATGAAAAATCTCAAAAAGTCAAAGTTTGACTTTTGTGCACAGTTGACTTTTTATTAGATGAATTCCAAACTGTGCGATTCTTCAGGAAATCATGTCCTTGACCTAAATCAAAATTGATGGACATGTTCCATGGGTGTTATATGGTGTATTTAATCGTGCCCCACGGCTTGGGAGCATGTCCTGGTCAAAAGTCAAAGCTACAGTTGACTTTTCTCGCGAAACCCCAACTGTGGTTCAGATGAAATTGAAACTTGTTGCTCAAGCTTCTTGGGTCAATCCATTGTTGCAAATGGATCAACGTGGTATGTTGGAGACCCTCAAATCATGTCTTGAGGTCTTGGCTCATGATTTGTCCCAAAAGTCAACTTAGGGGTGAATTAGGTCAAGAAACCCTAATTCCTGATTTTTGATGTATGCATCCCCTGAGGCTAAATTGACTTGATGATGGGGTTTATGATGTTTCATGGAGCATTTTAGGTTATACTTTGAAGCATTGGCTCATGCCCAGAGGAAAATTTCCATCTGGAGGCCCTAGTCAACGAAACCCTAATTTGGTGACACTGGCGATCCTGAGGCTTGATCCACCTAGAAGGGAGCAGCCTTGTGCTTAATCCTTGAAGTGGAAGTCCTCTTGATCCATTGTGGATATTTGAGAGGCTAGACAAGTTGAAGATCATGTCATTCCTTGATTGATCCTTTTTCTAAGAGCTCTGCGAGGGCTTGAAACCCTAAATCCTGTTTGTAGTGAATGCTCACCCACCTTTGGGGAGAATAATGAGGTATGATGGTCCATCCATATTGTGCTGATGATTTGCACAATGATGGGAAATCTTAGTGGTCAAAATTTGGGGTATGACAGATGGAGTAATTGAAAATTTTTAAGGAATTCAAAATTTTAAGCAATTCAAATTATTCAATTGAAATCAATTCAATTTTAAATTTTTTTGTTTGAATGAAGTATTAAAATAATTCATTGATAAACTTTTGGGATCATTTTCATAAAATTTAAATATTTTTAGTCAAATTTAAAATATGAAAATAGGGACCAATTTGCAATTTTTTAAAATTTTCAGGGACTAATTTATAAAACTTGGAAATTATTAGGGATTTATTTCTAATTTTTTGAAAATTTTAGTGGTAAATTTAAAATTTTCATAAAATATGAGAACCATTTTGTAAATTTTGAAAAATTAATAATAAACAATTTAACAATTGTATAATTGCATTATATAGAGTGAAGAAATAATTTCAAATTCTTTATTTTTTGGTGACATTATAAATTTTTTAAATTTAACTTAAATAAAATACTTTATAAATTTATATCATTTTAACAATTCTTTATATTTTTTATCTAAAAAATAGATTTTGGTGAAACCATTTAAAATTTTCTCAAAAAATTAATTTCTTTCATTAAACTATTTCATTTAAACAGACTCTTAAGAACCGCTACATTTCTAATATTGAATTTGTATGTGAGATGCCCTTAATTGGCACAATAGTGATACCTTAAATGAGTTGTGTAAAATTTGGCGTCAACTACCTACCTATAAATAAAACATGCCCATTAACTCCCAAAACTATCCTTAATTCATTTTTCATTTGCATTCAGAATTGCCCTTAACGGTAATTTACTAACTCAAAAAATAAGAACCAATAAAATTCAACCATTATTCCAAGTGGCACCACTTCTCCAAATTACTTTTCAAATTTTCTTTCCCTCTCTTTTCAAATTTCTCTTTCTCTTTCCACATAAGTTTCTTCCTCTCATTCTTTTTCTCTCTGCCCCTTTCTCTTTCTCCCTCTCATTCTCTTTCTTCCTCTTTCTCTCTCTGTTCTCGTCTTCCTCCTCCCTCTTTCTCTATGTCTTCCTCCTCATTCCTTTTAATCAAACCATAAAATCAAATCAAAGAATATGAACGGAATTGAAAATGGATTTAACCGAGAGGTGTTTTTTGGTGAAAGCGAACGACGGTATCAAAGCGTAATTCCGGCGGGGGAGACGTGATTCCGGCCAGAGGACTCATGGTCTTCAGTGATGGCGGCGTTCTGACTCGTGGCGTCGAAGGGTGGTGGAAGAAAGAATATTTTCTCACTATCCCTTTCCGGATTCACCGATTGGTAATGTTGAGTTTCATTGAAGGTTTCTTTTACATTTCATTTCCTACACCATTCACTACAATTATGTCTGCGTTTATGTCTGGTTTTTTTTCATTTTGGACTCACGAGTTTGTTCTGTTTTATTTTTCATTTCATGATGTTAGATGGTTTCACACTTTGCTTGGCTAACGATTCATACTTGCTTATGGTTTTTAGGTTGTTTCTCTTGTGCTTTGTACTTTTTCAGATCCAGTTTTTTGGTGTGAAGATGCTCATGTTCATGTTCATTTCCTTCTTCCAGATCCAGTTTCTTCCCTTTTCATATGAGGTATTACCCTTTACTCACATCCACTGAAACATTTGTTCAATGTTCATTTCATTTGCCATAGGATTTATGTTTATTGTGGTTCTAGATTAGTTTGGTTCTAGATTCATTTGTTCTCTCTGAATTTTCACATGTTGTATCATATGATGTTTCATGCTAACAGTAGTTACCGTCTCAGGTTAAACTTTTTACCGACACTTTGGTAAAGACCATGGTGGAGCCTAGGCGCCGCTGTTTTAGTTTGCCTGTAGTTGACCCGGTGATGTATGTTCACAACTTGATTTATCCATTGCCAAAAGAGATCAATCAAAAGGTTAGAATTTTAGATAAAATAAAAATCTCAATCATGTTAATAACTTTATATTAATAACTTATAATGCAGAGGAGGAATATTGATATCAGTGGTATTTTTCAGGTTGTGGGGAGTTTAAGTATTAGCTTGAGTGCAATTATGAAGTACAATTATGTTGTCAGTAAGAGTTCGATTTTTTAGAGCTTGCGAATGTCATTTCCCATCTGATTTGGAGTGCGGGATTTTTTTGCTCTTGTGGCTGCAGATATCAGTGTCAATTTGGTCAGGTCTAATTGATGTACTGAGGTGGATGCAAGCCTGTTATGGGTAGTCTTTGGCTGTGTGTAAATCCATTTGCGACAATTTTATGTTTATGTTTCCTAATGTGAGAAGGTCACTTGCACAATAGATCTTTGGCTAAGAAAATTGTCAACCAGAACACCTATAGTATCTGCATCTGCATCGCAGCCCTTTTCACCGATCGTAACTAAACAAAGTAACATCTTCTCTACTTCATTGGCAGAACAATACCCTTGGTTCAAGATGGACCAAGTTTTGTTATCAGGGATGCAGCACTAGAATCCATCTCCTCCAGCACGTTACATGTTTCTTCAAACCTGTTCATCTTACAAAGTCCAAAAACTACTTGACTGTAGGTGGTGTTATCCGGTTCATAGCCAACATTTCTCATAGTCTTAACAATATTTTCTGCTTCGTCAAATATCCCAGCACTTTTCAAACACCGTTGGATTCCGTCGTAGATTTCCTTTGTGAGAGTATGTCCTACAGATTCATATTTCTCGGTGCTTATAATGTATGATTTAGCAAATTCTTGTATAATCTCTTTTAGTCTACTAATTATTTTGTTTGTATTTCCTTAAAATAATTTTTATCCATAGAATTCTCTTATGACAGCTCGCACTTTTGAACTTATAGAAGATGATCAAAGGATTTTGGTTTATGAGCATATGGTTAATGAAAGCTTGGAAAATCACCTTCAACGTAAGCATTAGTATTCAAAAACATTATGTTACAATTTCAAAGACTGGAGGAGCAAAAATAAGACTAGAATATGTTTATTTGTTTGTTAGTTTGTTTATCTCAGGTATAGGTGATAAAAAACCGTTGGATTGGCAAACAAGGATGAAAATTTATGATGGAGCGGCAAGAGGACTTGACTACCTGCATAATTCTACATATCCGCGGATTATTTTCCACAATTTTAAATTGTTTAATATTCTATTAGATTAAAATTTCAATTCAAAGTTCTCTGATTTTGGTTTTGCTAAGATTTCAATTCATCTTGTGTCTAATTTGATGTATCAGTATTTGATTTTGTTACTGATATGCTGATATTATAGGACTTATTTCACTGAATGCATATTGTTAACAAATTTGTTTTGTTTTTAGGCGAGTGAACTTAAGAAACTACTAATTCAGTGTTGGTTTAGTTTCATGGGGGTTTCTGCAACTGTTATGTCAAAAATGAATTTATCTTGAAATGAGTTTACATAATTTATGTTTGTTTGTGTCATTTCAGTGAAGTGGGTGCTTTATATTGAAATGAGTTTACATAACCTGCCATAGTTTCAGATCCTTCCCAGGTTGAAGTCAAACTCTTTAACTGCTTGAGCTTTGTTAACATCCAGGTTTTATTCAATTTTCCTTTCAGATTTAGATTAAGTAATTAGAACAATTTGAGTGATTTAGTTTTCTGTTTACCTTTAGGTATGAACAATGGATAATTAATTAATCATTAATAATTTTATATATTATGTCTCAAGTGTTATTCAAATTTGTCATTTTTGTTTGTTGTGCTTTTTTTTTATTTTGATGTGTTACATTTCTGATGTGTATCGTTGATGATGTTGTTGTCTACAGGTAAGATATACTATGAAATAAGATTTGTATGTTTACTGTGTATTTCTGATGGTTGGATAGAATTTTTGTTTGACATTGTGAAATATGTATGACACATATAGCTAATTGGACACATCCCTTTTTTATGAACATATTTCATGTACTATCATTTTACACTACAAACGAACATCTCCAAAAGTTGTTCTCGCCATTCAGTGGACTTGTAGAAGGTACGTGTACCTTCATATTTTCTTTCTCACCCTCTAATTACATTGCTATGTTGATTCTGATATTCTGTTTTTGAGATTGAGAGTTGTGATAATTGGATGACACATATTTTATTACAGATCTTTAAAGCAAAGCATTGAATATTAATCCGTGTTAGTATGGATGATGTAGAACATGAAGTGAATGTGATGTGAAAATTTACATATTCATACATTTACTCCTTCATTGGCCTAAGCAACATGTTTGTATTGGTTAGTTGAACATTTTTGTGTGTTTGTTTTTTGTTTATAGGTTGAGAATTTCATACATTATCTATCAACGTTTCTAGCTGGAATTGTGGTTGGTTTTATGTCAGCATGGAGATTAACACTTCTTAGTGTTGCAATGATTCCTGGAATTACTGGATTTTTTTTTCTTTTTTGAACAAAGTAAATAATCCAAAATCATGATGATGATGATTAATGGTGATGATAGTTGACACAATTAAAAAGAAGTTACTGATTAGTGTAGGGAACTAATGAATCAATCTTCATTGTTATTTTATGTGTCCAGACAATTTCCCAAATTCGAACGGTTTACTCTTACTTTGGTGATAATAAGGCTCTGAATTCTTATTTTGATGCAATTAATAATACATTGAAATTGGATACAAGGCAAGCATGGCAAAGGTTTAGGCTTAGGTTGCACTACATATCAGAAGATTTCTTGAGGTGAGTCAATTTGATCATCCAATATTTTTTAATCAAAACTTTATGCATATTTTAGTTTAATATATTATAAAGTATCTTCCTCTTGAAATATGGATTAACATTGCACTTATTCTGCATCTTACTACTATTGTTGAAATTTTTTCTGTAGTACTGATTGTTGAAGATGGTTTGTTGATTGTCCTTATAAGACCTTTTTGTCGTAAGAAATTACTTCTTTGGAAGCACAACAAGCCAATGCACGTGTATTAGTTAAACCAAGAAGCAAAATAAGGCAAGCTGATAAGGAGTTACTATCCTTTGACTCAGAAGAAACCTCAAATTTGGTTGGTGATGACTTACTACCATTTAAAGAATTTGTTGTCCTACTAATGTTGAAGTCATAGCAGAAAGGAAAATATACTCTTTCGTTATAAATTGTATTTAATACATTAATAGATTAATTACATTATCTTGTTGTCCTACTTCAAAAAGAGCACTTTAAAAAATAGTATTAATTATCTATTCAATTTATAACAGATTAAATACATTATTATTTTGTTTACAAAATAAATATATATCAATTAAATATTTTAATTAAAAATTAAATGCACTTGCACCGTGAAATATAGTTCAATGCTATTCACTTATTTGTATTTTAAATTTAATTATATTTTTTAATTTTGTGCAAGAATTTTATTGATTATAAATATATTAAAATATTTTTTTTATTAATTTTAGTTGTACTTAATTTTATTTATTTAAAATTTGTTGTAGTTATAGTAAAAATAAAAACAAGAATATTTTATTTATAAAAAAGAAAAACAATTGAGTAATGTAAGAGAAATAAACTGTGATTTTGAATTTTTTTTTATATACTTACTATTATTATGCGTTTGTATTTTTGAAATATAATTGTAACAATGATATTTTATAATAGAAATGATACAAATAGTATTAAATTTTTTTTTGTCTAAAACTCCTTTTATTATAAATGAAGCAAGTTTTCTAATAGTATTAATTGTGTATTCAATTTATAACATATTTTATATATAATTATTTTGTTTTTAAATTAAATATATATTAATTAAATCTCTTAATTAAAAATTATATGCGCTTCCTTTGTAGTCACATCAAATATGGATGGTTCAATGATTTGTATTTTAAATTTAAATAATTTTTAATTTTGGGGCAAGATTTTTATTAATTATAAATATATTAAAGTATTATTTTTGGATTAATTTTAGTTGTGCTTAATCCTATTTATTCAAAATTTGTTATATTTATAATAAAATTAAAACTCATACAGTAAGAAAAATGAGATACCATAATTTTTTTATAGTATTAAAGATAGATTTTAATTTTTATTACATTTTAAAATTTTATTTATAGTGATGATGATTATTTTGATCTTCTTTAATTAATTTTAAAATATTTTTTATTTAGTCACAATTAGTGTGAGTTGATTGTTGTAAAATTAATACCACAAAAATCAAAGAAAATTAACATTCTCATTGTATAATCATTTTTTTATATTAAATATTGGATTAATAAAAGAAAATTAAAATTGATACATGTTTTTCTCTTTATTAAATAACATTTGTTTCTCTTTGTTATCTTTTAATTGTTGAATTAATCCAACATTATATAATTGCATATAAGAGAGGGTATGAAAGAAAAAATTGAAGAGAATTCAATTCCGTGATATTACTATTTAATATTATACAAAAATACCGTATTTTGCATTTTATTTAATTTAATATTTATCGAATAAATTACAAAAACAATTAATATACTCGTGCAGACGCATGGGTCTTCTACTAGTTTTATGTACTATAATAAGAGTATCTCTTATGACCTATGAGTCTTCTTATAAGTTTCTTTTAAAATCTTTTCTATTTATTGCAAATCCCATCTCTCTAAAAAGAAAACGAATACTCATTTTAGGAGTGTCCAATATCCAACCTCCAAAAGAGCTGTGCTCTTTTTGAAGTTTACAACAATCTGTTCCTAAGCTGTAGCAGAAAGGAAGCAATGATTTTCGACATGGGTCTTTGGAGCAACTGTACATGGCGCTGGCATCTTCAAGGTTTTGAGGGTGACGTGGAGCAGCAGGTGGCTGCTAAAATATACGGCGTCTCATGCCTACAGTCTGATGACGCTTCCGCAACAGCAAGTTTCCTGGCAGGATAGCAGAAAAACGTTCCAACGCCTTTGAAATACTAGAGTGCCTGCTAAAATAAAATTCTTTGGGTGGAAGATGTTATAGGAAAGGCTCCCCGCTCGGGACCAATTGTCGAAAAGAGGTCTAGCATTGGACTTGAATGTTGCTTGTGTGGTTTATTGGATGAAGATATCCATCACTTGTTCTTCCGCTGCAAAATTTCTTCTTTGGTTTGGAAAACTATTGGGGTTTGGAGTGATATATATTTCTCTTTCAACGGTAATGTGGAGAACAATTTTATGGGTTGGCACCGCCGTAGATTGAGAAACGGTTCCTGTAGTTCTAGTGATGTTTTTTGGTTGGCAACCGTTTGGGCTTTATGGAAGGAAAGATACAACCTCACTTTCAATGAAGGAATGTGCAGTATTGATAACATATATTGGAGTGTAAAACTTTTGGCTTGGAAATGGGACTGTTTAGGGGCAATTCCTTACTCTAACTTATCTTTTTATGATTTTTGTAATAATCCTTTTAAGGATTAGTTAGGGCATTGTAGGTGGGAATTCCTTTCTTGTGTTGGGTTGAATACCCCTTGTATTCAGCTTCTCTATCAATATAATTGCCTTTAGAAAAAAAATATCCAACCTGGGTTCGTCTGTAAAAACTATTTGTTCTTTATTCCCGAATTCTGTTATTAGTTTTTTGAAAAATCAATTCAACTTGAACTTACAAATACATCTTTCAATTGAAGTCTTTTCAGCAAACTGAATAATATTTAAT
This sequence comes from Lathyrus tuberosus, assembly GCA_022829125.1. Lineage (NCBI taxonomy): Eukaryota > Viridiplantae > Streptophyta > Magnoliopsida > Fabales > Fabaceae > Lathyrus > Lathyrus tuberosus. The sequence continues at coordinate 1,041,382 of JALAZF010000409.1, read as the reverse complement.
TTTCTGATTAATTTTATTGTTTTTCTCATCATATTTTTTTAATAAAACTCTAAACTATACATTTCATTTTTTTTAAATCAAATCCTTCGAAGATTAGTTTAACCAAAGTTATCTGTATTAGAGCATGAACTTTCTTGCTCTTCAAAAAATAAGGGGAAAAGAAAAAAAATTGAGAGGGATTAAAGTGAGAATTGCATTCAATTATGCTTGATTCTTCATACAAATATGAGTTACATCACTAATATATAATCATACTACTAATTCACTAACTTCTGCTTTGATAACCACATACAAAGTTATTAGTAACCATATAAAAAATTAGTCGTCATAATATACAAAACTACTAGTAACTATGTACAAAGTTAGTAGTAACTAAATATGGAGTTAGTTGTAACTATCTAACCATTATATAACTAACTTCTAAACAACTTATAATTGATTAACTAACAACATGCTCCCTTAATTCAATCATATAACAATCATTTGACGGCAAATACATCTAATGCATTTCTTAGAATAAAAAATATATGAATCTTCAATATTTTGGTTATCACATCTGCAATCTATGCAGAGATAAAGCGGTGTGTAATCTCTGGTCTTTCTTGATTGACTTGCTCCCTCAAGAAATGGAACATTCTCTCAATATGTTTTATCCTACTATGCACAACTGAGTTCTTTTCTAGATTTATATCTGACTTATTATACATTTGTAGCTTTATTGGCATCTTGACCGTAATCTTTAATTCCTTTAAAACTCGCTTCATCCATATAGTCCGACATGCAACATATGATCCAACTATGTACTCTGACTCACATGATGAAATAGCCATATTTGGTTGCTTCCTTGAACACCAAAAATTGGTGAATCAAGGGACTTAAAGTAGTATTATGTGGCGCTTCTTGTGTCCACTTTATCTCCACACCACTATGCATCTGAGTAGCGGATAATATATGAATTAGAGTTCTTTATAGATGTTGGAAATAGAATTCCATAGTCCATTCTTCCCCTCAAATACCTCAAAAATCTTCTAGCTGCAATCATATGAGTTCTCCTTGGACGATCCATAAACCTTCTCACAAAACCACCATTAAAACAAATGTCTAGCATGTTATTGAATTAACATCTGAGAGATCTAGCAATCTATTTGAAAATTGTGTAATCTATCTGTTCATCCTTTTATCCTTTCTCTAACTTGAGATTTGATTCAATAGGTGTTTCTTTCAGGAAGCATTCTTCCATCTTCAATTTTTTTGATCATTTCACCAGCATACTTTCTCTGGTGTAGCATCAACCTTCTTGATGTGTTGAGAATTTACATTCCTAGGAAATATGATAGCATGCCTTGATCAATCATCTTAAATTCTGACATCATGAGTTCTTTGAATTATTCAGCCACAAATAATCTTCAACATATAAGCATATCAAAATTATACTTGATGTCGTTTCTTGCACATACACACCATACTCAGTCAAGCATTTGTTGGAGCCCAATTTCACTAGAAATCTGTCTATTCTTTTTTCCCATACTCTAGGTTTCAGTTTTAGGCCATAAAGTTCCTTGTTCAGTCTATACATCATATATTCCTTGTCTTTGATATTAAATCTCTGTGGTTGAGTGACAAAGACAAATTCTTCCATATAAAAATTTTGAATTAACATCTAGGTGGAACATGGATTACGACCTTGTATTCACTATGGATATCACAAGCCTATTGGCCTCCGTTATGGATACATAGGCATTAACCTCTAAATAGTTTATACCTTATCTCTGCAGAAAACCTCTAACAACTAACTTGGCCTTGTGTTTTGCAATTGATCCATCTGGATTGTGTTTCAGCGTTAACACTCACTTTACTTTAATAGCCTTCTTACCAGATGGTAGTTCTATTAGTTTACATGTATCAATCCTTTCAATTGCAGCTAGCTCTTCTTTCATTTTATTTTTCCATGCCTTGATCATTAAGGCTTTATCATGGTTTATTGGTTAAGTATATTCCATTAGTGCCATATGAACCAAATCACCTTTTTTAGTTACTTCATTGTTATTATTCTGTTCACATTCATGCTACCTTCTTGAAATGTCCCTTGTTCTTTTAGGTCTCCGATTCACCTCAACATTTGGAACTTCCACATATTATTCATATGATTCATCACTATCATCATTGTTATTGAGTAATAAACTCACTTGAGACTTGCTTGAATTTCTCCCTGATTGTCAATCATATGTGCTTCCTTAATCTATCACTATATCTCTACTAATAGACATCTTTACAGTGGCAAGAACATACATTTCATAGGCACCAGTTACATGTTAAAAAAACAAACATCATTGGCGTGTTCTATTCATCCAACTTCCTTCTCTTAGCATCAGGTACATGGTTATGACATTGTGCACCAAATAATGTAAAATGATGCACATTAGGATTTTTACCACTCTAAACATCCTAAGGTAATTTGTTCTTTAACCTTCTAGTTGGACATCGGTTCAACACATATGTTATAGTGTTAATTCCCTCCCTCCCAAATGATTTGGGCATGCCTCTTTGCTTTACCATACATTTTGTCATATACAATATAGTTTTGTTTCTTTGGCTAAGCCATTATGTTATGGTGTATTAGGAGATGCAACTTCATGTTATATACCCTTATCACTACAAAATGACTCAAAGGCCTTTGATGTGTATTCATCACCACCATCAGCTCTTAGAACCTTAATTCTTTTACTACTTTGGGTTCAACTAGAGCCTTGAACTTCTTAAATATATAAAACACGTCATCCTTATATTGAATCAAATAGATCTATATCTTTGTGTTATACTCATTAACGAATGAGATTAATTATCTATTGCCTCCGAGAGACTTCTCCTCAAAAGGTCCACACACATTTGAGTGGACAACTTCTAGCACATTGTTTGACCTTATTGATAAGTTAGCCTTAAATGAGTTCATAGATTTTTAACCATCGAAGAAACCATCACACATATTGTTAGGCATTTTGAAACTTGGCAAGACCAACACCATACCTTGTCTGACTAATTGATTAAAGGATATAAAGCTAATATGGCCAATTCTTAGATTTCATAGCCAACTTTTCTTGCTGTACACCACAAATTTCAATCATTATACCTCTGTGGTATTGATCAATATCTTGAAGGTTCTATTATTTGCAAGCGGTGACCTCAAGACTAGGATGCTGGTAGGATCATATAGTTCTATGATATTGATATACGTTTGCGGTATTGATCAATGTTTTAAAGGTCTAATTCTTTGCAAGTGGTGACCTAAAGACAAGGATGTTGGTAGAATCATATAGTTCAAAGACATCATTCTTAATGATTATAGAGAAGTATATCTCTAAAATGAGAAAACACTTAGTATATTACTATCCATTCTTGGTACAAACATCACATCCCCAATGATTGTAGATATGTCATTATTTCTTCTTATCAACATTTTCTCAATTCCTTCAGCATGTAAGGTTCTACTATAAGCTAATCTCACCTTGCTCTTTCTTATGCTCTCAAACTTCACTAACCAATTCTTGAAGCATGTCATATTATTTGAGCAACCTGTATCTAGAAACCATGCTCTGCTTTTATGTTGATCTACATACACTACAATCATGAATACTAAAGTTCTATCATCTAAACCATCTTGAACTATATTAGCTTCATCATCATAACTGTCTAAGCCTTATAAATTTCTTTATTGTACATGAAATTTAAGACATAATGATCCTATTTTTGGCAGTTATAGTATGAATGTGCTTCTTGTCTGTGCTTTGAGTCTTTTATTGGTTGAACTTTGATGTTCCTCGTACTTTCTTGAAGGATTCAGGTTTACCATCAAACTTCGTCTTCTAGGAGCTTGAACCTATATATTTCTTGAATTTATCTCAAATATTCTTGCCTTTGTGGCTCTCGAAACCATCATTCTTCATGAAATTTTGAGCCTACAGTGCATTAAATGACTCTTTCACTCCCTTTTTCTCAAGAATCATCAACTCATGTGTTTCTAGAGATCCTATAAGATTCTTCAACTCCATAGTTTCTAAGATGCTAAATTCTTGTATAGCAACTATCACATGACATAAATGAGGTGTGTTTGTCCTCATCACCTTTTCAATCACCATTTTCTTGGTTATCACTTCACTGCAACTTCTACTCATATGAGCAAAACCTTGAATCTTTGATGCATAGGCTGCAACAGTTTCATACTTCTCTATTTGCGGCAATTTTCATTGTCTTCCAAGACATTGCAACTTAACACCCTTCACTTTGCCACATCCTTCATAGTATTTGATCAAGGATTCCCATGCCTCAGTTGCATTCTCAGCATGAGAAATCCTATCAAAATTTAAAGCATCTAGTGTTGCTTGTAATGAGTACGTAACCTTGTAATCTTTCTTCTTCTCTTCCTTATGAACATTCTTATATGCTTTAGTTACATTTGTTGCTCGTTCTTGAATTTTATTTGCAACTATTTTGATATCTAATAAAGCCTTCATTTGTTTGTCTCATCTCTTTCAATTCTCTCCATCAAGGGTTGAAATTGAGTTTAGGATACCATAACCACCGATCATTTTACTTGGGTGATAACTGCTGAAAAATTCTTGAATCTATTTATTCTACATAATCAATAGGGGTGTGCATGATTGGTTATTTTTAGAAACCAAATCATAACTATTTTTAAACCAGTTAAATGGTTTGGATTTATAACTATAACTACATTTCAATCAAAATTGGTTATAAAACTGGTTATGGTTATATAACTGGTTTTAAACCGGTTATTTGTTTTTAAAATTATTTTCTTTTTAAAAAAATAATAAGCGTGTTTTGGTTTACCCCCCCTTAAGAAAATTTTTTTTTATTCCCCCCTCAACTTTCCCAGATTCCATTTACAAAGACCCTGATACACCCATGGGTCAAAGATTCTGCTGACTGGGCACATTGACCTTGCTGACTGGGCCCTTTGTTGACTGCCACGTGTGATTCATAATTAGGTTAAAGTAGCACCATCTTCTTCTTCGTTAAAGTAGCACCATCTTCTTCTTCTTCATACGTGACAACACCATCTTCTTCTTCTTCTTCGTTCCTGAAAGTTGCTCTTCTTCTTCTTCTTCGTTGTTCATCTGGAAAAACCCCAAACCTAAATGGATAGAAGTCAAAGCGTTGATAGTAGTAATTCTTGTGAAAATCCAACCGATCCTTTGTGTGACTGTCGTCGTCCGATAAAGATGTTGGTGGCGAAGACCATACAAAACCGCAATAGGAGGTTTTGGAAGTGTCGAAACACAGGGGTGAATGGAATTCCTCGAAACACTGTTTGTTCTCCTTTTTGAATAATGCTTCATTAATGTTGTTGGTTTTTGCAGATGGGTGGTAGCTACGAGCTTTTTATTTGGGATGATGAAATAAACAACTCCATGAATGGCTTGTCAAATAATGGTAGCTGTTGCAAAAACTGTGATGTGGTACATTTGAAGTTAGATATGACTGCAAATAAGCTTCAAAAAGCCAAGTTGAAGATAGCTGTTTTGAAGAGGAAAAATTGCCAACTGAAAATGGCCATTTGGGTGTCTTTGATTATGTTTGCAGTAGTTTACAAGGCCATGTATTTGTAGCTGTCCTGTATTGGTCTGATTTTATGCTATTGTACTGTCAGTAGTATGTGCTATAGGATTTTAGTTGTTTGAATCAGTGTATGAATTGGTTATAGCCATGTACTAATAAGTTTATGTAATGAATTTTTGAGTTAAATTAGTAAAGCTTCATTTTTAAAGTCATTCAGCACAATGTGTACAAATTGTTTTCTCAAAACATTGGATTTCATGTCTTTCAAAATAGGCCATAACAAAATGGCATTGTCAATACAAAAAGGCATTAGCCATAACAAAATAATGTTGTCATTACATAAAGGCCATAACAAAGTGGCATTGTCATAACTTAAAGGTTCCAAGATAACTAATAACTAAGTCCTAGATTGCAACCATCAAAACAGCCCTGAAACTATTTCCTCATTTTCTTCTTGGCTCTAGAAGAACCACCTTCTTCTTGTGTTAAAACCCTTCCCTCTTGTTCTGGTACACAGATAGGCTGGTTAGAATTTGAACCATGTCCTATGATTTGTTTCTGAAACCACTTCAGCTTGATTCTTTCACTTGACCTCTTCTTGATTGACATGAAATCCTTCCCCTTCTTCTTAACTTTACCCTTGGCAGCAGGTGCATTTCCTTGAATCACCTCACTTTGACTTGCAGCAGGTGGTTGTGTCTGAGTTACATCAAGTATGCCTGAAATAAGCTCATCAGAAATGTCACCAAAATAGTCACCTGGTTGATCTGCAGTGGGAGCATCACCTGGAGCATTTTCTGGTACAGTGGGAGCATCACCTGGAGCATTTTCTGGTACAGTGGGAGCATCGTTTTGCTCTGTTGCAGCATTAGATGCCTTGACCTTTTTCTGCAAAACAAGACATATACCATATCAGACATCATGACATACACATATACCAAGATATATACCATATCAGACAGCATGACATACCTTTCTTTTCAGCCCTTTTGGGTCTTGTGTTGGGCTCTTACATGTTTGAACATTGTGACCAAACTTGTCACACCTTGTACACCTGTAGGACACACCAGGCAACCTCCTTCTAGCACCATCTTCACCACTCTCTCTAATCCTCAACTTTTTAGGCCTACCTGGTCCTTTCTTGTATTTAGGTGGTAACAGTTCCTCATCCTGAACTTCTGGCCACATTTCCTGGCCATTAATTGGACTGACAGCAAAACCATAACACATTGCATACTTCTCCCTTGAATAACACTCATCCACAAATTCCTCTAGATTTTGTTGCCTAAACCCAAGAGCTGCTATAGCATGCCTACATGGAATCCCAACCAACTCCCAGAAATTACAAGTACAAGATTTTTTAGCAATGTCTACTATGAACTCCTGAGTGTTGAAAGAATGGGTGACTTGAAATTTCTCATCCATTGCCCAAGTGGGCAGCCAATGGCCACTCAATACAACCTCATTATCAAGTCTCTTCCTAGGAATAGGCATAACTTTATGGGGCCACTTGTCTATGAGTTTAGCCTTCCATGCCCTTCCACTTGTCTCTTCCTAAGATCTTCTTGCTATGAGTTTAGCCTTCCATGCCCTCCCCACAGTGATTCCCACAGAATAGTTTTGTCGCATATCCTGAACAATGTCACAGATCCTAACATTTTCCGATGTTTGCATCTTCTTCAATACAGCCTTAGCCACCCACCTAGAGTTGGCAGATTTGTTATCCAAAACCCTAGCACATGTATGTTTGTCCACTATGGTTTTTATAGCAAATGTGTGCTTGTGGCCCACTTTAGAGCAAAGTACCAAAAAACCACACTTGGCCCTACACTCAACCCTAACTCTATATGACTCATTTTTAATGAAAGTTATTTCCCTCCCATTTAATACGGACCACTCACGTATTGCTTCTCTAAAATCATCAAGGGTATTAAATTCCATACCCCACTCAAATTTAAAATTCTTATTCAAATGCTCCTTCCTAAACTTTTCAAACCTTGGCCCTTTCTCATCATCACTTATATCAGGATCAGAGCTATCAAGCTCATCACTCACATACTCATCATCCTCCTCCCATTTCTTCTTATTGGATCCACTAATAAATCCACCAATTGAGGGTGATGCATTAATAGGTACAGTGACATTAATACCTTCAAAGCCATAAAGATTTGCAGTTGCTCGTTCATCCTCACTATCATCTAGTCTTTCCACTGCCTCTTCATCACAAACCTCCAGTTCGACAATCTCATTGACACACCTAGGAGACCTTACTGAGTCGCTTATATCAACTACATCATGCTCAACAAACATTTCCCCTTCTACTTGGGTTGCACAAGCATATGCTGCAAAATAGTAGCAGTCATCATCATTCTTAAGCTGGAAAAAGTTTTCATCAATTTCAATAATCTTTGTCCATGTTCTATAACTCCCTAAAACATAACCCCACCCGGTCACCAACCTATGAACACAATCCATTCACCATTTATCAATTTCTAACCCAGACACTAATGTGGATACACCTCCCCTATAAATGGTAACCCCATCACTTAACTTTACAAATTCACCTCCATGGTGAAATACGGCTTTGAAAACTTGCATGTTCTGAAAATCAAAACAAACGAACTAAATAACCTAACAAAACTATAAGATATCAGAAACGACATTGGAAGGTTTGAAAAAATACGAACCTTGTCTGCTTGAGCATGAGAAACACCATCGCCTTCCTTGTGCTTCTCAGGTTCCACACATTGGTTGACGACGGTGGCTTCAATCGGTTTACGACTTTTCTTTGATTGCTTCCCTTGTTTTCGTTACTTACGGCTCCTCTTCTTCATCGGCTCTTCGTCTTCCTTCCTTCCTAATTTTGGGACTGAATAAACCCTAATTATTCTAGGGGGTTGATAAGTGCAAATTGTAGCTATTTTTGTATATATGTTTTGTTGCACTTATCGTTCCTTTTTGTTAAATATCATACGAATAAACCCTGTTTTGTTTATAAATGCGTATAGTTACATTTTAGTGTATATATTGCGTTTCGTGTATATATCATTAATTTTAATTGATTTTATCTCATTTTTGTAGGTATTCAAGCAGTGGGCTTTTGCCATTGTTGTATAGAGAATTGAATAAGCTTTCCAACGCTTCGAACCGGACGAAAAACGGAATTACGGTTCAAGAGTTATGAAGAAAATAAGCTTTGGATTTCCAAGCCCCAGGAAGCATGCTTGGAGCGCGCTGAGCGCGCTCCAAGCCCCCGGAAGAAGCAAATTCCAGCAAGTTGCGCACTGAGCGCAGTTTTAAGTCGGTTTAACTTTAAAAAACGCACGCTGAGCGCCCGTAGCACGCTGAGCGCGCTCTGCGACTTTGACAGCAATAAATATAGTGAAAAAACACATTTTTTGGGATGGTTTTGGGTATTTTTTGCTCCCAACTCCATCAAACTTCATTTTTCTTGTAGATTAGCTTAGAAAACATCATGGAAGCTTGCATTTGGATGATCCGGTGTGGATTTCTCATCGATCGGCGCCGACAAACCGTGAAGTGTTTGGTTCATTTTTTATTTTCTTCATGTTTTTCTTCTATGTTGGGTTTGTATATGTCTTACTTTGATCCTATGTATATTTGTCGCCCATGGCGTTATATGAAATTTGCTTTACAAATCTCTATTGGTGATTGTCTCTGATTTTTGCTTTATGCGCGGGGTTTGGGTCGTGTTAGAGATAAACTTCACAAACTTCGATTAGGGGTGATTATCTGTTAGTTTCTGAATGCTAGAGATAGATTTAGGGCTAACAATCCGTAAGGGTTTCGAAACTTAATGACGTCCGTGTCTCGAGGCTTCGTGCGCGAGAGTGACGAAGAGAGTGATACAGGTGATTTCTCAACTCAGTGTGCCAAAGATGGACACTGTTCTGAGCGATACCGGGTGATATTGAGGAGTATTGTAAGTTGAGTGTAATTGGTCGGTAAGTTTAAGTCTGTGATGAGTCAAATATATACACGCCTGATAAGTTTGTCTGTTTGAAGAATGAATTAGTTTTTATGTTTTTATTTACTTTTCTGATTTACGCTTTAAACCATTTTAAAACAAAACTCATTAACATTGATATTGTCGAACGGCAGTTCAGTAGCACCGATCTCTGTGGACACGATAAATTCCCGGAAAAATACTTCCAAATCTTTTTGCTTGCTTGCCCCTAAACCGCATCCAACAAAATGGCGCCGTTGCCGGGGATCGGTGTTTTTATTGGGCACCAACCGGCAACTGCATCCGCCAAAATGGCGCCGTTGCCGGGGATTGGTGTTTTTATTGAATCGCATTGCGATAGTTTCTTTGTTTTTGAGTTTTGTAGATATCGTATATATTGTCTATTTTCACTTGTTTATATTGATACTTATATATGTTTACCATATTTGTGAATTATACATGTTTTGTATACTTGTAAATTTAGTGTATTTGTTTGTTTCTCTTCACGTTTGCTAAGTGTTTGGTTAGGTTTCGTCGTCGGTGAGCGTTAACCGTGTAAAGAGACAACTTGGAGAAGTGTGTATAAATAATAGGCGTCGAGCTTACGACGTAAAACAAGCGTGTTTTATCGTTTTTTGTTCCGTTATTAATTTTTCATTGTATATGAGATTGTGTAGGTGTTAAGTGGAGGCCTACACCAGAACCCTGTAGCTGTACTGATTTTTCTGGTTCTGGTGTAGCGCGCTGAGCGCGGGCCTGCGCGCTGAGCGCGCTTTGCTGTGTTGAACCAGTGAATTCTTTTAATTGTTCACTTGGTTCCCCCTTTTTCCCACTTCCACCAAGGCCTTATATATTAGTAATTATTAGTAATTTTTCTAATTCTTTTGTTGATTGTTTGGACTCAAATTTTTGCCCGATTGCTTGAAGTCGCATTCGGTGATTTTTCCGATTTTTTATCATTTCAACTTGCGAATGCGTGGTAATGATAGTGTTTAAAGTTTTGTACACGTCCAAGGTATGTGTTTATCGCTTTCTTGACTTTGGCATATTCATGATACTTAGGTTTTTTACAATATTCATGCCATTTATTCTTTTATATACTTGTTCGTATGTGAATCACTTTAGTTCCTACCCTTTTTGTGAGGAAGCCTTCCATTGTTATATGCTCGGAGTACCGACAATTTTGTTTTACTGGATTTTATTATGTTGAATCTGTTGTTTATATTGTGTATATGAATGCATGAAAAGGATCAAGGCATTTGTTTCATTTTGAGCACAACCACCTTAGCCAAATAGTAAATTCACCTTGTGAGCGTGTGAGAATTTGTAACCCCTTTGAGCTTTTTGATCCATGTTTTTATTTGAACTTAATGCTTGTGTATGAGTATTTAGTTCACTTATTTTTGAATGAATTTTGTTTTTTCTTGGACCTCAATTTTGTGTTGTTGTATGGATTTTTTCCTTGCCTTAGAAAGTAGGGAGTATTCACATGATGGTGCGGTTGAATTCAAGTTGGGGAGAGGATGATTGTGTACTCATTGGTTGGATTCTATGAGGATTGAAAAAGAAAAGAAAAAAAGAGAAAAATTTGAGAAAAAGAAAGAAAAAAAGGAGAAAAGAAAATCCTTGAAAAAGGAAACAAAAAGAGTTCCAATAATTGTGCTAAATAAGTTGTGTGTTGTTGTGTAACACTTGGGTGTGTGGAAGAAGTTTCATTGAAATTTTGTGTTTGAACTTTTGTGAGTTGATCACTCCCTTAGGTTTAGGCAAGTTTTTGTTTCAATTACCTTTAGAAATTTCCCTTGTTTGTTTACCCGACCACATTACAACCTTGAAAAGTCCTTGTGATTCTTGCCTTTGTATGTTCAATGTGAATTTTTGGATGGATGCATAATTTTGTCTGTTGTTTGCAAGATTGTTGTGTGAGTGAAAAATACCTCATTTTATGTTTTTCATCTACCGATGATTGTTTTTGCTAGGTGTGATTCACATTTTAACTTGTGTTATTTTAGAATGTTTGTCATGACTTTTGTATTTAGCATTTGTTTCATGACTATGTTATCGTCGTAGTTTAGTGGTAAGTATTTACTTTGTGTGTACCATTTTCGATTGAACCATTGCATTTGTTTTTGTTTGTAAAAACTTGTTGTTGCGTGATTTCTTGGATTTCACTTTTGTTCCTTTAGTTTGTTGGCTTTGTTTGAGGACAAACAATTATGTAAGTTGGGGAGAGTTGATAAGTGCAAATTGTAGCTATTTTTGTATATATGTTTTGTTGCACTTATCGTTGCTTTTTGTTAAATATCATACGAATAAACCCTATTTTGTTTATAAATGCGTATAGTTACATTTTAGTGTATATATTGCGTTTCGTGTATATATCATTAAGTTTAATTGATTTTATCTCATTTTTGTAGGTATTCAAGCAGTGGGATTTTGCCATTGTTGTATAGAGAATTGAATAAGCTTTCCAACGCTTCGAACCGGGCGAAAAACGGAATTACGGTTCAAGAGTTATGAAGAAAATAAGCTTTGGATTTCCAAGCCCCATGAAGCATGCTTGGAGCGCGCTGAGCGCGCTCCAAGCCCCCGGAAGAAGCAAATTCCAGCAAGTTGCGCGCTGAGCGCGCTCCAAGCCCGCTAGCGCACTTTTAAGTCGGTTTAACTTTAAAAAACGTGCGCTGAGCGCCCGTAGCGCGCTGAGTGCGCTCTGCGACTTTGACAGCAATAAATATAGTGAAAAAACACATTTTTTGGGATGGTTTTGGGTATTTTTTGCTCCCAACTCCATCAAACTTCATTTTTCTTGTAGATTAGCTTAGAAAACATCATGGAAGCTTGCATTTGGATGATCCGGTGTGGATTTCTCATCGATCGGCGCCGACAAACCGTGAAGTGTTTGGTTCATTTCTGATTTTCTTCATGTTTTTCTTCTATGTTGGGTTTGTATATGTCTTACTTTGATCCTATGTATATTTTTCGCCCATGGCGTTATATGAAATTTGCTTTACAAATCTCTATTGGTGATTGTCTCTGATTTTTGCTTTATGCGCGGGGTTTGGGTCGTGTTAGAGATAAACTTCACAAACTTCGATTAGGGGTTTGATAAGTGCAAAATGTACCTATTATTGTATATAAGTTTTGTTGCACTTATCGATACTTTTTGTCTATATTTGTTCAAATAAACCCCACTTTGTTTATAAATATGGTTATTTTACGTTTTAGTGTATATATCGCGTATTGTGTAAATATTACGTTGTTTAATTGATTTTTATCTCATTTTTGTAGGTATCTAATAAAGGCCATTGTGCCATTGTTTTGAAGAGCATTGAATAAGCTTTCCAGCGCTTCTGACCGTGCGTAAATCGGAGCTACGGTGCAGAAGTTGTGGTCAAATAAGGGGCTGTTTTTCTGTCATGTTCGCCTAGCGAGTGTGATAGCGAAGGTTCGCTTAGCGAAGGCTGGCGAAGGTCCCAGCGAGTAGAGGCAGAAAGTTTCAAAGGAGAAAAGGACCATTGTTCGCTTTGCGAACGTTCTAGCGAGCATTCGCTAGGCGAATAAAACGTTCGCGTCGCGAACCCGCGAAGGAAAGCAAGGGCGGTTTAGAATTTCAGAGGCACTTATGTGCCATTTTTTGAGCCATTCGCCTAGCGAACCTGCGAAATTCTGATTGTATATATTAGATTTTCAGTCATTTTGTTAGGGATGGTTTTGGGGTTTCTTGATCCCACTTCCATCAAACTTCATTTTTCATTGATTAGCTTAGAAAACAACTGTGGAGCATGCATACGGATGAACCGGGGTGGATTGATCGTCGACCGTCTCTGACAATGCGCGAGATTTTTGGTTCATTTCTCTTCTTCTTTGTGTTTGTCTTTATGGTTGGGTTGTGTACATGTATTTGCTGTAAACTCATGTATATTTGTCGCCCATGGCGTTGTATAAAACTTGTTTTACAAATCTTATTGGTAATTGTCTCTGATTTTTGCTTTATGCGCGGGGTTTGGGTTGCGTTAGACATAACCTTCGCGAACTTCGATTAGGGATGGTTGTCTGTTAGTTTTTGGACTCTAGAGATGGATTTAGGAGCTAACAATCTTCAATAGGCGTCGAATTTTAATGCCTTCCGTGTCTCGAGGCTTCGCCCGCGAGAGTGATGAAGAGAGTGACACGGTTGTTATCTTAACGGTGCGTTACACATAACCTTTGTTGTGAGCGATGCTGGGTGATATTGAGGAGTATTGTAGGTGGAGTATAACTGGTCGGTAAGTTTAAGTTTGTAAGGAGTCGATTGTATGCATTGCCTGATAAGTTTCTTGTTGCTGAAGAATGAAGTCTTTTTATGTTTTCATGTTTACTTTTCTGTTTTTACTTGTAAACCATTTAAACCCAAACTCACAAACGCGAGAGACTGTCGAACGACATTCTTTCCCTCGAACCGATCTCTGTGGACACGACATAAATCCCGGAGGGAATTCTTCCGAAAATAAATATTTTTGCTTGCTTGCCCTATTCTGCATCCAACAAAATGGCGCCGTTGCCGGGGATAGGTTTTGATATTGAATCGCATTGCGATAGTTTCTTTGTTTTTGAGTTTTGTAGATATCGCACATGTTGTATATTTTCACTTGTTATACTGATACTTGTAGATTAACGTTTGTTCAAGTGTTTGGTTAGGACGCTTGCTTTTGGTTGCACGGTGAGACATCACCATGGCATGAATGAAGGAAGTTTCTAATTAAGCACCGTAAAGGCGTCGAGCTTAAGACGTAAAACAAGCATGTTTTTATTGTTTTTCATTTCGAATGTTTTTGGTTGTTGTTTGCTCACAGATTTTGATTGACTTACTTGAGGATGCTGTTGTGATTTTCCAAGTTGGTTCGTTTCAACTTGCGGATGTATGGTAATGATTTTGTTAAGTTTTGTACACGTCTGAGGTATGTATTTATCGCTTTCTATACTTTAGCATATTCATGATACTTAGGCATTTTACAAACTTCCATGCCATTCATTCTTTTGTATACTTGTTCTATTGTGAATCACTTTAGTTCCCCACCTTTTTGTGAGGTGGCTTTCCATTGTTCATATATGCGGAGAACCAACATTCTTGTTATAACTGGATTTTATTATGTTGAATCTTTTATTTGTGTTGATTATATGAATGCATGAAAAGGATCAAGGCAATTGTTTCATTTTGAGCACAACTACCTTAGCCAAATAGTCAATTCACCTTGTGAGTGTGTGAGAATTCGTAACCCCTTTGAGCTTTTTGATCCATGTTTTTATTTGAACTTAATGCTTGTCTATGTGTATTTAGTTCACTTATTTTTGAATGGATTTTGTTTTTTCTTGGACCTCAACTATGTGTTGTTGTATGGATTTTTTCCTTGCCTTAGAAAGTAGGGAGTATTCACATGATGATGTGGTTGAATTCAAGTTGGGGAGAGAATGGTTGTTTACCCATTGGTTGGATTCTATGAGGATTGAAAAAGAAAAGAAAAAATAGAAAAATATGACAAAGAAAAGAAAAGAAAAAAGCGAAAAAGAAAGAAAAAAGAAAAATCCTTGAAAAAGGAAACAAAAAGAGTTGCAATAATTGTGCTAAATAAGTATTGTGTGTTGTGTAGCACTTGGGATTTTGGAAGAAGTTAGTTGAAATTTTGTGTGTGAATCTTTGTGAGTTTTCACTCCCTTAGGTTTAGGCAAGTTTTTGTTTCAATTACCTTTAGAAATTGCCCCTTGTTTGTTTACCCGACCACGCTACAACCTTGAAAATCCCTTGTGATTCTTGCCTTTGTATGTTCAATATGATTTTTGGATGTATGCATAATTTAGTCTTTTGTTTGCAAGATTGTTGTGTGAGTGAAAGAACCTCATTTTGTGTTTTTCATCTACCGATGATTGTTTTTGCTAGGTGTGATTCACATTTGAACTTGTGTTGTTTTAGAATTTTTGGCATGACTTTTGTACTTTGCTTTTGTTTCGTGACTATGTTATCGTTGCAGTTTAGTGGTAAGTATTTACTTTTTGCGTGTACCATTTGCATTTGAACCATTCATTCGTTTCCGTTTTTCAAAACCTGTTGATTCGTCTTTCTTTGGATATTGCTTGTGCATTTTTAAGTTTGTTTGATTCTTGTTTGTGGACAAACAATTAGGTAAGTTGGGGAGAGTTTGATAAGTGCAAAATGTACATATTATTGTATATAAGTTTTGTTGCACTTATCGATACTTTTTGTCTATATTTGTTCAAATAAACCCCACTTTGTTTATAAATATGGTTATTTTACGTTTTAGTGTATATATCGCGTATTGTGTAAATATTACGTTGTTTAATTGATTTTTATCTCATTTTTGTAGGTATCTAATAAAGGCCATTGTGCCATTGTTTTGAAGAGCATTGAATAAGCTTTCCAGCGCTTCTGACCGTGCGTAAATCGGAGCTACGGTGCAGAAGTTGTGGTCAAATAAGGGGCTGTTTTTCTGTCATGTTCGCCTAGCGAGTGTGATAGCGAAGGTTCGCTTAGCGAAGGCTGGCGAAGGTCCCAGCGAGTAGAGGCAGAAAGTTTCAAAGGAGAAAAAGACCATTGTTCACTTCGCGAACGTTCTAACGAGCATTCGCTAGGCGAATAAAACGTTCGCGTCGCGAACCCGCGAAGGAAAGCAAGGGCAGTTTAGCATTTCAGAGGCACTTATGTGCCATTTTTTGAGCCATTCGCCTAGCGAATGAAAGGTTCGCCTAGCGAAATTCTAATTGTATATATTAGATTTTCAGTCATTTTGTTAGGGATGGTTTTGGGGTTTCTTGATCCCACTTCCATCAAACTTCATTTTTCATTGATTAGCTTAGAAAACAACTGTGGAGCATGCATACGGATGAACCGGGGTGGATTGATCGTCGACCGTCTCTGACAATGCGCGAGATTTTTGGTTCATTTCTCTTCTTCTTTGTGTTTGTCTTTATGGTTGGGTTGTGTATATGTATTTGCTGTAAACTCATGTATATTTGTCGCCCATGGCGTTGTATAAAACTTGTTTTACAAATCTTTATTGGTAATTGTCTCTGATTTTTGCTTTATGCGCGGGGTTTGGGTTGCGTTAGACATAACCTTCGCGAACTTCGATTAGGGATGATTGTCTGTTAGTTTCTGGACTCTAGAGATGGATTTAGGAGCTAACAATCTTCAATAGGCGTCGAATTTTAATGCCTTCTGTGTCTCGAGGCTTCGCTCGCGAGAGTGACGAAGAGAGTGACACGGTTGTTATCTCAACTGTGCGTTAGACATAACCTTTGTTGTGAGCGATGCTGGGTGATATTGAGGAGTATTGTAGGTGGAGTATAACTGGTCGGTAAGTTTAAGTTTGTGAGGAGTCGATTGTATGCATTGCCTGATAAGTTTCTTGTTGCTGAAGAATGAAGTCTTTTTATGTTTTCATGTTTACTTTTCTGTTTTTACTTGTAAACCATTTAAACCCAAACTCACAAACGCGAGAGACTGTCGAACGGCATTCTTTCCCTCAAACCGATCTCTGTGGACACGACATAAATCCCGGAGGGAATTCTTCCGAAAATAAATATTTTTGCTTGCTTGCCCTATTCTGCATCCAACAGGGTGATTATCTGTTAGTTTTTGAATGCTAGAGATAGATTTAGGGCTAACAATCCGTAAGGGTTTCGAAACTTAATGACGTCCGTGTCTCGAGGCTTCGTGCGCGAGAGTGACGAAGAGAGTGATACGGGTGATTTCTCAACTCAGTGTGCCAGAGATGGACAATGTTGTGAGCGATACCGGGTGATATTGAGGAGTATTGTAAGTTGAGTGTAATTGGTTGGTAAGTTTAAGTCTGTGATGAGTCGAATATATACACGCCTGATAAGTTTGTCTGTTTGAAGAATGAATTAGTTTTTATGTTTTTATTTACTTTTCTGATTTACGCTTTAAACCATTTTAAAACCAAACTCATTAACATTGATATTGTCGAACGGCAGTTCAGTAGCACCGATCTCTGTGGACACGATAAATTCCCGAAAAAATACTTCCAAATCTTTTTGCTTGCTTGCCCCTAAACCGCATCCAACAGGGGTAGAAGCAGAAATGAATTTTGAAAAGTCTTTTCATATTAATATAATTTACTTATCACACGTGGCAGTCAACCAAGTGCCCAGTCAGCAGAATCTTTGACCCATGGGTGTATCAGGGTCTTTGTAAATGGAATCTGGGAAAGTTGAGGGGGGAATACAATTTTTTTTTCTTAAGGAGGGGGGGGGGGGGGGGGGGGGGGGGGGGGGTGGTAAACCAAAACACGCATATGTGGCAGGGGGGTAAACACTATTTAACCCAAAAAAAATTGATTTTTTTTTCAAAAAATTAAAATTTTATTCGATTATTTTTACTAATCAAGAAATGATTGATTTCACATTTTACACTCACTCACTTGCCTTCAATCACACTAATTTTTATGTTTTTTTGGTAAGAAGTTAGTAGTAGTTAGTACCGTATAGAGTTAGTTTTAGAGAATTTCTTAATACACCTTAAAAGTTTTTTAGTCACCGCGCGAAATTCTTTTTTTGTCCCTTGATTCCGGATATGCGCATCCGGACGCACCATATTTTTTAAAAACGTTGATTTGTTCCGGATGTGCAAATTCGGAATGTTTTCTCATGTGCACATTCGAAAGAAATTCTTATAACTTCGTGCCAAAGCCTTCTGAAAAGTTAAGAATGAGGGGGGGAAGGCTCTAGCGCGAAGTTATAAGAATTTCTTTCAGATATGCACATGAGGAAACATTCTGGATTTGCACATTCAGAACAAATTAACGTTTTTAAAAAAATGGTACGTTCGGATGTGCACATTTGAAATCAGGAGACAAAAACAAATTTCGCGCGATGCCTAAAAGACCTTTAGGGTGTATTAAGAAATCTTCTAGTTTTAACTACCTTGCAGTCATATAACTAACTGATTGTAAACAACCTAGGATTTATTAACTAACAACAATTCAAAAGAACATCTTATATTTTCCAATGTATAATTTAAGACAATCTTTGAATCTTGATCAATAATACATATGTATTAAACATTTTACAAACATTAAGTAGGCATAATACACATCAAACATTTCACAAGCATAAAGCAAACATTCACCCATTACAATAAAGTTTATTTGATAAGCAAACACACTCAAACCAAACACACTTTATCCTCATCTTTGTTGCTATTATTTGACAAGATGAGAATCAATATCTTTTGTCACCTTTTCAGCGAAGACCAAGTATGATTCTGGAGATCCAAATGCAATATCCTCCTTCAGCTTCTCATATTCAAAAGTCCATTTCACAATCTCACCTATCACTTGAAATGTTGACTTAAAACTCTTGTAACTCTCACTCACTTCCCCATCAAATAAACTATATGTGATTACCTTATTTTCATCATCTATACTCTCAATTTTTGCTTTAGCACTTACTTTTTTTCCTTCTGCAAAGATTCACAAGTATTTAAAATCAGAGTTGATTAATTAAGATAAAAATAAATAAATAAATAAATAAATAAAAATAATTAGAGACAAACAAACACTGTTAAATTTTCAATATAATATTTATAAAATAAAGAGAAAAAAAAATGCACCGACAATGTAAAATATTTTTACACTGTCAACCAATCACGGACGTGTATCCCGCCAAGTCACACGTTTAATTTTAAAATACTGATATGACATAACAGAATGTTATAATTTTATTGGATGATGGTGTAAAACTAGTTTACACTAACAGTGCACTACCTTTAATCTCTAAAATAAAAGACTAAAAATGTTTACAAAAGATAAATGAAGCTTTAATTACCTATTATATATTCCCAATATTTGATGGAACCAACATTTTCCCCGTCACCTTCATGCACTTTATTTTCATGTATTTCTGGAGTTATATTAGGAATATGTTCAAGTTGGTTTCTAAAGATATTAAAGAACTTATCTGCAGGTGCTTGAATCTCTATTACAGTCTCCACTTTCCCACTTAAAGCCATGTCTATATGATTTTTGTTAATGTAGAGATTTTTTTGGATGATTATTGTTTGCTTATAAGGTGAAAATACATTCCCTTAAATAGAAGACTGTTTGTGATTTTTTATCAATAAAATAAAGATGAATTGTGATGATTTGACTAAAATTAATAGTTCAAGTGCTCCTCCACCCATAAGCACGTTTCATATTATAGTAGTGTTGACTAAATGAAATAAAATTATTGATTGAAGTTTATAAAACTTATTTATTAATCGGACATTACAGTTAAAAAGCAGCTGAATATATATTAAGTTAACACTATTTTTTAGGGATATAAGTTGGAATTTTTTTTTAACTAACACACTTTTTCAAAAAAAATATCAAAAAAACTGATTTTTCAAACTATTTACGAAACTGGCAGGGTTTGGAAAAGGGTTCCAAAGGTGACGTCATATGGAATGACGCCTCAGTTAGAGGCCACAAGCCATTTCATATGGCGCCTCATGCCATATATTTTTCCTAAAAAAATTCCCTGAGGAGAAGCCATATGAAATAGCGCCTCAGGTCATTTCTTTTTTTTTTTTTCTTTTCAAATGTTTGTTTTTAAATTTGTGCAGAGGCATGGTTAGGAACAGTAGAAAAATAGTGTAGGCATGCATTGTTGAGCCATGCAGAGTGTGATCTTGTCAATAGTGTAGCCATGCAGAGTTGTGTGGTCTTGTCAAACTTAGTGTAGGCATGCAATCTTGTGTGGTCATGTCAAGGATAGTGTGTAGGTATGCAGAGCAGCACATGGCTCTTTGGCAATGCTTTTCTGAAGCAATTAGACTAAAGAGACACGTTTCTTGTAATATTTTTCTGCCTATTAATACACATGAAATATACATCCTATCATCACTTACATTCAAACCATTTACAATCTGCAAACTATTTTTCTTCCAAACTTTAAAGTTTGTAACCCATTTCTTCTTAACACAAATTCAGATATGGCTCAAAGACCACAATACTTGATAACTGCACATATCCTTGGTGAGATATTTGATTGTCCAATGAGTGGTTTCAATTTTAGGGATACAGAAGTGACTAGGTTTTTACTTGATAGAAGAACAAATTTCTATCATTTGAAAGCCCAGTTAGAGAAGAAATTGCAGTGCGGTCCAGTTGGGCAAATTTTATACAAAAACTCTATCTTTTTGAGGGGCATGATGTGTGCAAATTTTTTCAGATGAAAATACGGGATGATGAAGATGTGCGTAATATGTTTCTCAGCCATGAGCATTCCGGTTTCAATGAGGTTGAGTTATATGTTACGTTACAAAATCAACCATTGTCTCAACAACTTGAGGTATCGCAGGTTTTCAACGATTCTGACAATGAACAGGCTGAGGTGGATGCAGTTGACGAGGAGGAAGAAGAAGCGGAGGACGTTGTTGACGAAATGATAAACGACGACGACACAGACCAATTGCCAGACAGTCATGTTTATCGCCCACCCCAACACATGACAACACTAAGCCTAGGCGACGATCAACCATCAACAAATATTTTTTACGACCCATACAAACAGACGGAGGGAGTACTAAAAGTTGGAGACAATTTTCGTACAAAAGAAGATTGTGTTCGAGCAATTAAACAATACCATATGACCTTGGCTGCAGATTATAGAGTCGATCGAACAAATCCGACTCTATACAAGATCTACTGCCGCTACGAGGCCTGCCCCTTTAGACTAACGACATCTTTCCGGAAGCGAAGCGATTCCTGGAATATAGGGTCAATGGGTCCGGAGCACACTTGCATACTAACCAATCCAAGTCAGGATCATCGCAAGCTCGGCTCTCAGATGATCTGCAACGAAATTCTATCAATCGTGAGCGACAACCCTTCTGTGAAAGTCAGTACCATCATAACTCATATGGTGCAAAGATACAACTATACTCCCTCGTACAGGAAGACGTGGATTGCTAGGACGAAGGCGGTTGAAATGATTTTTGGAAATTGGGAGGATTCTTACAAAGAACTCCCAAGATACCTCGTCGCCCTAAAACAATATGCTCCAGGTACTGTTATCTTGTTAGAGACGTTGCCGGCATATACGCCTGGCGGAAATTGTGTAAGTGGAAATGACATTTTCCACAGACTCTTCTGGGCGTTTGAACCATGCATCAAAGGATTTACGTTTGGTAAACCTATAATTCAAATTGATGGAACATGGTTGTACGGAAAATATAAGGGCACGTTACTAATGGTCGTGGCACAGGATGGCAAGAGCAACATTTTCCCTATCGCATTCGCTCTAGTTGAAGGGGAGACCTCTCTTGTGAGGTCAACTTATTTTAGGCTCGCTGTGCTCTTTGATACCAGACGTACTAAGTGAATTTCGGTCATACAATCTGGGCAGCTGTTCAGTGACTATTCCATGACATTCATGAAGGACGAGGCTGCAAAGGCTAACACACACGTCGTCACGGTCTTCGACCGTTTTGCAGGACACTTCAGTATTGCAGAGTCTATTGATCACAACGAAGGATTGCCTAGGGGATCTTATCGAGTGGAACTAGATAGGAGTTGGTGTGACTGTGGAAAGTTTCAGGCATTTCGTATGCCTTGCTCCCATGTCATAGCAGCCTGTTCCAAGGTCCGACTGGACCCAACCAACTATCTCCATGTTCTTCACCAAGTCAGTACTCTATGTAATGTGTACCGTAAAAGCTTTCAAGTAGTCGCAAAGGAGGACTACTGGCCTACATACGAAGGCGAAATTGTGTGGCATAACGACTTGATGCGAAGAAATAAAAAGGGCCGCCCTATCAGCAGCCGGATTCAAACAGAGATGGATACAGGTGAAAAATGGCGAGGTTGTGTAGTTTGTGCCGCCAGCCAGGCCACAATCGCACTAAGTGTCCAAATGTATTAGGTCCTAGCACAGCGGCATAATTACTTATGTAATCTTGTCTATTTATAATAAGAACAAATTTCATTTCATTGATGGCATACATAACTCAATACAACAACATAATAAACCTAAACAAAGCATCACTTAACGAAACCTATTACCAAATCATAAAATAACAATAACAATAATAATAACAATAACAATAACAATAACAACACATAAAAGCAGCTTATCTAGGCAATTACAACCATCAACTTAATTTCCTGTTCTAACATCATCATCATGAGGACGCCAACATCATTTTCCACTTTCCTCCAAGTCCGGGTGACTCCGTCTGGACCAGACTTCTCAACCTGCCTCTCTATCTTCCTGATCTTTTCACCTACCTAAAATTCTTCTGGTAGCCAGCGGGGAAGTTCCCTGTGCAAATGCTCCAACGTCTGGGTGTTCCAGAGTAGCATCTCCAACGAAGGCTTGACAACTGAATATATAACAAGGGCATTTCGTTTCATCAATGGAAACTCTGGCCACTTTTCCTCCATTGCTGATGACGACGATGGGCGACTATTTGAGGATGAAGACATCGTGTTGAGTAAGGGAGAGTTTGGGATATTGGTGAGGGAAGGGAGGAAATTAGGGTTTGGGTGACAATTGTTGTGCAAAAACAAGTGAGAGAGAGCCCTTATTTATAGGCACAACATAACATATAAAATAATATAATTTTTAGTATATTAAAAAAATATAAATTAAACTTAAAAAAAATGGCCTGAGGCGCCATTTCATATGGCTACTCCTCAGGGAATTTTGTTAGGGCAAATATATGGCCTGAGGCGCCATATGAAATGGCTTGTGGCCTCTAACTGAGGCACCATTTCATATGGCGCCACCCTAGTATTGGGTTTTCAAACCCAGCCATTTCTGTAATTATCCTGAAAAGTTGGTTTTTTTTGGAATTTTTTTTGAAAAAGTGTGTTAGTTTAAAAAAAAAATCTATAAGTTGACATTTATATTGCTAATAGAATATTAAATGGATTTTGGAACAAACATTCGCTTACAAAATAATATTGTTCTAGTTTGGTAGTTAGCCCTGTGACGCCCCCAATCTAATACCCCCAATTAACACGCAATTAAGGCGGTAAAAGAAAATTCGAAAATTGATCAGAGTACATTTGAAAATACGGCATAGAAAGGGAGAATCACATCAAAGTAACCAAACATACACATAACATGCAACACCTGCCCATAATGATATGCAACTGTGGGGTAGCAATCATACAGAGGAAACTTTGTTCCTTACACCCACTTTTCAGAAATTAGAATTAAAGCGGAAAATCTAAAATCTAATTAACATATATACATATACACATATAAACAGTTTGTCATACATCAAGTATCATATGTACAACTAACATATATCATCAGATATACAAAATGATAGCACGCGGCCACCCTAACTACCCGGAGTCACATATCAGAGCCGACCGACCAAAATAATGAAGACGCAAGGCTTCACAAAAAGGAATACCTCCAGCAGCTCTAATCTGCAACGCCTCATAGAGCGTTATAAAACAGCAGAAGGGTGAGAAAAACAACCATAATATAATTGAATAAAATTATATATTAACACAAACGTACACAAGTAAACACATTTCTCACCACCAATGAACAACAATCATATATAACACCACACAGCACAATTCTCACGTATCAAATACCACTGCACATCAATCATTCACCATTCAATCACACATATTCATCTCATCAATCACAATCACAAATTCATGCACAAATAATTCATGATGAATGCAAATGCACATAGATCGACACAACGACTCTATGCACATGCCATGCGGTACCGACTTCCATTGTCACGTCATTTTGTCACGTTATTAGTCCACTCAGGGACTCCCATTGTCACGTCATTTTGTCACGTCATTAGTCCACTCAGGGACTTCCATTGTCACGTCATTTTGTCACGTCATTAGTCCACTCAGGACGTTCTCACAATGCATATCATGATGCTTGGCATACAATGACTCATGACATTCACATTGCATACTCACACACATCAATAATCATGCATATATAAACAAATACCACACTTAGCATTTCTTACCTTTCGGCCACAATTCATCCTCATAATAGCACATAAGGCATACACATCCAAAGCACAAACGTATAACATAATACACGTAAAATACACACCATTTAAAACGACAACAGTCGAGAATCGGCACTATTCCCAATTTCCGACATAATTAAATCGGCCAACAATCTCAAAACCCATTTTTATAAGAAAGAACATTCCATAAGCTTTCCAACGCTTCAAACGGGGGTCAAAACGGACTTACGGTTCAAAAGTTATGAAGAAAACAAAATCTGACATTTTGGAAAATTTGTGTCACACGCGGGTATGCTCAGGTCGACCCATGAGTCGACGCAAGCGTTCTTTAGGTCGACGCAAAGATGCTTTAGGTCGACGCACACTGCGCAGAAGTTGATAAAAACTCAGTTTTCGATCGTTAAATGACTTCCGGACCTCCGATTTCGATTCCGTAAAAAGCTGCGGTCTCAGAATTTGAAATACTACAATATTTTCACTATTAAAAAGCCATCCAACTCATTTTCCATTTTTGAAATATTTTGAAACATGATTTTATCAATTTAACCCAACTCCGAACTCGCTTAAAACCACTCGAAAACACCTAAATAACCATCCCCGATTAATTCCTATCCATACCTGATTAAATATCAACCTATACCAACGTTACCGGACATATCCAAACACTTTCACTCGATCACAACATCGATTTGCACAAAAACATCGATATAGATCAAAAACTCAGCAGTACAAATTCGACTCGATTCAATCAAACGACCATGCTAACTCAAGGCCCAACATCACACGACTCTACTACGCGAGTTATTCCGACTTTCGTCCGTGAAAACATCAGTTTCTAATCGTTTATCTCATTTCGACCTATAATTGATAAAAAAAACCAACAAAACTTCTACACAAACATACATACATGATCGTATACAATTATAGCATAATCGAGTTTCACACCCTTACCCGATTAGTCGATTCCTAGAACTTGCTCTTGATGATTTCCAAACTTTTCTCCAATTTCTCTCTTTTCTCTCTTCTCCTCTTTTCTTCTCTTTTCTTCTTTCTCTACTTTTCTTTTCTCTCTTTTTCTTTCTATTTATTCTAACTTAATCAAAATACACCCAAATGCCCAAAATACCCCTACACTCAAATTTCTCGCAAACGATCCCAAAACGCGATAAAATATATTCCCGCCGAAAAATAACATATTTTCACACAAAAGTCGAAAATAAAATAAAATAATAATAAAATAATCAAAAGACTCAATAAAATAAAAACTGGCAAAACGGGGCGTTACAATTCTCCCCCACTTAGAAATTTTCGTCCTCGAAAATCTTACCTGATACAAACAACTCCGGATACGACTCCCGCATCCTACTCTCCAATTCCCACGTCAAATTACCCTCAGCAGCGCCTCCCCACGCCACTTTCACAAGTGCAATCTCTTTACCCCTCAACCGCTTCACATCGCGATCCAAAATACTAACTGGTAATGCCTCGATCGTAAGGTTATCTCTTACCTCAACCTCGTCCATAGGAATCACATGTGAAGGATCCGGAACATACTTCCGTAGCTGTGAAACATGAAAAACATCATGCAAATTTGACAGATTCGGTGGTAACGCCACACGATACGCTACAGTACCCACTCTCGCAGATATCTGGTAAGGACCAATAAATCGAGAAGTAAGCTTCTTAGATTTCAAAGCACGACCAACACCTGTTACCGGCGTAACTCTCAGAAATACGTGATCACCCTCTTGAAACTCAAGATCCTTCCGTCTCCGATCATGATAACTCTTTTGTCTACTCTGAGAAGCCTTCATTTTCTCACGAATTAACTTTACCTTTTCCGTCGTTTGTTGCACTAATTCCGGTCCAACCACAGAACTCTCACCAGTTTTGTGCCAACACAACGGCGTTCTACATCTTCGTCCATATAAAGCTTCAAAAGGTGCCATTCCAATATTAGAATGGAAACTGTTATTATACGTGAACTCAATCAATGCAAGATAATTGTCCCACGTACCACCTTGTTCCAAAACACACGATCTCAACAAATCCTCCAAAGACTGAATCGTTCTTTCGGTCTGACCATCCGTCTGCGGATGATAAGCCGAACTCAACCTCAATCTAGAACCCAAAGCCTTCTGTAAACTTTCCCAAAATCTCGATGTAAACCTAGGATCTCGATCAGAAACAATACTTAAAGGAACCCCATGCAATTTCACAACCACACTGATATAGATCTCAGCTAACCGTTCCAAAGAAAAACTGATGTCAATCGGAATAAAATGCGCCGATTTAGTCAGCCTGTCCACAATCACCCAAATAGAATTATGCCCTCGCTGAGTGTTCGGTAATCCCGTTACAAAATCCATCGAAATGCTATCCCACTTCCACTCAGGAATATCCAACGGTTTGCAACAAACCACCAGGCCTCAAATGTTCCACTTTCAATTTCTGACAAGTCAAACAAGCATACACAAACTGAGCCACATCTTGTTTCAAACCAGACCACCAGAAAACCTTCTTCAAATCTTGGTACATCTTATTCGCTCCCAGATGAATACTTAAGTTACTCCGGTGTCCTTCCTCCAAAATCATTCTTTTCAACTCCGCATCATCAGGAATACAAATACGACCACGAAATCTCAACACACCAAAATTATCAACCTTGAAATCCACATTCTCATTCCTCATTAAATCAACGAATTTCAAATCCAACTTTTGTTTCTCACTAACCGACATCAAAAATTCATTCGTAACTTTCAACATTCCAAGCCTCACACTAACCGATGTCACTTCACAAACCAAACTCAAATCTCTAAACGATTCCAAAAGTTCCAACTCTTTCACCATCAATGCGGACATATGCAACGATTTCCGGCTCAATGCATCGGCTACCACATTAGCTTTACCAGGATGGTAATTCAAGCCAAAGTCGTAGTCTTTCAAGAATTCCAACCATCTCCGCTGCCTCATGTTCAACTCTTTCTGATCAAATAAATATTTCAAGCTTTTATGATCACTAAAGACTTCGAACCTCGCACCATAGAGATAGTGCCTCCAAATCTTCAACACAAAAACCACAACCGCTAATTCAAGATCATGAGTAGGATAGTTTTTCTCATGAACTCTTAACTGCCTCGAAGCATAAGCTACAACCTTACCTTCCTGCATCAGGACACCACCCAAACCAATTAAAGAAGCATCGCAATACACAACAAATGGTTCATTAGGATTAGGTAAAATAAGAATCGGAGCTGTCGTCAATCTTCTCTTCAACTCACAAAAACTTTCTTCACACTGAATATCCCAAATAAAAGCTTTGCCCTTACAAGTCAACTGCGTCAACGGTAATGCTAACTTCGAAAAACCCTCAATGAACCTCCGATAATAACCAGCCAAACCCAAAAAGCTTCGAATTTCAGTAACGGATCTAGGAGCCTCCCATTGTAGAACTGCTTCTACTTTAGATGGATCCACAGCAATACCATTACCTGAAATTACGTGTCCAAGAAAACTCACCTCAGACAACCAGAATTCGCACTTGGACAATTTGGCAAAAAGCTTCCTTTCCTTCAAAACCTGCAAAACAACACGCAAATGCTCTGCATGTTCCTCACGAGACTTAGAATAGATTAAGATATCATCAATAAACACCACCACAAAACGATCCAAATGCTCGTGGAAAATCCGATTCATGTATTCCATAAACACACCAGGCGCATTAGAAACCCCGAACGGCATCACAGAATATTCATAATGACCGTAACGTGTTCTAAAGGCCGTCTTCTGAATATCCTCTTCCTTCACCCTTATCTGATGATACCCCGATCTCAAATCAATCTTACTAAACACACAAGCACCAACCAACTGATCCATCAGATCATCAATCCTTGGAAGCGGATACTTATTCTTAATCGTTACTTTGTTCAACTAGCGATAATCAATGCATAACCGCATACTCCCATCTTTCTTTTTCACCAAAAAAACTGGAGCACCCCAAGGAGAAACACTTGGCCTCACGAACCTCTTTTCCAACAACTCATTCAACTGCTTTTTCAACTCCACCAATTCAGATGCCGACATTCTATAAGGTGCCATAGAAACAGGTCTAGTACCAGGAACTAGCTCTATCGAAAATTCCACCTCTCTCTCCGGCGGTACATCTGAAATATCCTCAGGAAACACCTCAGGAAATTCACACACAACAGGAAACACATCAAGTGAAACTTGACTATCCACTGATAAGGATGCAAACAAACCAAACAACTGAGCTTCATCCGCCAAAAGTCTCTTCAACTCTTTGGTAGATAAGAAACTCGAGTCTTCATCTTCCTCAAGAGAAGGAAACCTTACAAGCTTATGATAACAGTCAATGTGCACCCGATTAAATTGCAACCAGTTCATTTCCAACACCACATCTAAACCTTCCAATGGTAAACACACTAAATCCATCACAAAGTCTTTGCCATAAATGGCTAAAGGACAACTGAGACAAACTAAAGAAGTAGTCACTGACCCCATCGCTGGAGTATCAATAACCATCTCAAAATCCATCACAGACAACACAAGATTCAAACTCTTCACGCACTCAGACGAAATAAACGAATGAGTCGCTCCAGTATCAATAATAGCAATTAAAGGCATATTATTAATAAAGCAAGTACCTCTTATCAGACGGTCAGCACTTGAGGTCTGAGTTCCCGGCAATGAAAACACTTTGCCACTAGCCTGAGCTTTCTTCTGATTTTGACACTTCGAGCTAATGTGACCAGGCTCCCCACAATTTTAACATTTCACCACATTCTTCCTTTTACAATCCGCTACAACATGCCCGATACCACCACAATTAGAACACTTAACCAACTTCTTCTTACATTCATGCTGGCGATGACCCAATTCACCACACCCAAAACACCTGATAGAATTAGACATACCACCTCCACCTGACCTACGATCAAAAATACCCCTTTGTTTACCTTTATCAGCCGGTGTCACATACGGACCACCACAGAACTGTTGCTTCCCTTTCCTGTCACTTACACTTTTATAGTGAGCAGAACGTGCCTTACTATCTTCATCATAAATCCTGCAGCATTCCACCAAATCAGCAAACCTTCGAATCCTCTGATAACCAATCGCCTGCTTTATCTCAGGACCCAAACCACTTTCATACTTCACACACTTTGAAAATTCAGCTGTCGCTTCCACATAATGAGGATAAAACTGCACAAGTTCCACAAACTTAGCAGTATATTCAACAACAGACAAATTACCTTGTTTTAGTTCCAAAAACTCAATCTCCTTCTTTCCTCGGACATCCTCCGGAAAATACTTCCTTAGAAACTCTCGGCTAAACACTTCCCAAGTAATCCCTTCTTCCTCCTCCTCAGCTTCCAACACCTGACGAGTACTGATCCACCAGTCGTCAGCCTCCTCATGTAACATATGAGTACCTAACCTCACCTTATCATCTTCGTCACAATCCATCACCCTGAAAATCCTCTCAATCTCTTTCAACCACCTCTGTGCACCATCCGGATCATGTTTCCCTTTAAAGACCGGCGGCTTATTCTTTCTAAACTCATCATTTCCGGAAGCATTCGGTGCACCCTGCACAGCTCGTGCCATCGCTTCCATCGCAGCAGCCAAAGCAGCATCATTACGACCAGCCATATTCTGTTCGTCCAAAACAGAAACTATGGTTAAACAACAACTTGCTCAACACAACTCGCCCAATATGCCAGACACACAGACACAAACGACACAACTGACACGAACTGGCTCTGATACCACTTAATGTGACGCCCCCAATCTAATACCCCCAATTAACACGCAATTAAGGCGGTAAAAGAAAATTTGAAAATTGATCAGAGTACATTTGAAAATACGGCATAGAAAGGGAGAATCACATCAAAGTAACCAAACATACACATAACATGCAACACCTGCCCATAATGATATGCAACTGTGGGGTAGCAATCATACAGAGGAAACTTTGTTCCTTACACTCACTTTTCAGAAATTAGAATTAAAGCGAAAAATCTAAAATCTGATTAACATATATACATATACACATATAAACAGTTTGTCATACATCAAGTATCATATGTACAACTAACATATATCATCAGATATACAAAATGATAGCACGCGGCCACCCTAACTACCCGGAGTCACATATCAGAGCCGACCAACCAAAATAATGAAGACGCAAGGCTTCACAAAAAGGAATACCTCCAGCAGCTCTAATCTGCAACGCCTCATAGAGCGTTATAAAACAGCAGAAGGGTGAGAAAAACAACCATAATATAATTGAATAAAATTATATATTAACACAAACGTACACAAGTAAACACATTTCTCACCACCAATGAACAACAATCATATATAACACCACACAGCACAATTCTCACGTATCAAATACCACTGCACATCAATCATTCACCATTCAATCACACATATTCATCTCATCAATCACAATCACAAATTCATGCACAAATAATTCATGATGAATGCAAATGCACATAGATCGACACAACGACTCTATGCACATGCCATGCGGTACCGACTTCCATTGTCACGTCATTTTGTCACGTTATTAGTCCACTCAGGGACTCCCATTGTCACGTCATTTTGTCACGTCATTAGTCCACTCAGGGACTTCCATTGTCACGTCATTTTGTCACGTCATTAGTCCACTCAGGGACTTCCATTGTCACGTCATTTTGTCACGTCATTAGTCCACTCAGGACGTTCTCACAATGCATATCATGATGCTTGACATACAATGACTCATGACATTCACATTGCATACTCACACACATCAATAATCATGCATATATAAACAAATACCACACTTAGCATTTCTTACCTTTCGGCCACAATTCATCCTCATAATAGCACATAAGGCATACACATCCAAAGCACAAACGTATAACATAATACACGTCAAATACACACCATTTAAAACGACAACAGTCGAGAATCGGCACTATTCCCAATTTCCGACATAATTAAATCGGCCAACAATCTCAAAACCCATTTGTATAAGAAAGAACATTCCATAAGCTTTCCAACGCTTCAAACGGGGGTCAAAACGGACTTACGGTTCAAAAGTTATGAAGAAAACAAAATCTGACATTTTGGAAAATTTGTGTCACGCGCGGGTATGCTCAGGTCGACCCATGAGTCGACGCAAGCGTTCTTTAGGTCGACGCAAAGATGCTTTAGGTCGACGCACACTGCGCAGAAGTTAATAAAAACTCAGTTTTCGATCGTTAAATGACTTCCGGACCTCCGATTTCGATTCCGTAAAAAGCTGCGGTCTCAGAATTTGAAATACTACAATATTTTCACTATTAAAAAGCCATCCAACTCATTTTCCATTTTTGAAATATTTTGAAACATGATTTTATCAATTTAACCCAACTCCGAACTCGCTCAAAACCACTCGAAAACACCTAAATAACCATCCCCGATTAATTCCTATCCATACCTGATTAAATATCAACCTATACCAACGTTACCGGACATATCCAAACACTTTCACTCGATCACAACATCGATTTGCACAAAAACATCGATATAGATCAAAAACTCAGCAGTACAAATTCGACTCGATTCAATCAAACGATCATGCTAACTCAAGGCCCAACATCACACGACTCTACTACGCGAGTTATTCCGACTTTCGTCCGTGAAAACATCAGTTTCTAATCGTTTATCTCATTTCGACCTATAATTGATAAAAAAAAACCAACAAAACTTCTACACAAACATACATACATGATCGTATACAATTATAGCATAATCAAGTTTCGCACCCTTACCCGATTAGTCGATTCCTAGAACTTGCTCTTGATGATTTCCAAACTTTTCTCCAATTTCTCTCTTTTCTCTCTTCTCCTCTTTTCTTCTCTTTTCTTCTTTCTCTACTTTTCTTTTCTCTCTTTTTCTTTCTATTTATTCTAACTTAATCAAAATACACCCAAATGCCCAAAATACCCCTACACTCAAATTTCTCGCAAACGATCCCAAAACGTGATAAAATATATTCCCGCTGAAAAATAACATATTTTCACACAAAAGTCGAAAATAAAATAAAATAATAATAAAATAATCAAAAGACTCAATAAAATAAAAACTGGCAAAACGGGGCGTTACAAGCCCCACGATAGAAGGCCCTATAATAAGTATCGCACAGACAAGGACATGTCATTCTGACCTCTAGCATATTTCCTACCGTAAGTTTTGATCGGACGATAATCCGTATGAGGTGTTATATCTCACGAGGATGGTTTAAATCACCAGCACTATATAAAGCACAACACGTGTCATTTCATGTACACTCTCATTTTCACTCTAAAACTAATTTCTAACTAGTCCAATGATATAGACGTTAGAGTGCTAATTTTGCAGGTTTACCCCCGCTCCGCCGTTCTAGAAGCTCACTCCACAATACCAAAACTTTGTTCTATTCAATCTGTACAAATTTCTGATTCCAGTTTGGAATAGTGGCGCCGTCTGTTGGAATTGAATTATGATTCTTACGAATTTCCATAATAAACTCCCATCTATTCGCCACGATATCAGATCGTCGATCTTTTCTATCTCAATTCATTGTTCTATCCTCTTTTAAAGCGTTGATATCTTCCTCGTACATATTGTAAATCTAGTTCCTATTGTCAGGGCAACAACGAAGGCCACTCACTCAACCACCGCACACAATGCCAACGCCGCAACTAGTGTTGTAACCTACACTTCTAATTCAGTGAAGGAAGTTCCACTTTCTTCGTCGATTGAAAATGTTTTGAGTCTTAGTCACTCCTCATACAGTTCCAATTCTGCAAAATTTAGCACCTTCAATAGTTGGACAATGAACTTTCCAAGATCTTTCAACCTCCTAACCTTTTCTAGAGTCGCTCTAAGATCAAACATCAAAGCAGTATTCATTGCGAACTATAATTCCTAGACATTAAATGCTCCCCGGTCTCCAATAATTGCAAGATAGTTTAGGCACACAAGGGGAAAATGATTTGTTGAACAATGTCTATAACTTAGTGCAACATCAACTTTTGCACTTCCTCGTTGAGAGGATACTTTGAATTGAAGAAAATACACCGTTTGCGTCATAAAAGGAAAACTTCGTAAATGAGACAATTTCACGCGGTGATCGGAGAGTCGATCCAGAACCTATCCTCGTTGACATTGTTTCACAATACAAGAAGGCCCCTAGATCTCCATGTCATAATTTTTGGAGAAGACACCAAACTCTGCCTCATGGTTCTAGAGGAATATGTGGAAGCCACAGGTTAGCGGATGGTCATCGTCCTTACCCATCGCCATCACACCACTCACGATGGGAAGAGCGACATGGCGCTGAAGCATAAGTTAGTAATCTAAATAGAACTCATATTCAAAATAGATCTTTGATAGCCTGATCCCCATATCTCTTAAACCCTTTTCCCAAAGATGAATAATTGTTATGACAGGACAATGGATCCAAAAGAACATATTCAAGGGAGACTACTTTCATGCCCAAGGAGTCGTAAAATGCAAGAAATTCATGTTAAACTTTAATGAATCCATAATGACATGGTTCAAGGCCCTCTTAGACGAAAGCATAAGTTCTTGGAAAGAGTTGTATGACTCATTCACCACACAATTTACAGTGAAAATTTGGAAGCCCATCACCATAGTCGTTCTCAGTTGGATTCAGCAGAAAATAAGGAAACCATGTGAGAGTACATCGAACAATTTACAAAGGTAGTGGTAGAAGTGGGGGGGGGAGGCAGGCGATTGTTTGAAATGCTTCATATTCAAGAAGGGTTTAAGGAAGAATTGTATGTTTTGTGAAAAACTAGGGTTGTAAGGAGTATGTATCCTAAATGACATGTTGTATATGGTCTAAACCTATATTAATTATGAGGAAGAACTCATAGGTGAAGAAGGAGAGAAAAAGCCAAGGAGAAGGGAACCCAAGACACACCGAGCGATTGAGAAATACTCTAACTGTTTTCAATATGACAGGGACCCATAACCTCGATCTAGGTTCTCATCATACACTCCCTTGAACACATTAAGGGGGAAAATTTGATAAAAATGTGTTAACACCAACTTTAAATAAGTCGGGATTAAGAAACCTTATCAGGTCAGGGAGTCAGCCAAAACTAGATAAATCAATGTACTTCCATTTTCATAAAATTCATGACCACAACACCGAAAAATGCATCCATGCTACTACAAAAAAACACATGTTGTGTCAGACACGAATGTGATTTTTTATCTTTGTGATATAAGCAAGGTAACGAAGGGCGTTATGAAAACTTGTCACTTTACCCCTCGGTTTTTGAATAGCCAATGGGTAGTTGAAATAATCATTGGCTTGATCCCCAACAAAAGCATTTTTTATATTTTCAAAACTAGCGCCGCATACCTCTCGGTGTATGACCAAAATCGAGGGGGAAAATATTTTTTTATTACAAATTACATTTTTTACAAGAATATTAAATTAAATTGTTTACAAATTATATTGTTTGCACATAATATTACATTGTTTGCACAAAATATTAAAGTAAAAATATATAACAAATTTTGAATTTGATTCATCGTCATCACTATAGGTGAAGAACAAATGTTGGATTCTCATTTTATTGAATCTTGGAGAAGATCAAATGTTGGATATTTTATGCATTTGTTTATGATATAAAACAAAAAAAAAAGGTTAGATAAATAAAATAAATATTAAATTATATGATTATTTAAGAACACAAACCTTAAACCCAAATATTTGTCCTTAGACCCAAATATTTTTCTGCTCTTGCAATCCATCATAGAGAACAATGTTTCAATGTTTCACATATAAAACAAGTAAGTTTCAATGTTTTCATGACAAATGCTTGCATGATCAATTTTTGATATTAGAATGCTTTTATAATATGACATGAGCCTTCTGATTGGATTTCTTTTAGGTTTCACGCGAATAAATAATGGCAATGTCTTAAGCGTTGATACTCACTAAATGGATGACAAAGATTTATTTTGCGACTACAAAGAAACTCAATAAACACACTTATTTTACCTTCAGTTTTAACCTCGGTTTCTAAAATAACCGAGGTAATAGATGACTTCTATTTCCAAACAAATGGTGAATGGAAAAAAATTGAAGTAACATGTATTGTTTCCTTTTTCAATTTTTTATCATTCATCAATTTCTTTGTGCGTTGCAATATGATTAGGAATAAATTTCTCAATTTTTTCAATTGAAGAAATCAATATATATTATAGAAAGTTTTCTTTGCTTAACAACCTTGAAAATTTATTCCATTAAGCATTGACGTGAACAACGATAAAATCATACATGAGATAGATTGCAAGAACAAAAAAATGTTTCGTTAAAGGTTGATGTAAGAAGAACAAAAAACATAACCAAACAAAAATTATGTCTCATAATCCATCAAACATAATGACGTTTACGATTATAGAGTGGTTGAACTTTTGAGTTAGGTATAGGGTAAAACTTAGTGAATGAATCCTTTTATAGTAAAATTTGTGTATGATACCCCTCAGTTATTTGAGAAATCAATAAAATAACATATTTAATAATAAAAAAAAAATCTTAAATAATAAGAAAGGAGACACTTTTAAAGAAAAATACAAAAGCTACGGTTGCTAGGACTCGAAACATGTACCATGAATTAGTTTACCCCTCGTTTTTTTTTTCATAAACTGAGGGAATAGATGATAATTTCTTGAAGAATAAAATAGCATAGCATGTCATGGAATTTTTCCTCTTTTTTTGTTCAGTGAGGTGAAAGCTTTGTCATAAAATGTAATATATGTAGTAATGCTGCATGAAGGACGTGATTGATGATTTAATCAAGAAATGGAGAATTACCTGGTACACCCGGAATGGAAGCCTGAAATAGATCTCTGAAGAAAGGGTGAAAATTGCTGCAAATGGAACATTATGAAACTGTTGCAGCGTATGCATCAAAGATTCAAGGTTTTTTCTCATATGATTAGAAGTTGCGGTGAAGTGATAACCAAGAAAATGGTGATTGAAAGGTGATGAGGACAGACAAACCTCATTTCAATCATGTGATAGTTGCTATACAAGAATTTGGCATCTTAGCAACTATGGAGATGAAAAATCTTATAGGATCTCTGGAAACACATGAGTTGATAACAAAATTTAACTTACTTTTTTTACAAGTTAAAAGGTTTATTTTGACATCTAGTAACATAAATATATATTACTAAAAAAATATTCTCTAGAAACACTTCTGTGTCCGTCCTTCGTAAATTGGTTGATATGCCTGGTTTCCATAAAAGACAATCACTTGAAAAATATCTGGGTGTCCCCCTCCTCGGTAGAGCACAAAGAATATATGATTTTAATAATATCTTGAAGCAAGTTAATTCGAAGTTGGCCTCTTGGAAAACTCGACACCCTTCCTATATATACTATGATGACTACTAGCATCCCTAAAGCTTGTTTGTATGAGATACAAAAGTTACATTGTTCTTTTTATCTAGGGTGATATCAAGAGCGTAGAAGAGTTCATTTAGTGAAGTGGGATATAATGACGTTGTCAAATTACTTAGGAGGATTGGGCATTAGGCGATTAGATGTTATGAATAATGTTTGTCTTTTAAAGCATGGTGGGGTAATTAGAAGTAATAAACAATCTCTTTATTGTGAATTTATGTGTGGAAAATATATGAGAAACAATGTTGGTTATGAGTATGTGATTGTTATGGAAAATGATTCCACTTTGTGGAAGAATATCATAAACGTGTGGCCTAAGTTTGCTAAGTTTGCTAAGTTTGCGTATTGGTCTATAGGAGATGGTGCCAATATAGATGTTTGGTCTCATTGTTGGGTTGAAATAGGTATGAAGTTGATGGATGTTAATACAGATGGTGTCAATACAGTTTCTTATAATCATTTAGAGGAATTATTGGATCAACATGGTCAATATAATGTGGATATTTTAAAGCATATGTTTCCTCATAATGTGTTAACTAAAATTCTAACTATTCTCCCTCCCGATGGTAATAATGGAAGAGATATTTGTTGTTGGCCAATCGATAAAAAAGGTGAGTATATTGTTTTATCAAGTATATTTGTTGGTGGTGATTTAGAAAAAGAACTCTTTAATTAGTACTCTTTTATTATGTTGCTACTATACCTTGGTGGTGTTGTGTTTAGTTAACTTTTTTTAGTTAGTCGAGCTTTTGAGAATTGGATCGTGTGAGCCCTTTACAACCCTTAATACAAGGTGGGTAGTGGTTCCTCTCGGTGATGTTGGGCTCAAACTGTTTCTAATTGTATCGGGTTAGTGTACCCCTTGTACTCCCATTAATTTATTTTGCTTAAAAAAATCAAGTTATAAATTAATGTGTAATTTTTGTAAGCAAAATGGCAAGGATAATTGGAGGTTGATATGGAAGCATAAAGTCCCTAAGCGAATAAGGTCATTTATTTGGTTGGTGTATCATGGAAGGATAACAATAATGAGAGGAAGAATAAAATGCAACTAGGAGGCCTTTTTGTAGTCATTGTGGGACAAATGTAGAATCCATTATACATATCTTACGTGGTTGTCCTTTGCATTTTTCTATTTGAACTAATGTGGTTATGTTGGATATGAGAGGATCTTTTTTCACTAGTAATATCTTTTTTCACCAGTAATATTAAGGAGTTGGTGGATACTAATTTGCGTTTGAATTTTGGTATTCGTACTACTACAGAAATCCCCTTTCACCACAGTTGGAAAAGGGATACCATCACGCCTGACCAACCATGGTGAAGTAGGGTGTGGTTATAAGTTTGTTGTTTTCAACCACGGGCGTGCGAATGTTGTGATAAACTATGTGGCGCACCACCTATTACAACAGTTGACTTAAACAACCATTGTCATAAATATAGGATCATGGGTTCGATACCCAGCTGCAACCAAATTAAAACGCATAAAAAATAACATTTCACCAGAGTTATATATTCCAACCGTGGTGGTATGTGTCAGAATTTATTATAAAATATGAGATTGATTGTTTTTCTTTGCTCGACATTAACCATATACAACCATTCAAATAGATTTTTGATATAATAATCAGAAAAATTAAATTATTCTTGAAAAACAACTTAAACGATCCATTGTTTTTAGAATTGCATGCATCTTGTAATTCATGATTTCCTCATTAACCTATAGAATTTGATTCAATCGCAAATTCTTCAAAGTAATGATGTTGAATGAATGTCTTCTAAGTCTTTCACACAAAATTTGATTTTCTTTTTTTTTTCTAGTTTATTTTGCAAACATTAAATTTTGTGTGAAAGACTCAGAATGACATCTATTTATCATCATTGTTTTGAAGAACTTGTGGCATTGAATCAAATTTAATAGGCTAAATAGGAAATCATGAATTACGAATTGCATGCAATTTGAAAAAGATTGGATCGTCTTAGTTGATTTTCAAGAATAATTTAATTTTTCTGATTATTATCGCAAAATTCAATTTAAATGAATGCAAGTTCAACAAGGGGTTAGTGAAACAAGAAATCACATATGATATAACAAATTCACTAACAACATTTATCAACAACATACGTCAATTAATTAAGATAGATTGGGAGAACATTGATAACTAACCATTCTTGGAAGCTATGAAGAGTATAAAGTAGAACGGAGAGTAGAAAATATGTGTTCACTATGGGAATATTGTATGAAAGACTCATAATATTTCCACAGCTAACACAAGTTCGCACTCTCTTAGATCCATGTTGACAGAACCAACTGCATCAATGATAAGTAAATAACCATAACCACTTGTTAGCTGCACATGAAAACAACATCAACAACATACAACAACATTTATCAACAACATACATACCTTTAATTGAAAAAATTCGTGGAAAATTAAGACAAACCATCATTTGAACCACAACCATAGTATACAAACTTGTAAAATGAAAGGAGGATGAAACAGGGGAGAAGGATGCAAACTTGTGTTAAATTTGAAAGGATGTCATTTTAGATCTATCACACAAGTTTGCATCGTTCACTTCAGCTTCATCATCTCTTGTATTTTTTCTTCATAGCAATATAAATAAATTGTAATCCTACAAACACCATAAAAAACAGCATGTTGACATAAACTAGCATGGCATTGTAACCCAACAAAAATTTATTTTCATACATAACAATAACATCAACATAACAACAACATACACGAATGAGGGAGAATATGCAAAAAGATTTGTAAACAACAACAACTGACAACAAAACATGTGAAACCGAAGTAAATAATATGGAAATCATGTCAACAAACATTTATCAACAACAACAACAACAACACACAACAACAAAAAAACTCATAAAATCTCGAATAAGAAGAAAATCATGTGAAACATAATAACAACATACACGAAAATGAGATAATAAGGAAGAAAAAGAATATCTTTATGTATGAAGAACAAGATTGCTGTAATACCCCATATTATTTAAATGCTCAATTGGATATCAGATGAGATCAGATGAG
Organism: Lathyrus tuberosus; assembly: GCA_022829125.1. NCBI lineage: Eukaryota > Viridiplantae > Streptophyta > Magnoliopsida > Fabales > Fabaceae > Lathyrus > Lathyrus tuberosus. The sequence goes on along the minus strand of JALAZF010000409.1, from coordinate 1,001,276 downwards.
TATCTATGTGCTCTATCTTTGGTAAATTGGATTAATGGAATCCTCTAAGTACTTTAAGTATTATTAATTGGGATCAATAGAGCAACTAATGATCTCTGAGGAGATCAATTATTTATTGAAAGAGACAGATTGATATTTATTAGTACGAGAGAGTATTTTATAGTAACTCTACTAATTGATCAAATGGGTTGAGATGACAAAATATCAATTGGAGATATTTTACCCAGTTGGATTTATAATATATAATAAGGTTATATATATATATATATGTGTGTGTGTGTGTGTGTGTATATATATATATCTGTGTGTGTGTGTGTGTGTGTGTGGTAAGAGAAAGAGAAAGAAAAGAAATAGAAAGAAGAAGAAAACAGAGAAAGAGAGAAGGAAGAGAAGAGAAGAGGAAAATGGAAAAGAAGAAGTTGGATCATCATCATCTTCTTCAAACTCCTCTTCGATTATCAGGTGGGTTCTAGTTAGACGCTCTAAGTTCTAGAATTAAGGATTTAGAACTTAGGTTAGATTTGAGAGAAAATGATTAAACGGATAAATCAATGAAATCTAACGGATGAAATGCGATATAAATGTGTGGAATGCTTGTTGTTATGATTGGAACATTGTTTTGGGTGATATGGTATGAATTAGAAGTGGTTTGGGTGAAGAATTGGGAGTTTGGACCCAAACGTTTCTGGTTTCTCACTGCTGCGAAATTCTGAGTTTCGCATGGTTCACCTAGGGAACCTGGCGAACGCGAAAGCGAATGGTTGGTTGAGGGTTCGCCTAGCGAACCCAAAAGCGAATTGAAGGCGGATGTTCGCCCAGAGCTCTCTTAGCGAACTTTATGCCCTTTTTCCTCTGACTTGGTTCGCTGAGTGGTTCGCCTAGCGAATACAGTAGCGAACGTGACAGATTTTTCTATGTTGTTTCCTCCATAACTTTTGATCCGTAACTCGGATTGATGCACGGTCGGAAGCGTTGGAAAGCTATTTCAATGCTCTTTATGATAATGAAATAGAAACATATGTTTATGTCATGGATTGAGATGGTAGAGTTAAATATTGTGATGAATGTGAAAAGTGTGGTTTATGTTTCCACCGGAAATGCATGAATCGGGAATCCGATGGATATGGGACTCGAAGCCTTGGAAAAAGAGTCTAATGTGCTATTAAATGGTATGTGAGACCATGATTTAACCAAGGATGCTTGGTAGAGGATAGTAGTGACTTGTATGCCTTAAAAATGTGTGTGAATTACTATGTGGTTTATGTTTGACATGTTATGCTATCTTGTGTGTCTTATGATTGATGTTGTAATATGCTTGTCTAATATTGTTGTTGAACATAATTGAGAGAATATGCATGCTTAAAATGAATTAGGAAGAGTGAGGAAACTTTACCCCAAAACAAATGGCATAGTTAAGATTGTTATAATTCTAGGTTGTGAATAGAATTGTGATAGAAACTCTGGATGGCGACGCTCGTGTATTCATTGACGAGTTCTGGCCTAGAGTAGATAAACTCTGGATGGCGACGCTCGTGCATTCATTGGCGAGTCCCGGCCTGGAGTAGATAACCTAGATGGCAAGGCTCGGGCACCTGATGTAGGAAGGTACATCCGTGACGAGATTGGTCTAGGAGAGAGTGAGACACTAGTATGGAACATATGGAAACCTTTGTGTTTTATTGAGAAAAGGAAAAAGAGGCCTTAAGGCGAATGTGGCCTTGTGATTGTCGAATACAATCACGTTGTGTATATGATCTCGTAATCGTAACCGTTTTCCCTGAGGTGTAGTTTCATGAGTCTCGAGCTCCTCCTCTGAAACGTATGCACAATTACTTGGCAGGTTTGATTCCCGCGTGTAGTACAAATGGGGCATATATGGTAAAGACACTTGCGATGGTTAACAGGCTATGAGAAGTGAGGGATCACGGTTAACAGGCCGATGATCCCGAATCAATTTCGTATGCCAAGTAACTACAAGGATCCATGACTCGGGTCGACTTCTAGACGTAGAAGCGAACGGGAAAAGGGGATGCCTTGGTAAGGTTATCGATTAGTGAGATTCTTGAGTTAACAGGCTCAGGACATATTCCAATCGTGGGATTTATGAGTTAACAGACTCATGACATGTTTCCATACAGTGTGAGATTGTGAACTCAAGGTCATTTCCCTTCCCTTTGACTTGAGTAAGGATTGATAGAACCTTGTAAAGCCGAGAGAATCTATAAGATAGCGAACTCACTGAGATTTGATGTATCTATCCCCACTATTGTTGATTATTTTCAGGAGGTATTATGCAGGTGTGATTTACAAGTAGAGCTATGCTTGTATGTTTCAAGAGAAGCTTAGTTGAGCTTATTCCGCTGTGTATTTGTTGTATACAATTGAGGATATTGTATATTGATCTTAGTTTTTATTGTTTTGGATAATTTCCATATCTTGTATCATAGATTGTATTTATGTTTTAGAAATGGTCAAGTATGTGAATTACGCCATTAGGCACTTATGATGGTGTCAGTACCAAATAAAATGCTTGTATTGTATTATTCTAGATATATATTATACAGGGCATTACAATTGCCGACTATACTGCAGAATACAAAAGCCAATGACGAAGAAGAAGAGAGAAAATGTGTGCTAGGATTTTGCTTTGAGAGATACGGTGATACTTACAAGAAGCGAGAGTTAATTCGCTTATATATAGGTAAACAATTTCACCACGGTCTTATTAAAAAACCGTGATGAAATGTAATGCCTTTCACAATGGTTGAAATTACAAACCGTGGTGATAGATATTTTAATTTTAATATATCATATTATAATGAAAACACTCATTGTAACGAAAAAGTAGAAAAATTTTAGAGCTGTGATTCGAACCCTGTCACTCCATGAATGTATAATCACGGTTAATTGTTTTGACTGCAATACAATGTCTTTTTCGTATATATATATATATATATATATATATATATATATATATATGTTAATTGTTTTGACCGCAATACAATGTCTTTTTCGTATATATATATATATATATATATATATATATATATATATATATATATATATATATATATAACAAAATGTATCAAAAAATGTGGTATTAACACGGTTAACTGTCAGACCGTTGTAATTTAGTGTTACGAAATGTATATTTTGTGGTAGTGTAGTCGAGATCCGTCGTAGTCAGAACTTTGGGCAACCTCTTGTCATGTATTTTGGATGTGGAGGAATAAGGAACAACATGATGAGAATTTTTGTAGACCTAAAATTTTGTGGTGGCATGTTATTAAAGTTGTTCTTGAGTATTTTTTGACAGCAGAGTCGTGTAGCAGTAAAAGAGAGTTGGATCGAGAGGCTAAGCAAATAAGGTGAACTTCTCCTCTTTCGGTTTAGCTGAGATTAAACATGGATGGAGCTAGTAAAAATGACTTGATAGTTGGATGTGGTTATCTTTTAAGAGGTTGTACGGGTGACTGGTTTAGAGACTTCGTGAGATATTTGGATTCTTGTAGTGAATATATTGCTGAACTTTGTGATGCGCCAAAAGGATCAAGATATTTGAGTTTTGAAAAAAAGTGATTTTAGGTATGATTCAAGCTTTTGAAGCAGTATTGAAAATATTTTGTGCTACTGATGACAATGGATCTGAATTGGCAGAAGCTCAAGCTTTACTTATTTTCATAATGAAAGAGTCAAGAAACACATTTCCACAAAATGATGCAACAGTATGAGATTCGTTCTTTAAATCCATGCGTTTTCTCTATGTCGGTTCTTCCTTTACACATTGTACACATATTACTTTGTGATTTTCTGATCAAAATCTGCGTAACAAATAGCATTAGCTGATTTATTTATCATGTATATAATATCAAATTCTTCTTTTGTTTTTTAAGTTGTCATGTTAATAAAATGACTTTAGAGAACTCACTGTACAGTTGATGACAATTTTAGCAGGCAGTGATAGTGTGCATATATTATATTAAAGTTTACGCGTATTAACGAAATGATGTTGATATTTGAATATTAAAAAGGTTAGTAGTAGTAGTAACAGATATATGGCCGTTTGGTAGGAAGTAAGAAGAGATATGTTGGTGTAATAAGAGTGAGATATGGCTGGCTGTGTCCAGTTTTGTGCTGCCTGGAACAACTCAGCTCTCAGTAGCTAGCTATCTAGAAACCTATCGAATACTTTGTATTGTTTATTAAAAATACAATTATGTATTCATCTATTTTCTTTGATTTACATATTAAGACTGCAATCTTCTATTTGTGGAATGGTAAGATAATCATGTATTTGGTTATCAACATAAATAATCCATATTCATATTAGTAGTTATATATATTATAGTATGACATTTTGTTTAATACTGAATAGAAAATGTTTATTAATACTAAGGTACTTCAAAACTGAATTTTAATTTTTTAGGTAAAATTTCATAAGGAAAATATAGTAATTATTCCTATTTTATCTTAGGACAAAATTGGCATATGTTTACTATCGGTCAAATTTTTTGTTCCACAATTTGAGGTAAGTCCCAGTATTGACACATATATCTTGAAAGTTTGCTTACAGTCTTCATTATTTTATATTACATTCTTTCTTTCAGAACGATGAGAATGTACAAGAGTTCAGATCCTTTAGATGAGCAGCGACGAAAGCAGGGTGACTTGGGCATTGGTGAATTTTTTTTGTTAAGATTGGAGCTATTTAAACCTATAATGTAATTTATTAATTGATATTAATTGAATAAAAACAAAAAATGTAGAAATATAGTATTTCTCTTATGTAAATAAGGAAAATTTATATATTTACGGAAAAAGTGTACCACTAATCCAAATATATTTAAATTGTATATTTTTTATTATGATCATTATAAATGATTATTAATTAACATTTTAACTGATTTTTATACGTCTCCCTTGCCATTCTAATTTTTTTTGATGAGTTTCTAATATTTTAAAGATCCATGTATAAAAATAATTCAATTATATTTAACATAAATTATATAATATTTTTAAATTTGTGTGGATGAAACAATAATATGTGAACAAATTAAAAGTGCTTATATCAAAGGAGGGAGTGCATATTTTATTATTGTATTATATTTTTTTTATTTATAATAACATGTATTATATCAATTCTAAAATAATTAAATTATTTCTAAATGAAACATTTAATATTTTTTTTTGAATTTCAAGGATAAAATGCATAACTTTGAATTCAATACATTTTATTATACATTAAAGATAAATAAATATAAGCTTGATAAATATTAAAAAATACTAAAAATATTTGTTTTTAAAAAATAAATATAAAACATATATTATTACGGGTAAATAAACAAATAGAATATTTATTTTTAAAAATAATAACTTTTTGGTTGAACAATATAATTTTTTTAATATTATATATATTAAAGAAAATAAACATAAATTTCTTTAAAATCATGTATGAATTCAAACACAAAAAGAAATGTATATCATTATATATCAATTTCATAATGAACAATCTTTTGTAGTAATATCTTTCACCCACTATGCTTATATCTTTCACCCAACATTATACATTATACATGATTTAAAAATACAATTTTTAAAAAAAAAAAAAAAAATTTTTTTTAGTTTAAAAAAATCATAATTTTTTAATTAAAATAAATTATAAAATATAAATATAAGTGTATGTTATTGAACAATACTGGTATTTACCTACGGGCAAAAATACATTTTTGATTCAAATATTTGTATATAGAATCAAATATATAAGTAATGTCAAAACAAAAATAATATTTATATACAGGAAAAATACATTGTTGATTAAATTTTTTATATATACGGGAAAAAAAATTGTATTGTTATAAACGAGAACAACTTTAATTGTTCCAAATTATACACTATAAATTTATCGATAATTTTTTCAAATAGGTGAAAAGATTAATGAAAAAAATAATATTGTTATAAACGAAAATAACCTTATTACATTTTTGAAACAAATGCACATACTAACTATAGATGACAAATTTTAATCAAATCATAACTATAACTTTTTTTAAAACACAAAAATAAAACAATTATAACATTAAAATAAAGGCACCCATCAAAATATTGAATAATAATGAGAAAATGTTTCACTATTGGTTCTAATTTATTTTTAAATAATGTCAAAATAAAAATAATATTTATATAAATAAATTTATATGGTTGATTCAAATATTTTTATACATAGAAAGAATTATAGGCACTGATTTATTATCTCTGTTAAAAATAATAATTTTCTTAGTTGAACAATTTTTTTTCATTTTAATTATATTTAAAAAAAAAATGCGCGTACCATACCAGTACCCGTGCGAATGCACGGGTATTCCACTAGTTTTGGATGTGGAGGAATAAGGAACAACATGATGAGAATTTTTTTAGACCTAAAATTTTGTGGTGGCATGTTATTAAAGTTGTTCTTGAGTATTTTTTGACAGCAGAGTCGTGTAGCAGTAAAAGAGAGTTGGATCGAGAGGCTAAGCAAATAAGGTGAACTTCTCCTCTTTCGGTTTAGCTGAGATTAAACATGGATGGAGCTAGTAAAAATGACTTGATAGTTGGATGTGGTTATCTTTTAAGAGGTTGTACGGGTGACTGGTTTAGAGACTTCGTGAGATATTTGGATTCTTGTAGTGAATATATTGCTGAACTTTGTGATGCGCCAAAAGGATCAAGATATTTGAGTTTTGAAAAAAAGTGATTTTAGGTATGATTCAAGCTTTTGAAGCAGTATTGAAAATATTTTGTGCTACTGATGACAATGGATCTGAATTGGCAGAAGCTCAAGCTTTACTTATTTTCATAATGAAAGAGTCAAGAAACACATTTCCACAAAATGATGCAACAGTATGAGATTCGTTCTTTAAATCCATGCGTTTTCTCTATGTCGGTTCTTCCTTTACACATTGTACACATATTACTTTGTGATTTTCTGATCAAAATCTGCGTAACAAATAGCATTAGCTGATTTATTTATCATGTATATAATATCAAATTCTTCTTTTGTTTTTTAAGTTGTCATGTTAATAAAATGACTTTAGAGAACTCACTGTACAGTTGATGACAATTTTAGCAGGCAGTGATAGTGTGCATATATTATATTAAAGTTTACGCGTATTAACGAAATGATGTTGATATTTGAATATTAAAAAGGTTAGTAGTAGTAGTAACAGATATATGGCCGTTTGGTAGGAAGTAAGAAGAGATATGTTGGTGTAATAAGAGTGAGATATGGCTGGCTGTGTCCAGTTTTGTGCTGCCTGGAACAACTCAGCTCTCAGTAGCTAGCTATCTAGAAACCTATCGAATACTTTGTATTGTTTATTAAAAATACAATTATGTATTCATCTATTTTCTTTGATTTACATATTAAGACTGCAATCTTCTATTTGTGGAATGGTAAGATAATCATGTATTTGGTTATCAACATAAATAATCCATATTCATATTAGTAGTTATATATATTATAGTATGACATTTTGTTTAATACTGAATAGAAAATGTTTATTAATACTAAGGTACTTCAAAACTGAATTTTAATTTTTTAGGTAAAATTTCATAAGGAAAATATAGTAATTATTCCTATTTTATCTTAGGACAAAATTGGCATATGTTTACTATCGGTCAAATTTTTTGTTCCACAATTTGAGGTAAGTCCCAGTATTGACACATATATCTTGAAAGTTTGCTTACAGTCTTCATTATTTTATATTACATTCTTTCTTTCAGAACGATGAGAATGTACAAGAGTTCAGATCCTTTAGATGAGCAGCGACGAAAGCAGGGTGACTTGGGCATTGGTGAATTTTTTTTGTTAAGATTGGAGCTATTTAAACCTATAATGTAATTTATTAATTGATATTAATTGAATAAAAACAAAAAATGTAGAAATATAGTATTTCTCTTATGTAAATAAGGAAAATTTATATATTTACGGAAAAAGTGTACCACTAATCCAAATATATTTAAATTGTATATTTTTTATTATGATCATTATAAATGATTATTAATTAACATTTTAACTGATTTTTATACGTCTCCCTTGCCATTCTAATTTTTTTTGATGAGTTTCTAATATTTTAAAGATCCATGTATAAAAATAATTCAATTATATTTAACATAAATTATATAATATTTTTAAATTTGTGTGGATGAAACAATAATATGTGAACAAATTAAAAGTGCTTATATCAAAGGAGGGAGTGCATATTTTATTATTGTATTATATTTTTTTTTTTTATAATAACATGTATTATATCAATTCTAAAATAATTAAATTATTTCTAAATGAAACATTTAATATTTTTTTTTGAATTTCAAGGATAAAATGCATAACTTTGAATTCAATACATTTTATTATACATTAAAGATAAATAAATATAAGCTTGATAAATATTAAAAAATACTAAAAATATTTGTTTTTAAAAAATAAATATAAAACATATATTATTACGGGTAAATAAACAAATAGAATATTTATTTTTAAAAATAATAACTTTTTGGTTGAACAATATAATTTTTTTAATATTATATATATTAAAGAAAATAAACATAAATTTCTTTAAAATCATGTATGAATTCAAACACAAAAAGAAATGTATATCATTATATATCAATTTCATAATGAACAATCTTTTGTAGTAATATCTTTCACCCACTATGCTTATATCTTTCACCCAACATTATACATTATACATGATTTAAAAATACAATTTTTAAAAAAAAAAAAAAAAATTTTTTTAGTTTAAAAAAATCATAATTTTTTAATTAAAATAAATTATAAAATATAAATATAAGTGTATGTTATTGAACAATACTGGTATTTACCTACGGGCAAAAATACATTTTTGATTCAAATATTTGTATATAGAATCAAATATATAAGTAATGTCAAAACAAAAATAATATTTATATACAGGAAAAATACATTGTTGATTAAATTTTTTATATATACGGGAAAAAAAATTGTATTGTTATAAACGAGAACAACTTTAATTGTTCCAAATTATACACTATAAATTTATCGATAATTTTTTCAAATAGGTGAAAAGATTAATGAAAAAAATAATATTGTTATAAACGAAAATAACCTTATTACATTTTTGAAACAAATGCACATACTAACTATAGATGACAAATTTTAATCAAATCATAACTATAACTTTTTTTAAAACACAAAAATAAAACAATTATAACATTAAAATAAAGGCACCCATCAAAATATTGAATAATAATGAGAAAATGTTTCACTATTGGTTCTAATTTATTTTTAAATAATGTCAAAATAAAAATAATATTTATATAAATAAATTTATATGGTTGATTCAAATATTTTTATACATAGAAAGAATTATAGGCACTGATTTATTATCTCTGTTAAAAATAATAATTTTCTTAGTTGAACAATTTTTTTTCATTTTAATTATATTTAAAAAAAAAATGCGCGTACCATACCAGTACCCGTGCGAATGCACGGGTATTCCACTAGTTTTGGATGTGGAGGAATAAGGAACAACATGATGAGAATTTTTTTAGACCTAAAATTTTGTGGTGGCATGTTATTAAAGTTGTTCTTGAGTATTTTTTGACAGCAGAGTCGTGTAGCAGTAAAAGAGAGTTGGATCGAGAGGCTAAGCAAATAAGGTGAACTTCTCCTCTTTCGGTTTAGCTGAGATTAAACATGGATGGAGCTAGTAAAAATGACTTGATAGTTGGATGTGGTTATCTTTTAAGAGGTTGTACGGGTGACTGGTTTAGAGACTTCGTGAGATATTTGGATTCTTGTAGTGAATATATTGCTGAACTTTGTGATGCGCCAAAAGGATCAAGATATTTGAGTTTTGAAAAAAAGTGATTTTAGGTATGATTCAAGCTTTTGAAGCAGTATTGAAAATATTTTGTGCTACTGATGACAATGGATCTGAATTGGCAGAAGCTCAAGCTTTACTTATTTTCATAATGAAAGAGTCAAGAAACACATTTCCACAAAATGATGCAACAGTATGAGATTCGTTCTTTAAATCCATGCGTTTTCTCTATGTCGGTTCTTCCTTTACACATTGTACACATATTACTTTGTGATTTTCTGATCAAAATCTGCGTAACAAATAGCATTAGCTGATTTATTTATCATGTATATAATATCAAATTCTTCTTTTGTTTTTTAAGTTGTCATGTTAATAAAATGACTTTAGAGAACTCACTGTACAGTTGATGACAATTTTAGCAGGCAGTGATAGTGTGCATATATTATATTAAAGTTTACGCGTATTAACGAAATGATGTTGATATTTGAATATTAAAAAGGTTAGTAGTAGTAGTAACAGATATATGGCCGTTTGGTAGGAAGTAAGAAGAGATATGTTGGTGTAATAAGAGTGAGATATGGCTGGCTGTGTCCAGTTTTGTGCTGCCTGGAACAACTCAGCTCTCAGTAGCTAGCTATCTAGAAACCTATCGAATACTTTGTATTGTTTATTAAAAATACAATTATGTATTCATCTATTTTCTTTGATTTACATATTAAGACTGCAATCTTCTATTTGTGGAATGGTAAGATAATCATGTATTTGGTTATCAACATAAATAATCCATATTCATATTAGTAGTTATATATATTATAGTATGACATTTTGTTTAATACTGAATAGAAAATGTTTATTAATACTAAGGTACTTCAAAACTGAATTTTAATTTTTTAGGTAAAATTTCATAAGGAAAATATAGTAATTATTCCTATTTTATCTTAGGACAAAATTGGCATATGTTTACTATCGGTCAAATTTTTTGTTCCACAATTTGAGGTAAGTCCCAGTATTGACACATATATCTTGAAAGTTTGCTTACAGTCTTCATTATTTTATATTACATTCTTTCTTTCAGAACGATGAGAATGTACAAGAGTTCAGATCCTTTAGATGAGCAGCGACGAAAGCAGGGTGACTTGGGCATTGGTGAATTTTTTTTGTTAAGATTGGAGCTATTTAAACCTATAATGTAATTTATTAATTGATATTAATTGAATAAAAACAAAAAATGTAGAAATATAGTATTTCTCTTATGTAAATAAGGAAAATTTATATATTTACGGAAAAAGTGTACCACTAATCCAAATATATTTAAATTGTATATTTTTTATTATGATCATTATAAATGATTATTAATTAACATTTTAACTGATTTTTATACGTCTCCCTTGCCATTCTAATTTTTTTTGATGAGTTTCTAATATTTTAAAGATCCATGTATAAAAATAATTCAATTATATTTAACATAAATTATATAATATTTTTAAATTTGTGTGGATGAAACAATAATATGTGAACAAATTAAAAGTGCTTATATCAAAGGAGGGAGTGCATATTTTATTATTGTATTATATTTTTTTTATTTATAATAACATGTATTATATCAATTCTAAAATAATTAAATTATTTCTAAATGAAACATTTAATATTTTTTTTTGAATTTCAAGGATAAAATGCATAACTTTGAATTCAATACATTTTATTATACATTAAAGATAAATAAATATAAGCTTGATAAATATTAAAAAATACTAAAAATATTTGTTTTTAAAAAATAAATATAAAACATATATTATTACGGGTAAATAAACAAATAGAATATTTATTTTTAAAAATAATAACTTTTTGGTTGAACAATATAATTTTTTTAATATTATATATATTAAAGAAAATAAACATAAATTTCTTTAAAATCATGTATGAATTCAAACACAAAAAGAAATGTATATCATTATATATCAATTTCATAATGAACAATCTTTTGTAGTAATATCTTTCACCCACTATGCTTATATCTTTCACCCAACATTATACATTATACATGATTTAAAAATACAATTTTTAAAAAAAAAAAAAAAATTTTTTTTAGTTTAAAAAAATCATAATTTTTTAATTAAAATAAATTATAAAATATAAATATAAGTGTATGTTATTGAACAATACTGGTATTTACCTACGGGCAAAAATACATTTTTGATTCAAATATTTGTATATAGAATCAAATATATAAGTAATGTCAAAACAAAAATAATATTTATATACAGGAAAAATACATTGTTGATTAAATTTTTTATATATACGGGAAAAAAAATTGTATTGTTATAAACGAGAACAACTTTAATTGTTCCAAATTATACACTATAAATTTATCGATAATTTTTTCAAATAGGTGAAAAGATTAATGAAAAAAATAATATTGTTATAAACGAAAATAACCTTATTACATTTTTGAAACAAATGCACATACTAACTATAGATGACAAATTTTAATCAAATCATAACTATAACTTTTTTTAAAACACAAAAATAAAACAATTATAACATTAAAATAAAGGCACCCATCAAAATATTGAATAATAATGAGAAAATGTTTCACTATTGGTTCTAATTTATTTTTAAATAATGTCAAAATAAAAATAATATTTATATAAATAAATTTATATGGTTGATTCAAATATTTTTATACATAGAAAGAATTATAGGCACTGATTTATTATCTCTGTTAAAAATAATAATTTTCTTAGTTGAACAATTTTTTTTCATTTTAATTATATTTAAAAAAAAAATGCGCGTACCATACCAGTACCCGTGCGAATGCACGGGTATTCCACTAGTTTTGGATGTGGAGGAATAAGGAACAACATGATGAGAATTTTTTTAGACCTAAAATTTTGTGGTGGCATGTTATTAAAGTTGTTCTTGAGTATTTTTTGACAGCAGAGTCGTGTAGCAGTAAAAGAGAGTTGGATCGAGAGGCTAAGCAAATAAGGTGAACTTCTCCTCTTTCGGTTTAGCTGAGATTAAACATGGATGGAGCTAGTAAAAATGACTTGATAGTTGGATGTGGTTATCTTTTAAGAGGTTGTACGGGTGACTGGTTTAGAGACTTCGTGAGATATTTGGATTCTTGTAGTGAATATATTGCTGAACTTTGTGATGCGCCAAAAGGATCAAGATATTTGAGTTTTGAAAAAAAGTGATTTTAGGTATGATTCAAGCTTTTGAAGCAGTATTGAAAATATTTTGTGCTACTGATGACAATGGATCTGAATTGGCAGAAGCTCAAGCTTTACTTATTTTCATAATGAAAGAGTCAAGAAACACATTTCCACAAAATGATGCAACAGTATGAGATTCGTTCTTTAAATCCATGCGTTTTCTCTATGTCGGTTCTTCCTTTACACATTGTACACATATTACTTTGTGATTTTCTGATCAAAATCTGCGTAACAAATAGCATTAGCTGATTTATTTATCATGTATATAATATCAAATTCTTCTTTTGTTTTTTAAGTTGTCATGTTAATAAAATGACTTTAGAGAACTCACTGTACAGTTGATGACAATTTTAGCAGGCAGTGATAGTGTGCATATATTATATTAAAGTTTACGCGTATTAACGAAATGATGTTGATATTTGAATATTAAAAAGGTTAGTAGTAGTAGTAACAGATATATGGCCGTTTGGTAGGAAGTAAGAAGAGATATGTTGGTGTAATAAGAGTGAGATATGGCTGGCTGTGTCCAGTTTTGTGCTGCCTGGAACAACTCAGCTCTCAGTAGCTAGCTATCTAGAAACCTATCGAATACTTTGTATTGTTTATTAAAAATACAATTATGTATTCATCTATTTTCTTTGATTTACATATTAAGACTGCAATCTTCTATTTGTGGAATGGTAAGATAATCATGTATTTGGTTATCAACATAAATAATCCATATTCATATTAGTAGTTATATATATTATAGTATGACATTTTGTTTAATACTGAATAGAAAATGTTTATTAATACTAAGGTACTTCAAAACTGAATTTTAATTTTTTAGGTAAAATTTCATAAGGAAAATATAGTAATTATTCCTATTTTATCTTAGGACAAAATTGGCATATGTTTACTATCGGTCAAATTTTTTGTTCCACAATTTGAGGTAAGTCCCAGTATTGACACATATATCTTGAAAGTTTGCTTACAGTCTTCATTATTTTATATTACATTCTTTCTTTCAGAACGATGAGAATGTACAAGAGTTCAGATCCTTTAGATGAGCAGCGACGAAAGCAGGGTGACTTGGGCATTGGTGAATTTTTTTTGTTAAGATTGGAGCTATTTAAACCTATAATGTAATTTATTAATTGATATTAATTGAATAAAAACAAAAAATGTAGAAATATAGTATTTCTCTTATGTAAATAAGGAAAATTTATATATTTACGGAAAAAGTGTACCACTAATCCAAATATATTTAAATTGTATATTTTTTATTATGATCATTATAAATGATTATTAATTAACATTTTAACTGATTTTTATACGTCTCCCTTGCCATTCTAATTTTTTTTGATGAGTTTCTAATATTTTAAAGATCCATGTATAAAAATAATTCAATTATATTTAACATAAATTATATAATATTTTTAAATTTGTGTGGATGAAACAATAATATGTGAACAAATTAAAAGTGCTTATATCAAAGGAGGGAGTGCATATTTTATTATTGTATTATATTTTTTTTTTTATAATAACATGTATTATATCAATTCTAAAATAATTAAATTATTTCTAAATGAAACATTTAATATTTTTTTTTGAATTTCAAGGATAAAATGCATAACTTTGAATTCAATACATTTTATTATACATTAAAGATAAATAAATATAAGCTTGATAAATATTAAAAAATACTAAAAATATTTGTTTTTAAAAAATAAATATAAAACATATATTATTACGGGTAAATAAACAAATAGAATATTTATTTTTAAAAATAATAACTTTTTGGTTGAACAATATAATTTTTTTAATATTATATATATTAAAGAAAATAAACATAAATTTCTTTAAAATCATGTATGAATTCAAACACAAAAAGAAATGTATATCATTATATATCAATTTCATAATGAACAATCTTTTGTAGTAATATCTTTCACCCACTATGCTTATATCTTTCACCCAACATTATACATTATACATGATTTAAAAATACAATTTTTAAAAAAAAAAAAAAAAAATTTTTTTTAGTTTAAAAAAATCATAATTTTTTAATTAAAATAAATTATAAAATATAAATATAAGTGTATGTTATTGAACAATACTGGTATTTACCTACGGGCAAAAATACATTTTTGATTCAAATATTTGTATATAGAATCAAATATATAAGTAATGTCAAAACAAAAATAATATTTATATACAGGAAAAATACATTGTTGATTAAATTTTTTATATATACGGGAAAAAAAATTGTATTGTTATAAACGAGAACAACTTTAATTGTTCCAAATTATACACTATAAATTTATCGATAATTTTTTCAAATAGGTGAAAAGATTAATGAAAAAAATAATATTGTTATAAACGAAAATAACCTTATTACATTTTTGAAACAAATGCACATACTAACTATAGATGACAAATTTTAATCAAATCATAACTATAACTTTTTTTAAAACACAAAAATAAAACAATTATAACATTAAAATAAAGGCACCCATCAAAATATTGAATAATAATGAGAAAATGTTTCACTATTGGTTCTAATTTATTTTTAAATAATGTCAAAATAAAAATAATATTTATATAAATAAATTTATATGGTTGATTCAAATATTTTTATACATAGAAAGAATTATAGGCACTGATTTATTATCTCTGTTAAAAATAATAATTTTCTTAGTTGAACAATTTTTTTTCATTTTAATTATATTTAAAAAAAAAATGCGCGTACCATACCAGTACCCGTGCGAATGCACGGGTATTCCACTAGTTTTGGATGTGGAGGAATAAGGAACAACATGATGAGAATTTTTTTAGACCTAAAATTTTGTGGTGGCATGTTATTAAAGTTGTTCTTGAGTATTTTTTGACAGCAGAGTCGTGTAGCAGTAAAAGAGAGTTGGATCGAGAGGCTAAGCAAATAAGGTGAACTTCTCCTCTTTCGGTTTAGCTGAGATTAAACATGGATGGAGCTAGTAAAAATGACTTGATAGTTGGATGTGGTTATCTTTTAAGAGGTTGTACGGGTGACTGGTTTAGAGACTTCGTGAGATATTTGGATTCTTGTAGTGAATATATTGCTGAACTTTGTGATGCGCCAAAAGGATCAAGATATTTGAGTTTTGAAAAAAAGTGATTTTAGGTATGATTCAAGCTTTTGAAGCAGTATTGAAAATATTTTGTGCTACTGATGACAATGGATCTGAATTGGCAGAAGCTCAAGCTTTACTTATTTTCATAATGAAAGAGTCAAGAAACACATTTCCACAAAATGATGCAACAGTATGAGATTCGTTCTTTAAATCCATGCGTTTTCTCTATGTCGGTTCTTCCTTTACACATTGTACACATATTACTTTGTGATTTTCTGATCAAAATCTGCGTAACAAATAGCATTAGCTGATTTATTTATCATGTATATAATATC
This sequence comes from Lathyrus tuberosus, assembly GCA_022829125.1. NCBI lineage: Eukaryota > Viridiplantae > Streptophyta > Magnoliopsida > Fabales > Fabaceae > Lathyrus > Lathyrus tuberosus. The sequence goes on along the minus strand of JALAZF010000409.1, from coordinate 984,792 downwards.
AAATTCTTCTTTTGTTTTTTAAGTTGTCATGTTAATAAAATGACTTTAGAGAACTCACTGTACAGTTGATGACAATTTTAGCAGGCAGTGATAGTGTGCATATATTATATTAAAGTTTACGCGTATTAACGAAATGATGTTGATATTTGAATAATAAAAAGGTTAGTAGTAGTAGTAACAGATATATGGCCGTTTGGTAGGAAGTAAGAAGAGATATGTTGGTGTAATAAGAGTGAGATATGGCTGGCTGTGTCCAGTTTTGTGCTGCCTGGAACAACTCAGCTCTCAGTAGCTAGCTATCTAGAAACCTATCGAATACTTTGTATTGTTTATTAAAAATACAATTATGTATTCATCTATTTTCTTTGATTTACATATTAAGACTGCAATCTTCTATTTGTGGAATGGTAAGATAATCATGTATTTGGTTATCAACATAAATAATCCATATTCATATTAGTAGTTATATATATTATAGTATGACATTTTGTTTAATACTGAATAGAAAATGTTTATTAATACTAAGGTACTTCAAAACTGAATTTTAATTTTTTAGGTAAAATTTCATAAGGAAAATATAGTAATTATTCCTATTTTATCTTAGGACAAAATTGGCATATGTTTACTATCGGTCAAATTTTTTGTTCCACAATTTGAGGTAAGTCCCAGTATTGACACATATATCTTGAAAGTTTGCTTACAGTCTTCATTATTTTATATTACATTCTTTCTTTCAGAACGATGAGAATGTACAAGAGTTCAGATCCTTTAGATGAGCAGCGACGAAAGCAGGGTGACTTGGGCATTGGTGAATTTTTTTTGTTAAGATTGGAGCTATTTAAACCTATAATGTAATTTATTAATTGATATTAATTGAATAAAAACAAAAAATGTAGAAATATAGTATTTCTCTTATGTAAATAAGGAAAATTTATATATTTACGGAAAAAGTGTACCACTAATCCAAATATATTTAAATTGTATATTTTTTATTATGATCATTATAAATGATTATTAATTAACATTTTAACTGATTTTTATACGTCTCCCTTGCCATTCTAATTTTTTTTGATGAGTTTCTAATATTTTAAAGATCCATGTATAAAAATAATTCAATTATATTTAACATAAATTATATAATATTTTTAAATTTGTGTGGATGAAACAATAATATGTGAACAAATTAAAAGTGCTTATATCAAAGGAGGGAGTGCATATTTTATTATTGTATTATATTTTTTTTTTTTATAATAACATGTATTATATCAATTCTAAAATAATTAAATTATTTCTAAATGAAACATTTAATATTTTTTTTTGAATTTCAAGGATAAAATGCATAACTTTGAATTCAATACATTTTATTATACATTAAAGATAAATAAATATAAGCTTGATAAATATTAAAAAATACTAAAAATATTTGTTTTTAAAAAATAAATATAAAACATATATTATTACGGGTAAATAAACAAATAGAATATTTATTTTTAAAAATAATAACTTTTTGGTTGAACAATATAATTTTTTTAATATTATATATATTAAAGAAAATAAACATAAATTTCTTTAAAATCATGTATGAATTCAAACACAAAAAGAAATGTATATCATTATATATCAATTTCATAATGAACAATCTTTTGTAGTAATATCTTTCACCCACTATGCTTATATCTTTCACCCAACATTATACATTATACATGATTTAAAAATACAATTTTAAAAAAAAAAAAAAAAATTTTTTTTAGTTTAAAAAAATCATAATTTTTTAATTAAAATAAATTATAAAATATAAATATAAGTGTATGTTATTGAACAATACTGGTATTTACCTACGGGCAAAAATACATTTTTGATTCAAATATTTGTATATAGAATCAAATATATAAGTAATGTCAAAACAAAAATAATATTTATATACAGGAAAAATACATTGTTGATTAAATTTTTTATATATACGGGAAAAAAAATTGTATTGTTATAAACGAGAACAACTTTAATTGTTCCAAATTATACACTATAAATTTATCGATAATTTTTTCAAATAGGTGAAAAGATTAATGAAAAAAATAATATTGTTATAAACGAAAATAACCTTATTACATTTTTGAAACAAATGCACATACTAACTATAGATGACAAATTTTAATCAAATCATAACTATAACTTTTTTTAAAACACAAAAATAAAACAATTATAACATTAAAACAAAGGCACCCATCAAAATATTGAATAATAATGAGAAAATGTTTCACTATTGGTTCTAATTTATTTTTAAATAATGTCAAAATAAAAATAATATTTATATAAATAAATTTATATGGTTGATTCAAATATTTTTATACATAGAAAGAATTATAGGCACTGATTTATTATCTCTGTTAAAAATAATAATTTTCTTAGTTGAACAATTTTTTTTCATTTTAATTATATTTAAAAAAAAAAATGCGCGTACCATACCAGTACCCGTGCGAATGCACGGGTATTCCACTAGTTTTGGATGTGGAGGAATAAGGAACAACATGATGAGAATTTTTTTAGACCTAAAATTTTGTGGTGGCATGTTATTAAAGTTGTTCTTGAGTATTTTTTGACAGCAGAGTCGTGTAGCAGTAAAAGAGAGTTGGATCGAGAGGCTAAGCAAATAAGGTGAACTTCTCCTCTTTCGGTTTAGCTGAGATTAAACATGGATGGAGCTAGTAAAAATGACTTGATAGTTGGATGTGGTTATCTTTTAAGAGGTTGTACGGGTGACTGGTTTAGAGACTTCGTGAGATATTTGGATTCTTGTAGTGAATATATTGCTGAACTTTGTGATGCGCCAAAAGGATCAAGATATTTGAGTTTTGAAAAAAAGTGATTTTAGGTATGATTCAAGCTTTTGAAGCAGTATTGAAAATATTTTGTGCTACTGATGACAATGGATCTGAATTGGCAGAAGCTCAAGCTTTACTTATTTTCATAATGAAAGAGTCAAGAAACACATTTCCACAAAATGATGCAACAGTATGAGATTCGTTCTTTAAATCCATGCGTTTTCTCTATGTCGGTTCTTCCTTTACACATTGTACACATATTACTTTGTGATTTTCTGATCAAAATCTGCGTAACAAATAGCATTAGCTGATTTATTTATCATGTATATAATATCAAATTCTTCTTTTGTTTTTTAAGTTGTCATGTTAATAAAATGACTTTAGAGAACTCACTGTACAGTTGATGACAATTTTAGCAGGCAGTGATAGTGTGCATATATTATATTAAAGTTTACGCGTATTAACGAAATGATGTTGATATTTGAATATTAAAAAGGTTAGTAGTAGTAGTAACAGATATATGGCCGTTTGGTAGGAAGTAAGAAGAGATATGTTGGTGTAATAAGAGTGAGATATGGCTGGCTGTGTCCAGTTTTGTGCTGCCTGGAACAACTCAGCTCTCAGTAGCTAGCTATCTAGAAACCTATCGAATACTTTGTATTGTTTATTAAAAATACAATTATGTATTCATCTATTTTCTTTGATTTACATATTAAGACTGCAATCTTCTATTTGTGGAATGGTAAGATAATCATGTATTTGGTTATCAACATAAATAATCCATATTCATATTAGTAGTTATATATATTATAGTATGACATTTTGTTTAATACTGAATAGAAAATGTTTATTAATACTAAGGTACTTCAAAACTGAATTTTAATTTTTTAGGTAAAATTTCATAAGGAAAATATAGTAATTATTCCTATTTTATCTTAGGACAAAATTGGCATATGTTTACTATCGGTCAAATTTTTTGTTCCACAATTTGAGGTAAGTCCCAGTATTGACACATATATCTTGAAAGTTTGCTTACAGTCTTCATTATTTTATATTACATTCTTTCTTTCAGAACGATGAGAATGTACAAGAGTTCAGATCCTTTAGATGAGCAGCGACGAAAGCAGGGTGACTTGGGCATTGGTGAATTTTTTTTGTTAAGATTGGAGCTATTTAAACCTATAATGTAATTTATTAATTGATATTAATTGAATAAAAACAAAAAATGTAGAAATATAGTATTTCTCTTATGTAAATAAGGAAAATTTATATATTTACGGAAAAAGTGTACCACTAATCCAAATATATTTAAATTGTATATTTTTTATTATGATCATTATAAATGATTATTAATTAACATTTTAACTGATTTTTATACGTCTCCCTTGCCATTCTAATTTTTTTTGATGAGTTTCTAATATTTTAAAGATCCATGTATAAAAATAATTCAATTATATTTAACATAAATTATATAATATTTTTAAATTTGTGTGGATGAAACAATAATATGTGAACAAATTAAAAGTGCTTATATCAAAGGAGGGAGTGCATATTTTATTATTGTATTATATTTTTTTTTTTTATAATAACATGTATTATATCAATTCTAAAATAATTAAATTATTTCTAAATGAAACATTTAATATTTTTTTTTGAATTTCAAGGATAAAATGCATAACTTTGAATTCAATACATTTTATTATACATTAAAGATAAATAAATATAAGCTTGATAAATATTAAAAAATACTAAAAATATTTGTTTTTAAAAAATAAATATAAAACATATATTATTACGGGTAAATAAACAAATAGAATATTTATTTTTAAAAATAATAACTTTTTGGTTGAACAATATAATTTTTTTAATATTATATATATTAAAGAAAATAAACATAAATTTCTTTAAAATCATGTATGAATTCAAACACAAAAAGAAATGTATATCATTATATATCAATTTCATAATGAACAATCTTTTGTAGTAATATCTTTCACCCACTATGCTTATATCTTTCACCCAACATTATACATTATACATGATTTAAAAATACAATTTTTAAAAAAAAAAAAAAATTTTTTTTTTAGTTTAAAAAAATCATAATTTTTTAATTAAAATAAATTATAAAATATAAATATAAGTGTATGTTATTGAACAATACTGGTATTTACCTACGGGCAAAAATACATTTTTGATTCAAATATTTGTATATAGAATCAAATATATAAGTAATGTCAAAACAAAAATAATATTTATATACAGGAAAAATACATTGTTGATTAAATTTTTTATATATACGGGAAAAAAAATTGTATTGTTATAAACGAGAACAACTTTAATTGTTCCAAATTATACACTATAAATTTATCGATAATTTTTTCAAATAGGTGAAAAGATTAATGAAAAAAATAATATTGTTATAAACGAAAATAACCTTATTACATTTTTGAAACAAATGCACATACTAACTATAGATGACAAATTTTAATCAAATCATAACTATAACTTTTTTTAAAACACAAAAATAAAACAATTATAACATTAAAATAAAGGCACCCATCAAAATATTGAATAATAATGAGAAAATGTTTCACTATTGGTTCTAATTTATTTTTAAATAATGTCAAAATAAAAATAATATTTATATAAATAAATTTATATGGTTGATTCAAATATTTTTATACATAGAAAGAATTATAGGCACTGATTTATTATCTCTGTTAAAAATAATAATTTTCTTAGTTGAACAATTTTTTTTCATTTTAATTATATTTAAAAAAAAAATGCGCGTACCATACCAGTACCCGTGCGAATGCACGGGTATTCCACTAGTTTTGGATGTGGAGGAATAAGGAACAACATGATGAGAATTTTTTTAGACCTAAAATTTTGTGGTGGCATGTTATTAAAGTTGTTCTTGAGTATTTTTTGACAGCAGAGTCGTGTAGCAGTAAAAGAGAGTTGGATCGAGAGGCTAAGCAAATAAGGTGAACTTCTCCTCTTTCGGTTTAGCTGAGATTAAACATGGATGGAGCTAGTAAAAATGACTTGATAGTTGGATGTGGTTATCTTTTAAGAGGTTGTACGGGTGACTGGTTTAGAGACTTCGTGAGATATTTGGATTCTTGTAGTGAATATATTGCTGAACTTTGTGATGCGCCAAAAGGATCAAGATATTTGAGTTTTGAAAAAAAGTGATTTTAGGTATGATTCAAGCTTTTGAAGCAGTATTGAAAATATTTTGTGCTACTGATGACAATGGATCTGAATTGGCAGAAGCTCAAGCTTTACTTATTTTCATAATGAAAGAGTCAAGAAACACATTTCCACAAAATGATGCAACAGTATGAGATTCGTTCTTTAAATCCATGCGTTTTCTCTATGTCGGTTCTTCCTTTACACATTGTACACATATTACTTTGTGATTTTCTGATCAAAATCTGCGTAACAAATAGCATTAGCTGATTTATTTATCATGTATATAATATCAAATTCTTCTTTTGTTTTTTAAGTTGTCATGTTAATAAAATGACTTTAGAGAACTCACTGTACAGTTGATGACAATTTTAGCAGGCAGTGATAGTGTGCATATATTATATTAAAGTTTACGCGTATTAACGAAATGATGTTGATATTTGAATATTAAAAAGGTTAGTAGTAGTAGTAACAGATATATGGCCGTTTGGTAGGAAGTAAGAAGAGATATGTTGGTGTAATAAGAGTGAGATATGGCTGGCTGTGTCCAGTTTTGTGCTGCCTGGAACAACTCAGCTCTCAGTAGCTAGCTATCTAGAAACCTATCGAATACTTTGTATTGTTTATTAAAAATACAATTATGTATTCATCTATTTTCTTTGATTTACATATTAAGACTGCAATCTTCTATTTGTGGAATGGTAAGATAATCATGTATTTGGTTATCAACATAAATAATCCATATTCATATTAGTAGTTATATATATTATAGTATGACATTTTGTTTAATACTGAATAGAAAATGTTTATTAATACTAAGGTACTTCAAAACTGAATTTTAATTTTTTAGGTAAAATTTCATAAGGAAAATATAGTAATTATTCCTATTTTATCTTAGGACAAAATTGGCATATGTTTACTATCGGTCAAATTTTTTGTTCCACAATTTGAGGTAAGTCCCAGTATTGACACATATATCTTGAAAGTTTGCTTACAGTCTTCATTATTTTATATTACATTCTTTCTTTCAGAACGATGAGAATGTACAAGAGTTCAGATCCTTTAGATGAGCAGCGACGAAAGCAGGGTGACTTGGGCATTGGTGAATTTTTTTTGTTAAGATTGGAGCTATTTAAACCTATAATGTAATTTATTAATTGATATTAATTGAATAAAAACAAAAAATGTAGAAATATAGTATTTCTCTTATGTAAATAAGGAAAATTTATATATTTACGGAAAAAGTGTACCACTAATCCAAATATATTTAAATTGTATATTTTTTATTATGATCATTATAAATGATTATTAATTAACATTTTAACTGATTTTTATACGTCTCCCTTGCCATTCTAATTTTTTTTGATGAGTTTCTAATATTTTAAAGATCCATGTATAAAAATAATTCAATTATATTTAACATAAATTATATAATATTTTTAAATTTGTGTGGATGAAACAATAATATGTGAACAAATTAAAAGTGCTTATATCAAAGGAGGGAGTGCATATTTTATTATTGTATTATATTTTTTTTTTTTATAATAACATGTATTATATCAATTCTAAAATAATTAAATTATTTCTAAATGAAACATTTAATATTTTTTTTTGAATTTCAAGGATAAAATGCATAACTTTGAATTCAATACATTTTATTATACATTAAAGATAAATAAATATAAGCTTGATAAATATTAAAAAATACTAAAAATATTTGTTTTTAAAAAATAAATATAAAACATATATTATTACGGGTAAATAAACAAATAGAATATTTATTTTTAAAAATAATAACTTTTTGGTTGAACAATATAATTTTTTTAATATTATATATATTAAAGAAAATAAACATAAATTTCTTTAAAATCATGTATGAATTCAAACACAAAAAGAAATGTATATCATTATATATCAATTTCATAATGAACAATCTTTTGTAGTAATATCTTTCACCCACTATGCTTATATCTTTCACCCAACATTATACATTATACATGATTTAAAAATACAATTTTTAAAAAAAAAAAAAAAAATTTTTTTTAGTTTAAAAAAATCATAATTTTTTAATTAAAATAAATTATAAAATATAAATATAAGTGTATGTTATTGAACAATACTGGTATTTACCTACGGGCAAAAATACATTTTTGATTCAAATATTTGTATATAGAATCAAATATATAAGTAATGTCAAAACAAAAATAATATTTATATACAGGAAAAATACATTGTTGATTAAATTTTTTATATATACGGGAAAAAAAATTGTATTGTTATAAACGAGAACAACTTTAATTGTTCCAAATTATACACTATAAATTTATCGATAATTTTTTCAAATAGGTGAAAAGATTAATGAAAAAAATAATATTGTTATAAACGAAAATAACCTTATTACATTTTTGAAACAAATGCACATACTAACTATAGATGACAAATTTTAATCAAATCATAACTATAACTTTTTTTAAAACACAAAAATAAAACAATTATAACATTAAAATAAAGGCACCCATCAAAATATTGAATAATAATGAGAAAATGTTTCACTATTGGTTCTAATTTATTTTTAAATAATGTCAAAATAAAAATAATATTTATATAAATAAATTTATATGGTTGATTCAAATATTTTTATACATAGAAAGAATTATAGGCACTGATTTATTATCTCTGTTAAAAATAATAATTTTCTTAGTTGAACAATTTTTTTTCATTTTAATTATATTTAAAAAAAAAATGCGCGTACCATACCAGTACCCGTGCGAATGCACGGGTATTCCACTAGTTTTGGATGTGGAGGAATAAGGAACAACATGATGAGAATTTTTGTAGACCTAAAATTTTGTGGTGGCATGTTATTAAAGTTGTTCTTGAGTATTTTTTGACAGCAGAGTCGTGTAGCAGTAAAAGAGAGTTGGATCGAGAGGCTAAGCAAATAAGGTGAACTTCTCCTCTTTCGGTTTAGCTGAGATTAAACATGGATGGAGCTAGTAAAAATGACTTGATAGTTGGATGTGGTTATCTTTTAAGAGGTTGTACGGGTGACTGGTTTAGAGACTTCGTGAGATATTTGGATTCTTGTAGTGAATATATTGCTGAACTTTGTGATGCGCCAAAAGGATCAAGATATTTGAGTTTTGAAAAAAAGTGATTTTAGGTATGATTCAAGCTTTTGAAGCAGTATTGAAAATATTTTGTGCTACTGATGACAATGGATCTGAATTGGCAGAAGCTCAAGCTTTACTTATTTTCATAATGAAAGAGTCAAGAAACACATTTCCACAAAATGATGCAACAGTATGAGATTCGTTCTTTAAATCCATGCGTTTTCTCTATGTCGGTTCTTCCTTTACACATTGTACACATATTACTTTGTGATTTTCTGATCAAAATCTGCGTAACAAATAGCATTAGCTGATTTATTTATCATGTATATAATATCAAATTCTTCTTTTGTTTTTTAAGTTGTCATGTTAATAAAATGACTTTAGAGAACTCACTGTACAGTTGATGACAATTTTAGCAGGCAGTGATAGTGTGCATATATTATATTAAAGTTTACGCGTATTAACGAAATGATGTTGATATTTGAATATTAAAAAGGTTAGTAGTAGTAGTAACAGATATATGGCCGTTTGGTAGGAAGTAAGAAGAGATATGTTGGTGTAATAAGAGTGAGATATGGCTGGCTGTGTCCAGTTTTGTGCTGCCTGGAACAACTCAGCTCTCAGTAGCTAGCTATCTAGAAACCTATCGAATACTTTGTATTGTTTATTAAAAATACAATTATGTATTCATCTATTTTCTTTGATTTACATATTAAGACTGCAATCTTCTATTTGTGGAATGGTAAGATAATCATGTATTTGGTTATCAACATAAATAATCCATATTCATATTAGTAGTTATATATATTATAGTATGACATTTTGTTTAATACTGAATAGAAAATGTTTATTAATACTAAGGTACTTCAAAACTGAATTTTAATTTTTTAGGTAAAATTTCATAAGGAAAATATAGTAATTATTCCTATTTTATCTTAGGACAAAATTGGCATATGTTTACTATCGGTCAAATTTTTTGTTCCACAATTTGAGGTAAGTCCCAGTATTGACACATATATCTTGAAAGTTTGCTTACAGTCTTCATTATTTTATATTACATTCTTTCTTTCAGAACGATGAGAATGTACAAGAGTTCAGATCCTTTAGATGAGCAGCGACGAAAGCAGGGTGACTTGGGCATTGGTGAATTTTTTTTGTTAAGATTGGAGCTATTTAAACCTATAATGTAATTTATTAATTGATATTAATTGAATAAAAACAAAAAATGTAGAAATATAGTATTTCTCTTATGTAAATAAGGAAAATTTATATATTTACGGAAAAAGTGTACCACTAATCCAAATATATTTAAATTGTATATTTTTTATTATGATCATTATAAATGATTATTAATTAACATTTTAACTGATTTTTATACGTCTCCCTTGCCATTCTAATTTTTTTTGATGAGTTTCTAATATTTTAAAGATCCATGTATAAAAATAATTCAATTATATTTAACATAAATTATATAATATTTTTAAATTTGTGTGGATGAAACAATAATATGTGAACAAATTAAAAGTGCTTATATCAAAGGAGGGAGTGCATATTTTATTATTGTATTATATTTTTTTTTTTTATAATAACATGTATTATATCAATTCTAAAATAATTAAATTATTTCTAAATGAAACATTTAATATTTTTTTTTGAATTTCAAGGATAAAATGCATAACTTTGAATTCAATACATTTTATTATACATTAAAGATAAATAAATATAAGCTTGATAAATATTAAAAAATACTAAAAATATTTGTTTTTAAAAAATAAATATAAAACATATATTATTACGGGTAAATAAACAAATAGAATATTTATTTTTAAAAATAATAACTTTTTGGTTGAACAATATAATTTTTTTAATATTATATATATTAAAGAAAATAAACATAAATTTCTTTAAAATCATGTATGAATTCAAACACAAAAAGAAATGTATATCATTATATATCAATTTCATAATGAACAATCTTTTGTAGTAATATCTTTCACCCACTATGCTTATATCTTTCACCCAACATTATACATTATACATGATTTAAAAATACAATTTTTAAAAAAAAAAAAAAATTTTTTTTTTAGTTTAAAAAAATCATAATTTTTTAATTAAAATAAATTATAAAATATAAATATAAGTGTATGTTATTGAACAATACTGGTATTTACCTACGGGCAAAAATACATTTTTGATTCAAATATTTGTATATAGAATCAAATATATAAGTAATGTCAAAACAAAAATAATATTTATATACAGGAAAAATACATTGTTGATTAAATTTTTTATATATACGGGAAAAAAAATTGTATTGTTATAAACGAGAACAACTTTAATTGTTCCAAATTATACACTATAAATTTATCGATAATTTTTTCAAATAGGTGAAAAGATTAATGAAAAAAATAATATTGTTATAAACGAAAATAACCTTATTACATTTTTGAAACAAATGCACATACTAACTATAGATGACAAATTTTAATCAAATCATAACTATAACTTTTTTTAAAACACAAAAATAAAACAATTATAACATTAAAATAAAGGCACCCATCAAAATATTGAATAATAATGAGAAAATGTTTCACTATTGGTTCTAATTTATTTTTAAATAATGTCAAAATAAAAATAATATTTATATAAATAAATTTATATGGTTGATTCAAATATTTTTATACATAGAAAGAATTATAGGCACTGATTTATTATCTCTGTTAAAAATAATAATTTTCTTAGTTGAACAATTTTTTTTCATTTTAATTATATTTAAAAAAAAAATGCGCGTACCATACCAGTACCCGTGCGAATGCACGGGTATTCCACTAGTTTTGGATGTGGAGGAATAAGGAACAACATGATGAGAATTTTTTTAGACCTAAAATTTTGTGGTGGCATGTTATTAAAGTTGTTCTTGAGTATTTTTTGACAGCAGAGTCGTGTAGCAGTAAAAGAGAGTTGGATCGAGAGGCTAAGCAAATAAGGTGAACTTCTCCTCTTTCGGTTTAGCTGAGATTAAACATGGATGGAGCTAGTAAAAATGACTTGATAGTTGGATGTGGTTATCTTTTAAGAGGTTGTACGGGTGACTGGTTTAGAGACTTCGTGAGATATTTGGATTCTTGTAGTGAATATATTGCTGAACTTTGTGATGCGCCAAAAGGATCAAGATATTTGAGTTTTGAAAAAAAGTGATTTTAGGTATGATTCAAGCTTTTGAAGCAGTATTGAAAATATTTTGTGCTACTGATGACAATGGATCTGAATTGGCAGAAGCTCAAGCTTTACTTATTTTCATAATGAAAGAGTCAAGAAACACATTTCCACAAAATGATGCAACAGTATGAGATTCGTTCTTTAAATCCATGCGTTTTCTCTATGTCGGTTCTTCCTTTACACATTGTACACATATTACTTTGTGATTTTCTGATCAAAATCTGCGTAACAAATAGCATTAGCTGATTTATTTATCATGTATATAATATCAAATTCTTCTTTTGTTTTTTAAGTTGTCATGTTAATAAAATGACTTTAGAGAACTCACTGTACAGTTGATGACAATTTTAGCAGGCAGTGATAGTGTGCATATATTATATTAAAGTTTACGCGTATTAACGAAATGATGTTGATATTTGAATATTAAAAAGGTTAGTAGTAGTAGTAACAGATATATGGCCGTTTGGTAGGAAGTAAGAAGAGATATGTTGGTGTAATAAGAGTGAGATATGGCTGGCTGTGTCCAGTTTTGTGCTGCCTGGAACAACTCAGCTCTCAGTAGCTAGCTATCTAGAAACCTATCGAATACTTTGTATTGTTTATTAAAAATACAATTATGTATTCATCTATTTTCTTTGATTTACATATTAAGACTGCAATCTTCTATTTGTGGAATGGTAAGATAATCATGTATTTGGTTATCAACATAAATAATCCATATTCATATTAGTAGTTATATATATTATAGTATGACATTTTGTTTAATACTGAATAGAAAATGTTTATTAATACTAAGGTACTTCAAAACTGAATTTTAATTTTTTAGGTAAAATTTCATAAGGAAAATATAGTAATTATTCCTATTTTATCTTAGGACAAAATTGGCATATGTTTACTATCGGTCAAATTTTTTGTTCCACAATTTGAGGTAAGTCCCAGTATTGACACATATATCTTGAAAGTTTGCTTACAGTCTTCATTATTTTATATTACATTCTTTCTTTCAGAACGATGAGAATGTACAAGAGTTCAGATCCTTTAGATGAGCAGCGACGAAAGCAGGGTGACTTGGGCATTGGTGAATTTTTTTTGTTAAGATTGGAGCTATTTAAACCTATAATGTAATTTATTAATTGATATTAATTGAATAAAAACAAAAAATGTAGAAATATAGTATTTCTCTTATGTAAATAAGGAAAATTTATATATTTACGGAAAAAGTGTACCACTAATCCAAATATATTTAAATTGTATATTTTTTATTATGATCATTATAAATGATTATTAATTAACATTTTAACTGATTTTTATACGTCTCCCTTGCCATTCTAATTTTTTTTGATGAGTTTCTAATATTTTAAAGATCCATGTATAAAAATAATTCAATTATATTTAACATAAATTATATAATATTTTTAAATTTGTGTGGATGAAACAATAATATGTGAACAAATTAAAAGTGCTTATATCAAAGGAGGGAGTGCATATTTTATTATTGTATTATATTTTTTTTATTTATAATAACATGTATTATATCAATTCTAAAATAATTAAATTATTTCTAAATGAAACATTTAATATTTTTTTTTGAATTTCAAGGATAAAATGCATAACTTTGAATTCAATACATTTTATTATACATTAAAGATAAATAAATATAAGCTTGATAAATATTAAAAAATACTAAAAATATTTGTTTTTAAAAAATAAATATAAAACATATATTATTACGGGTAAATAAACAAATAGAATATTTATTTTTAAAAATAATAACTTTTTGGTTGAACAATATAATTTTTTTAATATTATATATATTAAAGAAAATAAACATAAATTTCTTTAAAATCATGTATGAATTCAAACACAAAAAGAAATGTATATCATTATATATCAATTTCATAATGAACAATCTTTTGTAGTAATATCTTTCACCCACTATGCTTATATCTTTCACCCAACATTATACATTATACATGATTTAAAAATACAATTTTTAAAAAAAAAAAAAAAAATTTTTTTTAGTTTAAAAAAATCATAATTTTTTAATTAAAATAAATTATAAAATATAAATATAAGTGTATGTTATTGAACAATACTGGTATTTACCTACGGGCAAAAATACATTTTTGATTCAAATATTTGTATATAGAATCAAATATATAAGTAATGTCAAAACAAAAATAATATTTATATACAGGAAAAATACATTGTTGATTAAATTTTTTATATATACGGGAAAAAAAATTGTATTGTTATAAACGAGAACAACTTTAATTGTTCCAAATTATACACTATAAATTTATCGATAATTTTTTCAAATAGGTGAAAAGATTAATGAAAAAAATAATATTGTTATAAACGAAAATAACCTTATTACATTTTTGAAACAAATGCACATACTAACTATAGATGACAAATTTTAATCAAATCATAACTATAACTTTTTTTAAAACACAAAAATAAAACAATTATAACATTAAAATAAAGGCACCCATCAAAATATTGAATAATAATGAGAAAATGTTTCACTATTGGTTCTAATTTATTTTTAAATAATGTCAAAATAAAAATAATATTTATATAAATAAATTTATATGGTTGATTCAAATATTTTTATACATAGAAAGAATTATAGGCACTGATTTATTATCTCTGTTAAAAATAATAATTTTCTTAGTTGAACAATTTTTTTTCATTTTAATTATATTTAAAAAAAAAATGCGCGTACCATACCAGTACCCGTGCGAATGCACGGGTATTCCACTAGTTTTGGATGTGGAGGAATAAGGAACAACATGATGAGAATTTTTTTAGACCTAAAATTTTGTGGTGGCATGTTATTAAAGTTGTTCTTGAGTATTTTTTGACAGCAGAGTCGTGTAGCAGTAAAAGAGAGTTGGATCGAGAGGCTAAGCAAATAAGGTGAACTTCTCCTCTTTCGGTTTAGCTGAGATTAAACATGGATGGAGCTAGTAAAAATGACTTGATAGTTGGATGTGGTTATCTTTTAAGAGGTTGTACGGGTGACTGGTTTAGAGACTTCGTGAGATATTTGGATTCTTGTAGTGAATATATTGCTGAACTTTGTGATGCGCCAAAAGGATCAAGATATTTGAGTTTTGAAAAAAAGTGATTTTAGGTATGATTCAAGCTTTTGAAGCAGTATTGAAAATATTTTGTGCTACTGATGACAATGGATCTGAATTGGCAGAAGCTCAAGCTTTACTTATTTTCATAATGAAAGAGTCAAGAAACACATTTCCACAAAATGATGCAACAGTATGAGATTCGTTCTTTAAATCCATGCGTTTTCTCTATGTCGGTTCTTCCTTTACACATTGTACACATATTACTTTGTGATTTTCTGATCAAAATCTGCGTAACAAATAGCATTAGCTGATTTATTTATCATGTATATAATATCAAATTCTTCTTTTGTTTTTTAAGTTGTCATGTTAATAAAATGACTTTAGAGAACTCACTGTACAGTTGATGACAATTTTAGCAGGCAGTGATAGTGTGCATATATTATATTAAAGTTTACGCGTATTAACGAAATGATGTTGATATTTGAATATTAAAAAGGTTAGTAGTAGTAGTAACAGATATATGGCCGTTTGGTAGGAAGTAAGAAGAGATATGTTGGTGTAATAAGAGTGAGATATGGCTGGCTGTGTCCAGTTTTGTGCTGCCTGGAACAACTCAGCTCTCAGTAGCTAGCTATCTAGAAACCTATCGAATACTTTGTATTGTTTATTAAAAATACAATTATGTATTCATCTATTTTCTTTGATTTACATATTAAGACTGCAATCTTCTATTTGTGGAATGGTAAGATAATCATGTATTTGGTTATCAACATAAATAATCCATATTCATATTAGTAGTTATATATATTATAGTATGACATTTTGTTTAATACTGAATAGAAAATGTTTATTAATACTAAGGTACTTCAAAACTGAATTTTAATTTTTTAGGTAAAATTTCATAAGGAAAATATAGTAATTATTCCTATTTTATCTTAGGACAAAATTGGCATATGTTTACTATCGGTCAAATTTTTTGTTCCACAATTTGAGGTAAGTCCCAGTATTGACACATATATCTTGAAAGTTTGCTTACAGTCTTCATTATTTTATATTACATTCTTTCTTTCAGAACGATGAGAATGTACAAGAGTTCAGATCCTTTAGATGAGCAGCGACGAAAGCAGGGTGACTTGGGCATTGGTGAATTTTTTTTGTTAAGATTGGAGCTATTTAAACCTATAATGTAATTTATTAATTGATATTAATTGAATAAAAACAAAAAATGTAGAAATATAGTATTTCTCTTATGTAAATAAGGAAAATTTATATATTTACGGAAAAAGTGTACCACTAATCCAAATATATTTAAATTGTATATTTTTTATTATGATCATTATAAATGATTATTAATTAACATTTTAACTGATTTTTATACGTCTCCCTTGCCATTCTAATTTTTTTTGATGAGTTTCTAATATTTTAAAGATCCATGTATAAAAATAATTCAATTATATTTAACATAAATTATATAATATTTTTAAATTTGTGTGGATGAAACAATAATATGTGAACAAATTAAAAGTGCTTATATCAAAGGAGGGAGTGCATATTTTATTATTGTATTATATTTTTTTTTTTATAATAACATGTATTATATCAATTCTAAAATAATTAAATTATTTCTAAATGAAACATTTAATATTTTTTTTTGAATTTCAAGGATAAAATGCATAACTTTGAATTCAATACATTTTATTATACATTAAAGATAAATAAATATAAGCTTGATAAATATTAAAAAATACTAAAAATATTTGTTTTTAAAAAATAAATATAAAACATATATTATTACGGGTAAATAAACAAATAGAATATTTATTTTTAAAAATAATAACTTTTTGGTTGAACAATATAATTTTTTTAATATTATATATATTAAAGAAAATAAACATAAATTTCTTTAAAATCATGTATGAATTCAAACACAAAAAGAAATGTATATCATTATATATCAATTTCATAATGAACAATCTTTTGTAGTAATATCTTTCACCCACTATGCTTATATCTTTCACCCAACATTATACATTATACATGATTTAAAAATACAATTTTTAAAAAAAAAAAAAAAAATTTTTTTTAGTTTAAAAAAATCATAATTTTTTAATTAAAATAAATTATAAAATATAAATATAAGTGTATGTTATTGAACAATACTGGTATTTACCTACGGGCAAAAATACATTTTTGATTCAAATATTTGTATATAGAATCAAATATATAAGTAATGTCAAAACAAAAATAATATTTATATACAGGAAAAATACATTGTTGATTAAATTTTTTATATATACGGGAAAAAAAATTGTATTGTTATAAACGAGAACAACTTTAATTGTTCCAAATTATACACTATAAATTTATCGATAATTTTTTCAAATAGGTGAAAAGATTAATGAAAAAAATAATATTGTTATAAACGAAAATAACCTTATTACATTTTTGAAACAAATGCACATACTAACTATAGATGACAAATTTTAATCAAATCATAACTATAACTTTTTTTAAAACACAAAAATAAAACAATTATAACATTAAAATAAAGGCACCCATCAAAATATTGAATAATAATGAGAAAATGTTTCACTATTGGTTCTAATTTATTTTTAAATAATGTCAAAATAAAAATAATATTTATATAAATAAATTTATATGGTTGATTCAAATATTTTTATACATAGAAAGAATTATAGGCACTGATTTATTATCTCTGTTAAAAATAATAATTTTCTTAGTTGAACAATTTTTTTTCATTTTAATTATATTTAAAAAAAAAATGCGCGTACCATACCAGTACCCGTGCGAATGCACGGGTATTCCACTAGTTTTGGATGTGGAGGAATAAGGAACAACATGATGAGAATTTTTTTAGACCTAAAATTTTGTGGTGGCATGTTATTAAAGTTGTTCTTGAGTATTTTTTGACAGCAGAGTCGTGTAGCAGTAAAAGAGAGTTGGATCGAGAGGCTAAGCAAATAAGGTGAACTTCTCCTCTTTCGGTTTAGCTGAGATTAAACATGGATGGAGCTAGTAAAAATGACTTGATAGTTGGATGTGGTTATCTTTTAAGAGGTTGTACGGGTGACTGGTTTAGAGACTTCGTGAGATATTTGGATTCTTGTAGTGAATATATTGCTGAACTTTGTGATGCGCCAAAAGGATCAAGATATTTGAGTTTTGAAAAAAAGTGATTTTAGGTATGATTCAAGCTTTTGAAGCAGTATTGAAAATATTTTGTGCTACTGATGACAATGGATCTGAATTGGCAGAAGCTCAAGCTTTACTTATTTTCATAATGAAAGAGTCAAGAAACACATTTCCACAAAATGATGCAACAGTATGAGATTCGTTCTTTAAATCCATGCGTTTTCTCTATGTCGGTTCTTCCTTTACACATTGTACACATATTACTTTGTGATTTTCTGATCAAAATCTGCGTAACAAATAGCATTAGCTGATTTATTTATCATGTATATAATATCAAATTCTTCTTTTGTTTTTTAAGTTGTCATGTTAATAAAATGACTTTAGAGAACTCACTGTACAGTTGATGACAATTTTAGCAGGCAGTGATAGTGTGCATATATTATATTAAAGTTTACGCGTATTAACGAAATGATGTTGATATTTGAATAATAAAAAGGTTAGTAGTAGTAGTAACAGATATATGGCCGTTTGGTAGGAAGTAAGAAGAGATATGTTGGTGTAATAAGAGTGAGATATGGCTGGCTGTGTCCAGTTTTGTGCTGCCTGGAACAACTCAGCTCTCAGTAGCTAGCTATCTAGAAACCTATCGAATACTTTGTATTGTTTATTAAAAATACAATTATGTATTCATCTATTTTCTTTGATTTACATATTAAGACTGCAATCTTCTATTTGTGGAATGGTAAGATAATCATGTATTTGGTTATCAACATAAATAATCCATATTCATATTAGTAGTTATATATATTATAGTATGACATTTTGTTTAATACTGAATAGAAAATGTTTATTAATACTAAGGTACTTCAAAACTGAATTTTAATTTTTTAGGTAAAATTTCATAAGGAAAATATAGTAATTATTCCTATTTTATCTTAGGACAAAATTGGCATATGTTTACTATCGGTCAAATTTTTTGTTCCACAATTTGAGGTAAGTCCCAGTATTGACACATATATCTTGAAAGTTTGCTTACAGTCTTCATTATTTTATATTACATTCTTTCTTTCAGAACGATGAGAATGTACAAGAGTTCAGATCCTTTAGATGAGCAGCGACGAAAGCAGGGTGACTTGGGCATTGGTGAATTTTTTTTGTTAAGATTGGAGCTATTTAAACCTATAATGTAATTTATTAATTGATATTAATTGAATAAAAACAAAAAATGTAGAAATATAGTATTTCTCTTATGTAAATAAGGAAAATTTATATATTTACGGAAAAAGTGTACCACTAATCCAAATATATTTAAATTGTATATTTTTTATTATGATCATTATAAATGATTATTAATTAACATTTTAACTGATTTTTATACGTCTCCCTTGCCATTCTAATTTTTTTTGATGAGTTTCTAATATTTTAAAGATCCATGTATAAAAATAATTCAATTATATTTAACATAAATTATATAATATTTTTAAATTTGTGTGGATGAAACAATAATATGTGAACAAATTAAAAGTGCTTATATCAAAGGAGGGAGTGCATATTTTATTATTGTATTATATATTTTTTTTTTATAATAACATGTATTATATCAATTCTAAAATAATTAAATTATTTCTAAATGAAACATTTAATATTTTTTTTTGAATTTCAAGGATAAAATGCATAACTTTGAATTCAATACATTTTATTATACATTAAAGATAAATAAATATAAGCTTGATAAATATTAAAAAATACTAAAAATATTTGTTTTTAAAAAATAAATATAAAACATATATTATTACGGGTAAATAAACAAATAGAATATTTATTTTTAAAAATAATAACTTTTTGGTTGAACAATATAATTTTTTTAATATTATATATATTAAAGAAAATAAACATAAATTTCTTTAAAATCATGTATGAATTCAAACACAAAAAGAAATGTATATCATTATATATCAATTTCATAATGAACAATCTTTTGTAGTAATATCTTTCACCCACTATGCTTATATCTTTCACCCAACATTATACATTATACATGATTTAAAAATACAATTTTAAAAAAAAAAAAAAAAATTTTTTTAGTTTAAAAAAATCATAATTTTTTAATTAAAATAAATTATAAAATATAAATATAAGTGTATGTTATTGAACAATACTGGTATTTACCTACGGGCAAAAATACATTTTTGATTCAAATATTTGTATATAGAATCAAATATATAAGTAATGTCAAAACAAAAATAATATTTATATACAGGAAAAATACATTGTTGATTAAATTTTTTATATATACGGGAAAAAAAATTGTATTGTTATAAACGAGAACAACTTTAATTGTTCCAAATTATACACTATAAATTTATCGATAATTTTTTCAAATAGGTGAAAAGATTAATGAAAAAAATAATATTGTTATAAACGAAAATAACCTTATTACATTTTTGAAACAAATGCACATACTAACTATAGATGACAAATTTTAATCAAATCATAACTATAACTTTTTTTAAAACACAAAAATAAAACAATTATAACATTAAAATAAAGGCACCCATCAAAATATTGAATAATAATGAGAAAATGTTTCACTATTGGTTCTAATTTATTTTTAAATAATGTCAAAATAAAAATAATATTTATATAAATAAATTTATATGGTTGATTCAAATATTTTTATACATAGAAAGAATTATAGGCACTGATTTATTATCTCTGTTAAAAATAATAATTTTCTTAGTTGAACAATTTTTTTTCATTTTAATTATATTTAAAAAAAAAAATGCGCGTACCATACCAGTACCCGTGCGAATGCACGGGTATTCCACTAGTTTTGGATGTGGAGGAATAAGGAACAACATGATGAGAATTTTTTTAGACCTAAAATTTTGTGGTGGCATGTTATTAAAGTTG
This sequence comes from Lathyrus tuberosus, assembly GCA_022829125.1. Classification (NCBI taxonomy): domain Eukaryota; kingdom Viridiplantae; phylum Streptophyta; class Magnoliopsida; order Fabales; family Fabaceae; genus Lathyrus; species Lathyrus tuberosus. The sequence continues at coordinate 963,291 of JALAZF010000409.1, read as the reverse complement.
TTCTTGAGTATTTTTTGACAGCAGAGTCGTGTAGCAGTAAAAGAGAGTTGGATCGAGAGGCTAAGCAAATAAGGTGAACTTCTCCTCTTTCGGTTTAGCTGAGATTAAACATGGATGGAGCTAGTAAAAATGACTTGATAGTTGGATGTGGTTATCTTTTAAGAGGTTGTACGGGTGACTGGTTTAGAGACTTCGTGAGATATTTGGATTCTTGTAGTGAATATATTGCTGAACTTTGTGATGCGCCAAAAGGATCAAGATATTTGAGTTTTGAAAAAAAGTGATTTTAGGTATGATTCAAGCTTTTGAAGCAGTATTGAAAATATTTTGTGCTACTGATGACAATGGATCTGAATTGGCAGAAGCTCAAGCTTTACTTATTTTCATAATGAAAGAGTCAAGAAACACATTTCCACAAAATGATGCAACAGTATGAGATTCGTTCTTTAAATCCATGCGTTTTCTCTATGTCGGTTCTTCCTTTACACATTGTACACATATTACTTTGTGATTTTCTGATCAAAATCTGCGTAACAAATAGCATTAGCTGATTTATTTATCATGTATATAATATCAAATTCTTCTTTTGTTTTTTAAGTTGTCATGTTAATAAAATGACTTTAGAGAACTCACTGTACAGTTGATGACAATTTTAGCAGGCAGTGATAGTGTGCATATATTATATTAAAGTTTACGCGTATTAACGAAATGATGTTGATATTTGAATATTAAAAAGGTTAGTAGTAGTAGTAACAGATATATGGCCGTTTGGTAGGAAGTAAGAAGAGATATGTTGGTGTAATAAGAGTGAGATATGGCTGGCTGTGTCCAGTTTTGTGCTGCCTGGAACAACTCAGCTCTCAGTAGCTAGCTATCTAGAAACCTATCGAATACTTTGTATTGTTTATTAAAAATACAATTATGTATTCATCTATTTTCTTTGATTTACATATTAAGACTGCAATCTTCTATTTGTGGAATGGTAAGATAATCATGTATTTGGTTATCAACATAAATAATCCATATTCATATTAGTAGTTATATATATTATAGTATGACATTTTGTTTAATACTGAATAGAAAATGTTTATTAATACTAAGGTACTTCAAAACTGAATTTTAATTTTTTAGGTAAAATTTCATAAGGAAAATATAGTAATTATTCCTATTTTATCTTAGGACAAAATTGGCATATGTTTACTATCGGTCAAATTTTTTGTTCCACAATTTGAGGTAAGTCCCAGTATTGACACATATATCTTGAAAGTTTGCTTACAGTCTTCATTATTTTATATTACATTCTTTCTTTCAGAACGATGAGAATGTACAAGAGTTCAGATCCTTTAGATGAGCAGCGACGAAAGCAGGGTGACTTGGGCATTGGTGAATTTTTTTTGTTAAGATTGGAGCTATTTAAACCTATAATGTAATTTATTAATTGATATTAATTGAATAAAAACAAAAAATGTAGAAATATAGTATTTCTCTTATGTAAATAAGGAAAATTTATATATTTACGGAAAAAGTGTACCACTAATCCAAATATATTTAAATTGTATATTTTTTATTATGATCATTATAAATGATTATTAATTAACATTTTAACTGATTTTTATACGTCTCCCTTGCCATTCTAATTTTTTTTGATGAGTTTCTAATATTTTAAAGATCCATGTATAAAAATAATTCAATTATATTTAACATAAATTATATAATATTTTTAAATTTGTGTGGATGAAACAATAATATGTGAACAAATTAAAAGTGCTTATATCAAAGGAGGGAGTGCATATTTTATTATTGTATTATATTTTTTTTTTTTATAATAACATGTATTATATCAATTCTAAAATAATTAAATTATTTCTAAATGAAACATTTAATATTTTTTTTTGAATTTCAAGGATAAAATGCATAACTTTGAATTCAATACATTTTATTATACATTAAAGATAAATAAATATAAGCTTGATAAATATTAAAAAATACTAAAAATATTTGTTTTTAAAAAATAAATATAAAACATATATTATTACGGGTAAATAAACAAATAGAATATTTATTTTTAAAAATAATAACTTTTTGGTTGAACAATATAATTTTTTTAATATTATATATATTAAAGAAAATAAACATAAATTTCTTTAAAATCATGTATGAATTCAAACACAAAAAGAAATGTATATCATTATATATCAATTTCATAATGAACAATCTTTTGTAGTAATATCTTTCACCCACTATGCTTATATCTTTCACCCAACATTATACATTATACATGATTTAAAAATACAATTTTTAAAAAAAAAAAAAAATTTTTTTTTTAGTTTAAAAAAATCATAATTTTTTAATTAAAATAAATTATAAAATATAAATATAAGTGTATGTTATTGAACAATACTGGTATTTACCTACGGGCAAAAATACATTTTTGATTCAAATATTTGTATATAGAATCAAATATATAAGTAATGTCAAAACAAAAATAATATTTATATACAGGAAAAATACATTGTTGATTAAATTTTTTATATATACGGGAAAAAAAATTGTATTGTTATAAACGAGAACAACTTTAATTGTTCCAAATTATACACTATAAATTTATCGATAATTTTTTCAAATAGGTGAAAAGATTAATGAAAAAAATAATATTGTTATAAACGAAAATAACCTTATTACATTTTTGAAACAAATGCACATACTAACTATAGATGACAAATTTTAATCAAATCATAACTATAACTTTTTTTAAAACACAAAAATAAAACAATTATAACATTAAAATAAAGGCACCCATCAAAATATTGAATAATAATGAGAAAATGTTTCACTATTGGTTCTAATTTATTTTTAAATAATGTCAAAATAAAAATAATATTTATATAAATAAATTTATATGGTTGATTCAAATATTTTTATACATAGAAAGAATTATAGGCACTGATTTATTATCTCTGTTAAAAATAATAATTTTCTTAGTTGAACAATTTTTTTTCATTTTAATTATATTTAAAAAAAAAATGCGCGTACCATACCAGTACCCGTGCGAATGCACGGGTATTCCACTAGTTTTGGATGTGGAGGAATAAGGAACAACATGATGAGAATTTTTTTAGACCTAAAATTTTGTGGTGGCATGTTATTAAAGTTGTTCTTGAGTATTTTTTGACAGCAGAGTCGTGTAGCAGTAAAAGAGAGTTGGATCGAGAGGCTAAGCAAATAAGGTGAACTTCTCCTCTTTCGGTTTAGCTGAGATTAAACATGGATGGAGCTAGTAAAAATGACTTGATAGTTGGATGTGGTTATCTTTTAAGAGGTTGTACGGGTGACTGGTTTAGAGACTTCGTGAGATATTTGGATTCTTGTAGTGAATATATTGCTGAACTTTGTGATGCGCCAAAAGGATCAAGATATTTGAGTTTTGAAAAAAAGTGATTTTAGGTATGATTCAAGCTTTTGAAGCAGTATTGAAAATATTTTGTGCTACTGATGACAATGGATCTGAATTGGCAGAAGCTCAAGCTTTACTTATTTTCATAATGAAAGAGTCAAGAAACACATTTCCACAAAATGATGCAACAGTATGAGATTCGTTCTTTAAATCCATGCGTTTTCTCTATGTCGGTTCTTCCTTTACACATTGTACACATATTACTTTGTGATTTTCTGATCAAAATCTGCGTAACAAATAGCATTAGCTGATTTATTTATCATGTATATAATATCAAATTCTTCTTTTGTTTTTTAAGTTGTCATGTTAATAAAATGACTTTAGAGAACTCACTGTACAGTTGATGACAATTTTAGCAGGCAGTGATAGTGTGCATATATTATATTAAAGTTTACGCGTATTAACGAAATGATGTTGATATTTGAATATTAAAAAGGTTAGTAGTAGTAGTAACAGATATATGGCCGTTTGGTAGGAAGTAAGAAGAGATATGTTGGTGTAATAAGAGTGAGATATGGCTGGCTGTGTCCAGTTTTGTGCTGCCTGGAACAACTCAGCTCTCAGTAGCTAGCTATCTAGAAACCTATCGAATACTTTGTATTGTTTATTAAAAATACAATTATGTATTCATCTATTTTCTTTGATTTACATATTAAGACTGCAATCTTCTATTTGTGGAATGGTAAGATAATCATGTATTTGGTTATCAACATAAATAATCCATATTCATATTAGTAGTTATATATATTATAGTATGACATTTTGTTTAATACTGAATAGAAAATGTTTATTAATACTAAGGTACTTCAAAACTGAATTTTAATTTTTTAGGTAAAATTTCATAAGGAAAATATAGTAATTATTCCTATTTTATCTTAGGACAAAATTGGCATATGTTTACTATCGGTCAAATTTTTTGTTCCACAATTTGAGGTAAGTCCCAGTATTGACACATATATCTTGAAAGTTTGCTTACAGTCTTCATTATTTTATATTACATTCTTTCTTTCAGAACGATGAGAATGTACAAGAGTTCAGATCCTTTAGATGAGCAGCGACGAAAGCAGGGTGACTTGGGCATTGGTGAATTTTTTTTGTTAAGATTGGAGCTATTTAAACCTATAATGTAATTTATTAATTGATATTAATTGAATAAAAACAAAAAATGTAGAAATATAGTATTTCTCTTATGTAAATAAGGAAAATTTATATATTTACGGAAAAAGTGTACCACTAATCCAAATATATTTAAATTGTATATTTTTTATTATGATCATTATAAATGATTATTAATTAACATTTTAACTGATTTTTATACGTCTCCCTTGCCATTCTAATTTTTTTTGATGAGTTTCTAATATTTTAAAGATCCATGTATAAAAATAATTCAATTATATTTAACATAAATTATATAATATTTTTAAATTTGTGTGGATGAAACAATAATATGTGAACAAATTAAAAGTGCTTATATCAAAGGAGGGAGTGCATATTTTATTATTGTATTATATTTTTTTTTTTTATAATAACATGTATTATATCAATTCTAAAATAATTAAATTATTTCTAAATGAAACATTTAATATTTTTTTTTGAATTTCAAGGATAAAATGCATAACTTTGAATTCAATACATTTTATTATACATTAAAGATAAATAAATATAAGCTTGATAAATATTAAAAAATACTAAAAATATTTGTTTTTAAAAAATAAATATAAAACATATATTATTACGGGTAAATAAACAAATAGAATATTTATTTTTAAAAATAATAACTTTTTGGTTGAACAATATAATTTTTTTAATATTATATATATTAAAGAAAATAAACATAAATTTCTTTAAAATCATGTATGAATTCAAACACAAAAAGAAATGTATATCATTATATATCAATTTCATAATGAACAATCTTTTGTAGTAATATCTTTCACCCACTATGCTTATATCTTTCACCCAACATTATACATTATACATGATTTAAAAATACAATTTTTAAAAAAAAAAAAAATTTTTTTTTTTAGTTTAAAAAAATCATAATTTTTTAATTAAAATAAATTATAAAATATAAATATAAGTGTATGTTATTGAACAATACTGGTATTTACCTACGGGCAAAAATACATTTTTGATTCAAATATTTGTATATAGAATCAAATATATAAGTAATGTCAAAACAAAAATAATATTTATATACAGGAAAAATACATTGTTGATTAAATTTTTTATATATACGGGAAAAAAAATTGTATTGTTATAAACGAGAACAACTTTAATTGTTCCAAATTATACACTATAAATTTATCGATAATTTTTTCAAATAGGTGAAAAGATTAATGAAAAAAATAATATTGTTATAAACGAAAATAACCTTATTACATTTTTGAAACAAATGCACATACTAACTATAGATGACAAATTTTAATCAAATCATAACTATAACTTTTTTTAAAACACAAAAATAAAACAATTATAACATTAAAATAAAGGCACCCATCAAAATATTGAATAATAATGAGAAAATGTTTCACTATTGGTTCTAATTTATTTTTAAATAATGTCAAAATAAAAATAATATTTATATAAATAAATTTATATGGTTGATTCAAATATTTTTATACATAGAAAGAATTATAGGCACTGATTTATTATCTCTGTTAAAAATAATAATTTTCTTAGTTGAACAATTTTTTTTCATTTTAATTATATTTAAAAAAAAAATGCGCGTACCATACCAGTACCCGTGCGAATGCACGGGTATTCCACTAGTTTTGGATGTGGAGGAATAAGGAACAACATGATGAGAATTTTTTTAGACCTAAAATTTTGTGGTGGCATGTTATTAAAGTTGTTCTTGAGTATTTTTTGACAGCAGAGTCGTGTAGCAGTAAAAGAGAGTTGGATCGAGAGGCTAAGCAAATAAGGTGAACTTCTCCTCTTTCGGTTTAGCTGAGATTAAACATGGATGGAGCTAGTAAAAATGACTTGATAGTTGGATGTGGTTATCTTTTAAGAGGTTGTACGGGTGACTGGTTTAGAGACTTCGTGAGATATTTGGATTCTTGTAGTGAATATATTGCTGAACTTTGTGATGCGCCAAAAGGATCAAGATATTTGAGTTTTGAAAAAAAGTGATTTTAGGTATGATTCAAGCTTTTGAAGCAGTATTGAAAATATTTTGTGCTACTGATGACAATGGATCTGAATTGGCAGAAGCTCAAGCTTTACTTATTTTCATAATGAAAGAGTCAAGAAACACATTTCCACAAAATGATGCAACAGTATGAGATTCGTTCTTTAAATCCATGCGTTTTCTCTATGTCGGTTCTTCCTTTACACATTGTACACATATTACTTTGTGATTTTCTGATCAAAATCTGCGTAACAAATAGCATTAGCTGATTTATTTATCATGTATATAATATCAAATTCTTCTTTTGTTTTTTAAGTTGTCATGTTAATAAAATGACTTTAGAGAACTCACTGTACAGTTGATGACAATTTTAGCAGGCAGTGATAGTGTGCATATATTATATTAAAGTTTACGCGTATTAACGAAATGATGTTGATATTTGAATATTAAAAAGGTTAGTAGTAGTAGTAACAGATATATGGCCGTTTGGTAGGAAGTAAGAAGAGATATGTTGGTGTAATAAGAGTGAGATATGGCTGGCTGTGTCCAGTTTTGTGCTGCCTGGAACAACTCAGCTCTCAGTAGCTAGCTATCTAGAAACCTATCGAATACTTTGTATTGTTTATTAAAAATACAATTATGTATTCATCTATTTTCTTTGATTTACATATTAAGACTGCAATCTTCTATTTGTGGAATGGTAAGATAATCATGTATTTGGTTATCAACATAAATAATCCATATTCATATTAGTAGTTATATATATTATAGTATGACATTTTGTTTAATACTGAATAGAAAATGTTTATTAATACTAAGGTACTTCAAAACTGAATTTTAATTTTTTAGGTAAAATTTCATAAGGAAAATATAGTAATTATTCCTATTTTATCTTAGGACAAAATTGGCATATGTTTACTATCGGTCAAATTTTTTGTTCCACAATTTGAGGTAAGTCCCAGTATTGACACATATATCTTGAAAGTTTGCTTACAGTCTTCATTATTTTATATTACATTCTTTCTTTCAGAACGATGAGAATGTACAAGAGTTCAGATCCTTTAGATGAGCAGCGACGAAAGCAGGGTGACTTGGGCATTGGTGAATTTTTTTTGTTAAGATTGGAGCTATTTAAACCTATAATGTAATTTATTAATTGATATTAATTGAATAAAAACAAAAAATGTAGAAATATAGTATTTCTCTTATGTAAATAAGGAAAATTTATATATTTACGGAAAAAGTGTACCACTAATCCAAATATATTTAAATTGTATATTTTTTATTATGATCATTATAAATGATTATTAATTAACATTTTAACTGATTTTTATACGTCTCCCTTGCCATTCTAATTTTTTTTTATGAGTTTCTAATATTTTAAAGATCCATGTATAAAAATAATTCAATTATATTTAACATAAATTATATAATATTTTTAAATTTGTGTGGATGAAACAATAATATGTGAACAAATTAAAAGTGCTTATATCAAAGGAGGGAGTGCATATTTTATTATTGTATTATATTTTTTTTTTTTATAATAACATGTATTATATCAATTCTAAAATAATTAAATTATTTCTAAATGAAACATTTAATATTTTTTTTTGAATTTCAAGGATAAAATGCATAACTTTGAATTCAATACATTTTATTATACATTAAAGATAAATAAATATAAGCTTGATAAATATTAAAAAATACTAAAAATATTTGTTTTTAAAAAATAAATATAAAACATATATTATTACGGGTAAATAAACAAATAGAATATTTATTTTTAAAAATAATAACTTTTTGGTTGAACAATATAATTTTTTTAATATTATATATATTAAAGAAAATAAACATAAATTTCTTTAAAATCATGTATGAATTCAAACACAAAAAGAAATGTATATCATTATATATCAATTTCATAATGAACAATCTTTTGTAGTAATATCTTTCACCCACTATGCTTATATCTTTCACCCAACATTATACATTATACATGATTTAAAAATACAATTTTTAAAAAAAAAAAAAAAAATTTTTTTTAGTTTAAAAAAATCATAATTTTTTAATTAAAATAAATTATAAAATATAAATATAAGTGTATGTTATTGAACAATACTGGTATTTACCTACGGGCAAAAATACATTTTTGATTCAAATATTTGTATATAGAATCAAATATATAAGTAATGTCAAAACAAAAATAATATTTATATACAGGAAAAATACATTGTTGATTAAATTTTTTATATATACGGGAAAAAAAATTGTATTGTTATAAACGAGAACAACTTTAATTGTTCCAAATTATACACTATAAATTTATCGATAATTTTTTCAAATAGGTGAAAAGATTAATGAAAAAAATAATATTGTTATAAACGAAAATAACCTTATTACATTTTTGAAACAAATGCACATACTAACTATAGATGACAAATTTTAATCAAATCATAACTATAACTTTTTTTAAAACACAAAAATAAAACAATTATAACATTAAAATAAAGGCACCCATCAAAATATTGAATAATAATGAGAAAATGTTTCACTATTGGTTCTAATTTATTTTTAAATAATGTCAAAATAAAAATAATATTTATATAAATAAATTTATATGGTTGATTCAAATATTTTTATACATAGAAAGAATTATAGGCACTGATTTATTATCTCTGTTAAAAATAATAATTTTCTTAGTTGAACAATTTTTTTTCATTTTAATTATATTTAAAAAAAAAATGCGCGTACCATACCAGTACCCGTGCGAATGCACGGGTATTCCACTAGTTTTGGATGTGGAGGAATAAGGAACAACATGATGAGAATTTTTTTAGACCTAAAATTTTGTGGTGGCATGTTATTAAAGTTGTTCTTGAGTATTTTTTGACAGCAGAGTCGTGTAGCAGTAAAAGAGAGTTGGATCGAGAGGCTAAGCAAATAAGGTGAACTTCTCCTCTTTCGGTTTAGCTGAGATTAAACATGGATGGAGCTAGTAAAAATGACTTGATAGTTGGATGTGGTTATCTTTTAAGAGGTTGTACGGGTGACTGGTTTAGAGACTTCGTGAGATATTTGGATTCTTGTAGTGAATATATTGCTGAACTTTGTGATGCGCCAAAAGGATCAAGATATTTGAGTTTTGAAAAAAAGTGATTTTAGGTATGATTCAAGCTTTTGAAGCAGTATTGAAAATATTTTGTGCTACTGATGACAATGGATCTGAATTGGCAGAAGCTCAAGCTTTACTTATTTTCATAATGAAAGAGTCAAGAAACACATTTCCACAAAATGATGCAACAGTATGAGATTCGTTCTTTAAATCCATGCGTTTTCTCTATGTCGGTTCTTCCTTTACACATTGTACACATATTACTTTGTGATTTTCTGATCAAAATCTGCGTAACAAATAGCATTAGCTGATTTATTTATCATGTATATAATATCAAATTCTTCTTTTGTTTTTTAAGTTGTCATGTTAATAAAATGACTTTAGAGAACTCACTGTACAGTTGATGACAATTTTAGCAGGCAGTGATAGTGTGCATATATTATATTAAAGTTTACGCGTATTAACGAAATGATGTTGATATTTGAATATTAAAAAGGTTAGTAGTAGTAGTAACAGATATATGGCCGTTTGGTAGGAAGTAAGAAGAGATATGTTGGTGTAATAAGAGTGAGATATGGCTGGCTGTGTCCAGTTTTGTGCTGCCTGGAACAACTCAGCTCTCAGTAGCTAGCTATCTAGAAACCTATCGAATACTTTGTATTGTTTATTAAAAATACAATTATGTATTCATCTATTTTCTTTGATTTACATATTAAGACTGCAATCTTCTATTTGTGGAATGGTAAGATAATCATGTATTTGGTTATCAACATAAATAATCCATATTCATATTAGTAGTTATATATATTATAGTATGACATTTTGTTTAATACTGAATAGAAAATGTTTATTAATACTAAGGTACTTCAAAACTGAATTTTAATTTTTTAGGTAAAATTTCATAAGGAAAATATAGTAATTATTCCTATTTTATCTTAGGACAAAATTGGCATATGTTTACTATCGGTCAAATTTTTTGTTCCACAATTTGAGGTAAGTCCCAGTATTGACACATATATCTTGAAAGTTTGCTTACAGTCTTCATTATTTTATATTACATTCTTTCTTTCAGAACGATGAGAATGTACAAGAGTTCAGATCCTTTAGATGAGCAGCGACGAAAGCAGGGTGACTTGGGCATTGGTGAATTTTTTTTGTTAAGATTGGAGCTATTTAAACCTATAATGTAATTTATTAATTGATATTAATTGAATAAAAACAAAAAATGTAGAAATATAGTATTTCTCTTATGTAAATAAGGAAAATTTATATATTTACGGAAAAAGTGTACCACTAATCCAAATATATTTAAATTGTATATTTTTTATTATGATCATTATAAATGATTATTAATTAACATTTTAACTGATTTTTATACGTCTCCCTTGCCATTCTAATTTTTTTTGATGAGTTTCTAATATTTTAAAGATCCATGTATAAAAATAATTCAATTATATTTAACATAAATTATATAATATTTTTAAATTTGTGTGGATGAAACAATAATATGTGAACAAATTAAAAGTGCTTATATCAAAGGAGGGAGTGCATATTTTATTATTGTATTATATTTTTTTTTTTTATAATAACATGTATTATATCAATTCTAAAATAATTAAATTATTTCTAAATGAAACATTTAATATTTTTTTTTGAATTTCAAGGATAAAATGCATAACTTTGAATTCAATACATTTTATTATACATTAAAGATAAATAAATATAAGCTTGATAAATATTAAAAAATACTAAAAATATTTGTTTTTAAAAAATAAATATAAAACATATATTATTACGGGTAAATAAACAAATAGAATATTTATTTTTAAAAATAATAACTTTTTGGTTGAACAATATAATTTTTTTAATATTATATATATTAAAGAAAATAAACATAAATTTCTTTAAAATCATGTATGAATTCAAACACAAAAAGAAATGTATATCATTATATATCAATTTCATAATGAACAATCTTTTGTAGTAATATCTTTCACCCACTATGCTTATATCTTTCACCCAACATTATACATTATACATGATTTAAAAATACAATTTTTAAAAAAAAAAAAAAAAATTTTTTTTAGTTTAAAAAAATCATAATTTTTTAATTAAAATAAATTATAAAATATAAATATAAGTGTATGTTATTGAACAATACTGGTATTTACCTACGGGCAAAAATACATTTTTGATTCAAATATTTGTATATAGAATCAAATATATAAGTAATGTCAAAATAAAAATAATATTTATATACAGGAAAAATACATTGTTGATTAAATTTTTTATATATACGGGAAAAAAAATTGTATTGTTATAAACGAGAACAACTTTAATTGTTCCAAATTATACACTATAAATTTATCGATAATTTTTTCAAATAGGTGAAAAGATTAATGAAAAAAATAATATTGTTATAAACGAAAATAACCTTATTACATTTTTGAAACAAATGCACATACTAACTATAGATGACAAATTTTAATCAAATCATAACTATAACTTTTTTTAAAACACAAAAATAAAACAATTATAACATTAAAATAAAGGCACCCATCAAAATATTGAATAATAAGGAGAAAATGTTTCACTATTGGTTCTAATTTATTTTTAAATAATGTCAAAATAAAAATAATATTTATATAAATAAATTTATATGGTTGATTCAAATATTTTTATACATAGAAAGAATTATAGGCACTGATTTATTATCTCTGTTAAAAATAATAATTTTCTTAGTTGAACAATTTTTTTTCATTTTAATTATATTTAAAAAAAAAATGCGCGTACCATACCAGTACCCGTGCGAATGCACGGGTATTCCACTAGTTTTGGATGTGGAGGAATAAGGAACAACATGATGAGAATTTTTTTAGACCTAAAATTTTGTGGTGGCATGTTATTAAAGTTGTTCTTGAGTATTTTTTGACAGCAGAGTCGTGTAGCAGTAAAAGAGAGTTGGATCGAGAGGCTAAGCAAATAAGGTGAACTTCTCCTCTTTCGGTTTAGCTGAGATTAAACATGGATGGAGCTAGTAAAAATGACTTGATAGTTGGATGTGGTTATCTTTTAAGAGGTTGTACGGGTGACTGGTTTAGAGACTTCGTGAGATATTTGGATTCTTGTAGTGAATATATTGCTGAACTTTGTGATGCGCCAAAAGGATCAAGATATTTGAGTTTTGAAAAAAAGTGATTTTAGGTATGATTCAAGCTTTTGAAGCAGTATTGAAAATATTTTGTGCTACTGATGACAATGGATCTGAATTGGCAGAAGCTCAAGCTTTACTTATTTTCATAATGAAAGAGTCAAGAAACACATTTCCACAAAATGATGCAACAGTATGAGATTCGTTCTTTAAATCCATGCGTTTTCTCTATGTCGGTTCTTCCTTTACACATTGTACACATATTACTTTGTGATTTTCTGATCAAAATCTGCGTAACAAATAGCATTAGCTGATTTATTTATCATGTATATAATATCAAATTCTTCTTTTGTTTTTTAAGTTGTCATGTTAATAAAATGACTTTAGAGAACTCACTGTACAGTTGATGACAATTTTAGCAGGCAGTGATAGTGTGCATATATTATATTAAAGTTTACGCGTATTAACGAAATGATGTTGATATTTGAATAATAAAAAGGTTAGTAGTAGTAGTAACAGATATATGGCCGTTTGGTAGGAAGTAAGAAGAGATATGTTGGTGTAATAAGAGTGAGATATGGCTGGCTGTGTCCAGTTTTGTGCTGCCTGGAACAACTCAGCTCTCAGTAGCTAGCTATCTAGAAACCTATCGAATACTTTGTATTGTTTATTAAAAATACAATTATGTATTCATCTATTTTCTTTGATTTACATATTAAGACTGCAATCTTCTATTTGTGGAATGGTAAGATAATCATGTATTTGGTTATCAACATAAATAATCCATATTCATATTAGTAGTTATATATATTATAGTATGACATTTTGTTTAATACTGAATAGAAAATGTTTATTAATACTAAGGTACTTCAAAACTGAATTTTAATTTTTTAGGTAAAATTTCATAAGGAAAATATAGTAATTATTCCTATTTTATCTTAGGACAAAATTGGCATATGTTTACTATCGGTCAAATTTTTTGTTCCACAATTTGAGGTAAGTCCCAGTATTGACACATATATCTTGAAAGTTTGCTTACAGTCTTCATTATTTTATATTACATTCTTTCTTTCAGAACGATGAGAATGTACAAGAGTTCAGATCCTTTAGATGAGCAGCGACGAAAGCAGGGTGACTTGGGCATTGGTGAATTTTTTTTGTTAAGATTGGAGCTATTTAAACCTATAATGTAATTTATTAATTGATATTAATTGAATAAAAACAAAAAATGTAGAAATATAGTATTTCTCTTATGTAAATAAGGAAAATTTATATATTTACGGAAAAAGTGTACCACTAATCCAAATATATTTAAATTGTATATTTTTTATTATGATCATTATAAATGATTATTAATTAACATTTTAACTGATTTTTATACGTCTCCCTTGCCATTCTAATTTTTTTTTATGAGTTTCTAATATTTTAAAGATCCATGTATAAAAATAATTCAATTATATTTAACATAAATTATATAATATTTTTAAATTTGTGTGGATGAAACAATAATATGTGAACAAATTAAAAGTGCTTATATCAAAGGAGGGAGTGCATATTTTATTATTGTATTATATTTTTTTTTTTTATAATAACATGTATTATATCAATTCTAAAATAATTAAATTATTTCTAAATGAAACATTTAATATTTTTTTTTGAATTTCAAGGATAAAATGCATAACTTTGAATTCAATACATTTTATTATACATTAAAGATAAATAAATATAAGCTTGATAAATATTAAAAAATACTAAAAATATTTGTTTTTAAAAAATAAATATAAAACATATATTATTACGGGTAAATAAACAAATAGAATATTTATTTTTAAAAATAATAACTTTTTGGTTGAACAATATAATTTTTTTAATATTATATATATTAAAGAAAATAAACATAAATTTCTTTAAAATCATGTATGAATTCAAACACAAAAAGAAATGTATATCATTATATATCAATTTCATAATGAACAATCTTTTGTAGTAATATCTTTCACCCACTATGCTTATATCTTTCACCCAACATTATACATTATACATGATTTAAAAATACAATTTTTAAAAAAAAAAAAAAAAATTTTTTTTAGTTTAAAAAAATCATAATTTTTTAATTAAAATAAATTATAAAATATAAATATAAGTGTATGTTATTGAACAATACTGGTATTTACCTACGGGCAAAAATACATTTTTGATTCAAATATTTGTATATAAAATCAAATATATAAGTAATGTCAAAACAAAAATAATATTTATATACAGGAAAAATACATTGTTGATTAAATTTTTTATATATACGGGAAAAAAAATTGTATTGTTATAAACGAGAACAACTTTAATTGTTCCAAATTATACACTATAAATTTATCGATAATTTTTTCAAATAGGTGAAAAGATTAATGAAAAAAATAATATTGTTATAAACGAAAATAACCTTATTACATTTTTGAAACAAATGCACATACTAACTATAGATGACAAATTTTAATCAAATCATAACTATAACTTTTTTTAAAACACAAAAATAAAACAATTATAACATTAAAATAAAGGCACCCATCAAAATATTGAATAATAATGAGAAAATGTTTCACTATTGGTTCTAATTTATTTTTAAATAATGTCAAAATAAAAATAATATTTATATAAATAAATTTATATGGTTGATTCAAATATTTTTATACATAGAAAGAATTATAGGCACTGATTTATTATCTCTGTTAAAAATAATAATTTTCTTAGTTGAACAATTTTTTTTCATTTTAATTATATTTAAAAAAAAAATGCGCGTACCATACCAGTACCCGTGCGAATGCACGGGTATTCCACTAGTTTTGGATGTGGAGGAATAAGGAACAACATGATGAGAATTTTTTTAGACCTAAAATTTTGTGGTGGCATGTTATTAAAGTTGTTCTTGAGTATTTTTTGACAGCAGAGTCGTGTAGCAGTAAAAGAGAGTTGGATCGAGAGGCTAAGCAAATAAGGTGAACTTCTCCTCTTTCGGTTTAGCTGAGATTAAACATGGATGGAGCTAGTAAAAATGACTTGATAGTTGGATGTGGTTATCTTTTAAGAGGTTGTACGGGTGACTGGTTTAGAGACTTCGTGAGATATTTGGATTCTTGTAGTGAATATATTGCTGAACTTTGTGATGCGCCAAAAGGATCAAGATATTTGAGTTTTGAAAAAAAGTGATTTTAGGTATGATTCAAGCTTTTGAAGCAGTATTGAAAATATTTTGTGCTACTGATGACAATGGATCTGAATTGGCAGAAGCTCAAGCTTTACTTATTTTCATAATGAAAGAGTCAAGAAACACATTTCCACAAAATGATGCAACAGTATGAGATTCGTTCTTTAAATCCATGCGTTTTCTCTATGTCGGTTCTTCCTTTACACATTGTACACATATTACTTTGTGATTTTCTGATCAAAATCTGCGTAACAAATAGCATTAGCTGATTTATTTATCATGTATATAATATCAAATTCTTCTTTTGTTTTTTAAGTTGTCATGTTAATAAAATGACTTTAGAGAACTCACTGTACAGTTGATGACAATTTTAGCAGGCAGTGATAGTGTGCATATATTATATTAAAGTTTACGCGTATTAACGAAATGATGTTGATATTTGAATATTAAAAAGGTTAGTAGTAGTAGTAACAGATATATGGCCGTTTGGTAGGAAGTAAGAAGAGATATGTTGGTGTAATAAGAGTGAGATATGGCTGGCTGTGTCCAGTTTTGTGCTGCCTGGAACAACTCAGCTCTCAGTAGCTAGCTATCTAGAAACCTATCGAATACTTTGTATTGTTTATTAAAAATACAATTATGTATTCATCTATTTTCTTTGATTTACATATTAAGACTGCAATCTTCTATTTGTGGAATGGTAAGATAATCATGTATTTGGTTATCAACATAAATAATCCATATTCATATTAGTAGTTATATATATTATAGTATGACATTTTGTTTAATACTGAATAGAAAATGTTTATTAATACTAAGGTACTTCAAAACTGAATTTTAATTTTTTAGGTAAAATTTCATAAGGAAAATATAGTAATTATTCCTATTTTATCTTAGGACAAAATTGGCATATGTTTACTATCGGTCAAATTTTTTGTTCCACAATTTGAGGTAAGTCCCAGTATTGACACATATATCTTGAAAGTTTGCTTACAGTCTTCATTATTTTATATTACATTCTTTCTTTCAGAACGATGAGAATGTACAAGAGTTCAGATCCTTTAGATGAGCAGCGACGAAAGCAGGGTGACTTGGGCATTGGTGAATTTTTTTTGTTAAGATTGGAGCTATTTAAACCTATAATGTAATTTATTAATTGATATTAATTGAATAAAAACAAAAAATGTAGAAATATAGTATTTCTCTTATGTAAATAAGGAAAATTTATATATTTACGGAAAAAGTGTACCACTAATCCAAATATATTTAAATTGTATATTTTTTATTATGATCATTATAAATGATTATTAATTAACATTTTAACTGATTTTTATACGTCTCCCTTGCCATTCTAATTTTTTTTTATGAGTTTCTAATATTTTAAAGATCCATGTATAAAAATAATTCAATTATATTTAACATAAATTATATAATATTTTTAAATTTGTGTGGATGAAACAATAATATGTGAACAAATTAAAAGTGCTTATATCAAAGGAGGGAGTGCATATTTTATTATTGTATTATATTTTTTTTTTTTATAATAACATGTATTATATCAATTCTAAAATAATTAAATTATTTCTAAATGAAACATTTAATATTTTTTTTTGAATTTCAAGGATAAAATGCATAACTTTGAATTCAATACATTTTATTATACATTAAAGATAAATAAATATAAGCTTGATAAATATTAAAAAATACTAAAAATATTTGTTTTTAAAAAATAAATATAAAACATATATTATTACGGGTAAATAAACAAATAGAATATTTATTTTTAAAAATAATAACTTTTTGGTTGAACAATATAATTTTTTTAATATTATATATATTAAAGAAAATAAACATAAATTTCTTTAAAATCATGTATGAATTCAAACACAAAAAGAAATGTATATCATTATATATCAATTTCATAATGAACAATCTTTTGTAGTAATATCTTTCACCCACTATGCTTATATCTTTCACCCAACATTATACATTATACATGATTTAAAAATACAATTTTTAAAAAAAAAAAAAAAAATTTTTTTTAGTTTAAAAAAATCATAATTTTTTAATTAAAATAAATTATAAAATATAAATATAAGTGTATGTTATTGAACAATACTGGTATTTACCTACGGGCAAAAATACATTTTTGATTCAAATATTTGTATATAAAATCAAATATATAAGTAATGTCAAAACAAAAATAATATTTATATACAGGAAAAATACATTGTTGATTAAATTTTTTATATATACGGGAAAAAAAATTGTATTGTTATAAACGAGAACAACTTTAATTGTTCCAAATTATACACTATAAATTTATCGATAATTTTTTCAAATAGGTGAAAAGATTAATGAAAAAAATAATATTGTTATAAACGAAAATAACCTTATTACATTTTTGAAACAAATGCACATACTAACTATAGATGACAAATTTTAATCAAATCATAACTATAACTTTTTTTAAAACACAAAAATAAAACAATTATAACATTAAAATAAAGGCACCCATCAAAATATTGAATAATAATGAGAAAATGTTTCACTATTGGTTCTAATTTATTTTTAAATAATGTCAAAATAAAAATAATATTTATATAAATAAATTTATATGGTTGATTCAAATATTTTTATACATAGAAAGAATTATAGGCACTGATTTATTATCTCTGTTAAAAATAATAATTTTCTTAGTTGAACAATTTTTTTTCATTTTAATTATATTTAAAAAAAAAATGCGCGTACCATACCAGTACCCGTGCGAATGCACGGGTATTCCACTAGTTTTGGATGTGGAGGAATAAGGAACAACATGATGAGAATTTTTTTAGACCTAAAATTTTGTGGTGGCATGTTATTAAAGTTGTTCTTGAGTATTTTTTGACAGCAGAGTCGTGTAGCAGTAAAAGAGAGTTGGATCGAGAGGCTAAGCAAATAAGGTGAACTTCTCCTCTTTCGGTTTAGCTGAGATTAAACATGGATGGAGCTAGTAAAAATGACTTGATAGTTGGATGTGGTTATCTTTTAAGAGGTTGTACGGGTGACTGGTTTAGAGACTTCGTGAGATATTTGGATTCTTGTAGTGAATATATTGCTGAACTTTGTGATGCGCCAAAAGGATCAAGATATTTGAGTTTTGAAAAAAAGTGATTTTAGGTATGATTCAAGCTTTTGAAGCAGTATTGAAAATATTTTGTGCTACTGATGACAATGGATCTGAATTGGCAGAAGCTCAAGCTTTACTTATTTTCATAATGAAAGAGTCAAGAAACACATTTCCACAAAATGATGCAACAGTATGAGATTCGTTCTTTAAATCCATGCGTTTTCTCTATGTCGGTTCTTCCTTTACACATTGTACACATATTACTTTGTGATTTTCTGATCAAAATCTGCGTAACAAATAGCATTAGCTGATTTATTTATCATGTATATAATATCAAATTCTTCTTTTGTTTTTTAAGTTGTCATGTTAATAAAATGACTTTAGAGAACTCACTGTACAGTTGATGACAATTTTAGCAGGCAGTGATAGTGTGCATATATTATATTAAAGTTTACGCGTATTAACGAAATGATGTTGATATTTGAATATTAAAAAGGTTAGTAGTAGTAGTAACAGATATATGGCCGTTTGGTAGGAAGTAAGAAGAGATATGTTGGTGTAATAAGAGTGAGATATGGCTGGCTGTGTCCAGTTTTGTGCTGCCTGGAACAACTCAGCTCTCAGTAGCTAGCTATCTAGAAACCTATCGAATACTTTGTATTGTTTATTAAAAATACAATTATGTATTCATCTATTTTCTTTGATTTACATATTAAGACTGCAATCTTCTATTTGTGGAATGGTAAGATAATCATGTATTTGGTTATCAACATAAATAATCCATATTCATATTAGTAGTTATATATATTATAGTATGACATTTTGTTTAATACTGAATAGAAAATGTTTATTAATACTAAGGTACTTCAAAACTGAATTTTAATTTTTTAGGTAAAATTTCATAAGGAAAATATAGTAATTATTCCTATTTTATCTTAGGACAAAATTGGCATATGTTTACTATCGGTCAAATTTTTTGTTCCACAATTTGAGGTAAGTCCCAGTATTGACACATATATCTTGAAAGTTTGCTTACAGTCTTCATTATTTTATATTACATTCTTTCTTTCAGAACGATGAGAATGTACAAGAGTTCAGATCCTTTAGATGAGCAGCGACGAAAGCAGGGTGACTTGGGCATTGGTGAATTTTTTTTGTTAAGATTGGAGCTATTTAAACCTATAATGTAATTTATTAATTGATATTAATTGAATAAAAACAAAAAATGTAGAAATATAGTATTTCTCTTATGTAAATAAGGAAAATTTATATATTTACGGAAAAAGTGTACCACTAATCCAAATATATTTAAATTGTATATTTTTTATTATGATCATTATAAATGATTATTAATTAACATTTTAACTGATTTTTATACGTCTCCCTTGCCATTCTAATTTTTTTTGATGAGTTTCTAATATTTTAAAGATCCATGTATAAAAATAATTCAATTATATTTAACATAAATTATATAATATTTTTAAATTTGTGTGGATGAAACAATAATATGTGAACAAATTAAAAGTGCTTATATCAAAGGAGGGAGTGCATATTTTATTATTGTATTATATTTTTTTTTTTATAATAACATGTATTATATCAATTCTAAAATAATTAAATTATTTCTAAATGAAACATTTAATATTTTTTTTTGAATTTCAAGGATAAAATGCATAACTTTGAATTCAATACATTTTATTATACATTAAAGATAAATAAATATAAGCTTGATAAATATTAAAAAATACTAAAAATATTTGTTTTTAAAAAATAAATATAAAACATATATTATTACGGGTAAATAAACAAATAGAATATTTATTTTTAAAAATAATAACTTTTTGGTTGAACAATATAATTTTTTTAATAATATATATATTAAAGAAAATAAACATAAATTTCTTTAAAATCATGTATGAATTCAAACACAAAAAGAAATGTATATCATTATATATCAATTTCATAATGAACAATCTTTTGTAGTAATATCTTTCACCCACTATGCTTATATCTTTCACCCAACATTATACATTATACATGATTTAAAAATACAATTTTTTTTTAAAAAAAAAAAAAATTTTTTTAGTTTAAAAAAATCATAATTTTTTAATTAAAATAAATTATAAAATATAAATATAAGTGTATGTTATTGAACAATACTGGTATTTACCTACGGGCAAAAATACATTTTTGATTCAAATATTTGTATATAGAATCAAATATATAAGTAATGTCAAAACAAAAATAATATTTATATACAGGAAAAATACATTGTTGATTAAATTTTTTATATATACGGGAAAAAAAATTGTATTGTTATAAACGAGAACAACTTTAATTGTTCCAAATTATACACTATAAATTTATCGATAATTTTTTCAAATAGGTGAAAAGATTAATGAAAAAAATAATATTGTTATAAACGAAAATAACCTTATTACATTTTTGAAACAAATGCACATACTAACTATAGATGACAAATTTTAATCAAATCATAACTATAACTTTTTTTAAAACACAAAAATAAAACAATTATAACATTAAAATAAAGGCACCCATCAAAATATTGAATAATAATGAGAAAATGTTTCACTATTGGTTCTAATTTATTTTTAAATAATGTCAAAATAAAAATAATATTTATATAAATAAATTTATATGGTTGATTCAAATATTTTTATACATAGAAAGAATTATAGGCACTGATTTATTATCTCTGTTAAAAATAATAATTTTCTTAGTTGAACAATTTTTTTTCATTTTAATTATATTTAAAAAAAAAATGCGCGTACCATACCAGTACCCGTGCGAATGCACGGGTATTCCACTAGTTTTGGATGTGGAGGAATAAGGAACAACATGATGAGAATTTTTTTAGACCTAAAATTTTGTGGTGGCATGTTATTAAAGTTGTTCTTGAGTATTTTTTGACAGCAGAGTCGTGTAGCAGTAAAAGAGAGTTGGATCGAGAGGCTAAGCAAATAAGGTGAACTTCTCCTCTTTCGGTTTAGCTGAGATTAAACATGGATGGAGCTAGTAAAAATGACTTGATAGTTGGATGTGGTTATCTTTTAAGAGGTTGTACGGGTGACTGGTTTAGAGACTTCGTGAGATATTTGGATTCTTGTAGTGAATATATTGCTGAACTTTGTGATGCGCCAAAAGGATCAAGATATTTGAGTTTTGAAAAAAAGTGATTTTAGGTATGATTCAAGCTTTTGAAGCAGTATTGAAAATATTTTGTGCTACTGATGACAATGGATCTGAATTGGCAGAAGCTCAAGCTTTACTTATTTTCATAATGAAAGAGTCAAGAAACACATTTCCACAAAATGATGCAACAGTATGAGATTCGTTCTTTAAATCCATGCGTTTTCTCTATGTCGGTTCTTCCTTTACACATTGTACACATATTACTTTGTGATTTTCTGATCAAAATATGCGTAACAAATAGCATTAGCTGATTTATTTATCATGTATATAATATCAAATTCTTCTTTTGTTTTTTAAGTTGTCATGTTAATAAAATGACTTTAGAGAACTCACTGTACAGTTGATGACAATTTTAGCAGGCAGTGATAGTGTGCATATATTATATTAAAGTTTACGCGTATTAACGAAATGATGTTGATATTTGAATATTAAAAAGGTTAGTAGTAGTAGTAACAGATATATGGCCGTTTGGTAGGAAGTAAGAAGAGATATGTTGGTGTAATAAGAGTGAGATATGGCTGGCTGTGTCCAGTTTTGTGCTGCCTGGAACAACTCAGCTCTCAGTAGCTAGCTATCTAGAAACCTATCGAATACTTTGTATTGTTTATTAAAAATACAATTATGTATTCATCTATTTTCTTTGATTTACATATTAAGACTGCAATCTTCTATTTGTGGAATGGTAAGATAATCATGTATTTGGTTATCAACATAAATAATCCATATTCATATTAGTAGTTATATATATTATAGTATGACATTTTGTTTAATACTGAATAGAAAATGTTTATTAATACTAAGGTACTTCAAAACTGAATTTTAATTTTTTAGGTAAAATTTCATAAGGAAAATATAGTAATTATTCCTATTTTATCTTAGGACAAAATTGGCATATGTTTACTATCGGTCAAATTTTTTGTTCCACAATTTGAGGTAAGTCCCAGTATTGACACATATATCTTGAAAGTTTGCTTACAGTCTTCATTATTTTATATTACATTCTTTCTTTCAGAACGATGAGAATGTACAAGAGTTCAGATCCTTTAGATGAGCAGCGACGAAAGCAGGGTGACTTGGGCATTGGTGAATTTTTTTTGTTAAGATTGGAGCTATTTAAACCTATAATGTAATTTATTAATTGATATTAATTGAATAAAAACAAAAAATGTAGAAATATAGTATTTCTCTTATGTAAATAAGGAAAATTTATATATTTACGGAAAAAGTGTACCACTAATCCAAATATATTTAAATTGTATATTTTTTATTATGATCATTATAAATGATTATTAATTAACATTTTAACTGATTTTTATACGTCTCCCTTGCCATTCTAATTTTTTTTGATGAGTTTCTAATATTTTAAAGATCCATGTATAAAAATAATTCAATTATATTTAACATAAATTATATAATATTTTTAAATTTGTGTGGATGAAACAATAATATGTGAACAAATTAAAAGTGCTTATATCAAAGGAGGGAGTGCATATTTTATTATTGTATTATATTTTTTTTTTTTATAATAACATGTATTATATCAATTCTAAAATAATTAAATTATTTCTAAATGAAACATTTAATATTTTTTTTTGAATTTCAAGGATAAAATGCATAACTTTGAATTCAATACATTTTATTATACATTAAAGATAAATAAATATAAGCTTGATAAATATTAAAAAATACTAAAAATATTTGTTTTTAAAAAATAAATATAAAACATATATTATTACGGGTAAATAAACAAATAGAATATTTATTTTTAAAAATAATAACTTTTTGGTTGAACAATATAATTTTTTTAATATTATATATATTAAAGAAAATAAACATAAATTTCTTTAAAATCATGTATGAATTCAAACACAAAAAGAAATGTATATCATTATATATCAATTTCATAATGAACAATCTTTTGTAGTAATATCTTTCACCCACTATGCTTATATCTTTCACCCAACATTATACATTATACATGATTTAAAAATACAATTTTTTTAAAAAAAAAAAAAAAAATTTTTTAGTTTAAAAAAATCATAATTTTTTAATTAAAATAAATTATAAAATATAAATATAAGTGTATGTTATTGAACAATACTGGTATTTACCTACGGGCAAAAATACATTTTTGATTCAAATATTTGTATATAGAATCAAATATATAAGTAATGTCAAAACAAAAATAATATTTATATACAGGAAAAATACATTGTTGATTAAATTTTTTATATATACGGGAAAAAAAATTGTATTGTTATAAACGAGAACAACTTTAATTGTTCCAAATTATACACTATAAATTTATCGATAATTTTTTCAAATAGGTGAAAAGATTAATGAAAAAAATAATATTGTTATAAACGAAAATAACCTTATTACATTTTTGAAACAAATGCACATACTAACTATAGATGACAAATTTTAATCAAATCATAACTATAACTTTTTTTAAAACACAAAAATAAAACAATTATAACATTAAAATAAAGGCACCCATCAAAATATTGAATAATAATGAGAAAATGTTTCACTATTGGTTCTAATTTATTTTTAAATAATGTCAAAATAAAAATAATATTTATATAAATAAATTTATATGGTTGATTCAAATATTTTTATACATAGAAAGAATTATAGGCACTGATTTATTATCTCTGTTAAAAATAATAATTTTCTTAGTTGAACAATTTTTTTTCATTTTAATTATATTTAAAAAAAAAATGCGCGTACCATACCAGTACCCGTGCGAATGCACGGGTATTCCACTAGTTTTGGATGTGGAGGAATAAGGAACAACATGATGAGAATTTTTTTAGACCTAAAATTTTGTGGTGGCATGTTATTAAAGTTGTTCTTGAGTATTTTTTGACAGCAGAGTCGTGTAGCAGTAAAAGAGAGTTGGATCGAGAGGCTAAGCAAATAAGGTGAACTTCTCCTCTTTCGGTTTAGCTGAGATTAAACATGGATGGAGCTAGTAAAAATGACTTGATAGTTGGATGTGGTTATCTTTTAAGAGGTTGTACGGGTGACTGGTTTAGAGACTTCGTGAGATATTTGGATTCTTGTAGTGAATATATTGCTGAACTTTGTGATGCGCCAAAAGGATCAAGATATTTGAGTTTTGAAAAAAAGTGATTTTAGGTATGATTCAAGCTTTTGAAGCAGTATTGAAAATATTTTGTGCTACTGATGACAATGGATCTGAATTGGCAGAAGCTCAAGCTTTACTTATTTTCATAATGAAAGAGTCAAGAAACACATTTCCACAAAATGATGCAACAGTATGAGATTCGTTCTTTAAATCCATGCGTTTTCTCTATGTCGGTTCTTCCTTTACACATTGTACACATATTACTTTGTGATTTTCTGATCAAAATATGCGTAACAAATAGCATTAGCTGATTTATTTATCATGTATATAATATCAAATTCTTCTTTTGTTTTTTAAGTTGTCATGTTAATAAAATGACTTTAGAGAACTCACTGTACAGTTGATGACAATTTTAGCAGGCAGTGATAGTGTGCATATATTATATTAAAGTTTACGCGTATTAACGAAATGATGTTGATATTTGAATATTAAAAAGGTTAGTAGTAGTAGTAACAGATATATGGCCGTTTGGTAGGAAGTAAGAAGAGATATGTTGGTGTAATAAGAGTGAGATATGGCTGGCTGTGTCCAGTTTTGTGCTGCCTGGAACAACTCAGCTCTCAGTAGCTAGCTATCTAGAAACCTATCGAATACTTTGTATTGTTTATTAAAAATACAATTATGTATTCATCTATTTTCTTTGATTTACATATTAAGACTGCAATCTTCTATTTGTGGAATGGTAAGATAATCATGTATTTGGTTATCAACATAAATAATCCATATTCATATTAGTAGTTATATATATTATAGTATGACATTTTGTTTAATACTGAATAGAAAATGTTTATTAATACTAAGGTACTTCAAAACTGAATTTTAATTTTTTAGGTAAAATTTCATAAGGAAAATATAGTAATTATTCCTATTTTATCTTAGGACAAAATTGGCATATGTTTACTATCGGTCAAATTTTTTGTTCCACAATTTGAGGTAAGTCCCAGTATTGACACATATATCTTGAAAGTTTGCTTACAGTCTTCATTATTTTATATTACATTCTTTCTTTCAGAACGATGAGAATGTACAAGAGTTCAGATCCTTTAGATGAGCAGCGACGAAAGCAGGGTGACTTGGGCATTGGTGAATTTTTTTTGTTAAGATTGGAGCTATTTAAACCTATAATGTAATTTATTAATTGATATTAATTGAATAAAAACAAAAAATGTAGAAATATAGTATTTCTCTTATGTAAATAAGGAAAATTTATATATTTACGGAAAAAGTGTACCACTAATCCAAATATATTTAAATTGTATATTTTTTATTATGATCATTATAAATGATTATTAATTAACATTTTAACTGATTTTTATACGTCTCCCTTGCCATTCTAATTTTTTTTGATGAGTTTCTAATATTTTAAAGATCCATGTATAAAAATAATTCAATTATATTTAACATAAATTATATAATATTTTTAAATTTGTGTGGATGAAACAATAATATGTGAACAAATTAAAAGTGCTTATATCAAAGGAGGGAGTGCATATTTTATTATTGTATTATATTTTTTTTTTTTATAATAACATGTATTATATCAATTCTAAAATAATTAAATTATTTCTAAATGAAACATTTAATATTTTTTTTTGAATTTCAAGGATAAAATGCATAACTTTGAATTCAATACATTTTATTATACATTAAAGATAAATAAATATAAGCTTGATAAATATTAAAAAATACTAAAAATATTTGTTTTTAAAAAATAAATATAAAACATATATTATTACGGGTAAATAAACAAATAGAATATTTATTTTTAAAAATAATAACTTTTTGGTTGAACAATATAATTTTTTTAATATTATATATATTAAAGAAAATAAACATAAATTTCTTTAAAATCATGTATGAATTCAAACACAAAAAGAAATGTATATCATTATATATCAATTTCATAATGAACAATCTTTTGTAGTAATATCTTTCACCCACTATGCTTATATCTTTCACCCAACATTATACATTATACATGATTTAAAAATACAATTTTTTTAAAAAAAAAAAAAAAAATTTTTTAGTTTAAAAAAATCATAATTTTTTAATTAAAATAAATTATAAAATATAAATATAAGTGTATGTTATTGAACAATACTGGTATTTACCTACGGGCAAAAATACATTTTTGATTCAAATATTTGTATATAGAATCAAATATATAAGTAATGTCAAAACAAAAATAATATTTATATACAGGAAAAATACATTGTTGATTAAATTTTTTATATATACGGGAAAAAAAATTGTATTGTTATAAACGAGAACAACTTTAATTGTTCCAAATTATACACTATAAATTTATCGATAATTTTTTCAAATAGGTGAAAAGATTAATGAAAAAAATAATATTGTTATAAACGAAAATAACCTTATTACATTTTTGAAACAAATGCACATACTAACTATAGATGACAAATTTTAATCAAATCATAACTATAACTTTTTTTAAAACACAAAAATAAAACAATTATAACATTAAAATAAAGGCACCCATCAAAATATTGAATAATAATGAGAAAATGTTTCACTATTGGTTCTAATTTATTTTTAAATAATGTCAAAATAAAAATAATATTTATATAAATAAATTTATATGGTTGATTCAAATATTTTTATACATAGAAAGAATTATAGGCACTGATTTATTATCTCTGTTAAAAATAATAATTTTCTTAGTTGAACAATTTTTTTTCATTTTAATTATATTTAAAAAAAAAATGCGCGTACCATACCAGTACCCGTGCGAATGCACGGGTATTCCACTAGTTTTGGATGTGGAGGAATAAGGAACAACATGATGAGAATTTTTTTAGACCTAAAATTTTGTGGTGGCATGTTATTAAAGTTGTTCTTGAGTATTTTTTGACAGCAGAGTCGTGTAGCAGTAAAAGAGAGTTGGATCGAGAGGCTAAGCAAATAAGGTGAACTTCTCCTCTTTCGGTTTAGCTGAGATTAAACATGGATGGAGCTAGTAAAAATGACTTGATAGTTGGATGTGGTTATCTTTTAAGAGGTTGTACGGGTGACTGGTTTAGAGACTTCGTGAGATATTTGGATTCTTGTAGTGAATATATTGCTGAACTTTGTGATGCGCCAAAAGGATCAAGATATTTGAGTTTTGAAAAAAAGTGATTTTAGGTATGATTCAAGCTTTTGAAGCAGTATTGAAAATATTTTGTGCTACTGATGACAATGGATCTGAATTGGCAGAAGCTCAAGCTTTACTTATTTTCATAATGAAAGAGTCAAGAAACACATTTCCACAAAATGATGCAACAGTATGAGATTCGTTCTTTAAATCCATGCGTTTTCTCTATGTCGGTTCTTCCTTTACACATTGTACACATATTACTTTGTGATTTTCTGATCAAAATATGCGTAACAAATAGCATTAGCTGATTTATTTATCATGTATATAATATCAAATTCTTCTTTTGTTTTTTAAGTTGTCATGTTAATAAAATGACTTTAGAGAACTCACTGTACAGTTGATGACAATTTTAGCAGGCAGTGATAGTGTGCATATATTATATTAAAGTTTACGCGTATTAACGAAATGATGTTGATATTTGAATATTAAAAAGGTTAGTAGTAGTAGTAACAGATATATGGCCGTTTGGTAGGAAGTAAGAAGAGATATGTTGGTGTAATAAGAGTGAGATATGGCTGGCTGTGTCCAGTTTTGTGCTGCCTGGAACAACTCAGCTCTCAGTAGCTAGCTATCTAGAAACCTATCGAATACTTTGTATTGTTTATTAAAAATACAATTATGTATTCATCTATTTTCTTTGATTTACATATTAAGACTGCAATCTTCTATTTGTGGAATGGTAAGATAATCATGTATTTGGTTATCAACATAAATAATCCATATTCATATTAGTAGTTATATATATTATAGTATGACATTTTGTTTAATACTGAATAGAAAATGTTTATTAATACTAAGGTACTTCAAAACTGAATTTTAATTTTTTAGGTAAAATTTCATAAGGAAAATATAGTAATTATTCCTATTTTATCTTAGGACAAAATTGGCATATGTTTACTATCGGTCAAATTTTTTGTTCCACAATTTGAGGTAAGTCCCAGTATTGACACATATATCTTGAAAGTTTGCTTACAGTCTTCATTATTTTATATTACATTCTTTCTTTCAGAACGATGAGAATGTACAAGAGTTCAGATCCTTTAGATGAGCAGCGACGAAAGCAGGGTGACTTGGGCATTGGTGAATTTTTTTTGTTAAGATTGGAGCTATTTAAACCTATAATGTAATTTATTAATTGATATTAATTGAATAAAAACAAAAAATGTAGAAATATAGTATTTCTCTTATGTAAATAAGGAAAATTTATATATTTACGGAAAAAGTGTACCACTAATCCAAATATATTTAAATTGTATATTTTTTATTATGATCATTATAAATGATTATTAATTAACATTTTAACTGATTTTTATACGTCTCCCTTGCCATTCTAATTTTTTTTGATGAGTTTCTAATATTTTAAAGATACATGTATAAAAATAATTCAATTATATTTAACATAAATTATATAATATTTTTAAATTTGTGTGGATGAAACAATAATATGTGAACAAATTAAAAGTGCTTATATCAAAGGAGGGAGTGCATATTTTATTATTGTATTATATTTTTTTTTTTTATAATAACATGTATTATATCAATTCTAAAATAATTAAATTATTTCTAAATGAAACATTTAATATTTTTTTTTGAATTTCAAGGATAAAATGCATAACTTTGAATTCAATACATTTTATTATACATTAAAGATAAATAAATATAAGCTTGATAAATATTAAAAAATACTAAAAATATTTGTTTTTAAAAAATAAATATAAAACATATATTATTACGGGTAAATAAACAAATAGAATATTTATTTTTAAAAATAATAACTTTTTGGTTGAACAATATAATTTTTTTAATATTATATATATTAAAGAAAATAAACATAAATTTCTTTAAAATCATGTATGAATTCAAACACAAAAAGAAATGTATATCATTATATATCAATTTCATAATGAACAATCTTTTGTAGTAATATCTTTCACCCACTATGCTTATATCTTTCACCCAACATTATACATTATACATGATTTAAAAATACAATTTTTAAAAAAAAAAAAAAAATTTTTTTTTAGTTTAAAAAAATCATAATTTTTTAATTAAAATAAATTATAAAATATAAATATAAGTGTATGTTATTGAACAATACTGGTATTTATCTACGGGCAAAAATACATTTTTGATTCAAATATTTGTATATAGAATCAAATATATAAGTAATGTCAAAACAAAAATAATATTTATATACAGGAAAAATACATTGTTGATTAAATTTTTTATATATACGGGAAAAAAAATTGTATTGTTATAAACGAGAACAACTTTAATTGTTCCAAATTATACACTATAAATTTATCGATAATTTTTTCAAATAGGTGAAAAGATTAATGAAAAAAATAATATTGTTATAAACGAAAATAACCTTATTACATTTTTGAAACAAATGCACATACTAACTATAGATGACAAATTTTAATCAAATCATAACTATAACTTTTTTTAAAACACAAAAATAAAACAATTATAACATTAAAATAAAGGCACCCATCAAAATATTGAATAATAATGAGAAAATGTTTCACTATTGGTTCTAATTTATTTTTAAATAATGTCAAAATAAAAATAATATTTATATAAATAAATTTATATGGTTGATTCAAATATTTTTATACATAGAAAGAATTATAGGCACTGATTTATTATCTCTGTTAAAAATAATAATTTTCTTAGTTGAACAATTTTTTTTCATTTTAATTATATTTAAAAAAAAAATGCGCGTACCATACCAGTACCCGTGCGAATGCACGGGTATTCCACTAGTTTTGGATGTGGAGGAATAAGGAACAACATGATGAGAATTTTTTTAGACCTAAAATTTTGTGGTGGCATGTTATTAAAGTTGTTCTTGAGTATTTTTTGACAGCAGAGTCGTGTAGCAGTAAAAGAGAGTTGGATCGAGAGGCTAAGCAAATAAGGTGAACTTCTCCTCTTTCGGTTTAGCTGAGATTAAACATGGATGGAGCTAGTAAAAATGACTTGATAGTTGGATGTGGTTATCTTTTAAGAGGTTGTACGGGTGACTGGTTTAGAGACTTCGTGAGATATTTGGATTCTTGTAGTGAATATATTGCTGAACTTTGTGATGCGCCAAAAGGATCAAGATATTTGAGTTTTGAAAAAAAGTGATTTTAGGTATGATTCAAGCTTTTGAAGCAGTATTGAAAATATTTTGTGCTACTGATGACAATGGATCTGAATTGGCAGAAGCTCAAGCTTTACTTATTTTCATAATGAAAGAGTCAAGAAACACATTTCCACAAAATGATGCAACAGTATGAGATTCGTTCTTTAAATCCATGCGTTTTCTCTATGTCGGTTCTTCCTTTACACATTGTACACATATTACTTTGTGATTTTCTGATCAAAATCTGCGTAACAAATAGCATTAGCTGATTTATTTATCATGTATATAATATCAAATTCTTCTTTTGTTTTTTAAGTTGTCATGTTAATAAAATGACTTTAGAGAACTCACTGTACAGTTGATGACAATTTTAGCAGGCAGTGATAGTGTGCATATATTATATTAAAGTTTACGCGTATTAACGAAATGATGTTGATATTTGAATATTAAAAAGGTTAGTAGTAGTAGTAACAGATATATGGCCGTTTGGTAGGAAGTAAGAAGAGATATGTTGGTGTAATAAGAGTGAGATATGGCTGGCTGTGTCCAGTTTTGTGCTGCCTGGAACAACTCAGCTCTCAGTAGCTAGCTATCTAGAAACCTATCGAATACTTTGTATTGTTTATTAAAAATACAATTATGTATTCATCTATTTTCTTTGATTTACATATTAAGACTGCAATCTTCTATTTGTGGAATGGTAAGATAATCATGTATTTGGTTATCAACATAAATAATCCATATTCATATTAGTAGTTATATATATTATAGTATGACATTTTGTTTAATACTGAATAGAAAATGTTTATTAATACTAAGGTACTTCAAAACTGAATTTTAATTTTTTAGGTAAAATTTCATAAGGAAAATATAGTAATTATTCCTATTTTATCTTAGGACAAAATTGGCATATGTTTACTATCGGTCAAACTTTTTGTTCCACAATTTGAGGTAAGTCCCAGTATTGACACATATATCTTGAAAGTTTGCTTACAGTCTTCATTATTTTATATTACATTCTTTCTTTCAGAACGATGAGAATGTACAAGAGTTCAGATCCTTTAGATGAGCAGCGACGAAAGCAGGGTGACTTGGGCATTGGTGAATTTTTTTTGTTAAGATTGGAGCTATTTAAACCTATAATGTAATTTATTAATTGATATTAATTGAATAAAAACAAAAAATGTAGAAATATAGTATTTCTCTTATGTAAATAAGGAAAATTTATATATTTACGGAAAAAGTGTACCACTAATCCAAATATATTTAAATTGTATATTTTTTATTATGATCATTATAAATGATTATTAATTAACATTTTAACTGATTTTTATACGTCTCCCTTGCCATTCTAATTTTTTTTGATGAGTTTCTAATATTTTAAAGATCCATGTATAAAAATAATTCAATTATATTTAACATAAATTATATAATATTTTTAAATTTGTGTGGATGAAACAATAATATGTGAACAAATTGAAAGTGCTTATATCAAAGGAGGGAGTGCATATTTTATTATTGTATTATATTTTTTTTTTTTATAATAACATGTATTATATCAATTCCAAAATAATTAAATTATTTCTAAATGAAACATTTAATATTTTTTTTTGAATTTCAAGGATAAAATGCATAACTTTGAATTCAATACATTTTATTATACATTAAAGATAAATAAATATAAGCTTGATAAATATTAAAAAATACTAAAAATATTTGTTTTTAAAAAATAAATATAAAACATATATTATTACGGGTAAATAAACAAATAGAATATTTATTTTTAAAAATAATAACTTTTTGGTTGAACAATATAATTTTTTTAATATTATATATATTAAAGAAAATAAACATAAATTTCTTTAAAATCATGTATGAATTCAAACACAAAAAGAAATGTATATCATTATATATCAATTTCATAATGAACAATCTTTTGTAGTAATATCTTTCACCCACTATGCTTATATCTTTCACCCAACATTATACATTATACATGATTTAAAAATACAATTTTTTTAAAAAAAAAAAAAATTTTTTTTTAGTTTAAAAAAATCATAATTTTTTAATTAAAATAAATTATAAAATATAAATATAAGTGTATGTTATTGAACAATACTGGTATTTACCTACGGGCAAAAATACATTTTTGATTCAAATATTTGTATATAGAATCAAATATATAAGTAATGTCAAAACAAAAATAATATTTATATACAGGAAAAATACATTGTTGATTAAATTTTTTATATATACGGGAAAAAAAATTGTATTGTTATAAACGAGAACAACTTTAATTGTTCCAAATTATACACTATAAATTTATCGATAATTTTTTCAAATAGGTGAAAAGATTAATGAAAAAAATAATATTGTTATAAACGAAAATAACCTTATTACATTTTTGAAACAAATGCACATACTAACTATAGATGACAAATTTTAATCAAATCATAACTATAACTTTTTTTAAAACACAAAAATAAAACAATTATAACATTAAAATAAAGGCACCCATCAAAATATTGAATAATAATGAGAAAATGTTTCACTATTGGTTCTAATTTATTTTTAAATAATGTCAAAATAAAAATAATATTTATATAAATAAATTTATATGGTTGATTCAAATATTTTTATACATAGAAAGAATTATAGGCACTGATTTATTATCTCTGTTAAAAATAATAATTTTCTTAGTTGAACAATTTTTTTTCATTTTAATTATAT
Source organism: Lathyrus tuberosus (assembly GCA_022829125.1). NCBI lineage: Eukaryota > Viridiplantae > Streptophyta > Magnoliopsida > Fabales > Fabaceae > Lathyrus > Lathyrus tuberosus. The sequence continues at coordinate 928,740 of JALAZF010000409.1, read as the reverse complement.
TTAAAAAAAAAATGCGCGTACCATACCAGTACCCGTGCGAATGCACGGGTATTCCACTAGTTTTGGATGTGGAGGAATAAGGAACAACATGATGAGAATTTTTTTAGACCTAAAATTTTGTGGTGGCATGTTATTAAAGTTGTTCCTGAGTATTGTTTGACAGCAGAGCCGTGTAGCAGTAAAAGAGAGTTGGATCGAGAGGCTAAGCAAATAAGGTGAACTTCTCCTCTTTCGGTTTAGCTGAGATTAAACATGGATGGAGCTAGTAAAAATGACTTGATAGTTGAATGTGGTTATCTTTTAAGAGGTTGTACGGGTGACTGGTTTAGAGACTTCGTGAGATATTTGGATTCTTGTAGTGAATATATTGCTGAACTTTGTGATGTGCCAAAAGGATCAAGATATTTGAGTTTTGAAAAAAAGTGATTTTAACTCTTCAATAATGTATATTTATATTATATAATTTCAAAATTAATCTTTTAATTAAAAAAATAAAAAATAAAAACTTTTAATATTTTAAATAACATTTTTATAAAAATCATTTTCATTCTAAAACAAAATGCTTTTCATTCTTTTAAGCAGATTGCTTTTCTAACAATAACAATTTAATGAGTCTCATTTAAATATCTTCCTATAAAATAGTAGATTGAGATTTGGTCAGATTGCTTTTCTAACAATAACAATTTAATGAGTCTCATTTAAATATCTTCCCATAAAATAGTATATTGAGAATCCTGTGTATAACAGAATACATTAATCATTTATTTAAATGAAATATTTTACAATCATTTGCTAACCATATACACACACCAAATAACAAAATAGCAAATCAACAAACCTATGTTCCATAACAAACAACAATTGATGACATTTTTTTTATCAAAACAAACAAACATATGTGACTGAAAAACATAAATCATCCCAATACTAATCACATTCATCACAACAAATTTTATTTTATAAGCAACATCACTCTAACCAAACACTCTTTATCTTCATTTTGATTTCTTATTCCTTGACAAGATGAGCATCAATATCTTTTGTAACCTTTGCAAACAAGACCAAATATGAATCAGGAGATGCAGCTGTAATATTCTCCTTCAGTTTCTCATACTCAATACTCCATTTTACAACCCCGCCATGTTCCCTATCAATCACTTGTAATGTTACCTTAAAACTCTTGTAACTGTCAGTCGCGTCCCCGTCGTAGACGCTGTATTTGATTACCTTATTCTCATCATCTATAGATTCTATTTTTTCTTTTGTAGTATGTTTTCTTCCTTCTGCTGGGTTTCATATGTATTTACAATCAAAGTTGAATGATTAGAATAAATAAATAAATAGAATATAGAGACAAATTAATATATTTAGTTTGGTGTATATTATAAGTGTTTAAAATGTCAAAATTAGTTACCAATCTAGTTTTCAATAATTGTTTTAGAGTATATACTTTTTCCAGTCTTGATTATAAGTTAAAAAATTTAAATTGATTGCGGAAAATACAAACACATTTTAAATAAATTTTTTTCATATTTAATGTTGTTATTCTTAAAATAATATTATTTTTTTTATTTAAGAGCACTTGAATGAGATAGTAAAGAATCTCTTCTAATTTAATTAGAGGTCTAAAATTCGAATCCCATCTATATATCCACCTTGAGAGATTAATCTCTCCATTTGTGCGTAGAAGAAACACGGTTTCTAAAATATATATGTATAATATTTTTTGAAATTAAATAAATTATATTGAATGATGTTATTTATTAATGACAATTTGAATGAACCAATCATCTTTTTAATACACTGAGAAAATTAATTATAATTTGCACAAAAAAATTAATTAGCATGAGTTTACATTAATAAATTATTAAAAGTTTAATAAATTATAAAAAATATTTTAAAAAATTATCATCATTTAATTCAAAAACATATTAATTAAACTACTACATTCATTATTTATTCTAATTGAAATATACATTTAGTCTTTTCAAATATAAATATTTTACTTTAATTAGTTATTATAAATATATTGTATGTGTTAGTTGAGTTAAATATATAGACCTATCATTTATTTATATTTATGTATTAATATAAATAAATTATTAATATTTATTAATCAATAATTTAAAAACAAACAATTATTGTAAAATAATATTCTGAGATATTCAAAACTTTAAATTACCTATTGTATATTCCCAGTGCTTAACAGAACCAATATTTTCCCAGTCACCTTCATGCACACTATTTTCATGTACTTCTGGGGATATATTAGGAACATGTTCAAGTTGTTTTCTAAAAACATGGAAGAACTTAGCAGCACTTGCTTCAATCTCTGTTTCACTCTCTACTTTCCCACTTAAAGACATGTTTATGCTATCTAATGATGTTTCTACTCATAACTTGGAAATACATTTCCTTAAATAGAAGATTAATTTGACTATAAAATTAATAGTTCAATCCGCTAGCAAAAAGTTTCAGATTATGAGACTTGTTCAGATGTTATATGAAATCAAACTGATAAATTATTGAAATTAGTTTATAAATTTATGTATTAATCGGACATCACTAAATATTTGTATATTTAAGTTGACATTTGTATACTTGGTATAGTAAAATAAAAAAAATTTATAGTGAACCAAATATTCGCAGAATACTTATGAATGAATAATGTTTATGGTGGTTCATCCATCCTAGTCGCTATTGCCTATAGATAGAATATTCAAAAAAATATACGAATCATTGTGTACCAAAGTAGCATTGAATGATATTGTTCTTGTTTTCTCTAAAATATTAGTATCATTTATTTTAACAGAATATTCTAAAAGTATGCATCAGTTTTAACACTTCTCTTTTATTTTTTATTTAATATTTTAATACTTCTCTTTCATGCATATTTTAATAATAATATTAAAAATAAATATCTTGGGTACCAGTCATGAACCTATCTTTTTAATTTTTATTATTGTTGGACTGTGGGGCTTAAATAATGCTCTTTTAAATAGGGAATTTAGAGTCACTCAGTTGCTTTAGCATCATTTTTGAAACTATAAAAGAAAAAGAATATTTTTATGGTAGGCATGACGTTCAACCGCCGACATATAAGTTCCCGCCCTTATCAAACTCTAGTCATCGGGTGAAATCTAGGAGAACCTCTGCCTCAAATAGAGTGAAAGGGATCAAAACCCTTAAATCTTAAATAACAAAGAGGTAAAAGTAGAAGTAGGGACTGAACGGGTCAGCTAGGACGACCATGTTAACCCTTTCTTCCTTGATATACGCCTCTAAAATAACAACTTCCTCGTGACCATAGCTAAGAAAACGAATTTGTCGCTGAAAGGCAACAACAATGTATAGGGTCATCAAATCTTCGACATTTGAGTATTTAACGTTCATAGCCTCTATTATTTATTGGGCGTTTCCTAGTAAACAATAGGATGAAAAAGAGTCAATATCACTCGCAAAAATACTAGTGTTCTTGTAACTCCAAAATACGCTGAAATCTAAGAGCACCTGGTCAATAGAACCATCTGCCAATTCGGCATTCATCACATAACACAAATACATTTTACACCATTCTCTAATTTTCAAAGGATATATTTTAACATCCTAAAACTCCGACTCACAAATTAAAAGGATAAAATCCACATTTTAAGATGTTACTCAAACATGACACACATACTTTCCATATAATTTCAAAACTTGCAACAGAACTCAAAATGAATAACACAAACTTCAATTATCTCATCAAACTAAAATATTCAATACAATTAACATAATCCAATGATTCACTCAAAACAAATAAAACGCCATATTCCCCGATGTTACACATCAGAGCAATAAACTAACTAAATAGCGATAAACAATAAAATAAACGAAGAGAAGCTTCAAGGGCATTTTCAACTCATATCAACACTTACTCCTCCTGAGTATCTGTACCACAATGTTCAAAGAGACACAAAACAAACAAAAAAGAGATGAGAATATGCTCAAATATATTAACGGTGTAAAAGAATGCAAGAGTAGCTTAAACCACACATTCAATAACACAATCAATTTATACAACAACACAACAATTCAATTTACATAGCCTTTGTGTATGCAATGTGAGTCACAACTCGACTCTATGCATATGGTACCAATTTGGACATCACAGGTTTGTTACTGATCTCATCCACTCAACAATGGTTTCTCATTCGAACCGGGTCCCCGCTTCTGAACCTCGGGTCCCCACTTCTGAACCCCATACGAACACCGATCCCCACTTCTAAACCAATGACTCGCCTCTTTCAACACATTGACTCAAAATGATGCATGACATACAAAATAATGCAACAACAACAACATTTGTGGTTCCACTTCTAACCACAAATAACATGCAATATAACATTCAAATAGTCCACACTTCTGAACTACTCACCTCAACACAACACATATAATTATATTCGCGACACATAATTATACAAGCCACGTCACATCTCACATCAATAACAGGTAATTATAACTCATTATATAATTATATAAACATTCTGAAACACATAACTATATTCATTAACACATAATTATATCGACAGTTCACAACTGATACACATAAGTATAATTAATAACTTATTAAACTCATCATGATATTTTATCACCAAAAATTGTCATATTATTCATTAACACATAACAACCTTCACTCAGAACATTTCAACATCACAAACTTAACACATGGCAACCATCAATTCAAGATTTCATGATTATTTGATAATCGACTCATAAGACTCATCACAAGTAAACATACACTTCATATTTTCATGCACGTTTTAAACCTATAATTAACCATAAGAAGGTAGTATTTCGTGTTAGCTACCCAACCCTTTGAACCGCGCCTCAAACGGAATCAAGAAACTCAAGTTATGCCATTTTTAGTTTTACTTCAAAAAAATTCACTGCTTGCTTGTAGTAATCGATTACCAATATGTGGTAATCGATTACCTACCCCAAAAAACTCATAAAACTTAATTTTTAAGCTGGTAATCGATTACCATTAAGTAGTAATCGATTACCATTACGTAGTAATCGATTACCATAGAACCCATGACGAACAACTCAGTTTTTGCAATCTATATCCCTTCCAAACCCCATACAAACATGCCCTAACATACCCAACCATCTTATATCAAAAATCCAGCATTACATATCATTCACATACCGTTAGCACAACATATATGCATCCGTCATCATACAAATTCACCAATTATTTTCCTTGGATTCAAGCTTTTATTTATAACACCAAACACACAACAATGAAGGTCACACCATTTAGATTCAATTGCATTCGTCGTGCATAAATATCAGCAATATAAGGAGTACGAATTTACAGATCAATTATCACAATTATCATTGAATATTCATAAACACATATAAATCTTAAGAAACATAACAATGGAGGAAAAACCTAAAGGGGGGTGAGGATCTCTCTCTACCCTTCACGTAATAACACCTATATTAGAGTAGTCCCCCCTTACTTGAATTTCCAGCAATTACTCAAGCTTTAGCTACGGTGATCTTCTTCCCCAAGCCATTGTTCTTCTTTTTTCTCACTTTGCCTCTTGCCTCTTTTTCTTAATGAAACTTTTACATGTTAGACGAAGGCAATTAATCTAGAAGAGGGGGTTGAATAGATCACTTATTTTTAAATGCGAGTCGGGGCTAAAATTTGTTTTTAAAAAAAATATTTTGCGGAAGCGGCGAGGATAATTCGTCTACACGAATCGAGTTACTGAGAGGATCGGATATACGTAAGCCAAATGGAACGAAAGGCTCAAAGAGAAAAATTAGAATCGCAACTTAACAATTAATCAATTTTCCAAAAGCACTTAACAAGGTGCAATCTCCAATGAGCAGTAAAAAATTAAACCAAACTTGACAATATATCAAACACCTTGTATGCGTTCAATCTATCGATCACTTGGAGTGCGTAAAACTCCAAGCTAAACCTTCTATGATAGTTGATGCAGAATTTTCACTAAGCACAATCCAAAATGATTATGCAATGGTTTTCAAATTAATTTTTTGCACAAAACTATACCAGAATTTTTATCGATCAATTGAACGATTACAAGCGTAAACAGTTCGAAATATAAATGAGATAAGGAAAAGGAAATGACACCAGGTTTGTTTAGGCAGTTCCCCTTTCGTCCTCGCTTTGGGTACGTCTGCCCCCAATTCTAAAAACTAGAAATGAGATATCTATAACTTGTTTGCAAATGTTTTTACAAGAGAAAACTCAGCTATCCCACACTCAAGAATATTCGTTGATGCAGATACTTTGTCTTCTCTTCCCTTGATTCGAGTCGAATCAAGTGCCTTGAACTTGTTGGACGAACCTCCGTTTACCGTTACTAGATTGCAAAAACACACAGGTATTCAATCACCTTCACTCGGCTGATTCTGATCCACACACAGTCTGATCCTCAAACCTTGTTGCACAATCCTCCGGTTAACACTACTAGATCGACAAAACCTTCCGTTCTTCGATCACCTTCGCTCGGCTTAATTCAATGCACACAAGATCTGATCCAAAAACCCCCAAATCCAATTGATCTTGGAGGACAAAACCCTAGAGGTTTTATTCAAGAACAAACCCACTGAAACACTCACCCCAAACCAAGATACAACCTTATGCTTTGGACGTTATCACTTCATGATGCAGAAAATCAACAAAAATGATTATGTGTATTTGTTGAAAAAGGTGAAAGATGAAGATGAAGGTGATGAGAGAAAAAGTTTCAATGTATCTCTTTCACTTGTTCTTGTTCATATGTGTAAAAAATGAGGAACCATCTTTATATATGATGCAACGACCAACAGAAAAAAAATAACAGCATTTTGAACAAAGAGAAAAACAGAAAAATTGAACACTTACAGCGAGCGGTCGACCACTCCTTGAAGAGGGTCAGCCTGCGCTGACTCGTGGAGGAATCTGCGCATGTTGGGAGACCATGCGTCGACCACCACAGGGACCATGCGTCGACGCATGGCTGGGAAAAATGCACAATCAGAAATCCAGAAGTGTGCGTCGACCGCAAGGTAGGCGTGCGCTTACCCGAGCGAGACACACATATTTTCCACATATTGTGAGTCGACCGGACCCAATCTTAGGTCGACTCAAGCTTCTAAAAAAACTCAGAAATTTGTTTCCCGACACACTTTCATCTGTATAGGCACAATTTATGCGTTCCTAATACTAATATCATGATCACCCATATTTAATGGACATGAAAGACTCCACCATGTATTTAGACTCATAATTATGCAATGCAAAATTTGAATGCCGACACCAATGAGATGACACCGTGAAAATTACAAACTACTAGCCCTCACATACATTTTGACAACATTAAAATACAGCTCAAATGAGAGGCACCTTGCCCTCACATACTCCCCCTTTTTGATGATGGCAAAATCTTCAGCTTGTTTTGTAATTTGAATCTCATCCTCCCCCTAACTGTGTGAATTCCTCTAAGATTCAATCTTTTTCTGTTTGTAAATGTCCTTCTCCCCCTTTGACAACATAAAAAAGAGAACAAGACGATGGCCAAAGAAACATATCATATACTTATGGATACACTCAACATCTTGCAAACAAGATACATTAACAAACATTCACATAGAATGATGATAATTTGAAAAATTAGATGGATAAATAAGGAACAAGAGATGCATACATATAGACTCAACATACATTACATACTAGTTCAAATGTCAGCAGAATCCAAAAGCAAACCAAGTACATAATTAAAATGCAAGCAAATAACAAGTCATATAAGCCAAAAACTAGATATAACATGTGTCAAACTATGATCCTATCTCTCAGGGTCTCCTCCCCCTAAAGTGGTGGCCACGTCCTCGAAATAGGGGTCTTGAGGTGGAGGATTAGGTTGTTCTTCCAACCGCTCATTCAGTTCCAATACGGCTCTGTTGAGTGTGTTGATATCATTCGTCACACAACGTGTCTGACCTTTGGCAGCAGTATCCAAATTGTCAAAACGAATCATGACAGCAGTAGCAAACCCGTTGAAGGTTTGATTTTGCTCCTCCAGCTGGTTTGAGAGAGCTGTATACCTCTCTTCTTGTGTGGTCATGAACGTTTCTTGCTGCAGCTGCATTAATCTTAACATGTAGAGGATTTCCTCGTTACTCTGTTGTGGTGGTTGTGTAGGAATCGAATATTCGGGCTAGTGCCATTCATATTCTTCATGTTGTTGCCAGCCATGATTTGGAGGAATATAGGATGAACAAAGTGAGGTTCATCCCGTGTGCTGCCATTCACCCAACCCTGATTTTCATATGAATCTTGAGATGGAGAATATCTCATCCATTCAACATTGTCATCTTCCACCGTATTTACCTCAGTTTGCATGTTGTTACCAGTTTGTCCTTCTTGCACATTCTCTTCTGCATCCTCTTGTTCATTTGGAACATCATACTGAAGATCTTGGTATGTTGCTCGGTGCTTGAATTTGAATTCCTAGTCTTTAGAGTCCCAAAAGTAACCCATCATAGTAAGAGTCTTCTGAGTAAACTCTTGATCAGTGGTAAAGGTCACGTAAGGAATACCTAGGACCGTTACCTTAGCTTTTTTCAAGAGACACTAAATAAAGGAGGCATAACACAAAGTTGTACCTCTAGTAGTATCGTGAAGTGCAAACATCTGATATGTAAAGTAATGCGGCCAGTTAATGCGAATTTTCTTCTTCAGCGGATAGATCAAATGGACTTCTGCTTGTTCGACCCGAGAATACCCTCCTTTCTTAGGCCGTAAGATGTGAACGACAATCCATTGAAGAATACGATCAACTGGTTTCAACGTTCCTGTTTTGACAGTTTTGGGAAATAGGTTGCTATTCACAATGCTCTCCGAGTAAGGGTCTCGTAGCATTGAGTTCAGAGCAGCCTTAAACTCATAGTCATCAACAAATACAATGTCTGTTACCTTAGGAAGACCTGCAGTTTCTAATCTAACCAGACTGTTCCAAACAGATGCATTCACTGAGTATGTCTTACCACCAATCGTATATTGAAAGTCTGTACCTTCAAATTTGCCCAAAATTCCAGTGTAAAACAGCTTCACCAAGTCTTCATTGTACTTGGTATCACATTCTAGAAATTCGTCAAACGTTTGAACATTTAGGATTTCAATGATTTCGGATAGGTGATAATCTTCAGCCCTCAATGGGTAGTACACAAATTGCTTAATCACAAAGCGGTTTCGAAAGTCTTTGTTGAATGTTTCAGATAAATCATCAGACAGTAATGAAAGAGCATTTACCGGCATTGTCGATGAACCAGCCCTTGATGTTGAAGTTCTGGAGGTCCTCTTTACTGCAACTCTTTGTGAAGCCATTGATGAGCATCTGTGAACTCGAATGAATAGTACTCACTTTGTAGAGGAAGATGAACAGTACGAAATCTTGATGACTAGACTGAAAAACCTTGATTCTTATGTAGATAAAACCTTGGAACACCTCTTGGATTGTAAGATTTGTTGGATTTGAAGATAGTTGTGGCAATGGGTTTTTAGGGTTTGAGATTTTAAGGAGAGGAGAAGAGAGAGATGAGGAGACAATAGAATTACAATGTTATGACATGCACTTGGAAAATGAAACAAAAAATATTAATGCAATCAATTTAACTAACAAATGAAATGGCGCGCGTCTTCCCGAGGAAAAGAAAATCATAAATCGTCAGCGACGCGTCGACCAAAACAGGTCATGCGTCGGCGCACGGTGGGCGAATTTTGACAATTTCAAATTTTTATGAGATGCGTCAACCATAGTTCGGCGTGCGCTGACCCGCGCCCACATTTGAGGAAAAATGACCTTTCTTGAGTCGACCCATGCCAAGTTTTGGTCGACTCAAATCAGCATATCATGGAAAAATGCATATTTTGAGCTAATTATGCAACAAGTAATGATAAATAACATACCATACACATGACAATACTCGCAAATGGATCAAAAATACATTTAATCATGAATAAAACATCAATTTAAACCATATTTTGGCCATAATAATTCACAAACATAATTGATCAAGAATAGAATTTCTAAGACGGAACGATATTACCTCCGACGATTGATGATGGATGCCCTCACATATTGCTTAATCTTATCACTTATTGTTAGTTAAAAGAAATAAAGACAAGCCAAGGAATAGAGCATACAATCATATAATCAAACTCGATCCGAGATATCGAGAACACCAAGTTCCCTACGAATATTAAAGAAAGGCTCTGTCGCAAGAGGTTTAGTGAAAATGTCCGCAAGTTGATTCTTAGAATCAACATGCTCAAATACCACATCGCCTTTCTCTACATGATCCCTAAGAAAATGATGCCTTACTTCTATATGTTTTGTGCGAGAATGCAATACCGGGTTTTTGGTTAGGTTAATGTCACTTGTATTGTCACACAAAATAGGAATACATTCAACTTGAACATTGTAGTTCGAGTAATTGTTGCTTAAGCCATAAGACTTGAGCGCAACAACTACCGGTCATAACGTATTCCGCCTCGGCTATTGACAAAGCAACAGAAACTTGCTTTTTGCTATTTCAACTCACTAAGGAATTCGAGAAAAGTGACAAGTACCACTAGTACTTTTCCTATCTGATTTGCAACCGGCAAAGTCGGAATCGGAATAGCCAACCAAAGAGCAATCGCTTCCTTTGGAGTACCAAAGCCCATACTTTGGAGTACCATATAGATACCTAAGTATGCGCTTTACAACTTTTAAATGAGACTCCTTAGGACACGATTGGTACCTAGCACACATGCAGACACTAAACATGATATCTGGTCATGATGCGGTAAGGTAAAGTAGAGAGCCAATCATACCTCTATATCTCTTGAGATCTACATCTTTACCCGTTTCATCTCGACTCAAGTTGACACACGTAGGCATCGGAGTGTCAATCGCCTTTGAACTAGCCATATCAAAGCGCTTGAGTAACTCAAGACAATACTTCGTCTGGCTCACGAAGGTCCCTTCATCAAGTTGCTTGATTTGCAATCCGAGGAAGTAGTTAAGCTCCCCCATCATGCTCATCTCGAATTCTTCCTGCATTAACTTAGAAAACTCTTTGACCATATTTGTTTTAGTAGAACCAAATAAAATATCGTCTACATATACTTGGACCAAAATTTGGTGTTTTCCTTGACGTTTAATGAAAAGATTTGTGTCAACCTTTCCTCTAGAGTACCCTTGATCAAGTAGAAATTTGCTAAGACGCTCATACCAAGCCCTAGGGGCTTGTTTGAGACCGTACAAATCACGTTTTAATTTGTAAACGTGATCAGGATACTCATGGGACTCAAATCCAGGAGGTTGGGCAACATAAACCTCTTCATTAATATAACCGTTAAAGAATGCACTTTTTACATCCATTTGAAATAATTTGAAGTTTTTGGCACATGCATAGGCGAGTAATAGGCGTATAGCATCGAGTCGGGTAACAGGCGCATAAGTTTCCTCATAGTTTATTCCTCCCTCTTGGTTATACCCTTGCACAACCAAGTGCGCTTTATTTCTAGTTATAACTCCATTTTCGTCGAGGAGGGACAAGGACTCAAACCTTATTTCTTTTAAATTGATTTAACTCATCTTGCATTGAAAAAAAAGCCAATGTTCATCGAGTAAGGCCTCTTTTGAGTTTTTAGGCTCAACTTACGAAACGAAAACGGAGTAATAACAGAAGTTACTTAGCTTGGAACGAGTTGTTACTCCCTTTGAGATGTCACCGAGATGTTGTCAATGGGATGGTCTTTGGAAGACTTCCTAGATGGGGGAAGGTCATCTTTATTAGACGGATGATCCTCCTCACTCTTCACTGGTTGGTGATCTTTTTCCTCCTCAACATGCACTGCTTCAGGTTGATCTGTCCCTTTATCAGTGTCCTTGAGTATGTCTTCAGAAGATACACCTGCACCATGAAAAAAACTACCTTTTCCGACATTTTTCAGATATGACTCATCAAAAGTAACATGAACCGACTCCTCAACAGTAAGTAACCTCTTATTGTAAACCCTATATGCCTTACTAGACTGAGAATATCCAAGAAAAATACCCTCGTCGGCCTTAGCATCAAACTTACCAAGTGTCTAGTTACCATTATTCAACACGAAACACTTACAACAAAAAACGTGAAAGTGAGATACATTGGGCTTTCTCCCTTTTAAAAGCTCATACGGTGTCTTGTTTAGAATAGGACGGATGAGCACCTTATTCAAAACGTAACAAGCCGTACTTATGGCGTCAGCCCAAAAGTATTTTGGAAGTCCACTCTCATTGATCATAGTTCTTCCTAATTCTTCCAAAATTCTATTTTTACGTTCCACAACCCCGTTTTGTTGAGGGGTACGTGGTGCGGAAAAGTTATGATCAATTCCATGGCTTTCACAAAAAGCTTCAAAAAGATGATTTTCGAACTCACCCCCATGATCACTTCTAATTGATATAATGTTTGTGTTTAATTTATTTTGGGATAACTTGGCAAATCTTTCAAAGGCCAAAAAAGTATCGCTCTTTCTTGCTAAGAAAATAGTCCAGCAAAACCGAGAAAAGTCATCGACTATCACAAAACAATAATAGTAACCACCTAGGCTTTTAATCCTAGACGGTCCAAAGAGGTCCATATGGAGGAGCTCAAGGGGTCTCGTAGTAGAAACAATGTTTTTAGATTTAAACGAGATCCTTGTTTGCTTCCCCATTTGACACGCATCACATAAGTGATCCTTTGTGAATTTGATTTTGGGTAAGCCGATCACTAGGTCTTTAGAAACTATTTTATTAAGAAAATCAAAATTGACATGCGCCAACCGTCTATGCCATAACCATGAATCTTCACTCATGGTGACTAGACACTTGTCGCTACTCAACGATACCTCATTCAAGTCTAACATATAGACGTTATTCACCCTTAAGCCTTTAAACACATCATTTTTATCACTATTCTCAATTATACAACAATCCTTTGAAAAAGATGCTTTATAGTCCTTGTCACATAATTGACTAATGCTTAAAAGGTTAAGTTTAACGCCCTCAACAAGAAGCACATCAGAGATAGTAGTAGATGAGGGGTTACCTACACTACCTTTGCCAAGTATTTGTCCCTTGTTGTTGTCTCCGTAGGTAATAAACCCCTTTTTCTTCGCCTCAAAGTCGATGAAAAGAGATATGTCTCCTGTCATATGTCTTGAGCAGCCACTATCCAGAACCCATCTTCTTTCCGTGGTCTCAAGACGTTGTACCTACATAGTCAATCAAGGAAAATAGGTACCCAATTCTTATTGGGTCCTTGGTTGTGAGTGAAAACAGGATTGCATTTGGGCAACCATTGATAAACGCCTTTAGGAACCAAAAACCTTCTAAAGCGACACTTAGCAATGGTATGACCCTTATTACAACAATATAAGCAAGTGAGGTTAACATGAGAATCAGTTTTGCTAGGTTGATTTCTAATCACATAAGTATATTTTTGATATGGATTAATCATGCTTTTCTTAAAGTGTGATTTATCAATAGCAAAAGTCATTTTTGGTTCTAGAGCCTTGTCAAGCTTTGCCTTAAGAGTTTTTGCCAAATGTGACAAGTATCGCAACCAAAATTTAACCACTTACTTCTGTCTTCCACAACATCTACCTTTGTTACTTCCACCATGGACTTTTTGAGAGCCTCTAATTCCTTTTCGGAATCGGAGATCTTTTGCTCCAAATGAGAAAATATTTGTTTATTTGAAGCTAACCGTTTAAAGGCTTCCTTGGCCTCATGGTGTAGAGTATCAAATGCACGTTGTAGTTCAGAATAAGATATTGAATTAGAGTTATCGTACTTAGAGTGTCTTACCTTTTTGTTCCTTTTCCTTTGGTGAGTGGAAAGGCAAAGATTGACAGATTCTTCGTCGTCACTTGAACTTTCAGCACTAGATGATTCACTATCGCTTTCCTAAGCGATATAGGCTCTCCTAGGTTTTGATTGTTTCTTCCGGTGACGACTTTTGTCCTTACCTTTGTCCTTCTTCACCAATGGACAGTCTGGCTTGTAGTGGCCAACTTTCCCACAGTTATAACAAGAACCCTTAGTTTTTCCACTCTTTTTGTCTTCATTCTTGGAAGACTTTGATTGTTTACGGAAGTTGACGAGGTTTTTCTCTGAATGTTGGATACCATTCTTCTTGATATAGCGATTGTATCACTTCACAAATAATCCCATGTCTTTATTCGAATCCTCTTCCTCGTCATCACTGGATTCACTCTCGCTCAGCTCATATGCGGAGGACTTTGAACTAGAAGCCTTTAGAGCTATCGACTTCTTTTCTGCTTCCTTGGTCTTGCTCTTTTCCTTCTTCTCTCTTTTCTCAAATTGGTCTAAGCTTATGAGCATTTGCTCGTGTTCCTCGAGCTTTCCAAACAACGTTGTGATGTCTAACTTTATTAGGTCGTTAGCTTCTTTGATGGCGGTCACCTTTTGTTGCCAATCCCTAGTCAAACACCTCAAGATTTTGTTAGTAGCAACCCCATTGGAAATTGGCCTACCAAGTGAATTAAGTCTATTGATTAAATGAGTGAACCTCTTTTGCATGTTGGCAATCGTTTCCCCTTGCTTCATCTGAAAGAGGTTAAACTCTTGAGTCAATGTGTCGCGGCCGGCCAAAATATCAAGTCGCCATCATATTTTTTTAAGGAAAATAAATGATAAACCTAAAATCCTAATCCTAAAGGTAGAGATTCCTAAGGTTCGGGAGTCAGTTAAGCGAGGGGAAGGTGTTAGGCACCCCTCACTTTCATTGTACTTAATGGGATCCTCCTTAAATTCTAGGGCATGTTTGTTTGCTAAAAGAATGTTTGGCTGTTTATTTTATTTATAAAAAATCCTATCATTATACAAAGAAGAAAAGTTAATCTAAGAGGGGACCCTAAGTTTTATTATTAATGTACTCACTAGGGTTTACAACCCTATGCCTACGCACCTTCAATTTTGAAAGATCAGAGTAACTGTAGTTCACCTCCCCTATTCCTACCCCTAATCCTAATCCCGATCCTAATCCATTATTTATACTCTTGGATAAAGAGTTCTATCCCCAAAATCCCGATCCATTTATTTATACTCTCGGAGGAAGAGTTTTATCCCTTAAATCCTAATCCCTTGGCCTATATTTATACTCTTGGAACCTAAGAGTTTTATCCCAAAATCCTTATCCCTTGGCCTATATTTATACTCTTGGAACCTAAGAGTTTTATCCCAAATTATTATTCCAATTATATCCCTAATGTCCCTTAGAATTTATCCCTTTATAAACCCATATATTTCATCCCTTAATATTCCAAATTTTTATCCCTTAGACATCCTTTTATATCCCTTGAATCCTTGATAATATCCCTTATCCAAAAATAATAAAGAAACTCCTTTAAATATGCAATTCTAACCCCAAAAATAAATTAATTTATTAAATAAAAATTATTATAATCCCCCTTAACCCATGAACCTATAATCAAACCCACTTTTTAAAATTAAATCCATGTTAATAATCCCTTTTATACATAATAGTAACAATATTCCCAAATATTGTAAATACAAAATAATAATACCAATAGTTACGAACCTTTATTCCTAAATATCATGAAAAACTCATATTTTAAATCTCTAATATTTTAAGGTTAAATCCCTAAAAGTTTATAAAATTTAATAAATAAATTTCATAATGACACTATGTCAAAAATAGCAAAATTAAACCCAAAATTATAGAATTTTCTAAATTCAAAATACTACCTAAATAATAGAATTGTAACCCCAAAAATTTAATTAGATTTAACTTTGATATTTTCATCCTAACTTTGGTATTTTCATCCCCAAAACCATATTTAAATCTAATTTAAATAAAACCTAAAAATACAAATAAATCATAAACCAAATTTTAATAAATTCAAATTCCCAAATCATCCCCAAGAGAATCCAGAAATAAAATCCTCTTATAAAAAAATTATTCCTACTTAAAAAAAAAAACAAATTATTTTAAATAAAAAAACCAATATTGAAAATCCCAAACCCTATATAAAAATCTAAAATAAACCATAAAATTCCTAATTATATTTCCCCTAATAACCCTAAAATTCTATTTTATAAATCCTAATTAAACATTTAATCCCTAAATAATAATTAAATTATGGAAATAATTTAATTAAATTAAACTAAAACCCTCGGGGGTGTAATTTAATGTTTAAGCCAATTGGGCTTGGTGATGGAGGGTGTGGATAGCCATCTGGGCGCAAGGCCCATCAATTAATATCCAAAAATCCTGAAAGAGCTCAGCAAGGAGAGAGTCAATGGTTGACTCTCTCTGGAGTGTTTGATAATGATCAGACGGTCATCAATCTAATTGATACCCACCCTATGATCTTAAGGTAAGCGCAAAGAACGATCACGATGAGAAGTCAGCTAGGAGAGCACGGTACGTGTACACCCACAAAATTGGTCAGAGTCACCTAAACGTGTGGCTAACGAAGGGCCACGCGTCCTATCCCAAATGGCCTGAAGGGAGAGTACTTAAGGGAAGCCCTCTTCAGGTTTCCTCATTTCTACCTTTCGTTTCTCTCTCTAAACTTCTCCCTCTCTCTCTAACTTCTAAACCCTCTCGCCTCTCTCTACTTCTCCCCTCGCCGGCGGGCCTCTGGCCACCGTGCGTAACCCCTAAACCACCGTCCCACCCAGATTTCTGGTTAAACTTCAACTGGAACCTTCATACTACATGAACCCTAACCCAACCCCAACCCAGAATCAACCCAGTTCTTTAGGGTTCGTGAAGAACCCTAAGAACCCTAACCTTAAAATTCATCCCACACCCAGAAACCCCAAGAACCCCAAGAACCCTAACTGGGTTTTATGAACCCTAACCCTGGTCGTATGAACCCTAACCCTAATACCTTAGAACCCTAACCCTAGAAAAAAATCCAAAAATCCTAAAAACTTTAAACACACAACATTCAATAATCCAATACGCGAAATCAAGTGATTTATGTTTACCTCCCCTGTCGTGTCCAATATTAAGCTGCTTTCCTTCCCTTCCTCTTCTCTATTTCCTGACTTTTTTTACTAATCTTTTCTCTGTTTTGTTTGCAGGTGGCTTAGCTCAGGGATTTAGGGTTCTAATGATGAACCCTAACTCTCTGTTCGTAAGAACTCTAGGTGATGGTTGGGGAATCACGGCTGCAGAAATCTCCAAGGGTCCCCCTCTTCTGAATTCATCTTTAGTTTATATAGGATTCAAAATTAGGTCTTAGATATTAATTAGGTTTAGATTTAGTTAGGAAATTCTTGATTTGATTCATGTATTTTCTGAGAGATTTGATTTGATTTCATTTTAGAATTAGGGTTTGATGTATATTGTAATTTTGGATCTGATTGTATTTTTTTTAGGGTTTTTGATTTGTACGAATTGGATTGTAAATTAATGAGATTGATGTTAATTGAATCTTTTTTTGTCAAAAAAAACAAATCTGATTTGATCTGTTTTTCAGTCCTCTGCGCGTGATTAGGGATTGAAAGGGGGAAGAAGAAGGCCCCACTTTGGTCAACTATTTTGACCGTAAAACATAAATAAAATAAATAATAAAAAACAATAATTTAATAACCCTAATATTAATAATATAAAAACTACCGGTCCTTCTCCTAACTATTAAATTTAATTATCACCTAAAAAACTAAACTTTTAATTCAATAATTTTTAAATTAATGACATAATAACAATTGACCCCTAATTACTAATTAAGTTTAAATGATATACTTAATTTCTAAAAAAAATAATTTGATTAGTTCTGATGACTTTTAATTAAAAACAGCAAAAATAACTAATAATCATTTGATATACTTAATAAAAATAAACCAATAACAGTATTCATTACCCAACATACCTTTAGAAATTATTTCTAAAATAAAAATAATATCCTAATTATTATATAATTAAACTAAAAAAGCCCAAACTTCTACTTACTTCTAGTTGATTAAAATTAAACTAAAACCTTAATTTACAAACTTCCTTTAAATAGTAACAACAAATGATAAAACAAAACCCCTTATACAAAACCAAACCTAAAATGGGCCTAAAAGTGCCAACAATCTCAGAAGTTCACTGACATCTAAATGACGCCCCCTGATAGCACAAAAATCCCAAAATAGTAATAGGTCACTAAGATTGACTGCAAAATGCTGGTCAAAATTTAGGGTACGACAGCTGCCCCTATTTAATCGGCTTCGAACCAAAATGATGATGTCGGTGAGCCTTCATTTTTTTTGTGGAGGAGACGATTAAATACAAGAAGGACCCGAATTTTGACCACGGAGTCTGATAGGTGCTACATTGATTTTCTAAGTTCCCTGGTAATAAACCTTCGACGAAATACCCGATTAAACCCCTTTAACCCTGAAAGTAATTATAATCCTATGCCATGTATGCATGTTTAGAAGTATGTATGTTCTTATGCATGATGCATTATTTGGGCTAACGCCTCTTTTATGATATGCAATGCATGTCTTTGTGGAAACTAATATCCTCTTGTAATATTCCGATTTCCTGACCCTCAAACCCTTGACCCCTTGACGAGCGTAGCAAATCATGATGCTCTTGGTATCTGGAGATGCGTATTGTTCCTTCTAAGAAACTCCCATAATTGAATCGTGACTGTTAATGTATAGACCCCATGCTTAAATTAGAATAACATGATCCCTTTAACGTTTCAAAATCGAAGTAAAATACATTTTCCTTTTTAAAAGCCTTTAATCATACCCAATGTTTCAATGCATTATTCTGTAATTAATCGACATTTGTAATCAAGCGGAATTATTAGAAAACAGAGAAAATATTATTTATTGATAATGGGCCCATAAACGGGCAATAATACATAAGGAAAGTAATCCTCATAAGGAGAAATTACTAAAAAGAGGTTAAAAAATGGCAATAATAAAAACAAATTTAATTATGATCCTATTGAATTCAAACACCAACTAATATTCCTAAGTCTCCGAGGCCATGACACTTCGCTTCTAAAGACGACGACTGGATTGATCATTCCTTTCTGAATTCCCGTTGTGTGACCATGAGTGCTATCAGTCATAGGCCTTTTGGATATCCTTAATTTTGCCTGGACCGCTCTTTTCGAGTCTTAGTCCACCATGATGATATACCATTTTTTTAATTAAGCCGCCTTTTAGGGTTTTCAACTTGTCAGGTATCATTTTTTTACCTAAGTCCCTAATTTTTACCTGGATTGCTCTTTCAAGTTTTCAATCCACCGGGACGCCCTAATTTTTACCTAAGTCGCCCTTTAGGGTTTTCAACTTAGCGGGCTTCTATCCTCTTTTTCTAGGCATAGTATTTTTTGACTGAATCGGAATTCACCGATCGTGATAAATCCGCTCCATCCATAGTAGTCAACATCAAAGCTCCACCAGAGAAAGCACTTTTTACGACATATGGTCCTTCATAGTTCGAGGCCCATTTACCACGAGGATCTTTATATATGGGTGATAAGTGCAAAATGTACCTATTTTTGTATATAAGTTTTGTTGCACTTATCATTACTTTGTGTTAAAAATTGGTTGAATAAACCCCGTTTTGTTCGTAAATACGTTTACTTTATGTTTTCGTGTGTATATTGCGTATCGTGTAAATATCATTGAGAGTAATTGATTTTCATTTATTTTTACAGGTGTTCCAGCAATGGGATTTTTCCATATTCATAAAGAGCATTGAATAAACTTTCCAACGCTTCAAACTGTGCGTCAATCGGAGTTACGGTTCATGAGTTATGATCAAAACAAGTTGCTGGTGTACTGTCATGTTTGCAATGCGAACGCCCGTTGCGAGCACTCGCTGGCGCACTCGCACTGCGAACTCGGGGGCGAATGAATAGTGCCTGAATGCTTAAAAAACACAATTTTTGACGTTGGAAAGGCGGCGTATGTTCGCAGTGCGAATGGATGTTCGCAGTGCGAACCTGGGCAGCAACAAACACCTATAAACTTCATTTTTCAGCATTTTTTAGGTTATGGTTTTGGGGGTTTTTGCTCCAACTCCATCAAACTTCATTTCTTCAAAGGATTAGCTTAGAAAACAACTATGGAGCATGCATACGGATGATCCGGAGTGGATTGATCGTCGACCGGCGCCGATAAACCGCGAGATGTTTGGTTCATTTCTCTTCTTCTTTGTGTTTTTCTTTATGGTTGGGTTGTGTATATGTATTTGCTGCAAACTCATGTATATTTGTCGCCCATGGCGTTGTATAAAACTTGCTTTATAAATCTTAATTGGTAATTGTCTCTGATTTTTGCTTTATGCGCGGGGTTTGGGTTGCGTTAGACATAACCGTCGCAAACTTCGATTAGGGACGATTGTCGGTTAGTTTCTGGACTCTAGAGATAGATTTAGAGCTAACAATCCGTTTGGGTGTCGGAACTTCATGTTTCCGTGTTTCGAGGCTTCGCTCGCGAGAGTGACGAAGAGAGTGACACGATTGCTTGCTCAACTTTGCGTTAGACATAACCTGTGTTGTGAGCGATGCTGGGTGATTTTGAGGAGTACTGTAGGTGGAGTATAACTGGTCGGTAAGTTTAAGTTTGTGAGGAGTCGATTATATGCATTGCCGGACGAGTTTTTCTTGTTGAAGAATGAAGTTCTTTTTGTTTTAATGTTTACTTTTCTATTTTGTTGTTTGATACCATTCAAAACCAAACTCATAAACGCGAGAGACTGTCGAACGACATTCTTTCCCTCGAAACGATCTCTGTGGACACGACATAAATCCCGGAGGGAATTCTTCCGAAAATAAATATTTTTGCTGCTTGCCCTATTCTGCATTCAACAAAATGGCCCCGTTGCCGGGGATTGGTTTTGATATTGAATCGCATTGCGATAGTTTCTTTGTTTTTGAGTTTTGTATATATCGTATATATTGTCTGTTTCCATTATTTTTGGGTTGTTTCCATTGGAATATATGTGTGGAGCTTGTAATTTGTGTGTTAATGTGCAGGTATAGGCATGAATGGAGAAAAATTGTGAACACATGGAACCAATGCAAGTTTCCACTGAGTTTTTTTTTTGCTGCAACAGGGTGTTCGCAGTGCGAACAATCTGGCGAAGGCCCAGCGAAGGTTCGCACTGCGAAGGTGTAATACCCCAAATTTTGACCACTAAGATTTCCCATCATTGTGCAAATCATCATCACAATATGGATGAACCATCATGCTTCATCAGTCTCCCCAAAGATGGGTGAGCATCCAATACAATCAAAATTAGGGTTTCAAACCCTCTCTGAGTGCTTAGACAAAGGATCAATCAAGAAATGACATGATCTTCAACTTGTCTAATCTCTTAAATATCCACAATGGATCAAAAAGGACTCCCACTTCAAGGATTAAGCACAAGGCTGCTCCCTTCGAGGTGGATCAAGTCTCAAGATCGACAGTGTCACCAAATTAGGGTTTTGGTCGACCAGGGTCTCCAGATGGAAATTTTCATCTGGGCACAAGGCAATGATCCAAAACATAACCTAATATACTTCATGGAACCTCATGAACCCATGCATCAAGTCAATTTTGCCTCAGGGGACGCATTCATCAAAAATCAGGAATTAGGGTTTCTTGACCTAATTCACCCCTAAGTTGACTTTTGGGACAAACCATGAGCCAAGACCTCAAGAGATGATTTGAGGGTCTTTAATATACCATATTGATCCATTTGGGACAATGGATTAATCCAAGAAGCTTGAGCAACAAGTCTCAATTTCATCTGCACCACAATTAGGGTTTTAAGAGAAAAGTCAACTGTAACTTTGACTTTTGACCTGGACATGCTCCCAAACCCTAATACATGATTGAATATACCCTATGACACCCATGGAACATGTCCATCAAGTTTGATTTAGGTCAAGGACATGATTTCCTGAAGAATTGAACAGTTTGGAATTCATCGGATAAAAAGTCAACTGTGCACAAAAGTCAACTTTGACTTTTTGAGATTTTTCACCAAAATGGATTTTTAACCCTAAAATGATGTTAATGTATGATTTGAATCATCATTCATCAAGAAAAATCAAGAAAAGTGAGATAACTTGTAAAAGGGGTAACCATAAAACTTAGAAATTTTTCTAAGTTAAAAATAAAGTTGCAAAGGTACCAACTTTGGAGGACCATAACTCCTAAACCACAAGGCCATTTTTTCTCATCCAAAGATGGATTTGTAGCCCTCATTATCACCTACAAAAACTTCAACTACAAGTCATTCCAATTCATTAAGGATTTTGAGTTATGGAGTGATCAAAGTGACTGAAAAGTGAAAATGTCACTTTTTCCAACACTTAGTGAAATTTTCACTAAGTCAGATTCTGCCTCACTTTTTGCCAAATGTAGGGGGATTTTTCACTTGGAATCAAAAGAGATCAAAACCAAACTTGTTCAAACAGCTGTTGTATCATGTAAGAGCTTTCCAAAATGGCCAAGAACATTGCCAAATTCAACCTACACCATGAGGTACAACATTGGCAAGTTGCCTTGCTGAAATCTGTCACAAGCAAGGCAGAATTTGCAAATTTGGTCGATTTGCCAAAATCAGCCAAATTCAATTGCTCCAATCCACTTGGACACCTCAGAGGATTGAATCTAAAGGGGACAATCACTGAGCCAAGCCTCCAAGGTCCAAGGAACAAGGAATATCATGTTGAACCTATAGTTGCCAAAATAGGGACAAGACTTCAAATTTGGAATGAGGCATTCAATGGAACCATCAAGGTGGCATGGACTGAACCATTCTCATCTGAAATCAGTCAAGACTTATCCAAGACCAAGGGGACCAAAGCTGTGTGCCCTAACCTCTAGTCAATGGCTAGAGGAGACTTGGATTTTCATTTGCCAACATTGGCCAAACCTACTTACCAGCTGCCATGCACTATTCCTTGCAAAACAAACTTGCTCTACTATAAATAGAGCTCAATTGTGGTCAGTTTGAGTACACCAAAGCCATCTAACAGATGCTTTCCTCAAAATCTCTTTCTCTTGGCAAAAATGCCTTTCTTAGCAAGGTAGCTATCGAGTTTTGAGTTTGAGAGCAATTCCAATCAAACCAATCACTCACACACCTCACATACATCACATATGAGCTGATCAAACACTCACATAACATCTGGAACATCAAAATCTCAAAATCACTTGCCATCCACACAAGTTTGAAGTGAAGTTGCAGCTGAGATGCCATAAACTGATCCAGTCCATTTCAATTCAATCCAAGTGTTCAAACACACTCCATATGGTGTAGGGAAGCTGTCCAGATCATCACCACTCATCTATAACACCTCCAACTCAAAATCACATCTGCTCTTGCTGTCACGACTTGGAGGTAAGCACATGCTTGGTCATCTCTCAATCTATGCATATTTCCTCGCACAATAATTTGGCCATATGTTCATAATCATGCATGGAATGTTTTCCCTCAATTAATTGCATTGTTTGAATCGTGTATCAAAAATCCTAGCCTTCATGCAGAAATTAGGGTTCTTGAGGTCTCTTCGTGATTTATTGTTGTATGTTTAATTTAAATGAAATTAAAGTACATAGACATGATCGTGAGGTTGAGGCGAGCATAATAATATGTGGATTGCATGATATGATTACGTATTCATGGAGATTGGATAGAAAATGCAAATCTGAGAAACCAAGAACACGCGCGTGTTCTTCAGCCTGTTCTTGGCGCCATTTTTCATATATTCAAATATTTGAATTTTGTGATTTTGTTTAATTGATTCAAAAATTAATTTTTAATGATTTTGAGTTGATTCTTTTTTTAATAATTCACAAAAATGTTAAAATATTTTATTTTCACAAAAAATCCCAAAAATATTATTTATTTCATATAATTTATATTTTTGCAAAGAATTAATATTTTAATTGTTTTTGACATTTTAAATATTTTTTCTACATTGATTTTGCAACTTTTAATGCTTTCTAATTATTTTGTAGGTCAATACTTAATTTTTGAAACATTAATCCAAGGTCACAATTTGTTTTCCATGTGTTAAACAATTTTTGATCATTTTAATTGAATTTTTATTCAATTAAATACATTTTGAAAACAAATTAGGGTTTTGACTTAATTCAACCCTCATAAATCATTTTCAAAACTCTTTGGGCCTCTTGAGAGAGTGTAAGACCCATCCCCCCTTGTACAAAAACTTTTTGGGCCTCACTTATTGTATAAGTCCCTCTGTACAAGTAAACGGCGCGATCGTCGCCCGTTTAAAAATAAAAAATCATCTGGGCCTCTCCTTGAGCTATAAGACCCATTCAAAACACTTTGGTCCTCTATTAGACTGTAAGACCCAATCCCCCCTTTAACCAAAACATTTTAGGCCTCACTTATTGTATAAGTCCCTCTGCGTTAAAAGAAAACCTCAGCGCGATCGCCATTTTTAAACGAAAAATCATTTGGGACTACCCTCGTGTTATAAGCCCCTATCTTTTCTTTAAACCTTTTTTGGGCCTCTTGAGAGAGTGTAAGACCCATCCCTTTGTACAGAAAACCTTTTTGGGCCCCAGTCACTTGTATAAGTCCCGCTGTACAAAGTCAAACAGTGCGCTCACTAATAAAACCCTGGGCCTCTCCTTGAGCTGTAAGCCCCAAATCTTTCTTTTTCAAAGCACTTTCTCCTTTGATTTTGAATATACTGTTGTTTTCAATCTTTTTTTGTTGAACAACTAACCAAACAGTATGGAAGCACTACAACCGAGTAAGTGGTTATCGCTTTCATTTACTGCTTTCATATTATAAACTGTATTGTGGGGCTGCTCACTGTAAGTCTCCTTTCATAAACTCATATCTACTGTGTAATAATAGTATAGATATTTCGAGTTTCCCCGGTAACTACGTCTAGAACCAAGTGACGCCGTTTCATTTATTCGTAGAAATAGACGCCTAGATCCCCAATAGGAGCACCAGATACAGTCTTCTCTTCGGTTGTCCTCCTTAGGAATCGTCAAGAAGCTCTACTCCCCAAGATGAATGTATTCTCTGTGAATGGCATCTTTGAGTTTCTTCCAAATTCTCGAACTTTCCTGACTTGATATATTCCTTGTGGATAGCTTGCCTTGAATGTCTCGGGGTTTGGGTACCCACTACGGTCATAATCTTGGACCTTAACTAAGGAACCCTCTTTAAAAGCTAAAAGTCGCTGGATAGTAAACCTCACACGTTTACCAGTGGTTTTTATCTTTAAAAGAGTTATCTCTCCTAATGGAAAGGAGATGATAGACCCACAGGCTTCTTAAAAGCATCGGCCTCCTCTTGGGCATTATTCAAGGACACTACGGCTTCTTAGAAGTATTCACAGCCTCCTCTTAGGCTTCGTATAATGATCTCTTCCTCCAGGAATGATAGCCTCCTCTTGGGCTTCGTACAAGGACCCGTCGGCTTCTTAAAAGTTTCCAGCCTCCTCTTGGGCTTCGTACAAATTGTCCCGACGACCTCCTAGAGGTATAGGAACAGAACTTAGTCATCTCCATAGAACAGTCCTTTCATAGAGTCTACTACTGTTTCTCAAAGCATAGTACGAAAGAAAAAACTCTAGACTTGGACAGTCTAGCTTCCTTTAGTCTCAAAGACATTCTCAAGCACCCTTCGTTAAATAGGAAGGAAACCCGCAGACTCGGAAAGTCTCAACACCCTTTGGATTTCCAGTTTCCTCAAAGAGAAGGAAATATCCCTGATCCTCAAATCTAATCCCTGAGTACAGTGTTGCTCATATAAGAACTGATTTTCTCTTTTAAAATCAGTATATCGGATCTGTCACTCAACTGAAACGAACCTTTAGCCTCCATCTCGGGCTTCGTACGAGATACAAAAACACTCTCTTGTTGAGTATCAAAGACTCTCTTGTTGAGACAAAACTTTTAGCCTCCATCTCGGGCTTCGTACGAGATACAAAAAACTCCCTTGTTGAGTAAAATAGCCTCCATCTCGGGCTTTATACGAGATACCAAAAAACTCCATCGTCGGGTCAAAATCTTTTAGCCTCTCTCTCGGGCTTTGTACGAGACACAAAATAGCCTCCTCTTAGGCTTTGTATAATGATTTTCCTAACGGAAATTAGCCTCCTCTTAGGCTTTGTATAAGAAAACCACTGGTTAATCCAATTAACCTTTTAGCATCAAAGTTGTGCCTCATTCACAGTACACAAACATCAACAACCCCTTTCCTTTCATCTAATCGCTGTAAGCGGCAAGCCTCTGGATCATCTATATCCATGCCACTGTCCCTCTTTTAGCATGAGAAATTCCTAAGGAAAGATGACATTGCTCTACACTGAGTTAAAGTCTTCTCCTTCAGGTTAAAACCCTTTCTTCGGAAATTATGGCATTGCTCGGATCCACGTATCCCAGTTAAAGTAATTCTCCTTCTCCCCTCTTTAGAGATGACAAATTCTCTCTAAAGTCGAGGTCCTTTCGCTTCACGTCTTGGGCTTTGAACAAGACACAAATAGACCTTTCATCTTCACATCTTGGGCTTTGAACAAGATATAAACCAACTTTCGCTTCACGTCTTGGGCTTTGAACAAGACACCAAACACCCATTTCCTCCCATAGAATAGGAGGAACTACGAACGCTCTGATTTCCCTATTTCGGTAAACGGGAATACGTAGGCATAAGATCGAAAGAAAGATCTTAGCGAGCGCAATCAACAAAAAACCCAAATCCCATATCTCCATCAATTAAAAGCAGTATTTCAAAAGAATTAGTCCTAACATCCTAATCCTTGTTCCCCACTAGAAACCTTTTGCCCAAGCCCTAGAAAGAAAGAACCTGTATTGGCGAAATACGAATAACCAGTACAAAAGCCCCCCCACATTGATAGCATCCGTAACCTAACAGACCGCTGTTTAAACTCAGTATGCAAGCAGGGTTAATTGGAGACATCTATTTCCCTTCCTTATTCAGCTCACAATAGGATAAAAAATGAATCGACCTGCAGTTTAAAGCTCAAACCGCAGAGAGCGACCAGCGCTTAAGAACCGTGTCCAAAATCGCTCGCTACAGAAGGACCAGCGAAGGCGCCAGCGAATGGAGGCAGAGAGTTCCAGTTTTGCAATTTCCGTGTGTTCGCACTGCGAACTCCTGGCGAGGGTCCAGCGAAGGCTCGCTGATTGGTTCGCAGTGCGAATGAAGCTTGCGAATAATTCACAGTGCGAATGAAGGGTTCCATTGGTAGTGTGTTTGTGTATATTAATAGTTTTCACGTTTGTCAATGAGCTTGTTTTGAGTAGCTTGAGGATGCTTTTGTGATTTTCCATGTTGGTTCGTTTCAACTTGCGAATGCATGGTAATGATCTTGTTAAGTTTTGTGCACGTCCGAGGTATGTATTTATCGCTTTCTATACTTTAGCATATTCATGATACTAAGGCATTTTACAAACTTCTATGCCATCCATTCTTTTGTATACTTGTTCTATTGTGAATCACTTTAGTTCCCAACCTTTTTGTGAGGTGGCTTTCCATTGTTCATATATGCGCGGAGTACCAACATTCTTGTTCTAACTGGATTTTATTATGTTGAATCTTTTATTTGTGTTGATTATATGAATGCATGAAAAGGATCAAGGGAATTGTTTCATTTTGAGTACAACCACCTTAGCCAAATAGTCAATTCACCTTGTGAGTGTGTGAGAATTCGTAACCCCTTTGAGCTTTTTGATCCATGTTTCTATTTGAACTTAATGCTTGTCTATGAGTATTTAGTTCACTTATTTTTGAATGGATTTTGTTTTTTCTTGGACCTCAACTTTGTGTTGTTGTATGGATTTTTTCCTTGCCTTAGAAAGTAGGGAGTATTCACATGATGGTGCGGTTGAATTCAAGTTGGGGAGAGGATGATTGTATACTCATTGGTTGGATTCTATGAGGATTGAAAAAGAAAAGAAAAAAGAGAAAAATTTGTGAAAGAGAAAAAGAAAGAAAAAAGGAAGAAAAAGAAAAATCCTTGAAAAAGGAAACAAAAAGAGTTTCAATAAGTGTGCTAAATAAGTGTTGTGTGTTGTGTAGCACTTGGGATTTTGGAAGAAGTTGGTTGAAATTTTGTGTGTGAATCTTTGTGAGTTTTCACTCCCTTAGGTTTAGGCAAGTTTTTGTTTCAATTACCTTTAGAAATTGCCCCTTGTTTGTTTACCCGACCACGTTACAACCTTGAAAGTCCTTGTGATTCTTGCATTTGTATTTTCAATGTGAATTTGTGGATGTATGCATAATTTAGTCTTTTGTTTGCAAGATTGTTGTGTGAGTGAAAGAACCTCATTTTGTGTTTTTCATCTACCGATGATTTTTTTACTAGGTGTGATTCACTTTGGAACTTGTGTTGTTTTAGAATTTTTGGCATGACTTTTGTACTTTGATTTTGTTTCGTGACTATGTTATCGTTGTAGTTTAGTGGTAAGTATTTACTTTTTGTGTGTACCGTTTTCATTTGAACCATTCATTCGTTTCCGTTTTTCAAAACCTGTTGATTCGTCATTCTTTGGATATTGCTTGTGCATTTTCAAGTGTGTTTGATTCTTGTTTGTGGACAAACAATTAGGTAAGTTGGGGAGAGTTTGATAAGTGCAAAATGTACCTATTTTTGTATATAAGTTTTGTTGCACTTATCATTACTTTGTGTTAAAAATTGGTTGAATAAACCCCGCATTGTTCGTAAATACGTTTACTTTATGTTTTCGTGTGTATATTGCGTATCGTGTAAATATCATTGAGAGTAATTGATTTTCATTTATTTTTACAGGTGTTCCAGCAATGGGATTTTTCCATATTCATAAAGAGCATTGAATAAGCTTTCCAACATTTCAAACCGTGCGTCAATCGGAGTTACGGTTCATGAGTTATGATCAAAACAAGTTGCTGGTGTACTGTCATGTTCGCAATGCGAACGCCCGTGGCGAGCACTCGCTGGCGCACTCGCACTGCGAACCCGGGGGCGAATGAATAGTACCTGAATGCTTAAAAAACACAATTTTTGACGTTGGAAAGGCGGCGTATGTTCGCAGTGCGAATGGATGTTCGCAGTGCGAACCTGGGCAGCAACAAACACCTATAAACTTCATTTTTCAGCATTTTTTAGGTTATGGTTTTGGGGGTTTTTGCTCCAACTCCATCAAACTTCATTTCTTCATAGGATTAGCTTAGAAAACAACTGTGGAGCATGCATACGGATGATCCAGAGTGGATTGATCGTCGACCGGCGCCGACAAACCGCGAGATGTTTGGTTCATTTCTCTTCTTCTTTGTGTTTTTCTTTATGGTTGGGTTGTGTATATGTATTTGCTGCAAACTCATGTATATTTGTCGCCCATGGCGTTGTATAAAACTTGCTTTATAAATCTTAATTGGTAATTGTCTCTGATTTTTGCTTTATGCGCGGGGTTTGGGTTGCGTTAGACATAACCGTCGCAAACTTCGATTAGGGACGATTGTCGGTTAGTTTCTGGACTCTAGAGATAGATTTAGAGCTAACAATCCGTTTGGGTGTCGGAACTTCATGTTTCCGTGTTTCGAGGCTTCGCTCGCGAGAGTGACGAAGAGAGTGACACGGTTGCTTACTCAACTTTGCGTTAGACATAACCTGTGTTGTGAGCGATGCTGGGTGATTTTGAGGAGTACTGTAGGTGGAGTATAACTGGTCGGTAAGTTTAAGTTTGTGAGGAGTCGATTATATGCATTGCCGGACGAGTTTTTCTTGTTGAAGAATGAAGTTCTTTTTGTTTTAATGTTTACTTTTCTATTTTCTTGTTTGAAACCATTCAAAACCAAACTCATAAACGCGAGAGACTGTCGAACGACATTCTTTCCCTCGAACCGATCTCTGTGGACATGACATAAATCCCGGAGGGAATTCTTCTGAAAATAAATATTTTTGCTGCTTGCCCTATTCTGCATTCAACAATGGGTATCACTTTCCTTAACACCAGGTCTCCTTCTTCGAATAGGCGAGGACGAACTTTCTTGTCGAATGTCCTTTTGAGTCTCCGCTGATACAATTTGCCATGACATACAGCAGCCATGCGCTTTTCCTTTATGAGGTTCAGCTAATCAAATCTGTTTTATATCCACTCTGCTTCATCTAGCTTAGTCTCCATTATGACCCTTAGTGAAGGAATTTCTACTTCCACCGGGAGTACCGCTTCTGTGCCATATACCAGGGAAAAAGGAGTAGCTCCTGTTGAAGTACGAACTGAGGTTCTGTAACCATATAGTGCGAAAGGGAGCATTTCGTGCCAATCCTTATAAGTCTTCACCATTTTCTGGATAACCTTCTTGATGTTCTTATTGGCTGCCTCTACTGCGCCGTTCATCTTTGGTCGATAGGGCGATGAGTTATGGTGATCGATTTTGAAGCTTTCGCACAATTCATCCATCACCTTGTTGTTTAGATTAAGCCCATTATCTGTGATGATCTTGTTAGGAACTCCATAGCAACAAATTATCTCTTTCTTGATGAATCGTCCAATTATTTGTCTTGTCACATTAGTGTAAGAAGCAGCCTCTACCCATTTAGTGAAGTAGTCAATAGTAACTAGCATGAATCGGTGTCCATTCGACGCTTTTGGCTCGATCATCCCAATTATGTCTATTCCCCACATAGAGAAAGGCCACGGAGCAGTTAAGACGTTCAAAGGGGTTGGTGGCACACGAATTTT
The DNA here is from genome assembly GCA_022829125.1 of Lathyrus tuberosus. NCBI lineage: Eukaryota > Viridiplantae > Streptophyta > Magnoliopsida > Fabales > Fabaceae > Lathyrus > Lathyrus tuberosus. The sequence continues at coordinate 897,982 of JALAZF010000409.1, read as the reverse complement.
ATCCGCGTAGATTTGGCACTTGTGGCACTTCTTGACATATTTGAAGCAGTCTGATTCCATAGTCAGTCAATAATACCCTGCTCGGAGAATCTTTTTAGCCATTGCATGCCCATTTGCATGGGTTCCTAAGGATCCCTCATGGATTTCTCAAATAATCATGTCCTGTTCATGTCCATCTAAACACCGGAGCAGCACCATGTCATGATTCCTTTTATAAAGTACATCTTCGTTGAGGAAAAATTGGGCAGCCAGTCTTCTAAGCATTTTCTTATCCTCACTCGAGGCATCTGCAGGATATTCTTGTTTATGGAGGAATTGTTTGATATCGTAAAACCACGGTTTATCATCTACTTCGGCCTCCACTGCTGCATAATAAGCTGGTTCATCTAGGCAATTGATTCTTATAGCTGGTGCTTCATTATACCGTTTAACTTTGAACATGGATGCTAAAGTTGTCAAAGCATCTGCCTGTTGATTCTCCTCTCTAGGAATATGATGGAAAGTGATTTCATCGAAGTATGTGATCATTTTCCAGACACAATCTCGATATCAAGTTAGTTTAGCATTAAGTGTTCTGTATTCTCCCTTGACTTGATTGATGACGAGAGCCGAATCTCCATATACTTCTAAGATCTTGATTCTGAGGTTGATGGCTTCGCTGATCCCTAAGATACACGCCTCATATTTCGCCATACTGTTAGTACATGTGAAGCATATTCTTGCGGTGAAAGGTATGTGGAATCCCGTTGGGGAAGTTATAACAACCCCCACCCCATGTCCTTCTGCATTTGAGGCACCATCGAATATAAGCTTCCATCGAGATCCGGGCTCAGGTCCTTCGTAAGAATCTGGGATATCATCATCTCTTACAGCCATCACATCCTCATCGGGAAAATCAAATTGCATAGGTTGATAGTCGTCCACTGGTTGATGAGTGAGATAATCCGCTACTACACTCCCTTTTATGGCCTTCTGTGTGACATACTGGATGTCATACTCAGTCAGTAACATCTGCCATCGAGCCACTCTTCCAGTCACTACAGGCTTCTCGAATATGTACTTGATGGGGGTCCATTCTAGATATCAATAAAGTAGTATGGCACACCATGTATTGTCTTAATCGGCGGGCAGCCCATACAAGAGCACAACAGGTCTTCTCCAAGAGTGAGTATCTGGATTCGCAATCGGTGAATTTCTTACTCAAGTAGTAGATTGCGTGTTCTTTTCTCCCTGTTTCATCTTGCTATCCTTGTACGCAACCCATCGAATTTTCAAGCACCGTTAGGTACATTATGAGTGGTCTTCCAGGTACCGGTGGCACCAGTATGGGTGGTTCTTGCAAATACTCCTTAATTCGATCAAAGGCCTTTTGGAAGTTCTCATTCCACTCGATGGTTTGACCTTTCCTCAATAACTTGAAGATTGGCTCACAAGTAGCAGTAAGGTGTGAGATGAACCTTGCAATGTAATTTAATCTCCCCAGGAATCCACACACTTCTTTTTCTATCCTCGGAGCTGGCATTTCTTGAATGGCCTTTACTTTGTTGGGATCGACTTCTATACCTCTTTGACTGACTATGAACCCTAACAGCTTCCCAGATCTGACTCCAAAAGTGCACTTCGCAGGATTTAGTCGTAGCTTGAACTTTCTCAGTCGTTCAAACAACTTTTGTAAGTTGGCTATATGATCCTCTTCAGTTTGTGATTTCGCGATGATATCATCCACGTAAACCTCTATTTCCTTGTGCATCATGTCATGAAAGAGGGTTACCATTGCCCTTTGATATATTGCCCCGACGTTTTTTAACCCGAATGGCATTACCTTGTAACAGAAGGTTCCCCAAGGAGTGATAAAAGTAGTTTTCTCCATGTCGGAGGGAGCCATCTTGATCTGGTTATATCCGAAAAACCCATCCATAAATGAGAAGACTGAAAACTGAGCAGTGTTATCCACCAGCACGTCAATGTGGGGAAGTGGAAAGTTGTCTTTGGGACTTGCTCTGTTGAGATCTCAGTAGTCTACGCACATTCTGACCTTCCCATCCTTCTTTGGTACGAGCACGATATTGGCCACCCATTCAGGATATTTCACCGCGGCTAAGAACCCTGCATCGAACTGTTTTTTAACCTCTTCCTTGATCTTAAGAGTTATATCCGGTCTATTTCTCCTTATCTTTTGCTTAACCAGTGGGCATTCAGGTTTGAGCGGTAGCTTATGTTCAACAATATCTGTATCTAACCAGGGCATATCTTGGTAAGACCAAGCGAACACGTCCACATACTCTTGTAACAGCTGGATCAATTTTTCCTTTACATCCCTGTTTGAAAAAGCACCGACCTTAACCTCCTTTTTGTCCTCTTCAGTTCCCAGATTGATCACATCCACTGGTTCCTGATAAGGTTGTATTATTTTGTCCTCTTGCTTTAATAGTCTGGCCAACTCTTCAGGGAGTTCACAATCATCCTCATCACCCTCTTCCGCTAGGTTAATCGGGAGCTCGAAGTTGTAAGGAATTATAGCGGTGTCGTTTTCAATAGGTTCATTTTTAAATCTGCACGAGGGAGATTTTTTGTTTATTATTTTTGAATTGATGGGAATGAAACTACTAAAAGAAAGTGTATTGCCATTTAGAAAAAAAAAGTAACAAAGAAAAGGATCTTGATTGAAAACGAAAATTCGATTTTATTATTCAATAATTCAATGAAACAAAAGGTGGCCCTACAAAGCTTTGTCCTCTTGCCTTGGGCATGGCAAGAGACTTATTATTATTTTGAGAAAAAGTGAATTACTTTGAAATAGAAATCATCTCAGGAATCTCGATGGCCTTCCAATTATTTGGTGAACAATGGCACACCCAATCTGGTATCCCCTTATTTTCCTCTTCAATTGCAGTCACTTGATCTTCATCTCTGAATCCGACATTATGGAAAGTTTCTTCGAGCGACCAGTCTTTTGAACCCCTTTTTTAGCCGGTTTGTAACCCAGCCCGAACCGATCCTTCTTTTCAGGTATCTCTATCACCTTGCCCCATACCCTAGTATCCCCATTCTGGATTAAGTGTGTGATCCTTCTTGGCTTTTCCTCTTGTCGAGTGACTTGCTTACGACTGACCGTTGCAACTTCCAACGCTTGGAAAGGTATTTCAAATGTCTCCCCATCCACTTCTATGTATCTGAATGTCGAGAGATGGCTGATTAACATGTCTTCCTCCCCATCGACGATTATTAATTTGTCCCCAGATATGAACTTCAATTTCTGATGAAGCGTGGAAGTTACTGTGCCCGCATCATGAATCCATGGTCGTCCTAGAAGACAACTGTAGGACGGGTTGATGTCCATGACTTGGAAAGTGATTATGAAGGTATGTGGCCCCACCATTGTAGGTATGTCTACCTCCCCAATTACCATTCTTTTCGAGTCGTCGAAAGCCCTAACAACCAATGAGCTAGCCTTCATAAAGGTCCTTACGGATGTTAATTTCATGAGGATATCCTTAGGCATGACATTTAGAGCAGACCATGTATCCACTAGTACCCTTGAAAGAATAGTGTCTTGATACTTGACTGATATATGCAGGGCCTTGTTATGCGTTTGCCCCTCAGGAGGTAGCTCATCGCTACTGAAACCCAGACAAGTGCTGGCGGCAATATTGGCGACCACTCCATCGAACTGATCCACTGATATATCTTTAGTGACGTGTGCTTCATTCAAGATTCTCAGTAGGGCTTCCCTATGTGCATCAGAGCATAACAATAAGGATAGGATAGAAATCTTGGAAGGTGTTTGACTCAATTGATCCACCACCCTGTAGTCACGTTTCCTTATGAGTCTCAAGAATTCCTCGGCGCCTTCTTGGGATACATTCTTCTTGGAAGACCCTTCACCCTCATTTATGGTCTCTTTCCCTTTTACACTTTCAGGAGCATTCTTCTTAGGTTGTTCAGAGGAATATACTCTTCCACTACGGGTCATCCCTCCTGTAGCGAGCGATTTTGGACGCGGTTCTTAAGCGTTGGTCGATCTCTGCGGTTGAGCTTAAACTACAGGTCGATTCATTTTTTATCCTATTGTGAGCTGAATAAGGAAGGGAAATAGATGTCTCCAATTAACCCTGCTTTGCATACTGAGTTTAAACAGCGGTCTGTTAGGTTACGGGTGTTATCAATGTGGGGGGGCCTTTGTATGGTTATTTGTATTTTTGCCAATACTGTTTTCTTTCTTTTTATCTAGACAGAAGGTTTCTGGCGGGGAACTAGGATTAGGATGTTAGGACTGATGTTTTTTTGAATTGCTGCTTTTGATTGATGGAGATATGAGATTTGGGTTTTTTGTTGATTGTGCTCGCTAAGATTTTTCTTTCAATCTTATGCCTACGTATTCCCGTTTACCGAAACAGGGAAATCAGAGCGTTCGTAGTTCCTCCTAGTCTATGGGAGGAAATGGGTGTTTTTGGTGTCTTGTTCAAAGCCCAAGACGTGAAGCGAAAGGTGATTTGTATCTTGATCAAAGCCCAAGATGTGAAGCTGAAAAGTCTATTTGTATCTTGTTCAAAGCCCAAGATGTGAAGCTAAAAGGTGTTCGTCTTTAGAGAGAATTTTTCATCTCTAAAGAGGGGGTTGTGTGTCACAACTGTTTTATAAAGGAGAATTACTTTAACCGCGATTTGTGAATCCGGCAATGCCATAATTTTCTTTAGAGGGGTTTTAACCTGAAGGAGAAGACTTTAACTCAGTGTAGAGCAATGCTATCTTTCCTTAGGAATTTCTCATGCTAAAAGAGGGACGGTGGCGTGGATGTAGATGATCCAGAGGCTTGCCGCTTACAGCGATTAGATGAAGGGGAAGGAGTGGTTGATGTTTGTGTACTGTGAACGAGGCACAACTTTGATGCTAAAAGGTTGATTGGATCAACCAGTGGTTTTCTTATACAAAACCTAAGAGGAGACTAATATGTGTCTCGTACAAAGCCCGAGAGAGAGGCTAAAAGGTTTTGACTCAACGAAGGAGTCGTTTGGTATCTCGTATAAAGCCCGAGATGGAGGCTATTTGACTCAACAAGAGAGTTTTTTGTATCTCGTACGATGCCCGAGATGGAGGCTAAAATTTGTTTAGCTCAATAAGAACCTTTTTGTATCTCGTATAAAGCCCGAGATGGAGGCGAAAGGGGTGATTGACTCAATAAGGGAGTCTCTTATATGTCTCGTACAAAGCCCGAGAGAGAGGCTGAACGTTGTTTGACTCCGCTGGGGAGGATCATTGTACAAATCCCAAGAGGAGGCTAACTTCATTGAAGAAGGATCATTATACAAAGCCTAAGAGGAGGCTATGGTGACTATTTCAGTTGAGTGACAGGTCCAGTATACTGATTTTGAAAGAGAAAATCAGTTCTTATATGAGCAACACTGTACTCATGGATTCGATTCAAGGATCCGGGTTATTCCTGTTCTTTAAGGAAATGGGAAATACGAAGGGTATTGAGACTGTCCGAGTCTACGGGTTTCCTTCCTATTTAATGAAGGGGTCACTTGAGAATGTCTTTGAGACTCAAGGAAGTTAGACTGTCCAAGTCTAGAGTTTTATCTTTTGTACTATGCTTTGAGAAACAGTAGTAGACTCTATGAAAGGACTGTTCTATGAAGATGACTAGGTTCTGTTCCTATACCTTTAGGAGGTCGTCGGGACAATTTGTACGAAGCCCAAGAGGAGGCTGGAAGCTTTTAAGAAGCCGACGGGTCCTTGTACTAAGCCCAAGAGGAGGCTATCATTCCCGGAGGAAGAAATCATTATACGAAGCCTAAGAGAAGGCTGTGAATACTTCTAAGAAGCCGTAGGGTCCTTGTACTAAGCCCAAGAGGAGGCGGGGTTTGCTTTTAGGAAGCCTGTGGGTCCTTGTACGATGCCCAAGAGGAGGCTGATGCTTTTAAGAAGCCCGTGGGTCCCCAAACCCTAAGGCAAGCTATTCACAAGGAATAGATCAAGTCAGGAAAGTTCGAGAATTTGGAAGAAACTCAAAGATGCCATTCACGGAGAATACATTCATCTCTGGGAGTAGAGTTTCTTGACAATTCCTAATGAGGACAGCCGAAGAGAAGACTGTATCTGGTGATCCTATTGGGGATCTAGTTGTCTATTTCTACGAATAAACGAAACGGCGTCACCTAGTTCTAGACGTAGTTGCCGGGGAAACTCTAAATATCTATACTATTATTACACAGTTGATATGAGTTTATGAAAGAAGACTTACAGCGAAACAGCCCCCACAATACAGTTATATATATATGAGTTTATGAAAGGAGACTTACAGTGAAACAACCCCACAATACAATTATATACATATGAAAGCGGTAAATGAAAGCGGGTAAACACTTACTCGGTTGTAGAGCTTCCATGCTGTTTGGTTAGTTGTTCAACAAAGAAAGATTGAAAACAACAGTATATTTCAAAATCAAAGGAGAAAGTGCTTTGAAAAAGAAAGATTTGGGGCTTACAGCTCAAGGAGAGGCCCAGAGTTTTATCAGTGAGCGCACTGTTTGAATTTGTACAGAGGGACTTATACAAGTGACTGTGGCCCAAAAAGATTTTCTGTACAAAGGGATTTGGGTCTTACACTCTCTCAAGAGGCCCAAAAGGTTTTAAAGAAAAAGTGTGGGGCTTATAACACGAGGGTAGGCCCAGTTAACTTTTCGTTTAAAAATGGCGATCGCGCCGAGGTTTTCTTTTAACATAGAGGGACTTATACAATAAGTGAGGCCCAAAATGGTTTTAGTTAAAAGGGGGGTTGGGTCTTACACTCTAATAGAGGCCGAAAATTTTTGAATGGGTCTTATAGCTCGAGGAGTGGCCCAAGGTTATTTTTCAAAAGGCGACGATCGCGCCACTTGTTTTTGACGGTATCGGGACTTATACAATACTGAGGCCCAAAAATGATTGGTCAAAAAAGGATTGGGTCTTACACTCTATTAGAGGCCCAAAAAGTTTTGAATGGGTCTTATAGCTCGAAGAGAGGCCCAAAGTTTGTTTTTCAACGGATGATGATCGCGTCGAACTTTTTGAAATACAACGGGACTTATACCATAAGTGAGGCCCAAAATGGATTGTATTTACAAAGGATTGGGTCTTACACTCTATTAGAGGCCCAAAAGTTTGAAAAAGTTTGATGAGGGTTGAATTAATCAAAAACCCTAATTTCATTTTTTAAAGAGCATTTTTCAAAGAAAAATCAAGTAAAAAATGAAAAAAAATATCAAATAAAATCATTAATCATGTTATAAACAGTGATTAAGGTTTATGAAAAAGTATTTTATCCACATGAATATTTAAAATCATTTTGGTTTTAAAAATCAAGAAAAAGAAATCATTTTAAAAGCATTTAAAACAATATTTTTGAATATATTAAAAATATATCAAATAATAATATTTTTTGTGATTTTTTGGTGGATTAAAATATTATGGAGTATGAATAAAAAATGTGTAAAACAGATTTGGAAAATGATAACTTTTGCTATGTGAAAGAATTGGTTGAGTTTTGAAGATAAACTAAGAAAAAGAGGAAAGATGTCACAACATCTCATTCGACATCTTTCATGAGTTTTCAACATCTTTTTTATCAAACTTCCAACACCCATAACTTTCTCAAATCTCAATCGTTTGAGACAAAATTTATATGCATCTGGCCCAGAATTTCACAAGGAATCTAATGGTGGTGGTAGTTTTTTCAGAACACACTCCCTCCTCAAAACCCGATAGTGGTTTTGAAAAGGACCTATAATTGCATTTTCTGTGCTACACTTTGATATAGGCATGGATTACATGGTGAATTAGCCCAAACACAACATATACAACATGTATGAGATGTGTATGATCAGTGGACTTCAAAGCAATGCATGATTTCAAGGATTCCAAGTTGTGATGCTTACCTCTTTTTGAGCTTTTTGGAGTTTTTGTGCAATCTATCAAGCCTCTTGTTCCAGAAATGATTTGATGTTTTAGACACACTCAAATGATCCCTTAGAAGCTTTTAGGATGATTGGAATCAACTGGTATCTGCAAAAACACAAACTTTCTCTTTCTTGCAAAAGGGGTTAAAAGTGACCAAAATAGCAACTCTCTCAAATGGTGTTCCAGATGTTGGGAACCATTTGGGACAGTTCAAGGATGATATTTGGAGTGTGTTTGAGGTTTTATCTGGTTTGGAAAGTGACTGAATCAAGACATGGCTTGAAAAATGCAAAAAAGTGCCATTTTGAGGTTTTGAGAAGTGACTTTGTGATTTTGTGATTACATGTCACTTGTGATAGTTTGCACAGCTTACATATGATATATATGAGGTGTGTGTGATTAGTTTGAGTGGAATTGCTCTCTAACTCAAAAACTCAGAATTACTTGCTTTGGAAGGCAAATTTGAGGTGAAATAAGAGATTTTGAGGAAAGCATCTGTTTGATGGCTTTGGTGTACTCAAACTGAACACAAATGAGCTCTATTTATAGTAGAGCAAGTTTGTTTTCGCAGCAATAGTGAATGGTGGCTGCAGCAGAGGTTTGGCCAATGTTGTCCAATGAAAATCCAAGTCTCCTCTAGCCATTGACTAGAGGTTAGAGCACAAAGCTTTGGTTCCCTACTTGTTGGAGGAATCTTGACTGAATTCAGTTGCAAATGTGTCAGTCCATGCCACCTCTAAGTATCTATTAAATGCTCCAATCCAAAATTGGAGTCTTGTCCCTCTTTTAGGGATTTTTAGGAATAACATGCTACTTCTTGTTCCAAGGACTTTGGTGGCTTGGCTCAGTGATTGTCCCCTTTAGATTTGATCCTCAGATGTGTCCAAGATGATGACAAGGCTTGAAAATTCGTGTGGCACAAGAAATGTGCAAATCTGTCCCATGAAAAATTCAGCTGCAGCAAGCCTTTTTGTAAAATCCATAACTCCCTGCTCGAGTATGCTACATGGACGTTCTAGGACTTTCTGGAAAGCTGAGATGATGTACTTCAACTTTGATGTTCAAGGTTTGGCTTGAATCAACTTGGATCATGAAGAAAAACATCCTTGAAGTTGGGACATTCTTGCTGGAAAAATATTAGTGATGTCCTATGCAATGTTGGAACATCAGACATTAAGAACATTAATAAATCCAAATTTCAATCACTTGTATCTTTTAATCCACTATGATATTTTGAGTTGAAGTGAATTGCCTCTTTGATGCTTGTCTTGCATGGTGACAAAGTTTGAAAATTAGGCGACACAAGAAAAGTGCGCAAAATCTGTCCTAAAAAATCAGCTCGAGCAAGGCATGTTGTGAGGTTCATAACTCCTTGCTCAAGTTGAATTAATGGGAGTTATTATACATTTTGGAAAGCCCTAATGACATACTTTAACTTTGATGTTTGACTTTGGTCTTGGTTCAGCTTGCAAAGTCATCAAAAATGGTCTTGAACTTGTGTAGTCAAATCTGTCCTAAAAGCTGTCATGAAAATTCTGCTTTATCAATGCTTCTTGCAAAAATCATATCTCCTTGCTCGAGTATGCTACAAGGACGTTCTATAACTTTCTGGAAAGCTGAGACAACGTACTTCAACTTTCATGTTTGACTCCAGACCTGGTTCAACTTGGATCATGGAGAAAAACGTCCTTGAAGTTGGGGCATTCTTGCTGAAAAAATATTAATGATGTCCCTATGCAATGTCAGAACATTGGACATTAAGAATTCCCAACTTTGATCACTTATATCTTTCAATCCTTATCATATTTTGAGTTGATTCCCTCTACAATGTTGAAGTATCAAATACCCTCTTTAAAAGTAGCTCTTACTCAAAATCAATGGATGCTTGGATTAATAGTTACAACCTTGAAAAGTTGTGCACTTGAACATGATTTTAACTTAGAAAAAATTTCTAAGTTTCTTTCAATTTGATCAATTTTGCAATTTTGCAATTTTGCGTGATTTCTTGATTTAAATTTGATCAAATTAAATCATCCATCATATTTTCTTGAGTAATTGCTTGTGAAGGTCAAAGTTGGCCAAAAGTCAAACTTTGACTTTCTGCGTCAGTTGACTTTGTATTAGATGAACTTGAGGCTTGATCCACTTGAAATGTTGCACTCTTGTGCTTAATTCTTGATGTGGGAGTCCTGTTGATCCTTTGTGGATGTTTAAGAGGTTAGACAAGTTGAAGATCATGTCATTCCTTGATTGATCATTTGTCTAAAGGCTCTGAGAGGGCTTAAAACCCTAATTTTGATTGTAGTGGATGCTCAACAATTCCTTGAGGAGATTGATGAGGCAAAGAGGTAGATCCATATTGTGATGATAATTTGCACAATGATGGGAATCTTAGTGGTCAAAATTTGGGGTATGTCACCTCCAATATCAGCTATGTTAGTAACAGTTGGTGATGGTACTATAGGCTTTCCTCCCACAAATGCGGTGATGACATATTTCCAAGGTACCGTCTTAGTGCTTTCATATGGAAAATGGTGTTGGAACATGGAAAATGATGGGGCCTTCTGACCTTGCAGGCACTGGAACTTTGACTGGTGCAGGAACAGGTATTTGAATTGGTGTTCGTACAGGTATCGGAATTGATATCTGAATGGGAGTCCGTGCAGGCCTCGAAACTGGTATTTGAATGGGTGCTTGTGTAGGCCTTGGAACCGGCATTTGAACGGGTGTTGGTGCAGTCCTTGGAACTGGTATTTGAATAGGTGCTTGCGTAGGCCTCGGAACCGGTATTTGAATGGGAGTCGTAACTCCCCTTTTCTGGTACGGAATCTCAGAAGGTACATGCCCTTGAGATTCTAAGGCAGCCACCTCATTCATACTCCTTAGGTACCCAATCTGTACTATCCCTTGGTCCATTAATTGTTGGAGGACCCTCTTCATCTTCTTACAACTATTAGGATCAAACAAGCAATCCTTGCAGTCACCGTGCAGCTTTTCAAACTCCTCGTACCCAATTAATACTTCCCTCACTTTCGTCATAGGGGTCTTTACTTGGTCTACCCCTTTGATTCGGACATCCTCTCCCAGTTCCTCAATGGAGTTGACGGTTGGCCCAGCATGCCCTGGAAAAGGATTATCTCCTACATTTGGATTGTCATGAGTGAAGTTGATAACCTTCTGATCCAGCAGATCTTGCACCCTAAACTTGAAGCATAAACACTTTTCAGTCGTATGCCCCGGCGATCCAGCATGATAATCACATCTATCATTAGCGTCATACCCTCGAGGAAGAGGTGCAGGAGGGGGCCCTAACGGCTTGATTTCTACCTATCCTTTTTGGATTAGCATTGGCAGGATCTGAGTATATGTGGTGGGTATAGGGTCAAAGTCCTTCCAAGGCCTCCTTTGTTCCCTTTGAGGGTATTTCTGTTGTTGTTGATTTTGCGGAGGTGGTGCCCTTGGTTGTTGGATTTAGAGCATGGGAGACGCTTGATTAGAGGTTGTAGCCGCCACATAAGGGTTATAAGGTACTTGAGTATACCTATCAGCAGAAATGGCGTTGGCCTCTCCTTTCTTTGAGTTGTTTCCCGCGTACCTTTTGTTGTTATGTTGACTGGAAGATGACTTTCCAATCTTTCCGCATTTTAATCCATTCTCGATCCTTTCCCCAATGATAACTAAATCCGCAAATCCAGTTGAGACAGACCCAATCATCTTTTTGTAATATAGCCCTTATAATGTTCCCATAAACATATCTACCAGCTCACTTTCCAGCAATAGAGGTTGCACATGAGAGGCTAGTTCCCTCCATCTCTGGGCATATTCCTTAAAAGACTCATTCCCTTTTTGAGACATGTTTTGTAGTTGCATACGATTAGGTGCCATGCCCACATTGTATTTGTACTGCTTTAGAAAGGCGCTTGCAAGGTCTTCCCAAGTCTTAATGTGAGTCCTCTTCAATTGCATATACCAGTCCAAGGACGCCCCACTAAGGCTGTCTTGGAAAGTGTGTATCATCAGCTTCTCGTTAGTAGCATGGGAACCCATCTTTTGGGCGAACATCCGGATGTGGTTTTTAGGACAACTAACCCCTTTATAATTCTCGAAGTCAGGTGCCTTAAACTTGGGAGGTATGACCACATCGGGTACCAGACACATTTCCAAGGCATCAAGCCCTATGACATTGAATTCTTCCACCGTCCTCAATCGCTCTTCAATTATTTTATACTTGTCATCAGCCCTTCTTCCTTCAACGGTAGCTAATTTTGTCTCACGAGCCACCTGTCTTGAATCTTCCTCACCATATTGGAGGTTCCAGTCATCAGAGACTTCACGAGCAACAGGTATCTGTATAGGTCGTGATTCTCCATTAGGCTTAGGTGGAGGAACAGACCCTCCAGGAGGCTGAGTGCTAGTCTTCCCTTTACCAGCCTCCAATGCTTCACGTTCCAAGTCAGCCACAAATCCCAAGAGAGGATTATTATCTTCATACTGAGGATGAGGGGTACGGACACTCCTACTTGCTAGCCTCGGTGTCTCTTGCTATCAAATTTTGAATAGCTTGAGTAAGTTGGTCAATTTTGTCCTTCATTTCCTCCACATTCCCTTTGACAGCATCCACATCTCCCCTTAGAGTAGCTTGGTTCTGTTCCAATTGTTCCATAGCTTTCTTTTGGTGGGCGCGGGTGTAGGGTCGAGACGTCAGATTGTTTTAGTGATTCTGAGAGAAGATATTGAGAAAATGATTTCCATTTGATGTTTTTTCTTTTTATTTAAAATTTTATGTTTCTATGCATGCATGAATGTATGAGTATGCAGAAATTATTTTTGTTATAGGAATCTTAAACCTTTATTTATTGAGAGCAAAGCCAAGAATAATGGAAATTCCAATACTTTTATTAATTGCAAAAAGAAAGTGCAAGGGTCAAAGCCCTATTCATTACATAAAGAAACCAAACTAAGGGTAAACCCTTAAATTATTCATAACCGAAAGATAAATAAATTAACAAAAGAACCTATTACATAGAAAAACTAAATCCGCCTCCTAATCCTTGCCCTAAACTCCTCTACCATTTCATGACAAAGCCTAAGAAAATCTGTGATCTCTTCTTTGGGCTTGAAGATGTCTGCCATGTACTCTGCCGCTTTTAAGCTTCGAGGGATCTCATGAATTAGATCGTTGGATAGTATAACCAACTTCTGATATCTTTCTCGATAATACGCCTCTTCTCTTTGTAACTCTGCCATAATCTTCCTGTCCTCCTCAGTGGTACGCTCTAATTGTTGATTATGTTCCTCGACATAGGTGCCTCACTCCTTAAGTTCTTCGTAAGATTCCTCAAGCTCCTTGTATAGTCTTCTAAGCTCTCGGTTCTCCTCCTGAGTTTCCCTCTATCCTTCTGGCCTTAAGGCAAGAAGTTCTTCGGCAGATCTTATCCGTAACGTTGCATCCAAGGCTCGCCTTTTGCTCTCGAGAAGAGCGTTGGCCAAGTTCTGGACTTCAGCCAATAGGTTTTGGATGCGCCTTTCACATCCCTCCTTGAGCTCCCTTTGCATAGATGTTAGCTATATGTCCTTCTATTAGTCTCTTTGACGCCAGGCTCTATCTAACTACTCCTTATGGTCCTTGAGACTTGAACTTAAGGCTTGAAGGTCAGCGTAAGCTCGTTCCTTCTTCTCTTCCTCCATTTGGGCTATCCCTTCATTAATCCTTGACTGCTCAAAAGCTTCAATGAGGCTCCTTCTCAATTGACCGCTTTCTCCTGTGGCCTGGTAGAATTTACCCTCCCACTCTTCTTTTTCCTTCTCCAATTATAAGACAGTTTCTTTGAGCTTCTCTACCTCCTCCATGGAAATCATAGTAGGAGCTTTTGGTTCAGTGGGGTATTGTAAAGTGAAAGGTAACTTTACTATTTGCACTCTTTCTTCATCCATTGGTCATAGGGTACCTTGGATTCCTCCCTCGGTCTCTTGAGACTACCTTTCCCCTTAATACAATGTCTCCATGCCTGATTAATTTCCACGACCGTGGAATGATCCTTGGTTAACTTACCTTGCAGAATAAAACCCTTAAGTAGTTTATCTTCACATTTGTATGTTAAGGGGTGCCCCAACTGCCTCATGGCTAAAATAGGGTTATAGTTAATGCACCCTCTCGATCCAATTAAAGGCACATTAAAATAATTCCCACAGCTTAAGATCAAGTCTTCACGCTTGAGGACGTTTGGGAACCACATGATATTGGTATCGACGAGGGAGACTAAGTGTTGGGACCACGCACACTTGTTCATTCGCCCAAGGTCATCTATACCCTTTTCTAAGTGTGAACTGAGCCATTTATATAGTAAGGGGTGCAACATATCATAGCTCTATTCTTTCTTTCGTGTCTTTGGTGGAGGGTATGATAGACATCTGCTAAGAGAGCCGTTGTAGGATCTTGTTCGTCGATGGTTGTAGCCAAGAACATATTGATGGTAACTATATCCACAAAATCTTTCGCGCTCGGGAACAAGATCAAACCAAAGATGAGGAGTACCATAATATTATCCACCATTTTCCAATCATTATTAACGGCATAATCACTGGCTTTTCTTTCCCAAAAACTCTTTGAGAAGCCATGAAAACCTTCGTGAAACCTCATATTGTTCTTCAAGATATCTTCACGGATGTGAAAATATCCAGCAATTTCCCCTAGTGAAGGGAAATATCCTATCTCCATGAATGGTACCTTTATTGCTATAGGGAAATCCAAAATCTTACGGAATTCTTCAAGAGTGGGAGCCATTTGGAAATTCTGAAACTGGAAGCATCTTAACTCGGTGTCATAGAACTGAGCTAGTGCTGTTAACCCTTCTTCTCGAACAGGAATTATTACAAGGTCCAAGATCTTCCCATAATTTCGGGTAATAGACTTCCTTCTTCCATCAGGCAACCCCATGGCATAAATTTTTAACCCTTCAATATCAGATGTCCTTACACTAATTGGAATAGTCTTTCTTTTCCCGGAGTCAATTTCCTTTCTTTGCTCTCTTTTTTTTTTTTTTTTTTTTAAATTTAAGATTCCTGTGATGCAAAAAAAAAAAAAAAATTCACGAACATGATGAATGAATATTTTAATTAAATATTTTTATTTGGTTAAGGTAGGGTGATATGTAAGCATGACCTTAACTAGGTAGGCTCCCTACAATAAGTATATATCTAAGTTTTATTTACCCAATCCCCTCACATGTAAGATATATAGTTTTGGACAGCATAACGACCCTAGAATTTACGGACTATACCCTTGTTTTACGATAAGAAGGATCAAGCCTTCCTACGGTAAACCTTTGGGATAAGTCTCATCTAGGAAGACCCTAGTAACGATACTTGAGGGTTGAATACTTAGGATCACCATGAGTTGATAGGTTTTTCTAAAGGTCCTCAGAATCTTGAACCACATCCAAATCATCAACTACGTTAAGGGCTAGCCTCAACAGGAAGACAACTTTGGAGGGTCTATCTGTGTGGCATCAATTCATACTCGGGATGTTACATCCCTTCCATTAACATTTTCATTCCACGTCCTAACTTAGGGTATCTTCCAAGCTTGGGTTTTAGCTTCACACGTTACAATATCCCAATCCAATGCATGATGACAATATAATCAATATGAATAACAAATATAATAAATAAAAACAAAATAATTATAAAGTATATAATAATTATGAAAATATATAAAAAAACAGTAAACAACCAAGATAAACAAACAAGAACCCTAAAACCTAAGGCTAGGATGGACTCTCTTTTTAGGGAAGTATAAGAATTCCCCAGCAGAGTGCCAGCTGTCGCGGCCGGTAAAAATATCGAGTCGCCATCATATTTTTTTTAAGGAAAATAAATGATAAACCTAAATTCCTAATCCTAAAGGTAGAGATTCCTAAGGTTCGGGAGTCGGTTAAGCGAGGGGAAGGTGTTAGGCACCCCTCACTTCCATTGTACGCAATGCGATCCTCCTTAAATTCTAGGGTATGTTTGTTTTCTAAAAGAATGTTTGACTGTTTATTTTATTTTTAAATAATCCTATCATTATACAAAGAAGAAAAGTTAATCTAAGAGGGGACCCTAAGTTTTATTATTAATGTACTCGCTAGGGTTTACAACCCTATGCCTACGTACCTTCAATTATGAAGGATCAGAGTAACCGTAGTTCACCTCCCCTATTCCTACCCCTAATCCTAATCCCAATCCTAATTCATTGTTTATACTCTTGGATAAAGAGTTCTATCCCCAAAATCCCGATCCATTTATTTATACTCTCATAGGAAGAGTTTTATCCCTTAAATCCTAATTCCTTGGCCTATATTTATACTCTTGGAACCTAAGAGTTTTATCCTAAAATCCTTATCCCTTGACCTATATTTATACTCTTGGAACCTAAGAGTTTTATCCCAAATTGTTATTCCAATTATATCCCTAATGTCCCTTAGAATTTATCCCTTTATAAACCCATATATTTCATCCCTTAATATTCCAAATTTTTATCCCTTAGACATCCTTTTATATCCCTTGAATCCTTGATAATATCCCTTATCCAAAAATAATAAAGAAACTCCTTTAAATATGCAATTCTAACCCCAAAAATAATTTAATTTATTTAATAAAAATTATTATAATCCTCCTTAACCCATGAACCTATAATCAAACCCACCTTTTAAAATTAAATCCATGTTAATAACCCCTTTTATACATAATAGTAACAATATTCCAAATATTGTAAATACAAAATAATAATACCAATAGTTACGAACCTTTATTCCTAAATATCATGAAAAACTCATATTTTAAATCTCTAATATTTTAAGATTAAATCCCTAAAAATTTATAAAATTTAATAAATAAATTTTATAATGACACTATGTCAAAAATAGCAAAATTAAACCCAAAATTATAGAATTTTCTAAATTCAAATTACTCCCTAAATAATAGAATTTTAACCCAAAAAATTTAATTAGATTTAAATTTGATATTTTCATCCCCAAAACCATATTTAAATCTAATTTAAATAAAACCTAAAAATACAAATAAATCATCAACCAAATTTTAATAAATTCAAATCCCCAAATCATCCCCAAGAGAATCCAGAAATAAAATCCACTTATAAAAAAATTATTCCTACTTAAAAAAAATAATAAACAAATCATTTTAAATAAAAAACCAATATTGAAAATCCCAAACCCTATATAAAAATCTAAAATAAACCATAAAATTCCTAATTATATTTCCCCTAACAATAATAACCCTAAAATTCTATTTTATAAATCCTAATTAAACATTTAATCCCTAAATAACAATTAAATTATGGAAATAATTTAATTAAATTAAACTAAAACCCCAGGGGGTGTAATTTAATGTTTAAGCCAATTGGGCTTGGTGATGGAGGGTGTGGATAGCCATCTGGGTGCAAGGCCCATCAGTTAATATCCAAAAATCCTAAAAGAGCTCAGCAAGGAGAGAGTCAACGGTTGACTCTCTCTGGAGCATTTGATAATGATCAGACGATCATCATTCTAATTGATACCCACCATTTGATCATAAGGTAAGCGCAAAGAACGATTTGGATGAGAAGTCAGATAGGATAACATGGTACGTGTACACCCACAAAATTGGTCAAAGCCACCTAAACGTGTGGCTAACGAAGGGCCACGCGTCCTATCCCAAATGTCCTGAAGGGAGAGTACTTAAGGGAAGCCCCCTTCAGGTTTCCTCATTTCTCCCTTTCGTTTCTCTCTCTCTAAACTTCTCCCTTTCTCTCTAACTTCTAAACCCTCTCGCCTCTCTCTACTTGTCCCCTCGCCGGTGGGCCTCCAGCCACCATGCGCAACCCCCTAAACCACCATCCCACCCAAGTTTCCGATTGAACTTCAACTGGAACCTTCATACTACATGAACCCTAACCCCACCCAACCCAGAATTAACCCAGTTCTTTAGGGTTCGTGAAGAACCCTAAGAACCCTAACCCTAAACTTTATCCCACGCCAAAAACCCCAAGAACCCTAACTGGGTTCTATGAACCCTAACCCTGGTCGCCTGAACCCTAACCCTAATACCTTAGAACCCTAACCCTAGAAAAAATATCCAAAAATCCTAAAAACTTTAAACACGCAACATTCAATAATCCAATATGCGAAAGCTTAGTGATTTATGTTTACCTCCTCTGCCGTGTCCAATATTAAGCTGCTTTCCTTCCCTTCCTCTTTTTTATTTCCTGACTTTTTTACTAATCTTTTCTCTGTTATGTTTGCAGGTGGCTTAGCTCAAGGGATTTAGGGTTCTAATGATGAACCCTGACCCTCTGTTCGTAAGAGCTCTAGGTGATGGTTGGGGAATCACGGCTGCGGAAATCTCCAAGGGTCCCCTTCTTCTGAATTCATCTTTAGTTTATATAGGATTCAAAATTAGGTCATAGATATTAATTAGGTTTAGATTTAGTTAGGAAATTCTCGATTTGATTCATGTATTTTCTGAGAGATTTGATTTGATTTCATTTTAGAATTAGGGTTTGATGTATATTGTAATTGATCATGAAGGCTGGATCAGATCCTGTAGAAGTGGGCCACCAAGTACGTCTGAGATGCTTGGCTTATGGAGAGGAGGAGGGGGTGTACCTGCAAGGTACTCCGACGCTCAAATAGGAAAGGGTCAGAGAAAAGGGGCAAGTACAAAGTATTAGTTCGTAGGGTGAATATTGGATACCTGGCCCTCTCAAGCGAGAGGGTTTATATAGAGCCCCCAGCGCGTGGCCAACGATCCTATTTTCGGGGCGAAATAACCGTTTTCCCGAAGAATAGGTAACTGCCCAAACTAGCCGTTATGTCGGGCAGGGTGCCCGAAACTAGCCGTTATGTCGGGCATAAGCGTAGTTTCGGGCACATGCCCTCATCTGTTCAGGGAGTAGAGAAGACGTGCGTAACGGGCAGCATTTTCGGGGAGGAGCGATGCAGTCCCTGCCTGGTTGGAGGGGTAGAAAGGTAACTTTTGCCCGTTTGTGGATTGGACTTAGGCAATTGGGCCGTTCTGGAGCAGAAGTGGATTGGGCCATGCCTGGCCACTGGTGCAGTCCAGAACAGGAGCCCCCAAGTCGTTGCTCCCGAGCATGGGGGTGATGACTTAAGGACAGCTCGTTGCTCCGAGCATGGGGAAGGGTCTCATGGTGCTCGTGATCCTTGGTGTATGTGGCATTCATGACCGTGACCGTGTTGCCCGTCGTGCGGGAAGACTAACGGTTAGTCAGAATTGGAAACGTTAGGGCGCTACGTGTGCCTAGAGCTCCGTGTAGCAGTTACTAGGCAATGATGGCTGGTTAATAGCCATCATGACCTACGAGCGCGTGTCACCGCACGTGCCCCTCTGTATAAAAGGGGGAAACTTGTTCCATTTTGAACTTTTCGCTCTGATTTCTCTTCGTCTTCTTCAGAATTCCTACCCGTCACCGTCGTCTGTCATTCCGGCCACCGCATCAACTTCCGGGGAACCGTTTATAATCTTCGATGTTAGGGCTTAGGCCGAGGACATCGTCCTCAGCCCTTTGCGCGCCCTTTCACTTGAATAGCGGTGGAAGGGTGGATTTGATCTATTGTCGAATTCACCTTTTTCTCTGCTTTTCAGGTGATCGATATGGCGACGGGGCCAGATGGAGAAATTATCCTGGACTCGTCCGAGGAAGAAGCGAGTTCCTCAGACAACAGTAGTTCGACTACTTCAAGTATCCCCAGCGAGGTCGGGGAAGAAGAGGAAAGGGAAGATATGGAAGAGGATGTCGATGACGATTTCGCGGAGGAGTGAGAGGTGGCTGAACCAGCCGAGCACGGGTCCACCTTTGCCACGTACCTAGGGGATGTTTTTACGGAAGTCGGACCAGAATGGGAGTGGAAGGTGCACTTTCCCTCCGAAGATGACCGGGTCTACACGGATTTTGGGGATCGCTTCACTATGTACTAATATGCCTTCAAAGAGCTGGGATTGAGATTGTCGTTCACTGATTTTCAGCAATCAGTGTTTGTGCACTTGAAGTTGCCCCCCACGCAGCTGTACCCAAACTTATTGGCCTTCATACGGGCATTTGAGCTGACCTGTGATTTCTTGAAGATTGGGGATACTCTTCCCTTGTTCTTCACAGTCTTCCACGTTCAACGGCAGCTATCAGGGAGGAAGTACGGTTGGGTCTCATTGAAGCAGCCTCGCAAGCTATTTAAGCCTTTCTCTGAGTCGATATGGACGTTTAAGGAGAGGTATTACATCATTAATTCCGTATCGGAATCTGCCTAGGACAGCCCTTATCTCTGGGAGATCGAGGTCGATGAGGAGGGAAACGAGCTGCGTGACGAGGCTGGGAAGTTCATCGGGGAGAGAGTATACAAGTTCCCCATCCACTGGGAACCTGGCCATTTCACCAAGAAGCCCGGCGATTACGATCTTCAGCCGAACGAGTTAGACGGGCAAGACGCCGCTGCGTACGAGACGCTGGTGAAGTACGTTAACTCCTTCTTGCTCGCTGAATGCTGGACGAAGAAGGGTGACCCGATCTTCGAGGAGGACGGTATTCAGAGGGTTGAATACAACTTTATTAATACCAAGACACTCCTGGAGTGCAAGACTCCTGCGGAAGCCCAGGAGCTACTCGGTAGTCTTAGTTATTTTGATTTGCCCGAACTGTTTTCTTTTCTCGTATCTAACATGCTTGTATTCTGTTTGTGCAGGTGAGATGCCTCAGGCTCATGAGAGGGTGGTGAATAATGCTCTTGCAAGGAACAAGGCCGAAACGGTTCCGCTGAAGTCTCGATTTTCCAATGCGCGTGCTCCCACTCCTGCTCAGTCTGCTGCGGGGACCTCTTCTCACACTCCTGCTCCCCAGGGATCTCCCCTGCCTTTGACCCTACGAACCAAGCGGCCGAGGGCCAACGACGTCGTGGATCTCAGCCGGGGTCCAGAGAAAGGAAGGTTCGAGCTTCCTCCTTACATACTTGATAGAAGATACTTTGAGGGGAATTCCCTGATCGTGCCGCGAGCAGAATCTCTTCGGCTGGAAAGCATGGACCGTCCGAGCAAGAGGGTGTTGATGGCCCAAGATGCTTCTGCACTGGTCAGAGTTCTGGAAATGGCGGCCATATACGCTGAAGGGGACTCTGCAACTGAGTCTGAGCTCAAGGCTGCTCGGGCTACCATGGCATCTCTCATGAAAGAGGTGAAGAGTGCTGACGATGCCCGAAAGATGGCTGACGAGGAGGTGGCCAGGCTGAAGAAGGAGAATTTTATGCTGGCGGTGGAGAAAAAGGAAGCTGAGGAGCTGGTCCAGTAGCTGAGGGTGGTCAATGCCCCAGGCGAAGATGAACCCGAGGATGTGAAGAAACTGAAGACAAGGTCCGAGCTAGTTGCCCGTATGTTGGCGGCCGAGGATGATAGTATCGTCATTGCGGACGAATCCTTCAAGAATGTCGTGTCTCAACTGCGGGTGGTGAACCACGGACTTGAAATTTCTACTGAGGGTACTCATTATCTAGCGCATGTTGAAGATGGCCGGATCGCTATGCCTGACGCCCATCTTGAAGAGAATGCCGAGGATCAGCCCGCGGAGAACCAGGAGCCTCAGCCCGAGCCCGCCGCCCAGCTGGATGAGTGAGGGGTTTTCTTTATGTTGTTGTAATTTGTCCGGCCTGCGTGCCGTGTATTTGTTGTAACCTATTTTGGGGGCATGGCCCCCGTCTATGTAATTCATTACAATCATGGCCCCAGTGGCCATTTATCATACTTAAGTTATATGTCCGATCTTGGTGGCCGGTTCTGTTATTTGCATGGTTTTACTTGCTTTTATTTTCTGCTAAGTGTTGTACTCATGCTCGTTGTGAATGTATGTCTTCCCGTGATAGGGAGTATTTGACTTATGTGAAGTTTCAGGGGATTGCTCGTTGTAGATGTGTTCGACAGTGAGGGGTACTGGTCGAACGACCGTGGAATATCCTGGCGGAGGTGCGGAGCTCAGGTCGCGTTTGAGGCCAGAGTTCGTGGCGTGAACGTCCCATCGCGACCTGGGGTTCTGCCAGTCATGGTACTTTGACGGCGACGATGCTCGATCGAGGACCGCTGTCGGGCAGTTACACGGCCCGTTACTGAGCGGGGTTCTGCTTTATTAGTATGCGACGCTTGTACCTAGGCGTGCATAGTGGTCGGTAGCTGACGTTCGTCATCGTGACGGGTCGAATCGAGAATTAGCTATAGTATTGTTTTATTTTTTCGGCGTTCCATGGTCGAGCAAGTTCTCCCTCGTTGAGATGTTCTTGGTAATAGGCCCCATTCTCCGTTTTTACTCGGACACGATAGGGTCCTTCCCAGTTGGCGGCTAGTTTGCCCTCACGAGAGTCTTTGTGGTTTCTCCTTAGAACAAGGATTCCCATGTCGAACTATCGTCGTATCACCTTGGCGTTGTGCATGATGGTAATTTTTTATTTTAGTGAGGCTTCGCGGAGGGCTGTCCCAGTTCGGATTTCCTCGACGAGTTCGAGTTCTTCTCTTAATGATTTGTCGTTCATCTCCTCGTCTAGGGGTGACTCTATCCACCTGGAGGGTACGTAAACTTCGACGGGGATTACCGCCTTGGTCCCATATGCTAGACGGAAAGGTGTTTCCCCGGTTATAGAGTATGGAGTTGTGTGGTATGCCCACAACACACTGTGCAGTTCCTCGACCCAAGCCTTCTTTATTTTGTCCAGCCTTTGTTTGAGGCCTCGAAGGATGACTCGGTTAGCTGCTTCAGCCTGCCCGTTTATTTGAGGGTGCTCGACGGATGCGAAGGCTGCTTCGTGCCCAATTGGGCGACGAAGTCCTGGAACTTCCTGTCCGTGAATTGTGTCCCATTGTCCGTCACTATCGCTTGGGGGATCCCAAAACACGCGAGGATGTTTTGTTTGTAGAAGCGTACTATATTGTGGGCAGTTATTTTGGCCAGAGCCTCTGCTTCTATCCATTTTGTGAAGTAATCTACGCCTACTATTAGGTATTTGTTCTGATTTGATCCTACTACGAAGGGTCCTAGGATGTCCAGGCCCCACCAGGAAAATGGCCACGGGGAGGACATATCCTTGAGCTCGTTAGGTGGAGCCAGGTGCATGTCCCTATGCCGTTGGCATTTATCGCATCTCTTTACGTGTTCTTTAGCGTCGTGCTGCATGGTCGGCCAGTAATATCCCGCTCAGAGGGCTTTTTAGGCAAGGGACCTTCCACCGAGGTGTTGGGCGTTAATACCTTCGTGGATTTCACGCAAGATGTGAGCGACCATTTCTTCCTCGACGCATTTGAGCAGTGGGACAGAAAATCCTCGTCGGTAGAGTTTATCTTTGACCAGGACATACGAGCAGGCTCTTCTCCTGACCACGCTGGCCTCCTTGGGGTCGGACGGGAGTTCGTCCTTGGCGAGGTAGTTGTAAACGGGGGTCATCCAACAATGGTTGTCGCTGATCACCTGTACGTCGAGGGTTGAGGAAGCCCTCTTGATACTAGGTCGAGGAAGTACCTCCTGTATGACGGACTTGTTGCCGCCTTTCTTCTTCGTGCTGGCCAGTTTGGACATAACATCTGCTCGCACGTTATGTTCGCGGGGAACGTGTTTCACTTCTACCGTTGCGAACTTCGCCATTTCCTTTTTGACCAGGGCTAAGTATTTGGTCAGGTTGTCGTTTTTGGCTTGATATTCTCCTCAGACCTGAAGGTCCACGAGTTGTGAGTCTGTACAAATGACGACTTCTTCTGCGCCTAGGTCCTCGGCTAGGCGCAATCCAGCGAGGAAGGCTTCACACTCAGCCTGGTTGTTAGAGGTTGGGAAGGACAGGGTGAGCGATACTTCAATGATGATTCCTTCGTTGCTTTCCAGTATGATGCCTGCGCCGCTCTCTACCGAGCTGGAGGCACCATCCATAAAAATGGTCCACTTGCGCGCTTCGCTCGCTGGGGGGTCTGCGAATGTCATTTCTGCGACGAAGTCGGCCAGAGCCTATGCTTTGAGGGCTTTCCTGCCTTCATACTGGATGTCAAATTCGGATAGTTCAAGCGACCATTTGAGCATTCGACCGACCATGTCTGGTCGTCCCAGCAGCTGCTTTATGGGTTGATCTGTTCGAACCACGATCGTGTGGGCCAGGAAGTAGTGTCTTAATCTTCTGGTTGCGTTGATGAGGGCCAGAGCCACTTTCTCTATCTGTTGATACCTTAACTCTGGTCCTTGCAGTGCTTTGCTCGTGAAATATATAGGCTTATGTCTGTCAGGAGTCTCGCGGATGAGAGCGGCGCTCACTGCTTCGGTTGCTACGGCGAGGTATAGGTACAAAGTTTCGCCATTGTCCGGGTGAGAGAGGACTGGTGGCTCTGAGAGCGCTCATTTCAGATGGAGAAGAGCCTTGTCACATTCCTCGATCCATTCGAACTCTGCCTCCTTGCGGAGGAGTTTGAAGAACGGTAGGGCGTGCTGGGCAGATTTGGCCACAAAATGAGATAGTGACGCGAGCATCCCGTTGAGGGACTGGATGGATTTATTTGACTTGGGCGTTGGAAACTCGGAGAAGGCTCGACACTTATTGGGATTGGCCTTGATTCCCCACTCTTTTAAATAAAAGCCGAGGAACTTTCCTGCCCGGACACCGAACATGCACTTCTCCGGGTTGAAACGCATTTTGTATTTTTTGGCCTGTTCGAAGACCTTCCTTAAATGGGCAGTGTGATCGGTTTCCTCGTGGGATTTTATGGTCATGTCGTCCATATAGACTTCGAGCATGTCGCCTATCTCTCCCCGGAAGACTTTGTTCATCATTCTTTGATAGGTCGCTCCGGCGTTCTTCAGGCCGAAGGGCATTACGTTGTAGTAATAATTGCCCGATTCGTTCATGAAGGCCGTGTATTTTTTGTCGGCCATCACCATTAGAATTTGATTATAGCCTGAGTAGGCGTCCATGAATGATAGAAGTTTAAAACCGGCAGAATTATCAACAAGTTTATCAATATTGGGGAGGGGATAGGCATCCTTCGGGCATGCCTTATTAAGATCGGTGTAGTCAATGCACATTCGCCATTTGCCATTAGATTTTTTCACAAGTACAACGTTGGATCGCCAAGTGGTGTACTTGGCCTCCGAAATAAATTTGGCCTTGAGGAGGTCCTTTACAGCTTTTTCTGCAGCCTCCGTTTTCTCTAGAGACTGCTTTCTCCTACGTTGTGCTACGGCCTTGACGGCCGGGTCAATTGTCAGTTGGTGGCAGGCAACGGACGGGTCTAAGCCGGGCATCTCGGCCGCTCACGAAGGCATGCTTTGAGATGCTTCCTCGCGATGTCGGGCAGGTCTGCTCCAATATTCACTCCCCGTTGAGGGTCGTCGCCGAACAAAACGAGCTCGAAGTTGCCATCCGGGATTGGGCGCATCGGATGGGAGCTGCTACTGGACGAGCCGGTTGAAGCTGTTCGGTCTTCCTGTTGGTCCTCCTTGGTGAAGCGGCTGTCGAGGTCGATGGAGTCGACCTGAGGTAGAGGTTTTGCTTCCTCGGAGCTGCTGGGTAAGGCTGGCTTGCTTGATACCTTTGGCTTGGATGCAATGGCGTTGAGCCCTTTTGTGGCTGCTTCGAAACACCGTCGTGCAACTTCGATGTTGCCATGGAGGGTGGCGACCATCCCTTTTGAAGTGTAATACTTCATCTTGAGGTGGACTGTTGAAGGCACAGCTACCAACTCGGCCAGAGTTGGTCTTCCAAATATGCACTGGTAAAGCGACGGGCAGTCAATTACCAGAAATTATACCTTGACTGATCTGGCCTTCTCAGCTGATCCGAAGGTTACGATCAGTTCGACGTATCCCCATTGCTTGGTCACTGATCCGTTGAATCCCTATAAATCAGACCCCACATAGGGGGTAAGGTGTGATTCGTCCAGCTGAAGTGTTGAAAACAGCTGGGAGTACATTATGTCGACCGAGCTGCCCTGGTCGACGAGGATTATGCGAACGTCGAAGTTCTCCATTCGGGAACAGACGAGCAAATGTATGCTCAAGTTTGGAGACCCCCCGAGGAGCTCTTCCCGATAGAAGGAGATGGGGATAGAGCCCTTCTGGGCCTGATCGAGCGTGGTCACCTTATTAGAGCTTGTGTTGATCAGATGCTCGAATTTTCGTTTCACGGAGTCCACCGTGACTTTGTTGAAACCCCTCTCCAGATATAACCATGGCGGAGGGAAACGTCTCCCACGGGCTGTGGGCCGCGTAATAACCAGGGGCGCTGAGCTCGTCTAGGACGTAGAAGTCCTCTGGTCGCGATATGGACATAGCGACCTGGATGTTGGCATTTTCCGAGGAGGGTACCTCTTCCTCTATTTTCTTGGACTCCTGGGCGTCCTGCCGAGGAGTGTCCTTCTTCTTCGTGAACTATTTCAGGTGGTCGTCCCTGATCAGTATCTAGATAGCATCCTTCAGATGGATGCAGTCTTCAGTAGTGTGGCCGTGACTCTTGTGGAAACAGAAGTACTTTGATTTGTCGGCGTTGGGTTTGGCAGACTGTTGTTTGGGGAAGCGGACCCCTACCTGCTTAAATTCTGAATTCGCACACTCGACAATATCTTCTCCCTGGAGACGGTCAGGGGTTATAGTCGTGGAATCGCCCGGAGGGCCTCTTGCTGTCGCGGGAGTCCCGAGGACGGTCCTCGCGCCTCCTTTCGCCTCGACGAGATGTTAAGGCTTCCTCGCCTCTGGAGGCCCGAACGTTCTCCTGATGGCGTGATGCTCACACGTTGCTGGTCCCAACCTTCTCTTCGTAATGAATGTACAATTGGGCTTTGAGGAGGTGGGCATCTAAGTTCCTCGGCGGTGCGAGGCCGACGGCTTTAGAAAACTCGGAGCCCGGGCAGAGTCCTTGCTCGAGAAGAAACTTTTTCATCTCGTCCGTTGTAGGGACCTGTACTACTTCTTTGTTGAACCTCTCGATATATGCACGGAGAGGTTCGTCCTTTCCTTGGATTATGGCTCCAAGAGAGGCCTCAGTCTTGGGGTGACGGCGAGAAGCTGTGAAATGCCGTGAGAACATTCTGCCCAGTTGCCTCCATGAGGTAATGGACTCTTCGGGCAGCTGCTTGTACCATGTCATCGTCCCTTTTCTAAGCGTGGTCAGAAATAGCCGGCATTTGATGGCTCCCCGTACGCCTCGGTAGTCCAATAGCGCATCGATGTTCTCGATGTGCTCGTTGGGGTCAGTAGTCCCATCGTATGTGCCCAGTGACGGGGGCTTCTCCTGGCCCTTAGGGAGATGGGTATCTAATATTTCCTGGGACAATGGGCCGAAAGGCTCATCGTTACTGCTGGAGCTGGTGAATGACGGGGACCGAAGGGTGCGTTCGTGCTGTCGGTTCCTTCGGGGAGAAGGTGAGTGGTTCCTTCGGGGAGAAGGTGAACGGTTCCTTCGGGGAGAAGGTGATCGGGCCCGGCCTTTAGACTTGGCAGGGGGTGACTGCTCGTTCCTTCGAGCCCTCTTGTGGTCGGGAGAGTACTGGTTACGCGGGGAAACCTGGTCACGCTTCTGAACGGCGCGAGGGTCAGGTTCTTGGCGCAGTCTTCGGTCGACATGTCTCCGGGGCTGGGGGCTCCTTGATCGTCGCTGGTTCCTCCTCAGAGGAGGGGATCTTGGCAGTTGGACTCTTCTAACGCCCCGATCCTTTCGTTCTGCTGCAGGATCAGGGTGTTGGTTTTGTTGATCGCCTCAAGGAGGGCTGCCACGGCGGGGTCGGCGTTGGGCAGAACAGGAATGGGCTAGATGTCTAGTGAAGGCTGATCGTCGTTGCGGTCAGCAGGGGTAGGGGAAGGAGAAGTTGTGGCCCCGTCCCTCAGAAAACGGGCATCTCGGAGAAGAGATGATGGGCCATCAACGTCAGTCTTGTTGACGGGGAGGACAGCGGTTTGGAGAGCACCTTTGGCGTGATCTTGAGAGGCCATGATGATGTTCTTGAAATTTACTTTGATCTTCGGTTTCCGGGGAAGAAAGATGGGAGAATAATGATTCCCACAGACGGCGCCACTGATCGTGAAGGCTGGATCAGATCCTGTAGAAGTGGGCCACAAAGTACGTCTGAGATGCTGGGCGTATGAAGAGGAGGAGGGGATGTACCTGCAAGGTACTCCGACGCTCAAGTAAGAAAGGGTCAGAGAAAAGGGGCAAGTACAAAGTATTAGTTCGTAGGGTGAATATTGGATACTTGACCCTCTCAAGAGAGAGGGTTTATATATAGCCCCCAGCGTGTGGCCAACGGTCCTATTTTCGGGGCGAAATAACCGTTTTCCCGAAGAATAGGTAACTGCCCAAACTAGCCGTTATGTCGGGCAGGGTGCCCGAAACTAGCCGTTATGTCGGGCATAAGCGTAGATTCGGGCACATGCCCTCAACTGTTCGGGGAGTAGAGAAGCCGTGCGTAACGGGCTGCATTTCTGGGGAGGAGCGATGCTGTCTCTGCCCGGTTGGAGGGGCGGAAAGGTAACTTTTGCCCGTTTGTGGATTGGACTTAGGCAATTGGGTCGTTCTGGAGCAGAAGTGGATTGGGCCATGCCTGGCCATTGGTCCAGTCCAGAACAGTAATTTTGGATCTGATTGTATTTTTTTAGGGTTTTTTAATTTGTACGAATTAGATTGTAAATTAATGAGATTGATGTTAATTGATTCTTATTTTGTCAACAAAAAAAAAAAAAATCTGATTTGATCTGCTTTTCAGTCCTCTGCGCGTCATTAGGGTTTGAAAGGGGGAAGAAGAAGGCCCCACTTTGGTCAACTATTTTGACCGTAAAACATAAATAAAATAAATAATAAAAAAAAATAATTTAATAACCCTAATATTAATAATATTGTTCTGGACTGGACCAATGGCAAGGCATGACCCAATCCACTTCTGCTCCAGAACAACCCAATTGCCTAAGTCCAATCCACAAACGGGTAAACGTTACCTTTCTGCCCCTCCAATCGGGCAGGGACTGTATCGCTCCTCCCCGGAAATGCTGCCCGTTACGCACGGCTTCTCTACTCCCCGAACAGATAAGGGCATGTGCCCGAAACTAAGCTTATGCCCGACATAACGGCTAGTTTCGGGCACCCTGCCCGACATAACGGCTAGTTTGGGCAGTTACCTATTCTTCGGGAAAACGGTTATTTCGCCCCGAAAATAGGACCGTTGGCCACACGCTGGGGGCTATATATAAACCCTCTCTCTTGAGAGGGTCAAGTATCCAATATTCACCCTACGAACTAATACTTTGTACTTGCCCCTTTTCTCTGACCCTTTCTTACTTGAGCGTCGGAGTACCTTGCAGGTACATCCCCTCCTCCTCTTCATACGCCCAGCATCTCAGACGTACTTTGTGGCCCACTTCTACAGGATCTGATCCAGCCTTCACGATCAGTGGCGCCGTCTGTGGGAATCATTATTCTCCCATCTTTCTTCCCCGGAAACCGAAGATCAAAGCAAATTTCAAGATCATCATCATGGCCTCTCAAGATCACGCCAAAGGTGCTCTCCAAACCGCTGTCCTCCCCGTCAACAAGACTGACGTTGACGGCCCATCATCTCTTCTCCGAGATGCCCATTTTTTGAGGGACGGGGCCACAACTTCTCCTTCCCCTACCCCTGCTGACCGCAACAACGATCAGCCTTCGCT
This sequence comes from Lathyrus tuberosus, assembly GCA_022829125.1. Classification (NCBI taxonomy): domain Eukaryota; kingdom Viridiplantae; phylum Streptophyta; class Magnoliopsida; order Fabales; family Fabaceae; genus Lathyrus; species Lathyrus tuberosus. The sequence continues at coordinate 868,353 of JALAZF010000409.1, read as the reverse complement.
GTACATCCAGTCCATTCCTGTTCCGCCCAACACCGACCCAGCCGTGGCGGCCCTCCTGGAGGTGATCAACAAAACCAACACCCTGATCCTGCAGCAGAACGAAAGGATCGGGGTGTTAGAAGAGTCCAACCGTCCAAGATCCCCTCCTCTGAGGAGGAACCATCGAGGATCAAGGAGCCCGCAGCCCCAGAGAGATGTCGACCGAAGACTGGGCCAAGAACCTGACCTCGCGCTGTCTGGAAGCGTGACCAGGTTTCGCCGTGTAACCAGCACTCTCCCGGCCACAAGAGGACTCGAAGGAACGAGCAGTCACCCCCAGCCAAGTCTAATGGTCGGGCCCGATCACCTTCTCCCTGAAGGAACCGCTCACCTTCTCCCCGAAGGAACCGACACCGCGAGCGTACCCTTCGGTCCCCGTCATTCACCAGCTCCAGCAGCGAAGATGAGCCTCGCGGCCCATCGTCCCAGGAAATCTAAGCTACCCGTCTCCCTAAGGTCCTGGAGAAGCCCCCGTCACTGGGCACATATCACGGGACTATTGATCCCGACGAGCACATCGAGAACATCGATGCGATATTGGACTACTGAGGCGTACGGGGCGCCATCAAATGCCGGCTATTTCTGACGACGCTCCGAAAAGGGGCGATGACATGGTACAAGCAGCTGCCCACAGAGTCCATTACCTCGTGGAGGCAACTAAGAAGAATGTTCTCACGGCATTTCACAACTTCTCTCCTTCACCCCAAGACTGAGGCCTCCCTTGGAGCCATAATCCAAGGAAAGGACGAACCTCTCCGCGCATATATCGGGAGGTTCAACAAAGAAGCAGAACAGGTCCCTACAACGGACGAGATGAAAAAGTTTCTGCTCGAGCAAGGACTCCGCCCGGGCTCTGAGTTTTCTAAAGCTGTCGGCCTCGCACCGCCGAGGAATCTAGATACCCTCCTCCTCAAAGCCCAATCGCACATTCAGTACGAAGAGAAGATTGCGGCCAACAACGTCCGAGCATCACGCCATCAGGAGAACGCTCGGGCCTCCAGAGGCGAGGAAGCCTCAACATCTCGTCGAGGAGAAAGGAGGCGCGAGGACCGTCCTCGGGACTCCCGCGACAGTAAGGGGCCCTCCGGGTGATTCCACAACTATACCTCCCTGACCGTCTCCAGGAAGAAGATACTGTCCGAGTGTGCGAATTTAGAATTCAAGCAGGTAGGGGTTTGCTTCCCCAAACAACTGCCGGCCAAACCCAACGCCGACAAATCGAAGTACTGCCGTTTCTATAAGAGTCACGGCCACACTACTGAAGACTGCATCCATCTGAAGGATGCTATCGAGATACTGATCAGGGACGGCCACCTGAAGCAGTTCGCGAAGAAGAAGGACACTCCTCGGCAGGACGCCCAGGAGTCTAAGAAAATAGAGGAAGAGGTACCCTCCTCCGAAGAAGCCAACATCCAGGTCGCTATGTCCATATCGCGACCAGAGGACTTCTACGTCCTGGCCGAGCTCAGCGCCCCAGCTTATTTCGCTGCCTACAGCCCGTGGGAGACGTTTCCCTCCGCCATGGTTATCTCTGGCGGGGGCTTCAACAAAGTCACGGTGGGCTCCGTGAAATGAAAATTCGATCATCTGATCAACACAAGCTCTAATAAGGTGACCACGCTCGATCAGGCCCAGAAGGGCTCTATTCCCATCTCCTTCTATTGGGAAGAGCTCCTCGGGGGGTCTCCAAACTCGAGCATACCTTTGCTCGTCAGAGCCCGAATGGCGAACTTCGACGTTCGCAAAATCCTCGTCGACCAGGGCAGCTCGGTCGACATTATGTACTCCCAGCTGTTTTCAACACTTCAGCTGGACGAATCACACCTTACCCCCTATGTGGGGTCTGATTTACTGGGATTCAACAGATCAGTGACCAAGCCATGGGGATACGTCGAACTGATTGTAACCTTCGGATCAGCTGAGATGGCCAGATCCGTCAAGGTACAATTTCTGGTAATCAACTACCCGTCACTTTACCAGTACATATTCGGAAGACCAACTCTGGCCGAGTTGGTAGCTGTGCCTTCAACAGTCCACCCAAGATGAAGTATTACACTTCAAAAGGGATGGTCGCCACCCTCCACGGTGACATCGAAGCTGCACGACGGTGTTTCAAAGCAGCCACATAGGGGCTCAATGCCATTGCATCCAAGCCAAAGGTATCAAGCAAGCCAGCCTTGCCCAGCAGCTCCGAGGAAGCCAAGCCTCTGCCTCAGGTCGACTCCATCAACCTTGACAGCCGCTTTACCAAGTGTCGCTCCCGGGATTTTTATCCAAGTACAAACGTGAAAGTGGCACGGAAACAGGGTCGCCAGCAATGTGTATTTATCCCAAGAGAGGGAAAGGAAACACTGCATAAACCTGAGAGAAAGGAAAAGCATGGTCTCACGACCAATAGAAACGGGTAAGGGAGTCGGTTACGCGAGGGGAAGGTGTTAGCACCCCCATGCGTCCATCTTACTCGATGGGATCCACGCTTGTTATCTTAATCAAAGGGTGTCGTCATCTGGAGCTCCGCTGCAACTAGAAGAGAAAAGGAACGGGAACGGAAAAGAACGGAGGAATTGGGAAGAAAATAAAAGAAGTGACTCGATAGGAGATCGCCGGAGTCCTAGGCCTACGTATTCCCTCGTGCAATGGGAAAGTCAGAGTCAACGTAGTTCGGACACGAACTAGGGGGGAGGTTACTCGCCAAGACATCGTCGTCTTGTGCCTACGTATCCTCAATCTAACCAGAGAGAGGAAATCAGATCAATCGTAGTTCGACTTAACCAAGTCTGTGTTTTTTATGAGCGACGTCAGATTCATGTCCAGCAGTTAGGGTCGAGGCCTGTTTGCGACGAGACGGAAGTAACGTGCCCTTTTCTGAAAATGGGTTGAAGCTTAACAAATCCCGAATGATAAAAAGGTTTGAGTTTGTTTTGTATTTTTTAGACAGAAATATTTTGGTTATTGGTTTGTAACTTGCATTGTACCCAAGTCTACAACATAGGAACGAATACTTCGCATATCGTCCCCAACAGGACGTACACTAGGTACTCTAGAAGAATGAAGGGAGACCCCCCATACTTCACTTCCCATATATAAGGCTCATGCGCAATACATGTTAACCTTTATTAAGTGTTTTAGAAGGAGTATGAGATGAGAAAAAAAGACTCAAAGGAAAAGAAAACTCTAAGGGGGATTCTCTCCTAAAGTTGTCATGCAAGATGGCCCTAAGGGGAGGTTTGAGAACCTAAGTCTAAAAACAAGAGAGGGATAGCACTACCTAATGCTTATCCTACCTCACCTTAATCCAAAATTAAGGATGAGCTAGGATCCCAAAGGGGTGTGAGAAAGTTATACACAAAGCATTATATCATGTTATTCACAAAAGTAAAAGACAAGTAAGATAGATGAGAGATGAAAGAAGAGATGAACATGGATAACCATCCACATGTTCAAGCACCTTACCTCTGCCCCTACATATAAGGTTAGTATCAAATGATTACAAGTAATGAATACAAGTATCAAAGGTAAACCAAACAAGTGCTAGTTTCTTTAAGAAGACAATTTGAAAAGCAAACAAGGTCCAAATCAAAAGAGAAAGGTCCTAAGGGTTAAGGACGCTTCACAGTCAGTTGGTACATGCTAAGGATCTCAACTAAAGTAAACATACCAAATGAAATCAAACAATGTCACACTATGCTTTAAAAGTTCACAAAAGTGCAAGTTATGCAATAACTATGCAAGATGAATGCAAATGGTTCATAAACATGAATAAATGCATATGTAAACATCAAAGTCAGAAGTGAATGACATTTATTAAAGCATGGAGATGTCATTGAATGAACATACAAGTCATGGATGCAAGCATTTAAAGAAATGAAGCAAGAAGAAGTGAACAAACACAAGTGAAGTTCAACAATGAAGCATACTTGTAATGCAAGTCAAAGACAAAAAATGAAATGAGATAATACATGTCTAATGGACACAAGTCAGTAGCACATTACATTTTAAATGATATGTAGAAGTCAAGAATGTATGCACAAAATTCACACAAGTATCATGTTGAAGCACATTGAAGATTAGAAGCAAACATAGTTCAAACAATCATGCAAAAGTTAATGAACTTAAGAAACATGTCAATGTGCAATTATAGGTCATGGAATATGGTTGAGGATGATTGCAAATAGAAGTGAATCATGTTTAAGGGATGGTTTAAGATCATGCAAGCATTGGTACAAACAAGTGCTCAAAGAAGATCAAGTGAGAAAGCACACTTACACAACACATTTCAAGTTAAAACATGTGCATACAAGTCATGTAAGGATGAACTTGGAGTGACCTATAACATGAGGAAATTGACCTATAATGTTCATGCAACATGGGTTAAAATTTCTCAATAATTGTCAAAAAGAAATGCACACAATCCACATTAAAACCCTAGCACAAGCCTTCTAACATTCACACAAACAAACATGCTTTCATACATTCCCTAAAGTCATGTTAAGATAATGAGAAAATTGAGAAAAGGCAAGTGAATTGGGGTGTAATCAGAGTGCAAACATGTCTCAAAAATATGGCTCAAAAGAAATCACCACACGTGCTCAAAGATACTTCATAATTTCATACCAATCACACAAACAAATGGCTCAAAGACCTCATTCAAAAGTCAATCAAATAATGACCTAAAAATCTATGAAAAAAGTATGAGATGCATCAATATATCATGGAGGCATGTATCAAATATCAGGTGAAAATTCAATACAAAACTATGTCAAATAAATTAGAAATGAAGTATGTATCATGAATAGATGCACAAACAAAAGAAATTAAAACCAAATTCATGGAGACATGTCAAAATATGATAAAACCAGAAAATAAAATATGTCAAAATTATTTAAATGTTTTATAATTCTTCATGAATTTTTGTGGAATTTTTGGATGCTCAAAAGTATTTTTAAAAATTAAAAATGAAACAATTATGAAAAAGAAAATAAAATTAAAAAGAAATGAACCAAGGGGGTGCTACACTAGCAAATGTTCAGTTAACAATGCATTGGGCTCAGAAGCATGGGGTCTGAATAGCACAGCAAGCCCAATCCAATATCACGTGTTCAGAGGAGGTCCATATCATGTGGATCAGTCAAAAGTTTGACTCAACAATAGCCCTAGGATCTAGCCAGGTCAAGATGATCAGGCAAGTAAGCACATCACATGATTCACAACACAAGCACACGGTATGGTATGGTGAGGTAAACACACATAATCAATAAAATCCAAAATATTCAGAAAATGAATGCACGTTCCAGGGAGGTTATTCATTAATGCGTTTGTGCATTGTGCAACGTTAGATCAAGAAAGATCAACGGTTGTGTTATAACCTGGCAAATGAGTTAGGGTTCATGGCTGAAGAACACACCACCGGCCGGAGAAGACTCCGGTCATCTTCTCCGGCCACTCTCCACCGTGCCAAAAACTTCAGGTCACCAGAAATGATCAAATCACATATCAAAACAATCCTCAAGTCATGTAGATCATGGATCCAGCATCAAAATTCACAAACACATCACACACAGAGAGAATCGAAGGAGAGAAGTTTGCCCTAGAAATTTCAACTAAGCACCTAAGGTGCCTATCAACTAGCCAGAGGTTCACATTTCTCCTATTGAGCTTCAATCATACAAAAACAAGTAAAATCAGAGCTAAAAGAGAGCAAACAGTTTGAACTGAAACCTGTGCTTTTGATGCTTCCTTTGCTCAAAAGAAGACCAGAGAGGAGGTTCCTTTTTTCTTGAACTTGATATTAAGCCAAATAAAGGCTATAGATGATGCTATATGCTTGAAAATTCAGAGGAATAAAAATGAAATTAAAGTTGAAGATGATGCTACACGATCTACTGCTTTAGTTTCTTGGTGCTTGTTGAGGAAGAGAGGAGAGAATGTAGAGAGTTCTTGAGTGGAGATGAAGATTCGAGAGAGAGAAATCTCAGAGAGAGAGGATGAAAATTTGGTGAAAATTGTAGAATGAACAAGGTAGTTGCAAATTCTGTTAGAGGTTTCTATATATATGTGTGGTTAAGATCTAACTCCTATAGTTGATGTTTAGAACTCAAGTTAAGTGAGTGAGTTAACTGAGTTAAGAATGAAATGAAATGGAGGTGAGAGTGAGCTCGGGTTGTGTTGTTTTGTTAGGGTGAGGAGACTAACATGGAGTGTTATGGTGGAATTCAAATGGAAGATGATGATGTGGTACTGAATTGGCATGGCTTGCTACAACAACTTATCATCTAAGTTTCTTTTTTTGTTTGGACAATTCAAGTAAAGGATGCATAAGCATGCATGTGTGTAAGATGCTTGGTTTAGCTTGAAATGGAAATGCTTGATGTATGGTATGTAACATGCGCATGAGATCAACAAAGTGTACCAAATTTTGCTTACTTGGCATGGAAGAAACAATTGGTATGATGATGAGTTTGAAACATGATATCTCCATGATTATGGAATGAAATGATATGGTTAATGGGTGATTTGGAAAGAGGAAATGAAGGACAACAACTTTGGTGTGGAAAACATTTGCAAATGAAGTCTCTAACAATGTGAAAATGTCTCATGAAAATGTTGGTACACAACTGATGTAGCATGCCAGCCTGACCTGACTTTGACCTACCATGGCGTGTGAAAGAGATCAGTTGGGGGTCACCTACATTGAACTACCATATCTCTCAGTGAGTTGATCAGATGAAAAATCTTTCAACACCAAAGTTAAAGGGGAGATGAAGGGGAACAAGATTGATGTTGAACAATTTTCCATTTGGAGTCTCCATCGTGGAGAAATTTTCCCTTGAACTTGGATAGAACATGCACACAAGGTATTTGTGGAAATGACTGCGTGCTGGCTCGCCCACGACCCGCCTAACTGCCAAAAATGCTATGATTTGTCTCAACTTTGAAGCACTATATCTCTCTTGACTTTAGTCCAATGGCCATGTTCTTGGTATGGTTTTGAAGCTTGAAATGTAAACTTTTGATAGGCCTCCCTAACTTTTCAAATTGGTTCTTGGAACATGGAGAAAGAATGCCTTAAATTTGGGTGCCCACCTTGCCAAAACTTGCCATAAATGGAAACCCTAATTTCTATTTTTGGCAACCTTGTACATTTCTTGATTTTTGATGAATCCCTTATTATTTCTTGATCTAATCTTCAACAATAACCGTATTTAAGATGAAGAGCATGAATTTGACCTTAAAAAGTCAAGAGTTGACTTTTCTCCTGCACAGTTGACTTTTCCCCAATTCTCCTGATTCTCAATCAATTGATCAATTGAAACCCCTCCAAACCAAATTGATGGACAATTATTTATCCCTAAACACTTGAGGACATGTAGGATACCATAGAATCAAGTCTTGCCCAAAAAATCAGAAATAAACTGATTTTATGGCAAACCCTAGGTTTGCACCCTCAGTCTAGGAGATAACACCACATCTTCCAAATCCAAATTCCTCTGAGTTTGATGTGTATCCTCTCAAACAATGATGAGATATGCCATAGGGTGATGATAAAAGCTCAAGCATCTTGCCCATTAGTGTGTTATATCCCAGAATTCCAAAACCCTAATTTGAACATCCATGCTAGAAGATGGTGAGTTGCTTTAATCCTTTATTGAATTCCCATCTCTTGATGACTTGAGGGCTAAAATGAGATGAATTGAGATATGGGGAGCCCTTGTGACTTGTTTGGAAAAGCTTTACTCTTGTCCTTTGCGTTTTAATTGTCCATACCTTGAGACACCTAATCCCATGCCTTACAAACAATGATGTATGATTTAGTATGACCTATTATGAAATGCAAATGAATGAAGCATAAGCCAATTATGAGGTAATAAATAAAAGGGCAAATTTTGGGGTATTACAGCTGCCCCTATTCAATCAACTGTGGACTTGAATGGATGAAAGCAACGACTGTCAGAAATTCAAGGTACATAGGGATTAAATACAAAAATAACCAGAAAATTTTCACTCTGTGGGTAAAAGGAAGAATATATAACAAACAAAGTAGTTATAATAGAGATAGTTATGGGGAAAGAGTCTGAACAAGTGAAATCCGAAGGGTGCCTGTCGGGAATGGCTGAAGTCTAAAGTATGCCTGTCGGGAACGGTTAAGGTAAGCCTGTCGGGAACGCTTAAGGTAAGCCTGTCGGGAACGGTCAATGTAAGCCTGTCGGGAACGGTTAATAAGCATGTCGGGAACGGTCAATGTAAGCCTGTCGGGAACGGTTAATAAGCTTGTCGGGAACGGTTAAGTGAGCCTGTCAGGAATGGCAAAAGCTTAAAACCTGTGGGTTACCTGTCAGGAATGGTAAATGGGCCTGTCGGGAACGGCTAGGTCTAAAACTTAAAGGTTTCCTGTCGGGAACAGCTAAAGTTGAAAACCTATGGTATGCCTGTCGAGAACGGCAAATGCGGGCCTGTCGGGAACGACTAGGTTTAAAACTCAAAGTCGCCTATCGGGAACGGCCAAAGTTTTCCTGTCGGGAATGGCTGAAGTTTTCCTGTCGGGAACGGCTGAAGTTTTCCTGTCGGGAACGGCTGAAGTTATCCTATCGGGAATGGCTCCGGTAATGTACGGTTAAGAAGTATGATCAGCATACCCGTAAACCGAGGAATAAGACTCTGGTGAGGCTGAATAGTGGTGAAACCCTTAATATTACTTTGAAATGTCTGTTGAGGAATGAGCGAGGCATTCTTTCTGGATTTGTCAATATGATTGAAGGAAGAATAGTTTTGGGCTCTCGCGCAAGGTATCAAAACTGGCTTATGCTTCACATGCATATGTTTGAATTTTCCATGGCGTAATGCTCCATCTCGAATGGAAATGCTACGCGTTTTTGAGGATGCAATGATTACTATATGTAAAATGCAAGGAGGCTCCTCAGCAACATAAATGCCAAGGAAAAGAAAGCAACTCTGCTTAGGATAACACACTGGATTGTCTTCGTGGTTGCAAACCGTGCTGAATTGACAAACCTATGGAGGTTACTGGAAAGAATGATGAGGAACCATCTGAATCGACTGCTTGGGGAAGAAGCATAACTATATAGCTCTGCTGGGGATTGCAATCTCAAAGAAGAACTTTCCTGTTGAGGGAGCCATTTCCGTTTGGGGAGAGATATCCGTTGAGTCTTGCTAGATAAAACAGGCTGAAGACATCACATGTTATCACTGGGCTAACCAGCGAACGCTGACACCTGCAAACAAAATAATGTACACATATTCCCCAGGGTGTCATGGGTTTTGAATTCATCACCCAAGGACACCTGACATTTTAAATAAATTTTAATTGTTTTCTTTTGCACGCATGTCATTGTAAAACCTCGATGTTTTCAAATGCAATGTTTATCAAAAATTCGGACGTTTTTGCAAACAAAATAGACTGTAAAAGAAAACAAAAGAGACAAGTATTCTGAATAACGAAAATTTTATTAATTGATTGAAAAGCCCCAAAAGCAGGCGCTTACATCAAGAAGCAATTCCTGGAAAGAGGTAATTTCTTAAAGAGAAAAGAAATCATCTTAACGGCAATGTGGAAAACGGAAATACATTGAGTTTCAACCCTACTATGGTTCATATGTCTTCAAGACTCTCCAAGTGCTCTGCTTTCCGAGGGGGATGATTGGACTGATTCCTATCCTTCGGAATGCTTATTATTAAAATGTGACAGGATAAAGATTACTCAGACTGCAGCCTTTCGCTTAATCCCTCTTTTGCTTGGATCGCCCTTTGCGGGTTTTCAATCCACCAGGATACCCATTTTTTCCTAAGTTGCCCTTTCGGGTTTTCAACTTACCGGGTGCACTCCTCATTTTTTTATTTAATCCCTAATTTTTGCCCGAACCCCCTTTTTTTTTTATTATTATTATTTTTTTTATGGTTCGCCGAGATGCCCTTTTTTGCCTGGACTCTCTTTTTACTGTCCAGCGGGTCTATTTATGCGAAGTATTTTTTGACTGAATCTGAGTTCACAGGCGACGGAAAATCCTCACCATCCATAGTTGTAAGCATCAAGGCACCGCCCGAGAAAACCTTCTTGACAACATATGGACCTTCATAATTCGGAGTCCATTTGCCCCTATGATCTGTATTTGGAGGAAGAATCCTCTTCAACACCAAGTCACCCGTCTGATAATTCCGAGGACGCACTTTCTGATTGAATGACCGTTTCATCCTTTTCTGATACAGTTGCCCATGGCACACTACTGCCAATCTCCTTTCTTCTATGAGACTCAACTCGTTGAACCTTGTTCGAACCCATTCAGCCTCATCAAGCTTGACATCCATCATGACCCTCAGAGAAGGAAGCTCAACTTCAACCGGTAGAACTGCTTCCATACCGTACGCAAGAGAAAACGGGGTTACCCCAGTAGACGTACGTACAGAGGTACGGTACCCATGTAAAGCGAAAGGTAACATCTCATGCCAATCCTTATACGTCACGACCATCTTTTGCACAATCTTCTTGATGTTTTTATTGGCTGCCTCGACGGCACCATTCATCTTTGGGCGGTACGGAGAAGAATTATGATGTTCAATTTTGAAGCTCTGGCACAGCTCTTGCATCATTTTATTATTGAGATTAGAACCATTATCAGTGATGATCCTCTCGGGCACCCCGTATCGACAAATAATATCTTTCTTGATAAACCGGGCAACTACCTGTTTGGTGACATTGGCAAATGAAGCAGCCTCTACCCACTTGGTGAAGTAATCAATGGCCACTAAAATAAAGTGATGTCCGTTAGAGGCAGTGGGCTCAATCTTCCCAATTATTCCAATGCCCCACATGGCGAAGGGCCAAGGAGAATTCATCACGTTTAAAGGATTTGGTGGCACATGCACTTTATCAGCGTAAATCTGGCACTTATGGCATTTTCGGGCATATTTAAAACAATCAGCCTCCATGGTCATCCAGTAATAACCAGCTCGCAACAATTTCTTCGCCATGGCATGTCCACCAGCATGGGTACCGAAAGAACCTTCGTGCACTTCTTGCATTAACATGTCTGCTTCGTGTCTATCCACACATCTGAGCAAGACCATGTCAAAATTTCGCTTGTACAACAGATCCTCATTCAAGAAGAAACTGCCCGCCAACCTCCTCAGAGTCTTCTTATCGTTATTGGATGCCCTAGCCGAATACTCTTGACTCTTCAAGAAATGCTTGATATCATAATACCAAGGTTTATCATCAGTCGTCGTATCAGCTGCAAACACATGAGCGGGTCTATTAAGCCGCATCACATCAATTTTAGGTACATGATTCCACCAATTCACTTGGATCATAGAAGATAATGTTACCAAAACGTCTCCCATCTGATTTTCATCGCGAGGTACATGATACAGTTTTACTGTTTTGAAGAAAGTCAACAGTCTTCTCGCATAATCTCTGTAAGGGATCAAGTTGGATTAATGGGTGTGCCAATCTCCATTGAACTGATTGATCACTAGAGCAGAGTCCCCAAATACCTCAAGAGCCTTGACCCTTAAATCAATGGCTTCTTCGGTACCCATGATGTAGGCCTCATATTCGGCTTCGTTGTTGGTGACATCGAAAGTCAATCTGGCAGTGAAAGGTATGTGAGAACCCTTCAGAGTTATGATAACTGCCCCAACACCGCTACCATTCACATCAAACATCAGTTTCCACTTGTCATCAGGATCTGACCCTTCATCGACCGGTGGCTCTTCGCAATCTTTCATCTTTCGATACATGATGTCTTCATCAGGGAAATCAAACTTCATAGGCTAATAATCATCAATTGGCTACTCCGCGAGATAGTCAGACAAAACGCTACCCTTGATGGCCTTCTGGGAAGTATACTGTATATCATATTCAGTCAGAACCATCTGCCAACGAGCGGCCCTTCCGGTGAGAGCTGGCTTTTCAAAAATGTATTTGACTAGATCCATCTTTGATATCAATAGAGTTGTGTGAGTCAGCATGTATTATCTCAATCGCTTAGCAACCCATGCAAGTGCATAACATGTCTTCTCAAGCATTGAGTATCTAGACTCGCAATCTGTGAACTTCTTACTCAGGTAGTATATGTCATGTTCTTTCCTGCCTGTCTCGTCGTGTTGACCGAGAACACCACCCATTGAATTGTCACGCACAGATAGATACATTATTAGTGGTCTCCCTGGGACTGGAGGCATAAGAATCGGAGGCTTTTACAAATATTCTTTTATTTTATCAAATGCCCTTTGGAAATCATTATTCCACCAGATTGATTGATCTTTTCTCAACAATTTGAAAATTGGCTCGCAAGTAGTGGTAAGGTGAGAGATGAATCTAGCAATGTAGTTCAATCTCCCTAAGAATCCACGGACTTGCTTTTCAGTTCTTGGCTCCGACATCTCTTGAATAGCTTTTACTTTTGCTGGATCAACCTCGATTCCCTTCTCACTGACAATAAAACCCAGTAATTTACCAGATCTCACCCCGAAAGTACACTTATTCGGGTTCAGCCTCAGTCTGAATCGTCTCAGCCGTTCAAATAATTTTTCCAAATTTACCAGATGCGCCTCTTCAGTTTGCGATTTGGCAATCATATCATCCACATAAACCTCAATCTCCTTATGAATCATGTCATGGAAGAGTGTCACCATAGCACGCTGATAAGTTTCCCCAGTGTTCTTTAAACCAAACGGCATCACCTTATAGCAGAAAGTTCCCCATGGGGTAATAAATGTTGTTTTCTCCATGTCTTCCGGCGCCATCTTGATCTGATTATACCCGGAAAAGCCATCCATGAAGGAAAACACCGAGAATTGAGTTGTATTATCTACCAGAACGTCAATGTGCGGTAGTGGAAAGTCATCTTTCGGACTTGCTCGGTTTAAATCCCGATAATCAACACACATCTAGACCTTGCCATCTTTCTTAGGTACCGGCACAATGTTTACAACCCATGGCGGATAACTGGTGATGGCCAGGAAACCTGTATCTAACTGTTTCTGTACTTCTTCTTTGATTTTGATTGCCATTTCTGGTTTAGTCCTTCAGAGCTTCTATTTGACGGGAGAACAACCTTCTTTAAGAGGCAACCTGTGCACAACAATATCTATATCCAACCCCGGCATATCTTGATAGGACCAGGCAACGATATCAACATATTCGCGCATCATCTCAATCAGCTCTTTCTTCACATTCTCTGCTAGGCTTGCCCCTATTTTGACCTCTTTCTTCACATCCTCGGTGCCAAGGTTGATAACTTCTATTGACTCTTGATGAGGCTGAATAGCTCTTTCCTCCTATTTCAATAATCTGGCCAATTCTTCGGGAAGTTCACAATCTTCCTCACCCCCCTCTTCAGCTTGGTAAATTGGATTGTCAAAGTCATATTGAACCATAGCAGGACCATTATCAACAGAATCTGGAGGATTGTTTCTGCATGAATGATGGTTCATGCTTTATTTTAGAAATAGTTTTTTTGAAAAGAAAGAAAACAAACTATGAAGAAAGAAAAACATTACCATTTTTATAAAATGAAATGAAAAGTGTAAAATGAAAGGTAGGGAACATAATTTTTGAATACAAAATGTCATTTTATTGATGATAAACTTGCATATGAAACAAATGTGGCCCTACAATGAAATCACTAAGTCGTGGTCAGGGCATCGGATTTTACATGCAACATGAAAAAACAAAGAAAATTACTCTTTCTGCAGGGCAACTTGGATGAGGTCTTCAGAGAACCAGTTGTTCAGCTTCTGCCCCGGGACAAATGGGGGCACCCAATTGTCCATGTCATAGTCGCTGTCCCCCTCGTATTCAGTTGTAGCAAAGACTTGACCATGGTTGATGATCCCCCCACTAGAAAAAATGACAGGTCCCTGACGCTCTTGGCCTTTTGGAAGAGACGTTCGAGGAGGCTGATAACCAATTCCACACTTGTATTCTTTGAAAGGCAACTCAATCAACTGACCCCAACCTTCAGCATGGCCTGGCTGTACTACTTCAAGAGCCTGCTTGTAAGAAGCCATGGAAGTCCCTTCTTTTGTTTCACTAGAAGGAGGGTCATTTTCAATACTCACTGTTTCGAATGCCTGACAAAGAGTTTCATGAATCTCGCCGTCCATTTCCACATATTTGAACGATGGCAGATGGCTGACAAATACATCCTCCTCTCCGCATACTGTGACAACCTGATCATCCACTACAAACTTTATCTTCTGATGGAGTGTTGACGAAATGGCCCCTGCAGCATGTATCCATGGGCGCCCTAGCAAGCAGCTATAAGCCAGCTGGATATCCATCACGTAGAAAACCGTATTAAACACTTGGGGTCCAATCTTCACAGGCAACTCTACCTCCCCAAAAACTGATCTTTTGGAGCCATCAAAAGCACGCACAACCAAATCACACGGTCGGAGTACAACCCCCTCAACATCCAATTTTGTAAAAGCTTTCTTCGGCAGTACATTCAAGGACGAGCCCGTAACCACCAACACATGGGACAAGACTGCACCTTTGCACTCCATGGAGATGTGGAGAGCTTTGTTATGATTTCTTCCCTCTGGCGTTAGATCAAAATCAATAAACCCCAATCCGTTGCTGGCTGAAGATGGCTAGAAATCTACCTGAGTGAATCGCACACTCAAAGATACAATAGAGTCGCCACCGAACTTTATTTAGTCCCAAAGGACAGGGAAAATATCGATAAAACCCAAGGGAAGAGAAACGGGAACGGGCGGTCGGTTATGTGAAAGGAAGGTATTAGCACCTAACGCATCCGTCGTACTCGACGGGAACCATTTCGCTTGCTTCTAGTCTCGGATGGGTTATCTATCTAAAGGCTTCTAGCTAAAAGAAAGAGAAGAGAGAGAAAGGGGAAAAAGAAAGAAAAGAAAGAAAGTGCTCGCGGAGGAACAAAGCCCTCGTGCCTACGTACCCTCATAGTGCAATGAGGAAGTCAGAGCGCCGTAGTTCAGAGAACCAAGGGCAGAGACGAAGAGAAGAAAAGGAGGCAGATGGAAGAAAGGTGGAAGTGTGGTGGAAGAAAGGTGGAAGTGTGCTCACCAAGATCATTACAATCTCATGCCTACGTATCATACATTCAAAAGAATGCAGAATCAGAGCTTCCGTAGTTCGGGGAACTGAACGGTAAAGGAAAACAAGTGAGAAACAAAGAAACGAAAGAAGTGGTGTCAAAACCAAGAGCAAAAATGGAAGAAAAACTCTACTGGGGAAGAGCACGCAGTAAGAGCTTTTGCACAAAAGAATAGGAAAAGAGTGGTGTCAAAACCAAGAATGAAAGAAACTCCATTGGGGATGGCAAAGAGAATGGGTGTCGAAACCAAGAGGAAAGTAAGAGCAAGGGGAATAGAAAGGACTCCGTTGGGGATCCAAATAAAGGGATGATGTCATAACCAAGAGAAAAGGAGAATCGGTATATTAACTGGCTAGCAGTGGTTAACCAAAGAAAGAGAGTAGGACTGCAGCTCTGTGGGAATAGAGAAGCATTGGCTTTAACAGAGAAAACTGTGATCAACCAAAGAACGGGTGTAGGACCGAGCGACGATCGTGACCCAAAGGGGTTCGGTAAACTGACTGAACAAACAGTACTCAACCGAAGAAAGGGTATTTGAACCAATAAGATGGTTACTAACCCAAGGGTGCAAGTATCCGAACCAAGAGGAGGTTGTCAACTGCTGGGGATTCGGTGTTTTAACAGACGGACTGTGATTAACCGAAAAGAAAAGCGAGTGATTAACCAAGAGAAGGTGATTAACTCAAAAAAGGGGTTCAGTATTTTAACAGGCGGACTGTGGTTAACTGAAGAGACGGGTGATTAACCAAAAGAAGGTGATTAACCCAAAAGAAGCTCAGTGATTAACAGACGGACTGTGATTAACAGACGGACTGTGATTAACTGAGAAAGATTGTAAGCATTGGTGTTTTAACTGACAGGCAGTGGTTAACCAATCAAAGGGAGAGGAACCAAAGAAAAGGTTACAAAACTAGGGAAGTGTTGGTTATTTAACAGGAAGATTGTGTTTAACTGGAGAAAGGAATAGAAAATCTGCAAGGGAATCTAAAACAATGATTGACCACAAGAACAGAGCGATGAGGTAAGAGACAGGAGTTAAATCCAAGCAATGATCTTTAACCAAAGAAACTGGTGATTGATCAAGAGAAAAGTTGCAAGAGGTAAGGGTGAGAATGATCAAGGATCAACTCGACTGAGGAGGAGAAAAGACGCTATCACTTGAGGATAGAGGTGACTATTCTTGAAGAGAGGACAAGACGTCTTTACCAAGGAAATAGCCAGAACGAGGATAGAAAGACTCCATCCCCATTCCTTCTCTAGCACTCAAAGGTGTAGCGCGAAAATTGAAACAGACAGCGCAACAGCTCCAATTTGTACAGTGCTCCTGCGGAGAGAAATTGACAGCGTAACGGCGTCAATTTGTACAGTGCTCCGATGCAAGGTGCAGCGTGAAACTCCAACTCCACGGGGGGAAAGAGAGAGAAAGCTCTAAAGGAGACCTAAAGAGAGGGAAAGGGAAGATCGAATAATCGAAACAAAGTTTTGATCAATTAATCAAGGGATAAACATGCTAACAACTTTCCAAATAGGATGAAAAGTCATTAAAGCAAAAAGGAGTGCATTATTGATTAAACAAGATTAAGTTTATCCATGAAAAATAAACTTAATACAAGCTGAAATGGAAAGTGCAAAACAATGCCAAATGATCATCAAAATGTCACACAAAACCATGTATCATGTGAACAAAGATAGTGCAAGAATGATTATGTTCATACAATGCTAAGAACATGGAGCAAATGGATAATCGAAAACGTGCATTGAAAGTTTGTAAACATGCTTCAACCAGAAGTGAAATGTCATTAAAAACATCCATAAAATCACGCATGATAATCAAGGGAAGTTAAAATGAGGAAAGCATGGCAAACACACTTGAAAATGCAAGAAAATGGCAATTCTGTTCAGTGTTAACCGGTTACTCACCATGCGTTAACCGGTTACTTGCTTGAAAATTGGCGTTTTTGGTGAAAATTGAAATGAGGAACCGGTTACTGACCAGGTGTTAACCGGTTACTCTGGGCAGTTGTGAAAAAAACAGAAAAAACAGCTTTTCAAAAGTAGCTTTCCACACATAATCACTTATGCAACCTATCACATGCTTGGAACTGAGATTGTGCACGAAAATTGAACTTGAAAACAATAAATAAACAGAGATAGAATCAACTAATACAATTGAATCATGGATCAAACAAATGCAAAACCAAATCACACACAACAATTATCGACTACATTGCGAGCGATACGAAAATGTGCGAAACAGGAAAATTAGTTAGATCCACCAACCTACAAGCCGGAGATTTGGCTTGGTAAATGTTGCAAAGGATAATTGATGCAGAAAATCGAAGAAAACCAGAGGAATCTTCAATTTGTAGACGAACCGTATCGAAATCGAGCAAAATGCGATAAAACTCCAAAATGCAAATCCGAACCGTTAAAAGTTGCAGCAACTACTCAAGATCAATCCAAAAGCTGAAATTACTCCAGAAATCCAAGTGTAATAGCAAGAATGATGAAGGTTGAGCTCAAGAAATAATCACTTTTGATGTAAAAGTGATTATTCTTCAAAGTAGAGATGAGCTTTGGTGAGGTTTTGGAAGAGAATTGAGATGAAGATGAAAATGTAGTAGAGAAATTCGGAGAGAATGTGGGAGAATTGAGAGTGAAATGGAGCAAATGGTTGAAGGTCCTTGAAAATGAATGAAGGTGAGTTTATATAGATTTTAGGTTTGGAGTGTGAAATGGTTTGGAATTTGGTTTGGAACTAGCTTTGGGTTTGGAACTAGGCTAGGAGTTAGTTAGACTTGACTCACCGAGTCAAGGCGGTTCACTCGGTTAGTTAGAACCAACTCGGTAACAATCCCAATGTGAGTTTCAAAATCCAAAGGTTGACATATTGGTAAATTAAGTAACATGGTGCACTTGAATTAAAGTGATGCATTGTAATAAATACACTTGGGTTGAAATGAATAGTGTTGAAATATCTAGAGAAGTCTAGAATGTTCCACACACTGCTAGAATCAAGTAGAACCAAAGTCCAAAGAGAGTGCATGGATGCTGTCCCAAAAATGCAGCAGGAATTGCAAAATTGCACTGAGTAACCGGTTACTCACCATGCGTTAACCGGTTACTTCAGTCAATTTTTGCCCAAATTGCTCAGGAAATGATACTGGAGTCCCGGTTGTGGTTTTCCACCTCTTGTCTTGATGAATAAACATGGAAACCTTTATTTTGAACTTGTTTTGATGAGGTGATGACCTTGTGAGGATATGATTAATTGGGCTTAAAAAACCTGAATTTCCTGCAACAAGAAACACACGAAGAAAAGTGCGAATGCGAATGCTTATGCTTATCCAAAAGGCAAAAGAGGGAGGTCAAATTTTGGGTTACGACAGCTGCCCCTATTCAATCCGCTTAGACCTGAATGTAAAAATTGCGCCAGCCTTTCGATGATTCGAGGTAAAAGGGGATTAAATAAAAGAGTAGCTCGAGAATTTGGCCGACATCGACAAAAGAAAAGTTGAGAGTGTTTAAAGGTTGAAAAGTGCAAAGTTTGGCTGAAAATCTGCTGGGAGATAAGTCAGGTATAAAAGAGAGAGAGTATGATCAATGCATATGCTATGTATGCATTTCTACATGATGCCTGATATCATGCAATGCAAAGGCTCAAGGTAAGGCACAGCAAGAAGTGATAAGGCGGAAATCGTAGCAAAATGAATTCGACATCTTCGGTTGGGGAGCGAACTGTATATGAAAACAAACTCTGCTGGAGAAGAGAGTTCGCAAAGGATGATGATTCTGCCGGGGAAAGAAACTAAGAACATCTCAGGTTTCTAAATCACCATGGCTGTCCCTGTCGAGGATGAAGGAACCAAATCAAATCTTCCTACCAAGACTGGCTCTGCATGGGTGTCATACCCCAAATTTTGACCACTTAGATTTCCCATCATTGTGCAAATCATCATCACAATATGGAGGAACCATCATACTTCATCAGTCTCCCCAAAGATGGGTGAGCATTCACTACAATCAAAACTAGGGTTTCAAGCCCTCTCTGAGCCTTAGACAAAGGATAAATCAAGGAATGACATGATCTTCAACTTTTCTAACCTCTCAAGCATCCACAAAGGATCAAAAGGACTCCCACTCCAAGGATTAAGTACAAGGATGCTCCCTTCTAGGTGGATCAGGCCTCAAGATCGACAGTGTCACCAAATTAGGGTTTTGGTCGACCAGGGCCTCCAGATGGAAATTTTTCATCTGGGCATGAGCCATGATCCAAAACACAACCTAATGTACTCCATGGAACCTCATGGACCCATTCATCAAGTCAATTTTGCCTCAGGGGTTGCACTCATCAAAAATCAGGAATTAAGGTTTCTTGACCTAATTCACCCCTAAGTTGACTTTTGGGACAAATCATGAACCAAGACCTCAAGACATGATTTGAGGGTCTTTAATATACCATATTGATCCATTTACAACAATGGATTGATCCAAGAAGATTGAGCAACAAGTTCCAATTTCATCTGCACCACAATTAGGGTTTCGCGAGGAAAGTCAACTGTAACTTTGACTTTTGACCAGGACATGCTCCCAAACCCTAAGAAATGATTTAATATACCCGATGACACCCATGGAACATGTCCATTAAGTTTGATTTAGGTCAAGGACATGATTTCCTGAA
Source organism: Lathyrus tuberosus (assembly GCA_022829125.1). Taxonomy (NCBI): domain Eukaryota; kingdom Viridiplantae; phylum Streptophyta; class Magnoliopsida; order Fabales; family Fabaceae; genus Lathyrus; species Lathyrus tuberosus. The sequence goes on along the minus strand of JALAZF010000409.1, from coordinate 848,541 downwards.
GAATTGCACAGTTTGGAATTCATCTGATAAAAAGTCAACTGTGCACAAAAGTCAACTTTGACTTTTTGAGATTTTTCACCAAAATGGTTTTTTAACCCTAAAATGATGTTAATGTATGATTTGAATCATCATTCATCAAGAAAAATCAAGAAAAGTTGGATAACTTGTAAAAGGGGTAACCATAAAAACTTAGAAAATTTTCTAAGTTAAAAATAAAGTGACAAGGGCACCAACTTTGAAGGATCATAACTCCTAAATCACAAAGCCATTTTTTTTCATCCAAAGATGGATTTGTAGCCCTCATTACCCTCTACAAAAACTTCAACTAGACCTAAGTCCAATTCATTAAGGATTTGGAGTTATGGAGTGATCAAAATGGCTGAAAAGTGAAAATGTCACTTTTTCCAACACTTAGTGAAATTTTCACTAAGTCAGAATCTGCCTTCACTTTTTGCCAAATGTAGGGGGATTTTTCACTTTGATTCAAAAGAGATCAAAACCAAACATGTTCAAACAGTTGTTGTATCATGTAAGGGCTTTCCAAAATGGTCAAGAGCATTACCAAATTCAACTTACACCATGAGTATGACATTGGAAAGTTGCCTTGCTGAAATCTGTCAAAGGCAAGGCATAATTTGCAACTATGCTCGATTTGCCAAAATCAGCAAAATTCAAATGCTCATATCCACTTGGACACATCTGAGGATTGAATCTAAAGGGGACAATCACTGACCCAAGCCTCCAAAGTCCATGGAACAAGAAATAGCATGTTGAACCTAGAATGGCGAAAATAGGGACAAGACTCCAAATTTGGATTAAAGCATTCAATGGAAGCATCAAGGTGGCATGGACTGAGCCATTCTTATCTGAAATCAGTCAAGACTTATCCAAGACCAAGGGAACCAAAGCTCTGTGCCCTAACCTCTAGTCAATGGCTAGAGGAGACTTGGATTTTCATTTGCCAAACCTACTTACCAGTTGCCATTCACTATTCCTTGCAAAACAAACTTGCTCTACTATAAATAGAGCTCAATTGTGATCAGTTTGAGTACACCAGAGCCATCTAACAGATGCTTTCCTCAAAATCTCTTTCTCTTGGCAAAAATGCCTTTCTTAGCAAGGTAGCTATCGGGTTTTGAGTTTGAGAGATTTTCCAATCAAACCAATCACTCACACACCTCACATACATCATATAGAAGTGATCCAAACACTCACATAACATCTGGAACACAGATTTCACAAAATCACCAGCTGGTTGCTCAAACTTTCAATCAAGTTGCAGCTGAGGTACCACAAATCGTTCCAGCCATTTTCAATCAAGTCCAGGCATTCAAACACACTCCATAGGGTGTAAGGAAGCTGTTCAGATCATCACCACTCATCTGTAACACCTCCAAATAAAAAATCACATTGCACTTGCTGTCACGGCCTAGAGGTCAATACTTAATTTTTGAAGCATTAATCCAAGATCACAATTTGTTTTTCACATGTTAAACAATTTTGATAATTTTAATTGAATTTTTATTCAATTAAATACATTTTTGAAAACAAATTAGGGTTTTTGGATTAATTCAACCCTCATCAAATCATTTTCAAAACACTTTAGGCCTCTAATAGAGTGTAAGATCCAACCCTTTGCAAATACAACCCATTTTGGGCCTCACTTATTGTATAAGTCCCGTTGTATTTCAAAAACTTCGACGCGATCATCATCCATTGAAAAACAAACCTTGGGCCTACCCTCGAGTAGTAAGACCCATTTCTTTTCTTTAAAACATTTTGGGCCTCTCATAGAGTGTAAGACCCAACCCTTTGCAAATACAACCCATTTTGGGCCTCACTTATTGTATAAGTCCCGTTGTATTTCAAAAACTTCGACGCGATCATCATCCGTTGAAAAACAAACCTTGGGCCTACCCTCGAGTAGTATGACCCATTTCTTTTCTTTAAAACATTTTGGGCCTCTAATAGAGTGTAAGACCCAATCCTTTTTTTTTACCAAACCATTTTTTGGGCCTCAGTGTATTGTATAAGTTCCGATACCGTCAAAAACAAATGGCGCGATCGTCGCCTTTTGAAAAATAACCATTTGGGCCTCTCCTCGAGCTATAAGACCCATTCAAAACTTTTGGGCCTCTAATAGAGTGTAAGACCCAATCCCCTTTTAACCAAAACATTTTGGCCCTCACTTATTGTGTAAATCCCTCTGCGTTAAAAGAAAACCTCGGCGCGATCGCCATTTTAAACGGAAAAATCATCTGGGCCTACCCTCGTGTTATAAGCCCCACTCTTTTTCTTTAAAACATTTTGGGCCTCTTGAAAGAGTGTAAGACCCATCCCTTTGTATAGAAAAACATTTTGGGCCTCAGTCACTTGTATAAGTCCCTCTGTAGAAATTCATACAGTGCGCTCACTGATGAAACCCTGGGCCTCTCCTTGAGCTGTAAGCCCCAAATCTTTCTTTTTCAAAGCACTAACTCCTTTGATTTTGAATATACTGTTGTTTTCAATCTATCTTTGTTGAACAACTAACCAAACAGCATGGAAGCTCTACAACCGAGTAAGTGGTTATTGCTTTCATTTACTGCTTTCATACACATATAACTGTATTGTGGGGCTGTTTCACTGTAAGTCTTCTTTCATAAACTCATATCAACTGTGTAATAATAGTATAGATATTTCGAGTTTCCCCGGCAACTACGTCTAGAACTAAGTGACGCCGTTTCGTTTGTTCATAGAAATAGACAACTAGATCCCCAATAGGATCACCAGATACAGTCTTCTCTTCGGCTGTCCTCATTAGGAATTGTCAAGAAACTCTATTCCCAGAGATGAATGTATTCTCCGTGAATGGCATCTTTGAGTTTCTTCCAAATTCTCTAACTTTCCTGACTTGATCTATTCCTCGTGAATAGCTTGCCTTGAATTTCTCGGGGTTTGGGGACCCATCGGCTTCCTAAAAGCATCGGCCTTCTCTTGGGCATCGTACAAGGACCCACAGGCTTCCTAAAAGCAACCCTGCCTCCTCTTGGGCTTAGTACAAGGACCCTACGGTTTCTTAGAAGTATTAACAACCTCCTCTTAGGCTTTGTATAATGATCTCTTCCTCCGGGAATGATAGCCTCCTCTTGGGCTTAGTACAAGGACCGATCGGCTTCTTAAAAGTTTCCAGCCTCCTCTTGGGCTTCGTACAAATTATCCCGATGACCTCCTAGAGGTATAGGAACAGAACTTAGTCATCTTCATAGAAAAGTCCTTTCATAGAGTCTACTACTGTTTCTCAAAGCATAGTACAAAAGATGACACTCTAGACTTGGACAGTCTAACCTCCTTGAGTCTCAAAGACATTCTTAAGTGACCCCTTCGTTAAATAGGAAGGAAACCCGCAGACTCGGACAATCTCAATACCCTTTAGATTTCCCGCTTCCTTAAAGAACAAGAATAACCTGGATCCTTGAATCAAATCCATGAGTACAGTGTTACTCATATAAGAACTGATTTTCTCTTTAAAATCAGTATACTGGACCTGTCACTCAACTGAAACAGTAACCATAGCCTCCCTCTTGGGCTTTGTACATTGATCCTCCCCAGCGGAGTCAAACAACGTTTAGGCTCTCTCTTGGGCTTTGTACGAGACACGTAAGGGACTCCCTCATTGAGTCAATCACCCTTTAGCCTCCATCTCGGGCTTCGTACGAGATACAAAAACTCTCTTGTTGGGTCAGACAACCTCTATCTCGGGCTTTATACGAGATACCAAAAGACTCTATCGTTGAGTCAAAACCCTTTAGCCTCTCTCTCGGGCTTTGTACGAGATACATATCAGCCTCCTCTTAGGCTTTGTATACGAAAACCACTGGTTGATCCAATCAACCTTTTAGCATCAAAGCTGTGCCTCGTTCACAGTACACAAACATCAACAACTCCATCCCCCTCCATCTAACTGCTGTAAGCGGAAAGCCTCTGGATCATCTACATCCATGCCAATGTCCCTCTTTTAGTATGAGAAATTCCTAAGGAAAGATGGCATTACTATACACTGAGTTAAAGTCTTCTCCTTCAGGTTGGAAATCCCTTATAAAGGAAATTATGACATTTCCGGATTCACATATCTCGGTTAAAGTAATTCTCCTTTATAAAACAGTTGTAACATGCAACCCCCCTCTTTAGAGATAACAAATTCTCTCTAAAGTCAGGACTTTTAGCTTCACATCTTGGGCTTTGAACAAGATACAAATCACCTTTCGCTTCACATCTTGGGCTTTGAACAAGACACCAAAACACCCATTTCCTCCCATAGAATAGGAGGAACTACGAACGCTCTGATTTCCCTGTTTCGGTAAACGGGAATACGTAGGCATAAGATTGAAAGAAAAATCTTAGCGAGCACACTAAACAAAAAAACCAAATCCCATACTCTCACATCAAAAAGCATCAGTCCTAACATCCTAATCCTTGTTCCCCGCCAGAAACCTTCTGCCAAGATAAAAAGAAAGAAAACTGTATTGGCGAAAATACAAATAACCAGTACAAAGGCCCCCCCACATTGATAACATCCGTAACCTAACAGACCGCTGTTTAAACTCAGTATGCAAAGCAGGGTTAATTGGAGACATCTATTTCCATTCCTTCATCAGCTCACAATAGGATAAAAAATGAATCGACCTGTAGTTTAAGCTCAAACCGCAGAGAGCGGCCAGCGCTTAAGAACCACGTCCAAAATCGCTCGCTACAGAAAAATGGCGCCCACCGTGGGGCATTTCAAAGTTAGATCTAGGCACGGTCTTTATTTTCATCTCTTGAGTGAATACCACAGATTGGGGCTTCCGCCGGGGAACCCATTTATGTCAGGAACTTAGGATTCATAGCTTTAAAAGGTCTAGGATGTTTTAGGACAAATATATATACTGCTTTTCCTAATTGCTATACATGTTTATTTTTCTGCTAATGGGAATGCGGGTGATGTCGTATGTGGAAAGATTGAGTATACACTTAAGATAAGTGATGGTGACGGGGTCGACCATCAACCTCAGTGGAGGCTGACCAACGCAACCCATTCTCTCACCTAGACAATGGGCAGGTTGTTAAGTCTGAGAAGATGAGGAGCCAAACCCTTTTGTAGTGCGGAAACTATCGGAAATAGTTGTTACGCGATACTACCCTCATTTCAGGCTGGTGATCTATTCTCGGTGAATGGCACTTACTCTAAGATCGCTCTACAACTCGCTGGCGATCCGCTTATTGTTTTGCTTTCCTGGGAGGAGCTGATGATAATGAGTACAGGTACAAAAATCACCCTAGTATAAACCTTTGGGGGATGGGTAGAGCCTTGACTTCATGACAACGACCCTTTGACCCCATGTTTTTTCTATGTTTTTGTGTGTTGCATTCATGCATTCATTTAAAAAACATTAAAACATTCAAAAAAATCTTCTCTTCTAATCTCTCTGTTTTTCAAATTAAACTAAGACTGTGATTGCAAATATCAGAGAAAGGGATTGCACTAATGGACTTCGGTAGAAGGAGAACTCATACGTACACCTTCAAGGTTCCAAAACTAGAGGATTTGAGAAGGTTAGCAAGGATGATCACTAACCCAGAGGCCTTCAGAGCCAAGCACGGAGGTTTGCTACCGCTGTTAAGAGTCCATGTGATTGAGGGAATCATGGATGCGCTCATTCAGTTTTATGATCCAGTTTATCACTATTTCACATTCCCGGATTACCAGCTAGCCCCAACGCTGGAGGAGTATTCTCATCTGATTGATCTACATATCACCGATCGAGCTCCATTTTCTGGACTGGAAGAAATTCCAAAGAATCAGACCATTACAAGAGCAATTCATTTGGACGAGTCTGAGGTCAGGACTCACATAACCACTAAGGGTGGCATCCAAGGTTTGTCAGCCCAGTTCTTGACAAAGAAAGCCCTGTATTTTGCCAGTATAGGAAACGTGACTGCTTTTGAAAGCATCTTTGTCTTGCTCACCTACGGGTTATTTTTGTTTCCCAACATTAATAATTTCGTCGATATTAACTCCATTAAGGTCTTTCTCATTGGAAATCCTGTGCCGACTTTGCTCGCAGATGTGTATCATTCTGTACACTTGGGAAATTTGTACAACGGAGGGGAGATCACATGCTGTGTACCTTTGCTTTACAAATGGTTTATCTCTCACTTTCCCAAGTCTGCTGCTTTTTGGGATTGTAAGAGTGCCATACGTTGGTCGCAGAAGATCATGTCTCTTACCAACTCTAATATAGATTGGTGCAATAGGATTTATGAGGGAACCAGAATCATTGACCGTTGTGGAAACTTCCCCAACGTACCCCTCATAGGAACTAAAGGAGGAATCAACTACCATCCGGTATTGGTTCACCGTCAATTTGGATACCCGATGAGGCACATCCCACTGGGTGTTCATCTGGAAGGTCTTTTCTTCAAGGAAGGAGAAAATGACAGAGCACTAAAGATGGAAATAGTGCACGCTTGGAAACAGGTTCATAAGAAAGGACGAGAGTCTCTAGGAAAACCGGACTGTGTCTCTGTGGAGCCTTATCTCCATTGGGTACAAACTAGAGCTCTCAAGCTAAAGATGCCTTATCCTCGTTACGGAATTCTTCCGCCAAGGGAATCTGTCATGTACTTCATGACTGAGACTGAAAAGCTTCAGGTTACTCTCAACAAAGTTCAAAAGGAGAGAAGGTCTTGGAAGAACAAGTACCGCACCCTCGACATAGAGTGCATCAATATACAACAATTACTGAAAGAGAAAGATGCTCTGATTGAAATTTTGGAGCAACATGCTGTGGATAATCAGGATGACCAAAGGAATTTGCTCGCTCCTTTCATCTGGCAAAGGAATGACAACCCGACAACGGACCAAGAGCCCCGGTCAAAGAAAAGGAAGATACCAGAATCAGTACCCGACTTCTCTTCAGAGAGGACTCGGGACCCATTAGCTTAGGTTTCTGTTTCTGCACTTTGTAATCTAATGTATTTCCGTTTCTGTACTCCTTTGAATTCAATAAAAAGGGGTTTCCCCACCGTTTGATATTTGCAATCTAATTGTCGAAGTTTATTTTGATTAAACCTTAAACAATTAAAATAATCATTGCATTCATCATTCTCACATCGCGTATTCTTCTTACCTATGAATCTCACGTTTGTGTCTCGGTTCTAGAGTCAAACTGTCTCATTCGTACAATACTCGGGCAATCGTCAGAAAAAGATGAATGATCTTGAGGAAGAAAATAGAGAATTGAAAGAAGAGATCGACGCTCTGAGAGAGGATATGAGAAAGCTTCGTAACGACATGCAAGCCATGGCAGAAGCTTAGCTACAAAGAACTGTGATCTTAGAGATCACCTCAACGCCCATAGTGGAGAAGTATGATCCTAGGTATCAGATACCGAAAGATCGTCCTTGGGGCATGCCTGTTAACTATATCTCGGAAGGATATGTTCCGCCGATCACTGAAGATCAGGGAATCACAACAGAAGCCGCTGGGCCTGAAGGTTACAAACTTCGGGAAAGCGAAGATGCCAGGGGCATACTGAAGACTCCTGAAGGTTATAAACTTCGGGAGACGCCAAGACTCACTGCCGTAGTAACAGTACCACCCCCTGTGGTGCACACTGTCCCGGAAGGGTAGATTCCACAGACACCTTCTGGTAAGAAGGAAACTATTTTTGACAGAATGGAGGAATTCCAGGAGCAGTTCTTGGAAATGCAGAAGGAGCTGCAAGCCATTCGCGGTCAGGATCTATTTGGAAAGGACGCCGCAGACCTCTGCTTGGTCCCAAATGTGAAAGTCCCGCACAAATTCCAAGTGCCCGACTTTGAAAAGTACAAGGGTAACTCTTGCCCTCAAAGCCATCTGGTGATGTACGCTCGGCGAATGTCAGCTCAGACAGAGAATCAGGACCTACTGATTCACTACTACTAGGATAGTTTAATCGGTGCCGCACTCAAATGGTACACGGGTTTAAACCGTGCCACGATCAGCACATTCAGAGATCTTGGCACTGCCTTCATCCAACAATACATATACAATTTGGACATGGCACACGACAGAGATCAACTCAGATCGATGTCGCAAAAGGACAAGGAAACCTTTAATGAGTATGCTCAAGGTGGCGTGAAATTTTCGCTCAAATTTGTCCACCTCTTGAGGAAAAAGAGATGACAAAGATCTTCTTAAAGACCTTAAGCTCATTTTACTATGACCGAATGGTTGCCAGTGCGCCCAGTGACTTCACCGAGATGGTCGGCATGGGCGTACGTCTTGAGGAAGCCGTCCGAGAAGGACGTTTGGTAAAAGACACTGGATCGACGAGCGGTACTAAAAAATACGGTAGTGCTCTCCCTAAGAAAAAAGAGCAAGATATTAGGAATATCTCTCTCGGAAAGCAAAGGCGACGTTATCAACCGGTAGCAGCTGTAACTCTTGCTATCAACCCTACGTCTATTCCTACGTATCAACCTCGGGTTGCGCAAAGCCAACCTGACCAACAAAGGACACAACAGCCTCTTCAGCAGGCTCGTCTTCCATATAACAACAACCGTACAACACGGCCACCAGGATTTGATCCTATACCGGTAACGTACGCAGAGCTGTTTCCATTACTACTGGCTAAGGGGCACATTCAGACTAAATCTCTTCTTACAGTACCGGAAAATCCTCCTTTTTGGTTTAAGGTGGATCAAACTTGCCCTTACCATCAAGGAGGTTCAGGGCATAACATAGAGACTTGTCTCAATTTCATGTCCAACGTGCAAAAACTTGTTAGGAGCGGGGTCTTATCCTTCAAAGATACGAATCCTAATGTTCTCATAAACCCGCTGCCTCAACATGAGAAGGCTGCAGTCAATTTGATAGAAGGAGAGACTAACGATGTCTATCAAATTCACGATGTACTCTTGTTGAAAACCAGTCTGGTCAAGATGCATTGTAGACAGAGTAGATATGACCATGTGCCACCTCATAACTATCATCAATGTGATATCTGCTCTAAAGATAACCAAGGATGTTCGGTAGTGCAATCAGCTCTACAGGAACAGATGGATCTCGGATGGATCCAAGAGCACCGAGTTCGTGGAGTTAACATGGTTTACACGAATTCTAACGTCATTCAGAACCACGACATTCGTGTGATGAATGTCAACTTGGTGGCAATGCAATCAAGGCAAAGCCAATATCATAATCTGCCGCGACACGATTACAGTTCCTGTCTGACTTGCTCGGTAAATAAACAGGGATGCTCTTTCATACAAGAGGCCCTCCAGCGTCAGATGGATCTTGGATGGATCCAAGACTACCATGATAGGAACCCTTATCAGATCAACATGGTTCAGATCTTCGATATTCGTGTGATGAATACCAACCTGGTAGAGTTACATGCTGAGCAGGTCCGACTCGGATTCTTAATATCACATGACTATCAAAGCTGTAAAGCGGGTTGCGAAAACGATCGAGGTTGTACCCTTGTCCAAGAGGCACTTCAGCACTTGTTAAATCACTGGTGGATGCCAATTTATATGGATGAAGATACTCAACAAATTAGTATCAGTAACAGGAACCCTACTCGACATTAAAGTTGGGACGTCCGATTAGTGGAAGCTAACCTAGTGAGGTTACATTGTATTCAAAGTAGGCGTGGCCAGGTGCCACCACACAACTATGAACGTTGCGGCGTCTGTTCGGAAAGTAACTAAGGGTGTTACCTTATGAGAGCAGCTCTTCAGGGTCAGGTGGATCGTGGAGAAATTCGTCCATATTCGGGTTCTGGACCCATCGACTGGACGCCGAACTACCTCGCCGGGTAAGTTGAGGATGTTGTCACAATCTCTAGTCATCACAGGACCAGGGATGTTTTTGCCATTATCCCTCTACTTGACGAATCTAAAGTTCGCAACCGGGAACGAATAGAGATTACTTATGATGGTCAGGAAAATCAGAAGGTTTCCATAGTCATCTATCTACCAGGACCACTACCGTATGAATCAGCTAAGGCTATCCCTTACAAATAAGGTGCAACGACCATTGAAAATGGAAAGGAAATTCCATTACCTTCCGTCGTGAATATTGCAGACATCAGTCGAGTAACACGGAGCGGTAGAATCTTCAACCGAGGAGTTGGAGAACTTAACAAGGAAAAGGAACTTCAGTCAGAAGCTCCCGATCCATCAGTCGATCAATCCAGTAATCCCGACCTTTCGAAAAATAATGATGAGATGCTGAAGCTCGTCCAAAGGAGTGAATATAACATTGTGGATCAGCTGTTGCAGACTCCTTCAAAGATCTCGGTATTATCACTGTTACTCAGTTCAGAAGCCCACAGGGAGGCTCTACAGAAAGTCTTGGAGCAAGCCTTTGTGGAACAGGATGTAACAATCAGACAGTTCGATAGTATTGTCTCTAACATCACTTCTTGCAACAATTTGGGATTTAGTGATGAGGAATTACCTGAAGAGGGTCGCCATCATAATATGGCGCTCAATATCACAGTTAACTGCCAGGATGATGCTTTAGCCAGCGTACTGGTAGACACAGGGTCAGCCCTGAATGTTATGCCGAAGTCCACTTTGATGCAATTATCATTCAAAGGCCCTCCGATGAGAATCAGCGAGGTCGTCGTCAAAGCGTTCGACGGATCTAGAAAAACAGTTATCGGCGAAGTTGATCTTCCCATAACTATCGGTCCTCACACTTTCCAAGTCACTTTTCAGGTCATGGACATCCGGGCAACGCACAGTTATTTATTAGGAAGACCTTGGATACATCAGGCTGGAGCGGTTACTTCAAACCTCCACCAAAAGCTAAAGTTCGTCAAGAACGATCAACTTGTCACAGTCTGTGGAGAACAAGCCTTGCTTGTAAGTAACTTGTCATCATCTGCTGGTATAGAACCCGAGGAGGTTATTGGAACGCAGTTCCAAGCACTGTCGATGAGCGAGAACAATTAGTTCAAAGAAGGAACTTCCATTTCTTCATACAACGATGCTATCAAAGCAGTCGAGAGTACCGATACAACCGGATGGGGACAGCTTGTCATTCCTATTGACAATAAAACAAAGAAGGGTCTTGGTTTTTCTGCAACCTGTACCCAGACATCTGCCAACGATGAAAGTCTTCATCCCCCTCAAAACTTCTTCCACAGTGGAGGTTTCCTCCACCCAGTGTCTCAAGCAGTACATGCTATCAGTGAGGAAGGTCCCTCTGACACAGATAAAGAATGGAAATCCTATCTTAATGAGGACGGTTATATGTCTCAGGAAGAGGTACCTATGCCATTTTGATTTCCCACAGAAAGTCCGAGATTTATACCACGGTCAGACATCGAAATGATATACGGAGATTGTGGTCCAGAAGGATGCCGTGCTCCGCCAAATTCATTAGAGGAGGACACTCTGATGAAAGACGACTTTGACCACGATTACTATGGCCCAATGGATGGTCTGCCAATGTGGCAACCTTACCCAGGAAACTTGGGACCGGAAAGTCAGCCGAGTAATAAAACTCAGCTGACCATCATTGAACAGAATACCTGTGTCCCCACCATGTATTGGGATCAACACTCAGGTCATTCAGAAACTACTCAACATGAAGATGAATTCGCAACGTTTGCAGGACTTGAATTCATCAACTATGCTTTTCCCGAGGTCAACGTCATCGAGGGGGATGACTCCTCCAGTTCCAAAGAGGTTTGGGACACTCTGGGAGAACCAAGTGGAAAATACGACTTTATGGTCAAGTACACTGCTCCCAGAAGCTCTCGTATCAGGCTCGAAGACATCCAGCCTACTAGATGGGGAGATACAGGTGAGAGCACAAATGCTATGCAAAATGCAACAGAGGAATTCTCCTACGACAATTCTGCCTGGGAGACAGATTCCAATGATCCTGCTCTGCCAGAAATCAGCGTTATTTCTGAAGACAAATCAAGGAAGGTACCAGACTTTGTGATTCACCGAGGAGTTCGCCGCCAGTGGGTTGCCGTCGAGGTTCCGAAGGTCGTTCATCAGTCAAAGTAATTGCCATCTTTAGCCTTTCACCCTGCCCAGGTGAAACAGATGTTTTGATAGGGCTCGCTTTCTGTAAATATCCCTCTTTGCTTCGCCCAAAGCGACAGAGTTTTGTTTTATAGGGCTGTAGTTTCAATAATTGACTTGTTCATTAATAAAATAACGTCGTTCTGTAATTTTCGCATTAATTGTTGTTTTCTCTTTTTGCTTTTTCAGAAAATGGCAATCCTAAAAAACAATAAAAAATAAAAACAAGCAGTAAAAAAAAAATACACTGCACACACTTGCATTTTCCTCTATCTCTTCTAAACACGAATCATCACGTCATGCATATTGCTTGTTTTAAACCCAGTTGAAACATATGATCCGATGCCTTCTCCCAACTTTGAGTTCCCGGTATTCGAGGCTGAAGAAGAAAATGACAACGAAATTCCAGAAGAGATCTCCCGACTACTCAGACAAGAGGAAAGGTCCATTGAACCTTACAAAGAGCCGTTGGAAATGGTAAACTTGGGTCCAGAAAAAGAGAGAAAAGAAATCAGGATTGGGGCACGGCTCAGTCCAAATGCCAAAGAGAGTTTGATAAAGCTTCTCAGAGAATTCCCCGATGTATTTGCTTGGTCCTATCAGGATATGCCAGGGTTGGATACCAGCATCGTGGAACATCACTTACCTTTGAGATCAGAATGTCCGCCAATAAAGCAAAGGTTGAGACGGAATCACCCGGACATGGCCATCAAAATCAAAGAGGAGGTGCTGAAACAGATTGACGCGGGTTTCCTTGCTACATCTGAATATCCTCAATGGTTAGCCAATATTGTACCCGTTCCCAAAAAGGACGGAAAGGTCAGAATGTGTGTTGATTACATGATCTGAACAAGGCTAGTCCAAAGGACGACTTTCCTTTACCACACATTGACATGCTGGTGGATAGTACAACAAAGTTCAAAGTCTTCTCCTTCATGGATGGATTCTCGGGCTATAACCAGATCAAAATGGCGCCGAAAGACATGGAGAAAACTTCGTTCATTACCCCATGGGGTACCTTTTGTTACAAGGTAATTCCGTTCGGTTTGAAGAATGCCGGGGCAACCTATCAAAGGGCCATGACTACTCTGTTTCATGACATGATACACAAAGAAATCGAAGGGTATGTCGATGATATGATTGCAAAATCAAAAACAGAGAGTGAGCACGTTGAACATCTGTCAAAATTGTTCGAACGTCTAAGAAAATTCAAGCTCCGCTTGAATCCGAACAAGTGCACCTTCGGTGTCCGTTCAGGGAAACTATTAGGGTTCATCGTCAGCCAGAAAGGAATTGAGGTTAATCCTGACAAAGTCAAGGCCATTCAGGAAATGCCTTCTCCGAAAACTGAAAAACAAGTCAGAGGATTCCTGGGACGGTTGAACTACATCTCCAGATTCATATTCCTTATGACTGCCACGTGTGCGCCGATTTTCAAATTACTGAAAAAGAACCAGGATTGCGTTTGGTCAGAAGATTACCAAACTGCCTTCGACAGTATTAAGGAATACCTGTTGAATTCGCCGATTCTATCACCTCCAGTGGAAGGAAGACCACTGATCATTTACCTCACAGTCCTAGAAGACTCAATGGGATGTGTACTTGGCCAACAAGACGAAACCAAAAGGAAAGAGTCTGCCATCGACTATTTGAGCAAGAAATTTACCGACTGCGAAACTCGGTACACGATGCTTGAGAAAACTTGTTGCGCTTTGGTTTGGGCAGCCAAACGTCTTCGCCAATACATGATTCGTCATACTACTTGGTTAATCTCTGAAATGGATCCAATCAAGTACGTTTTCGAAAAGCCTGCTCTCACGGGAAGAATTTCCCGTTGGCAGATGTTGTTATCAGAATATGACATAGAGTACCACGCTCAGAAAGCCGTTAAGGGAAGTATTTTAGCCGATCATTTGGCTCATCAACCGATTGACGATCAAGAATCAATCGAGTTTGACTTCCCAGACGAAGATGTCATGTATCTAAAAATGAAAGATTGCGATGAACCGTTACCCAGTGAAGGGCCAGAACCAGGTTCCCAATGGGGACTTATCTTTGACGGAGCAGTTAATCATTACGGAAATGGAATTGGGGCAATCATTGTTACCCCTCAGGGTACCCACATTCCTTTCACTGCTAGACTTACATTCAAGTGTACGAACAACGAGGCCGAATACGAAGCTTGTATTATGGATCTTAAAGAAGCGATTGATTTAAGGATAAAAAACTTGGACGTATACGGCGACTCAGCCTTGGTTATCAATCAGATAAAAGGAGATTGGAACACATACCAATCAGGACTGATTCCTTACAAAGATTATCCAAGAAGGTTGTTACCTTTCTTCAACAGAGTTGAGTTTCATCACATCCCTCGTGAAGAGAATCACATGGCTGATGCATTAGCCACTCTCTCTTCCATGATTAGTGTAGTTCGATGGAATGACATACCTAAGATCGACATCATGCGCCTTGAACGGCCCGCTTACATCTTCACGATTGAAGCAATCATAGACGACAGACCTTGGTATCACGATATCAAATGCTTTCTTCATAAACAAGAGTACCCATCTGGGGCACTCAGAAAAGACAGGAAAACCCTCAGAAGATTGGCTGGAAACTTCTTCCTGAGCAGTGACACTCTCTATAAGAGAAATTTTGACATGGTCTTGTTCTGATGCGTCGACAGACCAGAAGCAGAAATGCTGATGAAAGAAATTCATGAAGGGTCCTTTGGCACTCATGCCAACGGACACACAATGGCGAGAAAAATTCTAAGAGAAGGGTACTATTGGTTGACAATGAAATCTGACTGCTACAAGTACATGAGGAGGTGTCACAAGTGTCAGATATACTCCGACAAAATTCATGTACCGCCATCACATCTTAAAGTTCTTTCTTCCCCATGGCCATTTTCCATATGGGGAATCGACATGATCGGCATGATTGAACCTAAGGCTTCAAACGGACATCGGTTCATCCTAGTAGCCATTGACTACTTCACCAAGTGGGTCGAAGCCGCGTCATACGCTAATGTAACCCGACAAGTGGTGGTCCGATTTATCAAAAACAATATCATCTGCCGTTATGGTGTTCCAAGCGAGATCATTACTGATAATGGATCTAACTTGAACAACAAGATGATGAGAGAGTTGTGTGCAGAGTTCAAAATCGAACACCATAATTCATCTCCCTACCGAACCAAGATGAACGGAGCGGTAGAAGCGGCCGATAAGAACATCAAGAAGATCGTTTAAAAGATGGTTGTAACCTATAAAGATTGGCAGGAGATGCTACCCTTTGCTCTTCACGGATATCGCACATCTGTCCGCACTTCAACAGGGGCAACCCCTTTCTCTCTAGTGTATGGCATGGAAGCAGTGCTCCCCATAGAAGTAGAGGTCCCGTCAATCCGAGTATTGATGGAAGCTAAGCTCACCGAAGCTGAATGGTGTCAAAGCCGACACGACGAACCGAATCTGATCGAAGAAAAGAGAATCACGGCACTATGCCACGGTTAGTTGTATCAACAGAGAATGAAGAAGGCGTTCAACAAAAAGGTCCGACCTCGTGTCTTAAGAATAGGAGACCTCGTGCTCAAGAAGATACAATCATTTCTCACTGATTCGCGAGGTAAATGGACTCCGAATTATGATGGCCCCTATGTGGTCACGAAAGCTTTCTCAGGCGGCGCCTTGAGACTTGCAACCATGGACGGAGAGGAATTTGCCTACCCCACAAATGTTGATGTAGTCAAGAAATACTTCGCTTAAACTAAAACAAAAACGTCTCGGTGGATTGAAAACCCGAAAGGGCGGTCCAGGCAAAAGTTAGAGACAGAAAAAAAAATCATCCCGATGGATTGGAAACATCATAGTACAATCCAGGCAAAAATTAGGGATAATGGTAAGTAACTATGTTAAACAGAGGAAAATCCCTCAGCAGCAGCAGTTATACCATCCATCGGAGGAAAACTCCAGTCAAAGCCATCTTCGACAGAAGTTCAGGATGTCCCGAATTCAAAGTTGGTAGAAGGATAGTGGTCGTTATGTTTCAACGTAGCCCTTTTCCCTGTAAATTACCATTTTCTAACTTTGTATATACTCTTTGGAATCACGCGTTTGGCTGATCTCCATCTTGTCAATGAAATTTGAGCCTTTGTGCTTTTGTTTGTAATTCTTATTTGTTTTAGCTTTACGGAACGACATTTAATATGATTAACGATTCTTGAAATAAAACAAAAATGAATTTACTTGCTAAAACTTTTTCTGCTTTTAAAATAAAGACGGCAATTTATTTTGACTGTTGAACATCGAAAGAACGTCGCTCGCTTCTCCAGAAGTAATCGAGCTTCAAAGTGCAGAATCAAAGTACTCCTTCTAAGCCAATGCGCCTGAATGAAGGATCAGTTATGCCAGATACGGATACTCCATCTGACACGCCTCGACCGAGTTCTTACCTCCTAAGCCCGATCAACGGTAGCTCCCAACAGGGACTGTCTCTCCTAAGCAAGGTGGAATTGCTATCCTGAACCAACGGTACTTCTTCGCCCCGCGATGGCCGAGTATCCAGTCGTGTTCACCTGTCAGTTTGTATGTCGCGTCAGTTTTGTCAGCATAAACATACACACATCATGCATTATTGATTTGCATTCACATTTTATATTGCATCACTATCACTCTAGTCGGTCTTGTCCCCTAGTGATAGAAGTTCTCTCAATCGAGTCGTTAGTTCTTGCCTCGTCAGGAAACGCTGCGTCTGAACATTCTCTCTCCTCCAGTTTATTTCTGGATCAGAATTGGCCCTTGACCACTTTGATAACTTGAACCTCTGAAAGACCAGAGAACCTTCGACCGATGTCACTCTTCGCCATTGAAGATGATATCCTTGCTTTCCCGGATTAAGGAAAATCCCCAGAGAAAGCCTCCTAAGCAGAAATTTGGCAGTACAGCTGCCATTCTCCGAAAAACCCACCGATGAAAAGGTCATCGGCACCTCAAAATTGGATCCCATCATATGGCATTTCTCCGGAAAGATCCCGAGAAAAGTATGATGTAAGCCCCCAAACGAAAACAGTCTCTCAAGAGACTCGCTTTCCCCAGTAGAATCGACAAATGGCGTCTCCAACAGAGAAGTTTGTGCACCTCTACAACTCAGAAGACTGGGTTGCCCAACAAGTCTGACATCAAAACTTTTTCCACTCAAATGGCATCTCCCCAGGAAAATTCGGCGAGAAGTTTGAGGAAAACCGCTACGAGTAGCGTCCCTTGTCAGTAAAGTTTATTGACAAAAGAAACTGAGACCAGTTCCTTGGTGGGAAACCAGGATCGAGGGGAAGTTTTAATCAGAAACTAAGACCAGTTCCTTGGTGGGAAACCAGGATCGAGGGGAAGTTTAAATCAACAACTGAGACCAGTTCCTTGGCTAAAAACCAGGATCGAGGGCAAGTTTACCTTTTCTAAGCATCATCGCTTAGCAAAAGAAGATGAATGCGATCCGCCATTCATAACAACCATCAAAATTTCGGGTATTCCGATATTTAATCCTCTTGCACCTCGAATGCCCGAATACTTTCGTCATTCACACCTTCGGGTCCAAGAAGATTAAATAGGGGCATCTGTCATACCCCAAATTTTGAACACTTAGATTTCCCATCATTGTGCAAATCATCGTCACAATATGGAGGAACCATCATACTTCATCAGTCTCCCCAAAGATGGGTGAGCATTCACTACAATCAAAACTAGGGTTTCAAGCCCTCTCTGAGCCTTAGACAAAGGATCAATCAAGGAATGACATGATCTTTAACTTGTCTAACCTCTCAAGCATCCATAAAGGATCAAAAGGACTCCCACTCCAAGGATTAAGCACAAGGATGCTCCCTTCTAGGTGGATCAGGCCTTAAGATCGACAGTGTCACCAAATTAGGGTTTTGGTCGACCAGGGCCTCCAGATGGAAATTTTTCATCTGGGCATGAGCCCATGATCCAAAACACAACCTAATGTACTCCATGGAACCTCATGGACCCATTCATCAAGTCAATTTTGCCTCAGGGGTTGCACTCATCAAAAATCAGGAATTAGGGTTTCTTGACCTAATTCACCCCTAAGTTGACTTTTGGGACAAATCATGAACCAAGAGCTCAAGAAATGATTTGAGGGTCTTTAATATACCATATTTATCCATTTACAACAACGGATTAATCCAAGAAGCTTGAGCAACAAGTTCCAATTTCACCTGCACCACAATTAGGGTTTCGCGAGGAAAGTCAACTGTAACTTTGACTTTTGACCAGGACATGCTCCCAAACCCTAAGAAACGATTTAATATACCCTATGACACCCATGGAACATGTCCATCAAGTTTGATTTAGGTCAAGGACATGATTTCCTAAAGAATTGCACAGTTTGGAATTCATCTAATAAAAAGTCAACTGTGAACAAAAGTTAACTTTGACTTTTTGAGATTTTTCACCAAAATGGTTTTTTAACCCTAAAATGATGTTAATGTATGATTTGAATCATCATTCATCAAGAAAAATCAAGAAAAGTTGGATAACTTGTAAAAGGGGTAACCATAAAAACTTAGAAAATTTTCTAAGTTAAAAATAAAGTGACAAGGGCACCAACTTTGAAGGATCATAACTCGTAAACCACAAAGCCATTTTTTTTCATCCAAAGATGGATTTGTAGCCCTCAATACCCTCTACAAAAACTTCAACTAAACCTAAGTCCAATTCATTAAGGATTTGGAGTTATGGAGTGATCAAAATGGCTGAAAAGTGAAAATGTCACTTTTTCCAACACTTAGTGAAATTTTCACTAAGTCAGAATCTGCCTTCACTTTTTGCCAAATGTAGGGGGATTTTTCACTTGGATTCAAAAGAGATCAAAACCAAACATGTTCAAACAGTTGTTGTATCATGTAAGGGCTTTCCAAAATGGTCAAGAGCAATACCATATTCAACTTACACCATGAGTTATGACATTGGAAAGTTGCCTTGCTGAAATCTGTCAAAGGCAAGGCAGAATTTGCAACTTTGCTCGATTTTCCAAAATCAGCCAAATTCAAATGCTCCTATCCACTTGGACACATCTGAGGATTGAATCTAAAGGGGACAATCACTGAGCCAAGCCTCCAAAGTCCATGGAACAAGAAATAACATGTTGAACCTAGAATGGCGAAAATAGGGACAAGACTCCAAATTTGGATTGAAGCATTCAATGGAAGCATCAAGGTGGCATGGACTGAGCCATTCTCATCTAAAATCAGTCAAGACTTATCCAATACCAAGGGAACCAAAGCTCTGTGCCCTAACCTCTAGTCAATGGCTAGAGGAGACTTGGATTTTCATTTGCCAACATTGGCCAAACCTACTTACCAGTTGCCATTCACTATTCCTTGCAAAACAAACTTGCTCTACTATAAATAGAGCTCAATTGTGATCAGTTTGAGTACACCAAAGCCATCTAACAGATGCTTTCCTCAAAATCTCTTTCTCTTGGCAAAAATGCCTTTCTTAGCAAGGTAGCTATCGGGTTTTGAGTTTGAGAGCTTTTCCAATCAAACCAATCACTCACACACCTCACATACATCATATAGAAGTAATCCAAATACTCACATAACATCTGGAACACAGATTTCACAAAATCACCAGCTGGTTGCTCAAACTTTCAATCAAGTTGCAGCTGAGGTACCACAAATCGTTCCAGCCATTTTCAATCAAGTCCAGGCATTCAAACACACTCCATAGGGTGTAAGGAAGCTGTTCAGATCATCACCACTCATCTGTAACACCTCCAAATCAAAAATCACATTGCACTTGCTGTCACGGCCTAGAGGTCAATACTTAATTTTTGAAGCATTAATCCAAGATCATAATTTGTTTTTCACATGTTAAACAATTTTGATCATTTTAATTGAATTTTTATTCAATTAAATACATTTTTGAAAACAAATTAGGGTTTTTGGATTAATTCAACCCTCATCAAATCATTTTCAAAACACTTTGGGCCTCTAATAGGGTGTAAGACCCAACCCTTTGCAAATACAACTCATTTTGGGCCTCACTTATTGTATAAGTCCCGTTGTATTTCAAAAACTTCGACGCGATCATCATCCGTTGAAAAACAAACCTTGGGCCTACCCTCGAGTAGTAAGACCCATTTCTTTTCTTTAAAACATTTTGGGCCTCTAATAGAGTGTAAGACCCAACCCTTTGCAAATACAACCCATTTTGGGCCTCACTTATTGTATAAGTCCCGTTGTATTTCAAAAACTTCGACGCGATCATCATCCGTTGAAAAACAAACCTTTGGCCTACCCTCGAGTAGTAAGACCCATTTCTTTTCTTTAAAACATTTTGGGCCTCTAATAGAGTGTAAGACCCAATCCTTTTTTTTACCAAACCATTTTTTGGGCCTCAGTGTATTGTATAAGTCCCGATACCGTCAAAAACAAATGGCGCGATTGTCGCCTTTTGAAAAATAACCTTTTGGGCCTCTCCTCGAGCTATAAGACCCATTCAAAACTTTTGGGCCTCTAATAGAGTGTAAGACCCAATCCCCTTTTAACCAAAACATTTTGGGCCTCACTTATTGTGTAAATCCCTCTGCGTTAAAAGAAAACCTCGGCGCGATCGCCATTTTAAACGAAAAAATCATCTGGGCCTACCCTCGTGTTATAAGCCCCACTCTTTTTCTTTAAAACATTTTGGGCCTCTTGAAAGAGTGTAAGACCCATCCCTTTGTACATAAAAACATTTTGGGACTCAGTCACTTGTATAAGTCCCTCTGTACAAATTCAAACAGTACGCTCACTGATAAAACCCTGGGCCTCTCCTTGAGCTGTAAGCCCCAAATCTCTCTTTTTCAAAGCACTTTCTGCTTTGATTTTGAATATACTATTGTTTTCAATCTATCTTTGTTGAACAACTAACCAAACAGCATGGAAGCTCTACAACCGAGTAAGTGGTTATTGCTTTCATTCACTGCTTTCATACACATATAACTGTATTGTGGGGCTGTTTCACTGTAAGTCTTCTTTCATAAACTCATATCAACTGTGTAATAATAGTATAGATATTTCGAGTTTCCCCGGCAACTACGTCTAGAACTAGGTGACGCCATTTCGTTTGTTCATAGAAATAGACAACTAGATCCCCAATAGGATCACCAGATACAGTCTTCTCTTCGGCTGTCCTCATTAGGAATTGTCAAGAAACTCTATTCCCAGAGATGAATGTATTCTCCGTGAATGGCATCTTTGAGTTTCTTCCAAATTCTCAAACTTTCCTGACTTGATCTATTCCTCGTGAATAGCTTGCCTTGAATTTGTCGGGGTTTGGGGACCCATCGGCTTCCTAAAAGCATCGGCCTTCTCTTGGGCATCGTACAAGGACCCACAGGCTTCCTAAAAGCAACCCTGCCTCCTCTTGGGCTTAGTACAAGGACCCTACGGTTTCTTAGAAGTATTAACAACCTCCTCTTAGGCTTCGTATAATGATCTCTTCCTCCGGGAATGATAGCCTCCTCTTGGGCTTAGTACAAGGACCGATCGGCTTCTTAAAAGTTTCCAGCCTCCTCTTGGGCTTCGTACAAATTGTCCCGATGACCTCCTAGAGGTATAGGAATAGAACTTAGTCATCTTCATAGAAAAGTCCTTTCATAGAGTCTACTACTATTTCTCAAAGCATAGTACAAAAGATGACACTCTAGACTTGGACAGTCTAACCTCCTTGAGTCTCAAAGACATTCTCAAGTGACCCCTTTGTTAAATAAGAAGGAAACCCGCAGACTCGGACAGTCTCAATACCCTTTGGATTTCCCGCTTCCTTAAAGAACAGGAATAACCCGGATCCTTGAATCAAATCCATGAGTACAGTGTTACTCATATAAGAACTGATTTTCTCTTTAAAATCAATATATTGGACTTGTCACTCAACTGAAACAGTAACCATAGCCTCCCTCTTGGGCTTTGTACAATGATCCTCCCCAATGTAGTCAAACAACGTTTAGCCTCTCTCTCGGGCTTTGTACAAGACACGTAAGGGACTCCCTCGTTGAGTCAATCACCCTTTAGCCTCCATCTCGGGCTTTGTACGAGATACAAAAACTCTCTTGTTGGGTCAGACAACCTCCATCTCGGGCTTTATACGAGATACCAAAAGACTCTATCGTTGGGTAAAAACCCTTTAGCCTCTTTCTCGGGCTTTGTACGAGACACATATCAGCCTCCTCTTAGGCTTTGTATAAGAAAACCACTGGTTGATCCAATCAACCTTTTAGCATCAAAGCTGTGCCTCGTTCGTAGTACACAAACATCAATAACTCCTTCCCCCTCCATCTAACTGCTGTAAGCGGCAAGCCTCTAGATCATCTACATCCATGCCAATGACCCTCTTTTAGTATGAGAAATTCCTAAGGAAAGATGGCATTACTCTACACCAAGCTAAAGTCTCTCCTTCAGGTTGGAAATCCCTTATAAAGGAAATTATGGCATTGTCGGATTCACATATCTTGGTTAAAGTAATTCTCCTTTATAAGACAATTGTGACATACAACCCCCCTCTTTAGAGATAACAAATTCTCTCTAAAGTCAGGAATTTTAGCTTCACATCTTGGGCTTTGAACAAGATACAAATCACCTTTCGCTTCACGTCTTGGGCTTTGAACAAGACACCAAAACACCCATTTCCTCCCATAGAATAGGAGGAACTACGAACGCTCTGATTTCCCTGTTTCGGTAAACGGGAATACGCAGGCATAAGATTGAAAGAAAAATCTTAGCGAGCACACTAAACAAAAAAACCAAATCCTATACTCTCATATCAAAAAGCATCAGTCCTAACATCCTAATCCTTGTTCCCTGCCAGAAACCTTCTGCCAAGATAAAAAGAAAGAAAACTGTATTGGCGAAAATACAAATAACCAGTACAAAGGCCCCCCCACATTGATAGTATCTGTAACCTAACATACCGCTGTTTAAACTCAGTATGCAAAGCAGGGTTAATTGGAGACATCTATTTCCCTTCCTTCATCAGCTCACAATAGGATAAAAAATGAATCGACCTGTAGTTTAAGCTCAAACCGCAGAGAGCGACCAGCGCTTAAGAACCGCGTCCAAAACCGCTCGCTACAGAAAAATGGCGCCCACCGTGGGGCATTTCAAAGTTAGAGCTAGGCACGGTCTTTCTTTTCATCTCTTGAGTGAATACCACAGATTGGGGCTTCCTCCGGGGAACCCATTTCTGTCAGGAACTTAGGATTCATAGCTTTAAAAGGTCTAGGATGTTTTAGGACAAATATATATACTGCTTTTCCTAATTGCTATACATGTTTATTTTTCTGCTAATGGGAATGTGGGTGATGCCGTATGTGGAAAGATTGAGTATACACTTAAGATAAGTGATGGCGACGGGGTCGACCATCAACCTCAGTGGAGGCTGACCAACGCAACCCATTCTCTCACCTAGACAATGGGCCGGTTGTTAAGTCTGAGAAGCTGAGGAGCCAAACCCTTTCATAGTGCGGAAACTATCAGAAATAGTTGTTACGCGATACTACCCTCATTTGAGGCTGGTGATCTATTCTCGTTGAATGGCACTTACTCTAAGATCACTCTACAACTCGTTGGCAATCCGCTTGTTGTTTTGCTTTCCTGGGAGGAGCTGATGATAATGAGTACAGGTACAAAAATCACCCTAGTATAAACCTTTGGGGGATGGGTAGAGCCTTGACTTCATGACAACGACCCTTTGACCCCATGTTTTTTCTATGTTTTTGTGTGCTGCATTCATGCATTCATTTAAAAAACATTAAAACATTCAAAAAAATCTTCTCTTCTAGTCTCTCTGTTTTTCAAATTAAACTAAGACTGTGATTGCAAATATCAGAGAAAGGGATTGCACTAATGGACTTTGGTAGAAGGAGAACTCATACGTACACCTTCAAGGTTCCAAAACTAGAGGATTTGAGAAGGTTAGCAAGGATGATCACTAACCCAGAGGCCTTCAGAGCCAAGCACGGAGGTCATGGATGCTCTCATTCAGTTTTATGATCCAGTTTATCACTGTTTCACATTCCCGGATTACCATCTAGCACCAACGCTGGAGGAGTATTCTCATCTGATTGATCTTATATCACCGATCGAGCTCCATTTTCTGGACTAGAAGAAATTCCAAAGAATCAGACCATTGCAAGAGCAATTCATTTGGACGAGTCTGAGGTCAGGACTCACATAACCACTAAGGGTGGCATCCAAGGTTTGCCAGCCCAGTTCTTGACAAAGAAAGCCCTGTATTTTGCCAGTATAGGAAACGTGACTGCTTTTGAAAGCATCTTTGTCTTGCTCACCTACGGGTTATTTTTGTATCCCAACATTAATAATTTCGTCGATATTAACTCCATTAAGGTTTTTCTCATTGGAAATTCTGTGCCGACTTTGCTCGCAGATGCGTATCATTCTGTACACTTGGGAAATTTGTACAGCGGAGGGGAGATCACATGCTGTGTACCTTTGCTTTACAAATGGTTTATCTCTCACTTGCCCAAGTCTGCTGCTTTTTGGGATTGTAAGAGTGCCATACGTTGGTCGCAGAAGATCATGTCTCTTACCAACTCTGATATAGATTGGTGCAATAGGATTTATGAGGGAATCAGAATCATTGACCGTTGTGGAAACTTCCCCAACGTACCCCTCATAGGAACTAAAGGAGGAATCAACTACCATCCGATATTGGTTCGCCGTCAATTTGGATACCCGATGAGGCACATCCCACTGGGTGTTCATCTGGAAGGTCTTTTCTTCAAGGAAAGAGAAAATGACAGAGCACTAAAGATGGAAATAGTGCACGCTTGGAAACAGGTTCATAAGAAAGGACGAGAGTCTCTAGGAAAACTGGACTGTGTCTCGGTGGAGCCTTATCTCCATTGGGTACAAACTAGAGTTCTCAAGCTAAAAATGCCTTTTCCTCGTTACGGAATTCTTCCGCCAAAGGAATTTGTCATGTACTTCATGACTGAGACTGAAAAGCTTCAGGTTACTCTCAACAAAGTTCAAAAAGGAGAGAAGGTCTTGGAAGAACAAGTACCGCACCCTCGACATAGAGTGCATCAAAATACAACAATTACTGAAAGAGAAAGATGCTCTGATTGAAATTTTGGAGCAACATGCTGTGGATAATCAGGATGACCAAAGGAATTTGCTCGCTCCTTTCATCTGGCAAAGAAATGACAACCCGACAACGGCCCAAGAGCCCCGGTCAAAGAAAAGGAAGATACCAGAATCAGCGCCCGACTTCTCTTCAGAGAGGACTCGGGACCCATTAGCTTAGGTTTCTGTTTCTGCACTTTGTAATCTACTGTATTTCCGTTTCTATAATCCTTTGAATTCAATAAAAAGGGGTTTCCCCACCGTTTGATATTTGCAATCTAATTGTCGAAGTTTATTTTGATTAAGCCTTAAACAATTAATATAATCATTGCATTCATCATTCTTACATCGCGTATTCTTCTTACCTACGAATCTCACGTTTGTGTCTCGGTTCTAGAGTCAAACTGTCTCATTCGTACAATACTCGGGCCAATCGTCAGAAAAAGATGGATGATCTTGAGGAAGAAAACAGAGAATTGAAAGAAGAGATCGACGCTCTGAGAGAGGATATGAGAAAGCTTTGTAACGACATGCAAGCCATGGCAGAAGCTCAGCTACAAAGAACTGTGATCTCAGAGATCACCTCAATGCCCATAGTGGAGAAGTATGATCCTAGGTATCAGATACCGAAAGATCGTCCTTGGGGCATGCCTGTTAACTATATCCCGGAAGGATATGTTTCGCCGATCACTGAAGATCAGGGAATCACAACAGAAGCCACTGGGCCTGAAGGTTACAAACTTCGGGAAAGCGAAGATGCCAGGGGCATACTGAAGACTCCTGAAGGTTACAAACTTCGAGAGACGCCAAGACTCACTGTCATAGTAACGGTACCACCCCCTATGGTGTACACTGTCCCGGAAGGGCAGATTCCACAGACACCTTCTGGTAAGAAGAAAACTATTTTTGACAGAATGGAGGAATTCCAGGAGCAGTTCTTGGAAATGCAGAAGGAGCTGCAAGCCATTCGCGGTCAGGATCTATTTGGAAAGGACACCGCAGACCTCTGCTTGGTCCCAAATATGAAAGTCCCGCACAAATTCCAAGTGCCCGACTTTGAAAAGTACAAGGGTAACTCTTGCCCTCAAAGCCATCTGGTGATGTACGCTCGGCGAATGTCAGCTCAGACGGAGAATTAGGACCTACTGATTCACTACTTCCAGGATAGTTTAACCGGTGCCGCACTCAAATGGTACATGGGTTTAAACCGTGCCACGATCAGCACATTCAGAGATCTTGGCACTGCCTTCGTCCAACAATACAAATACAATTTGGACATGGCACCCGACAGAGATCAACTCAGATCGATGTCGCAAAAGGACAAGGAAACCTTTAAGGAGTATGCTCAAAGGTGGCGTGAAATTGCCGCTCAAATTTGTCCACCTCTTGAGGAAAAAGAGATGACAAAGATCTTCTTAAAGACCTTAAGCTCATTTTACTATGACCGAATGGTTGCTAGTGTGCCCAGTGACTTCACCGAGATGGTCGGCATGGGCGTATGTCTTGAGGAAGCCGTCCGAGAAGGACGTTTGGTAAAAGACACTGGATCGACGAGCGGTACTAAAAAATGCGGTAGTGCTCTCCCTAAGAAAAAAGAGCAAGATATTGGGAATATCTCTCTCGGAAAGCAAAGGCGACGTTATCAACCGGTAGCAGCTGTAACTCCTGCTATCAACCCTACGTCTCAACCTCAGGTTGCGCAAAGCCAACCTGACCAACAAAGGACACAACAGCCTCTTCAGCAGGCTCGTCTTCCATATAACAACAACCGTACAACACGGCCACCAGGATTTGATCCTATACCCGTAACGTACGCAGAGCTGTTTCCATTACTACTGGCTAAGGGGCACATTCAGACTAAATCTCCTCTTACAGTACCGGAAAATCCGCCTTTTTGGTTTAAGGTGGATCAAACTTGCCCTTAGCATCAAGGAGGTTCAGGGCATAACATAGAGACTTGTCTCAATTTCAAGTCCGACGTGCAAAAACTTGTTAGGAGCGGGGTCTTATCCTTCAAAGATACGAATCCTAATGTTCTCACAAACCCGCTGCCTCAACATGAGAAGGCTGCAGTCAATTTGATAGAAGGAGAGACTAACGATGTCTATCAAATTCACGATGTACTCTTGTTGAAAACCAGTCTGGTCAAGATGCATTGTAGACAGAGTGGATATGGCCATGTGCCACCTCATAACTATCATCAATGTGATATCTGCTCTAAAGATAACCAAGGATGTTCGGTAGTGCAATTAGCTCTACAGGAACAGATGGATCTCGGATGGATCCAAGAGCACCGAGTTCGTGGAGTTAACATGGTTTACACGAATTCTAACGTCATTCAGAACCACGACATCCGTGTGATGAATGTCAACTTGGTGGCAACGCACTCAAGGCAAAGCCAGTATCATAATCTGCCGCGACACGATTACAGTTCCTGTCTGACTTGCTCGGTAAACAAATAGGGATGCTCTTTCATACAAGAGGCCCTCCAGCGTCAGATGGATCTTGGATGGATCCAAGACTACCATGATAGGAACCCTTATCAGATCAACATGGTTCAGATCTTCGATATTCACGTGATGAATACCAACCTGGTAGTGTTACATGCTGAGCAGGTCCGACTCGGATTCTTAATATCACATTGAAATTCTGGTATCTGACGTGTGATGTTAAGGTGTGATGTCACAACAACACACTCTGCACAATGGACAGCAATAACAGTAAAATAACACCAAGAATTGTTGACCCAGTTCGGTTACAACCAACCTACTTTGGGGGCTACCAAGCCAGGGATGGAATTCACTACTTGTAGATATAATTTACAGACTCAACAACCCGTTGACAATCTCCTAAACTTATACTCTACTAATGACTTCCTACCTAAGAAACCACTTAGGTATGAGAACACCACTCAATCCCTTACAAACACTCAAAGAACCCACTTTGAGTACCCTTGATCTTACTTCACAGCTTCGATCAATCAACCACTCTCTATTGCTTCATAGCTTCTAGAGAGGACAGAAACTTAACACCTATTCAAACCCTAGAATAATGTAAATACAACTCGTACAAAATACTCAAGACACTCAGCCTATGCTTTTGATCTTCTCTCTGTATTTCTGTACCTTTTTCCTTTGGTCTTGTGCGCTTTATATAGCTCCTTGAATTGGTCTTGGACTTGCTACAATATCTCCCAGATTTGTTATTTAAAATTGAATATTTAAAATAGATTTTCTCCTAAAATCTTTTTAAATCTTCAACCTTTTAAATCTCCTACAAATCTGCAACAGATCTCCTATGCAGCAGCAAATATCTATCCCAACATATTCGCATCCAATGAGACAGCTTGCTCTCCACAATTCCAGCTAATACGCAACCCTAACAACATCACAACCTGCTGTTGTTAATTCTGCAGATCTGATGTTACAACATCACCTGTGTGACATCAGACATCCAACTTCAGCAATTACTTAACACAGACCAGTGTTAAGACTTCAATGTTACAACATCAGCACCTTGACATCAACATTGAATATACTTTGTTTTACCAAAATTCCAGCCAATCCAAGAACTAACACACATGACTATCAAAGCTGTAAAGCGGGTTGCGAAAATGATCGAGGTTGTACCCTTGTCCAGGAGGCACTTCAGCACTTGTTAAATCACTGGTGGATGCCAATTTATATGGATGAAGATACTCAACAAATTAGAATCAGTAACAGGAACCCTACTCGACATCAAAGTCGGGACGTCCGATCAGTGGAAGCTAACCTAGTGAGGTTACATTGTATTCAAAGTAGGCGTGGCCAGGTGCCACCACACAACTATGAACGTTGCGGCATCTGTTCGGAAAGTAACCAAGGGTGTTACCTTGTGAGAGCAGCTCTTCAGGGTCAGGTGGATCGTGGAGAAATTCGTCCATATCCGGGTTCTGGACCCATCGACTGGACGCCGAACTACCTTGCCGAGCAAGTTGAGGATATTGTCACGATCTCTGGTCATCACAGGACCAGGGATGTTTTTGCCATTATCCCTCTACTTGAAGAATCTAAAGTTCCCAACCGGGAACAAATCGAGATTACTTATGATGGTCAGGAAAATCAGAAGGTTCCCATAGTCATCTATCTATCGGGACCACTACCGTATGAATCAGCTAAGGCTATCCCTTACAAATACGGTGCAACGACCATTGAAAATGGAAAGGAAATTCCATTACCCTCCGTCGTGAATATTGCAGACATCAGTCGAGTAACACGGAGCGGTAGAATCTTCAACCGAGGAGTTGGAGAACTTAACAAGGAAAAGGAACTTCAGTCAGAAGCTCCCGATCCATCAGTCGGTTATTCCAGTAATCCTGACCTTTCAAAAAATAATGATGAGATGCTGAAGCTCATCCAAATAAGTGAATATAACATTGTGGATCAGCTGTTGCATACTCCTTCAAAGATCTCGGTATTATCGCTGTTACTCAGTTCAGAAGCCCACGGGGAGGCTCTACAGAAAGTCTTGGAGCAAGCTTTTGTGGAACAGGATGTAACAATCAGACAGTTCGATAGTATTGTCTCTAACATCACTTCTTGTAACAATTTGGGATTTAGTGATGAGGAATTACCTGAAGAGGGTCGCCGTCATAATATGGCGCTCAATATCACAGTTAACTGCCAGGACGATGCTTTAGCCAACGTACTGGTAGACACAAGTTCAGCCCTGAATGTTATGCCGAAGTCCACCTTGATACAATTATCATTCAAAGGCGCTCCGATGAGAATCAGCGATGTCGTCGTCAAAGCATTCGACGGATCTAGAAAACAGTTATCGGCGAAGTTGATCTTCCCATAACTATCGATCCTCACACTTTCCAAGTCACTTTTCAGGTCATGGTCATCCGGGAAACGTACAGTTGTTTATTAGGAAGACCTTGGATACATCAGGCTGGAGCGGTTACTTCAACCCTCCACCAAGAGCTAAAGTTCGTCAAGAACGATCAACTTGTCACAGTCTGTGGAGAACAAGCCTTGCCTGTAAGTAACTTGTCATCATCTGCTGGTATAGAACCCAAGGAGGTTATTGGAACGCAGCTCCAAGCACTGTCGATGAGCGAGAACAATCAGTTCAAAGAAGGAACTTCCATTTCTTCATACAACGATGTTATCAAAGCGGTCGAGAGTACCGATACAACCGGATAAGGACAGCTTGTCATTCCTAATGACAATAAAACAAAGAAGGGTCTTGGTTTTTCTGCAACCTGTACCCAGACAGCTGCCAACAATGAAAGTCTTCATCCCCTTCAAAACTTCTTCCACAGTGGAGGTTTCCTCCACCCAGTGTCTCAAGCAGTACATGCTATCAGTGAGGAAGGTCCCTCTGACACAGATGAAGAATGGAAATCCTATCTTAATGAGGACGGTTATATGTCTCAAGAAGAGGTACCTATGCCTTTTTGCTTTCCCACAGAAAGTCCGAGATTTATATCACGGTCAGACATCGAAATGATATACGGAGATTGTGGTCCAGAAGGATGTCGTGCTTCGCCAAATTTATTAGAGGAGGACACTCTGATGAAAGACGACTTTGACCTCGATTACTATGGCCCAATGGATGGTCTGCCAATGTGGCAACCTTACCCAGGAAACTTGGGACCGGAAAGTCAGCCGAGTAATGAAACTCAGCTGACCATCATTGAACAGAATACCTGTGTCCCCACCATGTCATGGGATCAACACTCAGGTCATTCAGAAACTACTCAACATAAAGATGAATTCGCAACGTTTGTAGGACTTGAATTCATCAACTATGCTTTTCCCAAGGTCAACGTCATCGAGGGGGATGACTCCTTCAGTTCCAAAGAGGTTTGGGACACTCTGGGAGAACCAAGTGGAAAATACGACTTTATGGTCAAGTACACCGCTCCCAGAAGCTCTCGTATCAGGCTCGAAGACATCCAGCCTACTGGATGGGGAGATACAGCTGAGAGCACAAATGCTATGCAAAATGCAACAGAGGAATTCTCCTACGACAATTCTGCCTGGGAGATAGATTCCAATGATCCTGCTCTGCCAAAAATCAGCGTTATTTCTGAAGACAAATCAAGGAAGGTACCAGACTTTGTGATTCACAGAGGAGTTCGCCGCCAGTGGGTTGCCGTCGAGGTTCCGAAGGTCGTTCATCAGTCAAAGTAATTGCCATCTTTAGCCTTTCACCCTGCCCAGGTGAAACGGATGTTTTGATAGGGCTCGCTTTCTGTAAATATCCCTCTTCGCTTCGCCCAAAGCGACAGAGTTTTGTTTTATAGGGCTATAGTTTCAAGAATCGACTTGTTCATTAATAAAATAACGTCGTTCTGTAATTTTCGCATTAATTGTTGTTTTCTCTTTTTGCTTTTTCAGAAAATGGTAATCCTAAAAAACAATAAAAAATAAAAACAAGCAGTAAAAAAAATATACACTGCACACACTTGCATTTTCCTCTATCTCTTCTAAACACGGATCATCACGTCATGCAGATTGCTTGTTTTAAACCCAGTTGAAACATACGATCTGATGCCTTCTCCCAACTTTGAGTTCCCGATATTCGAGGCTGAAGAAGAAAATGACAACGAAATTCCAGAAGAGATCTCCCAACTACTCAGACAAGAGGAAAGGTCCATTGAACCTCACAAAGAGCCGTTGGAAACGGTAAACTTGGGTTCAGAAAAAAAGAGAAAAGAAATCAGGATTGGGGCACGGCTCAGTCCAAATGCCAAAGAGAGTTTGATAAAGCTTCTTAGAGAATTCCCCGATGTATTCGCTTGGTCCTATCAGGATATGCCAGGGTTGGATACCAGCATCGTGGAACATCACTTACCTTTGAGATTGGAATGTCCGCCAATAAAGCAAAGGTTGAGACGAACTCACCCGGACATGGCCATCAAAATCAAAGAGGAGGTGCTAAAACAGATTGACGCGGGTTTCCTCGTTACATCTGAATATCCTCAATGGTTAGCCAATATTGTACCCATTCCCAAAAAGGACGGAAAGGTCAGAATGTGTGTTGATTACCGAGATCTGAACAAGGCTAGTCCAAAGGACGACTTTCCTTTACCATACATTGACATGCTGGTGGACAGTACAGCAAAGTTCAAAGTCTTCTCCTTCATGGATGGATTCTCGGGCTATAACCAGATCAAAATGGCGCCGAAAGACATGGAGAAAACTTCGTTCATTACCCCATGGGGTACCTTTTGTTACAAGGTAATGTCGTTCGGTTTGAAGAACGCCGGGGCAACCTATCAAAGGGCCATGACTACTCTGTTTCATGACATGATACACAAAGAAATCGAAGTGTATGTCGATGATATGATTGCAAAATCAAAAATAGAGAGTGAGCACGTTGAACATCTGTCAAAATTATTCAAACGTCTAAGAAAATTCAAGCTCCGCTTGAATCCGAACAAGTGCACCTTCGGTGTCCGTTCAGGGAAACTATTAGGGTTCATCGTCAGCCAGAAAGGAATTGAGGTTGATCCTGACAAAGTCAAGGCCATTTAGGAAATGCCTTCTCCGAAAACTGAAAAACAAGTCAGAGGATTCCTGGGACGGTTGAACTACATCTCCAGATTCATATTCCTTATGACTGCCACGTGTGCGCCGATTTTCAAATTACTGAAAAAGAACCAGGATTGCGTTTGGTCAGAAGATTGCCAAACTGCCTTCGACAGTATTAAGGAATACCTGTTGAATCCGCCGATTCTATCACCTCCAGTGGAAGGAAGACCACTGATCATTTACCTCACAGTCCTAGAAGACTCAATGGGATGTGTACTTGGCCAACAAGACGAAACCAAAAGGAAAGAGTCTGCCATCTACTATTTGAGCAAGAAATTTACCGACTGCGAAATTCGGTACACGATGCTTGAGAAAACTTGTTGCGCTTTGGTTTGGGCAGCCAAACATCTTCGCCAATACATGATTCGTCATACTACTTGGTTAATCTTTGAAATGGATCCAATCAAGTACGTTTTCGAAAAGCCTGCTCTCACGGGAAGAATTGGCCGTTGGCAGATGTTGTTATCAGAATATGACATAGAGTACCACGCTCAGAAAGCCGTTAAGGGAAGTATTTTAGCTGATCATTTGGCTCATCAACCGATTGACAATCAAGAATCAATCGGGTTTGACTTCCCAGACGAAGATGTCATGTATCTAAAAATGAAAGATTGCGATGAACCGTTACCCAGTGAAGGGCCAGAACCAGGTTCCCAATGGGGACTTATCTTTGACGGAGCAGTTAATAATTATGGAAACGGAATTAGGGCAATCATTGTTACCCCTCAGGGTACCCACATTCCTTTCACTGCTAGACTTACGTTCAAGTGTACGAACAACGAGGCTGAATACGAAGCTTGTATTATGGGTCTTGAAGAAGCGATTGATTTAAGGATCAAAAACTTGGACGTATACGGCGACTTAGCCTTGGTTATCAATCAGATAAAAGGAGATTGGAACACATACCAATCAGGACTGATTCCTTACAAAGATTATGCAAGAAGGTTGTTACCTTTCTTCAACAGAGTTGAGTTTCATCACATCCCTCGTGAAGAGAATCACATGGCTGATGCATTAGCCACTCTCTCTTCCATGATTAGTGTAGGTCGATGGAATGACATACCTAAGATCGACATCATGCGCCTTGAATGACTCGCTTACATCTTCACGATTGAAGCAGTCATAGACGATAGACCTTGGTATCACGATATCAAATGCTTTCTTCAGAAACAAGAGTACCCATCTGGGGCACTCAGAAAAGACAGGAAAACCCTCAGAAGATTGGCTGGAAACTTCTTCCTGAGCGGTGACACTCTCTATAAGAGAAATTTTGACATGGTCTTGCTCCGATGCATCGACAGACCAGAAGCAGAAATGCTGATGAAAGAAATTCATGAAGGGTCCTTTGGCACTCATGCCAACGGACACACAATGGCGAGAAAAATTCTAAGAGCAGGGTACTATTGGTTGACAATGGAATCCGACTGCTACAAGTACATGAGGAGGTGTCACAAGTGTTAGATATACTCCGACAAAATTCATGTACCTCCATCACATCTCAAAGTTCTTTCTTCCCCATGGCCATTTTCCATATGGGGAATCGACATGATCGGCATGATTGAACCTAAGGCTTTAAACGGACATCGGTTCATCCTAGTAGCCATTGACTACTTCACCAAGTGGGTCGAAGCCGCGTCATACGCTAATGTAACCCGACAAGTGGTGGTCCGATTTATCAAAAACAATATCATCTGCCGTTATGGTGTTCCAAGTGAGATCATTACTGATAATGGATCTAACTTGAACAACAAGATGATGAGAGAGTTGTGTGCAGAGTTCAAAATCGAACACCATAATTCATCTCCCTACCGACCCAAGATGAACGGAGCGGTAGAAGCGGCCGATAAGAACATCAAGAAGATCGTTCAAAAGATGGTTGCAACCTATAAAGATTGGCACGAGATGCTACGCTTTGCTCTTCACGGTTATCGCACATCTATCCGCACTTCAACAGGGGCAACCCCTTTCTCTCTAGTGTATGGCATGGAAGCAGTGCTCCCCATAGAAGTAGAGATCCCGTCAATCCGAGTATTGATGGAAGCTAAGCTCACCGAAGCTGAATGGTGTCAAAGCCGACACGACGAACCGAATCTGATCGAAGAAAAAAGAATCACGGCACTATGCCACGGTCAGTTGTATCAACAGAGAATGAAGAAGGCGTTCGACAAAAAGGTCCGACCTCGTGTCTTCAGAATAGGAGACCTCGTGCTCAAGAAGATACAATCATTTCTCACTGATTCGTGAGGTAAATGGACTCCGAATTATGATGGCCCCTATGTGGTCACGAAAGCTTTCTCAGGCGGCGCCTTGAGACTTGCAACCATGGACGGAGAGGAATTTGCCTACCCCACAAATGTTGATGTAGTCAAGAAATACTTCGCCTAAACTAAAAAAAAAAAAACGTCTCGGTGGATTGAAAACCCGAAAGGGCAGTCCAGGCAAAAGTTAGAGACAGAAAAAAAAATCATCCCGATGGATTGGAAACATCATAGTATAATCCAGGCAAAAATTAGGGATAATGGCAAGTAACTATGTTCAACAGAGGCAAATCCCTCAGCAGCAGCAGTTATACCATCCATCGGAGGAAAACTCCAGTCAAAGTCATCTTCGACAGAAGTTCAGGATGTCCCGAATTCAAAGTTGGTAGAAGGATAATGGTCGTTATGTTTCAACGTAGCCCTTTTCCCTGTAAATTACCATTTTCTAACTTTGTATATACTCTTTGGAATCACACGTTTGGCTGATCTCCATCTTGTCAATGAAATTTGAGCCTTTGTGCTTTTGTTTGTAATTCTTATTTGTTTTAGCTTTATAGAACGACATTTTAATATGATTAACGATTCTTGAAATAAAACAAAAATGAATTTACTTGCTAAATATTTTTCTGCTTTTAAAATAAAGACGGCAATTTCTTTTGACTGTTGAACATCGAAAGAACGTCGCTAGCTTCTCCAGAAGTAATCGAGCTTCAAAGTGCAGAATCAAAGTACTCCTTCTAAGCCAGTGCGACTGAATGAAGGATCAGTTATGCCAGATACGGATACTCCGTCTGACACGCCTCGGCCGAGTTCTTACCTCCTAAGCCCGATCAACGGTAGCTCCCAACATGGACTGTCTCTCCTAAGCAAGGTAGAATTGCTATCCTGAACCAACGGTACTTCTTCGCCCCGCGATGGCCGAGTATCCAGTCGTGTTCACCTGTCAGTTTGTATGTCGCGTCAGTTTTGTCAGCATAAACATACACACATCATGCATTATTGATTTGCATTCACATTTTATATTGCATCACTATCACTCTAGTCGGTCTTGTCCCCTAGTGATAAAAGTTCTCTCAATCGAGTCGTTAGTTCTTGCCTCGTCAGGAAACGCTGCGTCTGAACATTCTCTCTCCTCCAGTTTATTTCTGGATCAGAATTGGCCCTTGACCACTTTGATAACTTGAACCTCTGAAAGACCAGAGAACCTTCGACCGATGTCACTCTTCGCCATTGAAGATGATATCGTTGCTTTCCCGGATTAAGGAAAATCCCCAGAGAAAGCCTCCTAAGCAGAAATTTAGCAGTACAGCTGCCATTCTCCGAAAAACCCACCAATGAAAAGGTCATCGGCACCTCAAAATTGGATCCCATCATATGGCATTTCTCCGGAAAGATCCCGAGAAAAGTATGACGTAAGCCCCCAAACGAAAACAGTCTCTCAAGAGACTCGCTTTCCCCAGTAGAATCGACAAATGGCGTCTCCAACAGAGAAGTTTGTGCACCTCTACAACTCAGACGACTGGGTTCCCCAGTAAGTCTGACATCTCCCCAGGAAAATTCGGCGAGAAGTTTGAGGAAAACCGCTACGAGTAGCGTCCCTTGTCAGTAAAGTTTATTGACAAAAGAAACTGAGACCAGTTCCTTGGTGGGAAACCAGGATCGAGGGGAAGTTTAAATCAGAAACTAAGACCAGTTCCTTGGTGGGAAACCAGGATCGAGGGGAAGTTTAAATCAGCAACTGAGACCAGTTCCTTGGTTAAAAACCAGGATCGAGGGGAAGTTTACCTTTTCTAAGCATCATCACTTAGCAAAAGAAGATGAATGCAATCCGCCATTCATAACCACCATCAAAATTTCGGGTATTCCGATATTTAATCCTCTTGCACCTCGAATGCCCGAATACTTTCGTCATTCACACCTTCGGGTCCAAGAAGATTAAATAGGGGCATCTGTCATACCCCAAATTTTGACCACTTAGATTTCCCATCATTGTGCAAATCATCATCACAATATGGAGGAACCATCATACTTCATCAGTCTCCCCAAAGATGGGTGAGCATTCACTACAATCAAAACTAGGGTTTCAAGCCCTCTCTGAGCCTTAGACAAAGGATAAATCAAGGAATGACATGATCTTCAACTTCTCTAACCTCTCAAGCATCCACAAAGGATCAAAAGGACTCCCACTCCAAGGATTAAGCACAAGGA
This sequence comes from Lathyrus tuberosus, assembly GCA_022829125.1. Taxonomy (NCBI): domain Eukaryota; kingdom Viridiplantae; phylum Streptophyta; class Magnoliopsida; order Fabales; family Fabaceae; genus Lathyrus; species Lathyrus tuberosus. Next base: position 811,288 of record JALAZF010000409.1, on the reverse strand, counting down.
TGCTCCCTTCTAGGTGGATCAGGCCCCAAGATCGACAGTGTCACCAAATTAGGGTTTTGGTCGACCAGGGCCTCCAGATGGAAAATTTTCATCTGGGCATGAGCCAATGATCCAAAACACAACCTAATGTACTCCATGGAACCTCATGGACCCATTCATCAAGTCAATTTTGCCTCAGGGGTTGCACTCATAAAAAATCAGGAATTAGGGTTTCTTGACCTAATTCACCCCTAAGTTGACTTTTGGGACAAATCATGAACCAAGACCTCAAGACATGATTTGAGGGTCTTTAATATACCATATTGATCCATTTACAACAATGGATTAATCCAAGAAGCTTGAGCAACAAGTTCCAATTTCATCTGTACCACAATTAGGGTTTCGCGAGGAAAGTCAACTGTAACTTTGACTTTTGATCAGGACATGCTCCCAAACCCTAAGACATGATTTAATATTCCCTATGACACCCATGGAACATGTCCATCAAATTTGATTTAGGTCAAGTACATGATTTCCTGAAGAATTGCACAGTTTGGAATTCATCTGATAAAAAGTCAACTGTGCACAAAAGTCAACTTTGACTTTTTGAGATTTTTCACCAAAATGGTTTTTTAACCCTAAAATGATGTTAATGTATGATTTGAATCATCATTCATCAAGAAAAATCAAGAAAAGTTGGATAACTTGTAAAAGGGGTAACCATAAAAACTTAGAAAATTTTCTAAGTTAAAAATAAAGTGACAAGGGCACCAACTTTGAAGGATCATAACTCCTAAACCACAAAGCCATTTTTTTCATCCAAAGATGGATTTGTAGCCCTCATTACCCTCTAAAAAAACTTCAACTAGACCTAAGTTCAACTCATTAAGGATTTGGAGTTATGGAGTGATCAAAATGGCTGAAAAGTGAAAATGTCACTTTTTCCAACACTTAGTGTAATTTTCACTAAGTCAGAATCTGCCTTCACTTTTTGCCAAATGTAGGGGGATTTTTCACTTGTATTCAAAAGAGATCAAAACCAAACATGTTCAAATAGTTGTTGTATCATGTAAGGGCTTTCCAAAATGGTCAAGAACATTACCAAATTCAACTTACACCATGAGTTATGACATTGGAAAGTTGCCTTGCTGAAATTTGTCAAAGGCAAGGCAGAATTTGCAACTTTGCTCGATTTGCCAAAATCAGCCAAATTCAAATGCTCCTATCCACTTGGACACATCTGAGGATTGAATCTAAAGGGGACAATCACTGAGCCAAGCCTCCAAAGTCCATGGAACAAGAAATATCATGTTGAACCTAGAATGGCCAAAATAGGGACAAGACTCCAAATTTGGATTGAAGCATTCAATGGAAGCATCAAGGTGGCATGGACTGAGCCATTCTCATCTGAAATCAGTGAAGACTTATCCAAGACCAAGGGAACCAAAACTCTGTGCCCTAACCTCTAGTCAATGGCTAGAGGAGACTTGGATTTTCATTTGGCAACATTGGCCAAACCTACTTACCATTTGCCATTCACTATTCCTTGCAAAACAAACTTGTTCTACTATAAATAGAGCTCAATTGTTATCAGTTTGAGTACACCAAAGCCATCTAACAGATGCTTTCCTCAAAATCTCTTTCTCTTGGCAAAAATGCCTTTCTTAGCAAGGTAGCTATCGGGTTTTGAGTTTGAGAGCTTTTCCAATCAAACCAATCACTCACACACCTCACATACATCATATAGAAGTGATCCAAACACTCACATAACATCTGGAACACAGATTTCACAAAATCACCAGCTGGTTGCTCAAACTTTCAATCAAGTTGCAACTGAGGTACCACAAATCGTTCCAGCCATTTTCAATCAAGTCCAGGCATTCAAACACACTCCATAGTGTGTAAGGAAGCTGTTCAGATCATCACAACTCATCTGTAACACCTCCAAATCAAAAATCACATTGCACTTGCTGTCACGGCCTAGAGGTCAATACTTAATTTTTGAAGCATTAATCCAAGATCACAATTTGTTTTTCACATGTTAAACAATTTTGATCATTTTATTTGAATTTTTATTCAATTAGATACATTTTTTAAAACAAATTAGGGTTTTTGGATTAATTCAACCCTCATCAAATCACTTTCAAAACACTTTGGGCCTCTAATAGAGTATAAGATCCAACCCTTTGCAAATACAACCCATTTTGGGCCTCACTTATTGTATAAGTCCCGTTGTATTTCAAAAACTTCGACGCGATCATCATCCGTTGGAAAACAAACCTTGGGCCTACCCTCGAGTAGTAAGACCCATTTCTTTTCTTTAAAACATTTTGGGCCTCTAATAGAGTGTAAGACCCAACCCTTTGCAAATACAACCCATTTTGGGCCTCACTTATTGTATAAGTCCCGTTGTATTTCAAAAACATCGACGCGATCATCATCCGTTGAAAAACAAACTTTGGGCCTACCCTCGAGTAGTAAGACCTATTTCTTTTCTTTAAAACATTTTGGGCCTCTAATAGAGTGTAAGACCCAATCCTTTTTTTTTTTGACCAAACCATTTTTTGGGCCTCAGTGTATTGTATAAGTCCCGATACCGTAAAAAACAAATGGCGCGATTGTCGCCTTTTGAAAAATAACCTTTTGGGCCTCTCCTCGAGCTATAAGACCCATTCAAAACTTTTGGGCCTCTAATAGAGTGTAAGACCCAATCCCCTTTTAACCAAAATATTTTTGGCCTCACTTATTGTGTAAATCCCTCTGCGTTAAAAGTAAACCTCGGCGCAATCGCCATTTGAAACGGAAAAATCATCTGGGCCTACCCTCGTGTTATAAGCCCCACTTTTTTTCTTTAAAACATTTTGGGCCTCTTGAAAGAGTGTAAGACCCATCCCTTTTTACAGAAAAACATTTTGGGCCTCAGTCACTTGTATAAGTCCCTCTGTACAAATTCAAACAGTGCGCTCACTGATAAAACCCTGGGCCTCTCCTTGAGCTGTAAGCCCCAAATCTTTCTTTTTCAAAGCACTTTCTCCTTTGATTTTGAATATACTGTTGTTTTCAATCTATCTTTGTTGAACAACTAACCAAACAGCATGGAAGCTCTACAACCGAGTAAGTGGTTATTGCTTTCATTTACTGCTTTCATACACATATAACTGTATTGTGGGGCTGTTTCACTGTAAGTCTTCTTTCATAAACTCATATCAACTGTGTAATAATAGTATAGATATTTCGAGTTTCCCCGACAACTACGTCTAGAACTAGGTGACGCCTTTTCGTTTGTTCATAGAAATAGACAACTAGATCCCCAATAGGATCACCAGATACAGTCTTCTCTTCGGTTGTCCTCATTAGGAATTGTCAAGAAACTCTATTCCCAGAGATGAATGTATTCTCCGTGAATGGCATCTTTGAGTTTCTTCCAAATTCTCGAACTTTCCTGACTTGATCTATTCCTCGTGAATAGCTTGCCTTGAATTTCTCGGGGTTTGGGGACCCATCGGCTTCCTAAAAGCATCGGCCTCCTCTTGGGCATCGTACAAGGACCCACAGGCTTCCTAAAAGCAACCCTGCCTCCTCTTGGGCTTAGTACAAGGACCCTACGGCTTCTTAGAAGTATTCACAGCCTCCTCTTAGGCTTCGTATAATGATCTCTTCCTCCGGGAATGATAGTCTCCTCTTGGGCTTAGTACATGGACCGGTCGGCTTCTTAAAAGTTTCCAGCCTCCTCTTGTGCTTCGTACAAATTGTCCTGATGACCTCCTAGAGGTATAGGAATAGAACTTAGTCATCTTCATAGAAAAGTCCTTTCATAGAGTCTACTACTATTTCTCAAAGCATAGTACAAAAGATGACACTCTAGACTTGGACAGTCTAACCTCCTTGAGTCTCAAAGACATTCTCAAGTGACCCCTTCGTTAAATAGGAAGGAAACCCGCGGACTCGGACAGTCTCAATACCCTTTGGATTTCCCGCTTCCTTAAAGAACAGGAATAACCCGGATCCTTGAATCAAATCCATGAGTACAGTGTTACTCATATAAGAACTGATTTTCTCTTTAAAATCAGTATACTAGACCTGTCACTCAACTGAAACAGTAACCATAGCCTCCCTCTTGGGCTTTATACAATGATCCTCCCCAGCGGAGTCAAACAACGTTTAGCCACTCTCTCAGGCTTTGTACGAGACACGTAAGGGACTCCCTCGTTGAGTCAATCACCCTTTAGCCTCCATCTCGGGCTTCGTACGAGATACAAAAACTCTCTTGTTGGGTCAGACAGCCTCCATCTCGGGCTTTATACGAGATACCAAAAGACTCTATCGTTGAGTCAAAACCCTTTAGCCTCTCTCTCGGGCTTTGTACGAGACACATATCAGCCTCCTCTTAGGCTTTGTATAAGAAAACCACTGGTTGATCCAATCAACCTTTTAGCATCAAAGATGTGCCTCATTCACAGTACACAAACATCAACAACTCCTTCCCCCTCCATCTAACTGCTGTAAGCAGCAAGCCTCTGGATCATCTACATCCATGCCAATGTCCCTCTTTTAGTATGAGAAATTCCTAAGGAAAGATGGAATTACTCTACACTGAGTTAAAGTCTTCTCCTTCAGGTTGGAAATCCCTTATAAAGGAAATTATGGCATTGCCGGATTCACATATCTCGGTTAAAGTAATTCTCCTTTATAAAACAGTTGTGACATACAACCCCCCTCTTTAGAGATAACAAATTCTCTCTAAAGTCAGTACTTTTAGCTTCACATCTTGGGCTTTGAACAAGATACAAATCACCTTTCGCTTCACGTCTTGGGCTTTGAACAAGACACCAAAACATCCATTCCCTCCCATAGAATAGGAGGAACTACGAACGCTCTGATTTCCCTGTTTCGGTAAACGGGAATACGTAGGCATAAGATTGAAAGAAAAATCTTAGCGAGCACACTAAACAAAAAAACCAAATCCCATACTCTCACATCAAAAAGCATCAATCCTAACATCCTAATCCTTGTTCCCCGCCAGAAACCTTCTGCCAAGATAAAAAGAAAGAAAACTGTATTGGCGAAAATACAAATAACCAGTACAAAGGTCCCCCCACATTGATAGCATCCGTAACCTAACAGACCGCTGTTTAAACTCAGTATGAAAAGCAGGGTTAATTGGACACATCTATTTCCCTTCCTTCTTCAGCTCACAATAGGATAAAAAATGAATCGACCTGTAGTTTAAGCTCAAACCGCAGAGAGCGACTAGCGCTTAAGAACCGCGTCCAAAATCGCTCGCTACAGTGGGGAAAAGAGATTCCTGAATCATGTTGACTCAGCTGAGGAGGGACCACTGTTGCTAGTGATAGATAGTTCTTAATCATAAGAGATGATGCACAACCCTTGCTGGGGGAAGAAAGAACAAAGATGTCTTTGCTGGGGGGACACCTTGGCCACCTGCTAGGGAGAATGACGACCCTGCTGAGGAACTGCTGAGGAGACAACATCTTCTTCACAGAATCAAAACATTGTCGACCAGGCGTTAGGCTTACTAATGGATATTACCGCCCACCCTGCAGGAGTTACCAGTAACACATGCAATGCATATCGCTTTCTCGATTAAGTTAGCTTTTTATTGTTCTCAACGTTTTTTAGTATTATGTGATCACAAATAATTGCTTATTTTGCAAGCAAAATACTAGAATGAAAACAAATTGAGATAACAAAGAATTCATTTTATTGAATGTAAAATTTTTGTACATAAGGTGTGTACAAGGATGCAAAATCCTTGATGAGGAAATTTGCAATAAAATTGAAAAACAAATGTAAATGGCAAAGGAAAATCATGCTTTGCATTGATTACAACATTGGCCACCATCCACTGTGAGTCTAGGTTCCAACGCCTTGCCCCAGTCGACGATGATTGGACTGCTCTGTTACCGTCTGAGGTCTAGCCATGAGGAAGAGAGGCTCAAGTGTTCACAATCAATGCCTTTATCCCTAATTTTTGCCTGGACATGTTTTCACTTTTTTTTTTCGTCCACCGGGATGCCCATTTTTGCCTAAGTCGCCCTTTCGGGTTTTCAACTTAGCGGGCTATTATTGTTTTTTTTTTCATTGTCCCTAACTTTTACATGGAGATTTCTTTTTTTGGTCCATCGGGACATCCATTTTTGCCTAGATTGCCCTTGCGTGTGTCAATCTAGCGGACTCTTATCCATTTTTTTTTCAGGCATAATATTTTTTGACTGCATCGAAATTCACAGGCGATGGCAACTCCTCCCCATCCATTATGGTGAGGATCAGGGCTCCGCTTGAGAAGGCCTTCTTGACAACAAAGGGTCCTTCGTAGTTGGGAGTCCACTTGCCTCGTGGATCCGAGTGAACAAGTGAATATCTCTTGAGCACGAGTTCGCCTTCGCAGAATGTTCGAGGGAGAAATTTCTTGTCAAAAGCTCGTTTGAGGCATCTCTGATACAATTGACCGTGGCAAACGGCTGCTAGGCGCTTCTCTTCGATGAGATTCAGTTGGTCGTATCTGGATTGAACCCATTCGGCTTCATCAAGACCGGCTTCCATGATGACTCTGAGTGAAGGGATTTCGACTTCGATGGGTAGAATAACCTCCATACCATACACAAGTGAGTACGGAGTTGCCCCAGTAGAAGTGCGAACTGAAGTTCTGTAGCCATGCAGTGCAAATGGAAGCATTTCATGCCAATCCTTGTAAGTTTTGACCATTTTCTGGACAATCCTCTTGAAGTTTTTGTTTGCTGCTTCAACGGCGCCATTTATCTTGGGCCGATATGGTGAAGAGTTGTGGTGCTCGATCTTAAATTCTTGACACAACTCCTTCATCATGTTGTTATTCAGGTTGCTTGCATTGTTCGTGATAATGCTGCTAGGAATGCCATAGCGACAGATTATCTCTTTCTTGATAAATCTAGCAACCACTTGTCATGTAACATTTGTGTAGGAAGCAGCTTCAACCCACTTGGTCGATAGCGACTAGAATAAATCGATGACTGTTGGAAGCCTTCAGCTCGATCATTCCAATCATATCTATACCCCACATGGAAAATGGCCAAGGTGAAGTCAAAACATTCAATGGAGTTGGAGGTACATGGAACTTGTCTCCGTAGATTTGGCACTTGTGACATCTTTTGGCAAAGTTGTAACAATCTACCTCCATCGTTGTCCAGTAATACCCAGCCCGAAGGATCTTCTTAGTCATAGCAGGACCTTTAGCATGTACACCCTCGCAGCCCTCATGTATGGACCTTTGATCGTGTTTGCTTCGTGTCTATCCACGCATCTGAGCAACACGGAATCATAATTCCTCTTGTACAATATACCACCACTTAAGAAGAACTTGGCGCAAAGCCATCTAAGAGCCTTCTTGTCAGTGATAGTGATACCCTCGGGATATTCCTGTTTTTCCAGATATCTTTTGTTGTCGTAGAACCAAGGCTTGTCATCGGACTCATCCTTGATTGCTAAACAGTGTGCTAGTTCGTTCAAGTGATCAATGCGGATATGAGGAGCTTCATTCTTCCACTTGACCTTGAACATGGATGCTAGAGTGGCAAGAGCATCATCTAGTTGATTTTCCTCTCTGGGAATATGATGAAAAGTGATCTCATCAAAGTAAGGAATCAACTTCGCTATGTGTTGTCGGTACGGAACCATCTTGGAATCCCGAGTCACAAAATTCCCTCTGACTTGACCGATGACCAAGGCAGAATCTCCATGCCATAAATACATGCTTCATATTCGGCCATATTATTGGTGCATGCGAAGCATAATCTGGCAGTGAAGGGAAGGTGAAAACCCGTTGGAGAGATGAGGATAGCACCGATTCCACGACCCTTAGAATTTGAGGCACCGTCGAACACGAGCGTCCATCGCGCCCCTGGTTCGGGTCCTATATCAGGATCTGGAGTCTCATAATCTCTGATAAACAGAACATCCTCATCGGGAAAGTCGAACTTCATTTGTTGATAACCCTCTATAGGTTGATGAGCAAGGTAGTCAGACAAGACGCTCCCTTTTATTGCTTTCTGGGTAACATGCTGGATATCATACTCAGTTAACAGCATCTGCTACCGAGCAATCCTTCCAGAGACAGCAAGCTTTTCAAAGATGTACTTTATTGGATCCATTTTGGATATCAACAAAGTAGTATGACAAATTATGTATTGTCGCAGGCGTCGAGCAGCCCAGACCAGAGCACAACAAGTTTTCTCCAAAAGTGAGTATCTGGTCTCACAATCAGTGAACTTCTTGCTCAGATAGTATATTGCATGTTCTTTTCTGCCAGTGTCGTCATGTTGACCCAATACACATCCCATCGATTCATCGAGAACGGTGAGGTACATGATTAAAGGCCTACTAGGAACCGGCGGTACTAAGATCGGTGGTTCTTGCAAGTATTGTTTTATTTTGTCAAATGCTTCCTAACAATCATTATTCCATTCAACCGATTGATTTTTTCTTAGTAATTTGAAAATTGGTTCACAGGTAGCCGTCAAGTGAGAAATGAACCTTGAGATGTAATTGAGTCTGTCTAGAAAGCCACGGACTTCTTTCTCTATTTTGGGAGGCGGCATGTTCTGAATTGCCCGAACCTTATCAGGATCAACTTCAATGTCTTTCTGACTCACAATAATGCCCAACAGTTTACCAGATCGGACTCCGAAGGTGCACTTCGTAGGATTCAACCGCAATCTAAACTTCTGGAGTCTGTCAAACAGTTTCTTCAGATGAACCAAGTGATCATCCTCAGTTCTGGACTTGGCAATCATATCATCCACGTAAACCTCAATCTCTTTATGAATCATATCATGAAAGAGGGTTGTCATGGCGCGCTGGTATGTTGCCCCTGCATTCTTTAGACCGAATGGCATGACTTTGTAGCAATATGTACCCCATGGTGTAATGAAGGTAGTCTTCTCCATATCAGCTGGGGACATCTTGATATGATTATATCCTAAAAAACCGGCCATGAAGGAAAAGACAGAGAACTGCGTCGTGTTGTCTACCAAGACATCAATATGAGGCAAAGGAAAACCATTCTTCAGACTTGCTTTGTTGAGATCTCGATAGTCCACACACATTCTGACTTTGCCGTCCTTCTTGGGAACCGGGACAATGTTGGCAATCTATTCAGGATATTCGGAAGTGGCTAGGAACCCAGCATCAAGCTGCTTCTTTACCACTTCTCTGATTTTGAGTGCCATGTCGGGTCTAGTCCTTCTGAGCGTCTGCTTGACAGGAGGACATCCGGGCTTGAGTGGCAAGTGGTGTTCAACGATGTTGGTATCCAGCCCAGGCATATCTTGATAGGACCAGGCGAAGATGTCAACATACTCTTTCAACAACTCGACCAACTCGGAGTGTACATGCTTAGCGAGGGATGCGCCAACCTTGACTTCTCTTCTGACCTCGTCAGTACCAAGATTAACAACTTCCACTGGCTCTTTGTGTGGCTAAATCTCTCTACGCTCGTGCTCAAGGAGCCTTGCCAGTTCAGCCGGTAATTCACAATCTTCCTTACCATCTTCTTCGGCTTGGTTAATTGGAATTCCAAAATTACAATGGATGTTTGCCATGTTGTTATCAATGCTTTTATTAGTTCTGCATGTTTATGAATATGTTCAGAATGAGCTATTTGAAAAGTGAAAAAAAGAAAAGAAACTTTTGCCATTTATTTTGTGAAAAAGTAAAAATAAAGAAAGAAAATAGAGCGTGATTTTGAATGCAAAAAACTTTTATTTATTGATCACATAATATTGCAAAAGCGTGAGGCCCTTTACAAGCTATCCACTCGTCTCGGGCGAGGACGAGGGAATGAAAAAGCAAAATGCATTACATGTTATATGGGAAAACCACAGGAATCACGGTAGATGTCCAATTGTTGAGCTTGAAACCCGACGGACACTTGCGCACAAATCTTGAAGTCTGATTGCTAGGACCAGCATCATCAGTCGCTGCCACGATGTCACCTTGCTGGAAACCCACACTGTGGAAATTGATAAAGTTGTATTGCTTCTGATCAGAGAAACCAGATTGACGACCAGGATGATAACCCACTCCAAAACGATTATGCTTCTCAACCACATCAATCACGTGCCCCCAGCCTGGAAAGGCACTGCTATCGATGGTCTCTTTAGCACTCTTAGCAGATGCTAAAGTCAATTGTGGTGATCTACTTTGACTAGTTGAAGCAGAGTTGACATCTTCGAACTCGAGACACTGCAACGGCACCTCCGCTATGCCTTCTTCTGTCTTGACATATCAAAAAGATGATACCTCGCTTACAATCAAATCCTCTTCACCACAGACAATGACAAGCTGATCGTCAAACATGAATTTCAACTTCTGATGTAAAGTGGAGGTAACTTCCCCTGCCGCATGGATCCACGGACGACCCAAAAGGCAACTATACGCTGGATTGATATCCATCACTTGGAAAGTAATGGTAAACAGATGCGGCCCAATGTTGATGGGTAAGTCCACTTCTCCGATGACTTGCCTTCGAGAACCGTCAAAGGCTCTGACAACTAAGGCACTTGGTCTCATCTCGATTCCTTTCACTGGTAATTGACTCAATGTGCCTTAGGCATCACATTGAGAGAAGAACCAATATCCACTAGAACCCGAGATAACAGGATGTCTGTGCAGGTTACCGATATGTGCAGTGCTTTATTGTGGGCAGTTCCTTCAGGAGGTAATTCTGATTCATTGAAACCCAAATACCGACTTGCAGTTACATTGGCCACTACATCATCAAACTCGACGACAGATATATCTTGCATAACGTGGGCGCTGTTCAATACTTTCAACAGATCTGATCTGTGCGCAGGCGAGCTCATGAGTAAGGACAAAATTGAGATCCTCGAGGGAGTCTGACCCAACTGATCCACAATCTTAAAGTCACTTTTCTTGATCAGCTTAAGGAACTCTTGATCATCAAGGGTCTCATTGTTCTTTGAAACATTCTCAGACGAGATAGTCGGTATTGGAACGGTAGTAGATGCCCCTTGTTGGACCACAGGGGTTGTGAATGCAGGTGTCTCCTTAGGAGAAACAACAATTGGAATTTGCACGGGCTTTGTAGTGACCTTCGGAGCAAACACACGTCTACTACGAGTCATACCTCCACCAGCTGTGACATTCACAATCTCTAATTCGGCGAACCTTATTTCCTGACCTCCAGAAAACACAGTAGACCCATACTTCCATGGTACCTCTTTAGAATTCTGATACGGAAACGGCTTCGGCGGACAAACCACGATGGGTTGCACCTTCTTCTGCTTAGGGGATTCCACAGGAACCTTCCTATAGACGATGGTGAACGGCTCAATAGCAGCAACTTCCTCAACAGGTTTAGATCTGGCAAATTGCACTTCACCATGATTCATCAGAATCTGGACACAACCCTTCAGCCTTCGACACTGGTTGAGATTATCATCACAAATCTGACACTTACCATGCAAACCTTTCAACAGCCCATGTTCCTTCAATTTCTTGAAAACCACAGCCATCGGGGTCTTTACTTCGTCAACATCCATGATCAATTCACCCCTGGAATCATCCTCAATCATGTTAACCGTAGGCCCACCGTGATTCGGCAGCAGATTACTCTGAATGTTGGGTCCTTCCTCAGCGAAAGTCAGAACCTTCTTATCAATGAGTTCCTGAACCTTGGTTTTGAAAACAAAGCAATCCTCTATTGCATGTCCTATGTATCCAGCATGATAAGCACAAGATGCATTTGGGTTATGCTTCGGGCCAAATGGAGTGATTGCAGATGCAATCTGCTTGGGGACAATTGCCCCTTGGTGAACCAAGTAGGGAAACAATTCCGTGTATGACACTGGAATTCTATCAAAATTAGGACGCGTACGGCTTCCTTGATTGTTGTTGTTCTGACGGTTCTGATTCTGCTGACTTTTGTTCTGTTGATTCTGTTGCTGATTCTGAGCATTCTGAACTGGTTGTTGTGGATGATACTGATATGGAGGTTGTTGATACTGTGCAGCAGCAATGTTCGGATACGGATAGTATGGTAAGGGAGCCATAGGAGCTTGATACTGAGGAGAGACTTGAGCTGTCACAGCGTGGGCTTCACCTTCCTTCTTCTTCAACTGACTGTTCTGAGACTTTCTAGCGGTCGGCTGCTGGGAAGCAGCTCCAGAAATCTTTCCAGTTTTCAAACCATTCTTGATCCGTTCACCAATCGTCACAACATCAGCAAAGTTCGATGAAGAACTACCCACCATTTTCTCGTAGTAAGATCCCTGCAATGTACCCATAAAGATGTCAACCAACTCATTATCAGAGAGAGCAGGTCGTACGCGAGATGCCATCTCACGCCATCTTTGTGCATACTCCTTGAATGTTTCAGCTGAGCGCTGAGACTGATTCTGCAATTGCAATCTAGTTGGCGCCAGATCAAGGTTATACATGTATTGTCTCACGAACGCTTCAGACAAATCCCTCCAAGTATGGATTTTGCTGCGCTCCAAGTCCATGTACCAATCCAACGAGGCTCCAGACAAACTATCTTAAAAACAATGAACAAGCAATTCATCATTATCAATGTGGGATGCCATCTTTCTGTAGTACATAGTGATGTGGCTACGCGGGCAGCTCAAACCTTTATATTTTGGCAAATCAGGTATCTTGAATTGCGGCAGAACGACATTCGGAACCAAACACAAATCTTTGGCCTCCATGCCAAAAGCAGAGAACCCTTCGATAGCTCTGATATGGTCTTCTAACAACTTGTAGTCAACAGATCTATTCTGATTAGTGGGCCTGACAAGAACCTGAGGATTTGGCAGCTGAGAAGCAGCAGGAGCATTCACTTGCGGAGTAGCAAACTGAGAAGGATACACCAAACCCGGATTAACCATCTGATCAACATTCTGACCCATCGGAACACCATATAGATAATTTGGAGGAAGTACCCCAGCAGTTGAGGAAGATGCCCCAGGATATAACATCCCAGGATGAACATTCTGAACAACAGTTTGAGCAGTCTAAGATGGAACCGAAACATGAATAGGAGGACCCTTATACACATGATCTTCATCATCAGGCATTTCAGTATCAACCAATCTGGAAGTTTGGTGAGCTTGAGCCTGAAGATTCTCAGGATCATCATTCACTACTGGAGGCGGGACTGGAGCAGGCATGACCCATGGATAGGCAGCAGCACTCCCATTAGGCATGGGTGCAACAAAAGGCTGATATGGCATGAAGGCACTACCATTATTTGTAAGCTGTGGAGTGTAATTCAGAGTCATGCCCCAAGGAAAACCAGTAGGCATCTGATTCAAACTAGGCTAAACAGCAGGCTGATTCACAGGATCAACTGGCACGTCAACTCTAGCAGGAGAAGAAACAACAACAGTAGGAGTAGCCGTAACAACGGGAGGGACAGTCATAACATGAGTGACAACAGTTGCATCAGTAGTGGTTGCAACAACAGTGGCAGCAACAACATTATCCCGCTGAGCACGAAGGAGCTCCATAATGACATCCATGTTCGTCTGAAACTGATCCATCCGACCTTGGAATTGTGCCAGAGTTTCCTTGTAAGCAGCGTTCTCAGCTTCAAAGTCAGCCATGATTCTGGATTTGTTTGAACAAGTAAAATATCGATGTTAAGTCCTCGTCTTGCTACAAAAAATGCGGACAAGGATGAGCAACGGTTCCCGGATGAAGGACATGCATATGCGGGCATGAGTGGATGCAATTTATGCATAAATAAAGTTTTAAAATGCTTATACAAAAATTAATTTGACATGATGAGATGATATGCAACAACAGAACCAACAAGCCAGCATCGTCTGAATAGTCAAATCTGAACATCTGTAGAGGTAGTGTTGCGTTGGGGTGAGATTTGAAGTAATGAGAGAACAAAGGTTAGAAGAGTCTTGGTTTCCTGCAGAAAAAACCCAATATCCCTCTCACAGGTGTGATCTAGAAAGCGGGATTCTCAGTTTCGGATTCTCGATTTGAGAAGCAATAGTACATTCATCCCTCAGGGTACAATACTATCGCCAAACAAAGAGGTCGTCCACTGATTCCCCCCAAAAAAAGGTCATCCTAGGGCAAGTTCCCAGCTTTGGGTCCTCGGATCAAGGAAGCGTAATGGGTTTGCCATTTCTGGTCTGCCATTATCGTTCCTTGGGATGAGTGCCGTAACTGAGTCCTCGGGAAATGGTCGCCAGAGTCGACAGCTCTCTAGATCAACACCCTAAAATGCGCAAGACACGCACGTCAGAGCATCTCCCAAGAAAACCTCGTCTGGATGTGAATTTCGTGAACACCAAACACACCAAGATGGCACGTAGGTCTCACTACTTTCCACTCTAATCTTAGGTGTATACTCAAGCCTGTGTATTGGGCTTATCTCTCAAGTAGCAACCCAACCCGCCATCAGCAGAAAATAGCAAATATACAGAATATGCAGCATGTGAATATTCAAAGCAGTAAAGAAATGCAATAAATAAACATACAGCTAAAGCAAGTAAAATAAAGCAAGTAAAGTGCAGAAGATAAACACCCAAGCAAGAAAGAAAGCAAACAAAACTAGGCGAGACCCCTCAAGGGATGGACCAGCAATAGGTCAACCAGTCCCCAGCAGAGTCGCCAGCTGAAGATGGATGGAAATCTACCTGAGTGAATCGCACACTCAAAGATACAACAGAGTCGCCACAGAACTTTATTTAGTCCCAAAGGACAGGGAAAATATCGATAAAACCCAGGGGAAGAGAAACGAGAACGGGGGGTCGGTTATACGAAAGGAAGGTATTAGCACCTAACGCATCCATCGTACTCAACGGGAACCATTTCGCTTGCTTCTAGGCTCGGATGGGTTATATATTTAAAGGCTTCTAGCTAAAATAAAGAGAAGAGAGAGAAAGGGGAAAAAGAAAGAAAAGAAAGAAAGTGCTCGCGGAGGAACAAAGCCCTCGTGCCTACGTACCCTCATAGTGCAATGAGGAAGTCAGAGTGCCGTAGTTCAGAGAACCAGGGGACAGAGAAGAAGAGAAGAAAAGGAGGCAGATGGAAGAAAGGTGAAAGAAAGGTGGAAGTGTGGTGGAAGAAAGGTGGAAGAAAGGTGGAAGTGTGCTCGCCGAGATCATTACGATCTCATGCCTACGTATCATACATTCAAAAGAATGCAGAATCAGAGCTTCCGTAGTTCGGGGAACTGAACGGTAAAGGAAAACAAGTGAGAAACAAAGAAACGAAAGAAGTGGTGTCAAAACCAAGAGCAAAAATGGAAGAAAAACTCTACTGGGGAAGAGCTCGCAGTAAGAGCTTTTGCACAGAAGAATAGGAAAAGAGTGGTGTCAAAACCAAGAATGAAAGAAACTCCGTTGGGGATGGCAAAGAGAATGGGTGTCGAAACCAAGAGGAAAGTAAGAGCAATGGGAATAGAAAGGACTCCGCTGGGGATCCAAATAAAGGGATGGTGTCATAACCAAGAGAAAAGGAGAATCGGTATATTAACTGGCTAGCAGTGGTTAACCGAAGAAAGAGAGTAGGACTGCAGCTCTATGGGAATAAAGAAGCATTGGTTTTAACAGAGAAAACAGTGATCAACCAAAGAACGGGTGTAGGACCGAGCGACGATCGTGACCCAAAGGGGTTCGGTAAACTGACTGAACAAACAGTACTCAACCGAAGAAAGGGCATTTGAACCAAAAAGATGGTTACTAACCCAAGGGTGCAAGTATCCGAACCAAGAGGAGGTTGCCAACTGCTGGGGATTCGGTGTTTTAACAGACGGACTGTGATTAACCGAAGAGAAAAGCAAGTGATTAACCAAGAGAAGGTGATTAACTCGAAAAAGGGGTTCAGTATTTTAACAGGCGGACTGTGGTTAACTGAAGAGGCAGGTGATTAACCAAAAGAAGGTGATTAACCCAAAAGAAGCTCAGTGATTAACAGAGAAAGATTGTAAGCATTGGTGTTTTAACTGACAGACAGTGGTTAACCAATCAAAGGGAGAGGAACCAAAGAAGAGGTTGTAAAACTAGGGAAATGTTGGTTATTTAACAGGAAGATTGTGTTTAACCGGAGAAAGGAATAGAAAATCTGCAAGGGAATCTAAAACAATGATTGACCACAAGAACAGAGTGATGAGGTAAGAGACAGGAGTTAAATCCAAGCAATGATCTTTAACCAAAGAAACATGTGATTGATCAAGAGAAAAGTTACAAGAGGTAAGGGTGAGAATGATCAAGGATCAACTCGACTGAGGAGGAGAAAAGACGCTATCACTTGAGGATATAGGTGACTATTCTTGAAGAGAGGACAAGACGTCCTTACCAAGGAAATAGCCAGAACAAGGATAGAAAGACTCCATCCCCATTCCTTCTCTAGCACTCAAAGGTGTAGCACGGAAATTGAAACAGACAGCGCAGCAACTCCAATTTATACAGTGCTCCTGCGGAGACAAATGGACAGCGTAACGGCGTCAATTTATACAGTGCTCCGATGCAAGGTGCAGCGCGAAACTCCAACTCCACGGGGGGAAAGAGAGAGAAAGCTCTAAAGGAGGCCTAAAGAGAGGGAAAGGGAAGATCGACTAATCGAAACAAAGTTTCGATCAATTAATCAAGGGATAAACATGCTAACAACTTTCCAAATAGGATGAAAAGTCATTAAAGCAAAAAGGAGTGCATTATTGATTAAACAAGATTAAGTTTATCCATGAAAAATAAACTTAATACAAACTGAAATGGAAAGTGCAAACAGTGCCAAATGATCATCAAAATGTCACACAAAACCATGTATCATGTGAACAAAGATAGTGCAAGAATGATTATGTTCATACAATGCTTAGAACATGGAGCAAATGGATAATCGAAAACGTGCATCGAAAGTTTGTAAACATGCTTCAACCAGAAGTGAAATGTCATTAAAAACATCCATGAAATCACGCATGATAATCAAGGGAAGTTAAAATGAGGAAAGCATGGCAAACACACTTGAAAATGCAAGAAAATGGCAATTCTGTTCAGTGTTAACCGGTTACTCACCATGCGTTAACCGGTTACTTGCTTGAAAATTGGCGTTTTTGGTGAAAATTGAACTGAGTAACCGGTTACTGACCAGGTGTTAACCGGTTACTCTGGGCAGTTGTGAAAAAATAGAAAAAACAGCTTTTCAAAAGTAGCTTTGCAGACATAATAACTTATGCAACCTATCACATGCTTGGAACTAAGATTGTGCACGAAAATTGAACTTGAAAACAACAAATAAACAGAGATAGAATTAACTAATACAATTGAATCATGGATCAAACAAATGCAAAACCAAATCACACACAACAATTATCGACTACATTGCGAGCGATACGAAAATGTGCGAAACGGTAAAATTAGTTAGATCCACCAACCTACAAGCGGGAGATTTGGCTTGGTAAATGTTGCAAAGGATTATTGATGCAAAAAATCGAAGAAAACCAGAGGAATCTTCAATTTGTAGACGAACCGTATCGAAATCGAGCAAAATGCGATAAAACTCCAAAATACGAATTCGAACCGTTAGAAGTTGCAGCAACTACTCAAGATCGATCCAAAAGCTGAAATTACTCCAGAAATCCAAGTGTAATAGCAAGAATGATGAAGGTTGAGCTCAAGAAATAATCACTTTTGATGTAAAAGTGATTATTCTTCAAAGTAGAGATGAGCTTTGGTGAGGTTTTGGAAGAGAATTGAGATGAAGATGAAAATGTAGTAGAGAAATTCAGAGAGAATGTGGGAGAATTGAGAGTGAAATAGAGCAAATGGTTGAAGGTCATTGAAAATGAATGAAGGTGAGTTTATATAGATTTTAGGTTTGGAGTGTGAAATGGTTTGGAATTTGGTTTGGAACTAGCTTTGGGTTTGGAACTAGGCTAGGAGTTAGTTAGACTTGACTCACCGAGTCAAGGCGGTTAACTCGGTTAGTTAGAACCAACTCGGTAACAATCCCAATGTGAGTTTCAAAATCCAAAGGTTGACATATTGGTAAATTAAGTAACATGGTGCACTTGAATTAAAGTGATGCATTGGAATAAATACACTTGGGTTGAAATGAATAGTGTTAAAATATCTAGAGAAGTCTAGAATGTTCCACACACTGCTAGAATCAAGTAGAACCAAATTCCAAAGAGAGTGCATGGATGCTGTCCCAAAAATACAGCAGGAAATGCAAAATTGCACTGAGTAACCGGTTACTCACCATGCGTTACCCGGTTACTTCAGTCAATTTTTGCCCAAATTGCTCAGGAAATGATACTGGAGTCCCGGTTGTGGTTTTCCACCTCTTGTCTTGATGAATAAACATGGAAACCTTTATTTTGAACTTGTTTTGATGATGTGATGACCTTGTGAGGATATGATTAACCGGGCTTAAAAAACCTGAATCTCCTGCAACAAGAAACACACGAAGAAAAGTGCGAATGCGTATGCTAGCGATGCAAATGCCTATGCTTATGCAAAAGGCAAAAGAGGGAGGTCAAATTTTGGGTTACGACACTGGCATTGACATTGGCAATAACGCCCTCAAGTTGATTCACCGATATTTCCTGTGGAACATACGCCATATTTATAATCTTCAACAAAGTGTTACGATGTACCTCAGAACATAACAGTAATGACAAGATAGAAATCTTGGAGGGAGTTTGCTGCAGGTGATCCACTATTTTGTAGTCGCTCTTTCGGATAATCCTCATAAACTCCTCAACGTCTTTTTCAAAGGAATTACCGGGCTCCGCCCTTTGCACGGGCTCTTCGTTTACTACCTGCTTGCCTTTAGCTTTCGCCAAAGCTTCAACATCATCGTTTCGGAGCATCTGTGGAGCAAAGAGCTTCCCACTACGGGTAAAACCACCCATTCCTCTTACATTCCCCACACTTGAACCAGTTTCCTTGGGAGCCTCTACTTCCTGTTTCTGCCCTTGATAATAAACATCAGCTCCGTAATGCCATGGGATCGCTTTTGTGCTTTCGTATGGCATAGGGCCCAGAATAGTTATAGTCACAGGGGCTACCTGTTCAGGTGCAGGGATCTGCATAGGTGCCGGCACAGGAATCTCTTCTGAAGTAAAGTAAATAGTAATTGTTGAGACAGTATCATCCTTCGTTCCCATCTGATCAAACTGTAAATGACCCTCATCCATCATCATCTGAAGGCACTTCCTCAATTCATCACAGCCGTTCACCGCAGTTAAACATTCTGAATAATTTTCCAAACAACCAGGTGTAGCGAGCGAAACTGGATGTGTTTCTTAAGCACTGTCGCTCTTTTGGGGGTACTACAGGTCGATTCATTTTTTATCCTATTGAAGCTAATGAAGGAAGGGAAATAGATGTCTCCAATTAACCCTGCTTGCATACCGAGTTTAAACAGCGGTCTGTTAGGTTACGGATGCGATATGGAAGTGGGGCCTCTTTCTTCTTTCTTTGTATATAACGGAACACCGGGAATGTTCATGGGTAGGGGGTTAGGACTGATACTTTTTAATTGATGTATGTGGGTATGGGATTGTGGGTTTTTGTTGAGTGTGCTCGCTAAGATTTTTCTTTCAATCTTATGCCTACGTATTCTCGTTTACCGAAACAGGGAAATCAGAGCGATCGTAGTTCCTCTTATTCTACGGGAGGAAATGGTGTTTTGGTGTCTTGTTCAAAGCCCAAGATGTGAAGCTAAAGGTGGTTTGTATCTTGTTCAAAGCCCAATATATGAAGCTAAAGAGTCTATTTGTATCTTGTTCGAAGCCCAAGATGTGAAGCTAAAAGGGTGTTGACTTTAGAGAGAATTTGTTATCTCTAAAAGGGTTTGTTTGTCACAATTGGTTATAAAGGAGGATTACTTTAACTGGGATATGTGAATCCACCAATGCCATAATTTCCTTTATAAGGGTTTTTGACCTGAAGGAGAAGACTTTAACTCAGTATAGAGCAATGCCATCTTTCCTTAGGAATTTCTCATGCTAAAAGAGGGACAGTGGATGTAGATGATCCAGAGGCTTGCCGCTTACATCAATTAGATGAAGGGAAAGGAGTTGTTGATGTTTGTATATTGTCAACGAGGCACAGCTTTGATGCTAAAAGGTTGATTAGTTCAACCGGGGTTTCCTTATAGAAAGCCTAAGAGGAGGCTATCGACCCAACAATAGGGTGATTTTTGTGTGTCTCGTACGAAGCCCGAGAAAGAGGCTAAAAGGGTTGACTCTACAAGAGAATCTTTTATATGTGTCTTGTACGAAGCCCAAGACGGAGGCTAAAGGTTGGACCCAACAAGAGAGTCTTTTATACTCAACAAGAGAATGTTTTGTATCTCGTACAAAGCCCGAGATGAAGGATAAAAGGGTTTTGACTCAACAAGAGAGTCTATTATACTCAACAAGAGAGTGTTTTGTATCTCGTACAAAGCCCAAGATGGAGGCTAAAAAGGATGACTCAACAAGAGAGTCTTTGTAGATGTGTCTTGTACGAAGCCCAAGACGGAGGCTAAAGGTTGACTCAACAAGAGAGTCTTTTATACTCAGCAAGAGAGTGATTTTGTATCTCGTACGAAGCCCGAGATGGAGGCTAAAGGTTGACTCAACAACAGAGTCCGAAAAGGTTAACTCCGCTGGGGAGAATCATTGTACAAAGCCCAAGAGGAGGCTAGGGTTACTGTTTCAGTTGAGTGACAGGTCCAGTATGCTGATTTAAAGAGAAAATCAGTTCTTATATGAGTATTGTTTGCACTCAGGGATTTGATTCGAGGATCGGGGTTATTTCCTGTTCTTTAAGGAAATGGGAAATCCAAAGGGTATTGAGACTGTCCGAGTCTACGGGTTTCATCTCCTAGTTTTGAAAGGAGCTTGAGAATGTCTTTGAGACTCAAGGGAATTAGACTGTCCAAGTCTAGAGTTTCATCTTTTGTAATACGTTTAAGAAACAGCAGTAGCAAGATCTAGACTTTTATAAAGACTGTTCTATTAAGATGACTAATTTCTGTTCCTATACCTCTAGGAGGTCGTCGGGACAATTTGTACGAAGCCCAAGAGGAGGCTGGAAACTTTTAAGAAGCCGAGGGATAATTTGTACGAAGCCCAAGAGGAGGCTATCATTCCCGAAGGAAGAAATCATTTATACGAAGCCTAAGAGGAGGCTGTGAATACTTCTAAGAAGCTGACGGGTCCTTGTACAACGCCCAAGAGGAGGCGAGGATGCTTTTAAGAAGCCTGTGGGTCCCCAAACCCCGAGAAATTCAAGACAGGCTATTCATAGAGAATAGATCAAGCCAGGAAAGTTCGAGAATTTGGAAGAAACTCAAGAGATGCCATTCACGGAGAAAAGATCATCTCTGGGGAATAGAGTTTCTTTGACTATTTCTAAAGGTGACAGTCTGTGAAAGGGTTCACCGAGAATGCTGCCTTTCACATCTCCATATTGTTTAACCCCAAGAGGAGGGAAGACTGTATCTGGTAATCCTATGGGGATCTAGTTTTGTCTATTTTAAGAGTAATCAACAGGGCTTAGTGCTAGACGTAGTTGTCAGGGAAACTCTAAATATTTATACTATTATTACACAGTCGATATGAGTTTATGAAAGAAGACTTACAGTGAAACAGCCCCACAATACAGTTATATGTATATGAAAGAGGATAAAGAAAGCATATAACTACTTACTCGGTTGTAGAGCTTCCATGCTGTTTGGTTAGTTGTTCAACAAAGAAAGATTGAAAACAACAGTATATTCAAGATCAAAGGAGAAAGTGCTTTGAAAGAAAAATTGGGGCTTACAGCTCAAGGAGAGGCCCAGGTTTTTATCAGTGATCGCACTATTGTTTTGTACAGAGGGACTTATACAAGTGACTGAGGCCCGAGAAAGATTCTCTGTACAAAGGGATGAGTCTCACACTCTCTCAAGAGGCCCAAAAGGTTTAAAGAAAAAGAGTGGGGCTTATAACACGAGGGTAGGCCCATATGATTTTTCGTTTGAAATGGCGATCGCGCCGAGATTTTTGAAAACGTAGTGGGTCTTATACAATGACTGAGGCCCAAGATAATCTGGTTTTCAAAAGGGGTTGGGTCTTACACTCTAATAGAGGCCCAAAAGTTTTGAATGGGTCTTATAGCTCGAGGAGAGGCCCAGATGGTTTATTTTAAACGGGCGACGATTGCGCCGAACTTTTCTTTTAACGCAGAGGGACTTATACAACATCTGAGGCCCAAAATTGTTTTGGTTAAAAGGGGATTGGGTCTTACACTCTAATAGAGGACCATGAGTGTTTGAAAATGATTTGTGAGGGTGAAAATCAAAGAAACCCTAATTTGTTTTCCTTTGACAGTAAATATTAAAAGAAAATCAATGAAAAATACCAAATGAATTTGAATAAACCACTTGTGATTTTTGTTTAAGGTTTGAAAAATAAAGTTTTAATCACAAGAGATATTAAAACCCATTTGGTCTTGATTTTTCATGATGAATGTTCATTTTAAAATTAAATAAAAATGAATTTATTCACAAAAATACTAATTATATAATTTTTTTGTGGAATAAAATATTTCAACATTTTTGTGATTTTTTGCAAAAAGAACCAATAAAAAATAATTAAAATTGAGTGAGTTACACAAAATGAAAAAAACACAAAATGGCATGGGTGGGGTTTGAACCCACGACCTCAAGGTCACAAGGCACGCGCCTTACCACTGGGGTGGTGATACATCCATTGTTTTTGAGTGAAAACACAAATATACAAGTCATGCCTTGGTTTTAGGTCTGGCCCAAGGCAAGGCAAGGCAAGCTTTGGCTCAGAAACGTGAAGGTCATAATTTTCTCAATTCTTAATGGTTTGAGACAAAATTTATATGCATCTGGACCAGAATTTCACAAGGAATCTAATGGTGGTGGTAGTTTTTTCAGATCACACTCCCTCCTCAAAACCCGATAGTGGTTTTGAAAAAGGCCTATAATTGCATGTTCTAGCTACACTTTGATACAGGCATGAATTACATGATCAATTGGTTCAAACACAACATATATAACATGTATGAGGTGTGCATGATCAGTGGACTTCAAAGCATTGCATATTTTGGAAAGTTCAAGTCATGAGGCTTACCTCTTTTTGAGCTTTTTGGGGTTTTTGTGCAATCTGTCAAGCCTCTTGTTCCAGAAATGATTTGATACTTTAGACACACTCAAATGATCCCTTAGAAGCTTTTAGGATGATTGGAATCAGCTAGTACCTGTAAAAACACAAACTGGCCCTTTCTTGCAAAAGGGGTTAAAAGTGACAAAAATAGCAACTCTCTCAAATGGTGTTCCAGATGGGGGAACCATTTGGGACAGTTCAAGGATGATATTTGGAGTGTGTTTGATGTTTTATCTGGTTTGGAAAGTGACTGAATCAAGACATGGCTTGAAAAATGCACAAAAAACCTATTTTGAGGTTTTGAGAGGTGACTTTGTGATTTTGTGATTACAGGTCACTTGTGAGAGTTTGGATCACCTACATATGATGTTTATGAGGTGTATGTGTGATTGAAAAAGCTCTCAAACTCAAAAACTCAGAGTTACCTTGCTAAAGAAGGTATTTTTGCCTAGAGAAAGGGATTTTGAGGAAAACATCTGTTTGATGGCTTTGGTGTACTCAAACTGAGCACAAATGAGCTCTATTTATAGTAGAGCAAGTTTGTTTTAGGATCAATAGTGAATGGCAACTGCAGCAGAGGTTTGGCCAATGTTGGCAAATGAAAATCCAAGTCTCCTCTAGCCATTGACTAGAGGTTAGAGCACAGAGCTTTGGTTCCCTACTTGTTGGAGGAATCTTGACTGAATTCAGTTGCAAATGTGTCAGTCCATGCCACCTCTAAGCATCTATTAAATGCTCCAATCCAAAATTGGAGTCTTGTCCCTCTTTTAGGCAATTCTAGGTTTGACATGCTACTTCTTGTTCTAAGGACTTTGGAGGCTTGGCTCAGTGATTGTCCCCTTTAGATTTGATCCTGAGATGTGTCCAAGATGATGACAAGGCTTGAAATTAGCTGATTTTGGCAAATCGACCAAAAATGCAAAATTCTGCCTTGCCTTGGCAGTTTTCAGCAAGGCAACTTGCCAATGACATATCTCATGGCTCAAGTTGAATTTGGTGATGTTCTTGGCCATTTTGGAAAGCCCTTATATGATATAACAACTGTTTGATCATATTTGGTTTTGATAATTTTTGGATCCTAGTGAAAAATTTCTCTACATTTGGAAAAAAGTGAAGGCAGATTCTGACTTAGTGAAAATTTCACTAAGTGTTGGAAAAAAGTGACATTTTCACTTTTTGTGATTTTGATCAATCCATAACTCAAAATCCATGAAGAATTGGAATAAGGTCCAGTTGAAGTTTTTGTAGAGGACCATGAGATCTACAAATCAAGCTTTGGCTGGGGAGAAATGACTTTGTGGTTTAGGAGTTATGGTCTTCCAAAGTTGGTACCCTTGCCATTTTGTTCCATAACTTAGAAAATTTTCTAAGTTTTTATGGTTACCCCTTTTACAAGTTATCCCACTTTCTTTGATTTTTCTTGATGAATGATGATTCAAATCATACATTAACATCATTTTAGGGTTGAAAATCCATTTTTGTGAAAAATCTCAAAAAGTCAAAGTTGACTTTTGTGCACAGTTGACTTTTTATCTGATGAATTCCAAACTGTGCAATCCTTTAGGAAATCATATCCTTGACCTAAATCAAACTTGATGGACATGTTTCATGGGTGTTATAGGGTATATTGAATCATGTCTTAGGGCTTGGGAGCATGTCCTGGTCAAAAGTCAAAGCTACAGTTGACTTTTTCCTCAAAACCCTAACTGTGGTACTGATGAAATTGAGACTTGTTGCTCAAGCTTCTTGGATCAATCCATTGTTGCAAATGGATCAATGTGGTGTATTAGAGACCCTCAAATCCTCTCTTGAGGTCTTGGCTCATGATTTGTCCCAAAAGTCAACTTAGGGGTGAATTAGGTCAAGAAACCCTAATTCCTGATTGTTGATGTATGCATCCCCTGAGGTCAAATTGACTTGATACTTGGGTCCATGAGGTTCCATGGAGTATATTAGGTTATGATTTGAAGCATTGGCTCATGCCCAGAGGAAAATTTCCAACTGGAGACCCTGGTCGACCAAAACCCTAATTTGGTGACACTGACTATCTTGAGGCTTGATCCACCTAGAAGGGAGCAACCTTGTGCTTAATCCTTGATGTGGGAGTCTGTAGCGAGCGATTTTAGACGCGGTTCTTAAGCGCTGGTCGCTCTCTGCGGTTCAGCTTACTACAGGTCGATTCATTCTTTATCCTATTAAAGCCGATGAAGGAAGGGAAATAGATGTCTCCAATTAACCCTGCTTTGCATACTGAGTTTAAACAGCGGTCTGTTAGGTTGCGAATGCTATCAATGTGGGGGGGGGGGGGCTTTGTACTGGTTATTTGTATTTTCGCCAATACGGTTTTCTTTTCCCTTTCTAGGACTTTATAGCGGGGAACAAGGATTTAGGATGTTAGGACTGATGCTTTTGATAGATACATGAGAGTATGGGATTTTGGGTTTTTGTTTAGTGTGCTCGCTAAGATTTTTCTTTCAATCTTATGCCTACGTATTCCCATTTACCGAAACAGGGAAATCAGAGCGTTCGTAGTTCCTTCTATTCTATGGGAGGAAATGGTTGTTTTTGGTGTCTTGTTCAAAGCCCAAGACGTGAAGCGAAAGGTGGTTTGTATCTTGTTTAAAGCCCAAGATATGAAGCTGAAGGTGTTGACTTTAGAGAGAATTTGTCATCTCTAAAGAGGGGGTTGTATGTCACATCTGTTGGGTGACTGACTGTAAAGGAAGATTACTTTAACCGGGATGTGTGAAACCGGCAATGCCATAATTTCCTTTATAGGGGATTTTAACCTGAAGGAGAAGACTTTAACTCAGTGTAGAGCAATGCCATCTTTCCTTAGGAATTTCTCATGCTAAAAGAGGGACAGTGGCATGGATGTAGATGATCCAGAGGCTTGCCGCTTACAGCGATTAGATGAAGGGGAAGGAATTGTTGATGTTTGTGTACTGTGAACGAGACACAACTTTGATGCTAAAAGGTTAATTGGATCAACTAGTGGTTTTCTTATACAAAGCCTAAGAGAAGGCTATTATGTGTCTCGTACAAAGTCCGAGAGAGAGGCTATAAGGTTTTGACTCAATGAGGGAATCTTTTGGTATCTCGTATAAAGCCCGAGGTGGAGGCTAATTGACTCAACAAGAGTGTTTTTTGTATCTCGTACGAAGCCCGAGGTGGAGGTTGTTGTTTATTTGGCTCAATAAGGACCATTTTGTATCTCGTATAAAGCCCGAGATGGAGGCGAAAGAGGTGATTGACTCAACGAGGGAGTCTCTTATGTGTCTCGTACAAAGCCCGAGAGAGAGGCTAAACGTTGTTTGACTCCGCTGGGGAGAATCATTGTACAAAGTCCAAGAGAGAGGCTAACTTCACCAGAGAAGGATCATTATACAAAGCCTAAGAGGAGGCTATGGCGACTGTTCAGTTAAGTGATAGGTCCAGTATACTAATTTTGAAAGAGAAAATCGGTTCTTATATGAGCAACACTGTACTCAAGGATTTGGTTCAAGGATCTGGGTTATTCCTGTTCTTTAAGGAAGTGGGAAATCCGAAGGGTATTGAGACTGTCCGAGTCTGCGGGTTTTTTTTCTATTTAACGAAGGGGTCACTTAAGAATGTCTTTGAGACTCAAGGAGATTAGACTGTCCAAGTCTAGAGTGTCATCTTTTGTACTATGCTTTGAGAAACAGTAGTAGACTCTTTGAAAGGACTGTTCTATGCAGATGACTAAGTTCTGTTCCTATACCTCTAGGAGGTTGTCGGGACAATTTGTACGAAGCCCAAGAGGAGGCTGTAAACTTTTAAGAAGCCGACGGGTCCTTGTACGAAGCCCAAGAGTAGGCTATCATTCCCGGAGGAAGAGATCATTATACGAGGCCTAAGAGGAGGCTGTGAATACTTCTAAGAAGCCGTAGGGTCCTTGTACTAAGCCCAAGAGGAGGCGGGGTTGCTTTTAGGAAGCCCGTGGGTTCTTGTATAATGCCCAAGAGGAGGCTGCTGCTTTTAAGTACCCGATGGGTCCCCAAACCCCGAGAAATTCAAGGCAAGCTATCCACAAGGAATAGATCAAGTCAGGAAAGTTCGAGAATTTGGAAGAAACTCAAGAGATGCCATTCACGGAGAAAAGATCATCTCTGGGGAGTAGAGTTTCTTGACAAATGCTTTTAAGAAGCCTGTGGGTCCCCAAACCCCGAGAAGTTCAAGACATGCCATTCACCGAGAATAGATCAAGCCAGGAAAGTCCGAGAATTTGGAAGAAACTCAAGAGATGCCATTCACGGAGAAAAGATCATCTCTGGGGAATAGAGTTTCTTTGACAACTTCTATGAGTGACAGTCTATGAAAGGGTTCACAGAGAATGATGCCTTTCATATCTCCATATTGTTTAACCCCAAGATGAGGGAAGATTGTGTCCGGTAATCCTATGGGGATCTAGTTTAGACTATTTCTAAGAGTGATCAACGGGCTTAATGCTAGACGTAGTTGTCTGGGAAACTCTAAAATATCTATACTATTATTACACAGTTGATATGAGTTTATGAAAGAAGACTTACAGTGAAACATCCCCATAATACAGTTATATGTATATGAAAGCGGTAAATGAAAGCAATAACAACTTACTCGGTTGTAGAGCTTCCATGCTGTTTGGTTAGTTGTTCAACAAAGAAAGATTGAAAACAACAATATATTTCAAAATCAAATGAGAAAGTGCTTTGAAAAAGAAAGATTTGGGGCTTACAGGTTAAGGAGAGGCCCAAGATTTTTATCAGTGATTGCACTGTTGAATTTGTACAGAGGGACTTATACAAGTGACTGAGGCCCAAAAAGGTTTTCTGTACAAAGGGATGGGTCTTACACTCTCTCAAGAGGCCCAAAAAGTTTTAAGAAAGGAAATGGGTCTTACTACTCGAGGGTACGCCCAATTGACTTTTCGTTTAAAGTGGCGATCGCGCCGAGATTTTCTTTTAACGCGAAGGGACTTATACAATAAGTGAGGCCCAAAAATGATTTTTGGTTAAAAGGGGATTGGGTCTTACACTCTATTAGAGGCCCAAAAGTTTTGACTGGGTCTTATAGCTCGAGGAGAGGCCCATGGTTATTTTTAAAAGGCGACGATCGCGCCGTTTATTTTTGACGGTATCGGGACTTATACAATACACTGAGGCCCAAAAATGGTTTGGTCAAAAAAGGATTGGGTCTTACACTCTATTAGAGGCCCAAAGTGTTTTGAAAATGATTTATGAGGGTTGAATTAATCCAAAAACCCTAATTTGTTTTCAAAAATGTATTTAATTGAATAAAAATTCAATTAAAATGATCAAAATTGTTTAACATATGAAAAACAAATTGTGATCTTGGATTAATGCTTCAAAAATTAAGTATTGACCTACAAAATAATTAGAAAGCATTAAAAGTTGCAAAATCAATGTGGAAAAAATATTTAAAATGTCAAAAACAATTAAAATATTAATTCTTTGCAAAAATATCAATTATATGAAATAAATAATATTTTTGGGATTTTTTGATAAAATAAAATATTTTAACATTTTTGTGAATTATTAAAAAAAGAATCAACTCAAAATCATTAAAACTCAAAGAGAAATTAATTTTTGAATCAATTAAATAAAATCACAAAATTCAAATATTTGAATTTGAAAGAAATGGCACCAAGAACACACCAAGAACACGCGCGTGTTCTGGGTTTGGCCAGATTTGCATTTTCTATCCAATCTCACTGAATACTTGATTATATCATGCAATCCACATACTAATCAACTCGTTTTAACCTCACGATCAAGTCTATGGCATTTAATTTCATTTAAATTAAACATATAACAAGAAATCACGAAAAATCCTCAAGAACCCTAATTTCTACATGAAGGCTGGGATTTTTGATACACGATTCAAACAATGCAATTAATTGAGGGGAAACATTCTATGCATGATTATGAACATATGACCAAATTATTGTGCAAGGAAATATGCATAGATTAAGAGATGACCAAATATATGCTTACCTCTAGACCGTGACAGCAAGTGCAATGTGATTTTTGATTTGGAGGTGTTACAGATGAGTGGTGATGATCTGAACAGCTTCCCTACACCCTATGGAGTGTGTTTGAATGCTTGGACCTGATTGAAATTGGCTGGATCATTTCATGGTATCTCAACTGCACTTTGGTTAAAACCTTGAGCAATTGACTGGTGATTCTGAGAAATCAGTGTTCCAGTTGTTGTTTAAGTGTTTGATCAGCTCATATGTGATGTATGTGAGGTGTGTGAGTGATTGGTTTGAGTGGAATTGCCCTCTAGCTCAAAACCCGATAGCTACCTTGCTAAGAAAGGCATTTTTGCCAAGAGAAAGAGATTTTGAGAAAGGCAAGTGTTGTAGGCCTTTGGTGTACTTAAACTGATCACAATTGAGCTCTATTTATAGTAGAGCAAGTTTGTTTTGGGATCCACAGTGAATGGCAACTGCAGCAGGTGTTTGTTCAATGTTGGCCAATGGAAATCCAAGTCTCCTCTAGCCATTGACTAGAGGTTAGGGCACAGGGCTGTGGTTCCCTTGGTCTTGGATAAGTCTTGACTGAATTCAAATGAAAATGGCTCAGTCCATGCCACCTTGATGCTTCCATTGAATGCTCCAATCCAAATTTGGAGTCTTGTCCCTATTTTGGCCATTCTAGGTTCAACATGCTATTTCTTGTTCCAAAGACTTTGGAGGCTTAGCTCAGTGATTCTCCTCTTTAGATTCAATCCTATGATGTGTCCAAGTGGATAGGAGCATTTGGATTTGGCTGATTTTGGCAAATCGAGCAAAAATGCAAATTCTGCCTTGCCTTGACAGATTTCAACAAGGCAATTTGACAATGTCATAACTCATAGCCCAAATGGAATTTGGCAATGTTCTTGACCATTTTGGAAAGCCCTTACATGATACAACAACTGTTTGAACATGTTTGGTTTTGATCTCTTTTGAATCCAAGTGAAAAATCCCCCTATATTTGGAAAAAAATGAAGACAGATTTGGACTTAGTGAAAATTTCACTAAGTGTTGGAAAAAGTGACATTTTCATTTTTCAGCCATTTTGATCACTCCATAACTCAAAATCCTTAATGAATTGGACTTAGGTCTAGTTGAAGTTTTTGTAGAGGGTAATGAGGGCTACAAATCCATCTTTGGATGAGGAAAAATGGCTTTGTGGTTTAGGAGTTATGATCCTCCAAAGTTGGTACCCTTGTCACTTTATTTTTAACTTAGAAAATTTTCTAAGTTTTTAGGGTTACCCCTTTTACAAGTTATCCAACTTTTCTTGATTTTTCTTGATGAATGATGATTCAAATCATATATTAACATCATTTTAGGGTTAAAAATCCATTTTGGTGAAAAATCTCAAAAAGTCAAAGTTGACTTTTGTGCACAGTTGACTTTTTAACAGATGAATTCCAAACCGGGCAATTCTTCAGGAAATCATGTCCTTGACCTAAATCAAACTTGATGGACATGTTCCATGGGTGTCATAGGGTATATTGAATCATGTCTTAGGGCTTGGGAGCATGTCCTGGTCAAAAGTCAAAGTTACAGTTGACTTTTCCCTTAAAACCCTAACTGTGGTGCAGATGAAATTGAGACTTGTTGCTCAAGCTTCTTGGATTAATCCATTGTTCCAAATGGATCAATATAGTTCATTAGAGACCCTCAAACCTTCTCTTGAGGTCTTGGCTCATGATTTGCCCCAAAAGTCAACTTAGGGGTGAATTAGGTCAAGAAACCCTAATTCCTGATTTTTGATGAATGCATCCCCTGAGGCAAAATTGACTTGATGATTGGGTCCATGAGGTCCCATGGAGTATATTAGGTTATGTTTTGGATCATTGGCTTGTGCCCAGATGAAAAATTTCCATCTGGAGGCCCTGGTCGACCAAAACCCTAATTTGGTGACACTGTCGATCTTGAGACTTGATCCACCTAGAAGGGAGCATCCTTGTGCTTGATCCTTGAAGTGGGAGTCCTTTTTGATCCTTTGTGTATGTTTGAGAGGTTTAGACAAGTTGAAGATCATGTCATTCCTTGATTGACCCTTTGTCTAAGGCTCTGAGAGGGCTTGAAACCCTAATTTTGATTGTAGTGGATGCTCACCCATCTTTGGGGAGACTGATGAAGTATGATGGTTCCCCCATATTGTAATGATGATTTTCACAATGATGGGAAATCTTAGTGGTCAAAATTTGGGGTATGACAGATGCCCCTATTTAATCTTCTTGAACCCGAAGGTGTGAATGACGAAGGTATTCGGGCATTCGGGGTGCAAGAGGATTAAATATCGGAATACCTGAAATTTTGATGGTGGTTATGAATGGAGGATCGCATTCATCTTCTTTTGCCGAGCAATGATACTTAGAAAAGGTAAACTTCCCCTTGATCCTGGTCTTCAACCAAGGAACTGGTCTCAGTTTTCTTTTGTCAACTTCCCCTCGTTCTAATTTCCTACCAAGGAACTGGTCTCAGTTGCTGAAACAAACTTCCCCTCGATCCTGGTTACCTACCAAGGAACTGGTCTTAGTTTCTGATTTAAACTTCCCCTCGATCCTGGTTACCTACCAAGGAACTGGTCTTAGTTTCTGATTTAAAGATCCCCTCGATCCTGGTTTCCTACCGAGGAACTGGTCTAAGTTTCTGATTTAAACTTCCCCTCAAAACTTAGTTTCTTTTGTCAATAAACTTAATTGACAAGGGACGCTATGCGTAGCGATTTTCCTCAAACTTCTCGCCGAATTTTCCTGGGGAGATACCATTTGACGGAAAAAGTTTTGATGTCAGACTTGCTGGGGAAAACCAGTCGTCTGAGCTGTAGAGTTGCACAAACTTCTCTGTTGGAGACGCCATTTGTTTCTACTGGGGAAAGCAAGTCTCTTGGGAGACTGCTGTCGCTTGGGATCTTACATCATACTTTTCTCGGGGTCCTCCCGGAGAAATGCCATATGATGGGGTCCAATTTTGAGGTGCCGATGACCTTTTCATCAGCGATCTTTTCGGAGCGAAACTGGCGTGCTGCCGAATCTCTGATTACAAGGTTTTATCTGTGGATTTTCCTTAATCCGGGAAAGCAAGGATATCATCTTCAATGGTGAAGAGTGATGTTGACTGAGGGCTCTCTGGTTTTTCAGAGATTCAAGTTATCAAAGTGGTCAAGGGCCAACTTCCTTCCAGAAAAAAACTGGAGGCGAGGTTGTTCAAACGCAGCGTTTCCTGACGAGGCAAGAACTGACAACTCGATTGAAAAGACTTTTATCACAAGGGGATAAGACCGACTAGAGTGATAGCGATGCAATATGAAATGTGAATGCAAATCAAATAATGCATGATGTATGTATGTTTATGCCGACAAAACTGACGCAACATACAAACTGACAGGTGAACACTACTGGATACTCGGCCATTGCGGGGCGAAGAAGTACCGCTGGTTCAAGATAGCAATTCCACCTTGCTTAGGAGAGATATTCCCTGTTGGGAGCTACCGTTGGTCGGGCTTAGGAGATGAGAACTCTGCCGTGGCGTATCAGAAGAAACAAGGTCTCTGACACAGTTGATCCTTCATTCAGGCGTACTGGTCGAGAAGGAGTACTTTGATTCTGCACTTTGAGGTTCGATTACTTCTGGAGAAGCGACCGATGTTCTTTTGATGTTCAACAGTCAAAAGAAATTGTTGTCTTTATTAAAAAGCAGAAAAAGTTTTAACAAGTAAATTCATTTTTGTTTTATTTCAAGAATCGTTAATCATATTAAAATGTCGTTCTGTAAAGCTAAAACAAATAAGAATTACAAACAAAAGCACAAGGGCTCAAATTTTATTGATAAGATGGAGATCAGCCAAACGCGTGATTCCAAAGAGTAATTACAAAGTTAGAAAATGGTAATTTACAGGGAAAAGGGCTACGTTGAAACATAACGACCACTATCCTTCTACCAACTTTGAATTCGGGGCATCCTGAGCTTCTGTCGAAGATGACCTTGACTGGGGTTTTCTTCCGATGGATGATGTAACTGCTGCTGAGGAACTTGCCTCTGTTGAACATAGTTACTTGCCATTATCCCTAATTTTGCCTGGATTGTACTGTGAGATTTCCAATCCATCGAGATGATTTTTTTTCATGTCTCTAACTTTTGCCTGGACCGCCCTTTCGGGTTTTCAATCCACCGAGACATTTTTTTTCTTTTTTTTTTAGTTTAGGAGAATTATTTCTTGACTACACCAACATTCGTGGGGTAGGCAAATTCCTCTTCGTCCATGGTTGCAAGTCTCAAGGCGCCGACTGAGAAAGCTTTCGTGACCACATAGGGGCCATCGTAATTTGGGGTCCATTTGCCCCGAGAGTCAGTGAGAAACGATTGTATCTTCTTGAGCACGAGGTCTCCTTTCTTGAAGATGCGAGGTCGAACCTTTTTGTCTAACGCCTTCTTCATTCTCTGTTGATACAACTGACCATGGCATAGTGCCGTGATTCACTTCTCCTCGATCAGATTCAATTCGTCGTGTCGGCTTTGACACCATTAAGCTTCGGTGAGCTTAGCTTCCATCAATACTCAGATTGACGGGATCTCTACTTCTATGGGGAGCACTGTTTCCATGCCATACACTAGAGAGAAAGGGGTTGCCCCTGTTGAAGTGCGAACAGATGTGCGATAACCGTGAAGAGCAAAGGGTAGCATCTCGTGCCAGTCTTTGTAGGTTACAACCATCTTTTGAACAATCCTCTTGATGTTCTTGTTAGCCGCTTCTACCGCTCCGTTCATCTTGGGTCGGTAGGGAGATGAGTTATGATGTTCAATCTTGAACTCTGCACACAACTCTTTCATCATCTTGTTGTTCAAGTTAGATCCATTATCAGTAATGATCTGGCTTGGAACACCATAACGGCAGATGATATTGTTTTTGATAAATCGGACCACCACTTGTCGGGTTACATTAGCGTACGACGCTGCTTCGACCCATTTGGTGAAGTAATCAATGGCTACTAGGATGAACCGATGTCCGTTTGAAGCCTTAGGCTCAATCATGCCAATCATGTCGATTCCCCATATAGAGAATGGCCATGGGGAATATGAATCTGGAAATGTAGTTCAAACGTCCCAGGAATCCTCTGACTTGTTTTTCAGTTTTCGGAGAAGGATTTCTTGAATGGCCTTGACCTTGTCAGAATCAGCCTCAATTCCTTTCTGGCTGACGATGAACCCTAAGAGTTTTCCTGAACGGACACCGAAGGTGCACTTGTTGGGATTCAAGCGGAGTTTGTACTTTCGCAAACGCTCGAATAGTTTCGACAGGTGGGTCACATGCTCCTCTTCTGTCTTAGATTTTGCAATCATATCATCGACATATACCTCTATCTCTTTGTGTATCATGTCATGAAACAGAGTAGTCATGGCCCTTTGATAGGTTGCCCCGGCGTTCTTCAAACCGAACGACATTACCTTGTAACAAAAGGTGCCCCATGGGGTAATGAATGAAGTTTTCTCCATGTCTTTCGGCGCCTTTTTGATCTGGTTATAGCCCTAGAATCCATCCATGAAGGAGAAAATTTTGAATTTTACTGTGCTGTCTACCAGCATGTCAATGTGTGGTAAAGGAAAGTCGTCCTTTGGACTTGCCTTATTCAGATCCCTGTAATCAACACACAGTCTGACCTTTCCGTCCTTTTTGGGAACGGGTACGATGTTGGCTAACCATTGAGGATATTCAGATGTAGCGAGGAAACCCGCGTCAATCTGTTTCTGTACCTCCTCTTTGATTTTGATGGCCATGTCCGGGTGAGTACGTCTCAACCTTTGCTTTACTGGCGGACATTCCGATCTCAATGGTAAGTGATGTTCCACGATGCTGGTATCCAACCCTGGCATATCCTGATAGGACCAAGCGAATACATCGGGAAATTCTCTGAGAAGCTTTATCAAACCCTCTCTAGCAGTTGGACTGAGTAGTGCCCCAATCCTGATTTCTTTTCTCTATTTTTCCGAACCCACATTGATCGTTTCTAACGGCTTTTTGTGAGGTTCAATGGACCTTTCCTCTTGTCTGAGTAGTCGGGAGATCTCTTTTGGAATTTCGTTGTCATTTTCTTCTTCATCCTCGAATACTGGGAACTCAAAGTTGGGAGAATGCATTGGATCGTATGTTTCAACGGGGTTTAAAACAAGCAATCTGCATGATGTGATGATTCGTGTTTAGAAGAGATAGAGAAAATGCAAGTGTGTGCAGTGTTTTATTTTACTGCTTGTTTTTATTATTGAATTGTTTTTTAGGATTACCATTTTCTGAAAAAAGAAAAAAGAGAAAACAGCAATAAATGCGGAAATTACAGAACGACGTTATTTTACCCTATAAAACAAAACTCTATCGCTTCGGACAAAGCGAAGAGGGAAAATTTACAGAAAGTTAGCCCTATCAAAACATCTGTTTCACCTGGGCAGGGTGAAAGGTTAAAGATGGCAATTACTTTGACTGATGAATGACCTTCAGAACATCGACAACAACCCATTGGCAGCGAACTCCTCGGTGAATCACAATGTCTGGTACCTTCCTTGATTTGTCTTCAGAAATGACGCTGATTTCTGGTGAAGCAGGATCACTGGAATCTGTCTCCCAGGTAGAGTTGTCGTAGGAGAATTCCTCTATTGCATTTTGCATAGTATTTGTGCTCTCAGCTGTATCTCCCCATCCAGTAAGCTGGATGTCTTCGAGCCTGATACAAGAGCTTCCGGGAGCGGTGTATTTGACCATATAGTCGTACTTTCCACTCAGTTGTCCCAAGGTGTCCCACACTTCTTTGGAACTAGAGGAGTCATCCCTCTCGATGACGTTGACCTCGGGAAAAGTATAGTTGATGAATTCAAGTCCTGCAAATGTTGCAAATTCATCTTCATGTTGAGTAGTTTCTGAATAACCTGAGTGTTGATCCCATGACATGGTGGGGACACAGGTATTCTGTTCAATGATGCTCAGCTGAGTTTCATTACTCGGCTGACTTTCCGGCCCCAAGTTTCCTGGGTAAGGTTGCCACATTGGCAGACCATCCATTGGGCCATAGTAGTTGTGGTCAAAGTTGTCTTTCATCAGAGTGTCCTCCCTAATGAATTTGGCGGAGCACGGCATCCTTCCGGATCACAATCTCCATATATCATTTCGACGTCTGACCTTCGTATAAATCTCGAACTCTGTGCAGTATAGCAAAATGGCGTAGGCACCTCTTCCTGAGACATATAACCGTCCTTATTAAGATAGGACTTCCATTCTTCATCTGTGTCAGAGGTATCTTCCTCATTGATAGCATGTACTGCCTGAGACACTGGGTGGAGGAAACCTCCATTGTGGAAGAAGTTTTGAAGGGGATGAAGACTTTCATCATTGGCAGCTGTCTGGGTACAGGTTGCAGAAAAACCAAGACCCTTCTTTGTTGTATTGCTAGTAGGAATGACAAGCTGTCCCCATCCTGTTGTATCGGTACTCTCGACCGCTTTGATAGCATCTTTGTATGAGGAAATCGAGGTTCCTCCTTTGAACTGATTGTCCTTGCTCACCGACAGTGCTTGGAACTGAGTTCCAATAACCTCCTCGGGTTCTATACCAGCAGATGATGACAAGTTACTTGCAAGCAAGGCCTGCTCTCCACAGACTGTGACAAGTTGATCGTTCTTGACGAACTTTAGCTTTTGGTGGATGGTCGAAGTGACCGCTCCAGCCTGATGTATCCAAGGTCTTCCTAATAAACAACTGTACGTTGCCCGGATATCCATGACCTAGAAAGTAACTTGGAAAGTGTGAGGACCGATAGTTATGGGAAGATCAACTTCGCCGATAACTATTTTTCTGGATCCGTCGAACGCTTTGACGACGACCTCGCTAATTCTCATCGGAGGGCCTTTGAATGATAATTGCATCAAAGTGGACTTCGGCATAACATTCAGGGCTGACCCTGTGTCTACCAGTACGCTGGCTAAAGCATCGTCCTGGCAGTTAACTTTAATGTTGAGCGCCATGTTATGACAGCGACCCTCTTCGGGTAATTCCTCATCACTAAATCCCAAATTGTTGCCGGAAGTGATGTTAGAGACAATCTTATCAAACTGTCTGATTGTTACATCCTGTTCCACAAAGGCTTGCTCCAAGACTTTTTGTAGAGCCTCCCTATGCGCTTCTGAACTGAGTAACAGTGATAATACCGAGATCTTTGAAGGAGTTTGTAACAGTTGATCGACAATGTTGTATTCACTCCTTTGGATGAGCTTCAGCATCTCATCATTATTTTTCAAAAGGTCGGGATTCCTGGATTGACCAACTGGTGGATCAGGAGCTTCCGTCTGAAGTTCCTTTTCTTTGTTAGATTCCCCAACCCCTCGGTTGAAGATTCTGCCACTCCGTGTTACACGACCGATGTCTGCAATATTCACGACGGAGGGTAATGGAATTTCCTTTCCATTTTCAATTGTCGTTGCACCGTATTTGTAAGGGATAGCCTTAGTTGATTCATACGGTGTTGGTCCCGGCAGATAGATGACTATGGGAACCTTCTGATTTTTCTGACCATCATAATTAATCTCGATCCGTTCCCGGTTGGGGACTTTAGATTCGTCAAGTAGAGGGATAATGGCAAAAACATCCCTGGTCCTGTGATGACCAGAGATCGTGACAACATCCTCAACTTGATCGGCAAGGTAGTTCGGCGTCCAGCTGATGGGTCCAGAACCTGGATATGGACGAATCTCTCCACGATCCACCTGACCCTGAAGAGCTGCTCTCTCAAAGTAACACCCTTGGTTACTTTCCGAACAGACGCCGCAACGTTCATAGTTGTGTGGTGGCACCTGACCACGCCCACTTTGAATACAATGTAACCTCACTAGGTTAGTTTCCACAGATCGGACATCCTGACTCTGACGCCGAGTAGGATTCCCGTTACTGATACTAATTTGCTGAGTATCTTCATCCATATAAATTGGCATCCACCAGTGATTTAACAAGTGTTGAAGTTCCTCCTGGACAAGGGTACAACCTCGATCGTTTTCGCAGCCCGCCTTACAGCTTTGATAGTCATGTGATATTAAGAATCCAAGTCGGACCTGTTCAGCATGTAACTCTACCAGGTTGGTATTCATCAAGCGAATATCGAAGATCTGAACCATGTTGATCTGATAAGGGTTCCTATCATGGTAGTCTCGGATCCATCCAAGATCCATCTGACGCTGGAGGGCTTCTTGTACAAAAGAGAAACCCTGTTTGTTTACCGAGCAAGTCAGACAGGAATTGTAATCGTGCCGCGGCAGACTATGATACTGGCTTTGCCTTGAGTGCATTGCCACTAAGTTGACATTCATCGCACGGATGTCGTGGTTTTGAATGACGTTGGAATTCGTGTAGACCATGTTAACTCCACGAACTCGGTGCTCTTGGATCCATCCGAGATCCATCTGTTCCTGTAGAGCTGCTTGCACTACAGAACATCCCTGGTTGTCTTTAGAGCAGATATCACACTGGTGATAATTATGAGGTGGCACATGGCCATATCCACTCTGTCTACAATGCATCTTGACCATATTGGTTTTCAACAAGAGTACATCGTGAATTTGATAGACATCGTTAGTCTCTCCTTCTATCAAATTGACTGCAGCCTTCTCGTGTTGAGGCAGCGGGTTCGTCAGAACATTAGGATTTGTATCCTTGAAGGATAGGACCCAGCTCCTAACAAGTTTTTGCACGTCGAACTTGAAATTGAGACAAGTCTCTATGTTATGCCCTGATCCTCCTTGATGGTAAGTGCAAGCTTGATCCACCTTAAACCAAAAAGGCGGATTTTTCGGTACTGTAAGAGGAGATTTAGTCTGAATGTTCCCCTTAGCCAATAGTAATGGAAACAGCTCTGCGTACGACACGGGTATAGGATCAAATCCTGGTGGCCGTGTTGTACGGTTGTTGTTATATGGAGGACGAGCCTGCTGAAGAGGCTGTTTTAGTCCTTTGTTGATCAGGTTGGCTCTGCGCAACCTGAGGTTGATACGTAGAAATAGACGCAGGGTTGATAGCAGGAGTCACAGCTGCTACCGGTTGATAACGTCGCCTTTGCTTTCCGAGAGAGATATTTCCAATATCTTGCTCTTTTTTCTTAGGGAGAGCACTACCGTATTTTTTAGTACCGCTCGTCGATCTAGTGTCTTTTACCAAACGTCCTTCTTGGACGGCTTCCTCAAGACGTACGCCCATGCCCACCATCTCGGTGAAATCACTGGGTGCACTGGCAACCATTCGATCATAGTAAAATGAGCTTAAGGTTTTTAAGAAGATCTTTGTCATCTCTTTTTCCTCAAGAGGTGGACAAATTTGAGCGGCAATTTCACGCCACCTTTGAGCATACTCCTTAAAGGTTTCCTTGTCCTTTTGCGACATTGATCTGAGTTGATCTCTGTCGGGTGCCATGTCCAAATTGTATTTGTATTGTTGGACGAAGGCAGTACCAAGATCTCTGAATGTGCTGATCGTGGCACGGTTTAAACCCATGTACCATTTTAATGCGGCACCGGTTAAACTATCCTGGAAGTAGTGAATCAGCAGGTCCTGATTCTCCGTCTGAGCTGACATCCGCCGAGCGTACATCACCAGATGGATTTGAGGGCAAGAGTTACCCTTGTATTTTTCATAGTCGGGCACTTCAAATTTGTGCGGAACTTTCACATTGGGGACCAAGCAGAGGTCTGCGGCGTCCTTTCCAAATAAATCCTGACCGCGAATGGGTTGCAGTTCCTTCTGCATTTCCAATAACTGCTCCTGGAATTCCTCCATTCTGTCAAACATAGTTTCCTTCTTACTAGAAGGTATCTGTAGAATCTGTCCTTCCGGGACAGTGTGCACCACAGGGGTGGTATCGTGACTACGGCAGTAAATCTTGGTGTTTCCCGAAGTTTGTAACCTTCAGGAGTCTTCAGTATGCCCCTAGCATCTTCGCTTTCCCGAAGTTTGTAACCTTCAGGCCCAGCGGCTTCTGTTGTGATTCCCTGATCTTCAATGATCGGCGGAACATATCCTTCCGGGATATAGTTAACAGGCATGCCCCAAGGGCGATCTTTCGGCATTTGATACCAAGGATCATACTTCTCCACGATGGGCGTTGAGGTGATCTCTGAGATCATAGTTCGTTGTAGCTGAGCTTCTGCCATGGCTTGCATGTCGTTACGAAGCTTTCTCATATCCTCTCTTAGAGCGTCGATCTCTTCTTTCAACTCTCTGTTTTCTTCCTCAAGATCATCCATCCTTTTCTGACGATTGGCCCGAGTATTATACGAATGAGACAGTTTGAGTCTAGAATCGAGACACAAACGTGAGATTCGTAGGTAAGAAGAATACGCGACGTGAGAATGATGAATGCAATGATTATATTAATTGTTTTTTTAGTTTAATCAAAATAAACTTCGACAATTAGATTGCAAATATTAAACAGTGGGGAAACCCCTTTTTATTGAATTCAAAGGATTACAGAAATGGAAATACAGTAGATTACAAGGTGCAGAAACAGAAACCTAAACTAATGGGTCCCGAGTCGTCTCTGAAGAGAAATCGGGTGCTGATTCTGGTATCTTCCTTTTCTTTGACCGGGGCTCTTGAGCCGTTGTCGGGTTGTCATCCCTTTGCCAGGTGAAAGGAGCGAGCAAATTTCTTTGGTCATCTTGATTCTCTACAGCATGTTGCTCCAAAATTTCAATCAGAGCACCTTTCTCTTTTAGTAATTGTTGTATTTTGATGCACTCTATGTCGAGGGTGCGGTACTTGTTCTTCCAAGACCTTCTCTCCTTTTGAACTTTGTTGAGAGTAACCTGAAGCTTTTCAGTTTCCGTCATGAAGTACATGACAGATTCCTTTGGCGGAAGAATTCCGTAATGAGGATAAGGCATTTTTTGGCTTGAGGGCTCTAGTTTGTACCTAGTGGAGATAAGGCTCCACTGAGATACAGTCCGGTTTTCCTAGAGACTCTCGTCCTTTCTTATGAACATGCTTCCAAGCGTGCACTATTTCCATCTTTAGTGCTCTGTCGTTTTCTCCCTCTTTGAAGAAAAGACCTTCCAGATGAACACCCCGTGGGACGTGTCTCATCGGGTATCCAAATTGACGACGAACGAGAACTGGATGATAGTTGATTCCT
Organism: Lathyrus tuberosus; assembly: GCA_022829125.1. NCBI lineage: Eukaryota > Viridiplantae > Streptophyta > Magnoliopsida > Fabales > Fabaceae > Lathyrus > Lathyrus tuberosus. The sequence goes on along the minus strand of JALAZF010000409.1, from coordinate 769,983 downwards.
CCCTTAGTTCCTATAAGGGGTACGTTGGGGAAGTTTCCACAACGATCGATGATTCTGATTCCATCATAGATCCTATTACATCAACCTATATCAGAGTTGGTAAGAGACATGATCTTCTGCGACCAACGTAAGGCACTCTTGCAATCCCAAAAAGCAGCAGACTTGGGCAAGTGGGAGGTAAACCATTTATAAAGCAGAGGTACACAACATGTGATCTCCCCTTCGCTGTACAAATTTCCTAAGTGTACAGAATGATACGCATCTGCGAGCAAAGTCGGTACAGGGTTTCCAATGAGAAAAACCTTAATGGAGTTGATATCGACGAAATTATTAATATTGGGAAACAAAAATAACCCGTAGGCGAGCAAGACAAAGACGCTTTCAAAAGCAGTCACGTTTCCTATACTGGCAAAATACAGGGCCTTCTTTGTCAAGAACTGGGCTGGCAAACCTTGGATGCCACCCTTGGTAGTTAGGTGAGTCCTGACCTCAGACTCGTCCAAATGAATTGCTCTTGCAATAGTCTGATTCTTTGGAATTTCTTCCAGTCCAGAAAATGGAGCTCGATCTGTAATGTGTAGATCGATCAGATGAGAATACTCCTCCAGCGTTGGTGCGAGCTGGTAATCCGGGAATGTGAAACAGTGATAAACTGGATCATAAAACTGGATGAGCGCATCCATGATTCCCTCAATCACATGGACTCTTAATAGTGGTAGCAGACCTCCGTGCTTGGCTCTGAAAGCCTTAGGGTTAGTGATCATTCTCGCTAACCTTCTCAAATCCTCTAGCTTTGGAACCTTGAAGGTATAACTATGAGTTCTCCTTCTACCGAAATCCATTAGTGCAATCCTTTTCTCTGATATTTGCAATCACAGTCTTAGTTTAATTTGAAAAACAGAGAGACTAGAAGAGAAAATCTTTTTTGAATGTTTTAATGTTTTTTAAATGAATGCATGAATGCAGCACACAAAAACATAGAAAAAACATGGGGTCAAAGGGTCGTTGTCATGAAGTCAAGGCTCTACCCATCCCCAAAGGTTTATACTAGGGTGATTTTTGTACCTGTACTCATTATCATCAGCTCCTCCCAGGAAAGCAAAACAACAAGCGGATCGCCAGCGAGTTGTAGAGCAATCTTAGAGTAAGTGCCATTCACCGAGAATAGATCACCAGCCTCAAATGAGGGTAGTATCGCATAACAACTATTCCTGATAGTTTCCGCACTACGAAAGGGTTTGGCTCCTCAGCTTCTCAGACTTAACAATCGGCCCATTGTCTAGGTGAGAGAATGGGTTGCATTGGTCAGCCTCCACTGAGGTTGATGGTCGACCTCGTCGCCATCACTTATCTTAAGTGTATACTTAATCTTTCCACATGCGGCATCACACGCATTCCCATTAGCAGAAAAATAAACATGTATAACAATTAGGAAAAGCAGTATATATATTTGTCCTAATCATCCTAGACCTTTAAAGCTATGAATCCTAAGTTCCTGACAGAAATTGGGTTCCCCGGCGGAAGCCCCAATCTGTGGTATTCACACAATAGATGAAAAGGAAAAAGAAATAGGCCCCACGGTGGGCGCCATTTTTCTGTAGCGAGCGATTTTGGACGCGGTTCTTAAGCGCTGTTCGCTCTCTACGGTTGAGCTTACTACAGGTCGATTCATTTTTTATCCTATTAAAGCTGATGAAGGACGGGAAATAGATGTCTCCAATTAACCCTGCTTTGCATATTGAGTTTAAACAACGGTCTATTAGGTTGCGAATGCTATCAATGTGGGGGGGGCCTTTGTACTGGTTATTTGTATTTTCGCCAATACGGTTTTCTTTTCTCTTTCTAGGACTTTATAGCGAGGAACAAGGATTTAGGATGTTAGGACTGATGCTTTTGATAGATACATGAGAGTATGGGATTTTGGGTTTTTGTTTAGTGTGCTCGCTAAGATTTTTCTTTCAATCTTATGCCTATGTATTCCCGTTTACCGAAACAGGGAAATCAGAGCGTTCGTAGTTCCTCCTATTCTATGGGAGGAATTGGTTGTTTTTGGTGTCTTGTTCAAAGCCCAAGACGTGAAGCGAAAGGTGGTTTGTATCTTGTTTAAAGCCCAAAATATGAAGCTGAAGGTGTTGACTTTAGAGAGAATTTGTTATCTCTAAAGAGGGGGTTGTATATCACAACTGTTGGGTGATTGACTGTAAAGGAAGATTACTTTAACCGGGATGTATGAATCCGGCAATGCCATAATTTCCTTTATAGGGGATTTTAACCTGAAGGAGAAGACTTTAACTCAGTGTAGAGCAATGCCATCTTTCCTTAGGAATTTCTCATGCTAAAAGAGGGACAGTGGCATGGATGTAGATGATCCAGAGGCTTGCCGCTTACAGCGATTAGATGAAGGGGAAGGAGTTGTTGATGTTTGTGTACTGTGAACGAGGCACAACTTTGATGCTAAAAGGTTAATTGGATCAACCAGTGGTTTTCATATACAAAGCCTAAGAGAAGGCTATTATGTGTCTCGTACAAAGCCCGAGAGAGAGGCTAAAAGGTTTTGACTCAATGAGGGAATCTCTTGGTATCTCGTATAAAGCCCGAGGTGGAGGCTAATTGACTCAACAAGAGAGTTTTTTGTATCTCATACGAAGCCCGAGGTGGAGGCTGTTGTTTATTTGGCTCAATAAGGACCTTTTTGTATCTCGTATAAAGCCCGAGATGGAGGCGAAAGAGGTGATTGACTCAACGAGGGAGTCTCTTATGTGTCTCGTACAATGCCCGAGAGAGAGGCTAAACGTTGTTTAACTCCGCTGGGGAGAATCATTTTACAAAGCCCAAGAGAGAGGCTAACTTCACCGGAGAAGGATCATTATACAAAGCCTAAGAGGAGGCTATGGCGACTGTTCAGTTAAGTGACAGGTCCAGTATACTGATTTTGAAAGAGAAAATCGGTTCTTATATGAGCAACACTGTACTCAAGGATTTGGTTCGAGGATCCGGGTTATTCCTGTTCTTTAAGGAAGTGGGAAATCCGAAGGGTATTGAGACTGTCTGAGTCTGCGGGTTTTTTTTTTCTATTTAACGAAGGGGTCACTTAAGAATGTCTTTGAGACTCAAGGAGATTAGATTGTCCAAGTCTAGAGTGTCATCTTTTGTATTATGCTTTGGGAAACAGTAGTAGACTCTTTGAAAGGACTGTTCTATGCAGATGACTAAGTTCTGTTCCTATACCTCTAGGAGGTTGTCGGGACAATTTGTACGAAGCCTAAGAGGAGGCTGGAAACTTTTAAGAAGCCGATGGGTCCTTGTACGAAGCCCAAGAGGAGGCTATCATTCCCAGAGGAAGAGATCATTATACGAAGCCTAAGAGGAGGCTGTGAATACTCCTAAGAAGCCGTAGGGTCCTTGTACTAAGCCCAAGAGGAGGCGGGGGTGCTTTTAGGAAGCCCGTGGGTCCTTGTATAATGCCCAAGAGGAGGCCGCTGCTTTTAAGAAGCCGATGGGTCCCCAAACCCCGAGAAATTCAAGGCAAGCTATCCACAAGGAATAGATCAAGTCAGGAAAGTTCGAGAATTTGGAAGAAACTCAAGAGATGCCATTCACGGAGAAAAGATCATCTCTGGGGAGTAGAGTTTCTTGACAAATGCTTTTAAGAAGCCTGTGGGTCCCCAAACCCCGAGAAGTTCAAGACATGCCATTCACCGAGAATAGATCAAGCCAGGAAAGTCCGAGAATTTGGAAGAAATTCAAGAGATGCCATTCACGGAGAAAAGATCATCTCTGGGGAATAGAGTTTCTTTGACAACTTCTATGAGTGACAGTCTATGAAAGGGTTCACAGAGAATGCTGCCTTTCATATCTCCATATTGTTTAACCCCAAGAGGAGGGAAGACTGTGTCCGATAATCCTATGGGGATCTAGTTTAGACTATTTCTAAGAGTGATCAACGGGCTTAATGCTAGACGTAGTTGCCGGGGAAACTCTAAAATATCTATACTATTATTACACAGTTGATATGAGTTTATGAAAGAGGACTTACAGTGAAACAGCCCCACAATACAATTATATGTATATGAAAGCGGTAAATGAAAGCAATAACCACTTACTCGGTTGTAGAGCTTCCATGCTGTTTGGTTAGTTGTTCAACAAAGAAAGATTGAAAACAACAATATATTTCAAAATCAAATGAGAAAGTGCTTTGAAAAAGAAAGATTTGGGGCTTATAGCTTAAGGAGAGGCCCAGGATTTTTATCAGTGATTGCACTGTTGAATTTGTACAGAGGGACTTATACAAGTGACTGAGGCCCAAACAGGTTTTCTGTACAAAGGGATGGGTCTTACACTCTCTCAAGAGGCCCAAAAAGTTTTAAGAAAGGAAATGGGTCTTACTACTCGAGGGTAGGCGCAATTGACTTTTCGTTTAAAGTGGCGATCGCGCCGAGATTTTCTTTTAACGCGAAGGGACTTAGACAATAAGTGAGGCCCAAAAATGATTTTTGGTTAAAAGGGGATTGGGCCTTACACTCTATTAGAGGCCCAAAAGTTTTGAATGGGTCTTATAGCTCGAGGAGAGGCCCATGGTTATTTTTAAAAGGCGACGATCGTGCCGTTTGTTTTTGACGGTATCGGGACTTATACAATACACTGAGGCCCAAAATGGTTTGGTCAAAAATGGATTGGGTCTTACACTCTATTAGAGGCCCAAAGTGTTTTGAAAATGATTTATGAGGGTTGAATTAATCCAAAAACCCTAATTTGTTTTCAAAAATGTATTTAATTGAATAAAAATTCAATTAAAATGATCAAAATTGTTTAACATATGAAAAACAAATTGTGATCTTGGATTAATGCTTCAAAAATTAAGTATTGACCTACAAAATAACTAGAAAGCATTAAAAGTTGCAAAATCAATGTGGAAAAAAAATTTAAAATGTCAAAAACAATTAAATATTTAATTCTTTGCAAAAATATCAATTATATGAAATAAATAATATTTTTGGGATTTTTTGATAAAATAAAATATTTTAACATTTTTGTGAATTATTAAAAAAAGAATCAACTCAAAATCATTAAAACTCAGAGAGAAATTAATTTTTGGATCAATTAAATAAAATCACAAAATTCAAATATTTGAATTTGAAAGAAATGGAGCCAAGAACACACCAAGAACACGCGCGTGTTCTGGGTTTGGCCAGATTTACATTTTCTATCTAATCTCACTGAATACTTGATTATATCATGCAATCCACATACCAATCAACTCGTTTCAACCTCACGATCATGTCTATGGCATTTAATTTCATTTAAATTAAACATATAACAAGAAATCACGAAAAATCCTCAAATACCCTAATTTCTGCATGAAGGCTGGAATTTTTGATACACGATTCAAACAATGCAATTAATTGAGGGGAAACATTCTATGCATGATTATAAACATATGGCCAAATTATTGTGCGAGGAAATATGCATAGATTGAGAGATGACCAAGTATATGCTTACCTCTAGGCCGTGACAGCAAGTGCAATGTGATTTTTGATTTGGAGGTGTTACAGATGAGTGGTGATGATCTGAACAGCTTCCCTACACCCTATGGAGTGTGTTTGAATGCTTGGACTTGATTGAAATTGGCTGGATCATTTCATGGCATCTCAACTGCACTTTGGTTAAAACCTTGAGCAATTGACTGGTGATTCTAAGAAATCAGTGTTCCAGTTGTTGTTTAAGTGTTTGATCAGCTCATATGTGATGTATGTGAGGTGTGTGAGTGATTGGTTTGAGTGGAATTACCCTCTAGCTCAAAACCCGATAGCTACCTTGCTAAGAAAGGCATTTTTGCCAAGAGAAAGAGATTTTGAGAAAGGCAAGTGTTGTAGGCCTTTGGTGTACTTAAACTGATCACAATTGAGCTCTATTTATAGTAGAGCAAGTTTGTTTTGGGATCCACAGTGAATGGCAACTGCAGCAGGTGTTTGTTCAATGTTGGCCAATGGAAATCCAAGTCTCCTCTAGCCATTGACTAGAGGTTAGGGCACAGGGTTGTGGTTCCCTAGGTCTTGGATAAGTCTTGACTGAATTCAAATGAAAATGGCTCAGTCCATGCCACCTTGATGCTTCCATTGAATGCTCCAATCCAAATTTGGAGTCTTGTCCCTATTTTGGCCATTCTATGTTCAACATGCTATTTCTTGTTCCAAAGACTTTGGAGGCTTGGATCAGTGATTGTCCCCTTTAGATTCAATCCTCTGATGTGTCCAAGTGGATAGGAGCATTTGGATTTGGCTGATTTTGCCAAATCGAGCAAAAATGCAAATTCTGCCTTGCCTTGACAGATTTCAACAAGGCAATTTGACAATGTCATAATTCATAGCCCAAATGGAATTTGGCAATGTTCTTGGCCATTTTGGAAAGCCCTTACATGATACAACAACTGTTTGAACATGTTTGGTTTTGATCTCTTTTGAATCCAAGTGAAAAATCCCCCTACATTTGGAAAAAAATGAAGACATATTTGGACTTAGTGAAAATTTCACTAAGTGTTGGAAAAAGTGACATTTTCATTTTTCAGCCATTTTGATCACTCCATAACTCAAAATCCTTAATGAATTATACTTAGGTCTAGTTGAAGTTTTTGTAGAGGGTAATGAGGGCTACAAATCCATCTTTGGATGAGGAAAAATGGCTTGTGGTTTAGGAGTTATGATCCTCCAAAGTTGGTTACCCCTTTTACAAGTTATCCAACTTTTGTTGATTTTTCTTGATGAATGATGATTCAAATCATACATTAACATCATTTTAGGGTTAAAAATCCATTTTGGTGAAAAATCTCAAAACGTCAAAGTTGACTTTTGTGCACAGTTGACTTTTTATCAGATGAATTCCAAACTGTGCAATTCTTCAGGAAATCATGTCCTTGACCTAAATCAAACTTGATGGACATGTTCCATGGGTGTCATAGGGTATATTGAATCATGTCTTAGGGCTTGGGAGCATGTCTTGGTCAAAATTCAAAGTTACAGTTGACTTTTCTCTTAAAACCCTAACTGTGGTGCAGATGAAATTGAGACTTGTTGCTCAAGCTTCTTGGATTAATCCATTGTTCCAAATGGATCAATATAGTTCATTAGAGACCCTCAAACCCTCTCTTGAGGTCTTGGCTCATGATTTGCCCCAAAAGTCAACTTAGGGGTGAATTAGGTCAAGAAACCCTAATTCCTGATTTTTGATGAATGCATCCCCTGAGGAAAAATTGACTTGATGATTGGGTCCATGAGGTCCCATGGAGTATATTAGGTTATGTTTTGGATCATTGGCTTGTGCCCAGATGAAAAATTTCCATCTGGAGGCCCTGGTCGACCAAAACCCTAATTTGGTGACACTGTCGATCTTGAGACTTGATCCACCTAGAAGGGAGCATCCTTGTGCTTGATCCTTGAAGTGGGAGTCCTTTTTTATCCTTTGTGTATGTTTGAGAGGTTTAGACAAGTTGAAGATCATGTCATTCCTTGATTGACCCTTTGTCTAAGGCTCTGAGAGGGCTTGAAACCCAAATTTTGATTGTAGTGGATGCTCACCCATCTTTGGGGAGACTGATGAAGTATGATGGTCCCCCCATATTGTAATGATGATTTTCACAATGATGGGAAATCTTAGTGGTCAAAATTTGGGGTATGACAGAGTCCTCTTGATCCATTGTGGATGTTTGAGAGGTTTAGACAAGTTGAAGATCATGTCAATTCTTGATTGATCCTTTGTCTAAGAACTCTGAGAGGGCTTGAAACCCTAAGTTTGATGGTAGTGGATGCTCACCCATATTTGGGTAGACTGATGATTCATCCATATTGTGATGATGATTTGCACAATGATGGGAAATCTTAGTGGTCAAAATTTGGGGTATGACAGATGCCCCTATTTAATCTTCTTGGACCCGAAGGTGTGAATGACGAAGGTGTTCGGGCATTCGGGGTGCAAGAGGATTAAATATCGGAATACCCGAAATTTTGATGGTGGTTATGAATGGTAGCTTACACATTCATCTTCTTTTGCTAAGCAATGATGCTTAGAAAAGGTAAAACTTCCCCTCGATCCTGGTTGTCTACCAAGGAACTGGTCTAAGTTGCTGAATTAAACTTCCCCTCGATCCTGGTTTCCTACCAAGGAACTGGTCTCAGTTTCTGAAATAAACTTCCCTCGTTCTTGGTTTCCTACCAAGGAACTGGTCTAAGTTGCTGAAATAAACTTCCCCTCATTCTTGGTTTCCTACCAAGGAACTGGTCTCAGTTTCTTTTGTCAATAAACCTTATTGACAAGGGACGCTACGTGTAGCGGTTTTCCTCAAACTTCTCGCCGAATTTTCCTGGGGAGATGCTATTTGATGGGAAAAAGAATGATGTCAGACTTGCTGGGGAACCCAATCGTCTGAGTTGTAGAGGTGCACAAACTTCTCTATTGGAGACGCCATTTGTTTCTACTGGGGAAAGCGAGTTTCTTGAGAGATTGCTTCCGCTTGGGGTCTTACATCATACTTTTCTCGGGGTCTTCCCGGAGAAATGCCATATGATGGGATCCAATTTTGAGGTGTTGATGACCTTTTCATCAGTGTTTTTTCGGGGAAAACCCGTCGTACCGCCGAATCTCTGATTAAGAGGCTTTCTCTAGGGATTTTCCTTAATCCGGGAAAGCGAAAATATCATCTTCAATGGTGAAGAGTGACATCGGTTGAAGGTTCTCCGGTCTTTCAGAAGTTCAAGTTATCAAAGTGGTCAAGGACCCAACTCCAATCCAGAAATAAACTGGAGGAGAGATTATTCAAACACAACATTTCCTAATCGAGGAAAGAACTGACAACTCGACTGAGAAGACAGTTATCACTAGGGATAAGACCGACTGGAGTGATAGTGATGCAATATGAATGAGAATGCAAATAGAATGCATGATATATGTATGTATATGCTGACAAAACTGACGTGACATACAGACTAAAAGATGAACATGACGGGATACTTGGCCATAGCGGGGCGAAGTCGTACCGTTGATCCAAAAGTAGCAATTCTGCCTTGCTTAGGAGAGACAATCCCTGCGGGGAATACCGTTGGTCGGGCTTAGGAGATAAGAACTCGGTCGAGGGTATCAGATGGGAAAGCCGCATCTGATATAGCTGATCCTTCATTCAGGCGCACTGGCTTAGAAGGTGTACTTCGATTCTGCACTTTGAAGCTCGCTTATTTCTGGAGTAGCGAGCAATGTTCTTTCGATGCTCAATAGTCAAAAGAAATTGCCATCTTTATTTAAAAGCAGAAAAAGGTTTTAACAAGTAAATTTAGTTTTGTTTTATTTCAAGAACCGTTGATCATGTTAAAATGTTGTTCTATAAAGCTAAAACAAATAAGAATTGCAAGCAAAAGCACAAAGGCTCAAATTTTATTGATAGGATGGAAATCAGCTAAGCGCATGATTCCATAGAGTATTTACAAAGTTAGAAAATGGTAATTTAAGGGAAAAGGGCTACATTGAAACATGACGACCGCTATTCTTCTACCAACTTTGAATTCTGGACATCCTGAGCTTCTGTCGAAGATGGTCTTGATTGGAGTTTTCTGATGGACGGCGTAATTGCTGCTGAGGATTTGCCCCTTTGTTGAACATAGTTACTTGCCATTATCCCTAATTTTTGCCTGGATTGTATTTTGAGGTTTCCAATCCAACAGGATGATTTTTGATTATGTCTCTAATTTTTGCCTCGACCGCCCTTTCGGGTTTTCAATCCACCGAGACGTTTTTTTTAGGCGAAGTATTTCTTGACTACATCAACATTTGTGTGGTAGGCAAATTCCTCTCCGTCCATAGTTGCAAGTCTCAAGGCGCCGCCTGAGAAAGCTTTCTTGACCACATAAGGGCCATCATAATTCGGAGTCCACTTGCCCCGAGAATCAGTGAGAAATGATTGTATTTTCTTGAGCACGAGATCTCCTTTCCTGAAGATGCGAGGTCGGACCTTTTTGTCAAAGGCCTTCTTCATTCTCTGTTGATACAACTGACCATGGCATAGTGCCGTTATTCTCTTTTCTTCGATCAGGTTCAATTTGTTGTGTCGACTTTGACACCATTCAGCCTCTGTAATCTTAGCTTCCATCAATACCCAGATTGACGGGATCTCTACTTCTACGGGGAGCACTGCTTCCATGCCATATACTAGAGAGAAAGGGGTTGCCCCTGTTGAAGTGCGGACAAATGTGCGATAACCATGAAGAGCAAAGGGTAGCATCTCGTGCCAATCTTTGTAGGTTACAACCATCTTTTGAACAATCTTCTTGATGTTCTTGTTAGCCGCTTCTACTGCTCCTTTCATCTTGGGTCGGTAGGGAGATGAGTTATGGTGTTCGATCTTGAACTCTGCACACAACTCTTTCATCATCTTATTGTTCAAGTTAGATCTATTATCAGTAATGATCTGGCCCGGAACACCATAACGACATATGATATTGTTTTTTATAAATCGGATCACCACTTGTCGAGTTACATTAGCATATGACGCTGCTTCGACCCACTTGGTGAAGTAGTCAATGGCGACCAGAATGAAACGATGTCCGTTCGAAACCTTGGGCTCAATCATGCCAATCATGTCGATTCCCCATATGGAAAAAGGCCATGGGGAAGAAAGAAATTTGAGATGCGCTGACGGTACATGGATTTTGTCAGAATATATCTGACACTTGTGACATTCCTCATGTACTTGTAGCAGTCGGATTCCATGGTCAACCAATAGTACCCCGCTCTTAGAATTTTCCTCGCCATTGTGTGTCCGTTGGCATGAGTGCCAAAGGACCCTTCGTGAATTTCTTTTATCAGCATGTCTGCTTCTGGTCTGTCGATGCATCGGAGCAAGACCATGTCAAAATTCTGCTTATAGAGTGTATCACCACTCAGGAAGAAGCTGTCTTCCAGTCTTCTGAGGGTTTTTCTGTCCTTTCTGGATGCCCCAGGTGGGTACCCTCGTTTCTGAAGGAAGCATTTGATATCGTGATACCAAGGTTTGTCGTCTATGACTGCTTCAATCGTGAAGATGTAAGCGGGCCGCTCAAGGCGCATTATGTCGATCTTAGGTATGCCATTCCATTGACCTACGCTAATCATGGAAGAGAGAGTGGCTAAAGCGTCAGCCATGTGATTTTCATTATGAGGGATGTGATGAAACTCGATTCTGTTGAAGAAGGGTAACAACGTTCTCATGTAATCTTTATAAGGGATCAATCCTGATTGGTATGTGTTCTAATCTCCTTTGATCTGATTGATAACCAGGGCTGAGTCACCGAATACGTCCAAGTTCTTGATCCTTAAGTCGATCGCTTCTTCGAGACCCATAATACAAGCTTCGTATTCGGCCTCGTTGTTTGTGCACTTGAACGTAAGTCTGGCAGTGAAAAGAATGTGGGTACCCTGAGGTGTTATGATAATTGCCCCAATTCCGTTTCCGTAATGATTGACAGCTCCGTCAAAAATAAGTCCCCATTGGGAACCTGGTTCTGGCCCTTCACTAGGTAGCGGTTCATCGCAATCTTTCATTTTTAGATACATGACATCTTCATCTGGGAAGTCAAACCCGATTGATTCTTGATCGTTAATCAGTTGATGAGCCAAATGATCGGCTAAAACACTTCCCATAACGACTTTCTGAGCGTGGTACTCTATGTCATATTCTGATAGCAACATCTGCCAACGGGCAATCCTTCCCTTGAGAGTAGGTTTTTCAAATACATACTTGATTGGATCCATTTCGGAGATTAACCAAGTAGTGTGATGAATCATGTACTGGCGCAGACGTTTGGCTGCCCAAGCCAAAGTGCAGCAAGTTTTCTCGAGCATTGTGCACCGAGTTTCACAGTCGGTTAATTTCTTGCTCAAATAGTAGATGGCAGACTCCTTCCTTTTGGTTTCGTCTTGTTGGCCAAGTACACAGCCCATGGAGCCTTCCAAGACTATTAAGTAAATGATCAGTGGTCTTCCTTCCACTGGAGGGGATATAATCAGTGGGTTCAACAGGTATTCCTTGATACTGTCAAAGACAGTTTGACAATCTTCTGTCCAAACGCAGTCCTGATTCTTTTTTAGCAATTTGAAAATCGGCGCACATGTCGCGGTCATGAGGAATATAAATCTGGAGATGTAGTTCAAACGTCCCAGGAATCCCCTGACTTGTTTTTCAGTTTTCGGAGAAGGCATTTCTTGAATGGCCTTGACCTTGTTAGGATCAACCTCAATTCCTTTCTGGCTGACGATGAACTCTAAGAGTTTCCCTGAACGGACACCAAAGGTGCACTTGTTGGGATTCAAGCGAAGTTTGTACTTTCTCAACCGCTCAAATAGTTTTGGCAGGTGGGTCACATGCTCCTCTTCTGTTCTAGATTTTGCAATCATATCATCGACATATACCTCGATTTCTTTGTGTATCATGTCATGAAAAAGAGTAGTCATGGCCCGTTGATAGGTTGCTCCGGCATTCTTCAAACCGAACGACATTACCTTGTAACAAAAGGTACCCCATGGGGTAATGAACGAAGTTTTCTCCATGTCTTTCGGCGCCATTTTGATCTGATTATAGCCCAAGAATCCATCCATGAAGGAGAAAACTTTGAACTTTGTTGTACTGTCTACCAGCATGTCAATGTGAGGCAAGGGAAAGTCATCCTTTGGACTAGCCTTGTTTAAATCTCTGTAATCGACACACATTCTGACTTTTCCGTCCTTTTTCAGAACGGGTACGATGTTGGCTAACCATTGAGGGTATTCTGATGTAGCGAGGAAACCTACGTCAATCTGTTTATGTACCGCCTCTTTGATTTTGATGGCCATGTCTGGATGAGTCCGTCTCAACCTTTGTTTTACTGGCAGACATTCCGATCTTAATGGTAAATGGTGTTCCACGATACTGGTATCCAACCCTGGCATATCCTGATAGGACCAAGTGAATACATCGGGGAATTCTTTGAGAAGCTTTAACAAACCCTCTCTAGCAGTTGCACTGAGCAGTGCCCCAATCCTGATCTCTTTTCTCTCTTTTTCTGAACCCAAGTTTACCGTTTCCAACGGCTCTTTGTGAGGTTCAATGGACCTTTCCTCTTGTCTGAGTAATCGGGAGATCTCTTCTGGAATTTCGTTGTCAACTTCTTCTTCAGCCCCAAATACCGGGAACTCAAAGTTGGGAGAATGCATCGGATCGTATGTTTCAACTGGGTTTAAAACAAGCAATTTGCATGACGTGATGATTCGTGTTTAGAAGAGATAGAAAAAATGCAAGTGTGTGCAGTGTTTTTTTTTACTGCTTGTTTTTATTATTTGAGATGTTTTTTAGGATTACCATTTTCTTAGAAAAGCAAAAAGAGAAAATAGCAATTAACGCAGAAAATACAGACCAACATTATTTTATTAATGAACAAGTCGATTCTTGAAACTACAGCCCTATAAAATAAAACTCTGTTGCTTTGGGCAAAGCGAAGAGGGAAAATTTACAGAAAGCGAGCCCAATCAAAACATCCGTTTCACCTGGGCAGGGTGAAAGGCTAAAGATGGCAATTACTTTGACTTATGAACAATCTTCGAAACATCGACAGTAACCCATTGGCGGCGAACTCCTCGGTGAATCACAAAGTCTGGTACTTTCCTTGATTTGTCTTCAGAAATGACGCTGATTTCTGGTGGAGCAGGATCATTGGAATCTCTCTCCCAGACAGAATTGTCGTAGGAGGATTCCTCTGTTGCCTTTTGCATAGAATTTGTGCTCTCAAGTAGATCTCCCCATCCAGTTGGCTGGATGTCTTCGAGCCTGATAAGAGAGCTTTCGGGAGCGGTGTACTTGACGAAGTAGTCGAACTTACCACTCGGTTGTCCCAAGGTGTCCCATACTTCTTTGGAATTGGAGGAGTCATCTCTCTCGATGACGTTGACTTCGGGAAAAGCATAGTTGATGAACTCTAATCCTGCAAACGTTGCGAATTCATCATTGTGCGGGGTATTTTCAGGATACCCTGGGTGTTGATCCCATGACATGGTGGGGACACAGGTATTCTGTTCAATGATGCTCAGCTGATTTTCATTGTTCGGCTGATTCTCTTGCCCTAAGTCTCCTGGGTAAGGCTGCCACATTGGCATGCCATCCATCGGGCCATGATAGTTGTGGTCAAAGTTGTCTTTCATCGGAGTGTCTTCCTCTAATGAGTTTGGTGGAGCACGGCATCCTTCCGGATCGCAATCTCCATACATCATTTTGACATCTGACCTTGGTATAAATCTCGGGCTCTGTGCAGGAAAGCAAAATGGAGTCTGCATTTCGTCTTGAGACATATAACCGTTCTCGTTAAGATAGGACTCCCATTATTCCTCCATATCAGAGGAATCATCTTTATTGATGGTATGCACTTCTTGAGGCACTGGGTGAAGGAAACCTCCACTGTGGAAGAAGTCTCGAATGGGATGAAGACTTTCATTGCTGGTAGTAGCTGTCTGGGTACAGGTTACAGAAAAACCAAGACCCTTCTTTGTTTTATTGTCAGTAGGAATGACTAGCTGTCCCCATCCTATTGTATTGGTACTCTCGACCACTTTGATAGCGTCTTTGTATGAGGTAATGGAAGTTCCCTCTTCGGATTAATTGTCCTTTCTCACCGATAGTGCTTGGAACTGAGTTCCAATAACCTCCTCGGGTTCTACATAAGTAAATGATGATAAGTTACTCACGAACAAGGCTTGCTCTCCACAGACCGTGACGAGTTGGTTGTTCTGGACGAACTTTAACTTTTGGTTGAGGGTCGAGATGACCGCCCCAGCCTGATGTATCCAAGGTCTTCCTAATAAACAACTGTACGTTTCCCGGATATCCATGACCTGGAAAGTGACTTGGAAAGTGTGAGGACCAATAGTTATGGGAAGGTCGACTTCGCCGATAACCGTTTTTCTGGACCCGTCGAATGCTTTGATGACGACCTCACTGGTTCTCATCGGGGGTCCTTTGAAGGATAATTGCATCACAGTGGACTTCGGCGTGACATTTAGGGTTGACCCTGTGTTTACCAGTACGCTGGCTAAAGCATCGTCCTGGCAGTTGACTGTAATGTTGAGCGCCATGTTATGACGGCGACCTTCTTCAGGTAATTCCTCATCACTAAATCCCAAGTTATTGTAGGAAGTGATGTTAGAGACAATGTTATCGAACTATCTGATTGTTACATCCTGTTCTACAAAGGCTTGCTCCAAGACTTTCTGTAGAGCCTCCCCGTGCGCTTCTCAACTGAGTAAAAGTGACAACACAGAGATCTTTGAAGGAGTTTGTAATAGCTGATCAATAATGTTGTATTCACTCCTTTGGATGAGCTTCAACATCTCATCATTATTTTTCGAAAGGTCGGGATTACTGGACTGACCGACCAGTGGATTGGGAACTTCTGTCTGAGGTTCCTTTTCTTTGCTGGACTCTCCAACTCCTCTGTTGAAGATTCTACCGCTCCGTGTTACACGAATGATGTCTGCGATATTTACGACGGAGGGTAATGGAATTTCCTTTCCATTTTCAATTATCGTCGCACTGTATTTGTAAGGGATTGCCTTAGTTGATTCATACAGTAGTGGTCCCGGTAGATAGATGAATATGGGAGCCTTCTGATTTTTCTGACTGTCGTAAGCAATTTCAATCTGTTCCTGGTTGGGAACTCTCAATTCGTCAAGTAGAGGAATGATGGCACAAACATCCCTGGCCCTCTGATGATCAGAGATTACGACAACATCTGCAATTTGCTCAGCGAGGTAGTCTGCCGCCCAGTTGATTGGTCTGGAACCCGGATATGGGCGAATCTCTTTACGATCCACCTGACCCTGAAGAGTTGCTCGCACAAGGTAGCACCCTTGGTTATCTTCTGAACAGACTCTACAACGTTTGTAGTTGTGTGGCAGTACCTGGCCATGCCCGCTTTGAATGCAATGTAACCTCACTAGGTTAGTTTCCATAGATCGGACATCCTGAATTTGACGCCGAGTAGGGTTCCTGTTATTGATACTAATTTGCTGAGTATCTTCATCCATATAGATTGGCATCCACCAGTGATTTAATAAGTGCTGAAGTGCCTCCTAGACAAGGGCACAACCTTGATTGTTTTCGCAACCCGCCTTACAGCATTGATAGTTATGTGAAATCAGGAACTCGAGTCGGACCTGCTCAGCATGTAACTCTACCAGGTTGGTATTCATCAAGCGAATATCAAAGGTCTGAACCATGTTGATCTGATAGTGGTTCCTATCATGGTAGTCCTGGATCCATCCAAGATCCATCTGACGCTGGAGGGCCTCTTATACAAAAGAACATCCCTGTTTGTTTACCGAGCAAGTCAGACAAGAACTATAATCGTGTCATGGAAGATTATGATACTGGCTTTTCCTTGAGTGCATTGCCACCAGGTTCACATTCATCGCACGGATGTCGTGGTTTTGAATGACGTTGGAATTCGTATAGACCATGTTAACTCCACGAACTCGGTACTCTTGGATTCGTCCGAGATCCATCTGTTCCTGTAAAGCTGATTGCACCATAGAACATCCCTGATTGTTTTTAGAGCAGATATCACACTGGTGATAATTATGAGGTGGCACGTGGCCATACCCACTCTGTCTATAATGCATCTTGACCAGATTGGTCCTTAACAAGAGTACATCATGAATTTGATAGACATTATTAGACTCTTCCTCTATCAGGTTGACTGCAGCTTTCTCATGTTGAGGCAGCGGGTTTGTTAGAACATTCGGATTCGTATCTTTGAAAGATAAGACCCCGCTCCTAACAAGCTTTTGCACGTCAGATTTAAAACTGAGACAGTTCTCTATGTTATGCCCTGATCCTCCTCGATGATAAGGGCATGTCTGGTCCACCTTAAACCAAAAAGGCAGATTTTCCGGTACTGCAAGAGGGGATTTAGTCTGGATGTGCCCCTTGGCTAGTAGTAACGAAAATAGTTATGCGTACGATACGAGTATAGGATCAAATCCTTGTGGCCGCGTTGTACGGATGTTGTTGTACTGAGGATGAGCCTACTAAAGAGGCTGTTGTGTCCTTTGCTGAAATTGCTGTTGATTAGGTTGGCTCTACGCAACCTGAGGTTGATACGTAGGTGCAGGATTGATAGCAGGAGTCACAACTGCTACTGGTTGATAACGTCTCCTTTACTTTTTGAGAGAGATATTCCCAATATCTTGCTCTTTTTTCTTAGGGAGAGCACTACCATATCGCTTTGTACTACTTGATGATCCAGCGTCTTTTACTAGACGTCCTTCTCGAACAGCTTCCTCGAGACGTACCCCCATACCGACCATTTCGGTGAAGTCACTGGGCGCACTGGCAACCATTCTGTCATAGTAAAATGAGCTTAAGGTCTTTAAGAAGATTTTTGTCATCTCTTTTTCCTCAAGAGGTGGACAAATTTGAGCAGCAATTTCACGCCATCTCTGAGCTATTGCACCATTGATATGAGCTAATCTCTGTCTGGTGCCATGTCCAGATTGTATTTATATTGTTGGACGAAGGCAGTGCAAAGATCTTTGAATGTGCTGATCGTAGCGTGGTTTAAACCTATGTACCATTTGAGCGCGGCACCGGTTAAACTATCTTGGAAGTAATGAATCAGTAGGTCCTGATTCTCTGTCTGAGCCGACATTCGCCGAGCATACATTACCAAGTGACTCTGAGGGCAAGAGTTACCCTTGTATTTTTCAAAGTCGGGCACTTGGAACTTGTGCGGAACTTTCACATTGGGGAACAGACAAAGGTCTGCGGCATCCTTTCCAAATAAATCTTGATCGCGGATGGCTTGCAGTTCCTTTTACATCTCCAAGAATTGTTCCTGGAACTCGTCCATCCTGTCGAACATAGTTTCCTTTCTACCAGAAGGTATCTGTGGAATCTGTCCTTCCGGGACAGTGTGCACCACAGGGGGTGGTACCGTGACTACGACCATGAATCTTGGCATTTCCCGAAGTTTGTAACCTTTAGGAGTCCTCAATATGCCTCTGGAATCTTCGCTTTCCCGAAGTTTGTAACCTTCAGGCCCAGCGGCTTCTGCTGAAATTTCCAGATCTCCAGTGATTGGCGGAACATATCCTTTCGGGATATAGTTAACAGGCATGCACCAGGGACGATCTTTCGGCATTTTGTACCTAGGATTATACTTCTCCACTATGGGCGTTGAGGTGACCTCTGAGATCACAGTTCTTTGTAGCTGAGCTTCTGCCATGGCTTGCATGTCGTTACGAAGCTTTCTCATATCCTCTCTCAGAGCGTCAATCTCTTCTTTCAACTCTCCGTTCTCTTCCTCAAGATCATCCATCTTTTTCTGACGAATGGCCCGAGTATTGTACGAATGAGACAGTTTGACTCTAGAATCGAGACACAAACGTGAGATTCGTAGGTAAGAAGAATACGTGACGTGAGAATGATGAATGCAATGATTATATTAATTGTTTTTTTGGTTTAATCAAAATAAACTTCGACAATTAGATTGCAAATATCAAACAATGGGGAAACCCCATTTTATTGAATTCAAAGGATTGTGAAAATAGAAATACAGTAGATTACAAGGTGCGGAAACAGAAACCTAAGCTAAGGGGTCCCGTGTCCTCTCTGAGGAGAAACCGGGCGCTGATTCTGGTACTTTCCTTTTCTTGCACCGGGGCTCTTGGGGCGTTGTCGGGTTGTCATTCCTTTGCCATGTGAAAGGAGCGAGCAAATTCCTTTGGTCATTGATAACACAAAAATGTATCATATATTTGCCTTGGTTTACGACTAATAATTATGTTATTTCAGTCCAAGTGCCGATTATTCCGCAAGTATTCTAGTGTTTTCACAGGTATTTCATTGTCCAAGCTAAAAAGGAGAAAAATAGAGAAACATGAAGAAAAGAGTAGAAAACAGGAAGAAATGTCAAGAAAAAGAGCAGAAAATGAAAAGTGGTGTGTGTGACGACCGTCACACACTCACCACGACCGTCACGCAATCCAAAAGCGCACCACGCTCGTCACACAGTCATCACGACCGTCACGCGCACCAAAGTGGTTATTACGTTCAGAAACGCAGACGTGGACAAAGCAGACCAATGCACACGCACGATCAGCACTTCCTACATTCTCTCAACTTCAGTTTCAACTCACTTGAGCCAATCTCCCTTAGACTTCTCAACCACCAAAGGTTCTGCTCCTATATTTTCTCCAACGTTAAGGCAATGCTTTGGCTATAAATACAGCATGGATTGAAGAGCAAAGACACACCATATAGAGAATTTACCCGAATTGCTGCAGAATTTATTTTCCGAATTTTTACTTTCTTTGCATTCCTTGTTTTGTTTCCCATTCCTTGTTTACCATCACTTGAAATAGTGATAGTTTCTCACATTGAGGAGCTATTGCACCATAGTTAGAATTTTGTTTTCAATCTTGCCTTCATCATTCATTATTCTGATACATCGAGCAAAAGCCTACCGACTTGTGGAGGAATTGCGAGAACCGACATATTTCATATTTATCAGGTTTTTATTCATTATCGTAATAATAGCATTATCGCTTCTCACTGCCATGTTTAATTTACTGTGTCGCAATTTATTTTTATGCATGTTTGTTTTAATTAATATGTCTAGCTAAATCCGATTTATCGGTATGTAATTAAGTTAACCGAAATGGGTTCGATAATTCTAAGCTAAAACCATAAACAACTTATTTTCTGGCCGCGATTTCTAAATTAAAATTGGACTTTTGTTACGAGAGTAAAAAGGTAGTAAAGGTTAGGATCAAGATCCACGAGAGTGTGAGATTTTAACCGGATAGCTGAAATCAGGCATTGGTTTTAAAAACAGCGAGAGCGCTTTAAAGTTAGTTAGACTGTATTAGTTTTTAAAAAGTGTTTTAAACTCAAATGGGCTAGCGAGAGCAGACATTATGATTTAGGAATATATTCCGAAGCAAGATCCACGAGAGTGTGAGGTGAGGGCTTTTAAACTGATATTTTCTACAGAAATATAATGTGACTCATTTTTATACGCTTAGATTTTACTGAATCCACGATGGTATACTAAGTTACGTACCGATATCCTTATCTCAACTCGTTTATTCCAAAAATTTAGATTCCTTTTAGTTTCCCTTTTTGAACTTAAAACCAAAACATCTTCGCCTTAGCTAAACACAGTAACAAACCGTGGCACTAGGTTGATTATCAGGTCTCTGTGGGATCGATATCTTTATTACTACGCGATAGGCTTTGCACTTGAAGTTAGTAACCGTTAGACTCAGAAAGCATCGACCAAGTTTTTGGCGCCGTTGCCAGGGACTTTGATTTAGTCAATAGTGCAATTCTTTGTTGCGCAGTATAGACTAAGGCAACAAATTTTATTTCCCTTTTTCTCGATTGTATGTCAAGTACTCGCTCACGAAGCGAAGACTTGCAACCACCAATCGCCGAATTAGAGCGCTTCTTACATTTAAGACGCAGAATACTTGAGTATCAACGCAAGTATAATATTCTCGATCTTCTCGGTCATACTCCTGAACCAGTCAAAGAACGAGACATGGCTGATGGACCACAGAACCATCCTCTTAAGTATTATGCTACCCCATCTGAGCAAGAACCACACAATAGCATTGCTGCCCCCGCTATCAACCGGAACGATTTCGAGCAGAAACCCTCATTGCTGTCAGCCGTACAACAACATCAATTTTTTGGAAATCCTACGGACGATCCTAATGAACATTTGACCAAATTTGTGCAGTACGCAGACACAGTGAAGGCAAATGGTGTGACTGCGGACGCGATAAGACTACGTCTTTTTCCTTTCTCATTAAGAGACAGAGCTTGGGCTTGGTTGCAATCCTTGCCATCAAATTCTATCACTACGTGGGATGAGTTGAAAAATGTGTTCTTAGCCCGATATTTCCCACCAAGCAAAACAGCTATGCTGAGAGCCCAAATTAATGGATTTCGACAAAAAGATACTGAGTCTCTTTACGATGCATGGGAGAGATACAAGGATATGATGAGGATGTGTTCGCATCACGGTCTTAAGGATTGGTTAGTCATCCATACGTTTTACAATGGTTTCTTGTACAATACAAGAATGACAATAGATGCCGCCGCTGGTGGTACACTTATAGACAAACCTTATACCGAAGCCTATCAACTCATCGAAAGCATGGCTCAAAACCATTACCAATGGGGAGGTGAAAGAACACCAGTGGAGAAAGCTCAAACGAAAGGAGGAATGTACGAAGTTAGTAGTCTTGATCATGTCCATGCTAAGGTAGATGCCCTTGCTCAAAAGATAGACAACTTGACCATAACACCCGCATCCACCGTGGCTGCCGTAGCTCCAAACTGCGAATTATGCTGAGTACCTGGACATGCTGCCTCCGAATGCCAAATTTTAGCAGGAGTCTCCGCTGATCAAGTGAATTATGCTAAAGGAAACCCATATGCAAATACCTACAATCCTGGTTGGAAAAACCATCCAAACTTTTCGTACAAGAATAATAACGCTTTGTATGCACCTGGACAAGCGCCAGCTGTGCCACCAGGATATCAAAAACCTGCTGCTAACGTTCCCAACGTTCCTAGGAAGTCAAACCTTGAAATTATGATGGAGAACTTCATTGCTGCACAAGCTCAACAAAACAAGGAGTTCCTTAACCAGAATGTTCACACCGGTGAGCAGATCAAATAATTAGCCAACAAGGTTGACGCTCTAGCCACTCACAACAAAATGTTAGAAACCCAAATCTCACAAGTGGCTCAACAACAAGCAGTTACCGCTGCCCCAGCTGGAAACCTTCCAGGTCAAACTCAGATTAATCCGAAGGGACATGCAAACGCTATAACACTTCGGAGTGGAACAGAACTAGAAGGACCCACTGACCCAAGAATCGAAAATCCAGCCATGTACCAAAAGCCTAGTAAGGAGTCTGAAAAGGAAGGCGAACCAAAGGAAAACGAGAAGGAAGATAATGGTAAAGAGGCTGAAGAGAAAGAAGAACCGTATGTGCCTCCACCGCCTTATAAACCACCTATCCTGTATCCCCAAAGATTCGCTAAATCTAAAAACATAGGCCAATTTAAGAAATTTGTTGAACTTCTAAAACAATTAAATGTCACAATACCTTTTACAGAAACAATCACACAAATGCCCTCATACGCTAAGTTCCTAAAAGAAATATTAACTAATAAGAAAAAGCTCGAGGCTACTGAAACCGTTATGCTTACTGCAGAGTGTAGCGCAATAATCCAAAACAACATGCCTCCTAAGCTAAAAGATCCTGGTAGTTTCTCTATACCATGTGTGATTGGAAAGTTTGTCATAGACAAAGCTCTGTGCAATTTAGGAGCCAGCATCAGTTTAATGCCCTTATCTATTTGTAAAAGGCTCAACATGGGAGAACTGAGACCAACAAGAATGTCTATACAACTAGCTGATAGATCAGTGAAATCTCCTCTAGGAATGCTAGAAAACGTTCCAGTACGTATAGGACAATTCTATATTTCTATAGATTTCATAATCATGGACATCCAGGAAGACTCAAACATCCATATCATTTTAGGAAGACCTTTCCTAGCTACTGCCGGAGCCGTCATAGATGTGAAAAAAGGAAAACTGACTTTCGAGGTTGGTGAAGAAAAAGTAGAATTCATTCTCTCACAGTTCTTCAAAGCACCTGCTATAGAAGATTCGTGTTGTTTCTTAGATATAATTGATGAATGCGTTAAAGAAATGGAAAAGCACCAAAACATATGTTCTGAAGTACTGAGAATTCCGATGCCACCAATTTTTGAAGATGATAATTGGCGTGGTGAATACCAAGATAACAACCTAAGTGAATGTCTCGCACTCACTCCTGACCCTATGCCTTGCCCAAAGAAACCAGCTGTAGAACTGAAAACATTACCCAAAGATCTAAGGTATGAATTCCTAAATACAGAACTCGAACGACAAGTATAGTCAACGCAGATTTAGGACAAATAGAAATCGAGAAATTATTGCATGTCCTGAGAAAGTACCCGACTGCCTTAGGCTATAACATCTCAGACTTGAAAGGAATAAGTCCCTCTATCTGTACGCATCGCATTATGCTTGAGGAAGACTGTAAAACCTCTAGAGAACATCAAAGGAGAATCAATCCCATTCCGAGTGATGTCGTTAAGAGAGAAGTGCAAAAGCTATTAGAAGCAGGAATCATATACCCAATATCAGATAGTGAATGGGTTAGCCCAGTTCACATGGTACCCAAGAAAGGAGGTGTCACAGTCATCAATAATGAAAAAGGCGAATCTGTAGCACAACGTACTCAAACCGGATGGAGAATGTGTATCGATTATAGAAAACTAAACAAAGCCACTCGTAAAGATCATTTCCCTTTACCATTCATAGATCAAATGCTTGAACGTCTGGATAAACACTCCCATTTTTGCTATTTAGACGGATATTCAGGATTATTCCAAATTCCTATCTATCCTGACGACCAGGAAAAGACTACTTTCACATGTCCCTATGGAACTTTTTCCTACCGGAGAATGCCTTTCGGATTATGTAACGCACCCGCAACATTTCAGAGATGCATGATGTCCATCTTCTATGACTTCGTAGATGGTATAATGGAAGTCTTTATGGACGATTTCTCTGTCTGTGGGGAAAGTTTTGAAGGATGTCTATCAAACCTCGAAATGGTGCTCGAACGATGTGTAAAAGTCAACTTAGTGCTGAATTGGGAAAAATGTCATTTCATGGTCCGACAAGGAATCGTGCTAGGACATATAGTATCCGACAGAGGAATCGAAGTCGACAAAGAAAAAATAGAAGTTATAGAGAATCTCCAGCCACCTAAAACCGTTAGAGAAATAAGAAGTTTCTTAGGACACGCCGGTTTTTACCGACGTTTCATTCAAGATTTCTCTAAGATAACCAAGCCCCTAACTGAGCTGTTAATGAAAGATGTTGAATTAGTCTTTGATGACAAATGCTTGGACGCATTTCAAACACTCAAGCAAGCTTTAATATCAGCACCCATTATGCAACCCCCAGATTGGAATAAACCATTCGAAATCATGTGCGACGCTAGTGACTATGTTGTAGGTGCAGTCCTAGGACAAAGGAAGGACAAAAAGCTTCACGCAATCTATTATGCCAGTAGAACCTTGGATCATGCACAAATGAACTACGCTACCACATAAAAGGAACTCTTAGTTGTCGTGTTCGCATTAGATAAATTTCGTTCCTACCTAGGAGGAGCAAAAATAATCATCTACACCGATCACGCCACAATCAGGTACCTATTAAGCAAGAAGGACGCCAAACCGAGACTTCTGAGGTGGATTCTACTCCTACAAGAATTCGACTTGGAAATCAGGGACAAGAAAGGCACCGAAAATGTAGTAGTTGTCCACCTGTCGAGAATGGAAAACAACCAACCAGACCAAGTACCTATTAATGACGATTTCCCTTATGAAAGACTCTTAGCCCAGTTAGAAAGAAATACAATAGAACAATCCCTGACTTATACTGATACAGAAACTAATGAAGTGGTAGAATATGTTTACACTAAGACCACGCTGCCATGGTATGCTGACTTTGTCAACTATCTAGCAGTTGGAGTACTGCCATCTGATCTAACCTATCAACAAAAGAAGAAATTCTTCCACGACCTTAAACACTATTATTGGGACGAACCACTTCTCTTCAAGAGGGGCGCCGATGGTATTTTCTGTCGTTGTGTACCCGAAGATGAGGTGGAAGACATAATTTCTCATTGTCATTCCGCGCCCTATGGTGGGCACGCGAGCACTTCAAAGACTTGTGCTAAGATTTTGCAAGCTGGCCTCTTTTGGCCTACTCTATGGAAAGATGTCCATATCGCAGTTATAAATTGCGACCGGTGTCAACGCACTGGTAACGTCTCTAGACGCGATGAAATGCCTCAAAAGGGCATTCTAGAAGTAGAAGTCTTTGACGTGTGGGGAATAGATTTCATGGGACCATTTTCGTCTTCTTTTGGTAACCAGTACATACTCTTCGTTGTCGATTACGTTTCCAAATGGATCGAGGCTGTAGCTTCTCCTACTAATGACACACGAGTAGTGATAAAGCTCTTTAAGAACATAATATTTACTAGATTTGGTGTGCCAAGACTCGTCATTAGTGACGGTGGCTCCCATTTCATATCTAAAATATTCAATAAAGTGCTATCAAAATACGGAGTCAAACATCGTGTGGCAACACCATATCATCCACAAACCAGTGGACAAGTCGAGGTTTCGAATAGAGAAATAAAACAAATTTTAGAAAAGACTGTCGCTACCTCTAGGAAGGATTCGTCAACTAACTTAATGAAGCTTTATGGGCTTACAGAACCGCTTACAAAACCCCCATAGGAACCACTCCATTTAAGTTAGTCTATGGAAAATCTTGTCATCTGCCGGTAGAAATAGAGCACAAAGCCTATTGGGCTATTAAAACCCTCAATTTAAATTACGCTGCCACAGGAGAAAAACGAATCCTAGATTTGCACGAATTAGAAGAACTAAGACTAGATGCTTATGAGAACTCCCGCATATATAAAGAAAGAACTAAGAGATGGCACGGTAAGCGCTTATCTAGAAAAGAATTTAGTGTGGGAGACGTCGTGCTCCTATTTAATCCTAGACTTAAGCTTTTTCCAGGAAAACCTTGGTCTAGGTGGTCCGGACCCTTTGAAATTTCTGAAGTTTTTCAAAGTGGAGCGATAGAAATAAAAGGAAGAAATAGTGAACCATTCATAGTAAACGGGCAATGCTTAAAACATTATCATAATATTACAAACAGAGACTATTTGAATAGTCTAAGACTTTTTGAGCTGCCTGCTCATCCCTATAACTGAATTATCACTAAGCTTTCGTCAGGCTTATGACGTTAAAAACAGCGCTTAGTGGGAGGCAACCCACGAGATTGTTTTCTTTCCTTTTAACTTGCTCTTATTTTCATTTCCTTTTTAAATTTCTTTACATTTTTCTTAAGTCTATTTTTATTTCTTTTTGTTTCCCTTTACCTTCTTAATCTTATTTTCATTACTTTTTCATTTTTATTTATTTTCATTTCTCAAAAATTTAAAAATTTTATGGAAACTGCTTTGTTGATCTTATAATTACATGCTACAGGATTTTTAAAGTCTTTCTACCTTCTTCCTTCTACATCTGCTTTACTTTTCCGACTAACTGTTAAGATGGATAACGAAGACACCCTGGTTGTGCTATTCAGGGACGCTGTCCAATGGCACCGCTATGAGGTTCTCTCTCTTAGACCTATGGCCTTAACCAAATTTGCCCATGGACCTATCATGACTGCCTTAGGTATAGGAGATAGCATAGACTTTATGTTTAGCCAGATAGGATGGGAAGGTTTTGCTAGAAAGAAATATCCAACTTACCACAGGCTGACCCTAGAATTCCTAAGCTCATTGTCCTACAACCCTAACTATGGCATAGGATTTAATAGGGGTAACATAACCTTTAGGCTGTTTGGATACACGTGCCGCTTCAACATTAGAGAGATTGCGGACTTGTTGGATTTCCCCAATGGACCCGACATTTTTACTGTGGCACAGGAAGATTTAGTAATGGAAGATGAACTAGACCTTTTCTGGAGTAGTATTTCAGGACGGCCTCATCATGACCCGCATCCTATGGTGTCCACTAAAATTCACAACCCGACCATTAGATACTTCCATATGATTTTAGCCTTTACCCTTTTTGGAAAAGCCGAGAATGACACCCTAATCTTTAGAGATGAGCTTTTTATCATATTTTGTGTGTTTCAATCCCGACCCGTTAATGGAGCCACTTTTATGCTTGACAATCTCCGCAGGATTGCTCGAGCTGATCACGGCCCATTTTGATAGGTGGCCTTGTAACAAAAATTGCTGATGCCATGGGATTTAGAACACGACTTTCCCAAGTGAACCCTCTAGGCGGATATAGGCCAATGAACATAACTTTCTGTTTTGACCGTGGACTCATTAGAAATCGTGGACCACCCCCGTTTCAACTCCTGATCAATAATGAAGTTGTTTCACACTTTACACTTCCTGATTACGAGCGAACTAGTGTGCATAACCGCCACAACTGACTGTATGATTTAGATGAGCCCCAACCTGAAAGAGATTTTGAAAGTCATGTATCTGACATTGAGACCGACCCTGAAACTCCTCCTCACTATCATAATTACCCTGAGCATCCCATAAGAAATACTTACACTGTCCCCCCTGCTAACATACATGCCACTCTCGAAGCCTTCCGCACTGCACTTCAAGATATGAGAGATGAACTTCAACTTATCCGTCTTGACATTGTCAGTTTAATGGATACCGCTGTCAAAGAATTTGATCATCTGAACCAAGTTGTGGAATCTTTGAAGAAGCAACGTGGCTAATTCTGTCACAATTCATTTTTCCATTTAATTGCTTTTCTTTTAATGTTTTAGAGCCATTTACTTTACCGTCTATTTCTTTTTAATGTCAAGGAACAAGTTTATTTCAGTTCAATTTCAACTTTATTACTCTACTGCAATGTTATTTTGAGTACACTGTTATGAATTTCCAATTTTAAATAAAGTATTCAATTCGTGTTTATTGCTTGTGGTTGAGTTGATGATATAATGTTCCTACTTATCTTAATTTATTTCAGTCATTTTATATGCATTCTAATGTTTATCTCATATTTTACTGCTATTTATAATTTCCATATCCAATATATATAATATGCCAGATTTTATCTAGTTTCTGTGAGAATAGCAGATTTTATGAGCATGACGGGCGTAACGCCCTTGTCACGACCGTCACACGGCTTACGACCGTGACGGGTTCGTGACGAGCGTTATACTTGTTTTAACGCGCTCTCTGTTTATAACAGAGACCCTTTTCTCTTCATCTTCTCTTCTCTTCAAATTCTTTTCAAACGACCCACTATCCTTTCACTCTCCTTAACCGTCCCACTCACATTACTCTCCATAAACCACTCACATTACTCTCCATAAACCCTTCACATTGAATCCTAATTTCTCTCCAACACTTCATATTTCCAAACCCTCTATTTAAACCTCACGAAACACTCTCATTCTCACAAAACAACTCTTACTCATACCCACTTCCTCCATTAAACCTTTTTCACTTTGCATGCACCATGGCCAGATGCACAAGACAAGCTCCTGACCTTTCCACTGTTACATTCAGAGAGGGAGAAGCCGGAGACCGCCAAAGAGCGAGTTACGTCGGCTTCTACCAACGCTCTTTTCAACCGACGCGGTACGTCCACATTGCCAGCCTTGAAGAGTTGGGCATGCTAGAAGGTGTATGCTGGATGCTCTAAAATGTCGATTTATGGCAGCTCTGCACACAAGGGCAGCCTACCTATGAAGCCCTGACTCTGGAATTTCTAAGCTCATTTGCTTATGTTACACCTCCGGGAGAAACAAACCAACTTTCTGGTGTAGCTAGATTCCGCATGTTTGGCTCTGAGTATTCGGTGAGCCAAACCCGACTCGCCCAAATGCTTGGATTCCATCATGGCGAGAATGTACATTGCTGTTTTCCTAACGATGCCTGGTTCCAGGAAGCTTTCAACCTATGGAATCGACTTACAGGTGTAGCTGCTTTAAGCTGGGACAACCTCAACGCTACTTATATTCATAACCTAGCAATACGGTATTTCCACAGAGTTCTAGGACACACAATTTTTGCAAGGGACAGCAACCACAAGGTAAACTCCAAGGAGCTCTTTTTCCTTCACTGTGTGCTCCATCCTGAACCAATTAATGCAGCTTCGTTCCTTCTGTCGCACATCCACGCCAACTGTGCTAGAGGTTCTAAACATTTCTACTTCGGAGGTATAGTAACTTCCATCGCACTCGGCCTTAGTCTGGAAGACAACCTTGCTAATTTACCTTTCATACCACCTGAGTCCCTGGATACCGAGTATTGTCACTCCTCCCACCTTATTAAAGTAAGGGCGGATGGACGATACCATCCAGTGGTCCGTACCAGAATAATCAGGAGCATCATCATGCCATGCAGAGACCGCATCGACCCTCAAAGACAAGAAAATTGGCTTTTTGATCTCCGTGCTCCCGAGCCTAATGTGGCTGCTCAAGAAAACCAAGATAATGAAGCAGTCGATGAAATGGAGCAAGAGATGGATCAGCCACCTCATGAAAACCCACCACCTCCTACCCAAGATGCCTCAACATCCACCGGACGTCGTCGTCGCGCCACTCCAGAACAAGACCCCGTGACTAATGAAGAAATCTTAAGGGGCATATGGCTACAAAACCAATTGGCTGCCTAAAGAGAGGAACAATAACATAGGTAGCACAATGAGATGATGATCCTAATGCGACAAATCCAACAGGGGCAAATCCACCAAGGACAACAGATCGACGGTATGATAGAAGAGATGGGTGCCCTGACGCTACGCGTGCAAGACCTGCATGATTATATCCATCACGTAGGCATCCCAGATCATGTAGCCCAGAATGGACGCGCTCGCACCCGAGGCAGAGGACGTGGACTTCGTTAGAATTAGATTTTATTTTTGGTTTTAGTTTTTTCTCTTTTTGTAGTTTCTTTCCGCGTTTATATCGAAACATTGAGGACAATGTCCGATATAGTGTGGGAGAGGTACCTTTTATTTTCCCTTATATATTCCCTTTCCGCATTTCCTTTCTAATAAAGAAGCATTTGTATGAAATTTTCGTACATTTCAAAATTTTCCCACTTTATTCAGCTATAACAAAATATTTTATGATAATTGCACAACTTAACATACCGAAACATAGGCTACGTTAGGAAATCGAGAAAATTTAACAAGATTGATACCATCTTGACACCTTAGACCTCTTGCATATGCGAGATCAGTTTCAATACCCATTATACCGATACCCTCAGTTCTAATTCTAAAGTAACCCCAAGTAGTTTATATTAGCAGTCAGCACCGTCTTAAACACAAACCACGTGGAGAGCCGATGAAGATAAGTGTTTGATTCCGAATTATTAAATAGCTTTCGTATTCTTCGCTGTTGTGAAAAATTGAAAAAAAATGCACCAAACCTACGGTTGCAAAAGTATTACAAAAGAAAAGAAAGAATCCATTGTTGGTTGGTTCAGAGGAACCTGGTTCTGAACTCGGTAGGGCGAACTACGGTTCGATCCCTCACAACCTACGATTAGGATATATATATATATATATATATATATATATATATATATATATATATATATATATATATATATGGTTACCACACTTGTGTACCAGACCCCGTGGTAAAAAGGATCAAAGTAACTAACCGGCTACTCCACTACGTACGTCTAAAGGCAAAGGGCTTAATGTGATTGCGTTAGAATGAAACCGGGTGAAATAGATACGAGAAACTTTAGGTTGAGCTATAATAGAATGATTAGAACTGACTTGTGTAGAGGGGAGGTCTATGATTATGCTTGTTGCTTGTGTTGTAACACCCTTCTACCCCACATACAATTTTAAAGGAATAAATCATGATATTAGAGTAAAATTCACAACCAAGGGTGTACATATTCCAAACATCATACAATTCTCATAATCCTGTCCCGTAACACGGGTCATTCAAACATCATCAAAAGAAATCATAATCTTGCAGCGGAATCAACTTGTCATTTGAAGTTCAATTAATACTTCATAAGAAACTTAATCCAATCTAGAACAACATCATCAGTATAAAATTCCAACATAATTCAAAAGAACACGAAGTTCGCGATTCAACCCAACCCGATGTTACATGACACAGAGCAGGACACCTCTAAACTAAACGACATAAACGAGACACTCCAAGCTACCTCCTTCGTCACCGCGGAGCTACTCTTGGTCATCTGCAAGTTACCCACATAAGAGGCAACATTTTCAAGCAGGCAGGGTGAGAAATCACAATTCATTATAATAATATACGACATGGAAAATAAACAGAATAAGTGACACAACATCATAGCATCATTAACAACAACATTATGGCATCATTAATGAACAACATCATATCATCATCAACACTAATATCATAGGATTATCAACGTAATCTTCACAACAGAATCACAATTTCATCATTCATATGCAATGTCAACCATAATGAAATGCAAAGGATGCATGTGGTACCGGTTCAACGTGGATGGACACTTGGCCATCAACCCTCCAAATGGAGCACATCGTAATCAACGTATCACTTCAATCCGCACAGTGGGATTGAAGCTACCAATGGACCGAAGTCCCAACATAAAATGCTATGAAATGCAATGATGCTAAAACTTCGCAATTCATCGGACATCAACGTGTGCATCATTCATTTCATATACAACAAGCATTCATCATACAGTCATGTTTTATCATCTTACATCAACAACACTCAACAACAAAAGATCAGCACGAGAAAACGTCATGAAACCATCAAGAAAACAACAAAACAATACAAACAGCTGGCTGACACGGCCTCCCGTGTCCTGGGACACGGCCCGTGTCAGGAAACCTGCACCCAAAACGCGAAACAGACAAAATACAGCAAACACAGAGGTCTGACACGGCCGCCCGTGTCCTGTGACACGGCCCGTGTCAGAAGACCTGGGACACAATTCCAAAACATCAAAAAAAGTAGCAAGTCAGCAGCCTGACACGGCCACCCGTGTCCTGTGACACGGCCCGTGTCAGAAGTACTGTGACCAATTTTTTTTTTAAAAAAAAATAATTTTCCATTTCACGACCAGCAAGCTGACACGGCCGCCCGTGTCCTGTGATACGGCCCGTGTCAGGATGCGACAAAACCCAACTTTTCCCGAAAAGTGCTTTTCTGCATTTTTAACTTCGATTACCCCAAAAATCAGTATTCTACACGAAAATTGCTCAAAAACACTCACAAAACACACATATAGTAATATGCATCAATCAAATTCATCATACTTTCATCAATTTACCCATTCTACATCAACAATCATATAAATCAACACAACTCATACAATCCCTAATCTATTCATCTCCAATTCCTATAAAACTATAATAAACAATGATAACTCCCCATACCTCAGAGAAATTTAGCCGTTCTTCCTCCTTCTCTAAGATTCTTCAGAATCTTCAAGCCCTAAGGTTCTTCTCCTTCTCTTCCTCTGAGTTCTTCACCAAAACACGATCAGTTAGAAAATGATCGACCTTTTCCCTCTTTAGACAAAATATCCCAGTTTAGGAACTTCCAACTCTACCCTTACCTCTTTTCTTTTATGACCACCTTGTCCTTCCCTTATTATTTTTAATAACAATAATAATAATCTAAATAAATGATTACCCATTATATTGAAATTATTAAAATACTCATTTTATCCATAATTTTCCAAATTATCCAAAAACCTCCTAGTTCCTTCTAAATCAATTAAATAAATAATTAAATAATTAATTTAGATTTTCGGGTCGTTACAACTCTCCCCCACTTTAAGAATTTTCGTCCTCGAAAATTTACCTGATTCGAATAGCTCGGGATAGGATTCCTTCATCTTGCTTTCTAGCTCCCAAGTCATGCTTTCTCGATAGCTCCTAACCAGACAACTTTCACCAACGTAATCTCCTTGCCTCTTAGAACCTTCTTCTCACGCTCCGCAATTCGTACAGGCATCGTCTCCACAGTAAGATTATCCCGTACTTGCACATCATCCATATGAATCACGTGAGACGGATCTGGAACATACTTCCGGAGTTGTGACACATGGAACACATCATGTAAATTCGACAGATTAGGCGGTAAAGCCACTCTATAAGCGACATTTCCAACTCTGTCCGAAATCTGATACGGACCAATAAATCGCGGAGTAAGCTTCTTAGACTTCAGCGCCCGTCCAACACCCGTCACAGGTGTAACTCTCAAAAACACATGGTCACCCGCTTGGAACTCTAAATCCTTTCTTCGTTTGTCATGATAACTTTTCTGCCTACTTTGGGAAGATTTCATCTTTTCTCGGATCAACTTCACCTTCTCGGTAGTATCTCGGACAACTTCAGGTCCTAGCACCACACTCTCTCCAGATTCATGCCAACATAAAGGAGTCCTACATCTCCGACCATACAGTGCTTCAAAGGGTGCCATTCTGATACTAGAGTGATAACTATTATTATAAGTGAACTCTATTAACGGTAAATGAGTGTCCCAAGAACCTCCTTGCTCGAGGACACATACTCGCAACAAATCCTCCAACGACTGAATAATCCTCTCTGTTTGACCATCTGTTTGAGGGTGATACGCCGAAATCAACCTCAACTTGGAACCCAACGCTTCTTGCAAACTTTTCCAAAAATCAGAAGTGAACCGCGGATCTCTATCCGACACAATACATAAAGGAACACCGTGCAACTTCACAATTACCCGAATATAAATCTCCGCCAACTTCGACACTGGAAAAGTGATGTTAATAGGAAGAAAATGTGCCGACTTTGTAAGCCTATCAACAATCACCCAAATCGAATCGTGCCCTCTTGAAGTATTAGGCAATCCCGTCACAAAGTCCATTGAAATGCTATCCCATTTCCACTCTGGAACTTCTAACGGTTGCATCAACCCTGCAGGCTTCTGATGTTCAACCTTCGACTTCTGACAAGTTAAACATGCATACACAAAACGAGCTACATCACGCTTCATCCCAGGCCACCAAAACAAATTCTTCAAATCTTGATACATTTTTGTAGCCCCCGGATGAATACTCAATTTACTTCTATGACTTTCCTCAAGAATCACTCTCTTCATTTCCGCATCATCAGGAATACAGATTCGATTACGGAATCTTAGCACACCATGCATGTCCAACTTAAAATCGCTATCCTCAGACAGATCGATTCCAACCATCGAATCCACCAGTTTTACATCTAACTTCTGAGCTTCTCTGATACTATTCAAGAAATCATTGTTAATCTTCAGCATTCCTAACATAACACTCTGCGGTGTCACTTCGCAAACCAAACTCATATCTCGGAACTGTTCAATTAATTCCAACTCCTTTACCATCATTGCCGACATATGTAAAGTCTTTCGACTTAATGCATCAGCCACAACATTAGCTTTTCCTGGATGATAATTCAAACCGAAATCATAATCTTTTAATAACTCCAACCATCTTCGTTGTCTCATATTCAACTCCTTCTGGTCAAATAAATACTTTAAACTTTTATGGTCACTAAATACTTCAAATCTAGAGCCATAAAGGTAATGTCTCCAAATCTTCAGCACAAAAACAACTGCAGCAAGTTCTAAGTCATGTGTAGGGTAATTCTTTTCATGAACTCTCAACTGCCTCGACGCATAAGCAACTACCTTGTCGTGCTGCATAAGTACACCTCCTAAAGCCATTTTAGAAGCATCACAATATACCACAAAAGGTTCTCCTGGGTTAGGTAGTGTCAAAACCGGAGCTGATGTCAATCTCTTCTTCAATTCATTGAAACTTTCTTCACATTGAATGTCCCACACAAAAGCTTTACCCTTACAAGTTAACTTAGTCAACGGAAGTGCTAACTTAGAAAATCCCTTGATAAACCTTCGGTAATAATCGGCTAGTCCCAAAAAGCTTCTAATCTCGGTAGCCTACTTTGGAGTTTCCCATTGTAACACAGCATCCACTTTGGAAGGATCCACAGCAATGCCATTACCTGAAATGACATGGCCGAGAAAACCAACCTCCTTTAACCAAAATTCACATTTGGACAACTTTGCATACAACTTCTTCTCTTTCAAAATTTTCAACACTAGTCTCAAGTGTTCTGCATGCTCTTCTTCTGATTTAGAGTAAATCAATATATCATCAATAAACACCACCACAAAATAATCTAAATAAGTATGAAAGATTTGGTTCATGTACTCCATGAATACTCCCGGCACATTAGTAACACCGAAAGGCATCACCGAATACTCATAATGTCCATAACGCGTCCTGAAAGCCGTCTTCTGAATATCTTCATCCTTCACTTTAATCTGATGATATCCCGACCTCAAATCAATCTTGCTAAACACGCGAGCCCCTACCAATTGATCCATCAAGTCATCTATTCTCGGAAGCGGATACTTGTTCTTAATCGTCACTTTATTTAGTTGTCTATAATCAACACAGAGCCTCATACTTCCATCTTTCTTCTTTACTAACAACACCGGAGCTCCCCACGGCGACACACTTGGCCTCACAAATTTCTTTTCAAGTAAGTCCTCCAATTGTTTCTTTAACTCCGACAATTCAGATGCAGACATCCTGTAAGGTGCCATAGAAACAGGTCTAGTACCAGGTACAAGGTCAATTGCAAACTCCACTTCTCTTTCTGGAGGCGCATCAGGAATTTCATCAGGGAAAACTTCAGGAAATTCACACACCACTTGCAACTCCTCAATTACAGCTCGACTCTCAACAGATAACGACGCCATCACTGAGAACATCTGAGCTCCTTCTTGCATCAATTGTTGTAACTGTTTAAAAGACAACAAACTAGCTTCTTCCTCTTCAGGAGTAGAAAATCTCACAGACTTGTTATAACAATTGATATGAACATAATTATATTCTAACCAGTTCATCCCCAAGATCACATCTATCCCAGATAACGGCAAACACACCAAATCAACAGTAAAGTCCCTGTCGAAAATCATCAAGGGACACTTTAAACACACAAGAGAAGTGGTCACCGAACCCTTAGCCAGAACCTCGACGACCATTTCTCCATTCATAGAAGACAACATAAGACCTAGTCTTTCAACACATTCAGCAGCAATAAAGCAATGAGTAGCACCAGTGTCAATCATAGTAATTAAGGGAGTACTATTAATGAAACAAGTACCTCTGATGAGTCTGTCCTCAATAGTGGTCTGAGTCCCAGCCAAAACGAACACCTTCCCAACGGTTTGAGCCTTCTTCGGTTTCTGACACTGACTACTAATGTGTCCTTCTTCGCCACAGTTGAAACAAATTACCTCTTTATGCTTGCACTCAGATACGACATGCCCAGTCTTACCACAACGGAAACACCTCTTCACTTCAGCAGTACACACATCACTCTTATGACCAGTTTTCCCGCATTTGAAACAAGTTATGCTAGCAGGAGCATCTCCCCTACTAGACTTCTTGCCATCGACCACTTTCTGTTTACCTTTTCCAGCTGGAGCATCATAAGGTTTGCCACGATTCTGTTGGTGCTTGCTCTTCCTCTCATTAATGATTTTGTAATGAGCATTGTTATCCTCTTCAAATATTCTGCAGCTATCAATCAAATCAGCAAAAATACGAATCTTCTGATATCCAACTGCCTTCTTGATCTCTGGGCGCAACCCACTCTCAAATTTGATGCATTTAGAAAACTCAGCATCATCATCGTTATAGTGCGGATAAAACTTAGCCAATTCAACAAACCTTGCAGCATAATCTGTAACCGACATATTTCCCTGCTTCAGCTCAAGAAACTCGATCTGCTTCTTACCGCGGACATCCTTCAGATAATACTTCCTCAGGAACTCTCGTCTGAATACATCCCAAGTGATACCTTCTCCTGCAGTCTCCAACCTTTGACGAGTCTCTAGCCACCAGTCATCAGCCTCGAATGCTAGCATATGAGTCCCATATCGAACCTTCTGCGCTGGAGTGCAGTCCATCACACGGAAGATTCTCTCTATCTCTTTCAACCAATCCAACGCTCCATCAGGATCGTACTTTCCTTTGAAGGTAGGCGGATTCTCCCTCTGAAAAGTTGCCAAACTGCGAGATCCAGCATTCTCGTCAGCGTTCGGCTGATTCTGCAAAGCCTGAGCCATTGCTTCCAACGCAGCAGCAATCGCAACATCGTTCCTTCCAGCCATTTCAACTTAACACTACAACATAAACAAAAGTTAGAACTAGTTAACAATACTCGATTGTTGAACAACTACGACTCGACAACTTGGCCGGACGGACCGACCTGCTCTGATACCACTAATGTAACACCCTTCTACCCCACATACAATTTTAAAGGAATAAATCATGATATCAGAGTAAAATTCACAACCAAGGGTGTACATATTCCAAACATCATACAATTCTCATAATCCTGTCCCGTAACACGGGTCATTCAAACATCATCAAAAGAAATCATAATCTTGCAGCGGAATCAACTTGTCATTTGAAGTTCAATTAATACTTCATAAGAAACTTAATCCAATCTAGAACAACATCATCAATATAAAATTCCAACATAATTCAAAAGAACACGAAGTTCGCGATTCAACCCAACCCGATGTTACATGACACAGAGCAGGACACCTCTAAACTAAACGACATAAACGAGACACTCCAAGCTACCTCCTTCGCCACCGCGGAGCTACTCTTGGTCATCTGCAAGTTACCCACATAAGAGGCAACATTTTCAAGCAGGCAAGGTGAGAAATCACAATTCATTATAATAATATACGACATGGAAAATAAACAGAATAAGTGACACAACATCATAGCATCATTAACAACAACATTATGGCATCATTAATGAACAACATCATATCATCATCAATACTAATATCATAGGATTATCAACGTAATCTTCACAACAGAATCACAATTTCATCATTCATATGCAATGTCAACCATAATGAAATGCAAAGGATGCATGTGGTACCGGTTCAACGTGGATGGACACTTGGCCATCAACCCTCCAAATGGAGCACATCGTAATCAACGTATCACTTCAATCCGCACAGTGGGATTGAAGCTACCAATGGACCGAAGTCCCAACATAAAATGCTATGAAATGCAATGATGCTAAAACTTCGCAATTCATCGGACATCAACGTGTGCATCATTCATTTCATATACAACAAGCATTCATCATACAGTCATGTTTTATCATCTTACATCAACAACACTCAACAACAAAAGATCATCACGAGAAAACGTCATGAAACTATCAAGAAAACAACAAAATAATACAAACAGTTGGCTGACACGGCCTCCCGTGTCCTGGGACACGGCCCGTGTCAGGAAACCTGCACCCAAAACGCGAAACAGACAAAATACAGCAAACACAGAGGTCTGACACAGCCGCCCGTGTCCTGTGACACGGCCCGTGTCAGAAGACCTGGGACACAATTCCAAAACATCAA
This sequence comes from Lathyrus tuberosus, assembly GCA_022829125.1. Lineage (NCBI taxonomy): Eukaryota > Viridiplantae > Streptophyta > Magnoliopsida > Fabales > Fabaceae > Lathyrus > Lathyrus tuberosus. Next base: position 731,809 of record JALAZF010000409.1, on the reverse strand, counting down.
AAAAAGTAGCAAGTCAGCAGCCTGACATGGCCACCCGTGTCCTGTGACACGGCCCGTGTCAGAAGTACTGTGACCAATTTAAAAAAAAAAAAAAAACAATTTTCCATTTCACGACCAGCAAGCTGACACGGCCGCCCGTGTCCTGTGACACGGCCCATGTCAGGATGCGACAAAACCCAACTTTTCCCGAAAAGTGCTCTTCTGCATTTTTAACTTCGATTACCCCAAAAATCAGTATTCTACACGAAAATTGCTCAAAAACACTCACAAAACACACATATAGTAATATGCATCAATCAAATTCATCATACTTTCATCAATTTACCCATTCTACATCAACAATCATATAAATCAACACAACTCATACAATCCCTAATCTATTCATCTCCAATTCCTATAAAACTATAATAAACAATGATAACTCCCCATACCTCAGAGAAATTTAGCGGTTCTTCCTCCTTCTCTAAGATTCTTCAGAATCTTCAAGCCCTAAGGTTCTTCTCCTTCTCTTCCTCTGAGTTCTTCACCAAAACACGATCAGTTAGAAAATGATCGACCTTTTCCCTCTTTAGACAAAATATCCCAGTTTAGGAACTTCCAACTCTACCCTTACCTCTTTTCTTTTATGACCACCTTGTCCTTCCCTTATTATTTTTAATAACAATAATAATAATCTAAATAAATGATTACCCATTATATTGAAATTATTAAAATACTCATTTTATCCATAATTTTCCAAATTATCCAAAAACCTCCTAGTTCCTTCTAAATCAATTAAATAAATAATTAAATAATTAATTTAGATTTTCGGGTCGTTACATGTGTCACAAATGTATCTTTATTGTTTTACTTGAGTATCCGTCATCTTAACAAAAATGCCTTACAAAACATTTTCAAAACAAAAGGTATGTCATGTGTGTGCGGTTGATAAAACTTGTCCGACATTCTTACTGACTAATTGCTTGAGGACAAGCAAAGATTCAAGTGTAGGGGAGTTTGATAACACGAAAATGTATCATATATTTGCCTTGGTTTACGACTAATAATTATGTTATTTCAGTCCAAGTGCCGATTATTCCGCAAGTATTCTAGTGTTTTCACAGGTATTTCATTGTCCAAGCTAAAAAGGAGAAAAATAGAGAAACATGAAGAAAAGAGTAGAAAACAGGAAGAAATGTCAAGAAAAAGAGCAGAAAATGAAAAGTGGTGTGTGTGACGACCGTTACACACTCACCACGACCGTCACGCAATCCAAAAGTGCACCACGCTCGTCACACAGTCATCACGACCGTCACACGCACCAAAGTGGTTATTACGTTCAGAAACGCAGACGTGGACAAAGCAGGCCAATGCACACGCACGATCAGCACCTCCTACATTCTCTCAACTTCAGTTTCAACTCACTTGAGCCAGTCTCCCTTAGACTTCTCAACCACCAAAGGTTCTGCTCCTATATTTTCTCCAACGTTAAGGCAATGCTTTGGCTATAAATACAGCATGGATTGAAGAGCAAAGACACACCATATAGAGAATTTACCCGAATTGCTGCAGAATTTATTTTCCGAATTTTTACTTTCTTTGCATTCCTTGTTTTGTTTCCCATTCCTTGTTTACCATCACTTGAAATAGTGATAGTTTCTCACATTGAGGAGCTATTGCACCATAGTTAGAATTTTGTTTTCAATCTTGCCTTCATCATTCGTTATTCCGATACATCGAGCAAAAGCCTACCGACTTGTGGAGGAATTGCGAGAACCGACATATTTCATATTTATCAGGTTTTTATTCATTATCGTAATAATAGCATTATCGTTTCTCACTGCCATGTTTAATTTACTGTTTCGCAATTTATTTGTATGCATGTTTGTTTTAATTAATATGTCTAGCTAAATCCGATTTATCGGTATGTAATTAAGTTAACCGGAATGGATTCGATAATTCTAAGCTAAAACCATAAACAACTTATTTTCTAGCCGCGATTTCTTAATTAAAATTGGACTTTTTTTACGAGAGTAAAAAGGTAGTAAAGGTTAGGATCAAGATCCACGAGAGTGTGAGATTTTAACCGGATAGCTGAAATCGGGCATTGGTTTTAAAAACAGCGAGAGCGCTTTAAAGTTAGTTAGACTGTATTAGTTTTCAAAAAGTGTTTTTAAACTCAAATGGGCTAGCGAGAGCAGACATTATGATTTAGGAATATAGTTCGAAGCAAGATCCACGAGAGTGTGAGGTGAGGGCTTTTAAACTGATATTTTCTACAGAAATATAATGTGACTCATTTTTATACGCTTAGGTTTTACTGAATCCACGATGGTGTACTAAGTTACGTACCGATATCCTTATCTCAACTAGTTTATTCCAAAAATTTAGATTCCCTTTAGTTTCCCTTTTTGAACTTAAAACCAAAACATCTTCGTCTTAGCTAAACACAGTAACAAACCGTAGCACTAGGTTGATTATCAGGTCTCTGTGGGATCGATATCTTTATTACTACGCGATAGGCTGTGCACTTGCAGTTAGTAACCGTTAGACTCAGAAAGTCGCGATCAGTCATCCTGATTATCCACAGCATGCTGCTCCAAAATTTCAATCAAGGCATCTTTATCCTTCACTAGTTGTCGTATTTTGATACACTCCACATTAAGGGTGCGGTACTTGTTTTTCCAAGACCTCCTCTCCCGCTGAACTTTGTTGAGAGTAACCTGGAGTTTTTCTGTTTCAGTCATGAAGTACATGACAGACTCCCTTGGCGGAAGAACTCCGTGACGAGGATAAGGCATCTTTAGCTTGAGAGCTCTAGTTTGTACCTAGTGGAGGTAAGGGTCCACCAAGACACTGTCCAGTTTTCTTAGAGACTCTCGCCCTTTCTTATGAACATATTTCCAAGCGTGCACTATTTCCATCTTTAGTGCTCTTTCATTTTCTCCTTCTTTGAAGAAAAGACCTTCCAGATGAGTATTCCGCGGGACATGCCTCATCGGGTATCCAAATTGACGATGAACCAATACTGGATGGTAATTGATTCCTCCCTTAGTTCCTATGAAGGGTACGTTGGGGAAGTTTCCACGACGGTCAATGATCCTGATTCCCTCATAAATCCTATTGCACCAATCTATGTCAGAGTTGGTAAGAGACATGATTCTCTGCGACCAACGTAAAGTACTCTTTTGATCCTAAAAAGCAGCAGACTTAGGCAAATGGGAGATAAACCATTTGTATAGTAGAGGTACACAACATGTGATCTCCCCTCCGTTGTACAAATTCCCTAAGTGTACAGAATGATATGCGTACGCGAGCAAAGTCGGCACAGGGTTTCCAATGAGAAAAACCTTAATGGAGTTGATATCGACGAAGTTATTGATGTTGGGAAACAGAAATAACCCGTAAGTGAGTAAGACAAAGATGCTTTCAAAAGCAGTCACGTTCCCTATACTAGTGAAGTACAGGGCCTTCTTTGTCAAGAACTGGGCCGGCAAACCTTGTATGCCACCCTTAGTGGTCATGTGAGTCCTGACCTCTTACTTGTCCAAATAAATTGCTCTTGCAATGGTCTGATCCTTTGGAATTTCTTCCAGTCCAGAAAAAGGAGCTCGATCAGTGATATGTAAATCGATCAGATGAGAATACTCCTCCAGCGCTGGTGCTAGTTGATAATCTGGGAATATGAAACAGTGATAAACCGAATCATAAAACTGAGCGAGTGCGTCCATGATTCTTTCAATTACTTGGACCCTTAACAGAGGTACAAGACCTCCGTACTTGGCTCTGAAAGCTTCAGGGTTAGTGACCATTCTCGCCAAACCTCTCAAATCCTCTACCTTTGGAACCTTGAAAGTGTACTTATGAGTTCTCCTTCTATCGAAATCCATGAGCGCGGTCTTTTTCTCTGACATTTGCAATCATTGTCTTAGTTTAATTTGAAAAAAGGAGAGACTAGAAGAGAAGATTTTCTTTGATGTAATGTTTTTTAAATGAATGCATGAATGCAGCACACAAAAACATAGAAAAAAAATGGGGTCAAAGGTTCGGTGTCATGGAGTCAAGGCTCTACCCGTCCCAAAGGTTTATACTAGTGATTTTTGTACCTGTCTCTCAACATCATCAACTCTTGTCGAGAAAAACACCACCGGGCCGGGAACCGTGCTAGGTGGTGTTTTTTCGAAGAGTCCTCAGAAGAGGTTGGTATCACGTGACAACTATTTCCGATAGCTTCCGCACCACTAAAGGGATTTTTCCTAGGTGTATACTCAATCTTTCCACATGCGGCATCACACGCATTCCCATTAGCAGAAAAATAAACACATATATCAATTAGGAAAAGAAGTATATATATTTTTCCTAATGTCCTAGACTTTTAAGAGCTATGAATCCTGTGTTCCTGACAGAAATTGGCTTCCCGGCAGAGGCGCCACTCTGTGGTTCCTTCCCAATTTAAAGGTTTTGACCTAAGATCCTAGTGAAGGCCGATCCTAGCAATAACGACATCCCCCAATGAAAATAACTTGCCAAAGGCTTTTACTTTAAGAAAGAAAGAAAGAAAATCAAAGACTTGGCCCCACGGTGGGCGCCACTTTTCTGTAGCGAGCGAAACTGGACATGTTTCTTAAGCACTGTCGCTCTTTTGGGGGTACAACAGGTCGATTCATTTTTTATCCTATTGAAGCTGATGAAGGAAGGGAAATAGATGTCTCCAATTAACCCTTCTTGCATACCGAGTTTAAACAACGGTCTGTTAGGTTACGGATGCGATATGGAAGTGGGGCCTCTTTCTTCTTTCTTTGTATATAACGGAACACCGGGAATGTTCATGGGTAGGGGGTTAGGACTGATACTTTTTAATTGATGTATGTGGGTATGGGATTGTGGGTTTTTGTTGAGTGTGCTTGCTAAGATTTTTCTTTCAATCTTATGCCTACGTATTCCCGTTTATCGAAATAGGGAAATCAGAGAGATCGTAGTTCCTCCTATTCTTCGAGAGGAAATGGTGTTTTGGTGTCTTGTTCAAAGCCCAAGACGTGAAGATAAAGGTGGTTTATATCTTGTTCAAAGCCCAAGATATGAAGCTAAAGAGTCTATTTGTATCTTGTTCGAAGCCCAAGATGTGAAGGTAAAAGGGTGTTGACTTTAGAGAGAATTTGTCATCTCTAAAGGGGTCTGTTTGTCGCAATTGGTTATAAAGGAGGATTACTTTAACTGGGATATGTGAATCCAGCAATGCCATAATTTCCTTTATAAGGGTTTTTGACCTGAAGGAGAAGACTTTAACTCAGTGTAGAGCAATGCCATCTTTCCTTAGTAATTTCTCATGCTAAAAGAGGGACAGTGGCATGGATGTAGATGATCCAGAGGCTTGCCGCTTACAGCAATTTGATGAAGGGAAAGGAGTTGTTGATGTTTGTATACTGTGAACGAGGCACACATTTGATGCTAAAACGTTGATTGGTTCAATCGGGGTTTCCTTATACAAAGCTTAAGAGGAGGCTATCGACCCAACAAGAGGGTGATTTTTATGTGTCTCGTACGAAGCCCGAGAGAGAGGCTAAAAGGGTTGACTCTACAGGAGAATCTTTTATATGTGTCTTGTACGAAGCGCAAGACGGAGGCTAAAGGTTGGACCCAACAAGAGAGTCTTTTATACTCAAATAGAGAGTGTTTTGTATCTCGTACAAAGCTCGAGATGGAGGCTAAAAGGGTTTTCACTCAACAAGAGAGTCTTTTATACTCAACAAGAGAGTGTTTTGTATCTCGTACAAAGCCCGAGATGGAGGCTAAAAGGGATGACTCAACAAGAGAGTCTTTGTAGATGTGTCTTGTACGAAGCCCAAGACGGAGGCTAAAGGTTGACTCAACAAGAGAGTCTTTTATACTAAGCAAGAGAGTGATTTTGTATCTCGTACGAAGCCCGAGATGGAGGCTAAAGGTTGACTCAACAAGAGAGTCTGAAAAGGTTAACTCCGCTGGTGAGAATCATTGTACAAAGCCCAAGAGGAGGCTAGGGTTACTGTTTCAGTTGAGTGACAGGTCCAGTATGCTGATTTAAAGAGAAAATCAGTTCTTATATGAGTACTGTTTGCACTCAGGGATTTGAGTCGAGGATCAGGGTTATTTCCTGTTCTTTAAGGAAATGGGAAATCCAAAGGGTATTGAGACTGTCCGAGTCTACGGGTTTCATCTCCTAGTTTTGAAAGGAGCTTGAGAATGTCTTTGAGACTCAAGGGAATTAGATTGTCCAAGTCTAGAGTTTCATCTTTTGTACTACGTTTAAGAAACAACAGTAGCAAGATCTAGACTTTTTGAAAGACTGTTCTATTAAGATGACTAATTTCTGTTCCTATACCTCTAGGAAGTCGTCGGGACAATTTGTACGAAGCCCAAGAGGAGGCTGGAAACTTTTAAGAAGCCGAGGGACAATTTGTACGAAGCCCAAGAGGAGGCTATCATTCCCGGAGGAAGAAATCATTTATACGAAGCCTAAGAGGAGGCTGTGAATACTTCTAAGAAGCCGACGGGTCCTTGTACAACGCCCAAGAGGAGGCGAGGATACTTTTAAGAAGCCTGTGGGTCCCCAAACCCCGAGAAATTCAAGACAAGCTATTCACGGAGAATAGATCAAGCCAGGAAAGTTCGTGAATTTGGAAGAAACTCAAGAGATTCCATTCACGGAGAAAAGATCATCTCTGGGGAATAAAGTTTCTTTGATGATTTCTAAAGGTGACAGTCTGTGAAAGGGTTCACCGAGAATGCTGCCTTTCACGTCTCCATATTGTTTAACCCCAAGAGGAGGGAAGACTGTATCTGGTAATCCTATGGGGATCTAGTTTTGTCTATTTTAAGAGTAATCAACAGGGCATAGTGCTAGACGTAGTTGCTGGGGAAACTCTAAATATCTATACTATTATTACACAGTCGATATGAGTTTATGAAAGAAGACTTACAGTGAAACAGCCCCACAATACAATTATATGTATATGAAAGCGGATAAAGAAAGCATATAACCACTTACTCAGTTGTAGAGCTTCCATGTTGTTTGGTTAGTTGTTCAACAAAGAAAGATTGAAAACAACAGTATATTTAAGATCAAAGGAGAAAGTGCTTTGAAAGAAAAATTGGGCCTTACAGCTCAAGGAGAGGCCCAGGTTTTTATCAGTGATCGCACTATTGTTTTGTACAAAGGGACTTATACAAGTGACTGAGGCCCTAGAAAGATTCTCTGTACAAAGGGATGAGTCTTACACTCTCTCAAGAGGCCCAAAAGGTTTAAAGAAAAAGAGTGGGGCTTATAACACGAGGGTAGGCCCATATGATTTTTCGTTTGAAATGGCGATCGCGCCGAGATTTTTGAAAACGTAGTGGGTCTTATACAATGACTGAGGCCCAAGATAATTTGGTTTTCAAAAGGGGTTGGATCTTACACTCTAATAGAGGCCCAAAACTTTTGAATGGGTCTTATAGCTCGAGGAGAGGCCCAGATGGTTTATTTTAAACGGTCGACGATTGCACCGAACTTTTCTTTTAACGCAGAGGGACTTATACAACATCTGAGGCCCAAAATTGTTTTGTTTAAAAGGGGATTGGGTCATACACTCTAATAGAGGCCCATGAGTGTTTGAAAATGATTTGTGAGGGTGAAAATCAAAGAAACCCTAATTTGTTTTCCTTTAACAGTAAATATTAAAAGAAAATCAATGAAAAATACCAAATGAATTTGAATAAACCACTTGTGATTTTTGTTTAAGGTTTGAAAAATGAAGTTTTAATCACAAGAGATATTAAAACCCATTTGGTCTTGATTTTTCAAGATGAATGTTCATTTTAAAAACAAATAAAAATGAATTTATTCACAAAAATACTAATTATATTAAATAAATAATATAAACTTAATTTTTTTGTGGAATAAAATATTTCAACATTTTTGTGATTTTTTGCAAAAAGAACCAATAAAAAATAATTAAAATTGAGTGAGTTATTAATTTTCCAATTAATTAATAAAACATAAAAATATTGGAAGAAAAGGTAAAATGTGAAAAAACACAAAATGGCATGGGTGGGGTTTGAACCCACGACCTCAAGGTCACAAGGTGCGCGCCTTACCACTGGGGTGGTGATACATCCATTGTTTTGAGTGAAAACACAAATATACAAGTCATGCCTTGGTTTTAGGCCTGGCCCAAGGCAAGGCAAGGCAAGCTTTGGCTCAGAAACGTGAAGGTCATAACTTTCTCAATTCAAAATGGTTGGAGACAAAATTTATATGCATCTGGACCAGAATTTCACAAGGAATCCAATGGTGGTGGTAGTTTTTTCAGATCATACTCCCTCCTCAAAACCCGATAGTGGTTTTGAAAAAGGCCTATAATTGCATGTTCTATGCTACACTTTGATACAGACATGAATTACATGATCAATTGGTTCAAACACAACATATATAACATGTATGAGGTGTGCATGATCAGTGTATTTCAAAGCATTGCATATTTTGGAAAGTTCAAGTCATGAGGCTTACCTCTTTTTGAGCTTTTTGGAGTTTTTGTGCGATCTGTCAAGCCTCTTGTTTCAGAAATGATTTGATGCTTTAGACATACTCAAATGATCCCTTAGAAGCTTTTAGGATGATTGGAATCAGCTGGTACCTGCAAAAACACAAACTGGCCATTTCTTGAAAAAGGGGTTAAAAGTGACAAAAATAACAACTCTCTCAAATGGTGTTCTAGATGGGGGGAACCATTTGGAACAGTTAAAGGATGATATTTGGAGTGTGTTTGAGGTTTTATCTGGTTTAGAAAGTGACTGAATCAAGACATGGCTTGAAAAATGCACAAAAAGCCTATTTTGAGGTTTTGAGAGGTGACTTTGTGATTTTGTGATTATAGGTCACTTGTGAGAGTTTGTATCACCTACATACGATGTTTATGAGGTGTGTGTGTGATTGAAAAAGCTCTCAAACTCAAAAACTCAGAGTTACCTTGCTAAAGAAGGTATTTTTTCCTAGAGAAAGGGATTTTGAGGAAAGCATCTGTTTGATGGCTTTGGTGTACTCAAACTGAGCACAAATGAGCTCTATTTATAGTAGAGCAAGTTTGTTTTGGGATCAATAGTGAATGGCAACTGCAGCAGAGGTTTGGCCAATGTTGGCAAATGAAAATCCAAGTCTCCTCTAGCCATTGACTAGAGGTTAGAGCACAGAGATTTGGTTCCCTACTTGTTGGAGGAATCTTGACTGAATTCAGTTGCAAATGTGTCAGTCCATGCCACCTCTAAGCATCTATTAAATGCTTCAATCCAAAATTGGAGTCTTGCCCCTCTTTTAGGCAATTCTAGGTTTGGCATGCTACTTCTTGTTCCAAGGACTTTGGAGGCTTGGCTCAGTGATTGTCCCCTTTAGATTTGATCCTCAGATGTGTCCAAGATGATGACAAGGCTTGAAATTGGCTGATTTTGGCAAATCGACCAAAAATGCAAAATTCTGCCTTGCCTTGGCAGTTTTCAGCAAGGCAACTTGCCAATGTCATATCTTATGGCTCAAGTTGAATTTGGTGATGTTCTTCGCCATTTTGGAAAGCCCTTATATGATACAACAACTGTTTGATCATATTTGGTTTTGATACTTTTTGGATCCAAGTGAAAAATGTCTCTATATTTCGAAAAAAGTGAAGGCAGATTCTGACTTAGTGAAAATTTCACTAAGTGTTGGAAAAAAGTGACATTTTCACTTTTTGTGATTTTGATCAATCCATAACTCAAAATCCATGAAGAATTGGAATGAGGTCCAGTTGAAGCTTTTGTAGAGGGCCATGAGATATACAAATCAAGCTTTGGATGGGGAGAAATGGCTTTGTGGTTTAGGAGTTATGATCCTCCAAAGTTGGTACCCTTGCCACTTTGTTCATAACTTAGAAAATTTTCTAAGTTTTTATGGTTACCCCTTTTACAAGTTATCCCACTTTCTTTGATTTTTCTTGATGAATGATGATTCAAATCATACATTAACATCATTTTAGGGTTAAAAATCCATTTTTGTGAAAAATCTCAAAAAGTCAAAGTTGACTTTTGTGCACAGTTGACTTTTTATCCGATGAATTCCAAATTGTGCAATCCTTTAGGAAATCATGTCCTTGACCTAAATCAAACTTGATGGACATGTTTCATGGGTTTTATATGGTATATTGAATCATGTCTTAGGGCTTGGGAGCATGTCCTGGTCAAAAGTCAAAGCTACAGTTGACTTTTTCCTCAAAACCCTAACTGTGGTACTGATGAAATTGAGACTTGTTGCTCAAGCTTCTTGGATTAATCCATTGTTACAAATGGATCAATGTGGTGTATTAGAGACCCTCAAATCCTCTCTTGAGGTCTTGGCTCATGATTTGTCCCAAAAGTCAACTTAGGGGTGAATTAGGTCAAGAAACCCTAATTCCTGATTTTTTATGTATGCATCCCCTGAGGTCAAATTGACTTGATACTTAGGTCCATGAGGTTCCATGGAGTATATTAGGTTATGCTTTGAAGCATTGGCTCGTGCCCAGAGGAAAATTTCCAACTGGAGGCCCTGGTCGACCAAAATCCTAATTTGGTGACACTGGCGATCTTGAGGCTTGATCCACCTAGAAGGGAGCAACCTTGTGCTTAATCCTTGATGTGGGAGTCCTATTGATCCATTGTGGATGTTTGATAGGTTTAAACAAGTTGAAGATCATGTCAATTCTTGATTGATCCTTTGTCTAAGAACTCTGAGAGGGCTTGAAACCCTAAGTTTGATGGTAGTGGATGCTCACCCATATTTGGGGAGACTGATGATTCATCCATATTGTGATGATGATTTGTACAATGATGGGAAATATTAGTGGTCAAAATTTGGGGTATGACACCAGGGAACACGTCCCCTTTCAACAAACTCCCTTTCACAACTGCCAAAGGTGTTCTGACATTATCAACATCTGTCACCAAATTCAAGCCTCTGTCCTCTTCTACTGCATTGACCTTTGTTCCGCCATGCGGGGCATGGGGTTTTGAATCACATTGGGATTAGGAGCGAAGTTGATAGCTTTCGAATCAAATGGGGTTTTGAATCACATGGGGTTTTGAATCACATTGGTCGGGCGCACTCGAATGGAATTCACACTTCACATTTGCATCATAGCCATAAGGTAGCTTGCCTGCTGGTGGTGCCAGAGTTCTCAACTGTACCAACTTTAAGCGGAGCAAATTCTGCAACATCTGGGCATATGTCATAGGTAAAGTGTCAAAGTGGCGATCACTCATTCTCTGCCTCGGTTGGTATTGTCTTTGAGATTGTGGCTGAGATTCGACAGCTGGAACTGGAATAATTACAGCTGCTGCTTGATGGTATGAGCCCTGACGTCCTTTACCTTTACCCCCCTGTCCATAGGCAACACTAGTCTCACCTTCACGTTTCTTCGAGCCATTCCCGAAAAGCCTTTTTGCAATGGAAGAGCCTGCCCCACTTCCATCTTGAATTTTCCCCGATTTTAATAGATTTTCAATTCTCTCTCCAGCAATTACAATGTTAGAGAACCTAGTGGACGGACATCTAGCCAAGTGCTCCAAATATGGGCCTTGTAAGGTATTCATAAACATGTCAGCCATTTCCCTTTCCATCAGCGGGGGTTGTACTCGAGCTACTAGCTCGCGCCACCTCTGGGCGTACTGTTTGAAACCTTCTTTCGGATCCTGTGTCATATTCTGCAATTGGGTACGATTGGGGGCCATGTCAATGTTGTACTGGTATTGTTTCAAGAAAGCATCACCCAAATCCTTCCATTTTCTGATATAGGCTCTCTCTAGCTTCATATACCACTCTAAGGAAGCTCCTGACAGGCTATCCTGAAAGAAGTACATCCACAGCTTTTCATTGTCAGAATATGCAGAGATCATCCTGAAATATGCCTGAATGTGAGTCTTGGGACAAGTACTGCCATTGTATTTGTCGAAGGTCGGAGGCTTAAACTTTGGAGGGATCCTCACCCCTTGCACCAGCCCCATGTCAGCAACATCAATTCCCATGGAGTTTTGACATTCCATGGCTCTGACCTTTTCAGCCAACTCTTCATACCTTCTGTCATCATTATGAACTCCCATGTCAGCATTTAGTACAGAGAATTGATCATCCTTATTGTCCTCCACATGTTGATTATTAACATGGCTAAAACCACCAGGAGCTCCGCTAAGAGGATCAACTGCCGCTCCGCTAGGAGGATTAACTGCCGCTCCGCCAAGAGGATTACCATTGGGGATTTCCACTTCCAACCTTTGAACTGCAGTTCTCAAATCTTGCTGCCCCTGGGCTATGCCCTGCATAAGGTTCATGAACTTCTCCATACGGGTCCTCATTTCAGTGAGTTCTGCCTGCACCTGTTCCATGATCCTGGCTTGATTTTGTTGAGTCGCATACCGATGAATGTTGGGATCAGCTATTCTACCTGTAACCAAATAAAGGTCAGAAAATCCCTGGGTCGAGTACCTGTTATGCAAAAAATGATATGTTATGCAAATGAAAAATGCAAACATCACATTAATCATTTCCAGGGCGTATCTACTTTGATTCCAGTCTTTGAAACCGGGCGAGGGATCGGACACAACATTTGAAAATAAATCTGAATCTAGAAATACTGCAGAATCACAATCAGGGAGACAAACCCCTTTAAGAACAAGAAACTGCCGAGGCACAAATGGTTGAACCAAGTTTTCATTATCATAATCATAAGAAATCATACATATGGGTCTGATATAATCACAAATGATTCCATCAACAATCCTGATGGTAATCACAATATACAATAAGATCATTACAACTCAATTCCAAACAAACTCGCTTCCACTTACTCGAGAAGATTCACAGTGTCTGGATGTGTAGGTTGCTCCATCATCCATTTGATCAATCTGTTTCTCTTCTCAATTTCTTGATTCAATCTGGAGATCTGCTCTTCAACATTGTTGCCTTCGCGCTTTGATTTCTTAACCTCAGCCTGCAACTTGAGCTCTTCATTTTCTTTCTAAACTTCTTTCCATTTTTCGAAGAGGTGTTTTCCCCTTTCTTTCACTCTCTGCAGCTCTTCTTTCAACTCCCCATTTTTAATCTTGGCCTCCTCCCACATCTCCTAATACGTGGTAAGCTTAGCTTCCGTCTCGGTCAAGAGGTTCTTGGTTTTCCTACAGTCCTTGCCAGAAGATTCAGCAGTCATACTTATTTTTCTACAGTGCTGAGCTCTGTCATCAAGACCCTTCTCCCTTTTTTCCAGGCGCTCTGTCAAATCTTGGACTTTCCATTTTAACTCCAAGTTGTCATGTAAAGCACCCTGCAGCTGACTACTCATACCAGCATTTTCCACCCTCAAATCATGCACCAATTTTTGCTGCTTATCGAATTCTTCAATTGGTACGGTGATTTTCTCTTCTATCACTTTGGGATATAAGGGAGGCGCCCAATCAAAAGGCAAGTAGTACTCTTTGACCCTCTTCTTTATCCAGTATTCATATGGAGGGAAAGTTTGATTGTTAGGCAAACCCCAAATGGCTTTTCCTCTCTTCTGTTTACTGAGTCATGCTTCAGAAGCTTTCTGCGCCATATCTAATCCACCGTCAGCCATGTGAAAATACAAAGATTCTTCCACCTCCTTTTCAGCCGATGGATCTTTCAGGGCATATCCAAACTGTCGGATAGCCAAAGAAGGATTATAATTAATACCTCATTTTCTCCTTATCAATGGTACATTAGGATATTCACCACAGCTGTACAAAATGTCTTTACCCAGCACTCCATGATTCACCCAAACAATATCCTTAGCATCTAGGCCCATCAGACGTTCACTCCATTTCAAAGAATTTTTAGTATCCCTGAAAGCACCTGACTGAGGTAGACCATTGGTAAACCACTTATGGAAAAGAAGTGCACAACAATGAACTATCCCACCTCGTCTCTTCTCATTCCTGTTGTATAAGGCATAATGAAGATCTCCTAACAAGGTCGAAATTAGATTCTGAGTTATAAATATCTTGACAGCATCCGTGTCAACAAAATCAGGCTCACTCGGGAACAGGACAATACCATATACACAGAGAGCTAACACTACATTGAAAACAATCCACTTCTTCTCCTTAGTTGCTTCTTGAGCCTTGTTTACCAAGTATGTCAAGTGATAGCCACGAACCTTTCCCTTACTAGAAATATCAGCTTCTAAAGTTGACTTGCTCAAATAAAGAGCACCAGCCACAGCTTGGAAATCAAGATCTGCCTTAGAACTACAGAAAGGAGCAACTTCTTTAATGGAAATTCCCAGGATATTAGAATACTCTTCCAGAGTAGGAACCAATACATAATCTGTCAATACAAAGCACCTCAGGGAAGGATCATAGAACTGCATCAAGGTGTGCAAGCCATTATATTCATACTCACTGAGGTTACGAACAAAAGATAGGATCCAACCATACTTCTCTTTGAACATTCCTAACACTTCCGGACCGGCCATCTCTTGTAAGCTACAAATCTGTCTAAGAATGAGCTTCGGGAACTTGTACACAATGGTATTATTTTTACTCCTTTTGGTGTCCATCCCTATAACTGCTCGTTGACTAGAATCAAAATATCAGATACTACCTAGAAATGAAAAATATGAATGTTAGAAAAAGGATGATGCAATGCAAATCATGGGATCAAGGTGCCACGTGTCTGTGCTGGACTGAAATAACTGAATAATTCCAAGGCTCAAATTCCCCAGAATTCCAGAACGACAGAGTAACCACACAGATAACCCATACTGATAAGAACTCCAAAGTACCGGGTATGCTGAAAGTCAAGGTTACCTGCAAACCTGTAAATAATCCGCCCCTCTCACATGTGGGTACTAGAAAATGAAAGATCCTCAGCTTTTGGCACTGAGGTCGAGAAGCAATAGTACATTCATCCCTCGGGGTACAGTACTATCGCTAATCGAGGAGTTCCTCCACTGATTCGCTTTCAAAAAGGATATCATATAGCAAGTTCCCAGTATTGGGTCCTCAGATCAAGAATGCGTAATGGGTTTGCCATTTCTGGTCTGCCATTATCACATCTCAGGAGGAGTGTCGTTACTGAGTCCTCGGGAACGGTCACCAGAGTCGACAATTCCTCCAGAGAATATCTACTGGCCTGTATCAAACATACAGTAGCAGATAGCTCCGGATAGAACCTCGTCTGGCTGTAGGTCTCGTGAACACCCACACGTGGCCAAACACCACGGGAGCGATACGCCTGCCCACGCTAATACCTATGTGTATGCTCAAGCCTGGGTAGTGGGCTTATCTCTCATAACATTACAACCTGACAAACAGAAAACCAGTACAGCACAGTACAATCTAGTATAATAATGAAATGCAATGTAATAAATGCGGTAAATACAGTAAAATAGTAAAACAATAATACATTAAACAACAATACAGTAAAACAGTAAAACAGCAAAACACAGCACCACAGTAAACACCCAATGAAAGAAAAACAGACAAGCGCTAGGATTGACTCGCAAAAGGGGATGGACTCGCAAAAGGGGATGGACCAGCAAAAGGTCAACCAATCCCCAGCAGAGTCGCCAGCTGTCGCTCCCGGGATTTTTATCCAAGTACAAACGTGAAAGTGGCGCAGAAACAGAGTCGTCAGCAATGTGTATTTATCCCAAGAGAGGGAAAGGAAACACTGCATAAACCTGAGGGAAAGGAAAAGCATGGTCTCACGACCAAGAGAAACGGGTAAGGGAGTCGGTTACGCGAGGGGAAGATGTTAGCACCCCCACGCGTCCATCGTACTCGATGGGATCCACGCTTGTTGTCTCAATCAAAGGGTGTCGTCATCTGGAGCTCCGCTGCAACTGGAAGAGAAAAGGAATGGGAACAGAAAAGAACGGAGGAACGGGGAAGAAAAGAAAAGAAGTGACTCAATAGGACATCGCCGGAGTCCTAGGCCTACGTATTCCCTCGTGCAATGGGAAAGTCAGACTCAACGTAGTTCGGACACAAATTAGGGGGGAGGTTACTCGCCAAGACATCGTCGTCTTGTGCCTACATATCCTCAATCTAACTAGAGAGAGAAAATCAGAGCAATCGTAGTTCGACTTAACCAAGTCTGTGTTTTTTATGAGCGACGTCAGATTCACGTCCGGCAGTTAGGGTCGAGGCCTGTTTGCGACGAGACGGAAGTAACGTGCCCTTTTCTGAAAATGGGTTGAAGCTTAACAAATCCCGAAGGATAAAAAGGTTTGAGTTTGTTTTGTATTTTTTAGACAGAAATATTTTGGTTATTTGTTTGTAACTTGCATTGTACCCAAGTCTACAACATAGGAACGAATACTTCGCATATCGTCCCCAACAGGACGTACACTAGGTACTCTAGAAGAATGAAGGGAGACCCCCCATACTTCACTTCCCATATATAATACTCATGCGCAATACATGTTAACCTTTATTAAGTGTTTTAGAAGGAGTATGAGATGAGAAGAAAAGACTCAAAGGAAAAGAAAACTCTAAGGGGGATTCTCTCCTAAAGTTGTCATGTAAGATGGCCCTAAGGGGAGGTTTGAGAACCTAAGTCTAAAAACAAGAGAGGGATAGCACTACCTAATGCTTATCCTACCTCACCTTAATCCAAAATTAAGGATGAGCTAGGATCCCAAAGGGGTGTGAGAAAGTTATACACAAAGCATTATATCATGCTATTCACAAAAGTAAAAGACAAGTAAGATAGATGAGAGATGAAAGAAGAGATGAACATGGATAACCATCCACATGTTTAAGCACCTTACCTCTGCCCCTACATAAAAGGTTAGTATCAAATGATTATAAGTAATGAATACAAGTATCAAAGGTAAACCAAACAAGTGCTAGTTTCTTTAAGAAGACAATTTGAAAAGCAAACAAGGTCCAAATCAAAAGAGAAAGGTCCTAAGGGTTAAGGAGGCTTCAAAGTCAGTAGGTATATGCTAAGGATCTCAACTAAATTAAACATACCAAATGAAATCAAACAATGTCACACTATGCTTTAAAAGTTCACACAAGTGCAAGTTATGCAATAACTATGCAAGATGAATGCAAATGGTTCATAAACATGAATAAATGCATATGTAAACATCAAAGTAAGAAGTGAATGACATTTATTAAAGCATGGAGATGTCATTGAATGAACATACAAGTCATGGATGCAAGCATTTAAATAAATGAAGCAAGAAGAAGTGAACAAACACAAGTGAAGTTCAACAATGAAGCATACTTGTAATGCAAGTCAAAGACAAAAAATGAAATGAGATCATACATGTCTAATGGACACAAGTCAGTAGGAAATGACATTTTAAATGATATGTACAAGTCAAGAATGTATGCACAAAATTCACACAAGTATCATGTTGAAGCACATTGAAGATTAGAAGCAAACATAGTTCAAACAATCATGAAAAAGTTAATGAACTTAAGAAACATGTCAATGTGCAATTATAGGTCATGGAATATGGTTTAGGTTGATTTAAAACATAAGTGAATCATGTTTAAGGGATGGTTTAAGATCATGCAAGCATTGGTACAAACAAGTGCTCAAAGAAGATCAAGTGAGAAAGCACACTTACACAACACATTTCAAGTTAAAACATGTGCATACAAGTCATGTAAGGATGAACTTGGAGTGACCTATAACATGAGGAAAGTGACCTATAATGTTCATGCAACATGAATTAAAAGGTCTCAACAATTGTCAAAAAGAAATGCACACAATCCACATTAAAACCCTAGCACAAGCCTTCTAATATTCACACAAACAAACATGCTTTCATACTTTCCCTAAAGTCATGTTAAGATAATGAGAAAATTGAGAAAAGACAAGTGAATTGAAGTGCAATCAGAGTGCAAACATGTCTCAAAAATATAGCTCAAAAACAATCACCACACATGCTCAAAGATACTTCATAATTTCATACCAATCACACAAACAAATGGCTCAAAGACCTCATTCAAAAGTCAATCAAACAATGACCTAAAAATCTATGAAAAGAGTATGAGATGAATCAATATATCATGGAGGCATGTATCAAATATTAGGTGAAAATTCAACACAAAACTATGTCAAACAAATTAGAAATGAAGTATGTATCATGAATAGATGCACAAACAAAAGAAATTAAAAGAAAATTCATGGAGACATGTCAACATATGATAAAACTAGAAAATAAAATATGTCAAAATTATTTAAATGTTTTATAATGCTTCATAAATTTTTGTGGAATTTTTGGATGCTCAAAAGTATTTTTAAAAATTAAAAATGAAACAATTATGAAAAAGAAAATAAAAATAAAAAGAAATGAACCAAGGGGGTGCTACACTAGCAAATGTTCAGTTAACAATGCATTAGGCTCAGAAGCGTGGGGGTGTGATTAGCACAGCAAGCCCAATCCAATATCACGTGTTCAGAGGAGGTCCATATCATGTGGATCAGTCAAAAGTTTGACTCAACAATAGCCCTAGGATCTAGCCAGGTCAAGATGATCAGGCAAGTAAGCACATCACATGATTCACAACACAAGCACACGGTATGGTATGGTGAGGTAAACACACATAATCAATAAAATCCAAAATATTCAGAAAATGAATGCACGTTCCAGGGAGGTTGTTTCATTAATGCGTTGGCGCGTTGTGTAGCGTTAGATCAAGAAAGATCAACGGTTGTGTTATAACCTCGCAAATGAGTTAGGGTTCATGGCTGAAGAACACACCACCGGCCGGAGAAGACTCTGGTCATCTTCTCCGGCCACTCTCCACCATGGCAAAAACTTCAGGTCACCAGAAATGATCAAATCACATATCAAAACAATCCTCAAGTCATGTAGATCATGGATCCAGCATCAAAATTCACAAACACATCACACAGAGAGAATCAAAGGAGAGAAGTTTGCCCTAGAAATTTCAACTAAGCACCTAAGGTGCCTATCAACTAGACAGAGGTTCACATTACTCCTATTGAGCTTCAATCACACAAAAACAAGTAAAATCAGAGCTAAAAGAGAGCAAAAAGTTTGAGCTGAGACCTGTGCTTTTGATGCTTCCTTTGCTCAAAAGAAGACCAGAGAGGAGGTTCCTTTTTTCTTGAACTTGATATTAAGCCAAATAAAGGCTATAGATGTTGCTATATGCTTGAAAATTCAGAGGAAGAAAAATGAAATTGAAGTTGAAGATGATGTTACACGATCTACTGCTTCAGTTTCTTGGTGCTTGTTGAGGAAGAGAGGAGAGAATGCAGAGAGTTCTTGAGTGGAGATGAAGATTCGAGAGAGAGAAATCTCAGAGAGAGAGAGGGTGAAAATTTGGTGAAAATTGTAGAATGAACAAGGTAGTTGCAAATTCTGTTAGAGGTTTCTATATATATGTGTGGTTAAGATCTAACTCATATAGTTGATGGTTAGAACTCTAGTTAAGTGAGTGAGTTAACTGAGTTAAGAATGAAATGAAATGGAGGTGAGAGTGAGCTCGGGTTGTATTGTTTTGTTAGGGTGGAGGAGACTAACATGGAGTGTTATGGTGGAATTCAAATAGAAGATGATGATGTGGTACTGAATTGGCATGGCTTGCTACAACAACTTGTCATCTAAGTTTCTTTTTTTGTTTGGACAATTCAAGTAAAGGATGCATAAGCATGCATGTGTGTAAGATGCTTGGTTTAGCTTAAAATGGAAATGCTTAATGTATGGTATGTAACATGCGCATGACATCAACAAAGTGTACCAAATTCTGCTTACTTGGCATGGAAGAAACAATTGGTATGATGATGAGTTTGAAACATGATATCTCCATGATTATGGAATGAAATGACATGGTTATTGGATGATTTAGAAAGAGGAAATGAAGGACAACAACATTGGTGTGGAAAACATTTGCAAATGGAGTCTCTAACAATGTGAAAATGTCTCATGAAAATGTTAGTACACAACTGATGTAGCATGCCAGCCTGACCTGGCCTTGACCTACCATGGCGTGTGAAAGAGATCAGTTGGAGGTCACCTACTTTGAGCTACCATATCTCTCAGTGAGTTGATCAGATGAAAAATCTTTCAACACCAAAGTTAAAGGGGAGATGAAGGGGAACAAGATTGATGTTGAACAAATTTCCATTTGGAGTCTCCATCATGGATAAATTTACCCTTGAACTTGGATAGAACATGCACACAAGGTGTTTGTGGAAATGACTGTGTGTTAGCTCGCCCACGACCTGCCTAGCTGCCAAAAATGCCATGATTTGTCTCAACTTTAAAGCAACATATCTCTCTTGACTTTAGTCCAATGGCCATGTTCTTGGTATGGTTTTGAAGCTTGAAATGTGAATTTTTGATAAGCCTCCCTAACTTTTCAAATTGGTGCTTGGAACATGGAGAAAGAATGCCTTAAAGTTGGGTGCCCACCTTGCCAAAACTTGCCATTAATGGAAACCCTAATTTCTATTTTTGGCAACCTTGTACATCTCTTGATTTTTGATGAATCCCTTATTATTTCTTGATCCAATCTTCAACAATAATCATATTTAAGATGAAGAGCATGAATTTGACCTTAAAAAGTCAAGAGTTGACTTTTCTCCTGCATAGTTGACTTTTCCTCAATTCTACTGATTCTCAATCAATTAATCAATTGAAACCCCTCCAAACCAAATTGATGGACAATTCTTCATCCCTAAACACTTGAGGACATGTAGGATACCATAGAATCAAGTCTTGCCCAAAAAATCAGAAATAAACTGATTTTATGGCAAACCCTAGTTTTGCACCCTCAGTCTAGGAGAAAACACCACATCTTCCAAATCCAAATTCCTCTGAGTATGATGTGTATCCTCTCAAACAATGATGAGATATACCATTGGGTGATGATAAAAGCTCAAGCATCTTGCCCATTAGTGTGTTATATCCCAGAATTCCAAAACCCTAATTTGAACATCCATGCTAGAAGATGGTGAGTTGCTTTAATCCTTTATTGAATTCCCATCTCTTAATGACTTGAGGGCTCAAATGAGATGAATTGAGATATGGGGAGCCCTTGTGACTTGTTTGGAAAAGCTTTACTCTTGTCCTTTTCCTTTGAATTGTCCATACCTTGAGATACCTGATCCCATGCCTTACAAACAATGATGTATGATTTAGTATGACCTATTATGAAATGCAAATGAATGAAGTATAAGCCAATTATGAGGTAATAAATAAGAGGACAAATTTTGGGGTATTACACCAAGGAGGACCAACAGGAGGACCGAGCAGCTTCAACCGACTCATCCAGCAGCAGCTCCCATCCGATACGCCCAATCCCAGATGGCAACTTCGAGCTCGTTCTGTTCGGCGACGACCCTCAGCGGGGAGTGAAAATTGAAGCAGACCTGCCCGACATCACGAGGAAGCAGCTCAAAGCACGCCTTCATGAGAATGCCGACCTCTTCACCTGGAGCGCCGCCGAGATGCCCGGCTTGGACCCGTCTGTCGCCTGCCACCAACTGACAATTGACCTGGCCGTCAAGGTCGTAGCACAACGTAGGAGAAAGCAGTCTCTGGAGAAAACGAAGGCTGCAGAAAAAGCTGTAAAGGACCTCCTCGAGGCCAAATTTATTTCGGAGGCCAAGTACACCACTTGGCCGTCCAACGTTGTCCTTGTGAAAAAATCTAATGGCAAATGGCGAATGCGCATTGACTACACCGATCTTAATAAGGCATGCCCGAAGGATGCCTATCCCCTCCCCAATATTGATAAAATTGTTGATAATTCTGCCGGTTTTAAACTTCTATCATTCATGGACGCCTACTCAGGCTATAATCAAATTCCAATGGAGATGGCCGACAAAAAATGCACGGCCTTCATGACCGAATCGGGCAATTATTACTACAACGTAATGCCCTTCGGCCTGAAGAACGCCGGAGCGACCTATCAAAGAATGATGAACAAAGTCTTACGGGGAGAGATAGGTGACATGCTCGAAGTCTATATGGACGACATGATCGTAAAATCCCACGAGGAAACCGATCACACTGCCCATTTAAGGAAGGTCTTCGAACAGGCCAAAAAATACAAAATGCGTTTCAACCCGGAGAAGTGCACGTTCGGTGTCCGGGAAGGAAAGTTCCTCGGCTTCTATTTAACAGAGCGGGGAATCGAGGTCAATCCCGATAAGTGTCGACCATTCTCCGAGTTTCCAACGCCTCAGTCAAAGAAATTCATCCAGTCCCTCAACGGGATGCTCGCGTCACTATCTCGTTTCGTGGCCATATCTGCCCAGCACTCCCTACCGTTCTTCAAACTCCTCCGTAAGGAGGCAGCATTCGAATGGACCGAGGAATGTGACAAGGCTCTTCTCCATCTGAAACGAGTGCTCTCAGAGCCACCAATCCTCTCGCGCCCAGACAATGGCGAAACTTTGTACCTATACCTCGCTGTAGCAACCGAAGCAGTGAGCGCCGCTCTCATCCGCGAGACTCCTGACGGACAGAAGCCTATATATTTCACGAGCAAAGCACTGTAAGGACCAGAGTTAAGGTATCAACAGAAAGAGAAAGTGGCTCTGGACCTCATCAATGCAGCCAGAAGATTAAGACAATACTTCAGACCCCCCCCACGAGCGGAGCGCGCAAATGGACCATTTTTGTGGACGGTGCCTCCAGCTCAGCAGGGAGCGGCGCGAGCATCATACTAGAAAGCAACGAAGGAATCATCGTTAAAGAATTGCTCACCCTGTCCTTCCCAACCTCTAACAACCAGGCTGAGTACAAAGCCTTCCTCCCTGGATTGCGCCTAGCCGAGGACCTAGGCGCAGAAGAATTCGTCATTTGCACAGACTCACAACTCATGGCCCTTCAGGTCCGAGGAGAATATCAAGCCAAAAACGACAACTTGACCGAATACTTAGCCCTGGTCAAAAAGGAAATGGTGAAGTTCGCAACGGTAGAAGTGAAACATGTTCCCCGCGAAATAACGTGCGAGCAGATGTTCTGCCCAAACTGGCCAGCACGAAGAAGAAAGGCGGCAACAAGTCCGTCATACAGGAGGTACTTCCTCGACCCAGTATCGAGAGGGCCTCCCCGACCCTCGACGTACAGGTGATCGGCGACATTCATTGTTGGATGACCCCCGTTTACAACTAACTCGCCAAGGACGAATTCCCGTCCGACCCTAAGGAGGTCAGCGTGGTCAGGAAAAGAGCCTGCTCGTATGTCCTGGTCGAAGATAAACTCTACCGGTGAGGATTTTCCATCCCACTGCTCAACTGCGTCGAGGAAGAAATGGTCGCTCACATCTTGCGTGAAATCCACGAAGGTATTAACGCCCAACACCTTGGTGGAAGGTCCCTTGCCCGAAAAGCCCTTCGAGCGGGATATTACTGGCCGACCATGCAGCACGACGCTAAAGAACACGTAAAGAGATGCGATAAATGCCAACGGCACGGGGACATGCACCTGGCTCCACCTAACGAGCTCAAGGCTATGTCCTCCCCGCGGCCATTTGGCTGGTAGGGCCTGGACATCCTAGGACCCTTCGTAGTAGGATCAAATCAGAACAAATACCTAATAGTGGGCGTAGATTACTTCACAAAATGGATAGAAGTAGAGGCTCTGGCCAAAATAACTGCCAACAATATACTACGCTTCTACAAACGAAACATCCTCGCGCGTTTCGACATTCCCCAAGCGATAGTGACAGACAATGGGACGCAATTCACGGACAGGAAGTTCCAGGACTTTGTCACCCAACTGGGCACGAAGCAGCACTTCGCATCCTTCGAGCCCTCAAACAAATGGGCAGGCTGAAGCAACTAACCGAGTCATCGTTCGAGGCCTCAAAAGAAGGCTGGACGAAACAAAGAAGGCTTGGGTCGAGGAAATGCACAGTGTGTTGTGGGCATACCGCACAACTCCATACTCTACAACAGGGGAAACACCTTTCCGTCTAGCATACGGGACCGAGACAGTAATCCCCGTCGAAGTTCACGTACCCTCCAGGCGGACAGAGTCATCCCTAGACGAGGAGATGAACGAAGAATCATTAAGAGAAGAACTCGACCTCGTCGAGGAAATCCGAACTGGGGAAGCCCTCCGCGAAGCCTCACTAAAACAAAAAATTACCATCAGGCACAATGCCAAGGTGATACGACGAGAGTTCGACGTGGGAAGCCTTGTTCTAAGGAGAAACCACAAAGAATCTCGCGAGGGTAAAGTAGCTGCCAACTGGGAAGGACCTTATCGTGTCCGAGCAAAAACGGTGAATGGGGCCTATTACCTAGAACATCTCAACGGGGAAGAACTTGCTCGACCATGGAACGCCAAAAAACTAAAACAATACTTTAGATAATTCTCAATTCGACCCGTCACGACGACGAACTTCAGCTGCCGATCACTATGCACGCCTAGGTATAAGCGTCACATACCAATAAAGCAGAACCCCGCTCAGTAACGGGCCGAGTAACTGCTCGACAGCGGTCCTCGATCGAGCATCGCTGTCGTCAAAGTACCATGACTGGCAGAACCCCAGCTCGCGATGGGACGTTCACGCCGCGAACTCAGGCATCAAACGCGACCTGAGCTCCGCACCCGCGCCAGGATATTCCATGGCCATTCGACCAGTACCCCTCATTGCCGAACACATCTACAACGAGCAATCCCTGGAAACTTCACATAAGTCAAATACTCCCTATCACGGGAAGACATACATTCACAACGAGCATGAGTACAACACTTAGCAGAAAGTAAAAGCAAGTAAAACCATGCAAATAACAGAACCGGCCACCAAGACTGGACATATAACTTAAGTATGATAAATGGCCACTGGGGCCATGATTGTAATGAATTAAATAGACGGGGGCCATGCCCCCAAAATAGGTTACATCAAATACACGGCACGCAGGCCGGACAAATTACAACAACATAAAGAAAACCCCTCACTCATCCATCTGGGCGGCGGACTCGGGCTGAGGCTCCTGGTTCTCCGTGGGCTGATCCTCGTCATTCTCTTCAAGAAGGGCGTCAGGCATAGCGAACTGGCCATCTTCAACATGCGCCAGATAATGAGTACCCTCAGTAGAAATGTCAAGTCTGGGGTTCACCACCCACAGTTGAGACACGACATTCTTGAAGGATTCGTCCGCAATGACGATACTATCATCCTCGGCCGCCAACATACGGGTAACTAGCTCGGACCTTGTCTTCAGTTCCTTCACATCCTAGGGTTCATCTTCGCCCGGGGTATTGACCGCCCTCAGCTGCTGGACCAGCTCCTCAGCTGCCTTCTTCTCCGTCGCCAGCATAGAATTCTCCTTCTTCAGCCTGGCCACCTCCTCGTCAGCCTTCTTCCGGGCATCGTCAACACTCTTCACCTCTTTCGTGAGAGATGCCACGGTAGCCCGAGCAACCTTGAGCTCAGACTCAGTTACATATCCCCCTTCAGCGTATATGGCCGCCATTTCCAGAACTCTGACCAATGCAGAAGCATCTTGGGCCACCAACGCCCTCTTGCTCGGACAGTCCATGCTTTCCAGCCGAAGAGATTCTGCCCACGGCACGATCAGGGAGTTCTTCTCAAAGTATCTTCTATCATGTATGCAAGGAGGAAGCTCGAACCTCCCTTTCTCTGGGGCCCGGCTGAGATCCACGGCGTCGTTGGCCCTCGGCCACTTGGTTCGTGGGGTCAAAGGCAAGGGAGATCCCCGGGGAGCAGGAGTGTGAGGAGAGGTCCCCGCAGCAGACTGAGCAGGAGTGGGAGCACGCGCATTGGCAAGTCGAGACTTCAGAGGAACCGTTCCGGCCTTGTTCCTCGCAAGATCGTTCTTCACCACCCTCTCATGAACCTGAGGCATCTCACCTGCACAAACAAAATACGAGCATATTAGATACGAGAAAAGAAAATAGTTCGGGCAAATCAAAATAAATAAGACTACCGAGCAGGTTCTGGGCTTCCGCAGGAGTCTTGCACTCCAGGAGTGCCTTGGTATTAATAAAGCGGTATTCAACCCTCTGACTACCGTCCTCCTAGAAGATCGGGTCACCCTTCTTTGTCCAGTATTCAGCGAGCAGTAAGGAGTTAACTTACTTCACCAGCGTCTCGTACGCAACGACGTCCAGCCCGTCTAACTCGTTCGGCTGAAGAACGTAATCGCCGGGCTTCTTGGTGAAATGGCCAGGTCCCCAGTGGATACGGAACTTGTATGCTCTCTCCCCGATGAACTTCCCAGCCTCGTCACGCAGCTCGTTTCCCTCCTCATCGACCTCGATCTCCCAGAGATAAGTGTTGTCCTGGGCAGCTTCCGATACGGGCTCAATGATGTAGTACCTCTCCTTAAACGTCCGTATCAACTCAGAGAAAGGCTTAAATAGCTTGCGAGGCTGCTTCAACGAGACCCAACCGTACTTCCTCCCCGATAGCTGTCGTTGAAGGTGGAATACTGTGAAGAACAAGGGAAGAGTAACCTCAATCTTCAAGAAATCACAGGTCAGCTCAAACGCCCGTATGAAGGCCAATGAGTTCGGGTACAGCTGCGTGGGGGCCAACTTCAAGTGCAAAAACACTGATTGCTAAAAATCAGTGAACGGAAATCTCAATCCCACCTCTTTGAAGGCATATTCGTGCATAGTGAAGCGATCCCCGAAATCCGTGCAGACCCGGTCATCTTCGGAGGGAAAGTGCACCTTCCACTCCCCCTCTGGTCCAACTTTCGTAAAAACATCCCCTAGGTACGTGGAAAAGGTGGACCCATGCTCGGCTGGTTCAGCCACCTCCACCTCCTCTGCGGAATCGTCAACGACGTCCTCTTCCATATCCAGAACAGCCCAATTGCCTAAGTCCAATCCACAAACGGGAAAAAGTTACCTTTCTGCCCCTCCAACCGGGCAGGGACTGCATCGCTCCTCCCCGGAAATGCTGCCCGTTACGCACGGCTTCTCTACTCCCCGAACAGATGAGGGCATGTGCCCGAAACTATGCTTATGCCCGACATAACGGCTAGTTTCAGGCACCCTACCCGACATAACGGCTAGTTTGGGCAGTTACTTATTCTTTGGGAAAACGGTTATTTCGCCCCGAAAATAGGACCGTTGGCCACGCGCTGGGGGCT
The DNA here is from genome assembly GCA_022829125.1 of Lathyrus tuberosus. Taxonomy (NCBI): domain Eukaryota; kingdom Viridiplantae; phylum Streptophyta; class Magnoliopsida; order Fabales; family Fabaceae; genus Lathyrus; species Lathyrus tuberosus. The sequence continues at coordinate 704,721 of JALAZF010000409.1, read as the reverse complement.
CCATATAAACCCTATCGCTTGAGAGAGTCAGGTATCCAATATTCACCCTACGAACTAATACTTTGTACTTGCCCCTTTTCTATGACCCTTTCTTACTTGAGCGTCGGAGTACCTTGCAGGTACACCCCCTCCTCCTCTCCATACGCCCAGCATCTCAGACGTACTTGGTGGCCCACTTCTACATTATCTGATCCAGCCTTCACGATCAGTGGCGCCGTCTGTGGGTATCATTGTTCTCCCCATCTTTCTTTCCCCGGAAATCGAAGATCAAAGCAAATTTCAAGATCATCACCATGGCCTCTCAAGATCACGCCAAAGGTGCTCTCCAAACCGCTGTCCTCCCCGTTAACAAGACTGACGTTGATGGCCCATCATCTCTTCTCCGAGATGCCTGTTTTCTGAGGGACGGGGCCACAGCTTCTCCTTCCCCTACCCCTGCTAACCGCAACAATGATCAGACTTCGCTGGACATCCAGCCCATTCCTGTTTCGCCCAATGCCGACCCGGCCGTGGCGGCCCTCCTAGAGGCAATCAACAAAACCAACACCCTGATCCTGTAGCAGAACGAAAGGATCGGGGCATTAGAAGAGTCCAACCGTCCAAATCCCCTCCTCCGAGGAAGAACCAGCGACGATCAAGGAGCCCGAACCCCCGGAGAGATATCGACCGAAGACTGCGCCAAGAACCTGATCCTCGCGCCGTCTGGAAGCGTGACCAGGTTTCCCCGCGTAACCAGCACTCTCCCGGCCACAAGAGGACTCGAAGAAACGAGCAGTCACCCTCGGCCAAGTCTAAAGGCCGGGCCCGATCACCTTCTCCCCGAAGGAACCGTTCACCTTCTCCCCGAAGGAACCGCTCACCTTCTCCCTGAAGGAACCGACATCGCGAGCATACCCTTCGGTCCCCGTCATTCACCAGATCCAGCAGCGACGATGAGCCACGCGGCCCATTGTCCTAGGAAATCTTAGCTACCCGTCTCCCTAAGGGCCTGGAGAAGCCCCCGGCACTGGGCACATACGACGGGACTACTGACCCCGACGAGGACATCGAGAACATCGATGCCCTATTGGACTATCGAGGTGTACGGGGCACCATCAAATGCCGGAAATTTCTGACCATGCTCCGAAAAGGGGCGATGACATGGTACAAGCAGCTGCCCGAAGAGTCCATTTCCTCAAGGAGGCAACTAGGCAGAATGTTCTCATGGTATTTCACAGCTTCTCGCCGTCACCCCAAGACTGAGGCCTCCCTTGGAGCCATAATCCAAGGAAAGGACGAACCTCTCCGCGCATATATCGAGAGGTTCAACAAAGAAGCAGTATCGGTCCCTACAATGGATGAGATGAAAAATTTTCTGCTCGAGCAAGGACTCCGCCCGGGCTCCGAGTTTTCTAAAGCCATCGGCCTCGCACCGCCGAGGAACCTAGATGCCCTCCTCCTCAAAGCCCGATCGCACATTCAGTACGAAGAGAAGGTTGCGGCCAGCAACGTCCGAGCATCACACCATCAGGAGAACGCTCGGGCCTCCAGAGGCGAGAAAGCCTCAACATCTCGTCGAGGCGAAAGGAGGCGCGAGGACCGTCCTCGGGACTCCCGCGACAGCAAGCGGCCCTCCGGGAGATTCCACGACTATACCCCCCTGACCGTCTCCAGGAAGAAGATACTGTCCGAGTGTACAAATTCAGAATTCAAGCAAGCAGGGGTCCGCTTCCCCAAATAAATGTCAGCTAAACCCAACATCGACAAATCGAAGTACTGCCGTTTCCACAAGAGTCACGGCCACACTACTGAAGACTGCATCCATCTGAAGGATGCTATCGAGATACTGATCAGGGACGGCCACCTGAAACAGTTCGCAAAGAAGTAGGACACTCCTCAGCAGGACGCCCAGGAGTCCAAGAAAATACAGGAAGAGGTACCCTCCTCGGAAGAAGCCAACATCCAGGTCGCTATGTCCATATCGCGACCAGAGGACTTCTACGTCCCGGATGAGCTCAGTGCCCCTGCTTATTTCGCGGCCCACAGCCCGTGGGAGACATTTCCCTTCGCCATGGTTATCTCTGGCGGGGGCTTTAACAAAGTCACGGTGGGCTCCGTGAAACGAAAATTTGAGCATCTGATCAACACAAGCTATAATAAGGTGACCATGCTCGATCAGGCCCAGAAGGGCTCTATCCCCATCTCCTTCTATCAGGAAGAGCTCCTAGGGGGGTCTCCAAACTCGAGCATACCTTTGCTCGTCAGAGCCCGAATGGCGAACTTCGACATTCGCAAAATCCTCGTCGACTAGGGCAGCTCGGTCGACATTATCTACTCCCAGCTGTATTCAACACTTCAGCTGGACGAATCACACCTTACCCCCTATGTGGGGTCTAATTTACAGGGATTCAACGGATCAGTGAACAAGCCATGGGGATACGTCGAACTGATCGTAACCTTCGGATCAGCTAAGACGGCCAGACCCGTCAAGGTATAATTTCTGGTAATCGACTGCCTGTCGCTTTACCAGTGCATATTCGGAATACCAACTCTGGCCGAGTTGGTAGTTGTGCCTTCGACAATCTACCTTCTTCTCCCTGGAGACGGTCAGGGGGTATAGTCCAGAGCATCACGCCATCAGGAGAACGCTCGGGCCTCTAGAGGTGAGAAATCCTCAACATCTCGTCGAGGCGAAAGGAGGCGCGAGGACCGTCCTCGGGACTCCCGCGACAGCAAGCAGCCCTCCGGGCGATTCCACAACTATACCCCCCTGACCGTCTCCAGGGAGAAGATATTGTCTGAGTGTACGAATTCAGAATTCAAGCAGGCAGGGGTCCGCTTCCCCAATAAATGCCGGTTAAACCCAACACCGACAAATCGAAGTACTGCCGTTTCCACAAGAGTCACGACCACACTACTGAAGACTGCATCCATCTGAAGGATGCTATCGAGATACTGATCAGGGACGACCACCTGAAACAGTTCGCGAAGAAGAAGGACACTCCTCGGTAGGACACCCAGGAGTCCAAGAAAATAGAGGAAGAGGTACCCTCCTTGGAAGAAGCCAACATCCAGGTCGCTATGTCCATATTGCGACCAGAGGACTTCTACGTCCCGGACGAGCTCAGTGCCCCTGCTTATTTCGCGGCCCACAGCCCATGGGAGACGTTTCCCTCCGCCATGGTTATCTCTGGCGAGGGCTTTAACAAAATCACAGTGGGCTCCATGAAATGAAAATTTGAGCATCTGATCAACACAAGCTCTAATAAGGTGACCACGCTCGATCAGGCCCAGAAGGGCTCTATCCCCATCTCCTTCTATCGGGAAGAGCTCCTAAAGGGGTCTCCAAACCCGAGCATACCCTTGCTCGTCAGAGCCCGAATGGCGAACTTTGACATTCGCAGAATCCTCATCGACTAGGGCAGCTCGATCGACATTATGTACTCCCAGCTGTATTCAACACTTTAGCTGGACGAATCACACCTTACCCACTATGTGGGGTCTGATTTACAGGGATTCAACGGATCAGTGACCAAGCCTTGGGGACACGTCGAACTGATCGTAACCTTCAGATCAGCTGAGACAGCCAGATCCGTCAAGGTACAATTTCTGGTAATCGACTGCCCGTCACTTTACCAGTGCATATTTGGAAGACTAACTCTGGCCGAGTTGGTAGTTGTGCCTTCGACAGTCTACCTCAAGATGAAGTATTACACTTCAAAAGGGATGGTCGCCACCCTCCACGACGACATTGAAGCTGCACGACGGTGTTTCGAAGCAACCACAAAGGGGCTCAACGCTATTGCATCCAAGCCAAAGGTATCAAGCAATACAACCTTGCCCAGCAGCTCTGAGGAAGCCAAGCCTCTGCCTCAGGTCGACTCCAATGACCTCGACAGCTGCTTCACCAAGGAGGACCAACAGGAGGACTGAGCAGCTTCAACCGACTTGTCCAGCAGCAGCTCCCATCCGATGCGCCCAATCCCGGATGGCAACTTCGAGCTCGTTCTGTTCGGTGACGACCCTCGGTGGGGAGTGAAGATTAGAGCAAACCTGCCCGACATCGCGAGGAAGCAGCTCAAAGCATGCCTCCGTGTGAACGCCGACCTCTTCGCTTGGAGCGCCGCCGAGATGTCCGGCTTGGACTCGTCCGTCGCCCCGGCCGTCAAGGTCGTAGCACAACGTAGGAGAAAGCAGTCTTCGAAGAAAACGGAGGCTGCAGAAAAAGCTGTAAAGGACCTCCTCGAGGCCAAATTTATTTCGGAGGCCAAGTACACCACTTGGCTGTCCAACGTTGTACTTGTGAAAAAATCTAATGGCAAATGGCAAATGCGCATTGACTTCACCGATCTTAATAAGGCATGCCCGAAGGATGCCTATCCCCTCCCCAATATTGATAAACTTGTTGATAATTCTGCCGGTTTTAAACTTCTATCATTCATGGATGCCTACTCAGGCTATAATCAAATTCCAATGCCGATGGCCGACAAAAAATACACGACCCTCATGACCAAATTGGGCAATTATTACTATAACGTAATGCCCTTCGGCCTGAAGAACCCCGGAGCAACCTATCAAAGAATGATGAATAAAGTCTTCCGAGGAGAGATAGGAGACATGCTCGAAGTCTATAAGGACGACATGATCGTAAAATCCCACGAGGAAACCAATCACATTGCCAATTTAAGGAAGGTATTCGAACAGGCCAGAAAATACAAAATGCATTTCAACTAGGAGAAGTGCACATTCGGTGTCCGAGCAGGAAAGTTCCTCGGTTTCTATTTAACACAGCGGGGAATCAAGGCCAATATCCATAAGTGTCGAGCATTCTCCGAGATGCTCACGTCACTATCTCGTTTCGTGGCCAAATCTGCCCAGCACGCCCTACCGTTCTTCAAACTCCTCCGCAAGGAGGCAGCGTTCAAATGGACCGAGGAATGTGACAAGGCTCTTCTCCATCTGAAACGGGTGCTCTCAGAGCCACCAGTCCTCTCTCGCCCGGACAATGACGAAACTTTATACTTATACCTCGTCGTAGCAACCGAAGCAGTGAGCGCCGCTCTCATCCGCGAGACTCCTAACGGACAGAAGCCTATATATTTCACGAGCAAAGCACTGCAAGGACCAGAGTTAAGGTACCAACAGATAGAGAAAGTGGCTCTAGCCCTCATCAACGCAGCTAGAAGATTAAGACACTACTTCCTGGCCCACACGATTGTTGTTCGAACAGATCAACCCATAAACAGCTGTTGGGACGACCAGACATGGTCGGTCGAATGCTCAAATGGTCACTTGAACTATCCGAATTTGAAATCCAGTATGAAGGCAGGAAAGCCCTCAAAGCCTAGGCTCTGGCCGACTTCGTCGCAGAAATGACATTCGCAGACCCCCCTCCCCGCCCCCCCCCCCCCCCCTCCCGGCGAGTGAAGCGTGCAAATGGACCATTTTTGTGGACGATGCCTCTAGCTCGGTAGGGAGCGGCGCGGGCATCATATTGGAAAGTAACGAAGGAATCATCGTTGAAGTATCGCTCACCCTGTCCTTCCCAACCTCTAACAACCAAGCTGAGTATGAAGCCTTCCTCGCTGGATTGCGCCTAGCCGAGGACCTAGGCGCAGAAGAAGTCGTCATTTGCACAGACTCACAACTCGTGGCCCTTCAGGTCCGAGGAGAATATCAAGCCAAAAACGACAACCTGACCGAATACTTAGCCCTGGTCAAAAAGGAAATGGCGAAGTTCGCAATGGTAGAAGTGAAACATGTTCCCCGCGCACATAACGTGCGAGCATATGGTCTGTCCAAACTTGCCAGCACGAAGAAGAAAGGCGACAACAAGTCCGTCATACAGGAGGTACTTCCTCGGCCCAGTATCGAGAGGGCCTCCACGACCCTCGACGTACAGGTGATCGGCGATAACCATTGTTGGATGACCCCCGTTTATAACTACCTCGCCAAGGACGAACTCCCGTCCGACCCCAAGGAGGCCAGCGTGGTCAGGAGAAGAGCCTGCTCGTATGTCCTGGTCGAAGATAAACTCTACCGGCGAGGATTTTCCGTCCCACTGCTCAAATACGTCGAGGAAAAAATGGTCGCTCAATCTTGCGTGAAATCCACGAAGGTATTAATGCCCAACACCTCGGTGGAAGGTCCCTTGTCCGAAAATCCCTCCGAGCGGGATATTACGGGTCGACCATGCAGCACGATGCTAAAGAACACGTAAAGAGATGCGATAAATGCCAATGGCACAGGGACATGCACCTGGCTCCACCTAACGATCTCAAGGCTATGTCCTCCCCGTGGCCATTTGCCTGGTGCGGCCTGGACATCCTTGGACCCTTCGTAGTAGGATCAAATTAGAACAAATACCTAATTGTGGGCGTAGATTACTTCATAAAATGGATAGAAGCAGAGGCTCTGGCCAAAATAACTGCCCATAATATACTACTCTTCTACAAACGAAACATCCTCGCGCGTTTCGGCATCCCCCAAGTGATAGTGACGGACAATGGGACGCAATTCACGGACAGGAAGTTCCAGGACTTCATCACCCAACCGGGCACGAAGCAGCACTTCGCATCCGTCAAGCACCCTCAAACAAACGGGCAGGCTGAAGCAGCTAACCGAGTCATCCTTCGAGGCCTCAAACGAAGGCTGGACGAAATAAAGAAGACTTGGGTCGAGGAACTGCACAGTGTGTTGTGGGCATACCGCAAAACTCCACACTCTACAACCAGTGAAACACCTTTCCGTCTAGCATACGGGACCGAGACGGTAATCCCCGTCAAAGTTTACGTACCCTCCAGACAGACAGAGTCACCCCTAGACGAGGAGATGAGTGACGAATCATTAAGAGAAGAACTCGACCTCGTCGAGGAAATTTGAACTGGGGGAGCCCTTCGCGAAGCCTCACTAAAACAAAAGATTACCATCAGGCACAACACCATGGTGATACGATGAGAGTTCGACGTGGGAAGCCTTGTTCTAAGGAGAAACCACAAAGACTCTCACGAGGGCAAACTAGCCGCCAATTGGGAAGGACCTTATCATGTCCGAGCAAAAACGGAGAATGGGGCCTATTACCTAGAACATCTCAACGGGGAAGAACTTGCTCGACCATGGAACGCCGAAAAACTAAAACAATACTATAGATAATTCTCGGTTTGACCCGTCACGATGATGAACGTCAGCTGCCGACCACTATGCACGCCTAGGCACAAACGTCGCATATCAATAAAGCAGAACCCCGCTCAGTAACGGGCCGAGTAACTGCTCGACAGTGGTCCTCGATCGAGCATCGCCGTTGTCAAAGTACCATGACTGGAAGAACCCCAGCTCGTGATGGGACATTCACGCCGCAAACTCAGGCCTCAAATGTGACCTGAGCTCCGCACCCCCGCCAGGATATTCCACGGCCGTTCGACCAGTTCCCCTACTACCGAACACATCTACAACGAGAAATCCCCTAAAACTTCACATAAGTCAAATACTCCCTATCACGGGCAGACATACATTCACAACGAGCATGAGTACAACACTTAGTAGAAAGTAAAAGCAAGTAAAACCATGCAAATAACATAACCGGCCACCTAGACCGGACATATAACTTAAGTATGATAAATTGCCACTGGGGCCATGATTGTAATAAATTACATAGACGGGGGCCATGCCCCCAAAATAGGTTACATAAAATACACGACATGCAGGCCGGACAAACTACAACAACATAAAGAAAACCCCCCACTCATCCATCCGAGCGGCGGGCTCGGGCTGAGGCTCCTCGTTCTCCGCGGGCTGATCCTCGGCATTCTCTTCAAGAAAGGCGTCAGGCATAGCGATACGACCATCTTCAACATGCTCCAGATAATGAGTACCCTCAGTAGAAATGTCAAGTCTGAGGTTCACCACCCGCAGTTGAGACACGGCATTCTTGAAGGATTCGTCCGCAATGACGATACTATCATCCTCGGTCGCCAACATACGGGCAACTAGCTCGGACCTTGTCTTCAGTTCCTTCACATCCTCGAGTTCATCTTTGCCCGGGGCATTGACCGCCCTCAACTGCTGGACCAGCTCCTCAGCTGCCTTTTTCTCCGCCGCCAACATAGAATTCTCCTTCTTCAGCCTGGCCACCTCCTCGTCAGCCTTCTTCTGGGCATTGTCAGCACTCTTCACCTCTTCCATGAGAGATGCCACATTAGCCTGAGCAACCTTGAGCTCAGACTCAGTTACAGAGTCCTCTTCAGCGTATATGGCCACCATTTCCAGAACTCTGACCAGTGCAGAAGCATCTTGGGCCACCAACGCCCTCTTGCTCGGACGGTCCATGCTTTCCAACCGAAGAGATTCTGCCTGCGGCACGATCAGGGAGTTCCCCTCAAAGTATCTTCTATCAAGTATGCAAGGAGGAAGCTCAAACCTCCATTTCTCTGAGGCCCGGCTGAGATCCACGGTGTCGTTGGCCCTCGGCCGCTTGGTTCGTGGGGTCAAAGGTAGGGGAGATCCTCGAGGAGCAGGAGTGTGAGAAGAGGTCCCCACAGCAGACTGAGCAGGAGTGGGAGCACGCGCATTGGCAAATTGAGACTTCAAAGAAACCATTCCGGCATTGTTCCTCGCAAGAGCGTTCTTCACCACCCTCTCATGAGCCTGAGGCATCTCACCTGCATAAACAGAATACAAGCATGTTAGATACGAGAAAAGAAAATAGTTTGGGCAAATCAAAATAACTAAGACTACCGAGCAGCTTCTGGGCTTCTGCAGGAGCCTTGCACTCCAGGAGTGCCTTGGTATTAATAAAGCGGTATTCAACCCTCTGACAACCGTCCTCCTCGAAGATCGGGTCACCCTTCTTTTTCCAGCATTTGTAATACCCAAAAAATTGCCCTCTCATTTCTTCATATCATTTAGCATGAGCTTTCATTTCATTGCATTGCATCTTGCATAAGGGCATGGGATCAGTGATTCTCAGAGGTGTTGATCATCCAAAGCTAAAGAATAAGAGCCAAGTGTTTCTCACAAGTCTCAGGGGTTCCTTAAGCCATATATCATCTCACTTTGGTCTACAAGGCATGGGAAGAGGAGAATTCATCAAGAAGATTGGGCAGTGCATAATCTCCTACACAAGGTGTAATACCCCAAATTTTGACCACTTAGATTTTCCATCATTGTGAAAATCATCATCACAATATGGATGAACCATCATGCTTCATCAGTCTCCCCAAAGATGAGTGAGCATCCAATACAATTAAAATTAGGGTTTCAAGCCCTCTCTGAGTGCTTAGACAAAGGATCAATCAAGAAATGACATGATCTTCAACTTGTCTAATCTCTCAAACATCCACAATGGATCAAAAAGGACTCCCACTTCAAGGATTAAGCACAAGGCTGCCCCCTTCTAGGTGGATCAAGTCTCAAGATCGACAGTGTCACCAAATTAGGGTTTTGGTCGACCAGGGCCTCCAGATGGAAATTTTCATCTGGGCATAAGCCATTGATCCAAAACATAACCTAATATGCTTCATGGGACCTCATGAACCCATGCATCAAGTCAATTTTGCCTCAGGGGATGCATTCATCAAAAATCAGGAATTAGGGTTTCTTGACCTAATTCACCCCTAAGTTGACTTTTGGGACAAACCATGAGCCAAGACCTCAAGAGATGATTTGAGGGTCTCTAATACACCATATTGATCCATTTGGAACAATGGATTGATCCAAGAAGCTTGAGCAACAAGTCTCATTTTCATCTGCACCACAATTAGGGTTTTAAGGGAAAAGTCAACTGTAACTTTGACTTTTGACCAGAACATGCTCCCAAACCCTAATACATGATTGAATATACCCTATGACACCCATGGAACATGTCCATCAAGTTTGATTTAGGTCAAGGACATGATTTCCTGAAGAATTGCACAGTTTGGAATTCATCTGATAAAAAGTCAACTGTGCACAAAAGTTAACTTTGACTTTTTGAGATTTTTCACCAAAATGGATTTTTAACCCTAAAATTATGTTAATGTATGATTTGAATCATCATTCATCAAGAAAAATCAAGAAAAGTGAGATAACTTGTAAAAGGGGTAACCATAAAACTTAGAAAATTTTCTAAGTTAAAAATAAAGTGGCAAAGGTACCAACTTTGGAGGACCATAACTCCTAAACCACAAGGCCATTTTTTCTCATCCAAAGATGGATTTGTAGCCCTCATTATCACCTACAAAAACTTCAACTACAAGTCATTCCAATTCATTAAGGATTTTGAGTTATGGAGTGATCAAAGTGGCTGAAAAGTGAAAATGTCACTTTTTCCAACACTTAGTGAAATTTTCACTAAGTCAGAATTTGCCTTCACTTTTTGCCAAATGTAGGGGGATTTTTCACTTGGAATCAAAAGAGATCAAAACCAAACTTGTTCAAACAGTTGTTGTATCATGTAAGAGCTTTCCAAAATGGCCAAGAACATTGCCAAATTCAACCTACACCATGAGATACAACATTGCCAAGTTGCCTTGCTGAAATCTGTCAAGGCAAGGCAGAATTTGCATTTTGGCTCGATTTGCCAAAATCAGCCAATTCCAATTGCTCCAATCCACTTGGACACCTCATAGGATTGAATCCAAAGGGGACAATCACTGAGCCAAGCCTCAAAGGTCCAAGGAACAAGGAATAACATGTTGAACCTAGAATGGCCAAAATAGGGACAAGACTTCAAATTTGGAATGAGGCATTCAATGGAACCATCAAGGTGGCATGGACTGAGCCATTCTCATCTGAAATCAGTCAAGACTTATCCAAGACCAAGGGGACCAAAGCTCTGTGCCCTAACCTCTAGTCAATGGCTAGAGGAGACTTTCATTTCCATTGGCCAACATTGAGGAAACCTACTTACCAGCTGCCATGTACTATTCCTTGCAAAACAAACTTGCTCTACTATAAATAGAGCTCAATTGTGGTCAGTTTAAGTACACCAAAGCCATCTAACAGATGCTTTCCTCAAAATCTCTTTCTCTTGGCAAAAATGCCTTTCTTAGCAAGGTAGCTATCAGGTTTTGAGTTTGAGAGCAATTCTGCACAAACCAATCACTCACACACCTCACATACATCACATATGAGCTGATCAAACACTCACATAACTTCTGAAACATCAATTTCATGAAATCACCAGCTGGTTGCTCAAATTTTCAAACAAGGTGCAGCTGAGATGCCATAAACTGATCCAGTCCATTTCAATTCAATCCAAGTGTTCAAACACACTCCATATGGTGTAGGGAAGCTGTCCAGATCATCACAACTTGTCTGTAACACCTACAACTCAAAATCACATCTGCTCTTGCTGTCACGACTTGGAGGTAAGCACATACTTGGTCATCTCTCAATCTATGCATATTTCCTTGCACAATAATTTGGCCATATGTTCATAATCATGCATGGAATGTTTTCCCTCAATTAATTGCATTGTTTGAATCGTGTATCAAAAATCCTAGCCTTCATGCAGAAATTAGGGTTCTTGAGGTCTCTTCGTGATTTCTTGTTGTATGTTTAATTTAAATGAAATTAAAGTACATAGACATGATCGTGAGGTTGAGGCGAGCATAATGATATGTGGATTGCATGTTATAATTACGTATTCAGTGAGATTGGATGGAAAATGCAAATCTGGGCAAACTGAAAAACGCGCGTGTTCTTGGTGATTGTTCTTGGCGCCATTTTCATATATTTGAATATTTGAATTTTGTGATTTTGTTTAATTGATTCAAAAATTAATTTCTCTCTGAGTTTTAATGATTTTGAGTTGATTCTTTTTTTAATAATTCACAAAAATGTTAAAATATTTTATTTTATAAAAAAATCCCAAAAATATTATTTATTTCATATAATTGATATTTTTGTAAAGAATTAATATTTTGATTGTTTTTGGCATTTTAAATATTTTTCTACATTGATTTTGCAACTTTTAATACTTTCTAATTATTTTGTAGGTCAATACTTAATTTTTGAAGCATTAATCCAAGATCACAATTTGTTTTCCATGTGTTAAACAATTTTTGATCATTTTAATTGAATTTTTATTCAATTAAATACATTTTGAAAACAAATTAGGGTTTTGGATTAATTCAACCCTCAAAAATCATTTTCAAAACACTTTGGGCCTCTATTAGAGTGTAAGACCCAATCCTTTTTTTTTGACCAAATCATTTTTGGGCCTCACTTATTGTATAAGTCCCGATACCGTCAAAAAACAAACGGCGCGATCGTCGCCTTTTCAAAAATCATCTGGGCCTACCCTCGAGTAGTAAGACCCATTTATTTTTCTTCAAAACTCTTTGGGCCTCTTGAGAGAGTGTAAGACCCATCCCCCCTTGTACAAAAACTTTTTGGGCCTCACTCATTGTATAAGTCCCTCTGTACAAGTAAACGGCGCGATCGTCGCCCGTTTAAAAATAAAAACCATCTGGGCCTACCCTCGTGTTATAAGCCCCACTCTTTTCTTTAAACCTTCTTGGGCCTCTTGAGAGAGTGTAAGACCCATCCCTTTGTACAGAAAACCATTTTGGGCCCCAGTCACTTGTATAAGTCCCGCTGTACAAAGTCAAACAGTGCGCTCACTGATAAAGCCCTGGGCCTCTCCTTGAGCTGTAAGCCCCAGATCTTTCTTTTTCAAAGCGCTTTCTCCTTTGATTTTGAATATACTGTTGTTTTCAATCTTTCTTTGTTGAACAACTAACCAAACAGCATGGAAGCACTACAACCGAGTAAGTGGTTATCACTTTCATTTACTGCTTTCATATTATAAACTGTATTGTGGGGCTGCTCGCTGTAAGTCTCCTTTCATAAACTCATATCTACTGTGTAATAATAGTATAGATATTTCGAGTTTCCCCAGCTACTACGTCTAGAACTAGGTGACGCCGTTTCACTTATTCGTAGAAATAGACGCCTAGATCCCCAATAGGAGCACCAGATACAGTCTTCTCTTCGGCTGTCCTCCTTAGGAATCGTCAAGAAGCTCTACTCCCCAAGATGAATGTATTCTCCGTGAATGGCATCTTTGAGTTTCTTCCTAATTCTCGAACTTTCCTAACTTGATCTATTCCTTGTGGATAGCTTGCCTTGAATGTCTCGGGGTTTGGGTACCCACTACGGTCATAATCTTGGACCTTAACTAAGGAACCCTCTTTAAAAGCTAAAAGTCGCTGGATAGTAAACCTCGCACGTTTACCAGTGGTTTTTATCTTTAAAAGAGTTATCTCTCCTAATGGAAAGGAGATGATAGACCCACGGGCTTCTTAAAAGCATCGGCCTCCTCTTGGGCATTATTCAAGGACCCTACGGCTTCTTAGAAGTATTCACAGCCTCCTCTTAGGCTTCGTATAATGATCTCTTCCTCCGGGAATGATAGCCTCCTCTTGGGCTTTGTACAAGGACCCGTCGGCTTCTTAAAAGTTTCCAGCCTCCTCTTGGGCTTCGTACAAATTGTCCCGACGACCTCCTAGAGGTATAGGAACAGAACCTAGTCATCTTCATAGAACAGTCCTTTCATAGAGTCTACTACTGTTTCTCGCATCATAGTACAAAAGATAAAACTCTAGACACGGACAGTCTAACTTCCTTGAGTCTCAAAGACATTCTCAAGCACCCTTCATTAAATAGGAAGGAAACCCGCAGACTCGGATAGTCTCGATACCCTTTGGATTTCCCGTTTCCTCAAAGAGAAGGAAATATCCCTGATCCTCAAATTAAATCCCTGAGTACAGTGTTGCTCATATAAGAACTGATTTTCTCTTTTAAATCAGTATATTGGATCTGTCACTCAATCAAAACAACCTTTTAGCCTCCATCTCGGGTTTCGTACGAGATACCAAAATTCTCCCCAGTGGAGTCAAAATAACCTTTTCACCTCTCTCTCGGGCTTTGTACGAGATACAAAAACACTCTCTTACTGAGTATAAAAGATTCTCCAACTGAGTCAACTCTTTGCTAGCCTCCTCTTAGGCTTTGTATAACGATATGCCCCACTGGGTCAAAAACTTTTAGCCTCTCTCTCGGGCTTTGTACGAGACACAAAATAGCCTCCTCTTAGGCTTTGTATAATGATTTTCCTAACGGAAATTAGCCTCCTCTTAGGCTTTGTATAAGAAAACTACAGGTTGATCCCATCAACCTTTTAGCATCAAACCTGTGCCTCGTTCACAGTACACAAACATCAACAACTCCTTCCATTTCATCTAATCACTGTAAGCGGCAAGCCTCTGGATCATCTATATCCATGCCACTGTCCCTCTTTTAGCATGAGAAATTCCTAAGGAAAGATGGCATTGCTCTACACTGAGTTAAAGTCTTCTCCTTCAGGTTAAAACCCTTTCTTCGGAAATTATGGCATTGCTCGGATCCGCGTATCCCAGTTAAAGTAATTCTCCTTCTCCCCTCTTTAGAGATGACAAATTCTCTCTAAAGTCGAGGTCTTTCAGCTTCACGTCTTGGGCTTTGAACAAGACACAAATAGACCTTTTAGCTTCACATCTTGGGCTTTGAACAAGATACAAATCACCTTTCGCTTCATGTCTTGGGCTTTGAACAAGACACCAAAAACCAATTTCCTCCCATAGAATAGGAGGAACTACGAACGCTCTGATTTCCCTGTTTCGGTAAATGGGAATATGTAGGCATAAGATCGAAAGAAAAGATCTTAGCGAGCGCAATCAACAAAAAACCCAAATCCCATATCTCCATCAAACAAAAGCAGTATTTCAAAAGCACCAGTCCTAACATCCTAATCCTTGTTCCCCGCTAGAAAGTCCTAGAAAGAAAGAAAACCGTATTGGCGAAAATACAAATAACCAGTACAAAGGCCCCCCCACATTGATAGCATCCGTAACCTAACAGACCGCTGTTTAAACTCAGTATGTAAGCAGGGTTAATTGGAGACATCTATTTCCCTTCCTTAGTCAACTCACAATAGGATAAAAAATGAATCGACCTGTAGTTTAAAGCTCAAACCGCAGAGAGCGACCAGCGCTTAAGAACCGCGTCCAAAATCGCTCGCTACAGAAAAGTGGCGCCCACCGTGGGGCCCTTGTTTTTCTTTCTGTCTGTTTTCCTTGTAAAATGGCGACTCTGCTGGGGAGTTTTTGCCAAGATCTTTCTGCCTTAGGGCATCATCCCCGTTTTCCACAGAAAATGGGAACTCTACCGAAGAGAAAGATTGACCTATGCTGGTCCATCTCTTAGGCAGAGAACCACAGATTGGGGCTTCCGCCGGGGAACCCATTTCTGTCAGGAACTTAAGAATCATAGCTTTATAAGTCTAGGATGATTAGGACAAATATATATACTGCTTTTCCTAATTGCTATACGTGTTTATTTTTCTGCTACTGGGAATGCGTGTGATGCCGCATGTGGTGAGATTGAGTATACACTTAAGAAAAGCCAACCTTTTTCGTAGTGCGGAAGCTATCGGAAATAGTTGTTACGCGATACTACCCTCATTTGAGGCTGGTGATCTATTCTCGGTGAATGGCACTTACTCTAAGATTGCACACAACTCGCTGGCGATCCGCTTGTTGTCTGCCTTCCTGGGAGGAGCTGATGATAATGAGTACAGGTACAAAAATCACCCTAGTATAAACCTTTGGGGATGGGTAGAGCCTTGACTTCATGACAACGACCCTTTGACCCCATGTTTTTTCTATGTTTTTGTGTGCTGCATTCACGCATTCATTTAATAAAACATTAAAACATTCGAAAAACTTCTCTTCTAGTCTCTCTGTTTTTCAAATTAAACTAAGATTGTGATTGCAAATATCAGAGAAAAGGATTACGCTAATGGATTTCGGTAGAAGGAGAACTCACCAGTATACCTTCAAGGTTCCAAAACTAGGGGATTTGAGAAAGTTAGCGAGGATGATTGTTAACCCAGAGGCTTTCAGAGCCAAGCACGGTGGTTTGCTACCATTGTTAAGAGTCCATGTGATTAAGGGGATCATGGACGCGCTCATTCAATTCTACGATCCGGTTTATCATTGTTTCACATTCCCGGATTAC
This sequence comes from Lathyrus tuberosus, assembly GCA_022829125.1. Lineage (NCBI taxonomy): Eukaryota > Viridiplantae > Streptophyta > Magnoliopsida > Fabales > Fabaceae > Lathyrus > Lathyrus tuberosus. The sequence goes on along the minus strand of JALAZF010000409.1, from coordinate 688,704 downwards.
CAGCTATCACCAACGCTGGAGGAGTATTCTCATCTGACTGATTTACATATCACTGATCGAGCTCCATTTTCTGGACTGGAAGAAATTCCAAAGAATCAGACTATTGCAATAGCAATTCATTTGGACGAGTCTGAGGTCAGGACTCACATGACCACTAAGGGTGGCATCCAAGGTTTGCCAGCCCAGTTCCTGACCAAGAAAGCTCTGTACTTTGCTAGTATAGGGAACGGGACTTCTTTTGAAAGCATCTTTGTCTTTCTCACCTACGGATTATTTTTGTTTCCCAACATCAATAACTTCGTCGATATCAACGCTATTAAGGTTTTTCTCATTGGAAACCCTGTGCCGACTTTGCTCGCAGATGGGTATCATTCTGTACACTTGGGAAATTTGTACAGCAGAGGGGAGATCACATGATGTGTACCTTTGCTCTACAAATGGTTTATTTCTCACTTGCCCAAGTCTGCCGCTTTTTGGGATTGCAAGAGTGTCTTACGTTGGTCACAGAAGATCATGTCTCTCACCAACTCTGATATAGATTGGTGTAATAGGATTTATGAGGGAAATCAGAATCATTGACCGTTGTGGAAACTTCCCCAGCGTACCACTCATAGGAACTAAAGGAGGAATCAACTATCATCCGATATTAGTTCTTCGTCAATTTGGATACCCGATGAGACACATCCCACTGGGTGTTCATCTGGAAGGTCTTTTCTTCAAGGAAGGAGAAAGTGACAGAGCACTAAAGATGGAAATAGTGCAAGCTTGGAAACAGGTTCATAAGAAAGGACGAGAGTCTCTGGGAAAACCGGACTGTGTCTGGTGGAGCCTTATCTCCATTGGGTACAAACCAGAGCTCTCAAGCTAAAAATGCCTTATCCTCGTTACGGAATTCTTCCACCGAGGGAAACTATTATGTACTTCATGACGGAAACTGAAAAGCTTCAGGTTACTCTCAACAAAGTTCAAAAGGAAAGAAGATCTTGGAAGAACAAGTACCGCACCCTCGACGTAGAGTGTATCCAAATACAGCAATTACTGAAAGAGAAAGATGCTCTGATAGAAATTTTGGAGTAGCATGCTGTAGAGAATCAAGATGACCAAAGGAATTTGCTCGCTCCTTTCACCTGGCAAAGGAATGACAACCCGACAACGGCCCAAGCGCCCCGGTCAAAGAAGAGGACTCTGGACCCATTAGTTTAGGTTTCTGTTTCTGCACTTTGTAATCTACTGTATTTCCATTTCTGTAATCCTTTGGAATTCAATAAAAAGGGGTTTCCCCACTGTTTGATATTTTCAATCTAATTGTCAAAGTTTATTTTGATTAAACCTAAAAACAATTAATATAATCATTGCATTCATCATTCTCACAACGCGTATTCTCCTTACCTACGAATCTCACGTTTGTGTCTCGATTCTAGAGTCAAACTGTCTCATTCATATAATACTCTGGCCAATCGTCAGAAAAAGATGGATGATCTTGAGGAAGAAAACAAAGCGTTGAAAGAAGAGATCGACGCTTTGAGAGAGGATATGAGAAAGCTTCGTAACGACATGCAAGCCATGGCAGAAGCTCAGCTACAAAGAACTGTGATCTCAGAGATCACCTCAACGCCCATCATAGAAAAGTATGATCCTAGGTATCAGATGCCGAAAGATCATCCTTGGGGCATGCCTGTTAACTATATCCCAGAAGGATATGTTCTGCCGATCACTGAAGATCAGGGAATCTCAACAGAAGCCGCTGGGCCTGAAGGTTACAAACTTCGGGAAAGCGAAGATGCCAGGGGCATACTCAAGACTCCTGAAGGTTACAAACTTCGGGAGGCGCCAAGACTTACTGCCGTAGTCACGGTACCACCCCCTGTGGTGCACACTGTCCCGGAAGGACAGATTCCACCAACACCTTCTGGTAAGAAGGAAACTATGTTTGACAGAATGGAGGAATTCCAGGAGCAGTTCTTGGAAATGCAGAAAGAGCTGCAAGCCATTCGCGGTCAGGATCTATTTGGAAAGGACGCCGCAGATCTCTGCTTGGTCCCAAATGTAAAAGTCCCGCACAAGTTCCAAGTGCCCGACTTTGAAAAATACAAGGGTAACTCTTGCCCTCAGAGCCATCTGGTGATGTACGCTCGGCGGATGTCAGCTCAGACGGAGAATCAGGACCTGGTGATTCACTACTTCCAAGATAGTTTAACCGGTGTCGCACTCAAATGGTACATGGGTTTAAACCGTACTACGATCAGTACATTCAGAGATCTTGGTACTGCCTTCGTCCAACAATACAAGTACAATTTGGACATGGCACCCGACAGAGATCAACTCAGATCAATGTCGCAAAAGGAAAAGGAAACCTTTAAGGAGTATGCTCAAAGGTGGCGTGAAATTGCCGCTCAAATTTGTCCACCTCTTGAGGAAAAAGAGATGACAAAGATCTTCTTAAAGACCTTAAGCTCATTTTACTACGGCTGAATGGTCGCCATTGTGCCCAGTGATTTCACCGAAATGGTCGGCATGGGTGTACGTCTTGAGGAAGCCGTTCGAGAAGGACGTTTGGTAAAAGACACTGGATCAACGAGCGGTACTAAAAAATACGGTAGTGCTCTCCCTAAGAAAAAAGAGCAAGATATTGGGAATATCTCTCTCGGAAAGCAAAGGCGACGTTATCAGCCAGTAGCAGCTGTTACTCCTGCTATCAGCCCCGCACCTGTTCCTATGTATCAACCTCAGATTGCGCGAGCCAACCTGACCAACAAAGGACACAACAGCCTCTTCAGCAGGCTCGTCCTCCATATAACAACAACCGTACAACACGGCCACCAGGATTTGATCCTATACCCGTAACGTACGCAGAGCTGTTTCCGTTACTGCTGGCTAAGGGGCACATCCAGACTAAGTCTCCCCTTTCAGTTCCGGAAAATCCACCTTTCTGGTTTAAGGTGGATCAAACATGCCCTTATCATCAAGGAGGTTCAGGGCATAACATTGAGACTTGCCTCAATTTCAAATCCGACATGCAAAATCTTGTTAGGAGCGGGCTCTTATCTTTCAAGGATACGAATCCTAATGTTCTTACGAACCCGCTGCCTCAACATGAGAAGGCTGCAGTCAATCTGATTGAGAAAGAGACTAACAATGTCTATCAAATTCACGATGTACTCTTATTGGGGACCAATCTGGTCAAGATGCATTGTAGACATAGTGGATTTGGCCATGTGCCACCTCATAACTATCACCAGTGTGATATCTGCTTTAAAGACAACCAAGGATGTTCTGTAGTGCAAGCAGCTCTACAGGAACAAATGGATCTCGGATGGATCCAGGAGCACCGAGTTCGTGGAGTTAACATGGTCTCTACGAATTCCAACGTCATTCAAAACCACGACATCCGTGTGATGAATGTCAACTTGGTGGCGATGCACTCAAGGCAAAGCCAGTATCATAATCTGCCTTAGCACGATTACAGTTCCTGTCTGATTTGCTCGGTAAACAAACAGGGATGCTCTTTCATACAAGAGGCCCTCCAGCGTCAGATGGATCTTGGATGGATCCAAGACTACCATGATAGGAACTCCTATCAAATCAACATGGTTCAGATCTTCGATATCTGCGTAATGAATACCAACCTGGTAGAGTTACATGCTGAGCAGGTCCGACTTGGATTCTTAATATCACATGACTATCAAAATTGTAAAGCGGGTTGCGAAAACGATCGAGGTTGTACCCTTGTCCAGGAGGCACTTCAGCACTTGTTAAATCACTGGTGGATGCTAATCTATATGGACGAAGATACTCAGCAGATTAGTATCAATAACAGGAATCCTACTCGTCGTCAAAGTCAGGATGTCCGATCAATGGAAGGTAACCTAGTGAGGTTACATTGCATTCAAAGTGGGCGTGGCCAGGTGCCACCACACAACTATGACAGTTGTAGCGTCTGTTCGGAAAGTAACCAAGGGTGTTACCTTGTGAGAGCAGCTCTTCAGGGTCAGATCGATCATGGAGAAATTCGTCCATATCCAGGTTCAGGATCCATCATTTGGTCGCCGAACTACCTTGCCGATCAAGTTGAGGATGTTGTCACGATCTCTGGTCATCACCAGATCAGGGATGTTTTTGCCATTATCCCTCTACTTGACAAATCTAAAGTTCCCAACCAGGAACGGATCGAGGTTACTTATGACGGTCAGAAAAATCAGAAGGTTCCCATAGTCATCTATCTACCGGGACCATTACCGTATGAATCAGCTAAGGCGATCCCTTACAAATACGGTGCAACAACAATTGAGAATGGAAAGGAAATTCCATTACCCTCCGTCGTGAATATTGCATACATCAGTCGTGTAACACGGAGCGGTCGAATCTTCAACTGATGGGTTGGAGAATCCAACAAAGAAAAGGAACTTCAGGCAGAAATTCCTGATCCGCCAGTCAGTCAATCTAGTAATCCCGACTTTTCAAAAGACAAAGATGAGATGCTAAAGCTCATCCAAAGGAGTGAATATAACATCGTTGATCAACTGTTACAGACTCCTTCAAAGATCTCAGTATTATCACTGTTACTCAGTTCAGAAGCACACAGAGAGGCTCTACAGAAAGTCTTGGAGCAAGCCTTTGTGGAACAGGATGTAAAAATCAGACAATTCGATAGAATTGTCTCTAACATCACTTCCTGTAATAATTTGGGATTTAGTGATGAGGAATTACCTGAAGAGGGTCGTCGTCATAACATGGCGCTAAACATTACAGTTAACTGCCAGGGCGATGCTTTAGCCAATGTACTGGTAGACACAGGGTCAGCCCTGAATGTTATGCCAAAGTCCACTTTGACGCAATTATCATTCAAGGGCCCTCCGATAAGAGTCAGTGAGGTCGTCATCAAAGCATTTGACGGATCCAGAAAAACAGTTATCGGCGAAGTAGATCTTCCCATAACTATTGGTCCTCACACTTTCCAAATCACTTTCCAGGTCATGGACATCCGGGCAACATACAGTTGTTTATTAGGAAGACCTTGGATACATCAGGCTGGAGCGGTTACTTCAACCCTCCACCAAAAGCTAAAGTTCCTCAAGAACGATCAACTTGTCACGATTTGTGGGGAACAAGCCTTGCTTGTGAGTAACCTATCATCATCTACTTGTGTGGAACCCGAGGAGGTTATTGGAACTCAGTTCCAAGCACTGTCGGTGAGCAAGAATGATCAATCCGAAGAAGGAACTTCAATTTCTTCATACAAAGATGCTATCAAAGCGGTCGAGAGTACTGATACGACAGGATGGGGACGGCTTGTCATTCCTATTGACAATAAAACAAAGAAGGGTCTTGGTTTTTCTGCGACCTGTACTCAGACAGCCGCCAACGATGAAAGTCTTCATCCCCTTCAAAACTTCTTCCACAGTGGAGGTTTTCTTCACCCAGTGTCTCAGACAGTTCATGCTATCAATGAGGAAGATCCCTCTGACACAGATGAAGAATGGAAGTCCTACCTTAACAAGGACGGCTATATGTCTCAGGAAGAGGTGCCTATGCCTTTTTGCTTTCCTACAGAAAGTCCGAGATTTATACCAAGATCAGATGTCGAAATGATCTACGGAGATTGTGACCCGGAAGGATGCCGTGCTCCGCCAAATTCATTAGAGGAAGACACTCTGATGAAAGAAAACTCTGATCACAACTACTATGGCCCGATGGATGGTCTGCCAATGTGGCAGCCTTACCCAGGAAACTTGGGGCAAGAAAGTCAGCCGAGTAATGAAACTCAGCCGAGCGTCATTGAACATAATACCTGTGTCCCCACCATGTCATGGGATCAACACTCAGGTCATTCGGAAACTACTCAACATGAAGATGAATTCGCAACGTTTGCAGGACTAGAGTTCATCAATTATGCTTTTCCCGAGGTCAACGTCATCGAGAGGGATGACTTCTCCAGTTCCAAAGAAGTTTGGGACACTCTGGGACAACCAAGTGGAAAATTCGACTTTATGGTCAAGTACACCGCTCCCGAAAGCTCTCGTATCAGGCTCGAAGATATCCAGTCAACTGGATGGGGAGATACAGCTGAGAGCACAAATGATATGCAAAATGCAACATAGGAATCCTCCTATGACAATTCTGCTTGGGAGACAGATTCCAACGATCCTGCTCCACCAGAAATTAGCGTCATTTCTGAAGACAAATCAAGGAAGGTGCCAGACTTTGTGATTCACCGAGGAGTTCGCCGCCAATGGGTTACCGTCGAGGTTCCGAAGGTCGTTCGTCAGTCAAAGTAATTGCCATCTTTAAACCTTTTACCCTGCCCAGGTGAAACGGATATTTTGATAGGGCTCGTTTTCTGTAAATTTCCCTCTTCGCTTTGCCCAAAGCGACAGAGTTTTGTTTTATAGGGCTGTAGTTTCAAGATTCGACTTGTTCATTAATAAAATAACGTCGTTCTGTAATTTCAGCATTAATTGTTGTTTTCTCTTTTTACTTTTTCAGAAAATGGTAATCCTAAAAAAAACATTCAATAATAAAAACAAGCAGTAAAATCAAAACACTGCACACACTTGCATTTTCTCTATCTCTTCTAAACACGAATCATCACGTCATGCAGATTGCTTGTTTTATACCCCGTTGAAACATACGATCCGATGCCTTCTTCCAACTTTGAGTTCCCGGTATTCGAGGCTGAAGAAGAAAATGACAACGAAATTCCAGAAGAGATCTCCCGACTACTCAGACAAGAGGAAAGGTTCATTGAACCTCACAAAGAACCGTTGGAAACGGTAAACTTGGGTTCAGAAAAAGAGAGAAAAGAAATCAGGATCGGAGCACTGCTCAGTCCGACTGCCAGAGAAGATTTGATAAAGCTTCTCAAAGAATTCCCCGATGTGTTCGCTTGGTCCTATCAGGATATGCCAGGGTTGGATACCAGCATCGTGGAACATCACTTACCATTGAGATCGGAATGTCCGCCAGTAAAGCAAAGGTTGAGACGCACTCACCCGGACATGGCCATCAAAATCAAGGAGGAGGTACAGAAACAGATCGACGCGGGTTTCCTCGCTACATCTGAATATCCTCAATGGTTAGCCAACATCGTACCCGTTCCCAAAAAGGACGGAAAGGTCAGAATGTGTGTTGATTACAGAGATTTGAACAAGGCAAGTCCAAAGGACGACTTTCCTTTACCACACATTGACATGCTGGTAGACAGTACAACAAAGTTCAAAGTTTTTTCCTTCATGGATGGATTCTCGGGCTATAACCAGATCAAAATGGCGCCGAAAGACATGGAGAAAACTTCGTTCATTACCCCATGGGGTACCTTTTGTTACAAGGTAATGTCGTTCGGTTTAAAGAATGCCGGGGAAACCTATCAAAGGGCCATGACTACTCTGTTTCATGACATGATACATAAGGAAATCGAGGTATATGTCGATGATTTGATTGCAAAATCAAGAACAGAGGATGAACACGTTAAACATCTGTCAAAATTGTTCGAACGTCTAAGAAAATTCAAGCTCCGCTTGAATCCCAACAAGTGCACCTTCGGTGTCCGTTCGGCGAAACTACTAGGGTTCATCGTCAGCCAGAAAGGAATTGAAGTTGATCCTGACAAGGTCAAGGCCATTCAAGAAATGCCTTCTCCGAAACTGAAAAAAAAGTCAGAGGATTCCTGGGAAGTTTGAACTACATCTCCAGATTCATATTCCTTATGACCGCCACTTGTGCGCCGATTTTCAAATTACTCAAAAAGAACCAGGATTGCGTTTGGTCAGAAGATTGCCAAATCGCCTTCGACAGTATTAAGGAATATTTGTTGAATCCTCCGATTCTATCACCTCCAGTGGAAGGAAGACCACTGATCATTTACCTCACAGTCCTAGAGGACTCAATGGGATGTGTACTTGGCCAACAAGACAAAACTAAACGGAAAGAGTCTGCCATTTACTATCTAAGCAAGAAATTCACCGACTGCGAGACTCGGTACATAATGCTTGAGAAAACTTGTTGTGCTTTGGCTTGGGTAGCCAAACGTCTTCGCCAGTACATGATTTGTCATACTACTTGGTTGGTCTCCGAAATGGATCCAATCAAGTACGTTTTCGAAAAACCTGCTCTCACGGGAAGGATTGCCCGTTGGCAGATGTTACTATCAGAATATGACATAGAGTACCACGCTCAGAAAGCCGTTAAAGGAAGTATTTTAGCTTATCATTTGGCTCATCAACCGATTGACAATCAAGAATCAATCGGGTTTGACTTCCCAGACGAAGATGTCATGTATCTAAAAATGAAAGATTGCGATGAACAGCTACCCAGTGAAGGGCCAGAACCAGGTTCCCAGTGGGGACTCATCTTTGACGGAGCAGTTAATCATTATGGAAACGGAATTGGGGCAATCATTGTTACCCCTCAGGGTTCCCACATTCCTTTCACTGCCAGACTTACGTTCAAATGTACGAACAACGAGGCCGAATACGAAGCATGTATTATGGGTCTCGAAGAAGCGATTGATTTAAGGATCAAAAACTTGGACGTATACGACGACTCAGCCCTGGTTATTAACCAGATAAAAGGAGATTGGAACACATACCAATCAGGATTGATTCCTTACAAAGACTATGCAAGAAAGTTGTTACCCTTCTTCAACAGAGTCGACTTTCATCACATCCCTCGTGATGAGAATCACATGGCTGATGCATTAGCCACTCTCTCTTCCATGATTAGTGTAGGTCAATGGAATGACATACCTAAGATTCACATAATGCGCCTTGAACGGCCCGCTTACATTTTCGCGATTGAAGCAGTCATAGACGACAGACCTTGGTATCACGATATCAAATGCTTCCTTCAGAAACAAGAGTACCCATCTGGGGCACTCAGAAAAGACAGGAAAACCCTCAGAAGATTGGCTGGAAACTTCTTCCTGAGCGATGACACTCTTTATAAGAGAAATTTTGACATGGTCTTGCTCTGATGCGTCGACAGACCAGAAGCAGACATGCTCATGAAAGAAATTCATGAAGGATCCCTTGGCACTCTTGCCAACGGACACACAATGGTGAGAAAAATTCTCAGGGCCGGGTACTATTGGTTGACAATGGAATCCGACTGCTACAAGTACATGAGGAGGTGTCACAAGTGTCAGATATACTCCGACAAAATTCATGTACCGCCATCACATCTCAAAGTTCTTTCTTCCCCGTGGCCATTTTCCATATGGGGAATCGATATGATTGGTATGATTGAGCCCAAGGCTTCAAACGGACATCGGTTCATCCTGGTAGCCATTGACTATTTCACCAAGTGGGTCGAAGCAGCGTCATACGTCAATGTAACCCGACAAGTGGTGGTCCGATTTATCAAAAACAATATCATATGCCGTTATGGTGTTCCAAGCGAGATAATTACTGATAATAGATCTAACTTGAACAATAAGATGATGAAAGAGTTGTGTGCAGAGTTCAAGATCGAACACCATAACTCATCTCCCTACCGACCCAAGATGAAAGGAGCGGTAGAAGCGGCTAACAAGAACATCAAGAAGATTGTTCAAAAGATGGTTGTAACCTATTAAGATTGGCACGAGATGCTACCCTTTGCTCTTCATGGTTATCGCACATCTGTCCGTACTTCAACAGGGGCTACCCCTTTCTCTCTAGTATATGGCATGGAAGCAGTGCTTCCCATAGAAGTAGAGATCCCATCAATCCGGGTATTGATGGAAGCTCAGCTCACCGAAGCTGAATGGTGTCAAAGTCGACACAACGAACTGAACCTGGTCGAAGAAAAGAGAATCACGACACTATGCCACGGTCAGTTGTATCAACAGAGAATGAAGAGGGCGTTCGACAAAAAGGTTCGGCCTCGTGTCTTCAGGAAAGGAGACCTCGTGCTCAAGAAGATACAATCATTTCTCACTGACTCTCGGGGCAAATGGACCCCAAATTATGATGGCCCCTATGTGGTCACGAAAGCTTTCTCAGGCGACGCCTTGAGACTTGCAACCATGGACGGAGAGGAATTTTCCTACCCCACGAATGTTGATGTAGTCAAGAAATACTTCGCCTAAACTAAAAAAAAACGTCTCGGTGGATTGAAATCCCGAAAGGGCGGTCCAGGAAAAAGTTAGATACATGAAAAAGAATCATCCCGATGGATTGGAAATCTCATAGTACAATCCAGGCAAAAATTAGGGATAATGGCAAGTAACTATGTTCAACAGAGGCAAGTCCCTCAGCAGCAGTTACAGCATCCATCGGAGGAAATCTCCAGTCAAAGGTCATCTTCGACAGAAGCAGGATGCCCCGAATTCAAAGTTGGTAGAAGGATAGTGGTCGTTATGTTTCAACGTAGCCCTTTTCCCTGTAAATTACCGTTTTTCTAACTTTGTATATACTCTTTGGAATCACGCGTTTGGCTGATCTCCATCTTATCAATAAAATTTGAGCCCTTGTGCTTTTGTTTGTAATTCTTTACTTGTTTTAGCTTTATAGAACGACGTTGTTTAAACTTAATCAGCGATTCTTGAAATAAAACAAAAATGAATTTACTTGTTAAAACTTTTTCTGCTTTTAAATTAAAGATGGCATTTCTTTTGACTGGTGAACATCAGAAGAACATCGATGGCTTCTCCCGAAGTAAGCGAACTTCAAAGTGTAGAATCAAAGTACTCCTTCTAAGCCAGTACTCCTGAATGAAGGGATCAACTGTGTCAGAGACCTTGTTTCGTCTGACATCCTCGGCCGAGTTCTCATCTCCTAAGCCCGATCAACATAGCTCCCAACGGGACTATCTCTCCTAAGCAAGGTGGAATTGCTATTTTGAACCAACGGTACTTTTTCGCCCCGCGATGGCCGAGTATCCAATTGTGTTCATCCATTAGTCTGTATGTCGCGTCTGTTTTGTCAGCATATACATACATACTTCATGCATTTTATTTGCGTTCGCATTTCGTATTGCATCACTATCACTTGAGTCGGTCTTGTCCCCTAGTGATAAACAGTTTTCTCAATCGAGTTTGTCAGTTCTTTCCTCGTCAGGAAGTGTTGCGTATGCACAATCTCGCCACCAGTGTATCTTTAGATCAGAGTCGGCACTTGGCCACTTTGATAACTTGAACCTCTGAAAGATCAGAGAACCTTCAACAGATGTCACTCTTCGCCATTGAAGATGATATCCTCGCTTTCTCAGATTAAGTAAAATCCACAGAGAAAGCCTCGTGATCAGAGATTCGGCAGTACATCAGTATTTCTCCGAAAAGTCGTTGATGAAAAGGTCATCGACACCTCAAAATTGGACCCCATCATATGGCGTTTCTCTGGGAAGATCCCCAAGAAAAGTATGATGTAATATCCCCAATCAGAAGCAGTTTCTCAAGAGACTTGCTTTCCCCAGTAGAAACAAATGGCGTCTCCAAAACAAGAGAAGTTTGTGTACCTCTACCATTCAGACGACTGGGTTCCCCAGCAAGTCTGACATCAAAACTTTTTCCACTCAAATGGCATCTCCCCAGGAAAATTCGGCGAGAAGTTTGAGGAAAGCCGCTATGAATAGCGTCCCTTGTCAAGAAAGTTTATTGACAAAAGAAACTAAGACCAGTTCCTTGGTAGGAAACCAGGATCGAGGGGAAGTTTAAATCAGAAACTAAGACCAGTTCTTGGTAGGAAACCAGGATCGAGGGGAAGTTTAAATCAGAAACTAAGACCAGTTCTTGGTAGGAAACCAGGATCGAGGGGAAGTTTAAATCAGAAACTAAGACCAGTTCCTTGGTAGGAAACCAAGAACGAGGGGAGGTTTATTTCAAAAGAAAACTGAGACCAGTTCCTTGGTAGGAAACCAGGATCGAGGGGAAGTTTACCTTTTCTAAGCATCATTTCTTAGCTAAAGAAGATGAATGCGTAAGCTACCATTCATAACCACCATCAAAATTTCGGATATTCCGATATTTAATCCTCTTGCACCCCGAATGCTCGAATACCTTCGTCATTCATACCTTCGGGTCCAAGAAGATTAAATATGGGCATCTGTAATACCCCAAATTTTGACCACTTAGATTTCCCATCATTGTGAAAATCATCATCACAATATGGATGAACCATCATGCTTCATCAGTCTCCCCAAAGATGGGTGAGCATCCAATACAATCAAAATTAGGGTTTCAAGCCCTCTCTGAGTGCTTAGACAAAGGATCAATCAAGAAATGACATGATCTTCAACTTGTCTAATCTCTCAAACATCCACAATGGATCAAAAAGGACTCCCACTTCAAGGATTAAGCACAAGGCTGCTCCCTTCTAGGTGGATCAAGTCTCAAGATCGACAGTGTCACCAAATTAGGGTTTTGGTCGACCAGGGCCTCCAGATGGAAATTTTCATCTGGGCACAAGCCATTGATCCAAAACATAACCTAATATGCTTCATGGGACCTCATGAACCTATGCATCAAGTCAATTTTGCCTCAGGGGATGCATTCATCAAAAATCACGAATTAGGGTTTCTTGACCTAATTCACCCCTAAGTTGACTGTTGGGACAAACCATGAGCCAAGACCTCAAGAGATGATTTAAGGGTCTCTAATACACCATATTGATCCATTTGGAACAATGGATTGATCCAAGAAGCTTGAGCAACAAGTCTCATTTTCATCTGCACCACAATTAGGGTTTTAACGGAAAAGTCAACTGTAACTTTGACTTTTGACCAGAACATGCTCCCAAACCTTAATACATGATTGAATATACCCTATGACACCCATGGAACATGTCCATCAAGTTTGATTTAGGTCAAGGACATGATTTCCTGAAGAATTGCACAGTTTGGAATTCATCTGATAAAAAGTCAACTGTGCACAAAAGTCAACTTTGACTTTTTGAGATTTTTCACCAAAATGGATTTTTAACCCTAAAATGATGTTAATGTATGATTTGAATCATCATTCATCAAGAAAAATCAAGAAAAGTGAGATAACTTGTAAAAGGGGTAACCATAAAACTTAGAAAATTTTCTAAGTTAAAAATAAAGTGGCAAAGGTACCAACTTTGGAGGACCATAACTCCTAAACCACAAGGCCATTTTTTCTCATCCAAATATGGATTTGTAGCCCTCATTATCACCTACAAAAACTTCAACTACAAGTCATTCCAATTCATTAAGGATTTTGAGTTATGGAGTGATCAAAGTGGCTGAAAAGTGAAAATGTCACTTTTTCCAACACTTAGTGAAATTTTCACTAAGTCAGAATTTACCTTCACTTTTTGCCAAATGTAGGGGGATTTTTCACTTGGAATCAAAAGAGATCAAAACCAAACTTGTTCAAACAGTTGTTGTATCATGTAAGAGCTTTCCAAAATGGCCAAGAACATTGCCAAATTCAACCTACACCATGAGATACAACATTGCCAAGTTGCCTTGCTGAAATCTGTCAAGGCAAGGCAGAATTTGCATTTTGGCTCGATTTGCCAAAATCAGCCAATTCCAATTGCTCCAATCCACTTGGACACCTCAGAGGATTGAATCCAAAGGGGACAATCACTGAGCCAAGCCTCCAAGGTCCAAGGAACAAGGAATAGCATGTTGAACCTAGAATGGCCAAAATAGGGACAAGACTTCAAATTTGGAATGAGGCATTCAATGGAACCATCAAGGTGGCATGGACTGAGCCATTCTCATCTGAAATCAGTCAAGACTTATCCAAGACCAAGGGGACCAAAGCTCTGTGCCCTAACCTCTAGTCAATGGCTAGAGGAGACTTTCATTTCCATTGGCCAACATTGAGGAAACCTACTTACCAGCTGCCATGTACTATTCCTTGCAAAACAAACTTGCTCTACTATAAATAGAGCTCAATTGTGGTCAGTTTAAGTACACCAAAGCCATCTAACAGATGCTTTCCTCAAAATCTCTTTCTCTTGGCAAAAATGCCTTTCTTAGCAAGGTAGCTATCGGGTTTTGAGTTTGAGAGCAATTCTGCACAAACCAATCACTCAGACACCTCACATACATCACATATGAGCTTATCAAACACTCACATAACTTCTGAAACATCAATTTCATGAAATCACCAGCTGGTTGCTCAAATTTTCAAACAAGGTGCAGCTGAGATGCCATAAACTGATCCAGACCATTTCAATTCAATCCAAGTGTTCAAACACACTCCATATGGTGTAGGGAAGCTGTCCAGATCATCACAACTTGTCTGTAACACCTCCAACTCAAAATCACATCTGCTCTTGCTGTCACGACTTAGAGGTAACACATACTTGGTCATCTCTCAATCTATGCATATTTCCTCGCACAATAATTTGGCCATATGTTCATAATCATGCATGGAATGTTTTCCCTCAATTAATTGCATTGTTTGAATCGTGTATCAAAAATCCTAGCCTTCATGCAGAAATTAGGGTTCTTGAGGTCTCTTCGTGATTTCTTGTTGTATGTTTAATTTAAATGAAATTAAAGTACATAGACATGATCGTGAGGTTGAGGCGAGCATAATGATATGTGGATTGCATGTTATAATTACGTATTCAGTGAGATTGGATGGAAAATGCAAATCTGGGCAAACTGAAAAACGCGCGTGTTCTTGGTGATTGTTCTTGGCACCATTTTCATATATTTGAATATTTGAATTTTGTGATTTTGTTTAATTGATTCAAAAATTAATTTCTCTCTGAGTTTGAATGATTTTGAGTTGATTCTTTTTTTAATAATTCACAAAAATGTTAAAATATTTTATTTTATCAAAAAATCCCAAAAATATTATTTATTTCATATAATTGATATTTTTGTAAAGAATTAATATTTTGATTATTTTTGGCATTTTAAATATTTTTTCTACATTGATTTTGCAACTTTTAATGCTTTCTAATTATTTTGTAGGTCAATACTTAATTTTTGAAGCATTAAACCAAGATCACAATTTGTTTTCCATGTGTTAAACAATTTTTGATCATTTTAATTGAATTTTTATTCAATTAAATACATTTTGAAAACAAATTAGGGTTTTGGATTAATTCAACCCTCAAAAATCATTTTCAAAACACTTTGGGCCTCTATTAGAGTGTAAGACCCAATCCTTTTTTTTGACCAAATCATTTTTGGGCCTCACTTATTGTATAAGTCCCGATACCGTCAAAAAACAAACGGCGCGATCGTCGCCTTTTCAAAAATCATCTGGGCCTACCCTCGAGTAGTAAGACCCATTTATTTTTCTTCAAAACTCTTTGGGCCTCTTGAGAGAGTGTAAGACCCATCCCCCCTTGTACAAAAACTTTTTGGGCCTCACTCATTGTATAAGTCCCTCTGTACAAGTAAACGGCGCGATCGTCGCCCGTTTAAAAATAAAAACCATCTGGGTCTACCCTCGTGTTATAAGCCCCACTCTTTTCTTTAAACCTTCTTAGGCCTCTTGAGAGAGTGTAAGACCCATCCCTTTGTACAGAAAACCATTTTGGGCCCCAGTCACTTGTATAAGTCCCGCTGTACAAAGTCAAACAGTGCGCTCACTGATAAAGCCCTGGGCCTCTCCTTGAGCTGTAAGCCCCAGATCTTTCTTTTTCAAAGCACTTTCTCCTTTGATTTTGAATATACTGTTGTTTTCAATCTTTCTTTGTTGAACAACTAACCAAACAGCATGGAAGCACTACAACCGAGTAAGTGGTTATCGCTTTCATTTACTGCTTTCATATTATAAACTGTATTGTGGGGCTGCTCACTGTAAGTCTCCTTTCATAAACTCATATCTAATGTGTAATAATAGTATAGATATTTCGAGTTTCCCCGGCTACTACGTCTAGAACTAGGTGACGCCGTTTTACTTATTCGTAGAAATAGACGCCTAGATCCCCAATAGGAGCACCAGATACAGTCTTCTCTTCGGCTGTCCTCCTTAGGAATCGTCAAGAAGCTCTACTCCCCCAAGATGAATGTATTCTCCGTGAATGGCATCTTTGAGTTTCCTCCCAATTCTCGAAATTTCCTGACTTGATCTATTCCTTGTGGATAGCTTGCCTTGAATGTCTCGGGGTTTGGGTACCCACTACGGTCATAATCTTGGACCTTAACTAAGGAACCCTCTTTAAAAGTTAAAAGACGCTGGATAGTAAACCTCGCACGTTTACCAGTGGTTTTTATCTTTAAAAGAGTTATCTCTCCTAATGGAAAGGAGATGATAGACCCACGGGCTTCTTAAAAGCATCGGCCTCCTCTTGGGCATTATTCAAGGACCCTACGGCTTCTTAGAAGTATTCACAGCCTCCTCTTAGGCTTCGTATAATGATCTCTTCCTCCGGGAATGATAGCCTCCTCTTGGGCTTCGTACAAGGACCCGTCAGCTTCTTAAAAGTTTCCAGCCTCCTCTTGGGCTTCGTACAAATTGTCCCGACGACCTCCTAGAGGTATAGGAACAGAACCTAGTCATCTTCATAGAACAGTCCTTTCATAGAGTCTACTACTGTTTCTCGCAGCATAGTGCAAAAGATAAAATTCTAGACACAGACAGTCTAACTTCCTTGAGTCCCAAAGACATTCTCAAGCACCCTTTGTTAAATAGGAAGGAAACCCGCAGACTCGGATAGTCTCGATACCCTTTGGATTTCCCGTTTCCTCAAAGAGAAGGAAATATCCCTGATCCTCAAATTAAATCCCTGAGTACAGTGTTGCTCATATAAGAACTGATTTTCTCTTTTAAATCAGTATATTGGATCTGTCACTCAATCAAAACAACCTTTTAGCCTCCATCTCGGGTTTCGTACGAGATACCAAAATTCTCCCCAGTGGAGTCAAAATAACCTATTCGCCTCTCTCTCAGGCTTTGTACGAGATACAAAAACATTCTCTTACTGAGTATAAAAGATTCTCCAACTGAGTCAACTCTTTACTAGCCTCCTCTTAGGCTTTGTATAACGATATGCCCCACTGGGTCAAAAACTTTTGGCCTCTCTCTCGGGCTTTTTACGAGACACAAAATAGCCTCCTCTTAGGCTTTGTATAATGATTTTCCTAACGGAAATTAGCCTCCTCTTAGGCTTTGTATAAGAAAACTACTGGTTGATCCCATCAACCTTTTAGCATCAAACCTGTGCCTCGTTCACAGTACACAAACATCAACAACTCCTTCCCTTTCATCTAATCGCTGTAAGCGGCAAGCCTCTGGATCATCTATATCCATGCCACTGTCCCTCTTTTAGCATGAGAAATTCCTAAGGAAAGATGGTATTGCTCTACACTAAGTTAAAGTCTTCTCCTTCAGGTTAAAACCCTTTCTTCGGAAATTATGGCATTGCTCGGATCCGCGTATCCCAGTTAAAGTAATTCTCCTTCTCCCCTCTTTAGAGATGACAAATTCTCTCTAAAGTCGAGGTCTTTCAGCTTCACGTCTTGGGCTTTGAACAAGACACAAATAGACCTTTTAGCTTCACATCTTGGGCTTTGAACAAGATACAAATCACCTTTCGCTTCATGTCTTGGGCTTTGAACAAGACACCAAAAACCAATTTCCTCCCATAGAATAGGAGGAACTACGAACGTTCTGATTTCCCTGTTTCGGTAAACGGGAATACATAGGCATAAGATCGAAAGAAAAGATCTTAGCGAGCGCAATCAACAAAAAACCCAAATCCCATATCTCCATCAAACAAAAGCAGTTTTTCAAAAGCACCAGTCCTAACATCCTAATCCTTGTTCCCCTCTAGAAAGTCCTAGAAAGAAAGAAAACCGTATTGGCAAAAATACAAATAACCAGTACAAAGACCCCCCCACATTGATAGCATCTGTAACCTAACAGCCTGCTGTTTAAACTCAGTATGCAAGCAGGGTTAATTGGAGACATCTATTTCCCTTCCTTAGTAAGCTCACAATAGGATAAAAAATGAATCGACCTGTAGTTTAAAGCTCAAACCGCAGAGAGCGACCAGCGCTTAAGAACCGCGTCCAAAATCGCTCGCTACACAAGGCAGTCAAAAATTGGGATCTGACCCACAAAGGGATAAGCTCCTTGAGTTTTTATCATCTCCAAATGGCATATCTCATCATTGTTTAAGAGGATACACATCATATTCAGAGGAATTTGGATTTGGAGGATGTGCTATTTCCTCCTAACCAGAGGGTGCCAAAATTAGGGTTTGACCTAAAATCAATTTATCTCTGATTTTTTGGGAAAGACTTAATCTCATGGTATTCCTTATGTTCTTAAGGGTATATGGATGGAAAATTGCTCATCAATTGGTTTCAGATGAGTTTCAATTGGTCAATTGCTTGATAATCAAGAAATTGGGAAAAAGTCAATTGTGCAGTGAAAAAAGCCAACTCCTGACTTTTTAAGGTCAAATTAATGAAATTCATATTATATATGTTCAATGGACAAAGTTTGATCAAGAAATGATGGAGGAATAATGGAAAATCAAGAAATCACAAAACTGCCAAAAATGGAAACTTTAGGGTTGCCAAAAATGGCAAGTTTGGACCATTCTGCACCCTACTTTGAGGCTCTCTTTCTCCAATATAAAAGCTTCAAACCTCAGGCCCAAGTTGAGCCAATTAAAGTTCATGTTCTAAGCTTCAAATCCATATAAATAACATCTCCATTGGATCAATATTGAGTGAGATATGATTGATCAAAGTTTGAGAAAAGTAGGTCCAAAATCAAGTCATGACCAAGAATGGCCAGGCCCACGCGCCATATTTTTTACAAACACTTGGTGTGCCAAATGTTCACCGATTTTTCTTAATGATAAAAGCTCCAAATGAAAAACTTTTCAACATCAAAATTGTTCCTTGCCATGCCCTCTTCAATGTTGATGTTGGACAAATTTTGATTTGGTCAAGTTATGATGGAGATATATTGGTCCAAAGTTGGTTGCTTCACACTGAAAAGTTCCCAAGCCACATGGCCATGCCCAACTCAATTTTCCACGCCATACACCAGTCTTTGTTTCCAATATTTCAAGTCACTTTTGAGTATGTTTCAAGCTTCAATTCAATCCAATTTTCACACTAAACTTGTAGTATTACACCTCCTCTTTCCATTGATCCCAATAACTCATCAAATCATTCACTAAGTAGGGAGAATTTCATTGGAAAACTACCATAATCATCACTGATGCATTAACTGATGTTTGCAGGCTGTGTGCACGATTTGGTTCAGTCATCCCACAAACACTTCATGTACTTTATTTCCTCATTTGAACAAACATCCTCATTATCATACCTATGCATACCAGCCATCATACATCAAGGAGGAAAGTTTTCAAAGGAGAACCTTATACCATAAGCAATGTCATGACATGCTACATAACATAACCTCATCACCTCAGCTTCACTCTCATCCTCACCACAACTGTCATAAGCTTAACCACACCATAGCATAACCATTGTCCACTCGCCCTAACTAACTTGACTTAGTTAGTTAGGGATAACTCACCTTAACCATCTCAACTCACCCTAACTCACTCAATTAACCAGTGGAGTTAACTTCTAAACTGCACATATAAATAGAAATTTCACTTCACAAATGGAACTTCAGCTTCATTTTTCCACATTCACCTCAAAGTTCTTCTCACTTTCTCTCTCAATTTCTCTCTATTTTCTCTCTGAGTTCACACGAATCCATCATCATTATCATCTAACTTCATCTTCAAGCTTCATCCTCGAGCATCATTGAATTTGAAGTAGCATTGAATTGTTGGAGTAGCTACACTTTAGATCCATATTCATCTCCATTCTCATCTCCATTCTTCAGAGGTTGTAAGCCTTTATTTGGCCAAGTGAAGCTCAAGGAGGAAGCATAACTCTCTGGCTTTCTTTTAACTCCAGTTTTCAACATTTTCAGGTTTCAATCTCTCAAACCTTCCTAGCACGATTTGCACCTTGTTTAGTTTGTTTTTTTGTTGATATGAGCTCAATAGGAGCATTTGACAATCCGGCTAATTGATAGGCCTCTTAGAGGCATAGTTTCAAAACCTAGGGCATGTTTTGATCTCCTCTGTTCTCTATGTATGTGCTTGGTATGTGAAAAATAATGGTGGATTCATGATGTATGCAACGCTAGCTTCATTTTGATATCTTGTTTGTGCATTTCTTGAGATTTTGAGGTTTGCAGGTGGTGGTTTCTCGCCGGAGAAGATGACCGGAGGTCCTTCTCCGGTCGGTGGTCTTAATTGCTAGGGTTTATGTGTTTTAAAACATGTTCGTTGATTTGTTTTCATCGTGTGGTCAATACTATGCCAGCGCATTAATGAAGTGATTGTATGTGTGTGATTGTATGATAGTTAATATGTGCATGCAGTGATGTCCACATGATTGCATTGGTTTTATTGATTTTGACCGTTTGATTGATCTAACGTCCATAGCATTGCCAACACATTAATGAAAATTGTGCACCTCACGTGTTATTTGTTTTTGAATTCTGATGATTGTGTGTGTGTGTGTGCGTGTAAGGGAACTATCATGTGCCTTCCTTGTGGACTGTTGGATGCGCGTACTTTAATGATTGGTGTGGGTTGACTTAGATGTATGGTTATGATGGCATCAGTATGTTAATTGCATGTACACGCGTCACACACAATCACACGTTAATTGGACTTGGTCTCTAATTGTTGTTTGCACCCCACCCTGAGCCCATCATTAAAATTGCTTCTCTGCACCCCCTACCTGTTTTCTTTTTTTTTCTTTTTTATTTCTTTTTATACATGTTTCATAATTGATTTTTAAAAATACCAAAACGTCATTAAAAATTCTATAAAAATTCATGTGATATCTTAGAATGTTAAAATAATTTCGTATTTTTTTAATTGTGATTTTGTGAATATTTGCATATTAATCCATATTTTTCTTTTATTTCTTTTGAAATAGGTTTCTATTTTCACACCTTTATTTCAAAAATTTATTTCTCATAGATCCTTAAACATTTTTGCATCAATCTTTTTGTATATTTTCAATAACATACAAAACGTAATAAAAATGTTTTTGTTTCATTTTTAGAACTTTCTTTTATTGCATTTAGGTCCTCCATCTTTGCACTTTGGCTCATGGTTCATAAGTGACTATTGCTTGTTTGTTTGAGATCCTTTCTTTCTGAATTTTTGTATGATTTTTTGGTATGATGCTTGCCTCTGGCTGAGGTCTCTCAAGACCTAATTTGATGATTTTTAAATCATGTTTGTTATTTCTTTGATGATTCTCGTTTGATGTCCCTTTTCATGAACTTCTTTGAACATTTTTGTTTACTTGCTTGATAAGGCACTTGTGCCATTGTATGAGATCACTCTTCTTGACTTCTTGAGCCATGTTTAGATCATTATAGGTTTGTTGATTGAAACTATAGGTCATTGGTTTGAAGTTGATGTCTTTTTGTGTATATGGTCAATACTTGTTTTACATGTTTTCTTTTGACCTATTTCCTCTTTCTTTTGCATCTAAGTGCCAACTTGAATTGTAATTGGTTTGTTGATGCCATGCCATATTATCCATTTGCATTTCATATGATGTAGGCATCTGACCTTAAAGCATTACATTCCTTCCATATGCTATTCATATCTTACTTTACATACTTGTACATGTTTCATCCCAATGCATGTTCCTTTTACTTCTAACGTCTAAATAACTTGTAATTGCTTGAATGTGTTTGTCTTGTGCATCTTATATTCAAATTAACATGACACATCACTTCTGACCTTGATACTTGAGTTTCATATTGATTTCTTTTTGGGTTTGACTTTTGCCTTAAGTGTTTTCTTTCCATGTTAAATTCATGTTCATGTGGTCTCACTTCTTCTCCTAATCACTCTTAATGTTTGGATGCTTGATTGTATGCCTCATATGACATTGTACATCATGTTTAGGCACATGTTTAGGTTATCCACATTCTTACCTTGACATTATTTGAAGCATAAATGCTAGACCACTTTGTATAACCACTCATTCTTTGTCTAGTTCTTTCATAGTGCATTCCTTTGTGATTTAAGGAAGTGTGTGTGTGCATTTGATTTGTATTTGCTCTCATATTATTGGAGAACATTCTTATGATGTACATTCTAACCTTGTGCTTCCTTTAACCTTTAAGATGCTTTTACTTTGATTCTTGATTTGTCTAAGTTTCATTTGTTCATCTTAACTAGTTTCTTCACTTGTAAATAATTGTGCTAACCATTTCAGGGGCTAATGGTAAGTCATTTGAGTGTGGATATGCATCCACATTCTAATTTCTTTCCTCATCTTTTAATCATTCAATTTGTGTTGTTTAAGCATTCAATAATGCTTTGCCTTCATAATCTTTCTTCTTCCCTCTTAGAAACAACTTAACTTCCATCTTGGAAGTAAGTTGCTTTCGTTCTCTCTTCTTCTTATTTCTTTTAGAATTAGGTTTGTTGAACCACATTAACCATAGGATCTCCAAGCATGCTAACACTAGGGTGTGTCTTAGTCTCCTTGTAGTTTTCACCTTTGATCCCATTTGAGTCTCTTCTTCTCATCTTAAAATAATAGTAAAAAACACTTAATAAAGGCATAACACCTATTGTATTTAGGCCTTTCATGTAAGAATGAGATAGTGAGGGATCTTCTCTCATTTTCTTAGAATGTTTAGCGTGCGTCCCATCTCGGGTCGATATGCGAGGCATTCGATCTTACATGAGGGACTTAAATACAATGTGCATTACAAAACACCAAATAAACAAAACACTTCTTTCTAAAAGACAAAAACAAACAATAACGTCTTTCCTTCGGGAATTCTTTTCTCATCTCACTCATTCTCAACGTACGAACGTGCTTTTCCTCGTTCTCTTGCAAGATGGTAATGCACTCGGACCAGCGAGCCTGCAACACCTGAGCTAGAACGTTAGCCGTTCCATAAAAAACACAAACAATCCATCCCTAATGAGAGGAACTACGTCGTTCTGATTCTCATATTCCCGATGAGATACGTAGGCAGTGGGGTAGGGCCCATTCGAGCACTTCTTTTATTTTCCCTACATTTGTTTCTCTTTCTCTCTCCTTTCCTTTTCCAGTTCTCCAGCTAGCAGTTCCTTTTCCAGTATCCTTTTCTTACACCCTTTGATCGAGACAAGCAAGCGTGGATCCCATCAGGTACGATGGATGCGTGGGGGTGCTAATACCTTCCTCGCGCGTAACCGACTCCCGAACCCAGTTCTCTTGGTCGCAAGACCATGCTCTTTCCTTTCCCCTAGGTTTATGCAGTGTTTCCTTTCCCTCTCTTGGGATAAATACACCTTGCTGGCGACTCTGTTTCGGTGCCACTTTCGCGTTTGTACATGGATGAAAATCCCGGGAGCGACAGCTGGCGACTCTGCTGGGGATCGAACCCAGAATCTCTGGTTTCCTTAGCGAGTCAATCCTAGCGCTTGTCTGTTTTCTTTCATTGGGTGTTTACTGTTGTGCTGTATTTACTGTTACTGCATTACTATTTACTGTATATTACAGTATTTACTGCACTTTAGTATTTTCATTTCATATGATATATTATGCTATACTGGACTGTGTTGTTTTCTGTTTGGCGGGATGGGGTATTCTGAGAGATAGGCCCAATACCCAGGCCTGAGTGCACTTATGATTAGTGTGTTTCATGTCCTCTCGCGTTCCATCTCGGTTCGAGGAGGGATTATGAAACACAATCTGGATGTGGTTCTCTCTAGAGAATTCTGCGTTGTGGATTTCCCACGATGGTAGAGCTATCTGGAAGAGCTGTTAAGTCTGGATGACCTTTTAGGATGACCCCTCTTTATTTTGAGGTGAATCAGAGGACGATCTCTTTGTTTGGCGATAACATTGTATCCTTCGGGCTGAATGTGCTATTGCTTCTCATTCTGAGACCCGAATTTGATGATCCTCACCTTCTAGTACATACATGTGAGATTGGGGGGATTGTTTACAGGTGTGCAGGAACCCTTGACCTTCAGAATACCCGGTTTTCTTATGAGTTCTGGATTTGTTACTGAATCTGTGGTTCTGACCAGCTCACATTTTGTTATGGATTTGTTATTGGACTTCTTATCCTGGTGTTGTATATCTCACTAGGCTCAGATGGCAGTACAGTGGATTCAGCTTTATTTGTGCAACACTGATCACTTGCCCTTGCATACATATCATCATTAGCATTCTTGCATTTAACCTTCATGTTTATTCATTTGCAGGGTATACTTCCTTTCGGTTCCAGTTGACAGTTCCCTTGTTCAGTTATGGAGACTCCCAGGAAGAACAATGTGCATTATAATTTCTTTGACACAAAGGTGGGACAGTTGCGAAAGATAATTTCTCTTATTACTCCAGACCATGTGGGTATGTTCCGAAAGGCTTATGGGGAGATTATGATTGTGGTTGTTGACTTGAATGACTCAGAAAGGAGTGTCATCCATACGTGCTTACAGTTTTATGACCCACAGCTAAGGTGCTTCACTTTCTCGGATTTTTAGTTGGGCCCGATGCTAGAAGAGTATGCCCTGCTTCTAAGTGTGCCTCTCAAATACCAGATCCCTTTCAACTCTGATATGCGCCCTCAAAATCCTGAAGAGATAGCTAAGGCCCTCCATCTGAGCGTACCTGTGGTAGCAGATAACCTCGCCACCAAAGGAGGTTTATCTGGTTTTCATCTGGACTTCTTGGTTGCCAAAGCTGAAGAATGTGCTGCTAAGTCTCAGTGGGAAACCGTTTGTGCAGTCTTGGCTCTGAGTATCTATGGAATTATGTTGTTTGCTGATGAACCTAAGTTTGTGGACATGAGTGCAATCCATATTTTTATAATGAAGAATCCCATACCTACACTCTTGGGTGATTTGTACTATTCTGTGCATTTTAAAAATGAAAAGAAACGAGGAGGTTTGGTTAGATGTTGCGCACCCCTGTTCCACAAGTGGCTTATGAGTCATTTACCAAATTCAGAGGCCTTTTTGAATCCTCAGCCTGCAAAGAACTGGGCTAAGAGGATGATTCAGTTGACAGCAAAGGACATTCGTTGGCTCAATCAAAGGACGATGGGGGGAGACTTTGTCAGTAGCTGTGGAAGACATCCTAATGTGCCACTCTTAGGAATAAAGGGTTGCATCAATTATAACCCTGTTATTCTCAGGAGACAGTTAGGATTTTCCTTAATAGAGCCTCCGAGGGATGGTGATTTGGAAGAATCTTTCTTTTTCCCTGTAAAGGATAATCTTTTGTTGGTAAGGCAAGCGGCTGGAGCTTGGGGTAATCTGCAAACGAAGGGTAAAGTCGTCTTCGGAAAGTGCAACAATGTGTCTTCTTCTCAATATGATGCCTGGTTGAAGAGAAGAGTTCAGATCACTCTTTTACCGTTTTCTCAGGAAAGACCATCAGATCCAGTTGCTGTTGAACCAGTGACCATGATAAGCATTGCTGAATATGACAAGCTTAAAGCGAGAATGGATAAGACTGTCAAAATGAATGAGAAGCTAAGCGAAGGACTCAGAAAGACGCTTTGTGAAAAGCGTAATGTTGAATATGAACTGCAAAAGCTGACTGAGCGTCATGTGGCGGATGAGAAAAGAATTGCTAAAGACACTATCTATATTCGTAAGGTCAAACAGAATGAGATGGCGCTAAAATAGGCGTGCAAGCGCATCAATGAGCAGTTGACCAAGTCTGAGAACGCCCTTGCCAAAGGACAACAGAGATGGGATGAGTTTTTCGAATGTCGGAGAGAGATCGAGGTGAGAATCAGAGCTGAAAACGACGAGTTGAGGAAAAATTTGAGGAGCAAAGAAAGTGAATTTCTCCAGCAACTAAGTTCAGATAATCAAGAGATCGAAGATCTGAAGATCCATGCTGGAGTAAAGAGAGCCAAAGATTTAGCTGTCAAAGATCAAATCCGAAAGCTAGAAGAAGCTGTCAAGTTAAGGAGTCAACTGATCAGAAGTTTTACTGAGCGCCCAAATGATCCAGTTACTGAAGCGCTTCTCAGGGAGGTCCGGGAAGATTTATATGGGCTCAGTGTTTGAGTTGTGTTGTTATTCTGGGGAATCACCATCAGGCTTGTTGATGGGTTTTCTTTTATTTTGTATTCATACTGTTCAGTTGTATTTGTTCAGGAACAATTTGTATTTGACTATTCCCCCCTGGCTGTGGGTTTTTTTTCATTTATGATATTGACTTTGTTGGTAATTATTGAGGTGGATGTTGTATCAAATTATACAATGATTCACACACTCACTGGGTCGTATATGATGGGCATTCTGAATAATTAACATGCACCTCTAATGCTCTATCACTGTTAGCAACTGCAGGAATGTGCGCTTTCCTCTTTTGGCCAAACTGGAATCGAAGGAAGGAATGCCTCAAAATGAATAAACATGTACATTGCATCGCATATCATGTTGCATTTTGTTGCTTGTTTTTCAGGTACTTGTTGCAGGAGATCTCTAACCTTTATTTGGTTTCAGACATTATAGCTAAGAATCACGTACACCGATACTCAACTCGAAGAAATCAGGCAAGGATAATGGATCAAATACAGAATGATTTGGCTGAAATGAGGGCATGCATGGACCAGTTTATGACTCTCATGACTGGTATGGCACAAGCTCAGGAAAGATTGAGGCTTCTGGTCGAGCGTCCAGAAACTACGCCAGGAGGTAGTCAGAATGACAATTCACGGACTTATGGCACTCCTCCGCCAGTTGGTAATCCTCCTCCTGTGGGTAATCTGGGTAATGGAAATGTCAGAAATGCTGGTGTTGTTCAGGAAGATGCTCAAGAAGACCAATTTACCCTACTGGATGCTAACATGGGTAACCCTGGTGACCGAAGGTATGATGAGTTAGCTGAGAAGATCCGGGCCATAGAGTGCAAGAATGCTATGGGCATTGATGTTACTAGTTTGGGACTAGTACCAGGAGTCAGAATTCCTCCCAAATTCAAGCCACCCACTTTTGATAAATATCAGGGCAATACGTGTCCCCAGACACATATTCAAGCTTATTTTGGAAGATTTCAGCACATACAGATGATGAGAAGTTATGGATGCATTACTTTCAAGACAGTC
This sequence comes from Lathyrus tuberosus, assembly GCA_022829125.1. Classification (NCBI taxonomy): domain Eukaryota; kingdom Viridiplantae; phylum Streptophyta; class Magnoliopsida; order Fabales; family Fabaceae; genus Lathyrus; species Lathyrus tuberosus. The sequence goes on along the minus strand of JALAZF010000409.1, from coordinate 661,706 downwards.
TGGCTAGAGCTCCTTTGACCTGGTATATGAAATTGAACAGAGCTGCTGTGAGAAGTTGGAAGGATCTGGCGGAAGCATTCCTAAAGCAATATCAGTACAATATCGACATGGCGCCCAACCGCACTCAATTGCAGGGGTTGTCACAGAATGCTAAGGAAAGTTTCAAGGAATATGCTCAAAGGTGGAGAGAGATGGCTGCACAGGTTCAACCTCCTTTACTGGATAGAGAAATGGCAGACATGTTTATGGGTACCCTGCAAGGGGCATACCTTGAAAGATTGGATGCGTGTCCATCAACCGGATTTGCTGATATCGTGATTGCTGGAGAAAGAATAGAGAGTCTGTTAAAACTTGGAAAGATCCAAGATGTAAGTGGGGTTGGCTCTTCTGGGACGAAGAAACCATTTGCTAGTGGTCAGAAAAGAAGAGAAGGTGATACAAATGTTGTGTATAAAGAACGAGGCAGAGGACGTTCTCAGGGTTACCATCAAGTAGGTGCAGTGACAATCCCGGCACAATCTGTTCAACAACAACAACCCCAACAGCAAGCTCAGCAGCAGCAGCAGCAGCAACCTCCTTTCCAACAGAGGTCTAGGCAGAGGGATCGTAAGATTGACCCTCTCCCTATGACTTATTCAGCGTTGCTACCACAGTTACTTAAGTTGAAGTTGGTTGAGCTTCGTACTATGAGCTCCTGCCGCTGGCAACTTGCCACCTAATTTTGATGTTAACGCTCGCTGCGAGTTCCACTCAGGTGCTCAAGGGCACTCCATTGAAAAATGTTGGGCGTTTCATCATAAGGTGCAAGACTTGATTGATGCTAAAGTGATCAATTTCTCGTTACCTCCTAATGTTCTACAGAACCCCATGCCTGATCATGGTGTGGCAGATATGCGTGCTATTGAATACGGAAAGAGGTTAAATTTGGTAATGGATATCAGTCAGGTGAGGACTCCGTTGCTAATGGTGAAGGATCATTTGTTGAAGGGACAAGTGTTCCCGGGATGTGATCAAAATTGTTCTGAGTGTTCGAATCAAGAGAATGGTTGTGATAAGTTGAGAGTTGGTTTGCAGAGTCTGATTGACGAGGGACGTCTACAGTTTGACAGGGTTGTGAAAGAAACTAATGAGGTGTCAACTGTGACCATCTATTATACTCCCGCTGAGATCCAGGTACCTGCTAGTACAGCTCCCGTAAGCAAGAAAGACCCAGTCCTGTTACCATCACGGTGCCAGGACCAGTTCCGTTTACAACTACAAAGGCAATCCCATGGCACTATGGGGCAGACGTGTATTATGAAGGTAAAAAGCAGGAAGTCGGGACATTAGCCAGTTCAAATATTGACAATGTGGGTGGTGTAGGAGGCTTTACAAGAAGCGGAAGATTGTTTGATCCCCAAACTTTGCGCAGTGATAAAGAGGTTGAAGCTGCGGCAAAAGCTAAAGGAAAACAGGTGGTTGAGAATCTGCCTGTGCCTGAAACAGATACCAAGATTACCTTTGACAATGAGGTGGAAGAGTTCATGAGGATAATAAAGAAAAGCGATTATAAGATTGTCGATCAGTTGAATCATACCCCCTCAAAAATTTCAATTCTGTCATTGTTGATGTGTTCTAACGCGCATCGGGAGGCTTTATTGAAAGTGTTGAAGAGGGAATATGTTCCCCAGGAAATCACTGTTAATCAGCTTGAAGGTGTGATTTCCAACATCAATGTCAGCCACGGATTGGGTTTCACAAGCAGAGATTTGACGTCTGAAGGGAGAAACCACAATAAAGCTTTGCACATTACAATGGAGTGTAGGGGTGCAGTGATATCTCATGTGTTGGTAGACACTGGTTCCTCGCTCAATGTCTTGCCTAAGAAGGCACTAATGAAGCTGGAAGTTGATGGTTTGATTTTAAGGCCCAGTGAGTTGGTTGTCCGAGCGTTCGATGGAACGAAAAGATCTGTGTTTGGTGAAGTAGAATTGCCCGTGCAGATTGGACCGCAGGTGTTCAAATCTACATTCCATGTGATGGACATACATCCTGCGTATAGTTGCTTATTGGGTCGCCCTTGGATTCATGCAATCGGGGCTGTTACATCCACCTTACACCAAAAGCTGAAATACGAATTCGAGGGACAAGTTGTGACAGTGTGTGGTGAAGAAGATATTTTTGTTAGCCACTTGTCCACGTTCAAGTATATTGAAATGGATGGGGAAATTCACGAGATGCTTTGCCAGTCGTTTGAAGTGGTGAATATTGACAACGTGCCTGAATCTTCCCTTGCACCAGAAAGAGCCGGTACATCCATTTCGTCCTATAAGAAAGCTGTTGAGGTCGTCAGAGCAGGCAACGCCCAGGGCTGGGGCAAGCTGATAGAGACACCAATGAAGGAGGACAAATTTGGTATTGGCTATCGTCCCTCTATGACTTCCGTTGCAGAAAACAGTGGACCCATCACTTTCAGCAGTGGAGGAATCATTTACCCATAGCAGTCTTGTGCAGCTATAGAAGATGATGTTGACAGTGACTGTGACTTGGACAACTGGGTACGTCCACGTGCTCCGGGACAACCATTGCAGAATTGGTCAGTTGAAGAAGTCATCCGGGTTACTCTTCAAACAAAGTAATTTTCTTTGTTTTCCTAACCATAATGCATGTTAAAATCTTGCGCTCTGCCCAAGGCGTATAGATTCATTTGTAGGGCCACCCTGTTTGCATTTGCAATTTTAATCATCAATAAAGGACGTTTTACAATCAAATTTCGCTCTCTGTCTTTCATTTTTAGTTTTGCACAAAAATAATAAAATGGCAATGTTTCGTTTCTTTTTGTTTTAAAAATAAATTCTAAAATAAAGCATGAATCCGTTCGTGCAGACTTGATCCTCCGGATTCCATTGATAACGATTTTGCTATGGCTATGTATGACTTTGACAACCCGATTTATCAAGCCGAAGAAGAGGATGAGAAAGGCTGTGAACTCCCTGAGGAACTAGCCAGATTGTTAAAACAAGAGGAAATGGTCATCCAGCCTCATCAAGAGACCATAGAGATCATCAATATTGGTACCGAGGATGCTAAAAAAGAGATTAAGATTGGTGCCAGCTTGAAAGCAAATGTGAAGAAAGCTTTGACTGAGATGTTGTGTGAATATGTTGATATCTTCGCCTGGTCGTATCAAGACATGCCAGGGCTGGATACTGATATTGTTGTGCACAGGCTGCCATTGAGAGAAGAATGCCCACCAGTCAAGCAGAAACTTCGTCGGACTCATCCCGATATGGCCATAAAGATCAAAGAAGAGGTTCAGAAGCAGTGGGACGTTGGGTTTCTTGTTGTGACTAATTATCCTCCCTGGGTTGCGAACATTGTGTCAGTGCCAAAGAAAGACGGCAAGGTGAGAATGTGTGTGGATTATCGAGATCTTAACAAAGCTAGTCCGAAAGATGATTTTCCACTGCCTCACATTGATGTACTGGTCGATAATACAACTCAGTTTTCAGTGTTCTCGTTTATGGATGGTTTCTCCGGGTACAACCAGATTAAGATGGCGCCTGAGGATATGGAGAAGACCACGTTCATTACTCCGTGGGGTACATACTGTTATAAGGTGATGCCTTTTGGGTTGAAAAACCCAGGGGCAACGTACCACGGGCAATGGTAACTTTGTTTCACGACTTGATTCATAAAGAGATTGAATGTTATGTGGATGACATGATTGCCAAGTTGCGAACGGAGGAAGAACATCTGATAAACTTGAAAAAGTTGTTTGAAAGGTTGCGAAAGTTCCGCTTGAGATTGAATCCTAACAAGTGCATTTTTTAGGTGCGATCTGGAAAGCTGCTGGGTTTCATTGTGAGTGAAAAGGGGATTGAGGTTGATCCTGCCAAAGTGAAAGCAATACAAGATATGCCTGAACCAAGAACAGAAAAAGAGGTTCGTGGTTTTCTGGGTAGATTGAATTACATTGCAAGGTTCATATCTCACCTAACAGCCACATGCGAACCAATATTCAAACTGCTAAGAAAAGATCAAACGGTCAGGTGGAATGACGATTGCCAATTGGCATTCGATAAAATAAAAGAATACTTGCAGGAACCTCCAATCCTCATGCCTCCAGTTGCAGGAAGACCTTTGATAATGTATTTGACAGTGCTTGAAGGTCCTATGGGTTGTGTTCTCGGTCAACACGATGAGACAGGTAGGAAGGAGCAGGCTATCTACTACCTGAGCAAAAAGTTTAATGACTGTGAGTCCCGGTACTCAATGCTTGAAAAGACATGCTGTGCACACGCATGGGCCGCTAAGCGATTGAGGCAGTATATGATTAGGCACACAACCTTGTTGATTTCAAAAATGGATCCTATCAAATACATCTTCAAGAAACCAGCACTAACGGGCAGAGTTGCACGGTGGCAAATGGTTTTGACAGAGTATGATATCCAGTATACTTCCCAAAAGGCCATCAAAGGAAGTATCTTGTCAGACTATCTTGCACAACAGCCGATTGATGATTACCAACCCATGAAATTTGATTTCCCTGATGAGGACATCATGTTTCTCAAAGCTAAAGACTACGAGGAACCACTCCCGGAGGAGGGGCCAGATCCTGAATCCAAATGGAGTTTGATGTTTGATGGGGCTGTCAACATGAATGGGTGCAGAGTTGGAGCAGTTCTTATCACGCCGGAAGGTGTTCATATGCCTTTCACTGCCCGAATAACTTTCGGATGCACCAACAATGAAGCAGAATATGAAGCTTGTATAATGGGGATTGAGGAGGCGATTAATTTACGAATTAAGACCCTTGATATCTTCGGTGATTTAGCTTTGGTAATCAATCAAGTGAAAGGGAGTTGGTACACGCACCAAGCAAATCTGGTTCTGTATAAAGATTATACAAGGAGATTACTGACATTTTTCACAACGGTGAAGCTGTACCATATTCCTCGAGATGAGAATAAGTTTGCAGATGCCTTGGCTACTTTGTCTTCCATGATCAAAGTGCAAAGATGGAACCATGTACCTAAGATCGAAGTATCTCGTCTTGACAGACCTGCATTTGTGTTTGCTGTTGATGCAACGTCTGATGATAAGCCATGGTTTCACGACATCAAGTGTTTCTTGAAAAGACAAGAGTACCTGCCAGGGGCATCTACTAAAGATAAGAAGACGTTGAGAAGGTTGTCTGGTAGCTTCTTCTTGAATCAAGATGACGTGCTGTACAAACGAAATTTTGACATGGTTCTGCTCAGATGCGTGGATAGGAACGAAGCAGACCTGTTAATGCATGAAGTACATGAAGGCTCTTTCGGTACCCATGCCGGAGGACATGCAATGGCTAAGAAATTATTAAGGTCGGGGTATTATTGGTTGACAATGGAAGCTGATTGTTGTAAGTACGCTCGCAAGTGTCACAAATGCCAAATTTATGCAGACAAAGTGCACGTTCCTCCAAATTCGTTGAGTGTCATGTCCTCTCCTTGGCCCTTTGCAATGTGGGGCATTGATATGATCGGGAAAATTGAGCCTACTGCTTCAAACGGCCATCGTTTCATCTTGGTCGCCATTAATTATTTCACTAAATGGGTAGAAGTAGCATCTTATGCCAATGTCACTAAGCAGGTGGTGGCCCGTTTCTTGAAACGGGATATCATTTGTCGCTATGGAGTGCCCGAGAGAATCATTATTGATAATGGTTCTAATCTGAACAACAAAATGATGGTTGAGCTGTGCCGGGACTTCAAAATTGAACATCACAATTCTTCTCCGTATCGCCCGAAGATGAATGGCGTTGTGGAGGCGGCCAACAAGAATATTAAGAAGATTATGCAGAAAATGGTTATCACATACAGAGATTGGCATGAGATGTTACCATTTGCTTTGCATGGGTACTGAACGTCAGTACGCACGTCCACTGGGGCAACCCCATTCTCACTTGTATACGATATGGAGGCAGTACTACCGGTTGAAGTTTAGATTCTATCCCTCAGGGTCATGATGGATGTCAAGTTAGACAAAGCTGAGTGGGTTCGCGCCAGGTTTAATCAGTTGAGCCTTATTGAGGAGAAACGACTGGAAGCGGTGTGTCATGGGCAATTATACCAGTGGAGGATGAAGCAGGCATTTGACCAAAAGGTGCGTCCTCGGGTTTACAAAGTGGGAGACGTGGTACTCAAACGGATCCTTCCTCCTAGTACAGATCATAGGGGCAAATGGACTCCCAACTATGAAGGTCCATTCGTGGTTAAAAAGGTCTTCTCGGGCGGAGCCTTGTTACTTACAACCATGGATGGCGAAGACTTTTCATCCCCTGTCAACTCAGACGTAGTAAAAAAATACTTTGCATAAATAGACCCGCTGGACAGAAAAAAAGAAAAAGTCCAGGCAAAAAAGGGCATCCCGGCAAACCATAAAAACAGAATAAAAAGGTTCGGGCAAAAATTAGGGATAATAAATAAAAAATTGTACACCCAGTGAGTTGAAAATCCGCAAGGACAACTCAGGCAAAAAAGGGTATCCCGGTGGAATGAAAACCCGAAAGGGCGGTCCACGCAAAAGAGGGATTTAACCGAATGACTACGGTCTGAGTTATCTGTACTCCATCACTGTTTCAACAACTGACAGTCCAAAGGGAAAGAATCAGTCTGATCATTCCTCAGAAGGCAAGGTCGGGGAGTCTTGAAGACATACCGGCTATAGCAGAATCGAAACTCGGTGGAATGACGTTTTCACATTGCCATTAGGATAGTTTCTTTTCTCAATTTTCAGTGATCACCTCTTTCCAGGGATTGCTTCCTGATGTAATTGCCTATTCTAGGCTTTTCTTCAATAAATTGAATTTCAGTAAAAAGCTTCTTATTTTGTTTTACTGCTTTGTTTGCAAAAACGTCTGAATTTTTTATAAAACATTGCATTTGAGAACATAGTGGCTTTACAATAACATGCGCAGAAAAACATTTAAAATTACTTTGAATGTTGAACAATCCTGGATGGTGGATTCAAACCACGCAATATTCCGGGGCACGTGTGCATATTCTTTTGTTGCAGGTAACAGGTCCAGATGACTTCAAGCACAAGAGGCATTTCTCCTCGACGAGTAATCACTTTTTCCCACGCAGAAAACTGGGGCAATCAGGTTCAGGGAAGGGCTCACATGTCATCCTTTTGTCATAACGTTTACTGGTTGAGTCCATCATTCGGTCGACGGTCGTCACAATGTCTCGATATCAGTGAATTGAGTTAGGCTGGATATCGTTGTATCTTATTAAGTCGATTCTCTCATTCAGCACTTCCAATAGCTACAAGCTTTTTTGTGTCAATAACGGTTGTGAAGTCCCCAATAGAGTTGCTTCGCAGACACCGAAGTTGTTGGTCAATCCTCAGTGAAGTTGCCAGGAGTTTGAAGATGCTTAATCTACCGTGAAATCCTCTCATGATGTTTCTTCAGGTAAGTCTTGTATTATGAAGCAAGAAGCAAGTTGTTGACCTTTCCAAGCATGGGGCATATTGAATTTCTCCGACAGAAGATGTTCTAGATCCATCATCCCCAGTAGAGTTTGAGGACGTTTGGTCTTCTGTAAAATCCTCTTAAAAGGCATTCCCCAGCACGAGATGCTTGGAAGTTGTTTTCCCCAGCAGACTTTGTTATAAACTCATTATCCCCAGCGGAGTTGTCAAACGGAAAGTTCGCCTAACATGGGGCATTGTGGCACTTATCCTAAGCTCGACAGTTTTGTTCCTCAGCAGACTACCGTGGAGTTGCTTTGGGTTCCCCAGCAGATCTCTAGGAATTGTTTCCCAGTAAGTTGCAGTGAAATGTTCTAACCAGGATTTGCATATCCCCGACAGAGTAGCCCTGATTCCCAACAGGATCGTATCTCTGATAATTGTCTTCCCCACAGAGTTCAGCATTGAATCTTGTCAACAACACTCCCCAGCCGAGTTGTTCTTTTCCCCGTAGAAATTTAGCAGGTCAACAGAATCTATTCCTCAGCAAGGTGATAGTACATTCTTTCCCCAGTCGGGTTAGAAGGTTGATTCTCCTCGCAAAGGACCTCGGGTTTGATAGATCCTCAAGTAGAGTTTTAATGACTTTTCTCCCCTAGCGGGGCGTCATTCAAAAATTCTCATCCCCAGCGGAGTTGCTATAACCAGAATTCATCCCCAAGCATATGAAGTGATTCCTGGCAGAATAATCACTCCCCTTATATCTCAAAGTCCAATTTATTTTTGGCAAGCCTGACAGTTCGAAGCAGACGGATTGTTCATTCATTCTCCAGCAGAGATATTATCCTTTCAGGAGTCTCCGAGTCAAATCATTGACCATTGTTCCTCAGTAGGGTCAGCAGAGGTGTCTGACACGGATGCAGAGAGTAATCTAGTATTGGAATTCTTAAAGTCCAACCGTAGATTGGCAAAAGGTCCATCCAAGGGTGGAAAATTCTTAAAGTCCAACCGTATATTGGCAAAAGGTCCATCCAAGGGTGGAAAATTCTTAAAGTTCAACCGTAGATTGGCAAAAGGTCCATCCAAGGGTGGAAAATTCTTAAAGTCCAACCGTAGATTGGCAAAAGGTCCATCCAAGGGTGGCAAATTCTTAAAGTCCAACCGTAGATTAGCAAAAGGTCCATCCAAGGGTGGCAAATTCTTAAAGTCCAACCGTAGATTGGTGAAAGTCCACCCGTAGTGTGGCAAGTCATTAGTCGTCTGACTCCCTTTAAAGACCACAGCTAAGTCCAACCGTAGATTGGCAAAAGACCATCCAAGGGTGGCAGATCATCAGCAAGTCCAACCGTAGATTGGCAAAAGTCCACCCACAGTGTGGCAATTCAGCTACAAAGTCCAACCGTAGCTTGGCAAAAGTCCACCCATAGTGTGGCAAGCCAGTAGTCGTCTGGCGTTGCTCTAAAAGACATTGTTAAGGTCCACCCGCAGTGTGGCAAGCCAGTAGTCGTCTGGCGTTATTCTAAAAGACATTGTTAAGGTCCACCCGCAGTGTGGCAAGCCAGTAGTCGTTTGGCGTTGTTCTAAAAGACGTTGTTAAAGTTCACCCGCAGCGTGGCAGGCAAGTAGTCTTCTGGCTTTGTACAAAAGACGTTGTTAAGGTCCACCCGCAGCGTGGCAAGCCAGTAGTCATCTGGAGTTGTGCTAAAAGACATCCCTCAAGTGTTATTTCTTCCCGTCAGAGTTTTAGTCAAGCAGAGTTCCTTCGGTTGGGTTTATATCCCTTTTCTTATTCTCCACAGAGTACAAATTTTATGTTTATTTTCGGTATTCAATCCCTCCATACCTTGAAAGTCTGACAGCAATCGCCATCATCCGTTCATGTCTACAGTGATTGAATAGGGGCAACTCTAATACCCAAACATTTACCCTCTCATTTCTTCATATCATTTAGCATGAGCTTTCATTTCATTGCATTGCATCTTGCATAAGGGCATGGGATCAGTGATTCTCAGAGGTGTTGATCATCCAAAGCTAAAGAATAAGAGCCAAGTGTTTCTGACAAGTCTCAGGGGTTCCTTAAGCCATATATCATCTCACTTTGGTCTACAAGGCATGGGAAGAGGAGAATTCATCAAGAAGATTGGGCAGTGCATAATCTCCTACACAAGGCAGTCAAAAATTGGGATCTGACCCACAAAGGGGTAAGCTCCTTGAGTTTTTATCATCTCCAAATGGCATATCTCATCCTTGTTTGAGAGGATACACATCATATTCAGAGGAATTTGGATTTGGAGGATGTGTTATTTCCTCCTAACCAGAGGGTGCCAAAATTAGGGTTTGACCTAAAATTAGTTTATCTCTGATTGTTTGGGTAAGACTTAATCTCATGGTATTCCTTATATTCTTAAGGGTATATGGATGGAAAATTGTTCATCAATTGGTTTCAGAGGAGTTTCAATTGGTCAATTGCTTGATAATCAAGAAATTGGGAAAAAGTCAACTGTGCAGTGAAAAAAGTCAACTACTGACTTTTTAAGGTCAAATTCATGAAATTCATGTTATATATGTTCAATGGACAAAGTTTGATCAAGAAATGATGGAGGAATAATGGAAAATCAAGAAATCACAAAACTGCCAAAAATTGAAACTTTAGGGTTGCCAAAAATGGCAAGTTTGGACCATTTTGCACCCTACTTTGAGGCTCTCTTTCTCCAATATAAAAGCTTCAAACCTCAGGCCCAAGTTGAGCCAATTAAAGTTCATGTTCTAAGCTTCAAATCCATATAAAGAACATCTCCATTGGATCAATATTGAGTGAGATATGATTGATCAAAGTTTGAGAAAAGTAGGTCCAAAATCAAGTCATGACCAAGAATGCCTAGGCCCACGCGCCATATTTTTTACAAACACTTGGTGTGCCAAATGTTCACCCATTTTCTTAATGATAAAAGCTCCAAATGAAAAACTTTTCAACATCAAAATTGTTCCTTTCCATGCCCTATTCAATGTTGATGTTGGACAAATTTTTATTTGGTCAAGTTATGATGGAGATATATTGGTCCAAAGTTGGTTGCTTCACACTTAAAAGTTCCCAAGCCACATGGCCATGTCCAACTCAATTTGCCACGCCATACACCAGTCTTGGTTTCCAATGTTTCAAGTCACTTTTGAGTATGTTCCAAGCTTCAATTCAATCCAATTTAAACACTAAACTTGGAGTATTACACCTCCTCTTTCCATTGATCCCAAGAACTCATCAAATCATTCACTAAGTAGGGAGAATTTCATTGGCAAACTACCATAATCATCACTGATGCATTAACTGATGTTAGCAGGCTGTGTGCACGATTTGGTTCAGTCATCCCACAAACACTTCATGTACTTTATTTCCTCATTTGAACAAACATCCTTATTACCATACCTATGCATACCAGCCATCATACATCAAGGAGGAAAGTTTTCAAAGGAGAAACTTATACCATAAGCAAATTCATGACATGCTACATAACATAACCTCATCACCTCAGCTTCACTCTCATCCTCACCACAAGTGTCATAAGCTTAACCACACCATAGCATAACCATTGTCCACTCGCCCTAACTAACTTGACTCAGTTAGTTAGGGATAACTCACCTTAACCATCTCAACTCACCCTAACTCACTCAATTAACCAGTGGAGTTAACTTCTAAACTGCACATATAAATAGAAATTTCACTTCACAAATGGAACTTCAGCTTCATTTTTCCACATTCACCTCAAAGTTCTTCTCACTTTCTCTCTCAATTTCTCTCTATTTTCTCTCTAAGTTCACACGAATCCATCATCATTCTCATCTAACTTCATCTTCAAGCTTCATCCTCGAGCATCATTGAATTTGAAGTAGCATTGAATTGTTGGAGTAGCTACACTGCAGATCCATATTCATCTCCATTCTCATCTCCATTCTTCAGAGGTTGTAAGCCTTTATTTGGCCAAGTGAAGCTCAAGGAGGAAGCATAACTCTCTGGCTTTCTTTTAACTCCAGTTTTCAACATTTTCAGGTTTCAATCTCTCAAACCTTCCTAGCACGATTTACACCTTGTTTAGTTTGTTTTTTTGTTGATATGAGCTCAATAGGAGCATTTGACAATTCGGCTAGTTGATAGGCCTCTTAGAGGCATAGTTTCAAAACCTAGGGCATGTTTTGATCTCCTCTGTTCTCTATGTATGTGCTTGGTATGTGAAAAATAATGGTGGATTCATGATGTATGCAACGCTAGCTTCATTTTGATATCTTGTTTGTGCATTTCTGGAGATTTTGGGGTTTGCAGGTGGTGGTTTCTCGCCGGAGAAGATGACCGGAGGTCCTTCTCCGGCCGGTGGTCTTAATTGCTAGGGTTTCTGAGTTTTAAAACATGGTCGTTGATTTGTTTTCATCGTGTGGTCAATACTATGTCAGCGCATTAATGAAGTGATTGTATGCATGTGATTGTATGATAGTTAATATGTGCATGCAGTGATGTCCACATGATTGCATTGGTTTTATTGATTTTGACCGTTTGATTGATCTAACGTCCATAGCGTTGCCAACACATTAATGAAAATTGTGCACCTCACGTGTTATTTCTTTTGGAATTCTGATGATTGTGTGTGTGTGCGTGTAAGGGAACTATCATGTGCCTTCCTTGTGGACTGTTGGATGCGCGTACTTTAATGATTGGTGTGGGTTGACTTAGATGTATGGTTATGATGGCATGAGTATGTTAATTGCATGCACACGCGTCACACACAATCACACGTTAATTGGACTTGGTCTCTAATTGTTGTTTTCACCCCACCCTGAGCCCATCATTAATTTTTGAACGTGAAAATTGCTTCTTTGCACCCCCTACTTGTTTTCTTTTTTTTCATTTTTATTTCTTTTTATACATGTTTCATAATTGATTTTTAAAAATACCAAAACGTCATTAAAAATTCTATAAAAATTCATGTGATATCTTAGAATGTTAAAATAATTTCCTATTTTTTTAATTGTGATTTTGTGAATATTTGCATATTAATCCATATTTTTCTTTTATTTCTTTTGAAATAGGTTTCTATTTTCACACCTTTATTTCAAAAATTTATTTCTCATAGATCCTTAAACATTTTTGCATCAATATATTTGCATATTTTCAATAACATACAAAAATTAATAAAAATGTTTTTGTTTCATTTTTTGAACTTTCTTTTATTGCATTTAGGTCCTCCATCTTTGCACTTTGTCTCATGGTTCATAAGTGACTATTGCTTGTTTGTTTGAGATCCTTTCTTTCTGAATTTTTGTATGATTTTTTGGTATGATGCTTGCCTCTGGTTGAGGTCTCTCAATACCTAATTTGATGATTTTTAAATCATGTTTGTTATTTCTTTGATGATTCTTGTTTGATGTCCCTTTTCATGAACTTCTTTGAACATTTTTGTTTACTTGCTTGATAAGGCACTTGTGCCATTGTATGAGATCACTCTTCTTGACTTCTTGAGCCATGTTTAGATCATTATAGGTTTGTTGATTGAAACTATAGGTCATTGGTTTGAAGTTGATGTCTTTTTGTGTATATGGTCAATACTTGTTTTACATGTTTTCTTTTGACCTATTTCCTCTTTCTTTTGCATCTAAGTGCCAACTTGAATTGTAATTGGTTTGTAATTGGTTTGTTGATGCCAGCCATATTATCCATTTGCATTTCATATGATGTAGGCCTCTGACCTTAAAGCATTACATTCCTTCCATATGCTATTCATATCTTACTTTACATACTTGTACATGTTTCATCCCAATGCATGTTCCTTTTACTTCTAACGTCTAAATAACTTGTAATTGCTTGAATGTGTTTGTCTTGTGCATCTTATATTCAAATTAACATGACACATCACTTCTGACCTTGATACTTGATTTTCATATTGATTTCTTTTTGGGTTTGACTTTTGCCTTAAGTGTTTTCTTTCCATGTTAAATTCATGTTCATGTGGTCTCACTTCTTCTCCTAATCACTCTTAATGTTTGGATGCTTGATTATATGCCTCATATGACATTGTACATCATGTTTAGGCACATGTTTAGGCCATCCACATTCTGACCTTGACATTATTTGAAGCATAAATGCTTGACCACTTTGTATAACCACTCATTCTTTGTCTAGTTCTTTCATAGTGCATTCCTTTGTGATTTAAGGAAGTGTGTGTGTGCATTTGATTTGTATTTGCTCTCATATTATTGGAGAACATTCTTATGATGTACATTCTGACCTTGTGCTTCCTTTAACCTTTAAGATGCTTTTACTTTGATTCTTGATTTGTCTAAGTTTCATTTGTTCATCTTAACTAGTTTCTTCACTTGTAAATAATTGTGCTAACCATTTCAGGGGCTAATGGTAAGTCATTTGAGTGTGGATATGCATCCACATTCTAATTTCTTTCCTCATCTTTTAATCATTCAATTTGTGTTGTTTAAGCATTCAATAATGCTTTGCCTTCATAATCTTTCTTCTTCCCTCTTAGAAACAACTTAACTTCCATCTTGGAAGTAAGTTGCTTTCTTTCTCTCTTCTTCTTCTTTCTTTTAGAATTAGGATTGTTGAACCACATTAACCATAGGATCTCCAAGCATGCTAACACTAGGGTGTGTCTTAGTCTCCTTGTAGTTTTCACCTTTGATCCCATTTGAGTCTCTTCTTCTCATCTTAAAATAATAGTAAAAAACACTTAATAAAGGCATAACACCTATTGTATTTAGGCTTTTCATGTAAGAATGAGATAGTGAGGGATCTTCTCTCATTTTCTTAGAATGTTTAGCGTGCGTCCCATCTCGGGTCGATATGCGAGGCATTCGATCTTACATGAGGGACTTAAATACAATGTGCGTTACAAAACACCAAATAAACAAAACACTTCTTGCTAAAAGACAAAAACAAACAATAACGTCTTTCCTTTGGGAATTCTTTTCTCATCTCACTCATTCTCAACGTACGAACGTGCTTCTCCTCGTTCTCTTGCAAGATGGTAACGCACTCGGACCAGCAAGCCTGCAACACCTGAGCTAGAACGTTAGTCGTTCCATAAAAAACACAAACAATTCATCCCTAGTGAGGGGAACTACGTCGCTCTGATTCTCATGTTCCCGATGAGATACGTAGGCAGTAGGGTAGGGCCCATTCGAGCACTTCTTTTATTTTCCCTACATTTGTTTCTCTTTCTCTCTCTTTTCCTTTTCCAGTTCTCCAGCTAGCACTTCCTTTTCCAGTATCCTTTCCTTACACCCTTTGATCGAGACAAGCAAGCATGGATCCCATCGGGTACGATGGACGCGTGGGGGTGCTAATACCTTCCTCGCGCGTAACCGACTCCCGAACCCAGTTCTCTTGGTTGCAAGACCATGCTCTTTCCTTTCCCCCAGGTTTATGCAGTGTTTCCTTTCCCTCTATTGGGATAAATACACCTTGCTGGCGACTCTGTTTCGGTGCCACTTTCGCGATTGTACTTGGATTAAAATCCCGGGAGCGACAGCATTCAGCGAGCAGGAAGGAGTTAACTTACTTCAACAGCGTCTCGTACACAACGGCGTCCTGCCCTTCGCTCGGCTGAAGAACGTAATCGTCGGGCTTCATGGTGAAATAGCCAGGTCCCCAGTGGATGGGGAACTTGTATACTCTCTCCCCGATGAACTTCCCAGCCTCATCGCACAGCTCGTTTCCCTCCTCATCGGCCTCGATCTCCCAGAGATAAGTTATGTCCTGGGCAGCTTCCGATACGGGCTCAATGATGTAGTACCTCTCCTTAAACATCCGTATCGACTCAGAGAACGGCTTAAACAGCTTGCGAGGCTGCTTCAACGAGACCTAACCGTACTTCCTCCCCGACAGCTGCCGTTGAAGGTGGAAGACTGTGAAGAACAAGGGAAGAGTAGCCCCAATCTTCAAGAAATCACAGGTCAGCTCAAACGCCCGTATGAAGGCCAATGAGTTCGGGTGCAGCTGCGTGGGGGCCAACTTCAAGTGCACAAACACTGATTGCTGAAAATCAGTGAACGAAAATCTCAATCCCAGCTCTTTGAAGGCATATTTGTACATAGTAAAGCGATCTCCGAAATCCGTGCAGACCCGGTCATCTTCGGAGGGAAAGTGCACCTTTCAGTCCCCCTCTTGTCCGACTTTCATAAAAACATCCCCTAGATACGTGGCAAAGGTGGACCCGTGCTCGGCTGGTTCAACCACCTCCTACTCCTCCGTGGAATCGTCAACGACATCCTCTTTCATATCTTCCCTTTCCTCTTCTTCCCCGACCTCGCTGGGGATACTTGAAGTAGTCGAACTACTACTGTCCGAGGAACTTGCTTCTTCCTCAGACGAGTCCAGGATAATTTCTCCATCTGGCCCCGTCGCCATATCGATCACCTGAAAAGCAGAGAAAAAAGTGAATTCGACAATAGATCAAATCCACCCTTCCACCGCTAGTCAAGTGAAAGGGCGCGCAAAGGGCTAAGGACGACGTCCCCGACCTAAGCCCTAACATCGAACAAAACGCTAAGAGTCTCCCACGAGGGGATGCCCGGGGCAAGCCGCTTCCATACGAGGAACTTCCTCGAGCCACTTCCCGGTTTCCGTTTGAAGCTCCGCCGGAAACTGCAAAGCTTCACCGGAAATTGGGAAAACTCGCCGGAAACTTCGTCACTGCTTCTGAATCTGAACAATCACGGTGGTGGCGCAGGCATTATCATCGCAATGACGCCGGAAACCGCCCGATTCACCAGAATATCCTAAAACCTAGCTACCTCATCGGCGGCGGAAAATGGCACGACCACCATCCACCACCAACAATCACCGGAAACTAATCTACTTCATCTTCTACACCTAAACCTAACCGCATGCAAGACTACAAACAACCGTCAAATTGGTAAAAGAGCACAAAATAAGCAAACTTACTTGATTTAGAAGATTAGAAACAGTTTCTCAGAAGTTGATGCGGTGGCCGGAATGACAGACGACGGTGACGAGCATGAATTCTGAAGAAGGCGAAGAGAAATCAGAGCGAAAAGTTCAAAATGGAACGTGTTTCCCCCTTTTATACAGAGGGGCACGTGCGGTGACACGCGCTCGTAGGTCATAATGGCTATTAACTAGCCATCATTGCCTAGTAACTGCTACATGGAGCTCTAGGCACACGTAGCGCCCTAACGTTTCCAATTCTGACTAATCGTTAGTCTCCCCGCACGACGGGAAACACGGTCACGGTCATGAATGCCACGGACACCAGGGATCACGGGCACCACGAGACCCTTCCCCATCACTAAACGACGACTTCACGCTAGCTCCCCGAAGCAACGAGCTGTCCTTAAGTCATCACTCTCATGCTCAGGAGCAACGACTTGGGGGCTCCTGTTCTGGACTGGACCAATGGCCAGGCATGGCCCAATCCACTTCTGCTCCAGAACGGCCCAATTGCCTAAGCCCAATCCACAAATGGGCAAAAGTTACCTTTCTGCCCCTCCAACCGGGCAGGGACTGCATCGCTCCTCCTCGGAAATACTGCCCGTTACGCACGGCTTCTCTACTCCTCGAACAGATGAGGGTGTAACACCCCCCCTTTTATACCCCGTACAAAAACGGAATGAAATAATCTCATAAAAAAAAACATCAGAGCAAAGATTAAATCACACAGATATAAACAGGGATGTCACATCAAATGTGAACTAAAAACAACTTGCTCAAAAGATATGCAACAACTGGATAGTTTTATAAACAATGGAACTTCGTTCCCAAAATATCAGTATTCGGATACAGAATTAAAACGGAACATCCATATCTGATGTCATATCCACAAGATAAGTTTTCATGTACAAATACATACAACCAGCTATACACATGCCAAAAGAAATATAAACAACGATCCCGACTACTCGTGTTACATATCAGAGCCACGGACCGACAAAAAGGAACGAAGACCTAATCTTCGCAAAAAGACTCCCAGCGTCTAATCTGCAATGCCATTACAGCATTAACCACAGCAGAAGGGTGAGAAACAGGATTAATATATAATTGCATAACATTATAAGACAATTAGCAAAACATGTATAATATTTCTCACCACACCAAATATCAAACTTGAAAATAACTACAGACATATTCAAGCAATTATTCATACACCAAGCACATAAACATAAACAACAGTACCACACATCTACACAAAGCACAACAATGTCATCATCCGAATTCAACACATAACAATTCACTTCCTATGACCAAACACCATTCGTATGCAATTCAATCACATATCCTAAACACATTCAAATGCATTTATCTCACGCACATATCAGTTCATCATATACATAAAAATGTAATTAAGCATATAATCATGCATATTCCATTAATTCCATAATTCCACAAAGCATACTTTTCCATATTCATTCATCAATGCAAATATACAAAAGATGATCAATGCATACCATAGAGACCGACTAACGACTCTATATAGATGCAAATGCGGGTACCGACTCAATTGGTGATACATTAGTCCCCTAGGAACTCTTGGAATTCATCGCTTGTTACATAGAGTAACTCCCCGTCGGGCTAACGATGTTCCCCGTCGCTTCTACTTATAAATAAGCACACGACGTTTATGGATTGCTTCCACCTATATGGATCAGGCACACAATCCGATCGCTTCCACTTATAAACAAGCACACGAACAGTTGTAACGTCGCTATCGTCCCATAGTGTGTAAGGCACACGAACGTACAACGGATTCATATAGAATCCTAATAGCAAGAGCGCATGTTATTATGCTTGACACATGCACGACTCATGCTAAATAAATGTTCATGCATATATAATAATCATGCATATCAATCACAAACAAAGTGATATATAACAATGCCAAACGGCCACAAACCATCAACAAAGTATTCCACAACAACCAATTATCATCAAAGAATCATCACACAAGTCATACAATCACTTACCAAAGCATAACCCACAATATTGAAAAATAACACCAAAGTCCATAATTCGTTTTCTCGGAAAAGTCGTCCTAAAATAATATTTTTCATCATCACTAAAAAGTACTCCTAAAGACCTTCGATTCGATATAAAGAACTCTTAAATCCGATAAACGACGAATAAGTTACGAATATTTCAAAATAACGCAAAACATAAACCGGACGCCCGACACTACGAAACGGTTCGTAAAAACTGTACCGATTGGGAAGGATTCAGACCCCAAACATATTTTTCTAAGAAAGAACATCTCATTAGCTTTCCAACGCTTCGAACGGGGGTTAAAACCGACTTACGGATCAAGAGATATGAATTTCCGAAAATCGCACGAAACCAGAATTTTCACACTAGCAGTCGTGTCCGTACGACTGCGTGAAAATACACCAGTTCTGGTTCAGCAGTGATTTTTGGGGCGTTTTCGCCCGAAACCCGACCGATTCAATTATTTTCTTCAAACAAAATACACGATAATCCTCCATAAATGTATACGGACGTATTAGAATCAAAAATTACGCGATTCCGCGACTTTTGAAAAACACTATTCCGGAACCTAAAAATGCCAAATTTTCAAATATCAACCGATTTTAACGAAACGAGTTTCTATAACGTCGGTCTCACTTCACTCGACTAAACTACGCAATCCGTTTCGAAATTCATCCGTGAAATCTCCCGATTCTGCCGATTATGCATAAAATCAACCTAAACTCAATTTTTCCAAAATCTCACAAAATCATCAACAAGTATCAAAATGATTATCACAATACAACAACTAATACACAACAATCACATCTCCAGAGTTTCAATCCATTTCATCCGCTAAAACTATTTATTCGAACGATTATGTCATAAACACATATTACCACCTATATTCTCTACACATTGAAATCAACCAAGAACAAACACATATAATGAAACACAAGCATATACTAACCGAGTTTCTCCCCCTTACCCGTTAAGAAATCGTTTGATGAAGCTTGTTCTTGAAGAAATTGGTCTTGTTCTTCACTTTCTCTCTTTCCTCCTAAGCTTTCTCTTTTCTCTTTGTTTTTCTCTTCTTTCTTCTTACTAACTACTTTCTTTCTTTTTCTACTTATTTTATCTTTTCTTAACTTAATATATAATATAAACACTTTCTAACAAAATATCTAACTAATTAATATCTATTCTTACTAATCATTAAATAATACCATAAGTTATAAAATATCAATTATACCCGCTAATCCAATTTTACCCGCGAAATCTCACAAACGATAAAAAGTCAACATATACCAAAAATCACATATTCACATACCAACATCATAATTGAAGCCAATAACACTTAAATAACTCAAACGGAACAAAAGACTCACTAACAAAACATAAATTAGCACATATATACTAAACACTAAAAACGGGTCGTTACAACTCTCCCCCACTTGGAAATTTTCGTCCTCGAAAATATGCCAAGTACTGACAACCCCCAAAGACGACTCACATAACCGACCAACTAACCAACAAAAGACACACCTCGAGCAACACAACAATGACTCAGCACACAAACAGCAACAACAACAAGACAAAGACGACAACAACGACCACGACAAGATGCAATGCCCATACAATGCACTTGACGACCAACACACAACTCAAAGAATAACCAGAACATCCAGTTCCATCCTCAGTTATACGAATCTGTACCAAAACTGTCCAAACAACACTTATGATTGAGCAACCAACGACACATCTAGCTAACGTTCCACCCCTGAAGTCACTTGGAGAAGTATCAGCTTCTCCCCCACTTATCTCATTCATAACCCTGAAGACACAGGATTAGAAAAACCCGGAGAGTTAAGGAACAAACATCATAGACATGCTACACAGACTCACCCACGTGACCTTACCAATCTCTTGTCCAACAAATCGTAACCAAATCCAAACACTTAGCACCCACAAAAGTGAAATAAAAGATAAGTTGTTCCCGCATCCATAATAACCACTAAAGACGTATAAACAACAAAACATATACCTTCCATCAAACCATCTGCATTAGTAGACTGAGATCCCGCCAATGCAAATACTTTTCCTCTCAGTTGAGCTTGCCTCGGTTTCGTGCACGTCGTACTAATATGACCAGCTTCCCCACAATTGTAACACTTAGTCGCATTCCTCCTACAAGTAGCAGCTACATGACCTCTCATACCACAATTAGAGCACTGATCAGTCTGATTCATATTCCTCTTGCATTCTGACCTACGATGTCCCATACCACCATAATTAAAACATTTCACAGAAGAATTCATTCCTTCACCACTCTGCTTCCTATCAAAAGTTGCCTCCTGTTTTCCTTTATCAGTAGGAGTCGCATAAGGCCTACCCCTGAACTGCCCCTTGTCTTTCTTATCACTTATATTCTTGTAATACTTAACCCGTGCTTTAGTATCTTCATCCAAAATCCTACTTTTGTTCACCAGCACAGTAAACTGTCTTATCTCCTGATAACCGATGCCTTGCTTGATTTCTGGCCTCAAGCCGTTGACAAACTTCAAACACTTTGATCTTTCTGCACCAGCAGTATTATAGTTAGGACAGAACTTCACCAACTCTTCGAACTTGGTAGCATAATCCGCAACAGAGGAATTATCCTGCTTCAACTCCAGAAACTCAATTTCCTTCTTACCTCTTTCATCTTCCGGAAAATACTTCTCCAGAAAAGCCTCTTTGAAAACCGCCCAAGTAACCACTATACCATCCTTTTCAAACCTCTGAGAAGTATTAGCCCACCAGTCTTCAGCTTCCTTTTTTAACACATGAGTACCAAACTGTATCTTCTGATCTTCGGAGCACCGAATGAAACGAAAGATCTTTTCTATCTCCTTTAGCCAAATTTGTGATCCCTCTGGATCATGAGTACCTGCGAAACTTGGTGGATTATTTTTCTGAAACTTGTCCATACTACGGGATTCCTCGTCCGCCGCAGCATTAGGTAAATTATTCATCGCTTGCGCCATAGCTTGCATGGCCGCAGTCATAGCAGCAGCACCTCTTCCAGCCATAATCTAAGCATTCCCAATGATAGCAATTATGGTTAAACAGCAACTCCACATAACACAACAGTCACAACGACACAAAGACACGGTCAGACAGACCAAACAGACACGACAGACTCAACACTGGCTCTGATACCACTTAATGTAACACCCCCCTTTTATACCCCGTACAAAAACGGAATGAAATAATCTCATAAAAAAAAACATCAGAGCAAAGATTAAATCACACAGATATAAACAGGGATGTCACATCAAATGTGAACTAAAAACAACCTGCTCAAAAGATATGCAACAACTGGATAGTTTTATAAACAATGGAACTTCGTTCCCAAAATA
Source organism: Lathyrus tuberosus (assembly GCA_022829125.1). Lineage (NCBI taxonomy): Eukaryota > Viridiplantae > Streptophyta > Magnoliopsida > Fabales > Fabaceae > Lathyrus > Lathyrus tuberosus. The sequence goes on along the minus strand of JALAZF010000409.1, from coordinate 639,896 downwards.
TCAGTATTCGGATACAGAATTAAAACGGAACATCCATATCTGATGTCATATCCACAAGATAAGTTTTCATGTACAAATACATACAACCAGCTATACACATGCCAAAAGAAATATAAACAACGATCCCGACTACTCGTGTTACATATCAGAGCCACGGACCGACAAAAAGGAACGAAGACCTAATCTTTGCAAAAAGACTCCCAGCGTCTAATCTGCAATGCCATTACAGCATTAACCACAGCAGAAGGGTGAGAAACAGGATTAATATATAATTGCATAACATTATAAGACAATTAGCAAAACATGTATAATATTTCTCACCACACCAAATATCAAACTTGAAAATAACTACAGACATATTCAAGCAATTATTCATACACCAAGCACATAAACATAAACAACAGTACCACACATCTACACAAAGCACAACAATGTCATCATCCGAATTCAACACATAACAATTCACTTCCTATGACCAAACACCATTCGTATGCAATTCAATCACATATCCTAAACACATTCAAATGCATTTATCTCACGCACATATCAGTTCATCATATACATAAAAATGTAATTAAGCATATAATCATGCATATTCCATTAATTCCATAATTCCACAAAGCATACTTTTCCATATTCATTCATCAATGCAAATATACAAAAGATGATCAATGCATACCATAGAGACCGACTAACGACTCTATATAGATGCAAATGCGGGTACCGACTCAATTGGTGATACATTAGTCCCCTAGGAACTCTTGGAATTCATCGCTTGTTACATAGAGTAACTCCCCGTCGGGCTAACGATGTTCCCCGTCGCTTCTACTTATAAATAAGCACACGACGTTTATGGATTGCTTCCACCTATATGGATCAGGCACACAATCCGATCGCTTCCACTTATAAACAAGCACACGAACAGTTGTAACGTCGCTATCGTCCCATAGTGTGTAAGGCACACGAACGTACAACGGATTCATATAGAATCCTAATAGCAAGAGCACATGTTATTATGCTTGACACATGCACGACTCATGCTAAATAAATGTTCATGCATATATAATAATCATGCATATCAATCACAAACAAAGTGATATATAACAATGCCAAACGGCCACAAACCATCAACAAAGTATTCCACAACAACCAATTATCATCAAAGAATCATCACACAAGTCATACAATCACTTACCAAAGCATAACCCACAATATTGAAAAATAACACCAAAGTCCATAATTCGTTTTCTCGGAAAAGTCGGCCAAAAATAATATTTTTCATCATCACTAAAAAGTACTCCTAAAGACCTTCGATTCGATATAAAGAACTCTTAAATCCGATAAACGACGAATAAGTTACGAATATTTCAAAATAACGCAAAACATAAACCGGACGCCCGACACTACGAAACGGTTCGTAAAAACTGTACCGATTGGGAAGGATTCAGACCCCAAACATATTTTTCTAAGAAAGAACGTCTCATTAGCTTTCCAACGCTTCGAACGGGGGTTAAAACCGACTTACGGATCAAGAGATATGAATTTCCGAAAATCGCACGAAACCAGAATTTTCACACTAGCAGTCGTGTCCGTACGACTGCGTGAAAATACACCAGTTCTGGTTCAGCAGTGATTTTTGGGGCGTTTTCGCCCGAAACCCGACCGATTCAATTATTTTCTTCAAACAAAATACACGATAATCCTCCATAAATGTATACGGACGTATTAGAATCAAAAATTACGCGATTCCGCGACTTTTGAAAAACACTATTCCGGAACCTAAAAACGCCAAATTTTCAAATATCAACTGATTTTAGCGAAACGAGTTTCTATAACGTCGGTCTCACTTCACTCGACTAAACTACGCAATCCGTTTCGAAATTCATCCGTGAAATCTCCCGATTCTGCCGATTATGCATAAAATCAACCTAAACTCAATTTTTCCAAAATCTCACAAAATCATCAACAAGTATCAAAATGATTATCACAATACAACAACTAATACACAACAATCACATCTCCAGAGTTTCAATCCATTTCATCCGCTAAAACTATTTATTCGAACGATTATGTCATAAACACATATTACCACCTATATTCTCTACACATTGAAATCAACCAAGAACAAACACATATAATGAAACACAAGCATATACTAACCGAGTTTCTCCCCCTTACCCGTTAAGAAATCGTTTGATGAAGCTTGTTCTTGAAGAAATTGGTCTTGTTCTTCACTTTCTCTCTTTCCTCCTAAGCTTTCTCTTTTCTCTTTGTTTTTCTCTTCTTTCTTCTTACTAACTACTTTCTTTCTTTTTCTACTTATTTTATCTTTTCTTAACTTAATATATAATATAAACAATTTCTAACAAAATATCTAACTAATTAATATCTATTCTTACTAATCATTAAATAATACCATAAGTTATAAAATATCAATTATACCCGCTAATCCAATTTTACCCGCGAAATCTCACAAACGATAAAAAGTCAACATATACCAAAAATCACATATTCACATACCAACATCATAATTGAAGCCAATAACACTTAAATAACTCAAACGGAACAAAAGACTCACTAACAAAACATAAATTAGCACATATATACGAAACACTAAAAACGGGTCGTTACAGAGGGCATGTGCCCGAAACTACGCTTATGCCCGACATAACGGCTAGTTTCGGGAACCCTGCCCGACATAACGGCTAGTTTGGGCAGTTACCTATTCTTCGGAAAAACGGTTATTTCGCCCCGAAAATAGGACCGTTGGCCACGCGTTGGGGGCTCTATATAAACCCTCTCGCTTGAGAGGGTCAGGTATCCGATATTCACCCTACGAACTAATACTTTGTACTTGCCCCTTTTCTCTGACCCTTTCTTACTTGAGCGTCGGAGTACCTTGCAGGTACACCCCCTCCTCTTCTCCATACGCCCAGCATCTCAGACGTACTTAGTGGCCCACTTCTACAGGATCTGATCCAATCTTCACAATCAAATATAAAAACTATCGGTCTTCTCCTAACTATTAAATTTAATTATCACCTTAAAAACTAATCTTTTAATTCAATAATTTTTAAATTAATGACATAATAACAATTGGCCCCTAATTACTAATTAAGTTTAAATGACATACTTAATTTCTAAAAAAATAATTTGATTACTTCTGATGACTTTTAATTAAAAACAACAAAAATAACTAATAATCATTTGGTATACTTAATAAAAATAAACCAATAACAGTATTCACTACCCAACATACCTTTAGAAATTATTTCTAAAATAAAAATAATATCCTAATTATTATACAATTAAACTAAAAAAAGCTCAAACTTCTACTTACTTCTAGTTGATTAAAATTAAACTAAAACCTTAATTTACAAACTTCCTTTAAATAGTAACAACAAATGATAAAACAAAACCCCTTATACAAAACCAAACCTAAAATGGGCCTAAAAGTGCCAAAAATCTCAGAAGCCCACTAAAATCTAAATGACGCCCCCTGATAGCACAAAAATCCAAAAATAGTAATAGCTCTCTAAGATTGACTGCGAAATGCTGGTCAAAATTTAGGGTACGACACAATGTATTGATTCTAGCTAGCTTGACGTCGTTAGTACCCTCATGGGCAACTTGTAATGCGTCCCACATAGCTTTAGCACTCGTACAATGTAAAACTCGATAATATTCGTCAACTCCCAATGAGGAGATCAGAATATTTCTCGCCTTCCAATCGTAGTTGTACTTTTTCTCATCTTCTTCATTTCATTGTTCTTCAGGCTTGGGTACTACCATGTTATTCGCATCGGTCATGGTTATTTCCATTGGACTGTTCTGGATAACACTCCATACCTTCCTATCAATAGAATTGATTTGAACACGCATACAATCCTTCCGGTAACTATATTTCTCACCATTAAAAACAGGTGCTCTATTATAAGCCTCTTTCGGTTTGTTTTCCATTTTCTAAAAAGTTATACTTGAAGCACTAGAATTAACCAGTGCTCCTGATACCACTTGTTAGATGAAGGCAATTGATCTAGAATAGGGGGTTGAATAGATCACTTCTTTTTAAATGCGAGTCGGCGGTAAAATTTGTTTTAAAAAAAATATTTTGCGGAAGCGGCCGAGGATAATTCATCTACATGAACCGAGTTACTGAGAGGATCGGATATACGTAAGTCAAATGGAACGAAAGACTCGAAGAGAAAAATTAGAATCGCAACTTAACAATTAATCAATTTTCCAAAATCACTTAACAAGGTGCAATCTCCAATGAGCAGTCAAAAATTAAACCAAACTTGACAATATATCAAACACCTTGTATGCGTTCAATCTATCGATCACTTGGAGTGCGTAAAACTCCAAGCTAAACCTTCTATGATAGTTGATGCATAATTTTCACTAAGCATAATCCAAAATGATTGTGCAATGATTTTCAAATCAATTTTCTGCACAAAACTATACCAGAATTTTTATCGATCAATTGAACGATTACAAGCGTAAACAGTTCGAAATATAAATGAGATAAGGAAAAGGAAATGACACCGGGTTTGTTTAGGCAGTTCCCTTTTCGTCCTCGCTTCGGGTACGTCTGCCCCCAATTCTAAAAACTAGAATTAAGATATCTATAACTTGTTTGCAAATGTTTTTACAAGAGAAAACTCAACTATCCCACACTCAAGAATCTTCGTTGATGCATATACTTTATCTTCTCTTCCCTTGATTCGAGTCGAATCAAGTGCCTCGAACTTGTTGGACGAACCTTCGTTTACCGTTACTAGATTGCAAGAACACACAGGTCTTCAATCACCTTCACTCGGCTGATTCTGATCCACACACAGTCCGATCCTCAAACCTTAACGCTGCTAGATCGACAAAACCTTCCGTTCTTCGATCACCTTTGCTCAGCTGAATTCAATGCTCACAAGATCTGATCCAAAAACCCCCAAATCTAATTGATCTTGGAGGACAAAACCCTAGAGGTTTTATTCAAGAACAAACCCACTGAAACACTCACCCCAAACCAAGATACAACTCTATGCTTTCGACGTTATCACTTCATGATGCAGAGAATCAACAAAAATGATTATGTATTTGTTGAAAAAAGTGCAAGATGAAGATGAAGGTGATGAGAGAAAAAGTTTCAATGTATCTCTTTCACTTGTTCTTGTTCATATGTGTAAAAAATAAGGAACCATCTATATATATGATGCAAGGACCACAGAAAAAAAATGGCATTTTGAACAAAGAGAAAAACAGAAAAATTAAACACTTACAGCGAGCGGTCAACCACCTCTTGAAGAGGGTCAGCCTGCGCTGACTCGTGGAGGAATTTACGCATGTTGGGAGACCATGCGTCGACCGCCACAGGGACCATGCGTCGACGCATGGCTGGGAAAATGCACAATGAGAAATCCAGAAGTGTGCGTCGACCGCAGGATATGCGTGCGCTTACCCGAGTGAGACACACACATTTTCCGCATATTGTGAGTCGACCGGACCCAATCTTAGGTCAACTCAAGCTTAAAAACAAACTCAAAAATTTGTTTTCCGACACACTTTCATCTATATAGGCACAGTTTATGCGTTCCTAATACTAATATCATGATCACCCATATTTAATGGATATGCAAGACTCCACCATGTATTTAGACTCATGATTATGCAATGCAAAATTTGAATGCCGACACCAATGAGATGACACTGTCCAAATTACAAACTACTAGCCCTCACATACATTTTGACATCATTAAAATACAGCTCAAATGAGAGGCACCTTGCCCTCACACTACGTATCAGTAAACTTCCTCAACCCTCACACTTTTCTTTTTAAATTAAAACATAATTCCACTATTTTGGTTATTCCACTTTTACCCTTTTAAAATTTTCTTCATTTTCTATTATATCAGAGATATAAGTGTGTTAGAATGAGTTTGAATTTGGAAAATATCTAACTTTAGAAAGATTTCATTTGGGGTGCTTATTTGTTTAAGATTTGTATCAATCAAGGATCTCAATTTTTATAATAAATATTTGTTTGATTATGTGAGTTTATGGGAGAAATGTTTTGAATCAAATGCAACAAGATTGATTTAGAGATTCAGATTAATTTTGGAAGTGATCAGTCAATATTGGTAATCAACATTATTGAAGATTGATCTCTTGTGATTTTTAGAAGATCAGTCATATTCGAGATCAAGATTCTACAATACTTTGGAGTTGAACTTCGTGCTACTATATAAGGAGGCAATCTCCTTTTTGAAGACTCATACCTCAAGAGGAAACATCTACACATTAGGAGAATTTTATTTTAGCTGAGTCTTTTTTTGTGGTTGTATTCTGTACACTCTATTCATGTGATCAATTAGGATAATAGAGTTTTAAGTTGTACTAGAGTTTATCTTTCATCTTTGTAATTGAATAAACTCTTGCGATTATGCTCGAGTGAAAGTGAGAGATGTCTCATATTAAAGGGGAGCCCTGATCGAATATTTACGAGTAGTATTATGGAAACGGTACTTGACGATGTGAGTTTAGATAAGATTAATTATACTTCTGACTATTAGGAGTGAAGTTCTTTTTATAGGGAGTCATGCTAGAAATTCACATGTATTAATAGGAAAAGAGGCATTGAACCAGGAAGGTTTAACTAAGACCAATTTCAACTTTTGACAATTAAGAGTGAATTTCCCTTCATTTGGTTAACGCTCTCCAAATGTAAGGGATTTTGCACCGAATTGAGTTACCAATTCCTATGTTATTTTTTTTTTCTTAATTTTGTCTGCTACATAATTATCTTGTCATGCACATGGTGCCAAACATTGTGTTTGACATCTTTCTGTCTGAAGAATATAATTTCAATTATGATTTTATTCTTATGTACACAACGATAATGATGGTAGATGTTGTTGTTGGTGAGGGAACTCATGAATACAAACATAGAAAAGCTTTTGCACTTACAAAGGATATGTTCCAAAACCATCATCAGTGGGGTAACAATTGTAACTCCCTTGAACGAACACACCTCAGAGGGGGTAAACATGAGGTAGATGATTTAGATCGCCTTAATGCCAAAGTTGAAGCATTATTGTAGAAATTTAATAAAATGAGTGTAAGTATTGTAACCCATTCTTCCCTCGATTATGAGATTTTTGGAGTAATTAACCATATTGGTACTATTGCATGTCAAGTGATTTTAATGGGAGAATTGTTTGACTATTTTCTATGTGCAAGTATTCACCTTTATAACTAATAGCAAGTGATAAGAAAAAAATATCAATCCCACAAAAATTATATTTACCCTAATAATTTTCAACTAAAAAATTATAAAAAGAACAAGATTAAGAATAATAAATAATTGTTGATTTGATAGGAATCATGCTATCTAAAAAAACATGATATCTATGTAGAGGCACTTTATATACTTCAAATTATTGAGAATGTAATTCCTTGTGTCGAAACGTGTTATTTGATGGGAGGAAGAAATTGTTAAAACATTTAGCTGTCAAAATAGCGAAGAAGTGTGTATTCGATAGAACTTAAGATTAAACTTTATTTGTTTGTTTTAGTTGAGTTAGTTAGGTTAGTTAGAGATTGTTCGGTGAGCAAGCAATTTCAACCTATAAATAGGAAGTAATCCTATTATTGTAAAATGTGAAAAATAATTCAGTTACATAGTTGAATAAAATTTTTAGCGTGAAAAGCAGAGAAGTTTCTCTGCATAATTATTCTTCTTCTTCCCCTTTTCTCCAAAATCATAATTCCTTTTCTTTCCTTGGGGTAAGATTTTGAAAGCCAGAATTTTTAAAAACGGTCGCCAGGTTCGGTATCATGTTTATTCTTCTTTATGGACTGGTTGTAAAAGCTGTATGCAAAAGTTGTTGGATAATTCGATTTGGAATGTTAGCAATGGAAACAATATTAATTTTTGGTTGGATAACTGGTGCGGGGTTCCGCTGGTTTCTTTGCTGCATTCTCAGGATGTCTCCTTGCTGGATTTAAATGAGAAGTTGAGTCATTTTCTGGTTGGAGGCAGAATCGTTTTGCCTTCTGATATAGAAATGTTGTATCTGTCGCTTCAGTGTAAATTTGCGGACGTTCTTCCTAATGTTTTGCAGGATGATAAACTGATGTGGATTCGTTCGGATTGCGGGCAGCTTAATTTGAAAGAAGCCTATAATTTTGTTCAAGGTAATAGTAGTGTCTCTCTTTGGAGCAGACTTATTTGGAATCCTTTTATTCCACCTTCCCATTCTTTGGTATTTTGGAGGTTGAGTCTGTCTAAATTAACTAGCGATGAGAAGATGGCCATTAGGGGTTTTCAAATGCCTTCAATGTGTAGTCTCTGTCTTAAAGATAGTGAAGATCTTGGTCATATTTTTTTCACCTGTCCATATGCCTCAAAGATTTGGAACTGGTTGCAGAATTCTCTAGTTTGGAATTTTCCGATTACTTGTTTGAACGATTGTTTTCGGATCATGAATCGTGTTACTTATGCCCAATTTAAATTGGTGAGTATAGCTGCTATTGTAAACACTGTTCATGCTATTTGGCATGCGAGGAACCATGCTAGATTTCGCAATGTTACGGTGCATTGGAAAACCTCCTGTTCGAGTATTGCATCGTCGACCCTGCTGGCTGGTAATTTGTGCAAGTACCCTGCTAGTTCCCCTTTAATTGAGTTTAAGATTTTAAAGAATTTCTCTATTACTATTCATCCTCTGATTCCTAAAAGTTTGAAGGAGGTTTTGTGGTGCCCTCCTCAATCAGGTTGGGTTAAAGTTAACATTGACGGGGCTTCAGCTGGCGATCCAATTCGTGCTGCTTGTGGTGGGATGGTTAGGGATTGTAGGGGTGAGCATTTGGGAAGTTTTGCTTGTAATTTGCCGCCGTCGAATACGCTCACTGCGGAAATCATGGGGGCCATTCTGGCTATGGAATATGCGGTTAGTCGTAACTGGAACAATTTGTGGTTGGAGACGGATTCTTTGTTGCTTGTTAAAGCCTACAGTAAACCATCTGTAGTGCCTTGGAAATTAAGGAACAGATGGGACCATTGTATGACTTTGATAAGTGATTTCAATTTTTTGGCTACTCATATTTACAGGGAAGGTAATCATTGTGCAGATAAGTTAGCTAACTTAGGCTTTTTAGTTTCTAATTTTACGTGGTGGTCAGATATCCACTCTGATGTAGTGCTTGATTTCAATCGGAACAAGCTTGGGATTACTATTTTTAGAATTAGATAGGTTTGAGGTTTCGGTTTTATGTCCCCCTCATTTTTGTACCTATTTCTTTTTTTTTTAATTTATCCAGGCTTATTCCTCTTTTAATTAAAAAAAAAAATTCATTTTTTTTCTTTTCTTCTTCAATAATTATTGTGCAGCGGAATCATCTTGCAACTAATGTGTGGTTGATTCACTTGAATGAAGAGTAAAGAACAAAAGACAAAACCGAACAATATGATTGATTCTTATTCATCAAGATTGATTCAGAATTTTCCATATGTTTGGTGTAATTCCAATACGACTAACAATGGAAAGAATTGCATTTAGCATGCATTTTTAAATAAGGAAAAATATTTATAAAAAAAATCCCTAAAAACAGTATGAAATTCTGTGTTGTAGTTGCATTATTTTTGTCCGATAGCATTTCTCTTATATTACACAAATTAATGAAACAAATTTTATTTGATAAGCTATAAAACTCAAGCCACACACACTTCATATATCCTGCTATTCCTTAACAAGATAATCATCAACAGCTTTTGTGACCTCTAAAACAAGGTCCAAGTATGAATTAGGAAATGCACCTGTAATATCTTCCTTTAGTTTCTCATACTCAAAAGTCCATCTCACAAGTGCACCATATTCCTCATCCATCACTTCTAATGTTCCCTTAAAACTTTTGTAATTCTCACTCATTTTCCCATCAAAGAGACTATATGTGATGACCTTATTATCATCATCTATAGTCTCAATTTTTTCTTTAGCACTTTCTTCTCTTCCATCTGCAGAATTCAAGAGTATTTAAAATCATATAGATATTACTTTTGAGCAATAAATAAAATAAATAAAAAACTATGAAACATAAAAACCTGAATTACCTATTGTATATTCCCAGTGTATGACAGAACCAACATTTTCCCAGTCACCTTCAAGCAATCTAGCTCCATGTACTTCTGGGGAAATGTTTGGAATATGTTGAAGTTGCTTCCTAAAAATATTATAGAACTTAGCTGCAGATGATTCAATCTCATATTCAGTGAATACTTTCCCACATAAAGCCATTTCTCTGCCCTATAATGTATAGATATAAAACAATATAGAATAATGTATAGATATAAAACAATATAGAACTTAAAAATTAATAGGACATCTCAAAAACAGCTGTACGTATAAGTTGACATTGTATAAATTATAATCTTCCATTTTCTAATTAGTGAGTGCATTACACGTCTCAAGTCTCTATCATTGCCTAGTGCTCACTCTTTTAAATGTTAGATATAATTCAGATTCATTTAAGTTGTATTTAGGATTAATTTGCATTTCATTTGTGAGACTTTGATTTTGTAAATACTAAAGGTTAGTTCAGTTTGTGTTAAGAATTCATTGTGACCGTTTTTCAATTCTGTTAGAAATTTAGTTATAGATTTTCTTCTCTCTCTTTCTCTTCCATCATCTTTTTCATTTTCAACCTTGTGCACCAACAATTGGTATCTAGAGTTTCCACTTTTATTCAGATCGAAAAACACGAGTGTATGTGAGGTGTGTGTGTGAATGATTTCGGTTCTAAAATTCAAAGTGAATTGAAGTTCGAAATTGAAACAGAATCACATTTATTAATTCTGAGGGATTGGGAAACACAAGTGTTAGTGAGATTTGAGTGAATTTACACAAGATCGAAGATGAACCGTGAAAACGGTAACTTGAGCACCAAGCTTCTAGTCTTTGATGAAAAGAATTGGAATCGATGAATGATTCAGATGCATGTGTTGCGTGGTGCTCAAGATGTTATTGACTCGTCAATGACGATTATGCATCGGTTGCAGCAGATGCAACTAAATTACAGAGAAACGCGCAAAGAGAAACGAGGAAGAAGGATTAGATTGCGTTGTTCGATATTCATCAATGTGTAGATAAGAATGTGTTTGAGAAGATCATTGATTCAACGACGATGAAGGTTGCGTGGGACACAATGGTGCGATGCTACGACGATGATGCATCAGTGAAGAAGGAAAAACTTCAGTCTCTATGTAAGCAGTATGAAAATCTCAACATGAAGAACAATGATAAGGTACCTGATTACATCTCTAGAGTGATTGTGATCACAAATAAGATGAAATCTTATGGAGAGACTCTCTCTGAACAAGTAATTATTGAAAAGGTACTGAGATCTCTTACTCCTCAGTTTGATTAAAATATTGTATCAATTGAACATTCTAAGGACCTCAGCACCATGAGAATTGAAGAGCTGCAAAGTAGTTTATATGCACAAGAGTTGCGTCTGACTGAGAAAACCTCTGAAGAGAGGCAAAACAAGCTCTAAAGGCGTGTTCTGGTAAGAAGAATCAGAATCAGTTTTGGTCAGAAGACAAGAAGAGACGTGGTGGTGGTTATCAGAAGTCAAAAGCCTCAAACTCTGATGAGAAGAAATATCAGAAGGGAAAGGATAAGTTTGGCAAGAAGAAGGCTTAATGCTACTGTTGTAAGAAGTTTGGTCACTTTGCTGCTGACGATTGGTCAAACAAGACGAGGAGATCAAAAGAAGAAAATATAGCCAGAGGAGAGTCTGATGATGATCCTGTGCTATTGATGGATTCTAAACCTGATGGTGGATATTTGGTAGACTAGTGGTATATGGACAATGGCTACTCAAATTACCTGACTGGAAACAAAAAAAAACGTCTGATAGATTTTAACTCTAGAAAGAGGACAAAGATCATATGTGTTGATGATAAGTGTCTGAATGTTGAAGGAATGGGAAATGTCAAGGTCAGAGTGAAGAATGGAAAAATTGTTCTGATCAAGAATGTTTGGTATGTTCTTGGCATGAAGAGCAACCTGATGAGTGTAGGTCAGCTAATTTAGAAAGGTTTCTTAGTTACTAGGAAAGACAATATCTTAAAGTTGTATGATTCTGATCAGAAGTTGATTATGCAATTTGAACAAGGAAGCAATAGAACATTCAAAGTGAATGTCAAAACAGTTGAAAATAAATGCCTTAGTGCAGAAGGTACTGAAGGTGACAGTGAGTTGTGGCACAAGAGATTAAGGCATCTAAACTTCAAAATCTTAGGGCATCTAAGTTCTGAGAAGGTTGTACATGGCATTCCTAAGATTGTGAATCCAGATAAGTCATGTGAGATATGCGTTAAAGGCATGCAACCTAGATTTCCATTTGCATCAGAAGTGGCCCCAAGAGAAAAACATGCTTTAGGAGTAGTGCATTCTAATGTATGTTGACCATTTGAAGTACCTTCACTTAGAGGAAACAAGTAATTTCTATCTTTTATGGATGAATTCAAAAGGATGACATGGATGTCACTCATAAAGTTTAAGCATGAGGTGTTTTCTGGGTTTCAGAAGCCCAAGGTGAAGGCTGAAAAACAAAGTAGTTAGAAGCAGAAAATTCTCAGAACTGATGGTGGAGGTGAGTACAACTCTAGAGAGTTCAGAAGGTTCTGTGAAGAGAATGTAATTGAGCATGAGGTTACTGCTCCATACACTCCTCAACACAATGGTCTTGCTGAAAGAAGAAATAGGACTCTACTTGATATGACAAGGAGCATGTTGAAGGAGAGTAAGCTTCCTCACACCTTGTAGAGAGAAGTTGTTGTCACTGTAGCATATGTGCTCAATAGGTGTCCAATCAAGAAGTTGAAAGGAGTAGTTCCTATTCAGAAGTGGACTAGAGATAAGTAAAGTTTTTACACCTATAGCTAGACATGAAACAAAGCAAGGTTAGTAGCTAGAGGGTTCTACAGAATCTAGTTTAGACTACTTTGAAGTGTTTTCAGCTATAGCTTGACATGAAATAATCAAAATGGTGATTGCTATAACTGCTAATAGAAATTGTCCTCTGATGCATTTAGATGTGAAATGTGCATTTCTGAATGCTTCTTTACGAGAGGAAGTGTATGTATCACAACCTCCTGGATTTGTGAAAAAGAATCAAGAATGGATGGTGTACAAGTTACATAAAGCTTTATATGGACTGAAACAAGCTCCTAGAGTTTGGAATATGAAAATTGATTCATTTTTCAAGCTTCAAGGATTCAAAAAATGCGAGATGGAGTATGATGTTGATGTTCAACATACATCTGATAGCAATATGATTCTAATGGGTCTCTATGCTGATGACATATTACTAACAGGGAGTTGTTCATATGAGATAACTAAGTTCAAGAAGGTGCTGATAAATGAGTTTTAGATGACTGATCTAGGAAGTATGAAATTTTCTAGGGATGGAGATTTTGTACTCTAATAAGGGTATAATCTTGCATCTGATGAAGTATGAACTTGAGCTTCTGAAGATATTTGAGCTAATGAATTGCAAGTCTACAATCACACCTACTGAAATAAATCACAAGCTAGATTCTAATGTTAAGGGTGATGATTTAGACGCTACAACGTTTAAACAGTTGGTAGGCTCATTGAGATATTTCTATAATAACATACCTGACATTTTCTATGATGTTGGAATGGTGAGTAGGTTTATGAACAAACCAAAGTAGTCACATTACCAAGTTGTTATCAGCATACTAGGGTATATTAAAGGGACTCTGAGATATTGAGTTTTGTTCCCTTCTGGTGTTAAATCTGATTTAGAGCTGATATGTTATTCAGAATATGATTGGTGTGGAGACAGAGATGACAGAAGAAGTACTTCTGGACATTTCTTTAAGTGTCTGGGAGGTCTTATTTCTTGGTGCTCCAAAAAGCAACCAGTAGTTGCATTGTCAACCTGTGAAGCTGAGTACATTGCAGATGCTTTGTCTGCGTGTCAAGCTGTTTGGATTATGAATTTGTTGCAGGATCTGAAGATCAAGGTGAGCAAGCTTGTGAAGTTGATGATTGACAGTAAATCAGTTATAAACCTTGCCAAGAATCCAGTGTTGCATGGAAGAAGCAAGCACATTGCATAAAGTTACATTTTTTTGCGCAACCAGGTTCAGAATGGGATGCTTGAAGTTACTCATGGTAAGACTCAAGCAACTGGCAGATGTTTTGACTAAAGCTATCAAGACTGAACATTTTATCCATTTGAGGAATGGAATTGGTGTTGTTGATTTTTATTAGTTGAATATGAATTAAGGAATGTTAGATATAATTCAAATTCATTTAAGTTGCATTTAGGATTAATTTGAATTTCATTTTATGAGACACTGGTTGTATAAATACTGAAGGTTAGTTCAGTTTGTGATAAGAATTCATTGTAACTATTTTTCAATTGTGTTAGAAAGTTAATTACAGATTTTCTTCTCTCTATTTCTCTCCCGTCATCTTCTTCATCTTCGACCTTATGCACCAATATCACGTTGTGGCCTCATTGTCAGCCTATTCTCTCTTGCAATCATATCCCAGAGCATATGGCCTATGCTGCGTCCAAAGCACATCCAAAATAAACTTAAATAATAGTTATTTAGACACACACATAAATTAAATATTATTAAGCTATTTTGAAAAATATACATTATTTATTTTATTTAATTTTTATCTATTTTCTTGTATGTGTGGGCGTCTAAATCGTGTGTCTAAATCTTATGTCCAAGTAAGTGTAGCTCTTATTAATGAACTATCTAATTGGGTCAAAAATTTAGGTTTAAGGAAGTTTAGATTTAAATACAAATTTGATCCCTTTATTTAATGATTCTTAAATTTTAGTCTTCAATTATAAAAAGCAGCTCTGGACCTTAGGCCCACATCTTGCAACGCCTCTCAAGCCCACAAGCTTACACAATGTAATGTTTGTAAAAGTTATATAAACACTAAAAGAAAAGGGAGAATTTCTTATCTCACCCCTTGGGCTTCTTAGGCACCTAGCGAAATTCCTTTTATGTCCACTGCTTCCAGAGATACACATCTGAAGCTATATATACGGAATCATTTTCTAATGTTATACGCTAAGGAAACTTCAAAATAATTCAGTTCAGGGAATGTTTCGGAGATGTAACTCTGGAACGTTTGAGCGCCAGAATGTTCCGTAGATACAGCTCCGGAAGTTTCTGTTATATTTTAAACCTGCATGATCACTCCCCTATTGTTGTCTTTTCTTCTTCCATACTCACTTCACCAACCTAAAAAACCATATACTATCAATATCATTTTCACTCCAAAACTCAAATTCTTTCGTGCAACAAATCACAGGGAGCAAGAGAAGACCGAATTTCAGGTAAAGATTGCACTTTGTCCACTACATTGCTCACATTAATCATCAAACTTTTAGATAAAAATTGACGTTGCTTTCGGAGATGTATCTACGGAATGTATTGAAGATGAACACTTCCAGATGTACATCTCCGAAATGTATCAGTCTGTTTTTTTATAGCAGCTTTGTAATTTTTGCTTATATTTCTTATTGTTTACAAATAGATATGGTGTACCCCGATAATATCTCAAAAGAATTAGTTCCTACAAACGATGTTTCTCCGAATGTTCAAGGGATTGTCGTAAAGTCGATAGATGTCGATGTTGACTTTAATAACAAGCAAGAGTTTGATGATCATGAAAGCATGCTCACATGGATTCGTAGGACTGCAACAAGACTTGGTTTTGGTGTGGTTATAGGAAGATCGGATAATGGTTCGGAAAGAAGAAACGCTTTTGTAACTTTGTTGTGCGAAAGAAGCGGGAAATATCATACTCCTCTCCAAAAATTTAAGAGAGAAGACACTGGTAGTAGAAAATGTGAGTGTCCGTTTAAGCTTCATGGTTACATGTTGAGTAGTAAAAAGTGGAAAATTAGTGTTATTTGTGGTTTGAATAACCATGATTTGTGCTTAAAGTTACAAGACCATCCTAGTGTATGCCGGCTCAAGCCGGAAGAGAAGACATGTATTAGTGACATGACCTTGAATCTTGTCCAACTGAAAAATATACTTGCCATATTGAAACGGAAGGAACCTGACAATATATCAAATATAAGGAAAATGTATAACATTCGGTACCACATCAACAAGGCGATTAAGGGAGATAGAAGTGAGATGCAACAACTGTTGAGATTGTTGGATGATAACGATTACGTGTCCCGGTACAGAACTTAAGACGATGGAGTTACGGTCCGAGATATTTTTTGGACTCATCCGGATTCGATAAAGTTGTTCAACACGTTCTCGACAGTGCTCATTCTTGATTCTACATACAAGACCAACAAGAATAGACTTCCTTTATTTGAGATGGTTGGTGTTACGTCTATCGAGAAGATATATGCCGTTGGTTTTGCTTTTCTCGAGTGTGAAAAAAAGGACAATTTTACATGGGCATTAGAGGTGTGTCGGTCACTTTTGAAGGACCAAGTTGAGATGCCTAAAGCAATTGTTACCGACCACGATACCGCATTGATGAATGTGGTTGTAAAAATATTTCCTTCTTCTAATGCATTACTTTGTCGATATCACATAATAAAGAATGTGAGAAGTCAGTTAAACCTGCGGTGGGGGAGAAACAAGTAGAGTCTGAAGGTGGAAAATTGGTGAAGGCCGGTGTGATTGTTGAAAAAATAATGGATGCATGGAATCGTATACTAAATTCTTCCACAAAAGAATTATATGCCGATCCGTCATTCAATTCCGGAAAGTGTGTGAAAAGTATCTAACTTTATTGATATACGTTGAAAGCACCATTCTTGATCAGGTGAAGGAGAAGATAGTTTGTGTGTGGACTGATAATGTTTGACACCTTGGAAATACAACCACCAACACAGTTGAGTCGGCCCATGCTAGTTTGAAAAATTGGTTGGGAAATAGCAAGGGGGATTTGTGTTGAGATCGGGACTCCGTAAATCTCATGATTAAAAACCAACATAATGAGATACAAACAACATTAGGTCGGAGTATAAGGGTATTGGAACATCGATTTAAAGACAACATTCTTTATTCTCAATTGATCGGTAATATGTCTCGGCCCGGATTGAACTATCTTTTTCACGAGGTCAAACAAGATAAAACTGTAGGTTCCGATAACGCAAAGTGTGGTTGCACTGTTGTGAAAACCTATGGTCTTTCGTGTGCTTGTGTTATTGCTAAAAAGTTGAAACTATGTGAGCCAATAAGAATGGATGAAGTTTGCCCTCATTGGAAAAGACTTAGTTTTGATAATGATGGTTGCATGGAAAGAGGTAAACTGAATATCTCTATTTTGACTGAATAGGAAGCGATACAAGAGAGATTCTCAAAGGCCGATGACAACATGAAACTCTACATAAAAGAACAATTGAGGAAGATTGCCTATCCCGAAACAACCGACAAGAAACCTCCTTCTCAACCGGTAAAGACAAAAGGTGCTCCGAAGAAAATGAAGCCTACACCGAATGACAACTCGACTACACAGTCTCCTTCTTATTGTGAGCACATTGACAAAATTTATCCCGACTCCTAAATCTCAAAAAAGTGCCATGAAAGGGGCCCGCATAAGCAAACCGCCTCGGACCCCGATTCCACCAAGAATTCTATTCATCGAGGATATGTCGGTTTTTATGCACAAATACATTGACCTTATCGTCAATGTTCAACGGGATGGTAATTGCGGTTACCAAGCCGTTTCGGATTTTTTTAGTAAAAGAGAGGATAGTCATGCACTTGTCCATCATCAACTAATCCAAGAGTTGAAGACGCATAAAGAATTGTATACGTGATTGTATAGAAAGAAAGACAAATTCGATGTGGTTTATGAATCTCTTATTCCTTGCTGATGTGGTCCGTCACCGATGTCGAAATGGATGACCTTCCCTGATATAGGTCATCTTATTGCATGTGCATATGATAGGGTGTGCATTGACTTGGCGCAATACGAGTTTTAAGAAACCTTTTTCCCACCCTGCACCGCACCACCTCAAAATCCAAATGATCGCATCATGTGTATTAGATGGCTTGCAAAATCAAGGCATTTTGTACAAGTTTACTTGAAACCTGGATACCCCGTACCACCTACATCACCGAAATGGGCGACTCATTCAACCTCAAATGTCGAGACGTGGTCGGATCGTTTTGTTGAAAGGATGCACGAATATGAAAGATTGAACAACATTGAAAAGGAATCGAATGCGGAAAAGTCCAAAGGGGTACCACCAATAGATTTAGCCGGCGACATTTGTTTTGATTCCTTTTGAATTCATGTATAATCGGACGACTAATTGTAAATTTTTGAAGTGCAAAATAGTCACATTTTATTCGTATGCCTTATTTTTGCACATATGCCTTTTATTTGTCTATTATGATGTGCTCCTATATTGAGTTCTGGTTTAAAAATGTAGCAGGGAAACTTCCAGATATGTATCTACGGAAGGTTCTTAATTTTGCAGTTTCAGTGGAATTTCCAGAGATACATATTCGGAACCAATAATTATAGGATCCTTCCGTGGATATAGCTCCGGAAACAAATTTGACAGAAAATGGTTGGTCCATATTCACCTAGGTTTTCTATAAATTTGGGGTTTCATTTGTTATCTTTCACACAAATGCAAAAGTCTCAATTGTTTGAAATCAAGATCCGCTGGTATGTCGCAAGTGTCTCTTTTTCCAATGGCAAAACACCCGGGAGGACGTTCAAGCTCATGGATCTCACCCCCTCGCCGATATCATATACGAGATCCAATATCGCCTACCTTACAATGACAAACGAAAGGTTGTGAGCTTGAGTATCGTTCACCTTCAGTTGACAACGATGGGAACGTTGTTTACAGCAAGTTTGAGCTCAAGAATCAAGACGATGTTAGAGCGATGTGGCTAACGTATTTCAGTTTCGAAGAGAAAATTTCACTCGAGTTGGAGGCGACGGTCCGAAGAACGGTCGATGACATCTTAGAGATATGCAAGCGTCCAACCGGCTATTAAAATGTAATATTTAAATTTTTGTCAAAATCATCAATGTAACACCGATTTTATTTTATGAATGTTGATTTTATTATTGCAATGTTGATTTTCTGGTATTTTGTTTCTGGGTTTTTTCCGTAAATATGAATACGGAAGGATTTCGTATATACATCTACGGAATTAATATAAAAACTGAAAAAATGTGCGTTCGGAGATACAGCTCCAGAAGCAGGGGGCATTTTAGTTAGCGCGCATGGTACATAAGAAGTCCAGGGGATGCAGTAAGAAATCCTCAAGAAAAGGTAGCCAAAACAATGTGGGACTTTAAGAGTAACCCCACATCTTGCAACATCTCGTTACTCAAATATTACATTATGTAAACTTGTGGGCCGGAAATGGATCAACAAAATGTCAAGGAAGGTAAAATTGAGAGGTCAAAACATTGATTTTTAAAATGGGATGATTAAAAGTTAAAAATTATCAAACTAGAGAGACCAAAAATATATTTAAGCCATAAATCACTAGTGCAGAAATATGAAATTACACCCGTTTTTTTATACATTTTACACCCGTTATTGGAGGGTGTGAATTCAAAGGGTGAGAAATGTCTGACAAATTTACACCCGTTTTAAAACGGGTGTAAATCTAATGTTATATTACACTCTTTTTTATAGATATCGGGTGTAAATTTTTACATAAATTACACTCTTTTTTATAGATATCGGGTGTAAATTTTTGCATATATATATTTATAGATGGTATATTACACCCTTTTTTGTTTAAAATGAATGTATATACATTCCAGTTTACACCCTATTTTATAGAAAACGGGGGTAAATTTGATGTTATATTACACTTTTTTTTATAGAAATCGGGTGTAAATTTTTAAATATATGTATTTATAGATGATATATTACACCCTTTTTTGTTTAAAACGGATGTATATATATTCCACTTTACACCCTAAATTTGACTTGGATTACACAAAAATATTCATGTCAATTAATGAAAAACATTTAATCTTATTCAATAAGCTTTAGAAATACTCACATGGAGCCAATGTCATAGGGCAAACACAACCCACTACATCAAATAACTAAAACATAAATATTTATAATAGACTCTAATATAATCTTAATTAGAAATCAAGTTAAAATTTGAATTAAACTCAAAAGCAAGCTCATGGAGCGAGGGTTATCCATCACATATAATCACTATCTCAACTATATCATCATTATTCAATGAGAATGATTTTGATAATTCTCTATGTACAGCCAATAGAGGTAAAATTAAATTTAAGAATGTCACTAGTATAACTTTCAAAAACTTTTTCTTCTCATCTCAAAAGACTTGTTATAGATTTTGTATATCTGGATTACAAACTTTTAAATAGATTATCTAATCTATGCCAAAACACTATATACCCCACTATGCATCCAAATCCAGCATTTGATTATGAAAATAAAATATATATTTCACAAAACCAACTATAAAAGAATTCATTTCCTTTAGATTTGTGATTTCCATAATTTCACTAACACACTTGTTTAAACTTGGGTTCTGATGAGTCAATCCCTTGTTCACATGAGCTAATATGCATGAATGTTGAATAAATAGTGAATAGGTTGATGGTCTTTCCCACGGTACCATTCCGAAATCATCGATCAAATCTGACATTCCGCTGATTAAGAACTGCCAAACCAAAGCACCTGCACCAGACTGGTTTTTCCTAGCAGATTTGTGGGATATGTCTAATATTATTTTGTACATCCTTTCTCGGTCAGCCAGTGAAAAGTTCTTGATTGTTTCTGATAATCCATATTCAGAAAACAGAACAGGTTTCTTCAATACATTATCACCATCTTCGATGTGCGAAAGCATCCACTTGGTGAGGAATTTCATATAGACTTCAAAATTTTGCTTATGAAACCTACACACAAGTTTTTGATAATTGATGAATCAACAAAAAAGGTCAAATTACAGAATAAAAAGCTATCTTAGATCATCATAAAATAAGAAAGTTTTAGAATGCGTACTTCTAAATACAAATCAGAAGAAAGATCTTAAAGGCATGGCTAAAACTTTCAAACATGAGATAGAAAGAGCAGAAAACCTTTCATATGAGATGGTTTATTAATTTGAGACAAAATCATGAGAAACTAAAAGCAGAAAACCTTTCATTTTACAGGCGGAGTTCCCTAGAACTTCTCAAGTACATAGAACCAACCGACACTTGATTAAAGATATGTATGGTGTCCGAAACCGACACGATGATGACACATGTGGTTATATTTAATACTAGTTTCATTTTCTCAACTTATTACACCTATCCACGTGTCAGTGTTCAGTCTTATGTCCATGTCAATGCTTCATACCTTCTATTACAAATCTCAGAAAAACCAAAACTACAGATATATAATTCAAACAATGCTTGCTTACCAATGGTCAGGATAGATATGGACAGAAGTGAAGTCAATATTTGAAGTTTGAGAGTTCCTACTAAAATCAGATCCAAGTCTGGACGACCATACAAAGAAACAAGAAAGTTAAAAAATAATGTAAATAAAGTTTAAAAGAAACAAACTACCTTGGACTATCTGCTCTTGAAGTTTGGCCTTCAATATCTGCTTTCTTCCTAGACATATCAAGGGCCATAATCTAAAATCATCCATAATGTAAGCAGACACAGAAGAGTTGATTGAAGTTGGAATTAATATAACAAATTTAATTTTTCACGAACTCACCATCACCAAAAGTTTCTCCATATAGACATGCATGTTCTTTAATACTTCAAGTAAAACAAGAGATAATGCAATACAGTAATTTTCGGATAACTGAGATTCAGAACTCTTTTCAACTTCTAAATTTTTACTAAGATTGTTTTGAAAAAGTTGGCATAGTAGACAGATAATTTTCATGCAGTCTTTCATCAAACTCTTGTAGTTTATTTTCCTAGATCACTATAAAAACTAGATCAGATATACATTTCTGAAACAACAAAAAGAAAAAAAAATAATCAAGGCCGCGAAATCAAGATGCATAAGATCTCAACCAACATGGTTAAGTTGTCGATTATCAAGTCACACCAAGTCTTATAGTGAACCAATTACCATTAACAGGTTGAGCAAAGACTCCCTCTGCAAGCTCCAGTTCATGGTAGCTGCAACAGAACAGTTACTTAGAATTTACTAGTTTGAGGAATGGAAACAACAGCATAAATTTCATTCAACTTCATACACATCATTGCTGAGGTAGAATAATTGAGAATTCATTGATGTTTAAAAATTAAGGGGTGCCAATCAAATTAAACTAGGGAAGCTAAACTGCACATTGTCTATGTAAGTTCGACTCCACAGAGGCTCAAACACTAAATTGGCAAACCTTAGAACTGAGATTTTCAATAAGATTCCTTCATAGAAGATGATCAATCCTGACAACAGGTTGATAAGAACCATCAGTTTATGAACAATATTTCTGTATGCCCAAATGGTTCATCCAAACAAAATATTTTTCATTGGTTTGAATTTTTCTCCTAAATACCGAACCAAATCGACCAGCTACGTGCCAATTTGTGTCTTCGTGCATGAGAAAGCATACGGTTGAATATGGGAGAGTAGTGTATAAATACCTATATAGTTGCTTTTCCTCAAACTTTGAGAGAAGATATTGTGTCAGGCTTTATGAAGAGAGGGCTTCAAACCCAAATGACTTCTCAATTATTATGCGATTCCATCCCTTTTGGGTCTGAGTATTGCTTGCAAGACATGAAGCAACATCCAAAAGTACTTCTTGTGGCACTGAAAGGTAGAAAATCTTGTTCTCTTTGGATCTTCCCTGAGGTAGATAGTAAGATGTAGTAGAATCAAATATCAAAGGGCCCACAGCTTATAAAGAGTTTACACTACAGGAACTCGTTTGAGAAGAAAATTACTACTTTTATACATACTGGTGAATTAGTGATGTTTGTTCAAATTTACCTCAATCTGCTCCATCCTGGCTTTTAGTAAGGACATCCCATGTTTGTTGTCATAACCTCCATTGATGTAGTGTGTTATGTAAAGGAAAGCTTCTAATTTGTCCCCACAATCCTGTCTGAAATTGGAAGATTTTATATTTTTACATTAATGTAAAAGCCAGAAATATACTACAATATTGACCGAGCACAAATCACTAGCACCTGTACAAACTTTAACAGTAGGTTTCTGTAGATGCGGTCGTGCAGTGTACACACTGCAGAAACTCATGCCTGTATCAGAACTGCAAATAACAAAGAAGTAATTAGCAAAATTGAACAATCCAAGATAAAATGAGAAACTAGAAATAAGTAATTAGCAAAATGAGATGAGAATGTACACAAATTGTGAACGATGAAATGAGAAATCTAAGATGAGCATAATAGAAGAGTTGAACATGATTCGGATATAAACGGACAAGGAGCACGATTTTCAATATGGTCGCGGACAAAGAACACGGATTCAAGCGGGCCAGAGCCAGAGAGGCATCAAGCAAATTTTGAATGCAGTAATAGGGTTTAGGTTGGACGAGACCTAACTTATTTGGGTTATTTGAAGAAGAGTAGAGAAATATATGATATCTGATTGAGTGGCTGAAAAATAGGAATGAACAGGATTATATGAAATAAGCACTTGTAGTAGATGTTGGAATTCCATGACATAAAATCAAGAAGAAAATACACATGATTGATATCCATCCAAATAACGATCATAAGCATCTAAAATAAACTATTTCAGCATAATTTAATTTTACAATAATTATTTTACAATCAAGAGGGACCTAACCTATACAAACACCGCTGCAACTTTTTATAGAATAAATATAAATAGAAAACTCTCATATCAACACCTAAACACACAAATTCAACAAGATTTTAGGTAATAACACATATTACCTATGGAGCTGTCAAAATAAAATTGAGAACTTATGGAGCTGTCAAAATAAAATTAAGAGCTTATGGACATATGCTAAAAACAACCTATATAAAGCCATAAGCAATGACATATAACGAGGAATTTTAAAATGACAATTCAAGAATATTAAAAATACAATTTGACCACAATCTCTTAGAAGCTAGCCAGTCTAACAGCTTCAAATCGTTTCAGTAAAACTCCATACTTGCCAAACCATACAGGCATACACAGAGTATAATAGAACTATTACTACAACCATTATTACCAGCCACTGCATTTATATCTTCTTTCAAGTTTTCTACAAATCCCTGATCAGCCAAAAACGCTTCCTCAAGCGCCACTTGAAATTGAGAGGAATTACATTAACTCAACTCAGACTGCTCTTGAAACCTAATACAAAATAACATCATTCCCAGTAAACACAACACAACCTCTTCCACAAAGAAAAATCAAAATAACAACTGTAATACAAAAATTCCCCACCTGTCTACATAATCCACAAAGGGAAAAATAATTCCATATTTCACCCATGCAAAATCCTACTCACAACCATATACAAAACACAAATTAAATAACCATTATATTAAAAAGAAGACACATTAAAGAAACTTTCCATATACATGATAAACTAGTACTAGTTCACACAATACCCTGTGATTTTCATGAGTAGAAGGAATCAATACTTGATAATTGTTTCTTTTCAAATGTATTGAAGTAAAATACATTTTGAGCGCACCTTGAATTTGCAGGATCGTCAAACCATCTAATTTCTTGGTGCACAATCTTTTCGAATGCCAATGAACGAATTCTTTCAATAAGTTTTCCACCAGCAATCCCAAAGAAGTAATTCTGAAGTGGTAAAACCACTAGTGTAACCAAACCCAAACCTACATATAGAAGTGACCAAAACCTGAACTCTTTCAAAATTAATGAAGTATACACCTTAAGTTTATGTACTTGAATAACTACATTCCCATAATATGTAATATGGTACACCTCCCTAACTACTTGTTATGAACTTATGAGCCTATAGTTACAGATTCCTGTATTGTCTCACTTCAATTCAATCATAGACTTCATACAAGGAGAAAAATGCATCCTTTAACTTGTTCATACTTCATACTATGAAAAGGAGCTTTAACACTACCAGATGCAAGGCACCATTGTTGTGTGATAGTGCTAGGAATATGTAAATCCTTGCATAAATACAACGGTCTAACTCTAAACAAGAAAATTCTAAGTACAGGATTTATCGCAAAGTTTGGACTCTTCAACTAAAAAAACTATTTCCCTAATTAGATATTAATTCATATTGCTTCTGGCGCTCATTTTGATTAAAAGAGCAACTAAACAGCACAGGAATCTCATTAGCTCCAACTTGTTTTATAGCAATAAAGCAAGAACACCACCATCTTTTTTCACACAAATACAACTTCCAATTCTGACATGATGCAGCCATCAAAACATATCACTACATGAATCAAAAGTGCAATCTCACGCGGAACACAAAGCAGAATCAAAATAAATCAGACTAGCATATGAACATCGAGGAATTTTCTCATAAACAAATCACAAAAATATCAAAAAACTCAAAAACCCTTTCCTCCTGAGCTCAAATAGTAGTATCACGAAAACTTACATACTCCATTATTTCAAACTGGAAAACAACATCACTGTCAAATGCTGAGCATGGTCCAGAGCGAGTACAGTCAAAGTATTTCAATAATGCCGGATCATGGTCACCAACAATGGTGACAGTTTCTCCTGTGTTACAAAATGTTCAAAATTAACCATCAATTATTCAATATATACGCAAACAGCTGCCATTATGTTTGCTGAATATAACCTAATATAAACCAATGCAAACAAGAACTATCATAAAAGCAACATTTTTTAACTACACAGTTACAGGCAAAACAATTTAGGCAAATACAAACACTAAGGAACATAAATAACAGTAATTCATATGAAGAAGAACCAAAAGCATGGAACATGTGATACCTGTGGCTTTATGGCGTGGCTTCTGAACAATGTTGCGGAAAACAACACGGGGTTCAGCCTCGCCTGCCCATCTAAAAATTCACCAAAAGCAACGAACTATAAAGTTAAAATCACAACCCATCATGAAATTATTTGAAAAAACAGAACAATTAGGGTTTCATCTTTTTGAAGTGAAATTAGGGTTGGAGAAAGTACCCGATACAGAAACAGGAAGCACCATTGTCAATGACGATGAGAGTTGAGAATTTGAAGCGATTGTAATCGGATTGACGCTCAATTTTAGAGATGAAAGGCATTGTGGAAGTGAAGAAGAAGAAGAAAGAGCTAAGTTTGTGCTCTGTATCATGCGATTTGGAGATGGTGAACAAACTAAGTACCAAACATGGCGAGCCCCTACCTGATTGGGCGGGTCGTTGAAGTCAATTTTGATTGCTCTTTTTTCTTCACATTGGAAATTTGAGAACTGTTTTGTTGTTTTGTATTCTGAAAAAAAAAATAGAGAGAAAAGAGGTTTAGAGAGAAATGGGTTTGAGTGATAATTAAAATTGATACATTGATATGTGTTTTGTTATTATTTTATTTATAAAATATTAATTAATCAATTTATACTCATTAATTTATTTATTTATCTAAATATATCACTTAATAAAATATAGTTTGGTCTATTAATATGTTTAATGTTAATATTTAGAGTTATTAAACTAAATAATTATTTTTCAGCCAATCTTAATTTACACCCGTTTTTCTTTTAACGGGAGTAATAAAGATATTATTATAGTAATGATTTTAATTTATTATAATAATGTTTTTAATTTACACCTTTTTTTTAAATAGGATGTCTATTGTCACGTACTGCTGCTACAAATAATATTTTATTTACAAATTTGCCACCGCGTTTATTATTTACACCCGTTTTCAATATAATGAGTGTAAATTTTAAAATTATATTTGTCACTTTGCACTAGTGAATTTATGTATATCAAAATATTTTAATATTCGTATAGTCATTCAAAATAATTTTTTTAACCATGGATTCTCCTAAAGTTTTCTATCCACATTTTTTATTCATCTAATTAACTTTCATCAACTGTGGAAGACACAAAACATTGTGAATGGACACATATGTGCCAATGATAACATGTTAAAGGGTATTGATGTGTCTCACATGGTAAATTTTTTACATTCTCTATTAATATTGAGAAAACTATTCGAGCACTACTAGTGAAAACATATTTAATAATTTCAAAAAAGTCATTGTTAGAGAATCAAACACGTAACCATTACATCTTTTTCCAACAGTTTTATTAAAAATCGAGAGGTAATGTGATATATTTTTATGATGTCATTCGTTACCTTCCAACCAAAATTAAATGTGTTATATGTAGTAGTGTTTGAACCTTTTTTTAACTGTCAAAACTTAGTTTAAAAAAGGTAATTAGAAATTTTGAAGCATTTTTTGAGTCACCCAATCGATTGGAAGAAGCCTAATCAATTGTACTAGTGTCTTGCTGACGGATAACGACTCTCTATCCAAATTTTCTAAAATAAGTCAGGATAATTGATTATTTTTCTTATCCAATCAATTGGGTTGAGGAGCTAATCGATTAGGTCATTAAAAATACCCATGAATCGTTTCGTTTTTGATGTTTTCATTATATATATATATATATATATATGGCGGATGCAAGTGCAATCAAAAATGGACTTAAGCCCCCACCAACTAGTTTTATTTTATTTTGATAATGCTAATTTTATTTTTCTATACAAAGTTTGGAGAAGCTTGCCCCCATAAATTTTTTATGTTTTCTCTACTCCCTCATACTATTTGTGATGCCACTAATATCATACACTGCCGTTAATATAATATCATATCCTGCTGTTTAAATCTTTTTTAATTCATAAAATCCAATGTCACATGGGTTAACAATTTTATTTTTTTCATTTTCTTTATAATTTCTACATCAAAATTTTATATTTGTTATTTTTTCACTACCATCTAACAAAATATATTTTTTATTGGTTATAAGTTGCGAGGCTCTTCTTAATTTTGGTGGAATTAACCCAAAACTTTTTGAAAATTTCTATTCAATCTTGATCTCAAGATTGTTAATAATCACACGCAATGACAACGAAAAGAAAAATTGAGAAAGAAAGAAAGAGAAAAGATAAATAGTAGTGTTGGAAAAGAAGATGAAAAACTGCAGAATTCTTTCTGCCCATAAACTGTGGAAACTTTCAATATTCACTTGCAATTGCAAACTGTGAATTATCAAACTTGATTTTTACAATGATAAGGGTTCCTCCCTATTTATAGATTTATGTTAACTTGCATCTCAAGGTAAAGCGCAAACTATAAAAGCCCAAAAATATCTAATCTAATCTTTCTAAATCAACTATGATCTTTCTAAATCAAATCTAATCTTTCTAAAACAATGAATTACATATTTAACACACCACCTAATTCATTGTGTCTAAACTTTCTATATTCATCACGGCTCTTAGCCTTCTGAAAACTTCGACCTGCACTCCCTTCGTCATGATATCTGCAATCTGATTCTCAATTCTGCAGTGTTCCAAGTTCAACTTTTCTTCTGCTACCTGCTCTCGAAGATAATGGAACCTCATTTCAATGTGCTTACTTCGACTATGTGCTATTGGATTCTTCGCCAAGTTGATAGCTGACATGTTGTTGATCTTCATATTCCAAGCTCTTGGAGCTTGCTTGAGTCCATACAGGGCTTTATGCAGCATGTACACCTTTCCTTCTTCGCCTTGTTTCACATACCCAGCTGGTTGTGCGACATAAACTTCTTCGTCTAAGGGGCCATTAAGGAATGCACACTTCACGTCTATCTGACATGTGTGCCAATTGTTCATATTTGCTAGACCAACAACCAACCTGATTGTTTCGATCCTAGAAACAAGTGCAAACACTTCGTCGAAGTCGATTCCTTCCTTCTGAAGAAATCCTTTCGCCACAAGTCTCTCCTTGTGTAGAGTTACTTCTTCTCTATGATTCACCTTCACCTTGTAAACCCACTTCACATCAATTGCCTTCTTGCCTTGAGGAAATTCGACAAGTGACCAGGTGTTGTTGACTTCGATGGACTATAACTCCTCATTCATTGATTTCACTCACTTCAAATCTATCAATCCCATGGCTGCATTGACTGGTTCGAGATCTGCATAGAAAGCATAATGTGCCATCTCACCCTCTTCATCAACCACATCATCTATGTAATTACACATTCTTGCAACCTTGCAGGCATGTGTCTTGTTCGTCGAGGTTTGCTTGGACCTGCTTCATCTATGACTTGTTCCTGTCGAACTTCTTTTTCGACTTCAGTGGCTGGTTCTTCACAAGAGATTCTCACTGAATCCTTCTTGACATTTTCAGTCCAATTCCATTATGTAAGCTCATCTATGATCACACCCCTGTTGATCACTTTCTGCTTATTCACTGGGTCGAACAACTTGTAACCTCCAGTCGAATGATATCCTATCAAGATCATCTAATTTGACTTGTCATCAAGCTTCCTTCTCAACTGATCTGGCACATGTCTATGTGCTATAGATCCAAACACCTTCAAGTGGCTGAGGCTAGGCTTGACACCGGACTAACATTCTTCTGGTGTGATTCCTTCAAGCTTATTCGTCGAACATCTGTTCAAAATATATGTTGCTGTCGAAATCACTTCTCCCCATAATTCTTTGGGTAGATGCTTTCCATTCAACATACTTCTCACCATGTTCATGATGGTTCTGTTCTTCCTTTCTGCAATTCCATTTTGCTGTGGAGTGTAGGGTGGCACCACCTCTTGCACAATCCCTTCTTTCTCAGAATTTTCAAATTTCGACCACTCTGTCTTTCAACCATAGATTTGAATAGGGAAAATACCTCGATCACATCACTTTTCTTCTTGATGAGGTAAGTCCACAACTTTCGACTATAATCATCTATGAACGTGACAAAGTATCTGTTACCTGCAATCGAATCCACCTGGATTGGACCACATACATAAGAGTATATGACTTTCAGAATTGCCTTCGACTTCCTTCCTGCATCCTTGCTAGAGCTATTCTTGTGTTGTTTTGACTGAACACACTCTTCACACACTTCACTTGGAATGTTAATTTCAGGTAATCCTGAAGCCATATTTCTTCTCTTTAGCTCTCTGATGTCATTGAAGTTGAGATGGCCTTGTCGAAAATGCCATAACCATTAATCTCTGCTGGCTGT
Organism: Lathyrus tuberosus; assembly: GCA_022829125.1. NCBI lineage: Eukaryota > Viridiplantae > Streptophyta > Magnoliopsida > Fabales > Fabaceae > Lathyrus > Lathyrus tuberosus. Next base: position 609,697 of record JALAZF010000409.1, on the reverse strand, counting down.
AGTTGTTAGGCACTTGTGCTCCATCACATTGAGTTCAATCTTGAAGGTCCTATTCTGAGACATTGGAGCCTTCAAGATCAACCTTCCACCTGCGTCGAGAATTCTCATCATCTTGTCTTCGATCGACACCTTGTAGTTCTTTTCAACCAACTGCCCTATACTGAGTAAATTAACATTCATGCTTGGTATGTACAACACATTAGAAATTGTTGACCTCTTGCCATCTTTCCTCATAATCAGAACATCACCAACACCTTCAGTTGCTAGAGTGTTGTCATTTGCAAACTTCACTGTGTTCTTCAACGAGAGCTTCATGTTGACAAACCAATCTTTCCTTCCAGTCATTGTGTGTTGAGCATCCTGAGTCCAAATACCACTGGTCCTGGAATCTCTCTTCGTCTCTTGTTGTGACCATCACCAACATCTCTTCTTCTTCATGTTTCGCCAGCTTTGCATCATTTTCTTGATTCTTCTTCTTTTCTGGACAATCACTAAAATAGTGACCATACTTCTGACATTTAAAACATTGAATGTGACTTTTGTCCGGCTTTCGACCATCATCTCTTCCTCTACCTGTAGCATCACCTCTTTGGTTGCCTTGGTTCCAGGGTTTTCTATTATTCGACCAGTTTCCTTCATGTTGATTTCGACCAGTCGAGTTGTTGTAGCCTCATCTACCTTTGTTTCCATTCCAACTTCCTTTGCCTTTCCTTTCCTTTTCTGACTGCGCTTGCAAATCCATATCACTCTTTGACTTTCCTGCAGCTCTTTCAGCCATCCTTTATTCATGTGACTCAAGCGTCCCTTGAAGCTCTTCATTCGTCAATACTGACAAGTCTTTCGACTCTTCTATGGCTACTACCACGTGGTCGAACTTTGGAGCCAATGACCTCAAGATCTTTGCAACAACTGATCTTGATGTCAACACCTCTCCACATACCATGATTTGATTCACCAGCTTTGTAACTCTGGTGAAGAAATCTGTTATACTTTCATTGTCATCCATCTGAAGCAACTCATAGGTTCTCTTGTGAGTTTATAACCTCACCTCTTTCTCCTTCTATGCGCCTCCAAACGACTTTTTAAGAATCTCCCACGCTTCCTTTACTGACTCTACATCACTAACCTTTTCAAAGTTATCAGGATCGACACACTGATGGATTATAAAGAGAGCTTTATAATCTTTCTTCTTCAATTCTTTGTGTGCAGCTTTTTCTTGATCCGTCGCGTTCTCTGCAAGCGGTGCTACTCCTTCCTTCACAAGATCCCAAGGATCTTGATAACAGAAAACCACCTTAATATGCTTGCACTAATTCTCATAATTATCTTTCTTGAGAATCAGAAGGCTCGCCGGAAAGTGTCTGTTCGGATGATTCATCGCCATCACGATTTTCATTCCTTGAATCGCAACCGGAGCTCTAGATACCAGGTGTTGGAATTAACCCAAAACCTTTTGAGAATTCCTATTCAATCTTGATCTCAAGATTGTTAACAATCACAAGAAATGACAACGAAAATAAAAATTGAGAAAGAAAAAAAGAAAGAGAAAAGAGAAATAGTAGTGTTGGAGAAAAAGATGAAAAACTGCAGAATTCTTTCTGCCTACAAACTGTGGAAACTTTCAATATTCACTTGCAACTACAAACTGTGAATTATCAAACTTGATTATTACAATGATAAGGGTTCCTCCCTATTTATAGATTTAGGTTAACTTGTATCTCAAGCTAAAGCCCAAACTATAAAAGGCCAAAAATATCTAATCTAATCTTTCTAAATCAAATCTGATATTTCTAAATAAAATTTAATCTTTCTAAAACAATGAATTACATATTTAACAAATTTATACGCGATTCAAATAATATAATAAAATTTATACAAAATTTAAATAATAAAAAGGACTTTGTTAAAATTTATGTGTCAATTTAACTTACTTTTTACTTTTTTTACTTTTTATATTTTCACTTTTTTGAGTAATTACTCTCTTCTCTTTTTCAAATACCAAACAAATATATAATTATTTTATGTTGTTTATTTCAATATTTTTTTATTCATTTAAGTGATATTTGTTGTAATTTTATAATCATAAATTTAAACTTTGTATTTTAAAATTATAATATTAAAACTTTTATATTTTATATTAAAAAAATTTACTCTACAATTGTTTGCCCTCTTCAAACAAAATGTCTTGATCCATATATATATATATATATATATATATATATATATATATATATATATATATATATACACACGAGGCATCTCTCCTCATTCATGCCTTCGAGTGAAACTTTACGTGCAAGGAAATTTTGTTGGTATCGTGTAATTGTTATTATAATTAAGAGTGTGATATTTTTGAGAAATAGAGTTTGGTTCTTTAGATAACCAATCTTAAAATCACTGTGTTGGTTTTTAGAACTTTGTCGGAAAATATTCAATTTGGTTCTTAAGATTAGCCTTGAAAATCTCTAATCGGTTTGTTAGTTTAGTCTGTTAGATAAAAGATTCTATTTTTCGTTGGGATAAGCCTTTGTACAATCTCAAGATTAGATTGTATCAAATTTATAGGCATAACTTGTAAAAGATCAAATTTATAATCAAGATATAAAGAAAATCTCTTGTAAACAGGAATATGTTAACGTTCAGCCAAATCTAGAAAAAAAAATCATTGATGCCGTCTATCTAAACCCTTATTTCTTAATTTCTATAATTTACTTAACTATTTATATTTCTTCCGCTAATCAATTTTCAATGATCTTAAAGAATACAACATAATTTATTTTGTAAGAAACAAAATTTTATAATTAATTACCAATTTTAAATACCATAATTTATTCACTTTCTTATGTTTGAATTCAGAATTTTTTTTTAATATAACACTAATTTTTGAAAAAAAAAAAAAAAAAAAAACCAAATTTTCAGTTTATTTACGAAAGTGGCTGGGTTTGAAAACCCACTAATAGGGTGACGCCAAATGGGATGGCGCCTCAGTTAGAGGTCACTGGCGCCTCAGTACAAAATAAACGCCCTATTTTTTTTAATAAATTTTCTTGAGAGTCGCCATCCCAGATGGCGCCTCAGGCAATCTTTTTTTTTTTTTTAATATTTTGTTAAATTAAAAAAAACTTTTTTTAAATAATTTAAAAATTCTGAATTTAATATATAATTAGTAATATTATTCAGCTGGATTACGGTAGCGCCGTAGGCGGCAACCCCCGACTATTGGGGACAGATGCTTCAAGGTGTGTTATTTTTCTTTTTTTTTTGGAAATTAAAAAAAAACTTTTTTAAAATTTTTTTTTAATGTTTTATTTAATTTGAAAATAAAAATCAAAATAAAATAGTCATAAATAGATCACAATGTTATAGATAATGGTGGGTACAATATTTTGACAAAAAATTCAATGATCATGCCTATTTAAACGACCACCGGTTCCACATGCAGCGGCTCTTGCACGGCGTCTCTGTCTACCACCACGAGTTTGTTAAGGTGTGATTGGTCTTTGCGTTTGTTGATATGGCCCTGGCGCATCAGACGATGGCCCCGTTGCATGTAACAAATTTTGAAGCATCTGTCTCCAATAGTCGGGGGTTGCCGCCTACGGCGCTACCGTAATCCAGCTAAATAATATTACTAATTATATTTTAAATTCAAAATTTTTAAATTATTTAAAAAAAATTTAATTTAACAAAATATTAAAAAAAAAAAAAAAAAAAAAGATTGCCTGAGGCGCCATCTGGGATGGCGACTCTCAGAAAAATTTATTTTAAAAAAATAGGGTTTTTATTTTGTGCTGAGGCGCTATCTGAGATGGCATGTGGCCTCTAACTGAGGCACCACCCTATTAGTGGGTTTTCAAACCCAGCCACTTTCGTAAATAAACTAAAAATTTGGTTTTTTTGGTATTTCTTTTAAAAATCAGTGTTATATTAAAAAAAAAATCTTGAATTCACTTATTCAACACTAAGATGTTAAAACTCTATGTGTGTGAGAAATGTAGACCAAATATGTTACTCATTTTTAATTCAAGTAATATTCATACATTATTTCTTCATTTTTCTTCATTTGTACTTGTATTTCACTAGTATGTGGCATTTCTTTTAGTTGAGCAACACTCATTAACATTTAATGAATCTATTCATATTTAATCATTCTAACAATAAACATGTTAACTTAAAACCTAAAGAATTTGACACGAATTCTTGAATGTTCGTCATGTTTATTTGTTGATAAAAACTTATTTGCAGTCAACATATCTCAATATGTTCAAAATAAAAAAATTAATAAAAAAAATTATTTGATAAATTACACTCATTTCCTGTAAAGTATATTAAAATGGCAAATAGACACTAACCTCCTCTCAAATGTATAAAAATGACACTGACAATTTTACATTTCAGTAAACATAAAAAATTGTAGATATAAATAATATTTACCTACAATTTTTTTCACGTTCACTAAAAACTTTCGCTTTCGATAGTATATATAAACTAAGAGGAGGTTAGTGCATATTTTCAATGTCGATTTCATGTTAATGGACTTCAGAAAACGAGTGTAATTTTCCCAAGTTTATTTGATATTCAATAACACCATAGCCAAACACGCTTCATCTTAGTCATATTTGTTGCTCTTCCTCAACAAGATGAGCATCAATATCTTTTGTGACCTCTGCAACAAGATCCAAGTATGATTCCGGAACTGCACCTGTAATATCCTCCTTTAGTTTCTCATACTCAAAAGTCCATTTCACAAACGCACCATATTCCCCATCCATCACTTGTAATGTTCCCTTAAAACTCTTGTAATTCTCACTCACTTCTCCATCAAGGAGACTAAATGTGATTACCCTATTGTCATCGTCTATAGTCTCAATTCTTCCTTTAGCACTTTCTTCTTCTCCATCTGCAGGGATTATCACAAGTATATATTTAAAATCATATATATTTCTTTTGATCAATAAATAAAATAAAATAAAAAACTATGAAACATAAAAACCTTAATTACCTATTGTATATTCCCAGTGTATGACAGAACCAACTTTATCCCACTCACCTTCAAGCAATCTAGCTCCATGTACTTCAGGAGAAATGTTAGAAATATGTTGAAGTTGCTTCCTAAAAATATTATAGAACTTAGCAGCAGGTGCTTCACCCTCGTATGCAGTGAACACTTTCCCACGTAAAGCCATTTTTCTGCTCTCTAATGTTTCTACGAATACTCTATGTGATAGAAAATATTCATATAGGATTTCACATTAATTTATAAAACTTCAATATGTTTATTAGTTGGACATAAAAAAACAGCTGTATGTAGAAGTTGACATTTCTAGATTGGTGTCATGGAATAACTGTTAGCACGTTTCAACCATATTTCGAATACATGCCACCTGTCCCTCTCAGTCTTTTCAAAAATGACTTTTGCACTCTCATAGGTTTTAAATATTTTGTATCTATGCCTAAGTCAGCTGAAAAATATTGAGATAAAACAAAAAAAAATGGTTACTATGCTGAAAGTAATGGTTAATAGTAGGGGTGTACAACTCACAAAATCCAGTCAAACCCATCAAAAAATCTAAAAAAGTGGGTTGAGTCGGGTAATTGAGTGGATATAGGTTTAAAAGCTAAAAAACCTATAAAAAAATTAGATTTCGAGTAAAATCAGATCCAACTTAAAAAATTCACTGACCCATTAATCAAATATTTATTATTACAATTTTAATAATTTTGATGCAACTTAAATCTTTTAATATTTACTATTTTAGTCAACCATAACTTTAAATAATTTTGAATGTTTTACTTTTTAGTTATTTTGATACTAATACAATTTTATGTAATGCAACTTTAGTTTGTTGCCAGTATTTTATGATAATTTTTATTTGTTGATGATATCATTTATTATTTTATGATGTTAAAAAATAGTAAAAATAAGTTATCAAATTTATTTTAAAAAGACAAAATTGTTGAGTAAATTATATGAAAAAAATATGACGAATCATCATTTAATCATTTAATATTAATAAAATAAAAAAATTATTTGGGCAAATCACTATCCAATCTAATCCAATCCGAAAATTAATAAGTTTATCCAAACCAACCCACTGGTGTAACAGGTGAGTATTTTACCTCACCCAAACTACAACGTTCTATATGGATTGAATATTGAATTTTGCCAAACTCAATCCAAACCGACCCATATACATCCCAAGCTAACAGAATAATCTGACAAACTAATTAATCTAAGGTGTTATTATGTAATACACCCCCTACGACTATAGAGATCAATGAGTCCATGTTTGAAAAGTTGAAATTCAAAATCAAACTTGTACAATGGCTTTATTGAAAAATCCGCAATTTGAGAATCAGTGTTGATAGGAAATAGTTTGATGAGACATTTATGCAAATGATATGTGAGCTAGGTTAATAGTTGAATTGTTTTCACAATACACAAAAGTTGATTGATGAAAAAAGATAATTAAGTACTTGAACAAGTAGTGTAGATGTTGGATCTCACATGTCAAGCTAACCAATGCTTTCTATTTGGCTTCGGAATTGCTTTTGGAAACAATTTTTTTTTTTTTTTGTCTTCTTTGAAAAGAGAGATGATTCCCGTGTTTGTGTCAATTCAAGAGCTCAATAATTTTATTAGAATTTAATATTTATATCGGTATATGCTGATAATAATAATAATAATAAGATTTTTCTTTGTTATGTTTGTTTAAAAATAAAATAAAATAATCCTTAGAATATCATGATTATTTGACTAGACATTAATGATGACTAAATTGTAAGATCCTGATAACCATAAAGACAATATTCTTAAACTATCCATGGTCAAGATTTATTGTAAAGTGGGATAGCAATAATGCATAGAGATTATTATGCATATAGAATGATAATCACGTCTTATAAATCATGAATGAAGAGTTATCTAATTTTCACATATGTATACATATTATGAATAATATTTATATATAATTGATCTCCCATTATAATACTACATAATGGGCGATGCGCTTACAATGAAGCAAGGGTTTGACAAGGCCAAAGTGTGGGTGAAATTCCTATACCCATACCTCACTTTTCGCAAGCTTGGCCTCTTCAAAATTGTCGTGGATGGGAGCTAGTGGTGGAAGTGGCCTCACACGACTAAAGCAACTGAAGGATCTCATTGTTTATTTTCACCTTTTTATGCATTTTTTTCGTTTTGGAATGCTTTGTAATGGTATTTATAAAACGTGTCATTTTCGGGTTGATATTTAATTAAGTCTCGCCTTTGTCCCAATTTTCTCTTTTATTGTTTTATTATGGGTCACCCTTATGTTCTGCGATAGATAATATATGATTTTTTGTATTTCTTCGAGTCTGACTAGGCATGTTGTTAATTGCCTTAAAAAATATTCAAATTGTTTGGTTGTGAATTTGAAATGTTTGTAAACAAAATAGAAATGTATGTACGAATAATTTGAGGGCGTTATGGCACCCCGTAGGACATGATCATACCTCATAAATTCTAATGATACCGTGTAGGGTGCAATAATACTATGTAGTGTGTTATGATACCTTGTGGGTCACAATAATATAGTATGCTTATACGTAGAATGAATTTCCAATTATAAGATGTGATTAGTAAATGAAGTGCCTCATTAAAAGGCATATTCTTGTAGAAGAACAGAGTGTCACCCCATCATTATATTTATTTTTCAATCATGCATTCAAAGAATTGGAAAATAATTCATGGTTGTTGTAACAACACAACTTGCCTTATTAATAAAAAGTATAAACTAATTATAATAATTCCTCTGGTTGAAAGAGTTCCATGTCTCGGATAATAGGTCTTTGTTTATTTATTCTAACTTGTAGGTGCCATGAGCATAACTATTAACTTGTTCACACTTTCACTGTCTCATACACAACAATTATTTGTGTTTTAGATTTGGTTAAAAAGACAAATAATATGGCTCAACTTTATTAATCTCCCCATTATCATTCCCATTTTTCTATTTTGGATCATGGAATTGTTTCTCATTTTTCATGGTGAAATATTTAAATTTCCTTTATAAATTATGTTCAAGCTTCCTTACAAATAATCTGGGAGATTTTGAGTATGAAGTTGGCTGCTGAGCCACTCGGGAGATTTGAGTCTTCAACATTTTATTGTATGGCTATTGAATCTTTTTTTTTTGGAAAGCAAGAAATATATTAACAAAGAGTAAAATAAGTACTCTAACAGTTACAAACAAACATCCGCGACAAAATTCGCCAAAAACAAAAGAAATTACTAACCAACTTGCACTAAGACAAGAGAAACAAGGGATCCTTGTCAAATTCGTATAAGTTGCAATTGGGATGAGCAATTTCCCCGATCAAACGTCATTTCCATAAGGAAACCTTAATCTTCCACACTATATCTAAAATATTCCACTTCAAATTACAAAAAATGATTTCATTCCTAACCAACCAAATGTTCCAACAAACCGCCAGCCAAATAATGCCCTGTCGACCATTCAGAACTTTTCTAGATTTGCTAAAGGCGAACCAAACCCAAAAAACTCCCTTTCATATCGATAGCCACCTCGACTTTGTTATCCACCCAATCCGAGATATCTTTCCAAACCAACCTCGCTACAATACAATGAAGCAAAAGATGGTCAACAGTCTCAGAATCCAAACCGCAAAAAGGACAAAGCAACTCGTTCGGAACCACACACCTCCTCTAACCGACAAAGCTATTTTAGTCGGTAATCTATTCCGGAAGCTGCGCCACCTAAACAGTCTAATTTTAAGCGGAACCGACAATTGTCAAATCATAACAAACGCCGCATCGTAACGGTTTGGGGGTCCTAAAGGTATATGAGGACTCATAGCCAACAAGTAGAAGGATTTGACGGAGTACCTGCCATCCTCCTCGCCGCCCCAAACAACCGCATCCGGTTCAGAATTCTGCGGCGAAAACTGCTGCAACAGAGGTTTCAGCTGGCGGAACTCAAAGACCGCGCGAGGAACCCCTCCGAAACCAGCCGACACCGCAGAAGGAGAAGATCCAGAGAAAACAGCGGAAGGCGCAACACCAGTCGCAACACTGGACTGGGCGACAGAACCTTGAGAAGCCGCGAAACTGCAAGGCCCATCACCAAAGCTATTCGCGAACAGATCTGTAACTCTCCCACCAGAATCGTTCACCAAATTATGCTCCATTTCCTGATGAACATTAATAACTGCAACTGGTGCAGAGACAGTATTCCAAATGCCTGTACCTGCAAGGGAAACATTGTTAGTAAAAACCTCCCCTCCATCTCCAACTTCTCCCAAATCTCCCCATTCCCAAGCATCATCCACCCAACCACCCATCGCAGCGACAGAAACTTCCTGCAAACGGGAAGTCGCATGCGCATTCGGAAATAACCGCGAAAGCGGACCCCCACCAGTCCAGTCAGCATACCAAAACGAGGAAGCGAAACCGTCTCCGACCACCACCCTACTATTGCCCACCATTACATCCTCCTTACTTGAGGTGTTGTAAGACAAAAGGTCCAACAACCAAGTGGAAAAAACAGAGCCTTTGAAATTACAGCCCTTCCCGTTCCACATCAGCATCCGAATATCCCCATACTTCGCTTTGAGAACGCGAAACCACAAATCCTCCGATCCTCCCAAAATCCTCCACCTCCATTTACTAAGCAGAGCCTCATTAAAAACATCCAATCTTTTCAAGTTTAAACCACCGTTGGCTAACGGCAAACTAAGAGTTTCCCAATCAATCCAATGGATCTTTCTCTTGCCTTCCGAACTCCCCCATAAGAAACAACATTGAATCCTCATCATCTCCTTCCAAATTTTCACCGGAGCTTTATAGAAGGATAGATGAAAAATAGACAAACTACTCAAAACAGATTTAATCAAAGTAAGTCTCCCACCTATAGATAAAAACCGGCCTTGCCAAGTCGAAAGCCTTTTCCGGAACTTGGCTATCAAAGAGGTCCAAGAGTTGGTTCTCCTTGGATTTGCGCCAATCGGAATGCCAAGGAAATTAAACTTATGAGGTTCCATCCTACAAGAGAGAAAATTAGCCGCCGCCTCGATAATTCTATCCGAAACATTGATTCCAATGATTTTACTTTTATGAAAATTAATGCCGAGACCCGACACCAACTCAAAAGCTCTAAGCACCGCCTTAATGGCCCAAAAGTGTCTCCAACTTCCATCTCCAACCAACAAAGTGTCATCCGCATATTGTAAAACATCAATGCGACATAAACGATTAATAGTAAAACCGGCGAAATCACCCAAACTAACCGAATTACGAATCAATCCCGATAAACCCTCCGTTACTAGGACAAAAAGAAACAGGGACAACGGATCTCCATGTCTTAAACCTCTTTCTACCACAAACTCATTAGTAGGGCTACCACTAACAATCACGGACATTTTACTAGAAAAAACCAACGCCTCCATCCATCCCATCCACAAATCACCAAAACCCATCCTTTTTAACATGTACCTAAGAAAATTCCAAGAGACTTTGTCGTAAGCCTTTTCAATGTCAACTTTGAAAAGAGTACAATCTCTTTTTTCCTTTATCGCAAAATCCACCAATTCGTTGGTAACTAAAACTCCATCTAGCAATTGCCGACCCGGAACAAAAGCCGTTTGGCAAGGGGATCAATAAACTTTCTCGCAAAGTGATCATAAACCTCCTTTCTCACCCCTTCCACCGAGTCCACCATGCCATCCTCCGTATTAAAAGAACCTAAGAAATTGCGCCTCCTACGCTCCTTCATGACACTATGAAAAAATCTCAAATTTTCATCTCCATCGTTCAACCATTTCAATCTAGCCTTTTGAATGAGCATGTTCTCTTTAATTCTCAAATTCAACCAAAACTTCCTAGATTCCTCTTTACGCTTTTCGGTGATATCCTTCACCTAAAAATCCCCGCACAAAGCTAATTCCTCATCTCCCTCATTTATACCCTTCATGCCCATATTAACTTCTAAATCGTGTTTGCTAAAGACCTCCGTATTCCACCTACGAAGGCTAACCTTAATCAAACAAAACTTCTCTTTAATAACAAAATCGCTCCTACCATGCACTTGGATTCTCTTCCATTCCTCTTCAACAAAAGGTAAAAACTTTTCATGGTTAAACCATTCATTGTTCACTTTAAACGGTTTAGGCCCCCAATCGACGAAGTTCGACACCAGCCACACCGGACAATGGTCCGAAACATCCCTCATACCAATCAATTGACCCACTATTCCCCATTTAGAAATAGCACCTTCTGACACAAGAAAACGATCCAGCCTACTCATCGAAAAGCCATCCCCACTAAACCAAGAAAATCTCCTACCTTTGCTAGGAACGTCCACCAAATCGCAATCTGAAATGAAATCCGAAAACTCCCTCATCTCGGCCATCCTATTATCCACCCTCCTACCCTTCCATTCCCCTTCATTGGTAATTGCGTTAAAATCACCTCCGATGCACCAATCTCCATCATTGAAAGTAGACTTCAGACGCACCAAATCTCTCCATAATTTTCTCTTTATCGATAACACACAAGAAGAATAAACATTGACTATATAATAAATATGATACTTCCACACCACCTTGACTCCGACGTAACCCTCCCCACAAAATCTGCACAAAACTTCCACCTTGGAATTCCATAAAATAACCAAACCCCCCGAAGCACCATTCGAACTAGAAAAAGTCCAACCCGCTTCGCCATTCCAGAGACTTTTGGCGATCCCCTCAGAAACACTACTTAACTTGGACTCTTGAATCAAAAAAATATCTGCATTTCCTTTTCGAATAGTCTGGCTAATTCTATTTCTTTTCACCCGACTACCTCCCCCTCTAATATTCAAGGTCCCAATAATCATTGGACCCTTGATTTAGACGTCATCTCCCCTTCCTTGATGACCAAATTTTTCCTTTCTAGATCATTCAACTTCTTGACCACCTCCAATTTCAACTCTGAAACGGCTACCCCAAGATTCTCAATCGCCTCCCAAAGTTTGTCTCCCACCATGGAATTCATATTGTTCCACATCCTACTGTTACTCCTAATAATACCAGATTCTTCAGAATTAAAACCGTGATAGCGTGAGTCCATTCTATTCGCGTCGCTTAAAAATCCAGAAATATGTTGAAATTGATCACTAGAAAAATTAGTCGCATTTGAAATAGGGTCAGACACAGGCGCAGAAGTTTCCTTTCCTTTCCTAAAAGTCATCTTCTTCCTACCACTTCTTCTAATCCCATTAAAAAAGTCAATATTTTTAAATTTAACTTTTTTAAGGTTAGTATGACTATTTCTCTCTCCCCCATTTGCTGACTTCAAACCGGGTCCCACACTCAAAGCATGTACAATCGTACCACCCAACCCGCCAGCTGTGCCGTCTATGTCGCCCTTGTTACTTTCCATAACACCTATATCAGTGAAAAGTTAGTTCTGCGCAGACCTATCAACCAAAAGATTGCACATACATTTTGCCTTGGAAACCGCGGAATTAAAACAACCCACCTTATCTGTGGAAAAGATATTATATGTATTTTCCATCCCCTCTGTTGACCTGCGACTATAGTCCAAATTTTAGACCTCCTGAACCACTTTATCAGAAATATCCTTAGGACCAATAGGAGATTCTGCATTACTATCATCAGCGTGACCACTCGTAGGGGGAACAACCATACCGTTTGCCATCTGCTCCGACACAGCAACCGCCTCTGACTGGTCCTTGAAAGCAACCTCGTCCCCTTCCATACTTCCCACCTCTATTAATTCCTCCATTACCGAATCACATGAGGAAGAATCGTCCTCCACCACACACTTCGGAATCGCCTCTGCATTAGAAATGGAGCCACCTTGACTATCCTCACGTAAAAGCAGCCTGAACTCTTTTCCGTCAATATTCGCCCAACAAGATTCCTGAAGTTCATGGAATAAAGAGATTCTAACCATCACTCTAGCAACATCCAAAGAGCTCCGCTTTCCTGTATTCTCGTCACAGCAGATAAAGCTCCAAAAGAATTCGCCAACGTTTCGAAAAATTCGACACACCATGCATGCACTGGAACTCCGTAGATTCGAACCCATATCACTCTATCTTCATCTAAATCATCCTCCCTCCATTCCCTAATTGATTTGAACCACTTATTCCACCAAAAAGATGCATCCTCAATAATGTCTTTCATAGTACCATTTTCCAGTTCCTCTAGTAAACAAACACTAGGCCCCATTGGGGTTACTCTGATGTAAAAAATCCCTTCAGTCTCGAAAATCCTATTCATATTAAACGCCATACCATGATGATGTGTAACACCAACGTGCGCACCTTTCAATCCTTCTAAAGAAGCAACAGGAGAAGAGAAATAAGCAACTTTGCTAGTGTCAAATTTCTTGTTAGCCACCACTTCTGCGAATGACAAGCCACACGAACCTGCTGATCTAAAAGCAGACCTCCCACGATGAACTGGGGCTGAAACCCGGGGAGCTGAGACTGAAACACTTTCGACATTACGATGGACAATATCGATATTACTAAAACGTTACTTCCCTTTCCTCTCAAACCTAGGCGGGTTTGCGTGGATTTTCCTCCCATCAATAACTACATTGTCGAGTTTCACGCCTAACATTCGAACATCTTCCACCTCGCAAAATCTCGCAAAACCGAAACGCTTGCCGAACTTGTTTCTATGTGGAGATATCACCATTTCAGTAACCACACCAATACACCCGAAGAGAACAAACAAATCGCGAGCATTGATTCTATCTGGAAATTCAGAGATAAAGTAAGAAACCACCTCCTCCGACTCACCCCTCATCTCTCCTCCGCCAAACGGAAACACATCCCACCTGGTTGCCTTCAAAGACGCATTCCTGCCCCTGACTTTAGTCCAAGCCATAAATAAAAACTTTCCACGAGAAACCTTGAAGAAAAGAAGCTAGGAAAGGATTTTCAGCAAGGAGACTATAAGAAAAGTTAGTGAACTTGAACAAACAACCGAACAACAAGGGGGAAACACTTGAAGGAAACAACCGGAAAAATCTAGAGAGAACGGAGAGCCTCTCTCTCTAGAATCATGCCATACTTCTCATGCACCTTTTTATGGCTATTGAATCTACCTTAGATGTTAGTTGTCTAAGGATTTCATTTATGTGTAAATTATGATTTTTGAAATTTTCATTTTGTTTAGTTTGGATCATGATTAAATTTTGGCTTAATGCATCTCGCAATCCTTTAAATTAATTTAAAATTTCATTTTGATCCCTTATTTAATAAACGTTATATTTTAGTCCTCAAAAATTATTTCGTTAGTTAATTTAATTCATTATGTTAACTTTTAACTTTAAATGTCTTATGTGAGACAATATTGTTGAATGTTCACCATAGACTTTATTATTATTTTAGCTTTAACCCTTTGATCTTTTTAACTAATATTTTACAGTTGTAAATTGATAGTCTACAAAATGTAACAATGAACTGTTAACACATAATATTTTTGGTATAATTTCATCTTTTTCCCACTTTTCCTTCATTATCTTCATCCACTACAAGAAAATGAAGGATTAGCTACTGCTACCAATTATTTCTATGGCTAATCTCAATTTAAAAAATAATAAATTAATTTAAATTATATAAACTAATACGTTATATTTTTTTGACAACTAATATCAAATTATTGATTTATTAAAACAATTGCATATATTACTCTTACTTTTCTTTTAATACTTGGTCATTTCTTTTTACTTGTTAATTTTTTTGTTGTTATTATTATATTATATGATTATTAACAAGTAATTATTAATATTATTAATATTTGAAATTACAATTTCTTTTATTTCTATTGTTCACAATATTCTCTTTTATCCTTTATTATTTTATATATCCGTCTCTAATCTCATCATCTCTGATCAAATTTGTTCTCCGTCTCCGATCAATCGTATCCTTCTCCATCTCCGATCAACCGCATCCTTCTCCGTCTCCGATCGAAATCATCTTCCCCATCTCAGATCGACATCATCTTCCCCATCTCCGATCAATATTATCGTCTACCATCACCAATCGATCATGTCTTCATCATTCTCCAATTAAACTCATCTTCCTCCTCACTATCCAATTGATCTCTCATCCTCTCTTCGTGTCTGATGGATCTTGCACCCGCTCTCTCTACCACTCACTCTTCGAATTTTTGAGCAATCTCTGATCTCAATCCCTAAATCCAAACCCTAAAGTTTATTTTTCATCTTCTTCGCATTTATTTGGGTGTTGATGTTGACGAATTATGATTTGGTTCTTAATAGAGGTTTGTGTCTCCATTTGTATGAATATGAATCTGAAATTCTGGTATCAGACGTGTGATGTCACAATAACACACTCTGCACAATGGACAACAATAACAGTAACAAAGCAACACAAGGAAATGTTGACCCAGTTCGGTTACAACCAACCTACTCTAGGGGCTACCAAGCCAGGGATGGAATTCACTACTTGTAGATATAATTTACAGACTTAACAACCCGTTGACAATCTCCTAAATTTATACTCTACTAATGACTTCCTACCTAAGAAACCACCTAGGTATGAGAACACCACTCAATCCCTTACAAACTCTCAAAGAAACCACTTTGAGTACCCTTGATCTTGCTTCCTAGCTTCGATCAAGCAACCACTCTCTATTGCTTCACAGCTTCTAGAGAGGACAGAAACACAACACCTATTCAAACCCTAGAATAGTGTGAATACAAGCACTCTGAACAAACTCTAGATACTAAGCCTCCAGCTTCTGATCTTCTGAATGTTTTCTGTCATTTTTTCCTTTGGTCTTGTGCGCTTTATATAACTCCTTGAATTGGTCTTGGACTTGCTACAATATCTCCCAGATTTGTTATTTAAAATTGAATATTTAAAACAGATTTTCTCCTAAAATCTTTTTAAATCTTCAACCTTTTAAATCTCCTACAAATCTGCACCAGATCTCCTATGGAGCAGAAAATATCTATCCCAAGATATTCGCATCCAATGAGACAGTTTGCTCTCCACAATTTCAGCTAATACGTAACCCTAACAACATCACAGCCTGATGTTATTAATTCTGCAGATCTAATGTCACAACATCGCCTATGTGACATCAGACATCCAACTTCAGCAATTAATTACTTAACACAACCCAGTGTTAAGACTTCAATGTTGCAACATCAGCACCTTGACATCAACATTGAACATACTTTGTTTTACCAAAATTCCAGCCAATCCAAGAACTAACAATCTCCCCCTTTGGCTAATTTTGGCTAAAACAATCTCTACACTCTACACCTTCAGAGACTTTAGCAGCGGAATCAATAATTTTGAAACTTCATCAGCAGCAGTTTGACAATTTTCATAGTCTTCATCACTTGATCTGCTGCAACACCATCTTCATTATTGACAACAGCCAATAGGCGCTCCCCCTCAAAAATATGAACCAGCATCACAGTTGTTCAGTAGCTCACAATGTGCAACACTTCTCCCCCTTGATGTCTGCTTGGCTGCACTCTTCAAATGCTATGATATCTTCACTAGCTCAGTCTACACTCACCCTCAATAACTGCATCAGCACTTTTCAACTAAACACCTTTTGTTATTTTTAGCAGCATCATCAATTTCTCTTCATGGCAATTTTTAACTCTCCCCCTTTTTAGCCATAATTTGACAACCTTCACCTGGCAGTTGACTAAACATTTTCAAAAATAACTCCAACTGCCCGCAACCCCTTTCTAGCACATTTAGTCTTCATAAATGCATATTCCCAATTTGCTTCTTAACCTTTCAAATTGGTTTATATCTAAGGCTTTAGTGAATATGTCAGCCAGCTGGTTATCTGTGGCTACATGCTCCAAGGTAACAATTTTGTCTTCAACCGGATCCCTTATGAAGTGATGCCTTATGTCTATGTGCTTTGTTCTACTATGCTGTATAGGATTTTTAGATATATTAATGTCACTCAGATTATCACAGTATAGTGTCATAACATCTTGTTTGACATTGTATTCACTCAACATCTGCTTCATCTAAACCAGCTGAGAGCCATTACTTCCTGCTGCTATATACTCCGCTTCAGCAGTTGAGAGAGATACACAATTCTGCTTCTTGCTGAACCAGGAAATCAGATTGTTCCCTAGAAAGAAACAGCCTCCTGAAGTGCTTTTCCTATCATCTGCACTTCCAGCCCAATCAGCATCACAGTATCCTCTTAAATCAGTCCCAGAATCATGGCTATATAGCATCCCATAGTCACTTGTGCCATTCACATATTTCAGAATCCTCTTCACTTGATTCAAGTGACTCACCTTAGGATCAGATTGATATCTGGTACACACTCCAACAGCAAAGGAAATGTCAGGTCTGCTTGCTGTGAGATACAGTAGACTCCCAATCATACTTTTGTACAAGCTGTGGTCCACACTCACTCCATTCTCATCCTTGGATAGCTTCAAATGGGTGGGAGCAGGTGTCCTTTTGTGATTGGCATTATCCAGGCCAAATTTCTTTACTATGCTCTTAGCATATTTGCTTTGAGAAATAAAGATAGAATCCTCCATTTGTCTGACTTGTAATCCAAGAAAGTAGCTAAGTTCTCCAACCAAACTCATTTCAAATTCTAATTGCATATGTTGAACAAACTGTTTCACCATAGTATCTGACATCCCCCCAAATACAATGTCATCCACATAAATTTGGGCTACCATTAATTTTCCGCCTTCTTCCTTGACAAACAAGGTTTTGTCAATCTCTCCTTTTCTATTACCATTTGCTACTAAGAATTCTGTCAGCCTCTCATACCAGGCCCTTGGAGCTTGTTTCAAGCCATACAGCGCTTTCCTCAGTTTGAAGGAGACAAGCAGAAGAGAGATATGAGTTTTGATGAACTGTGATTTTGCTATAATGGTAAATGAGGGTCTGAGGTAAGGCGCCAGATTTTGTGTACTCTTTAAAGACCAATTACTAATTTTCTCCCTCCATAAAGACTTTCCTTTTAAACAATTCACATCAGGACTCATTAACTCTGAGTTACCTTTCAGCATCCTGACGTCATAGTCTGATGTTATAACATCAACTTGAACATCATTAGTTGAATTTCCTTCAAGAGAAATCCACTGATAGCAGCTATCTTTGGTTCTGGCACCCTTCATAACAACCTGATTATGCTCATCAGATACCACACACTCATCCTTAGTGTAGTTTACCTTGTAACCTTAGTCACACAACTAGCTTATGCTGATCAAATTTGCATTTAATCCACTAATAAACAGAACATTGTCAAGTTCAAGTCTACCATCACCTTTCACTTTCCCAACTCCTGCAACAACACCTTTTTCTCCATTGCCAAACATAACCTCATGAGAGGGACAATGACTGACTTCAGCAAACATGGATCTAAATCCAGACATGTGTTTGGAACACCCACTGTCAAAATACCATGTTCCTTCTTCACCCTCTTTGTCAGCCATGTGAGCCAATAAGCACTTCACCTCCTCCTTAGGTACCCATTGTTTAACAACTTTGGGCTTGTACTCTCTCCATCTGTTTTGAGGTTGAGGGTATCCATGCAGCTTGTAGCAAGAGTACTACATATGTCTAAACCTTCCACAATAAAAACATCTAACCCTTTCATCTCTGAATCTTCTGCCATGATGTGATTGCTTAGGCTGCCATCCATAATGTGGTCTCCTCCTACCATAACTGGCCTGCCTTCTATTATGTTGGTATCTTCTTCCATAAGAGGGCTGAGAATGCTATTTCCTGGATTGTCTCCCATGATGGTGTGGCTTTCTTCTTGC
The DNA here is from genome assembly GCA_022829125.1 of Lathyrus tuberosus. Lineage (NCBI taxonomy): Eukaryota > Viridiplantae > Streptophyta > Magnoliopsida > Fabales > Fabaceae > Lathyrus > Lathyrus tuberosus. Next base: position 590,877 of record JALAZF010000409.1, on the reverse strand, counting down.
ATAGATATGAGGAACAGCATTAGTGTAACCATACCCCTGATGTTGATACGCATGATGAGACATGTGCTGTTTGAACTGAGCAGCTTGCATGCTCTTGTGGTATTGTGGGGGCATATACTGACTAGCTCCTTATGGCTACTTTCTCTTCTGATTAGGACCAGTCTTCTTCTCAATCTCCTTAGGGTGTAAAACATCCGCTTTCTTAGGGGTAGGATCCTGCTTCTTTGGCTGATGTTGAGATAAAAGTTGTGACACTTCCTTCTTTGAACCTGAAGTGCTTTCTTCTGAAGTTCCTTTATCCTCAGCCATATAACCTATCCCAGCTTTGTCTCCATCAGCTTTTTCTGACTGAAGGATCTTATCAAGAGTATCTGTACCACAGCTCAGCATCCTAACAGACTTGGTCATATGATCAAGGTGAGCTTTAACCAGTACAACTTCATTTTCCATATCAGCTTTTTCATTCTCAAGCTGAGAAATCTGTTGCTTGTGGTACTTGTTTTCTTGACAAATCTCAGCACTTTTTAGACACAGCTCTTGATAGGTGGATGGTAACTCCTCATAGGTTATTTCTCCATCACTAGAATCATCATCAGAAACAACAGCTCCTGTTAAAGCTCTCACATGCTTTGCTGACTCACCTTCACTTTCACTATCAGAGTCAGACCAGGAAACTGTCATGCCCTTCTTCTTCTTTTTCAAGAAGGTGGGACATTCTTTCTTGACATGCCCATATCCTTCACACTCAAAGCACTAAACTCCTTTATCTTAGGCAGTTTTCTCTTCATCCTTCTCTTTTGACTTGCTGATGTCAGAAGATATGTTCTTGATATTAGGCTTGGAGTTATTATTCATTCTCTTGAATACTTTGGTGAACTATCTTCCCAACATCACTATGGCCTAAGATAGATCCTCCTGCGATTCAGAACTCTTTCCTTTTTCTTCTGCATCATTTGACACCAAGGCTATACTCTTTGGCTTCTTTTCTAATTCTTCCTCATTCAACCCAAGCTCAAAAGTTTGAAGAGATCCAATGAGCTCATCAACTCTCATCTTGCTGATGTCTTGTGATTCTTCAATGGCAATTACCTTCATCTTATACTTCTTAGGTAGGGACCTAAGGATCTTCCTAACAAGCTTTTCATCTGACATCTTCTCACCAAGAGCACTGGATGCATTAGCCAGCTCCAGAACATTCATGTGGAAGTCATGAATAGTCTCATCGTCCTTCATCTTCAGGCTTTCAAATTTTGATGTTAAAATCTGAAGTCTCGACATCTTAACTCTAGATGTTCCTTCATGTGTAGCCTGCAAGATATCCCACGCTTCCTTAGCAACTTCACAGGTATTGATTAACCTGAAGATATTCTTATCCACTCCATTGAAGATTGCATTTAGAGCTTTGGAATTTCCAAGGGCAAGCTCATCTTCCTCCTTGGTCCACTCTTCTTCAGGTTTTGGCTTAGAGGTGCCTTCTTTATCTTTGCCAGCATCATCCTTCTCACACATGACATGAGTTTTCCATTCTTTAATAACAGCCTTCCAAGCCCTACTGTCCAAGGATTTTAAGAAAGTGGTCATCCTTGGCTTCCAATAGTCATAATTGGATCCATCTAAAATAGGGGGTCTGTTGACGAATCCTCCAACTTCTTTGTCCATCTTTACACCAGAAAGTAACTTCCCTAGATCTCACCCAGAGACAGACAGGATGCCTGCTCTGATACCAATTGAAATTCTGGTATCAGACGTGTGATGTTAAGGTGTGATGTCACAACAACACACTCTGTACAATGGACAGCAATAACAGTAACAAAGCAACACAAGGAAATGTTGACCCAGTTCGGTTACAACCAACCTACTCTGGGGGCTACCAAGCCAGGGATGGAATTCACTACTTGTAGATATAATTTACAGACTCAACAACCCGTTGACAATCTCCTAAACTTATACTCTACTAATGACTTCCTACCTAAGAAACCACCTAGGTATGAGAACACCACTCAATCCCTTACAAACTCTCAAAGAAACCACTTTGAGTACCCTTGATCTTGCTTCCTAGCTTCGATCAAGCAACCACTCTCTATTGCTTCACAACTTCTAGAGAGGACAGAAACACAACACCTATTCAAACCCTAGAATAGTGTGAATACAAGCACTCTAAACAAACTCTAGATACTAAGCCTCCAGCTTCTGATCTTCTGAATGTTTTCTGTCACTTTTTCCTTTGGTCTTGTGCGCTTTATATAACTCCTTGAATTAGTCTTGGACTTGCTACAATATCTCCCAGATTTGTTATTTAAAACTGAATATTTAAAACAGATTTTCTCCTAAAATCTCTTTAAATCTTCAACCTTTTAAATCTCCTACAAATCTGCACCAGATCTCCTATGCAGCAGAAAATATCTATCCCAAGATATTCGCATCCAATGAGACAGCTTGCTCTCCACAATTCTAGCTAATACGCAACACTAACAACATCACAGCCTGACGTTATTAATTCTGCAGATCTAATGTCACAACATCGCCTATGTGACATCAGACATCCAACTTCAGCAATTAATTACTTAACACAACCCAGTGTTAAGACTTCAATGTTGCAACATCAGCACCTTGACATCAACATTGAACATACTTTGTTTTACCAAAATTCCAGCCAATCCAAGAACTAACAGAATCAATTCAATTAACTATTTATAGTTTTCTTTTCTCTTATACTTCAATTTCTGATTTGGTTTAGTATTAGAAATTCAATGTAATGGTTTACGAATTTTGTTATAGATTAAGCTCAATTTTTTTCAACGTCGGGTGTTCGTTAACATCGTCATTAATCTCGTGTTCTGACTGAAGGTGCAATAATGGAATACATTCATCAAATGCAATCTATTCCAGTCAGAACAACCAATGTTCTTACACTTTTCAGTATGGAGATGGTAGTGGAACATCAGGCTATTATGTGTCAGGTACAATGCATTTGGATACTATTTTCGAGGGATCTGTGGCTACAAATTCTTTAGCTCCTGCAGTTTTTGGGTGAGATTTCATGAGCATCAAATCGTTGATAGTTGATAGCATTTCTCTCTTTTCTTCTCTGTGTTTTTGATTTCACTGTTGGTCTTAACTGAAATTCTAGTTTGGCTTTGATTTGTTCTTTCAATCGGATGCGAAGGCATCTTAATTTGGGTGATGTTAAACCCAATGAGGTAAAGGAAGAGACTGTCAAAGCTGTTGCTAAGGTTTTGAAAAATGTTGCTTCACTCAAGCTCCCAGAAGATGGTCAGTTTCTTGCTCTTTTGACTCAAATTGTTCCTTTTTTTGTGTTAAATAATAGTTGAATTTAGCTATGATAAAGTCAGATATAATCGGGCATCAATAATTAGTCATTAATGTTTTACTATTCATGATTAAAGAACTTATATTACTGCAACTTCTGATTAAGCATAATACTATGGTTATTTTTCATTTCTCAAATCTCATTTCTCTCAACAACAGCCAAAGGTTCGATTAACTTTTTGTTGATCATTCTTTATTAGGGTTCCTCTAATCACCGATTTGTTGTTGATTTTGCTCTGTATTTTATGCATTTCAGGGTTTGCTCGTAGAAGAAGATGGCAATAGTACCTGGACCTCTTGTTTGGGAGATTGTGAAGAGGAATAACTCTTTCTTGGTTAAGGAGTTCGGTAACAAAACTCATAGTGTTCAGTTTAGCAGAGAGCCTAACAATCTCTACAACCTCAACTCCTTCAAGTACTCCGGTCAGTAAAAGAAACTTTTTTTTATCAATATGTTGTTACCTTCTTTGATTGTTGTAGATTAAATGTGATTTTATTTGGGATTAGTGAAATTAGTATTAAGATTTTGATTTTGATTATGAAAAAGTTCTTGTGTATATGTGATGTTTCTGAAATTCTATTGATTTCTGTACATGGATCTTAGTTTATGTTTGTGAGTGTGTTAATTTTGTGAATGATAGGTTTGGCCAACAAGAAAACTGTTACTATTCAGCCAGCTGGCAAAGATCAGTCTGTGTTGTTGGCCACCACCAAGCCAAGAAAGTAGAACAAGCCTTCCGCTTTGCTTCATAAATCTGTGATGAAGAAGGAGTTTAGGAGGATGGCTAAGGCTGTTCAAAACCAGGTAATTTGTGATAAACTTTACAGATTCGTATTAATTATTTTATGGAATGGTTTGTCAATTAGGTTGTTTTAATTGTGCTTCACAATATTGTTGTGATAGCTGTTTGTGTTTTGCTGGTAACTTGATGCTAAATCTCCAATAAATTCTTTCACTCACTAGATAATTGTTGATCAGTTTTGAATTAGTTAATGCTTATTTGTATTCAACAGTGATGACCCTGTGACTGTATGAGTAAGTATGTTTCAGCAGTGATGAGCCATTTAACATGTAAGAAGAAGCCATAGGTGGGTTTCTTCAATGAAATCTATTTGTTACGCTTGGCTTCTGAGCTTTGACCAGTTTAAAGTTATTTTTGTGAACGGAACTTTTGACCTATTTGCTTGTACTTCTAATCAATGTAACCAGTCTCTATAACTTTAGTCATTTCAACTCTTTTCACCATAATCCTTCCATATTAATCTTTGTTTAATTGCAACCATTTTGAACCTTTAAAAATAAGTGTTCCTCAGTGATGATAAGTTCTTTACATGAAGGAAGAATAATCCATGGGCGTGTTTTGTCAATGGAATCGGCTTCTGAGCTTTCTGACCTTTTATAGTTCATAAAATTTGTTTATAAATTTAACTCTTCTATCCCTTCAATATTTTGTTCCTTGTGGGAAGCAGGCCTCTCACTCCTTTTTCATTTGTTATCTTCCTATTTGAATGTTGCCATTTTGAAATTCTGTCAGTAACAGTGAGTGTTCCCTAGCTGTGATAAGCTGTTAACATATAAGAAGAATCCCTATGTGGGCTTCTTCCATGAAATTTACTTGTTACGCTTGGCTTCTGAGCTTTCATCAATAAGTATTGTGACTATAACCCGTTCCATAATTATTCAAAAGTTTTGTTTTATGAATTTAAACCTGAATCTGTCATTATTTTGTTCATTTCATTGTGGACAGCTGACCTCTTTTATCGGTTGATCCATTCTTCCTAATTTCACATTGCAAATAATCAGTTTTATTATTTTGAACTTCTCCAAGTTTTACTAGGTGTTCCTCAGCTGTGATGAGTCGTTAACATATAAGTAGAATCCCTAAGTGGGTTTCTCCTTCAAGTACTCCACTCAGAGAGAAGAAGGAGAAATTTTATATGACAAATAATGAAGTATTTTTGTTTTTAATTTCAGGTCAACAGTGTTCGGCTGCCCCGTCATGTTGGAGACAAAAGATTCCTTTGTGGTACTGCCCTTGTTGAGTTTTCATCAGATGAAGAATTGCGCTAGAACTAAAGCCCAAGTAAGCATGCTTATAGATTTTATACTGAGTCACTGACTATTGATGAATTTTAATGAAATGAAGTTTTTATTTTGTATGAGAAACTTCAGTTTCTGCATTTAGCTTGTGAAAATGGGGTTTTACTAACCTATGAATTTTGGAGGTGTAAGATTGTCTAAATAGTATATATTTAATAAATATTAAATGCAGGAAGGACTTCAATGCAGAAAGAGAAATACCTATCATAAGTATGTAGTTTCATCTTAATGCGGATGTCATTAGGACTCCTAAAATTGATGTTTACTGTACTAGTTTTGACTATAATTCTATTTATTCTCTTGCCGTTCGCTTTCAAACTTTCAAGATGCTTTACTGTTGTGTTGTGTTGGATATGTTAGATATAATTAGCAGTGTCGATTATGGATTATGGGTATTGGGTATCTTTTGTTATGGTACTTGATAAACTTTTTGCGTGGAGATGCATTGAATTACATTAATGGACTGACTTAATCGAATCGAATGGTAACTCAACCCAATAGTTTGGATCTCAAAATATTATGGATAACAATGTGAATTTGACCCGTTTATCTGCATTTTATGTGCATTCTTCTTCATTCTACTATGATTTTGCTGACAGGCAGAAGATTTATGGACAAACACCGTCCCTAGGGTGAGTATAACCTTGTCAAATGGGCTCAACCACATCTAGGAGAGAGAAGAAGGTTCTATCGATTAATAGACCCTCGAAGGAACTCACGAAAGCTGCTCAACTAGCCACACACTTCCTAAGAAGAGATCCGAAAACCAGACCCCTAATGAGTGAAGTTGTGAAAGCTTTAAAGCCTGAAATGACAAGGTCTTCAATTATTAGTAATTTAAAAACAAAATTTTCTTAGTTTATAAATTGTGTAACTTAGATGTAGGTACAATAAATGAAATTTATAAAAATATTTTTTCTATATTGTTAATTGTTAATGATATTATAAATTGTTTTTATAATTGATTTAATGATTAGTGGATTAGTCATACAAGATAAATAAAATATGATTTTTTTATCATTGTCTCCTGATAATAGTAATTAAATAAAATTTTAAATTAAAAAATTATATTATTAATATTTTAAAATTAATTTTGTTTCTTGAAATCAGTAATTATAAAAAATTTGAACTTATCGTATTTAGCTTGAGATTTGCTACGACAATATTGTAGCCATATTGTGATTGCTTAGTTAGGAAACTTAAACTAAAGACTGATATTTTGCTACAATTCAGTTGTGGTTTAGCTAGGAACGGTAAAATATTAGCTAAAAATTTGCTAAGAAAAATTGGGCTAGATAATTAGCCACCCAATCCAGGCTACGACCTACATAGTAGTTAATCTCTAACTAATCTCTAGCTAACTCTGTCTGATAGAGATTAACTTCAAATTAGCTACGAATTTTGTCATAGCTAATATCTATTTTTCTTGTAGTGATCATCACATTCGTCAACATTCATCTCAAACCCAAAAAAATCAAAATTAAGCCCAGACAAAAAAAAACATACTTTTTATACCAAGGCATTACCAACATATTAATTTTCTGTTCAAGATTGAAATGAATGGTAAAAAAGGATTAATCTTGATCTTGTAAGAATAATGACAATTACTAAAACTAAAGAAGTCAAAAGAAAAAGCAAAAATCTTCATGTGTAAATTATTCAAGGGTTGCTGACATTATCTATTGTTGAGAAATTAGGATGCTTAAAATACATGCCATTAATTTTGATACTTCAGAAACTAGAACCAGTAAGACATTTTGTTCCATGAAGAAGTACACGAGTAGCCTAGATTCTGAGATCTAAACTTATGCACAACAATCACTTTTAATTGTTATATCGGACTAAAAGGGATAAAATGCAATGAAAACGAAAATGAGTATAGCTAATAGGAACTCAATTGCATTAATCACTTTCCTTGGAGGAAGAAGAAAATGGATCTAGCTAACAATGAAAATGAAGACGAAAATAAAGATGAATGAATGAATGAATGGGGTGAAAAGTTTTTTTAATGGCTATGTTCAACAAAATTATGTGCATTTAAGAGCATATTTGTTTTTTCTGTCTGAACACATAACAACAAAAATAAAAATCCCAGATATTGTTTTTCTTTTCTTTTTTATCTCAAATTTAACATTTAAATATTACAAAAGAACAATTTTTAAAAGTATGTTATTTAAAAAAGTATGTTTTTTTACCTGGGTTTAATTTTGATTTTTCTAGATTTGAGATGAATGTTGATGAATGTGATGACGAAGATGATGAAGGAGAAGTCGGAAGAAGATGAAGTTATACCAAAAATATAATAAGTTGGCAGTTCATTGTTATATTCTGTAGACTATCCATTTACAAGCGTGAGATATTTGTTAAAAAGATCAAAGGGTTAAAATTAAAAAAAATAATAAAATCTATGGTGGACACTCAACAATATTGTCTCATCTAAGACATTTAAAGTTAAAAGTTAACAGAATGGATTAAATTGACTAACAGAATAGTTTTTGAGAAACTAAAATATAACGTTTATTAAATAAGGGACAAAAGTGAAACTTTAAATTAATTTAAAGGGTTGCGAGATGCATTAATCCTAAAATTTTCCATCATGATTTCTAAATTAGACTTTCAGGGATCCTTTGCAACCTTTTTCCCTAGAAGCCCAGAGGTCCAACTACTTGTAATGGAGATTTGTATTTATAGGAAAAATTTGGATGGTCTCTCGATCTAGGGTTATATATATTAGAATAAGGACTTCCTTTTTGGGACTTCCTTTTTGGAAGTAATTAACATCTTTTAAGTTGGATTTTCCATTTAAAATCATGTTACACTCGTTACTAGTATGACTAATAACTCTACAAATTTCACATGGTAGGGCAGCAAAGGTAATAACATTTACACTCATTTTATCAAATTTCTAAAATAGGGCATCAACTTTAGCATTTAGGTGATCTAAAGAATATACTTCATATTTTGCTCCTTTTGAGGGAGTTGAATGTTCAGATGAGTTTCTGTCACTTCCCATTTTGAAGGAGTTGAATATTTTATTAGAGCATATGCTTCCTCTATATTTTTTGTTCATAAGTGGTATTTCTGCCGCCGCATCAATTACAATTATTGTGGTGCATAGAAGGTTGTTATAGAAGGTATGAACTACCAACCACATCTCAAGTTCGTCGCGAATGAATGACCTAAACATGTCTTTAAATCGCCATCATGCTTCATAGTGTGATTCTCCGTTCTTCTGAGGAAAATTAGTAATTTAGTTTCTTAGTTGGTCTATTTTACTATGAGAAATATTTAGCGAAGAAGGTGATTTTCAGCTAATCCCATGTCGTAATGTAATCATAGGGCAGGGAGTGTAACCAAGCTTTCTCCTTTGCCCTTAACGAAAAAGGGAAAAGTTGAAGTCTAAACGCGTTAGTAAATACTCCATTCAACTTTAGGGTGTCATAACATTCGATGAATATTGAAAAATGAAGATTTGGATCATTCGTTGGTGAACCTGAAAATTGATTATGTTATACCATAGAAAACAAAGACATTGTTTACTCAAAATCATTACCATCCACGGTAGGACACACTGTCATACCCGAATTTTTGACCCTGAGATTCTGTTTTTCGTTTCACATCGTCTGCATAGCATAGCATGCACTTCATCTTGCATAGTGTCCTAAATGTCAGTCACAATAAATTTGTTGGATTTACAGACAAACCGGTCTAAATTTTTTTCAAAATCTTACCAAACGTTGTATTTATCCAATATGTTTATTTCGCGCTGATTAATTTGGTGTGTTTATTTTATTTTTTTCAAGCACTTTTTCTGCCCGACTTTTTATTTCGTTTTTTAATCATTTTTATTTATTTATAGTTAAATAATCATTTAATTTATTTAGATTTAACTAGATATTTAATTTTTATTTTTATTTTTTATTAATTAATTTTATTTTTAATTTGTTTATTAATATTTTATTTTTTTTATAAAAAACACAAAAACATCCTATTTAATCAATACTTAATTATGTTTCTCTTTCTCAAAACACAAAAACATAATATTTAATTCTTTTTATTTTTGTCTCATTATAAAAAACAAACAAATATTGTGTTAATTGTTATTATCATTCTTGTCTATTTTCTAGTCCTATATATATGCATTAGAAAAAACAAAGAGGACACACAAAAAAAACACCCATGCTTCATCCCACCCTCACATCACGTGCACCACCAGAGGCTACGAAAAATTGTCGTCGTTCGACTGCCGCTCCTCTGTTGACGAGAAGCACCGCATGACCCACCTATTAGACGACGTGCAGCCGGACGCACCGCCTCGTTGCAAATCAGCAAAGAGTCTTGATGCCTTTGTCAAAAATGAAAAAGTGATTGGAATACGGGCCTTTCATGTGGAGAGAAAGATAGCATTTTAGGTTTTATGACATTTTCTTTCTTTTTATTTTATTATTATTATTATTTTATCTTATTTATTTATATTTGTTTTAGTTAATCTTGACATTTAGATTCAATGAATTCTGTAAAATTTTGGAGTGGGTTATAGACCTGTAGTTGATTCATACATCCTGCTCTTTTTTACACACCCCAAACTCCTCCTAGCAAATCTCCTTGATTTTAAAATTTTGTTTATTTTGATTAATTTAATTTTGACATTAGTCTTAACTTTGACTTTTATTTTGATTATTCTTAATATTATTTTAATATTAATTTCTAATTGAATTTTGATGTTAATTGTAATGTTAATTTTAATTAGATCTTGATATTAATTTTAATATTAATTTCGATCGAATGTTAATATCGATGTTGATTTTGATTTGCCATCTTCCCTTAGGATATCTCGATTATATTTGATCTTCGATTAAATTTAATTAAGATTAGATATTAGTGATCAATTTTGATTAGAATTGGTAATTAATTTTTAACACTAATTTGTGGTCTTTGATTATAATTTAGGATTAAATTTTAATTAACTTGTGAGTAACTTTATGTGACTAACTTCCCTTATCTCACGCCGCCGCGCGATCAAGGCTAGTTTACCTTACCATTTATCCTAGCCTTAGGATTAGAGTCGACATACTCTATGTAGGTGTTCTGCCATGGACACTTATTTCCCTTTTATCCTAGCCTTAGGATTAGAGTCAACGTACTCTATGTAGGTGTTCTGCCATGGGCACTTACTTCCCTTTTATCCTAGCCTTAGGATTGGAGTCGCCGCACTCCATGTAAGTGTCATAGTTATGAACACTTATTCCCCTTTAGAACCTTGACCACAATTAAGAGTTTCTCACCCATATTGAGGGGAACTATGAATGCTCTGATTCCATTCCCGTCAGGATACGTAGGCACGAGATGCGATGTCTTGGTGAGCATACTTAGAAATAACACCTTAGGTCTTCCTTTACCTTTCTTTACCCTTTAGTAGACAAAATAACAAGTAACACAATAAAACAAGAGGTTTCGGTAGAGTACTACAGATACTTAGGATGCTAGCACCTTCCCTAGGTATAACCAACCCCCGAACCTTAGATTCTCTTTTGCTTTGCATTGCATTGCATATTTCAGGTTATTAGCTCTTTTTTCCTTCCCTTGGATAAATTAAAGATCGGCGGTGAATTAAGATTTATGAACCTAGTTAACTCAATAGCTATGGTATCTGATTCTCACCGCGACAGAAATAGAGACTCCACTAGGGAATCCCTTAAGAGGGTTACCCCTAACTTGTTTTGTATGTGTTATTATATATTTGTATATATCTGTCTGTTTGGGTTTTTCTGCATGCAGGGTGGTTACATACTCTTGTGAGATAAGTCCTAACCTGGACTTAAGCGCACTTATGATAGGAATGTGATATATTCAAGGAGGCTTATAAGGAGTTGATTCCCGACCAAGCTTACTTGAGAAATCACCACTTAGTTGTGGCCCTCTTAAGAGTAATATTGTTGAACGAGTATTCGTGAAAACATTACTACTTTCGACCTAGGAGTCCGTGACACTGGGGACCTTTAGTTAACTTTAACCCAACTTGGCCTTTTTAGGACGTAGTGCGATGACTATGAGGGAGTAGTCCCAAAAAAGTTGATACGCGATACTACACTCAAAAGAGGTTCTCTTGATAATATTATTAACCACCGAGTATTTGGGAAATTGATAATATTTGAAAGATGGACTAATAACTTTGGGAACCTGTTAGAACCCGTTATACAGGTACACTATAAGCACTAGTACATACCCCGTGGTTGGTTCTTAACCCAGACTTCATGCAGTGATCACAAACCTTTGATCATGTTGCCTATGTGATTTGCATCTTGTCTTGCACTGCGTTGCATATTTGCATGATTCATTGCAAGCATCTGTTTGTCCAGTGACTCATATCCAACTGTCTCTATCTTCCATTGTCACCTGTCAGTCGTTAAGTTGCTTCCTCGACACAAATATCGGACTAGAGCTAACTACAGACGCAAGATGTCAGAACAAGAAACACACAACACAGAGATCTGAATGGAGATCGATGATCTTAAGTCAAGCATGAAAAAGCTCACTGAAATGCTCCAGGTCTTGATTGCTAGAGGGGAGCAACCCCAAAGGACTGTTATCCAGGAGGTTTCAAATGCTGATCCTCAGCCAGTTCAGGTGCCACCTTCAACTTGGCCACAGTTTGGTTTACCCCATAATTATTCTCCACCTCTTGCATCTACTGCTATGATTGGTCAAACTGTTAGACCGACATTTCAAGTTCCTGTTTTCGCTGAGCCTAGACCTATGGTCCACGCTGTCGTCGGGACTGTCCAACCTCCCTTTGAGAATCCCCTCTATGAATACAATGCTGTCAGTGCTCAGGGTGAAGACCATGAAGACTTTGTTGAACCTGAGGTTGTCCGTGAATAGTTTCAGACCATAGACAAGAGACTCTGAGCCGTTGAGGGTACTGACTTCTTTAGTGTGGACGCATACAACATGTGCCTGATTTCTGACCTTGTTATACCTGCCACATTCAAAACTCTCGAGTTTGTGAAATATAAGGGTCACTCTTGTCTAAGGACTCATTTGGTCATGTACTTTCGAAAAATGGCTGCTTATACCAACGACCAGAAGCTGCTTATCCACTATTTTCAGGACAACTTGAGTAGAGTTTCCCCCAAAAACACTTGTTAAGTCGGTTAAAAACGATTTCTCAAGACGGTTTCGAACCAGACCTAAGAACTGCCGACATAAGAAGTTTTGACTTCTTAAGTCGGATTTAGACCTGACTTAAAAAACTGTTATTAAGTCAGTTAATCAGCGTCCGTTAATCACCATTTGGACCCGTCTTAAAAAGTTTCTTTTAAATCAGATATATTTAACTGACCTAACAAGTTGGGTTTTTTTTTATAATAGCAGTCCTTACAGTTGGCATATATATATATATATATATATATATATATATATATATATATATATATATATATATATATATATATATATATATATATATATATATATATATATATATTTAACTGAGAACTCACACTTTTTATAATGGAGATCTAAAATACATTTGGCCTCAACAAAACTATTGGTTATACAAAAGAACTTCATATCCTAAACAGAAGCACTGCAATAAAACCCAATGCCTCTGGGACCAACATCATAATACGTAAACTATCTCAAAGTGTAAGAAGCTATAACTAATCCATGACTTACGAGGCTGTAAATTAAATTATATGATCATGTTTCCTAGAATATGGTTTGATAATATCAAATTTTGAAAAAAAGTTGCCATCAACCCTTCTTCTTATTGATCCTGCTCAACACCATCAATCTAGTACCTGCAGAGACAACCAGAAGCAACCATTCAATAACAAATTTCTAAAACTTGTTCATTGGTGGTTCATCACTTAACTATAATGTGCAAGAACCATATACCTTTTTGTACTATGAATATTTATATCCTTGTGTCCGAAGCTGACTTTTCACCTGGATGGCTACTGTTAAGTTAAAAACAGGGATATGCACATTGCAGATGAACAGAGACAAAAGCGGATTGGTGGTCGATTACAGCTTGTTTCCCCTGCCAGCCCTAAATCTGATATCGAATCAGAATATACTAATGAAAGAGACATCAATCATTTTTTCATAACAAATTATCGCAATGCTGGATTCACTAGACATCATATAAAGAGTGAGAAAAATATTTATCAGGCATGCATACCTGGAATGCATATGCATCAGCAGTTTTGTAACTTGCATTTAAAGGGTAATTCCCAGGACCAGTGGAGATTATAGCAAGCCACACCTGTATTCAAGAGGTAATTATTTTAGCAAAACGGACACTTACATGACAGCAGATAATCAATTTTAAGGATAAGAGATAAGTAGCCCAGACCTGTGAATCAATATCAATTACATGTGGAGCTTCAAGTCTAGTTTCAAACTTAACTCCAACTTCAGAAGAAAATGATGCCATTGGAGACAGTGTCCTAAAATACCCGAATCATTAAATCAATTGTACTAAAATATTATTAGGAAACAGATGCTGATAACCGAACTCACTTCTATGCAACATTTTACCATCATGCCAAGTGTTGCAGAAATTAAGAAAACAAACTGCAGTCAGCAATATGTGTTACTGACATATTATTTATTTGGTGAAACTTTACCTTAATTGTTTGATGCTCCATTGACTAGCTGGAACCGTATGCCAACAAATATTTTTCACAGAACATGCCAATATAAATTTGCTAATCAGATAAAGCATTTGGGCATAAGAACCAAATTCATTATGCATGCCCAGAACCCAGAGGGTTATGAGGAAAGATAGGTTTAGATAACTTGTTAGTTAGTCCTAGCGGAAAAGTTATTTAGTCCTCGCTTTTTAATTCATGTTCTAGTCAGTGTAATATTTATCCACAACATAATTGCATCTCTCTTACATGTTTATCATATTAATTAGTCCTTGGAATAGAGACAGTGTAAGGCTGGCTCCAACATGGACAAATATCACAGGGACTACAAACAAACAAGGACTAAAAGCAGATTTGATATATTTCAAGATTTAAAACCAACCATAAGTTTTAAGGACTGAACTAAAAAGGGTGCATGTGGCATGGATTAAAGATATACTTAAACCAATACAGTATCGTGTTACTTTGAGGGATTTAATATAATGTTTGAGAATGTTAACTCCATTGGTATCTGTAAAGAAAAGGTCTGAGTCACTTCCCAGCCAGCCAGGTCCGCATAAACCCAGGGCAAGCTATGTGATATAAACATGCTTACGTAAAACGGGTCTTATTTGACCTGAAAACAATTGGCCCTTTATCAATCTAGCAGGTGAGGCCATTCTATAAAAACTGGTTGGTTAACAGGCATGTGCCTCTCGGGAATACATGGTTGGAATAAAAGTAACAAAAATACAAAGAAATCATTACCCAGAAGTTAATATGACTGATAAAGAAAGATCGGCAACATCTCTAAATACAACTTCTGGATTCAAGCACCACAGTCTGAAAGTATATGTCCAGTTTCCAAAAGCTCTTCCTGACATAGAATCAATGAATGCTAATAATATTAACGCAGAAATATACAAACCATTTGAACCTTTTACAAAGCCATTAATCAATTCAACCTGCTTCTGGTTTCCCAACCATAAAAGTAAAAGCCATCATTTGTCTTCACAAACTAATTACACCATTTTATACATCTAAGTTCAGGTCTACTTTTCCTTCATTAACAGATTAAGTTCGGATGACAAAATAAAGTTCTGAATAAGTACTTTGTTACCATCAGCTTTAACATTATAGAGAAACATGCCTAAAATTGTATGAAAGTTATTTTTTCTGTCAAAATCAAATAGTTTACTACTTTTTGTATAATTGATTAGTTGCACATAATTTTAAACTAAATATACCAAACACAAAAAGAGACAGGGACATGCACAGACAATTCACTAGCAGATTTCATAACTTCACTCCAACACCACCCTCAAATAACCACAAACCTAAAAGTCAATGTTGCTATACTTTTTATTAGCTTTTATTTTTCTCTAAATTTTAAAGAAAAGGGTAAAGCATTAAAACACTAGGAACAAAAGCAGCAGCCATTGGAGGCATAACCTAATTTGTGACGTGAAAGATAAAAAGGGGAAGTGGGATTATTTACGAAACTTGATTATTAATAGTTTCCGAGATGCCTCTCCAGTGAAACACCATCAACTTCGTAAATGTGAAATAGAATGCTACCATTGGAATAAGAAAATAAGTTGTTTAAGGAGTCTCTATTAATGGTGAAAAAGCACCTACAACTTCGACATCATCTTCTTCCGCAACAACAAACTCTATATTTGATGGTAAATTTGGGGTTTTCGTTTGAGGTCGATAGTGAGAGAATCAAAGAAATGGAGATAGTGATTAGGAATTTAAGAGTTGAATCTATCAGAGAAAATTGATGATAGATTACGTGAGAGCAAAAGGAAGAAAAGGGATTTAGGGTTTACTATGAGAAAGAAAGAATCGAGTAGTTCCAAGAGAGAGAGAGATCTGAGTGTAAAATAAATAGTATAATACTAAAATAAAGTATATAATATTACAGTAGTATATAATAATAATAATAATAATAATAAAGTATATATAATATTACAGTAGTATATAATAATAATAATAATAATAATAATAATAATAATAATAATAATAATAATAATAATATTTATTTTATTTTGGAAAAATTTAACTTGATAAAATAGGGTATCGAGTTCGATTCCTTCATGATACACAATAGAATTTAATTTGTTAGATAAAAATAAAACTTTTTAGGTCAGGTGGGTTAATAAATAAACCTTTTTAAGTCAGTTAGTGAAAACAAGCGACTTAAGAAATTTAATACAAATTATATATTTTTATTTAATTTTTGTTAAGTCAGTTTTAAATGCACCCGACCTAACAAAGTTACAAATATTTATGAAATTGCCACCGCGTCGCTTCTTAAGTCAGGTGGCAGGTGAACTGACTTAACTACCTCTGCTAAAAAGGTATTTTTGTACTAGTGGGTATATGAATCTTGAACAGAATAATATTCATTGTTTCCAGGATCTTGCTAATGCTTTTATGAAGCAGTACAAGTACAACCTCGAAATGGCTCCTGACTGTCGTCAACTTCAAAATATGCCTCAGAATGAGAAAGAGTCTTTCAAGGAATATGCTCAGCGTTGGAGAGAATTCCCTTCTCAAGTTGAACCCCCTCTAGCAGAAAAGGAGCTGACTGGAATGTTTATGGACACCTTGTCTCCATTCTATTGGGAGAAGATGATTGGTAGTGTTTCTTCTAACTTCACTGATTCGGTAACCATTGGTCAAAGACTCGAGGAAGGACTAAAGAATGGTAAAGTATCCAAGGCTGCTGAATCTTCTAATGGTGCGAAGAAATCCTATGGGAACTTCTAGAAGAAGAGAGAATACCATACCAATGTTGTCATGACTGAAGTGAGAATGTCTCATCCTATACCTCAACGTGCTGATCACCCTACCATTGCTGTTATTACTCTTGTGGTTGCTGCTCCACGGCCAGCTCAATCTCCCCAACGTCCGGCTATAGGGCAGAACCAGTACCGTAATAGGAATCAATTTGATCCTATTCCCATGACGTACACTAAACTTTATCCTGGTCTGGTTCAGAAAGGTTTGATTACCACAAGGACTCTGCCTCCTCCTCTAAATCCTCTTCTAGCTAGATTCAGATCTAATCTCCATTGTACATTCCATGAAGGTGCCGCAGGCCACGATCTGGAAAATTTCTATGAACTAAAGGCTAGAGTGCGTGATTTGATTAAGGTCAGAATCCTTAGCTTTCAAGATAGCAATCCTAATGTTCAGAACAATCCTCTGCCAGAGCACACCAAGTGAAGCTTCAGTCGACCTCAGTCAACTATCCACCTAAAAGCTAGTGTTTCAGACAGGCCAGCTCACCCCTGTTGCTGATTAGTCACTAGGCCATGTTTCTTGTTGTTTGCATTTTCCTTTATTTTGTACTAGCTGTTTGCCTT
Source organism: Lathyrus tuberosus (assembly GCA_022829125.1). Taxonomy (NCBI): domain Eukaryota; kingdom Viridiplantae; phylum Streptophyta; class Magnoliopsida; order Fabales; family Fabaceae; genus Lathyrus; species Lathyrus tuberosus. The sequence goes on along the minus strand of JALAZF010000409.1, from coordinate 573,436 downwards.
CAAATTATGTTTGTACTTTCGTAATTAATGAAATAAGCATTGCAAATTTTTATTCAATTCATTTTGTCCATTATTTACATCTTTGTTCTTTCCTTTTCAAAAAATATTTTATCTCTTTTCCACTTTCTTTTTTATTATGCAAAGATTGGAGGGAGGATGACGAAAACGTTATACCCATAATTGTTGGTATGCTACAAATAAACTTTGCTGACGATGTAAGGCATTGTTTCAACTCCCTAAACACTGGAGAAATAAGGAAGTTATTCCCTTGTCAACCTCTTCGAGCCTAGAAGTATGAGTTTCTTTCTTTACAAAAAATCGTAATCTTAACCTTGGGATGAGTAGTTCTCAGTTAACTTGGTTATGCGTTCGCACAAGACACCTTTCATACAAAGGTTGTATTCACAAATTTTCTTTCGCACATAGCAAGCAGGTGTCTAAGATGTCCTTCAAGTCGAAAGCCAATGATGGTTCGCCATAATCATTAAGCCGGGCAGTCACTTTCTTTCAAAAAATAAAAATCAAAAAAGAAAAAGCCCGCGAAGTCAAAACCTATGAAGGAGACTTAGGCAAAACTGGGGCATCCGCTGGTTGTAATCTTTGAAAGAAACAGATCAGGCAAAAGTTAGGTATAATAAAAGAGGATATCTTTAAATCTGTATCCTAAAAGTCCTCAATATCAAAAACAATTCAATGTTGTAAGGAATCAGTGACTGCCATCTCAAGAGTCCCTCGACTTCTGAACCATCATCATCACTATCATCAATGCAATTTCTAACCTTTGGGAGCCTGAGCGCATAGTCTGAGTTAATTGAGCGTAGGGATGAAGGTCATCACGAAGATTGGATGGGTACAAATAAACTTTGAGCCTTTATCCTTTTTTTCATAAACCGTGAACCAGTCCACGTTACAACCCTCAAAATACCTAACTGAAGCAAGGTTATTTTGAAACCATACTATAGCAAGGTTGCGTAAACTGACTCCAGAAGATCCTTGCAAATCATGTTATTTTGGAATCACACTTGTGTTTCACCTTTCATTTTGATGTCCTGAACCGCCGTGTTCAGACCAATGGCTCATATGCTTTGCATCTTTCAAAAAAAGAGATTTTGATTTCAAAAGTTGCATGAACTTTACATTAAAATTACCATGTTTGTATGAATACTTTTGTTTGCAAACTGGGTTTCCTCTCAAGGAATTTCCAGATAGTTGAGAAACTTGGTCGGTGATCCTATCATGGGCAGGTTCCTACCAGTTCCTGTTGAGAATCAGTTGAAGATTTTTCGTTCAGTGCAAGTCCTTCACAGAGTTGGTTTATCCAGAAGATCTTTCAAGACTCATACTGGGGCAAGCTTTCCAGTGTACAGTAAAGCAGTCACTTTCAGCATCAATTCAGCTGAAGCAATGATCAACTCATCTACAACAATCAACTAATCTGGGGCAGTTTACTTGAAAAATCCCCAAGAAACTCCCCATCCTACCTACAAGGATCATCAACTTGATACAGTTTACCAGTGTGGCAGAGATATGTCCAGCAGAATCTTTAGTCCCCATGAAGAATGGCAGTGATCTCTGTGTTGAGGAATCAGTCTTCCAGTCTTGTCTTCTCCCTAAAAGAGTCGAGCCATGTCGTCGATATTTACATCTTCATCTTCATTCGATCATATATCATAGCAGAATTCATACCATATGCATAGCAAGGGTGTTTCATCCTCATTTGTATTTACCATAGGTTGTGTTGTTATCCACATCTTACCTTGTGGTCAAAGTCCAACTTACTTGGCACCTACCAAACAGATACTGTTGTGTCTATCTAACGTTCTTCCAGATACGACCTTTCTTATCTGATGTTTTCCTGGATATGTTTGTTGTCTTCTCATCCAATACCATTCTTAGGTGTCACATGTGTCTGTCTCCCTATGTTTTACCAGATTGAGTCTTTTGTTTTGATGTTCTTCTAAAACCTATATGATATTTTTCCAGATATACCCTTTTGATTCCGATGCTTTTCCAGAATCTATTTGAGGTTTTACCGAATATATTTATCTCTGATGTTTTACCAGATTGAGTCTTTTGTTCTGATGTCTTTCCAGAACCTATCTGATGTTTTTCCAGATATTTCCATTGTGATTCTGACACCCTTCCAGAATTTTTTTACTCCCCAGTGAGTTTCCAGATATATACCTTTGCAATTCTGATGCTTTTCCAGAATGTTGTTGCTTTTACCATCTGATGATTTTCCAGATGTGTCTTTTGTTTTGATGTTTTTCTAGAACCTCCTTTGTGTCTATCTGACGTTCTTCCAGATACGACTTTGTTCTGATGTTTTTCCAGAACTCCTTTTATGTCTATCTGACGTTCTTCCAGATACGACCTTATTTATCTGATGTTCTACAAGATATGATGTTGCTTATCTGACGTTCTTCCAGATATGTCTTCAAAACCTTTTCCCATACATTTAATGCTTTTCTAAATGTTTTGGATGTATCTTCAGAATCGTTGTCTTCATCTAATGCTCTTCTAGATGTCTTCAATTTATTTCTGACTGTGGTTAACAGCTGTTGATTGTTTTTAAGTCTGTTTCTAATTTCTGTCCAATGCTTTTCTGGATGTGTTCCAGAGTTTATTCGATGTTTTTCTGAATATCTTTGATGTGTTCCGGAGTTTATTCTATGTTTTTTCGAATATCTCTGATGTGTTCCGGAGTTTATTCGATGTTTTTCCGAATATCTATGATGTTTTCCAGTGTTTATTCAAAGCTCTTCTGAATATCTCTGATGTTTTCCGGAGTCCATTCAATGCTTTTCTGAATGCCTCTGATGTCAGTTGGATTCTCTCTCATGGATTTCTCAAAATTCTCCTCACCACGTTCAATGATCTTCTGAATGTTGTGACTCTTTTCCATCCAGTTCCATTCTCAGATGATGACCGTTGATCCCCCAGTGGAGCTTATTTAATGATATTCTGAATAACTCTGATGGTTGCCTGTTTATCTCAGATAACTGTTTATGTTCCAAAGTTTATTCAACGTTTTTCTGAATAACTTTGGTGGTTATTGTTGTACTTTCCTAGAGTTTTGTTCAATGCATTTCTGAAAAAACCTCTGATGACTGTAACCCTTTCCCTAGTAAGTTACTTCTTCTTTCTGGATGTTTATGTGTATTCCACTATAAAGTTAAATGCTTTCTTGGAAATCTCGGTTGCATACTCAGATTTGGTCTCGCACTACATCTAATGCTTCTCTAGATGTTTCTGATATGTTTTACTGATTTGCGTTACTTTCAGCATTTGATGCTTTCCCGGATGTCTGTATCTCCATTCATGTTTTGTCCCTCTTCTTTCCAAGTATTATTGGATACTCTTTGTCACCTTGGCAGATGTACATAATATCTTGTATTCCTCAGTTGTGTCTTCTTGATACTTTTCCCCGTGGAATCTTGCTTTGTTTGCTAAGTTGTTCCTCGTTGGGTCTTTCATTCTTTAGATGTGCTTTCAACAACATTTATGTATACAATTATCCCCTATGACATCATTCCTCACAGGATATCTGTCTTGCATTCATATCATTTCATATCATGTGCATCTTAGGGCCAAAAATTGTGCATGTTTGTATTTAAGTCTCTCATATCTCGACGAGACGAAGATTTCAATCTCCATATCTCCGGATAAAAGAAACTTAAATAGAGGTGCATCTGTCATACCCTAATTTTTGACCCTGAGATTCTGTTTTTCATTTCACATCGTCTGCATAACATAGCATGCACTTCATCTTGCATAGTGTCCGAAATGTCATTCAGAATAAATTCGTTGGATTTACAGACAAAATAGTATAAATTTATTTCAAAATCTGACCAAATGCTGTATTTTTCCAATATGTTTATTTCGCGCTAATTATTTTGGTGTGTTCATTTTATTTTTTTCGAGCACTTTTTCTGCCCGACTTTTTATTTTGTTTTTTAATCATTTTTATTTATTTTTAGTTAAATAATAATTTAATTTATTTAGATTTAATTAGATATTTAATTTAATTTTTTATTTTTTATTAATTAATTTTATTTTTAATTTGTTTATTAATATTTTATTTTTTTATAAAAAACACAAAAACATCATATTTAATCAATACTTAATTATGTTTCTCCATCTAAAAACACAAAAACATAATATTTAATTCTTTTTATTTTTGTCTCATTATAAAAAACATAAAAAACATTGTGTTAATTGTTATTGTCATTCTTGTCTATTTTCTAGTCCTATATATATGCATTAGAAAAAACAAAGCGGGCACACAAAAAAAATAATCATGCTTCATCCCTCCCTCACATCACTGTGCACCACCAAAGGCTACAAAAAGTTGTCGTCGTTCGACTGCTACCCTCCACTCCTCCGTTGACGAGAAGCACCGCACGACCCGCCTTTTAGACGGCGTGCAGCCGGATGCACCGCCTCGTTGCAAATCAGCAAAGAGTCTTGATGCCTTTGTCAAAGATGAAAAAGTGATTGGAATACGGGCCTTTCATGTGGAGAGAGAGAGAGAGAGAGCATTTTAGGTTTTATGACATTTTCTTTCTTTTTATTTTATTATTATTATTATTATTTTATCTTATTTATTAATATTTGTTTTAGTTAATCTTGACATTTAAATTCAATGAATTGTGTAAAATTTTGGAGTGGGTTATAAACCCGTAGTTGATTCATACATCCTGCTCTCTTTTGCACATCCCAAACTCCTTCTAGCAACTCTCCTTGATTTTAAAACTTTGTTTATTTTGATTAATTTAATTTTGACCTTAGTCTTAATTTTGATTATATTTTGATTATTCTTAATATTATTTTAATATTAATTTCTAATTGAATTTTGATGTTAATTGCAATGTTAATCTTAATTGGATCTTGATATTAATTTTAATATTAATTTCAATCGAATGTTAATTTCGATGTTGATTTTGATTTTCTATGTTCCCTTAGGATATCTCGATTATATTTGATCTTCGATTAAATTTAATTAAGATTAGATATTAGTGATCAATTTTGATTAGAATTGGTAATTAATTTTTAACACTAATTTGGGGTGTTTGATTACAATTTAGGATTAAATTTTAATTAACTTGTGAGTAACTTTATGTGACTAACTTCCCTTATCTCACGCCGCCGCGTGATCAAGACTAGTTTATCTTACCCTTTATCCTAGCCTTAGGATTAGAGTCGTCGTACTTTATGTAGGTGTTTTGCCATGGACACTTATTTTCCTTTTATCCTAGCCTTAGTATTATAGTTGTCGTACTCTATGTAGGTGTTCTGCCATGGTCACTTACTTCCCTTTTATCCTAGCCTTAGGATTGGATTCGCCGCACTCCATGTAAGTGTCATGGTTATGAACACTTATTCCCCTTTGGAACCTTGACCACAGTCAAGAGTTCCTCACCCTTATTGAGGGGAACTACGAATGCTCTGATTCCATTCCCATCAGGATACGTAGGCACGAGATGCGATGTCTTGGCGAGCATACTTAGAAATAACACATTTGTTGTGAAAAACGATACCTGAATAACAAAGTATATTTAGTTTCTTGAACACCAAGAAATCCACAAGGGTAGAAAAGAAGGGAAAAACTTGAACAAACAAACGAAACCCTATTAGAGTTCACAAAGGAAGAGAAAAGAGGAAGAAGAATAGAGAATTGGTTAAATCTGTTTTACTATTCACTTTCTTAATAGGGTTCAAAGATTACAAGTGAATACCAACAATTAACCTCTCTAAACCTAATAAGGTTTTGTCACACCTTAGAAAGAGAGACTAGTATGCTATATATAATAAACCTAACATACTAAACTAATGGGCTTTTTAACAATTACCCATTACAAGCTAACTTAGGGTACAAGCTAACTTAAACAATTGGATCCATAACACAAGGCCCAATTCGATATCTTACAAACTAGAACACAATTCGACTACAACATGTAGGTCTTCGACAACAGCATGTGAGCGGACTTCGACGGCATGCTAAAACTAGAGTTCGATCCAATATCTCATAAATCTCCACCGTTGATTTAACTCTATATCCTCAAGAAATAAACTAGCTTTCTTCATGCAGCTTTATCAACTGCGTACAGTGGAAAAACTTGAAACTGGGCAACGTCTTGGTGATCATATCAGCAACATTATGATTTGTCGAAACCTTCAGCACTTGGACTTCTCCACGCTCGATTACCCCTCTGACGAAATGCAGCCTCACATCAATGTGCTTGGTTCGCTCATGATAGGTTGAGTTCTTCGGTAGGTGTATTGCACTTTGACTATCACATTTAACAGTGATAACTGGACCTTGAAGTTTCAGCTCATTTGCAAAACCTTCAACCCACAATGCTTCCTTTACAGCTTTAGTTAGGGCGATATATTCCGCTTCAGTGGTTGATAAGGCAATAACCTTCTGAAGTGTTGCTTTCCAACTGATTGTTGTCCCAAACATAGTGAACACATATCCAAAAATAGATTTTTTGGAATCCATACAACCTGCATAATCAGAGTCGACATATCCTTCGATTGCTGCTTTACTATCTTCACCCAAGGCTCCACCATAAATTAGGATTCTATTCAGAGACCCATTTATGTACCTTAAAATCTACTTCAATGCTTGCCAGTGAGCCTTTCCAGGATTCGCCATGTACCTGCTTACAAGACTTACTGCATATGCTATGTCAGGTCTGGTACATACCATAGCATACATAAAAAAACCCACTATATTAGCATATGGAATGTTATTCATATAAGATCTTTCGACATCAGTATTGGGACACTGATCTATACTCAGCTTGAATTGAGGGTTTATTGGAGTCACAACAGGCTTTGAATCCGACATACCATCCTTTTCGAGAATCTTTCGTAGGTATGCCTCTTGAGATAAGCATAATTTCGACTACTTTCTATCTCTTCGGATGTCAATCCCAAGAATTCTGGACGCAGCTCCCAGATCCTTCATGTCAAACTCCTTATTGAGTTCATCCTTCACCCTCATTACATCTTCGACATTTTTTCTTGCTATTAGAATATCATTCACATAAAGCAACAAAATAACAAATGAATTACCAGGTCGAAATCTGAAGTAAACACAGTGGTCGAACTGACTTCTAATGAAACTTATGCGTGCCATGAACTTGTTGAATCTCCTATTCCACTGTCGAGGAGATTATTTCAGACCATACAAAGATCTCTTCAGTTTGCACACATAATCTTCCTTCCCCTTTTCGACATACCCTTCAGGTTACCTCATCAGGATTGTTTCATCTAGATCACCATACAAGAACGCAATCTTCACATCCATCTGTTCCAGTTTAAGGTCGAATTGTACCACCATGGCAAGCAACATTCTAATGGACCTGTGCTTCATAATAGGAGAGAACACATCATTAAAGTCGACACCTTCTTTCTGAGTGAACCCCCTAGCAACCAATATTGCCTTGTATCTCTTCGACGCCACTCATTTGATTCCTTCCTTAACTTTGAAAATTCATTTACAGTTGACTAACCTGGCTCCAGCAGGTTTCTTAATCATTTCCCATGTGTTTTTATCATGAAGAGATTTCATCTCATCATCCATGGCCTTTAGCCATTCAGTCTTCTTTCGACTCATCATAACTTGCTTATAGTCTCTAGGTTCTTTGTCGAGAACCTCATTTGCAGAGATTAAGGCATAAGCTATAAGATCTGCATACTCATCTCTGAGGTGGCTGGATGACTCTCCTCGACCTGTCTCTTGCTAGTAGGTAGTCATTATCAGTCTCCTCATCTTCGACAACATCTTCTACTTCTTCTTCGACTTCATCTGGGGTACGCAATTCAGCATCAACATGCTCCACCTTAACATAAATCTCTCCATGTTCCAACTCTTCGTCAGCATCATCAGTTTTCTTGAAAGCTATCTCAGCTTCATTGAAAACTACATCTCGACTGGTGATACACCTCCTGTGACCTGGCTCTAGGCACCATAGCCTATAAGCTTTGACTCCTTCAGGGTATCCCATGAACTTGCATTTCAGAGCTCTAGGTTAGACCTTGTCTTGCCTAATATGAGCATAGGCCACACAGCCAAATACTCTCAGTCTGTCGAGACTAGGTGGGTGTCCCAACCAAACTTCTTCAGGTGTCTTCATTCCCAAGGAAGTCAAGGGACATCTATTTATCAGATAAGCTGCTGTCGAAACAGCCTCCGCCCAAAACACCTTCTTCAATCCAACACTAACTAGCATGCATCTAACCCTTTCAAGGATTGTTCGGTTGAATCTCTCAGCTAAACCATTTTGTTGAGGAGTACCTGCTACAGTCTTATGCCTTGCAATCCCAGACTCAACACAGTAATTGTTGAATGCTTCGTTGCAGAACTCAAGGCCATTGTCGGTTCTCAACCTCTTAACCTTTCTTCCTGTTTGAGTTTCGAACAGAACCTTCCAACTTTTGAAATTCTCAAAAGTTTCATCCTTCGTCTTTTGAATGAATACCCATAACTTTCTGGAATAGTCATCAACGATGGATAGAAAATACCTTGCACCTGAGTGTGAAGGATTCCTTACATGCCCCCAAAGATCAACATGAATGTAATCTAGGGATCCATGTGTTCTTTGCTTTCCTTTATTAAACTTCGCCCTACAGAATTTACCAAATACACAAGATTCACAAAACTCCAACTTTTCGACTTTGTCACCACCTAGCAGGTTCTGCTTCCTGTCGAATTCACCAAGAGAAATTAAATTTCGCTTCAAATCAGGTACATACCTGACTTCAGTCAATAACCTTATTGACTCATCATGGAGCTTGAATCTCATAGATCCAATACCTACAATTTTGCAGGATTTGTTGTTTCCCAGTAGCACCGATCCACCATCTTGATCACATAGCTCCTCGAAGAATTCTCTGTTTGGAGTCATGTGGCAAGTGCAACCTGAATCCATAATCCACTCTTTTCTTGAGTCGCCTCTTGAAACTACAAGGACATCAGATGAGTCGAAATCATCTTGAACAATGGCTGCGTTGCCATTATCCTTACCTCCATGATCTTTCAGGCGTTCAGGGCATACCTTTCTTGTGTGATCCTCCTTCTTACACTGATTACATCGAATACCAGATGTTTCGCCACTATAAGACTTCTTCTGACTTTTACCTTTCTTCTTGTCGAACTTACCATCCTTTCGCAAGAATTTTCCTTAACAGCCAAACCTTCACCAATCGTCGAAGGTTTATGCTCCTTTCGTTCGTTCAGGTCCTTAGAATACAAGGCTGATTGAACTTCTTCAAAGCTCAGGGACTCCCTTCCATACAAGAGAGTTTCTTTGAAGTGAGCATGTGTTATGGGCAAAGCACACAACAACAATAATGCTTTATCTTTGTCATCGATCTTCACATCAATATTTTCAAGATCAAGAACAAGCTTATTGAACATATCCAACTACTCAGCCAAAACTTTGTCTTCACTCACCTTGAATGAATACAAAGCTTGCTTCTGGTAGAGTCGATTCACCAGAGATTTGGTCATGTACAAACTTTCAAGCTTCAACCATAACCCCGATGCCGTAGTCTCCTTTGATACCTGTCGAAGAACCATATCACCAAGGCTCAACAATATTGCGTTGTGGGCTTTCTCTATTATGGCCATCTTTTTTTTTACCGTTAACGCAACATCCATGGCTGCCTCTCCCTTCAACGCTTCTAAACAACCCTGTTGAACCAGTAGGGCTTTCATCTTCAAGCGCCACAGACCGAAATCATTCACTCTGGTGAATTTTTCAATCTCATACTTTGTTAAAGGCATCTTCTCCACGCTCACCGCACCAATTTATTGTGAAAAACGATACCTGAATAACAAAGTATGTTTGGTTTCTTGAACACCAAGAAATCCACAAGTGTAGAAAAGAAGGGAAAATTTTGAACAAACAAACGAAAACCTATTAGGGTTCACAAAGGAAGAGAAAAGAGGAAGAAGAATAGAGAATTGGTTAAATCTGTTTTACTATTCACTTTCTCAATAGGGTTCAAAGATTACAAGTGAATACCAATAATTAACCTCTCTAAACCTAATAAGGTTTTGTCACACCTTAGAAAGAGAGACTAGTATGCTATTTATAATAAACCTAACATACTAAACTAATGGGCTTTTTAACAATTGCCCATTATAAGCTAACTTATGGTACAAGCTAACTTAAACAAATGGATCTATAACACAAGGCCCAATTCGATAGCCTACAAACTAGAACACAATTCGACTACAGCATGTAGGTCTTCGACAATAGCATGTGAACGGACTTGGACGACATGCTAAAACTAGAGTTTGATCCAATATCTCATAACCATAGGTCTCCCTTTACCTTTATTTACCCTTTAGCAGACAAAATAACAAATAACACAATAAAACAAGAGGTTTCTGTAGAGTACTACAGATACTTAGGATGCTAGCACCTTCCCTAGGTATAACCAACCCCCGAACCTTAGGTTCTCTTTTGCTTTGCATTGCATTGCATATTTCAGGTTATTCGCTCTTTTTCCCTTCCCTTGGATAAATTAAAGATCGGTGGTGAATTAAGATTTGTTAACCTAGTTAACTCAATAGCTATGGTATCCGATTCTCACCGCGACACACACAATACTGGAATATGGTTTCATATTATTGATTTAAGCATAGTCTTTTAAGTTGTGATTTTTTTCATTGTTTGTTATCTAAGTCTCTTATGAAAAATATCTTTCTATCTCAACGATTAGTTTAACAGGGTCCCCAAGACTACGAACTCTTTGCGATCAACCATGAACAAGAAATATTTAGGTAAAAATTAAATAACATAAAATTATTTTATTTTAGTCAGTATAAAGGAAAAAATTTCAATATCATACCAAGTCATCTACAATGGCGCCAAAAACATGATAGGCCAAAAATGCATGATTTATATCAATGTAGTAAAATTATAACTCCACTAGGGACTAGTCTTATTACTATTTCTTTCTTTTTGTTTTTATTAGTTAAATAGGAATCAATATATTGTGGTTTAGTTATTTTGAAGATTTAGAATTTTAATAAAAACTAGTCCTATGATTATCACTCTTGTCTAAGACACACCACGTACATCATCGCTCTTACATACAAAACGCGTAAACAACAATGCCATGGTTACCACGATTCTTCCTTACACCGTGGTGACATCTCTAAACTAAGGCGCTATCATTTTATTTTTGGTTTTTGATTAAAAATTATTTGTATATAACAATGGTTGAGGAGTCAACTGTGGTGATACAATCAAGCTTTCATGGGTTTGAACATCAACACCCTCATATATATTATTCCTTTAATGTTAAGGCACGCCTTTTCTTTTTTATTTATTTTTAAATAAAAAACTTAAAGGGTTATGACTACGTTTGTTGAGTTCCACCGTTGTGATATATTTTGTTTTTTTATTTAAATTTTTTAATTGTAAATTTAACTCTGGGGCTTCTTTATGAAATTTCACTATGAAAGTAATATATCACAACGGTTGCTGGTATTAGCTGTGGTGGTAGCTTTATAATAATATACACTCGTAGTTAGCTTGTCTCTTCAGTATCCTTTTTTCCATTGAAAATAGAAACTAGCTGACAAAATAGTACCCGATTTAACCCCTAAACCCTAACGTTCAATACTCTGAAACAATACACGATTTCAACCAAAACACCATCGTTCACCCTAGCTTGTCTCTTCAGTGTCCATTATTCACTATGTATTTGTCATTTTCTTCATCATCGTCAAGGAAGTTGACAAGACCATCACGAGGAAGAGTACACCAACCAAGTTGTCACCGTCTAGAAGGAAGACAACAACAACAACATCGTTTTCTTAAGGAAGGAAGACAACACCAACACCAACACCAACATCATTTACTTAGTCATCACGTTTAAGGTATGTAAAATATTTTCTCCATGCATCTACAATAAACTTCATTTTCCATTGTTGTGGTTGTTGTTGTTTATGTTATGGTTGTTGTTTATGTTCTTGTTGTTCATGTTGTTGTTGTTGTTTTTGAACATAGATGTCGACCTTGTCGAGTTCTACATCAGATACTAGCGAAGAAACTCAAACAAATGAGAGCTGTGTGAATGAAACTCAAACAAATGATACTCAATCGAAAAGATCACAATGAGGTGTCACAATGATGCCCCAATTCACATCAGTCCGCAACTCATCAGGTGAAAAAATTCCGATCGAGTTTGATTCGTTCTACAGAGTAGTGGATTGTGAACATTACTCTACTTTTAAGAGTTATGTTGCGTTCCTAGCACGTAGAAAAGTGAGTATACTAATAGATGATTGGAAACAAGTGGATGATAAAGTCAAAGAAAACATATGGACAGACGTTAAGGTATTACATACTATAATTTTCATATATTCGATATCACTACCTATAATTTCTAATACATACTTATATATTGATTTAAATGTAGTTGAATTTTGAGTTTACCGATGACTCAAAGTTGAAAAAAATGGATATCTTATGCCGGTACTCATTGGAGGGGATTTAAGTTACAGCTCACGGCTGACTAGAGCAGTCTTGCTCGTCCATGGATTCGATATAGTTTTATATCGAAGCAGCAATGGAACAAGTTTGCGAAGATACGTTGTTCTGAGGAATTCAAGGTTAGTACTAGTCTTATGTAACCTTTAATGTTATGCTAATGAGTTATAGATACTGATCATATATTTTTTCCACTATGTTAATAACATGTTAAAAGCGAAGTAGGAATACAAAACAAGGAAAAGAACATGTGCCCCCATAGATTGTCTCGTGGGGGTTACAGGAAACTTGAGAAAATAATCATGCTTGAAAAACAAACACAAACAGGAGATGATCGCATCCCATCTCTACCGTCAAGACATGAGAAATAGAAGAGGGCTCGATTAAGACCAAATAGAGAGTACATCTCTGAGGTGTCAAGAGTAGTTGTTGAGAAAATTATAAGTATGATTTGTTTTTCTTATGTTATTTGTTATTTAAATGTGTTGGTAACAATATATCTAAGTTTTTCATGTTGTGTAGGATAAGTTGGTTGAGGCGGCCCATGAAGGCACATTTGTTCCAGAAACACGACATGACATATTAGTAGAAGCTATCGGAACAGATGAGCATGGTGGGCGTGTCCGTGGTGTTGGAGAAGGTGTCAGCTTGAGGACATTCTTTGGGTATCAAAGAAAAAGTACCGAAAGCCCAAAATTTATTGCACAAAGAAAAAAGATTGAGAATATTGAGAACCAATTAGAAGAACAAAGGAGGATGTTAGAAGAGGAGATGGAAAAAAGGGAGAAAGATATGGAAAGGTTTCAAGAGTTATATTCGATATGTGCTTTACTTAAGATGTTAGTGTTTTATCGAAAATGTATGATATATATTGTGCTTATTTTTATTTTATGTTCTAATTGAATAATATAATGTAGAGAATAAGTGAAAACCTCGAACAACGTACAAATGAAGATCACCGTTATGTTGATGGTGATGATGATGATGATGATGATCAAACTCCAAATAAAAGTGTTGTACGTTATGCTTCTACAAAAGGAAGTAATTGTTCAGCCCCTCCCCCCTCCAGATAACCGCAATGACATAATGGACCCTAACGCAAATGAAATCACCACACTATACTTGAACGTTGCGGTGATAAATGATATGCAACCTCTCCCGCTAGAACATTGTCCATGTTTGGAGTTATTCTATTACAGTCATGAGGATGTAATGGATTTTCTCGGTGGATATAAATGGTTGGACGTAGGGATATTGCAAGTTTGGTGCACGTAAGTATATAGTTGAATGTACATGTCATTATAAAACATTATCATTTTTTGTATTTCCTCCCTTAATTTATTCATTTTCTTTAACCATTTAGGTACATTCACTGTGTTTGTATAGAGTTAAATAAATAGAGTATTTATGGAATCTTGGATCCGTTTTTTATTCGATGGGCATTTAATCAACCAAAAGACATTCTAGAGTAATTGAAAAAACGGTTAAATGAGGGAGGAAAAGAATGTTACTTAGCACCATTTCTCTGTTCGTAAGTATTTTTGTAATTGATGTTTATGTATTCTATATTTAGTTTTGTTTTAGCAAATACTAATAATATATATGCTCGTGTTTATTCAGTGGTCATTGACAATTGATCATCATATCATTTAGGACAAATACAGTAACTATACTGTGTTCCTTGCATGATCCACTCGAACAGAAAATGAAAGAGATTATTAATACGTGAGTGTATATATAATTCATTTTCTTTGACATTGTATTTAGTTTATCATGTAATATATTTAATTCATTTTCAATGTACAGTGTTGTGGAGTAAGTGAATATGATGAACAATGTTAGAAGAAAGCCCTCATGGATGTTTCCTAAAGTAAGTGGCTCGATTACCTGTTTCTTTCATTTACATTCATGTGTGGTTATATTCATGTAATTATTGCTTAAATTTGTAGACGAAGAGACAACCCAGAACTTACGAGTGTGGGTATTATGTCATGAAACACATGTTAAACATTCTCCTTGCTGGCATTGTTGATTCATAGGATAAGGAATATATGTCATAAAATATTAACATATATTAATATATAAGTTGACTATTGAATTATTATCATGCATGATATTCAATTTTTTTCTCTTTCTTATGTAGATGTTTAATGACGAAACCTCATTACCCGTCGAGGACTTTGTAGATCTTCGTAAACATTGGGCGTATATCCATAATGTGCTTAAGGGTCCTGCTGAATGATTTATTGAGATGTGCTAATGGCTTATTTTTTGTATTAAAGATGTGAATATTACTTTTGACTTAAACATATTGTACACTTTGATGTAAATATTAATTTTGCCTTTTGATGGACAATGTTAGCTGTTTTTATGCTCTTTATACATGGTTAACAAAAATACAGGTTGTTGTAAATTCTCTGATATGGTTATAATAGTTACAGGATAAAAAAATGGGAAGAATTTTAAAACAGAGAATAGCATATTTAAAACAGATGAAGTTTTGACAACTGTTATAAAACTTACCAATGGTTATTTATTGAACGCTGACCAGAATAATATAAATTGCAATAGTTCTATCACAACGGTTGGTTTAACCAACTGTTGTGATATGGCGCGCGCTTTCTAGGATACAACAACGGTCTAAGGACCGTGATTGTAAGTACCACCTATACAACGACACTCTACATAACAACACTTGGTCCTGCGTGGTTATATATCTTTCCCAACCGTTGTTAAATGCATTTTCTGTAGTAGTGTTAGCTTTTACAAATTTTAAATACAACATTGTAAATTATATCTCATTTCATAGTATATAATTGTATCTTAGACCACTGGACTACCTACTTTTATGGTTGGTTCAGTGATAAGATTTGTTAAGAAAAACTATTTTTAAAGAAAAAAACTTTTTAAGTTAAACAAAAAACATTTTCATGTGTTGGTTTAAGCGTATGACTTTTATGTATTGAATATTAATCTTCACATTTCATTCAATCAGTTGATATTGTTGGGGAAATTTTTTCAATTAGGGAGCATTGAACATTGTGGGACTTCCTTTTTAGAGCAACACCTTTGTGAGAGACACACCACATATTCAAGCAAAACTTTAAGGTGATAGGTGTATAGGTTCTCCCACTTATAAATGCTTAAATCTCCACATTTTTAGCCAATGTAGGCCTATTACACATACTACTCACACTTGTTATACTTAACACTCCTACTCAAGTGTGAGTCTATCAACAATACTTCCCTTTAAGCGGAATATATTTTCATCCACATACACTTGTACGGCTGTTGACACTCTTCAACGAGACACCTCATATCCACCACCCATGGGGAGTACTTTCGATGCAATTGAGTCGGTACTTCACTCGAACTAAAGGCTCATGATACCACTGTTGAGAAATGTGATTGAGTCTAACTCAACTCTACAAAACCGGTTGGTAGGATGAAGATTACCCCACTTATAAACACATATTGTTAGATTAATTATTTAAGGTATAAAATCTAATTCTCCTAACAATAAAAAATATTATATATATATATATATATATATATATATATTTGATTGAATCTAATTTAATTACGGAAGGCGAAAATCAAAATGTAATCAGGGATAATTATATAATGGAAAAAATCGAGTCATAATCAGAAAAATTCAAAATCAAATTCTGCAAGAATAGTCACACACATAACTAATGCAGCAGTCTTACCCCCAATTTAATTTTTCAGAAACTGTAGGAAGGGAAAATCGAAACGTAAATCCAAATTTTAATTCTTGCAAGAACACACACACACATAATTAATGCTGCAGTCGTGTTCCAAAATCTATGTGCCGAAAGAAATTGTAAGAAGGGAAAAATCTAACCGTACAGAAAAATCTAAATCTAATTTTTCCAGAACAACCATACATGTAACTAATGATGCAACCCCACACATAACTAACGATGCAATCGTAATCCAAAATTAATTGGTCGAAAATTGAAAATCAAACTGTAATAAGAGAAATCCAAATCAATTCTTCTAGAACAACACAAGTAGTGATTGGAACTTACCTTACTTTGATTACTTTCGTGTCCTACTTAGACCACTTCTACATAAGTGCATCCTTATCTAGTGATAATGAGAAAGTTTCTTCAACAATATATCTGCAAGTTAGCCTCATTAGCCAGGCTCTGGTTTTTGTTAACGGTAGCCTGATATTGGAAATTATGGAAGGGTAAAAAAGGGTTTTGGTATGGAAAGAGTCAAAGAATGTTACATGCGGTGTTGGCAGATAATGTTGTTTTGATTGGTGGTTTAGTAGAAGTTGTACACATAAGTTAATATGATGATGTGAATTATTTTTTAAAAAATCTTTGTTAGGTGTCGCAAGATACTTTGATGCATTAGATTTAATATATATAAATAGATATGTATTTAAAACGCAGTACTGTTACAAGAGTAGAGTGGAGAGTTCTAACTACAAGCTTCTTTGAAAACATGTCCAAGTTAGGTTTATGTGATATCTATAGTCCAACTTGAGTGAAGATTTTAGTACATATTGTAGAAGTAACAACTCTATTCATCTATTTTCTATTATTAGAAGTTAGTTATGATTAGTTATCTTAGATAGTTTGCTAACTAACTTCCACTATATCTCTCCATATATAGAGGATTCTCAGTGTATTTTCTCATGTAACTTTCATTCATTCAATAGTTGAGATGAGTTTTTTAAGCTCCAAATTGCATCATTAACACATATCTATCACAACAAACCAATCGATTGAACTCGAATACTTAATGACCTCCACATAAAGATGAATCATTTAGAATAACTTGAGTTTAAAGTTATTAGCCATAAAAAAATGCACACATCACAACAAAGTTTATTTGATGTGCAATAGCACACTCTAGCCACACACACTTCATCTTTGTTGCTATTCTTTGACAAGATGAGCATCAATATCTTTTGTGACCTTTGCAGCAAAATCCAGGAATGAATCAGGAGATGCAGCTGTAATATTCTCCTTTAGTTTCTCATACTCAAAACTCCATTTAACAAGCCCACCATGTTCCTTATCAATCACTTGTATTGTTACCTTTAAACTCTTGTAACTCTCACCCACTTCCCCACCAAAGACACTATATGTGATTATCTTATTCTCATCATCTATAGTCTCTATTTTTTCTTTAGCACTTTGTTTTTTTCCTTCTACACGGATTCACAAGTATTCAAAATTAGAGTTCATTGATTAGGAAAAATATATATAAGCAAAATAATATTATGAAACATAATAACCTTATTTACCTAATGTATATTCCCAGTGTTTTACCGAACCAACATTTTCCCAATCACCTTCATGCACTCTACCTTCCTGCACTATTTCTGTAGAGATATTAGGAATATGATGTAGTTGGTTTCTAAAGATATTATAGAACTTATCAGCAGGTGCTTGAAACTCTATTTCAGTCTCCACTTTCCCACTTAAAGCCATGTCTATAATCTCTATTATTGTTTCTACTCATAAGATGGAAATCAATTCTCTTAAATAGAAGATTAATTTGTGATGATTTGAATAAAATTAATAGTCATGTGCTCCACCCACAAGCAAGTTTCATATTATGTACTGTTTGACGAAATTATATAAATAATTGATTGAAATATGTAGAACTTCTTTATTAATCGAACATCACAATTATAGCAGCTGTATATATTAAGATGAATTTTTTTAAGGGATATTAGTTAACATTTTATATACTATGAAAAAGATGCTCGAACAAACATTCGCTTAAGGGTCAGGTTGTTTTGCTTTTTTTTTTTCTATAATGTAATAAAGGGCCGTTTGTTTTAACTTAAAAAAATGGATTTTTTTTTTTTTGTATTTTTTAAAATGGATTGTACAAAAATGTTTTTTAAAATATTACAAGTTTTTATAAATTTGTTTTTTATAAATTAAAAGACTAATTTTGATATACTATAACATAAACATACATTATTGAAGATCAAAACATAGTCAAAATCATAGTTTTTTCAAAAAGTTGTATCTCAAAAATGATTTTTATGAAAAACTATTTGAAATAGCTTCAAAATTATTTTTTTTTAAAATTTTGATACCCAAATTTTTTTTTTGATAAAATGATGAAATGCATAAAATAATATTTTAAGAATAACTATTCAAACCAATTTTTCATTTGAAACTTTTATAAAAAGTTTATTTGTAAATTGTTTTTACACTAAAATATGTTACACTATAAAAATCATTTTAAAAAAATCCAAAACAAACAGGCCCATAATTTTGTGTAAAAAAAATTTACAAAGAATCTTTTCATAAAAGATTCAAATGAAAATTTGATTTGAATAGTTATTCATAAAATTTTATTTTAGATGTTTTATTTTTTTTTAATTTTTTTTTTTGTTAGCAAGTGATAAATAGAAAATGAGTACAAAGGGTACTCCACCTGAATACAAAAACAACGGCCGAGACAAAAGGCCCGCCAAAACGAGAAAGAGATTACAAACCAAATACACTTAAGACAAATAAAACAAGGGGTCCTTGTCGAACTCGTATAAACTGCAGTTGGGGTGAGTAATTTCTCCCACAAAGGACCATCTCCATAGAGCAAGTTTTACCTTCCAAACAATATCCAAAATATTCCAAGACTCGTCGCTGAAAATAACGTCATTCCTAACCAACCATATACTCCTACAAACCGCCAACCAAATACTACTTTCTCTACCTCTCAATATGAATCTCGATTTGCAAAAAGTGAACCATTGCATGAAACTTCTCTTCATATCCATATCCACATCAATAGAACCACCAATCCAACTAGAGATATCCCTCCACACCAATTTAGCGATCGTACACTTTAACAACACATGCTCTAAGGTTTCGGGAGCCAAAGAACAAAAAGAACAAGCCGTATCGTTAAAATCACTAATAATACCTCTATTAAATAGAGATACCTTCGTTGGAAGTTTGTTCATGAAACACCGCCAACCGAAAGCTTTGATTTTAAAAGGGACCGACGCTTTCCACATTAACTCCAAAGCCGAATCGCACCGATTTGAAGGACCCAACGGCGTGAAAAGAGTAGAAGCTAGAGCATAATAAGACTTGACCGAAAAACTCCGCCGCCCTCCAACAACCACGACACCGAGTCCTTCGTATCTCCTTTCGGATGAAACCGAAGCAAGAAGTTCCTAATATCCGAAATATCTGTTAAATTCCCAGCCACCGCACCTGCATAATCAGGAACTACATGGCCATGGACCTCCACACTAGCCTCCCAAAAATTAATTTGATCAGAATCCGTATCAGTAACAGAACCGCTGCCCCGGAAACTAATGTGTTCAGGAACCGTATCAGTAACAGAACCACTGCCCATTTCCACTCTAATGCCAGCATCTAACACACCAGGAGCATCCTCATCGACAACAACAGTGCCCGACGAGTACAAACCAGAAGTCGCTACACCCTGCGAAATGCCCACAGTCTCCCTAAAAACCTGTTGAGAATTTCCAGAAAACTGAGCCTGAATGCCCAGATCCCCCCAAAACCACTGCTCCTCCATCCACCCTCTCATCGCCGCAACCGAAACGTGATGGAGCCTCGAGGCCGCGAACTCTTCCGGGAACAGACGCGAAAGCAATCCACTCCTAGTCCAATTAGAATTCCAGAAATTCGTCCCAAAACCATTACCCAAAGTCACAGTACTATTGTTCACCAGAAAATCAACCTGAATGTTATTACTGATAGATAAAAGATCAGAAAACCAAGGAGAGCAATACAGCCCAGAACTCACAGCAGACTTGCCACCCCACATCAACAGCCTAATATCGCCATACCTGGCCTTAAGAATCTGAAACCACAATCCATCGGAACCGTTAATAATTCTCCACCTCCATTTCTGAAGGAGAGCCTCGTTGAACACATCCAATCTCTTCAAATTTAATCCTCCTTTGATAAGTGGCAAACAAAGATCGTTCCACTTTATCCAATGAATTCTACGCTTATGAATCAAACTACCCTAGAGAAATCTAGCTTGAATTCTCATCATCTCCTTCCAAATAAAAACCGGGGCTTTGAAAAAAGAGAGATGGAAAATAGACAAACTGCTAAGAACAGATTTAATAAGCGTGATTCGACCTCCAAACGACAAAAACCGACCCTGCCAAGAGGAAAGCCTATTACCAAATTTATAAAGCAAAGTCTTCCACGATTCGATCCTCCTAGGATTAGAGCCAATCGGAATACCAAGAAAAGAGAATTGATGAGATTCTCTTTTGCAAGAAAGGAAGTAAGCCGCTGCCTCGAGGAAACTGTCGCTAACATTTAAACCGATAAGTTTGCTTTTGTGAAAATTTATTCCAAGGCCTGAAACTAATTCAAAAGCTCTAAGCACCGCCTTAATAGCCCATAAATGTCTCCATCCTCTATCGCCAACCATTAAAGTATCATCTGCATATTGTAAAACGTCCACAAAGCACTTCCAATTTATGCTGAAACCGGAAAAATCACCCAAAGCAACAGAATTCCGGATCAGCCTTGACAATCCCTCGGCCACCAAAACAAATAAAAAAGTGGATAACAGATCACCTTTCCTAAGACATCTCCCCACCACAAACTCCTTCGTGGGACAACCATTAACCAACACGGACATCTTACTAGAAAAAATCAGTTTTTCCATCCACCCCATCCAAATTTCGCCAAACCCCATTCTTCTCAACATGTATCTCAAGAAACCCCAAGAGATTTTATCGTACGCCTTTTCGAAATCCACTTTAAAGAGGGTACATTGTTTCTTCTCCTTGATAGCATAATCTACTAACTCGTTTGCCACTAAGACCCCATCAAGTAATTGGTGACCCGGAACGAAAGCAGATTGGCACGGAGAAATAATGGAACTCAGAACCTGCTTCAATCTAGAAGATAAAAGCTTAGCCAAAGCCTTGTAAAGGCAACCCACCAAGCATATCGGCCTATAATCATCGAGTCCTAACGGATTGTCACATTTAGGGATCAAAGTCAAAAAAGATGAGACAATGGATTTGGATAAAGTTGTCCCGATGTGAAAATCCGAGAAAAAGCGAAAGAAATTAGTTTTTAAGAAAGACCAACAATTCTTGATAAAAGTGAAAGAGTATCCGTCTGGCCCGGGACTCTTAGTTCCGCCACAACTCTAAATAGCATCTTTTATCTCCTCCTCAGAGAAATGAGCTTCCAACAAAGCTTTCTCCGCGAGAGAGATAGAATTGAAATGGACACCATCAAGGGTGGGTCTGTTTATCTCCGGATCTGAAAACTTCCTCGAATAGTGAATAAACACCTCCTCCTTCACCTCGTTAACCGTGTCCACTAAACCATCTTCCGTCAGTATGGACCCCAAGAAATTACGTCTTCTCCTTTCTTTCAAGATGCTATGAAAAAATCTACTATTATCATCTCCGTCATTTAACCACTTCAATCTAGCCTTTTGAATTAACATATTCTCTTTAATTCTCAAGTTCGTCCAAAACCGACTAGTCGCCTCCTTACGAATACCATTTATAGAATCCACTTGAGACGCTTCACAATGTGCTAGAAAATCATCCCCTTCATTAATCCCCTTCACGCCCTTATCAACTTCCAAATTAAATTTACCAAAAACTTCGGCATTCCACCTATGTAAGCTAGCTTTAAGAAGACGCAATTTCTCTTTAAGTACATAATCACTCCTTCCATGAACCGCTAAACCCTTCCAAGCTTTCTCGACGAAAGGAATGAAATTTTTATCATTAAACCATTCGTTGTTAACCCGAAACGGTTTCGGTCCCCAGTCGGAAGAATTCACCAACACCCAAATCGAACTATGATCCAAAATGTCCCTCAAACCGATCAGTTGGCCAACCACCCCCCAATTAAGAATCGCCCCTTCGGATAAAAGGAATCGGCCTATTCTACTCATAGAAAACCCATCGCCGCTAATCCACAAGAATTTCTTCCCCTTACAAGGAACATCAATCAAATCACAATCTGAAATAAAGTCCGAAAACTCCCTCATTTCTACGGACCTACTGTTCCCCGAACTACCTTTCCTCTCTCCCCGGTTGGATATGGCATTAAAATCACCTCTGAAACACCACTCGCCATCAACAAATCTAGAATTTAATTCAACTAACTCTTTCCATAACTTCCTCTTCAACCTCAAATCACACGACGAATACACATTGATTATATAATAAACACGTTGTCTCCACATCACCTTCACCCCAATAAACTCATCCCCTCTGAAATTGCACTGCACCTCCAAGTTCGGATTCCACAGAATAATGAGACCCCCAGAAGAACCGACAACACCTGAATAGGACCACCCAACGTCACCACCTTTCCAAAAACTTCTAGCAACCTCCTCTATAAGAAACTGTAATTTAGACTCTTGAATAAGAAACAAATCAGCCTTGCCCTTCGAGATCATCATGCTGACCCGTTTCCTCTGATATTGAGCGAACCTATAATCATTTTTTCCCCTTAATGTTCGTCATCTCACCTTCGTGAACTTCCTTGTTACCTCTCTCCAATTCATCCAACTTTGCAACGTAATCCACCTTCGACTCCGAAACAGCCACCCCAAGATTAACCAGAGCCTCCCACAGCTTGTCCCCCACCCTCGAACTCATGTTGTCCCATAGCCTAGAATTGTTTCTAAGTATGCCTGACTCCTCCAAAAATTCGCCATGAAAATGAGACACCGAAATTCCATTGTTACTAAGCCTGTCTACCTGCACACCGGGCTTTGACAAAGCACTATCAGAATGTTTTGATTCTGTTATAAATGAAGACTTCCTCCCAATGTTCTTTGTGGGCCTCCTACTACTTTTGCTCTTACTAGGCCCACTTAACCCATCCAATTTTTTGAACTTAATTTTTTTACGAGATGCTAAAAAATTACCTTGGGCCCCACCATCCGTATCTGCCACGTTGACTGAAGTTGAGATATAGTCCATCCTTTTACTTCCTAGGGTGTAGTTACTCAAATCAACTTTACCCGTACTGTTCATATCCAATAACTGATTATGTTTAGCCAGCACGATTGCCTCGTCAAAAGCACTTTCTGCCCCATTCGTGCCATTCAACTGAACCCATTTCTCCACTTTTTCCTCGAAACCGCTGAACCTACGACAAACTGAACCATCATCATTAACAATACCTGTTCCCCTTTCCCTGGTAACCTCCCCAACCTTGTCAAGGATGAGACTAAACACCGTATCGGGAACGGAGTCCGTGAAGACCTCATCTTCCTCACAACTTTCATGGAAAAAACCCACATCTGATTCGGAAGAGGACGAAGTTGCTTCCGTAACCTTGTTAGTCCCTGTAGGAAGAACAACTTGCATAGGACCATAAGTGTCTTCTTTCAAAACCAGAGAGAAATCGCTTCCATCAACCTCTAAAACATAATGCTCCTTTAAAACAAAAGTAACAGGAACTTTCACTAAAACTCTCGCCAGGTCCATCTTCGCCCCTAAAGACGTATTCTCATCCGTGCAAATATATCTCCCAAACGAATTTGCAATAAACTCGAAAAACTCCGTACACCAAATATGGCAAGGAACACCATAAATACGGATCCACATCACCCTCTCATCGTCCACATCCGTCTTCCTCCACTCTCTAATAGAACTGAACCATTGTTTCCACCAACAATTCGCGTCGTTAATGATATCTTTCATGGCACCGGGTTCTTTTTCTTCTAAAAGACAGAGGGTAAAACCTAAAGGAGTTGCTTTTAAGTAAAATACCCCTTCCATCTCCAAGATCCTCTGTATGTTATAGGGCATACCAGGGGAGTGAGTGATACCGATGTACGCTTTCTTCATCCTATCGTTGACACTGACAAGAGATAAAAACTGTAACTTGTCTGAAAAAGCTTTCGAACCGCCCCGACCACTTCAGCATAAGAAGAAAGTGCATGCATGCGCGGAGCAACCATCTTCACCCTATAAGAAACACCCGCCTTCTCCCTTTGTAAAACCACCGGCCGTATTGTTGGTTCCCATTGTGTCTTCTCCATACTCCTTTTCGAAAGTCTCTCAAATCTCGGAGGGTTTGTGTGTATCTTTCTCCCGTCCACCATCACATTGTCGAGTTTAACACCCAACAGCCGCACGTTCTCAACCTCAAAAAATCTAGCAAAACCAAACCTCCTTCCAGACTTGTTTCTCCTTGGTGCGATCACGACTTCCACCACCTTACCAATGCAACCGAATAACACAAACAGATCTCTCGCCTTGATTTTGTCCGGAAACTCAGATATGAAAAAAGAACACAAACCCTTCGGTTCAACCCCTGAAAACCCTCCACCGAAAGGGAAAATATCCCACTTCTCATCATTCCTGTTCGACCTCCTACTGGCCACTTTAATCCACGCCATACAAAGAAACTCCGGTGAGGCACCAGCCCCCAAAGAAGAAGGAAAGATAGAGAGAGTTCAGAGCTTCTCTCTCTAACTCATTCTTTCTATTTTAGATATTTTATGATTTTATTAATAAAAATTTATATCAAAATTTCAATAAATCACTTAATTTTGAAGTTATTTCAAATAGTTTTTCATAAAAATCATTTTTGAAATACAACTTTTTGAAAAAATTGCGATTTCGACTATATTTTGATCTTCAATAATATATGTTTATGTTATAGGATGTCAAAATTAGTCTTTCAATTTAGAAAAAACGAATATAAAAAACTTATAATATTTTGAAAAACGGTTTTATAAAATCCATTTTTATAAATACAAAGAAAATTTTTTTTTTTTAAAGTTAAAACAAATAGACCTTAAAACAAAGGGAACTGTTTAAACTGTCCACTCTATATAAATGTAGTACGCTTCATTTCAGATATTCTCTTATTCACACCCTAAATCTACTTTCTGGCTCCTTTACTATTACAAATAATACATACTATGGCGCCTACGGTTGTGTAAAGGACCATTGTGACATCTTGAAAATTAAATATTTTCATTTTGTTTATTTTTAAATTAAAAATAATTTACATTTTTACCACGATTGAATATAGCAATCGTGGAGAAATCTTGTAAAGATCATTGGTTCGAATATCAGGGCCTGCAAATTTGTGATTTCTTTAATATTATAGTGGCGTCTTTCTTTTTAATTTATCTTTAGACTAAATACAAGTCACTTTTTCTCACGGTTGGACTTTTCAACCGTGGTGAAATGTTTTCCCTTTTTTAGTTTTAATTTGTTAAAAACTAGCGCTTTGTTAAAATTAAAATAAATAAATACGACTTCACCACGGTTGGATTTTTCAACTAGGGTGAAATATATTACTCTTATTCAAGAAATAGATTCTATCTTGTCATGTCTCTTCAATTTCCATTACCTTATTACGAAAATCACATTTAGTGTTTACGAAAACCACACTAAACCCTAACAAGTTTATCATCTCCATTAACGAAGAGAACCATAAACATGTATCATATCCAACTTGTTCACCATCGTATCATCTCTTATTCTTCACCATCATATTTTCTCAACCTAGTTCTTCAATAAACGTGGTCGAACCCCATCAATATCACTTCAGATTGTACAAAGCAATGAAATACAAAGAAAAAACTCGAAGAAGGAACATGAGCTATACTTGCAAGAAGGAAAGACAAAACTCATACGATATTTATCTCTTTGACTTCTTCATTACGTTTACGGTATGTAAAATATCTCTACTATGCATGCAACAGTAATGTTGTTAAGATATGTTAGGTTTATGTTGTTGTTGATGATGATGTTTAGTTCCTAAACCCTAAAGGTTTTCTTGTTGATGGTGGTGAGAATATTAATGAAGATTATATCTTAGTTGTTTTCGGGAGATAAGTGATATGTTTGTTGTTGTTGTTGTTATCGAGATATGGAAGATTTTGTGTTATTGAGATATTATAATTTTATTGTTATTGAGATAATGATGGTTTAGTGTTGTTGTTGTTGAAATATTGAAGGTTTTGTGTTATTGAGATATTGAAGTTTTGTTGTTTTTGAGATAATGATGGTATAGTGTTAAAGTTGTTGTTGTTATTGAGATATTGAAGCTTTGGGTTATTGAGACATTGAAGTTTTGTTGTTATTGAGACATTGAAGGTTTAGTGTTTTTGTTGTTGTTGTTGTTATTGAGTTATGGATGGTTTTGCGTTATTGAGATATTGTAGTTTTGTTGTTATTGAGATAATGAATGTTTATTATTGTTGTTGTTTTTATTGAGTTATTGAAGGTTTATTGTTGTTCTTGTTATTGTCATTGAGTAATTAAAGGTTTAGTGAAGGTTTTTAGGGTTGTTGTTGCATTGAATGATTGAGGATAGTTTTGTTGTTGTTGTTAAGAGCCTAAACTCTAAAGGTTTAATGTATTTTTTATTTTTATTTTGTTCTTGTTTTGAACATACAATTTCTTTTTAGATACAACCATGTAAATTAATATTTTCACTATGTTTATAACAGGTTAAAAGTCAAACAAGAAAGAAAAACAAGGAAAAAGTAAATATTCCCAGAGATTGTCTCGTGGGGGTTAGAGAAAACATGAGGAATAAATGATTAATGAAAAAACAAATAATTGATAGATGACTCAATAAGTTATGATTACAACTCATCTCTACTATCATGACATGAGAAGTGGAAGAGGGCGCGACAGAGACCAGATGAAGAGTTTACTTCAGATGCCTCATGTGCAGTTGTTGAGAAGATTGTAAGTAGGTTCTTTTA
Source organism: Lathyrus tuberosus (assembly GCA_022829125.1). NCBI lineage: Eukaryota > Viridiplantae > Streptophyta > Magnoliopsida > Fabales > Fabaceae > Lathyrus > Lathyrus tuberosus. Next base: position 546,191 of record JALAZF010000409.1, on the reverse strand, counting down.
TCAATTAGAATATTTAAATGTAGGATTTGTTATGTGTAGGATTTTTTGTGTGTAATTTAAATCGTGTTGGTAATGATATCTTATTCATGTTATGTGTAGGATCTGTTGGTTGACATAGTCATTCAAGGTTCCTTTGTTCCACATGTATAACATGATATATTAGTAGATGTGGTACGATAAAAAGTTGGAAGGAAGTTTAGCATAGGAGTGATAATTGTGCAAGAAAGTGTTGGACGAGCTTTATGCGGTATGTACAAATTTCATTTTGTGTGTTAAATCTATTTTGTGGTCTTATAACATGATATATGTGTTGAGTGTTGTTGTTGTTTTTATGATGCAGAAATTGGCACCGATGGAAGTAATCATCCAACTGAGGACAAATGTAGATGATTAATTGTCTAAAAAAGTTGTTTTAGATGGTGTGGGAACAAAAGGAAGTTGTTCAACAGTCCATACCCAAATTGGGATGACGGTTTCTTCTGACGATTCATTAAGAAAATTGTATTTAATCATGGATATTAAAAATCTCATCCCTCTTAAATTAGAGCATGGTCTAGATATTTTTGTTTTCTATATTGAGCCTAAAGATATAAAGGATTTTTTTTGGAAATGAGTGGTTGGACATAATGATACTACAATTATGGTGCACGTAAGTATATTTTCCATACTAATCAGTGTCAATTTTAAATTTGTGCACTTATGTACTTTCAATGTTAAGCTCGCTTTATTTTATAAAATTTTCTTAATCGTTTAGGTATAAGTGTCATACCCCAAATTTTACCCCTTGATTCATTTATCATTTGCATAGTATTCTAGGTCAATCATTCATGCATAGCTAACCAAATTATCAGACATTGTTTTGTTTGGTTCATCTATGAATTAGGGTTTGCTTCAAAAGGCTCAAAGGATTGATCAGTCAAGGTTTTGGATGGATCATCAACCAATCAAGTTCTCATTCACTCAAGAGACATCTCTTCATCAAATATCAAGTGCAAACTGACTTCATTACAAGTTCTTCAAGTTCAAATTCATCTGGCCATGAAACTAGGGTTTTTCAACCACAGTCAACTGCATCTTTGACTTTTGATCAAGGCATGATCTCAAACCTTGGGACGTGATTCAAGAATTTCAAATACACCCTTGGAGTCCATCTAAAGTGTTCAAATAACTCAAGAGATTGATTTCATTGAAGATCAAGAAGTAAAGATTCATCTGGTACACAAGTCAAATTCCATGAAAATATGTCTTATGACTGAGTTTGATCAAGAAAAATCAAGGAAATGGAGGTTACTTGCAAAAAGGGCAACAATGAAGAAATTGGATTTTTTTTTTAAGTCATGAGAAAACCCTAATTTGGGCTGACTTGCCAAGGCCATAACTTCCAATCTAGACATCCATTTTCTTTGATCCAAAGATCAATTTGAAGAGCTCATTCCATACTACAACTTTGTCAATGAGGAGGAATTCCCAAAAAATGCATAGATTTCAAGTTATGATAGCATGAAGTTGAGAAAAATAAGATTTTGAGATTCCATAGTTAGATTTTTTTTTAATTGTTGAAGTTCAACTTGGAGGGTGAGTTTTCAAGGCCATTTTTCTCATGGTTCTAGGCTCCAATTCAAACTTCTTTCAGCATGAAAGTTGTTAAGCATTCTTCAAGCTTTCCATTGATGCCAAGAACTCCTCAATTGGATCAATACATTTTAAGTTATGGCATTTCAAAGTTAGGGTTTCCAATTTGATAAAATTCATGACTTAGTGGAATTTTTCTAAGTTACTTTGGATAGTTTTTGGACATGACTTTAAGGCTAGTTTTCACAACCTTTCAAGCCTCATTTCAATTTGTTTTCAACATGAGAAATGTTCCTTGATCTTCATACTTTCCATTGAGCTCAAGAGTTCATAAAATGGATCAAAACTCACCAAGATATACATGTGCAAAGTTGGTTACATTGATATGGTGGTTATGCATGTCATGTTGTTCATGTTTGGCATATATTGAATCTTTTTTTTCATTCAGCAACCTTGTGCCTCCAATTCCCACGCATTGTACCTCTTTTGAGCATCACCAAACATTGCCCTAACAAGCCAAACATACGCATGCACTCCATGCACAAATTTGAACTATTTTACCAAAAGGAGAAAATAACAAAAACAAGGAAACTTACACACTAATTCACAACTCTTTCTCTCAACCATGTTTCATGCTTCATTCTGACTCTTTTTCCGCTCACAAAAACACAACAAAACACCTTCACACTAAGCATAATCGTGGCATATGCTCCCACCCTACAAAATGTACAAATTTGCAAAACCAATTAACCAAGCATTTAAACCCTAGTCAATCCCTTTAATCTCACCCTAATCCATTGTATAAAAGCTAAATACCCTAGAAAGAGAGAGGAGACCTCATTGCTACTCAAAAACATAACAAAAACTCTCTCTCTTTCTCAAAAATTTCTCACATTCGAATCTCATTCCTCAAGAGTTCTCTCTTTCTTTTCTTGATATTTTCATCATCCACAAAGTTCATAGAGACAAAAGAAGGAGTTTGGTGAAGTGATTGAGCAAGAAACATAAGCAAATGGACCTCACCACTAGGTACTATCTCTTCAACTTATTTCTCATTTTTAAGTGACATTCCAGGTCCATGGTTGTTGCATTTAGAGTCCTTTGATGATGTAGTCAATGTTTGTGTGTTTGTTGTCTCAGTTTAATGAGGTTCAGTTTGTGTGGCTTGTTTTTTGTGGCCGTTTTTCACCATCTTAGAGTGTTCAAATGTGAAAAATAATGTTAGATTCTGGTTCTATGCAAAAAATCGTGCAAAAGGGTGTGTTTGTTTTTGTGTTTTGGTGGAATTCACAGGGCACTCCGGCGAGGGCCGCCGGAGAAGACGATCGGAGCCCTAGCTTCAGCGTCGTTGATGTGTATGTGTGTTTGAATGTTGATTGATGAGGTGGCGTGAGTGTTGATGATGTGTGCATGACTCATTGCTTGCGTGTTTTAGTTATTTGTCTATGTGGCTCTTTTTTTATTTTTTGAACTTGCTTTGTGATATGGGCCTGCATTTCTGCTATCCACAAACCCTCTTTTAAAGCCCAACACTCGCTGTAGCTTTTCTTAGTTCTTTCTGCTTTGGCTGTTGCACCCCCTCCTTTACTTTGACTTTATTTATTTTATTTTCTTTCATTTTCCATTTTGATTTTATTTTTATTATTTCTTCCACTTTAAAAATCAACAAAAATATTTTTAAATCACTTTAACATCTTAAGAGTTTTGTGATATTTTTTAGGCTTAATACCCTTTTTAGTCCCTTACCTATACCTCGGGGTCCATTTTGATCCTCTTTCTTTTAAAAGTTCTAATTTGGTCCCTTACGTTGTCAAACAGAATCAAAAAATTCCTTTCCGTCAAATATGTATAACGGCGTGGCAACTGGGATGACACATACTTGTACGCGTGGCATCTGACCTGGCATATGCTTATAAGAAAGGTCATTAAAATTCTATGAAAATTATAAATTTCGCCCTCATCAAGAAATCGAACTAAAGACCTCCACTTCCATAGACAAACGCCGCTACCAATAGGGCCACTATCACCTTGTGAAATATAATGTCATATCATGTTGTTATATGGGGGCACGTTACAAAAGGATAATTCTTAGCTAATACCCTCTACTAAGCCACTAATTTCACATGTTAGCAAAACCATCTATTCCTCCATACTTAATTCAAAACACTAGGAAGCTGAACAAAATAAAACATTGATCAACTTGCCCTTACGCTCACAAGGTCTTCCATTGGACCCCGACGCTTTGCAACAATAATGCATCAGCAATCACTTTTTAACCACAGATGCAAGAATAATTGAGTTTGCCTTTCTTTGATCTAGCTTAAAACATAAGCATCAAAATGATACCGTCGGATTAAATTACACTTTCATAATTATTATTAAATAATCTCCATCAATGATTCATGAAGGAAAGTACTTAGCCTATGGATCTTATATAAAGAAAATGAAATTGAATTATAATGATGGCACTGTGAACAATCAAAATGAGCAGTATATTCTAGAGTGGAAACCCAATACTTCAATGATGCCAAGTCATAGGCAGGTGCTGCGGCTTCTTCGTCATCATAAGCCCCTAAATCACAAACCCAACTTTTTACTACTCATTTAAATCTCCTGATCCCACTTTCAATTCGCAACAACAATTTTATTCAAAATCATAATAATTAACACACTAATCATACCTAGATATACGGCATCCATTGATTTCCATTGCCATTATTAAAAAAAAAAAAAAAAAATGACACCAAATCAAATAAGTAAATGCGATCAAAAGAATAAAACTTAATAATAATAATAATAATATGAAAAATTATTTATTAAAGAATTGAATTACCTTGTCTTCCTTTCTTGCTTTGTGATTGATTCCAACAATTCTTATCCTATAGTGGGTATGTTAATTCCTATGCTGGAACAAAGTATCTGCTAGCTCTTGAATTCTATTGAGTCCAGTGCACTGAAATTGGAAAATATAATTTTAGTTAAATATCAGGAAGCCATTGTTTCCACTTAACCAAGAAAATGTAGAATTTAGGAAACTGGTAAGTAGAGAAGATTAGATAATCTGTAGAATTTTAGATGATGAATTAGGTTTCAATTGGGTGTTTTTTGGGAAGGATACAATTAGGTCACAAATTGGGGGTGAACTTATAAGTGTTACAACAAGAAGGAAGAAGAAGGTGCTGATTAGACAATCCATCCATCAAACTCAGATTACACGTCAGCAAAACTAATATCGTTTGCCTTTATTTGACGAAAAGGACCATTTTGCTTCTGTTAGACAACGTAAGGGACCAACTTTGAACTTTTAAAAGGAAGAGGACCAAAATGGACCCAGACTCATAGGTAGAGGACCAAAAAGGGTATTAAGCCTATTTTTTTATTTTTTATTTTTAATTATTTTCCTATTTTATTTTTAATTATTTGTGGTGGGTGTTTTACCTATTTACCCTTGAACTAGGGTTTTGTGCTTTAATGCTTTTTGAGACACTTCTTGAGCCTTACTTTTGGACATATTTTGACACATGAATACTTGATGTTTGAGTGGTTTTGTGGGGCTTTGATGATGCTTGTTTGATTACTTTTCATTTGATTTTTTTGGAGCCTCGATTCATGCTCGATTAGTGAAGTATCTTGAACTTGTTGATTGGTTTTGTTTGTGCACTTGTGCAATTCTTTTGGGGATATTTTCCTCACATATTCTTGAGTGTGTTGCCATGAGATAGAACTTTAAAATTGTATTTATTTTTCCATTTTAATATTTTGATTCATGCCTCAAGTTTGTGATGTATTGAACATGATGTTGGTTTATCTTTGACCTAGTTTGTGGACTTACTTCTTGTGTGAATCTCCTTGATGTTCATGACTCTTATATGACTTGAATTACTTGTTTGAGCTTCTGACTTCCGTTGTTTAAATGTATATTGCTTGCTCATTTGTCTCCTTTACTTGCATTGGATGTTTGCTTCCTTTTATGGTTGATATTGATTGATGCATGCCTAGTTGTATGTTCATATTTTGAATGTGATACTTGTTGAACCTTCTTGATAACATGGGATTGTTTATGAGTTGAAATTTTTGGTTATTCTACTGCCCCGTCTTGGTTTCATACCTTAATCTCAATGTTTGAATCATCTTAGACTTGTTTCTTATGAACTTGTGTTGACAATTGTTTGGCCATTGATATGATTCATGTTTGATCCATTTGTGTTCCTTTCTTAATCTTTTGAATATGTTGAACATGTTGTGGTGTAGCTACTGACTTGTATGAGTTCTCATCTTATTTGGTTCACTTTGTCCTTGTAATGATGTTTGAATATTACTTTAAGATACAAATGCTTGGGCACTACTTCTGTTTGTCATTATCCTTAACATGTTATATGCCTAATTGGGGATATGATGTTGTACCTCATCAGTTGATTAGTTGCTTTAACATTTGCTTTATATATGTTGTCATTCATTCATGATCTTAGCTGTGATACTTGAGGTTTTTCTCTATACTTCTTTGATGTTATCTTTGCCTGTGCCTAAATCCAAAGGAATATGATCTTTTCTGTTGACTTTATGTCATAGTTAGGATAGTTTAGCCCTACCTTACCTTTCCCACATAACCTTGTTAGAGTCATTTACCTTCTGTAACTTAGCCATAGGATAGAGTTTGTAAACTCTATGTAAGTGTCATTGTCATGAACACTTACTTCCCCTTTTGACCTTGTTAGAATCACTAGTCCTTTCAAATTAGACTTAAGATAGAGTTTGTAAACTCTATGTAAGTGTCATTGTCATGAACACTTACCTTCTCCCTTGAAACCTTGATCACTATCAAGTGTTCTTAACCTTTAGTTAGGTGAACTACGAATGCTCTAATTCCATCTTTGTTAGGATAAGTAGGCACAAGACCGCGAAGTCTTTGCGAGCATAGTTAGTAAAACCCTTAGGTCTTTCCCATTAGAGCAAACAAACAATAACATAACACAAGTACAACAAGAGGTTCCTATAGAGTACTATAGATACTTAGTGTGATAATACATTCCCTTAGTATAACTAACCCCCGAACCTTAGATATTTTAGCTTTGTTGTTACATTGCACACTTAGGGTTTTATTCGATCTTTTCCCTTTCCTTTGGATAAATTAAAGTTCGGTGGTGAACTTCAATATTTGTTATTCAAGTTAATACAATAGCTTGATATCTGATTCTCACCGCAACAGAAATGGTGACTTCACTGGGGAGTCATATCCCCTAAGAGGGTTAAGCTTATCTTGTTTGTATTTGTGTTATTTTTGCTTGTATACTTGTATATTTGTATATATTTGTATTGCTTGGTTTTTCTTCTTGCAGGGTTGTGACCTTTGAGTGGTGAGATAAGTCCTATACCCAGACTTGAGTGCACTTATGATAGGATGGGTGGTATAGTCAAGGAGACTTTAAGGGAGTAATCCCGAAGAAGTTGATTTGAGATCCCCTGCTTAGTGGGGACCCTCTTGAGGGTAGTATTTATTGAACGAGTAATCGTGAATGCATTACTACTTTCGACCTAGGAGCCTATGATACTGAGGATCTTTAGTTACGTCTTACCCCACTTAGCCTATTTAGGATGTAGTGTGGTGACTATGAGGGTGTAAACCCGAAGTAGTTGATACGCAATACTACACTCAAACGAGACTCTCTTGAGAATATTATTGATTTCCAAGTAATTTGTGTGTCGATAATATCCGAAAGATGGGTCAATGACTTTGGGAACCTCTTAGAACCTTGTTTCGCAGGTGCAGAAACCCATAGTACATACCTTTGGGATGGGTAGACCATGACTCCATGCTTATGATCTCAAAACCTAAACCCCGTGTTTGTATGTATGTGAATATTTGTATATGTGTGTTTTTGCATACATTCATCCATGCATTCATGCATCCTTTTTTTTCTAACCCTCTTCAAGGAACTCAATGTTGTTTTGCAAACAGTATAGGATGGATTTTGGAAGGAGAACAACACAGAAATACACTTTCAAGAGCCCAAAGTTGGAAGACTTAAGGAAGCTAGGAGGTTTGGTTGAGGATTCTCTGACATTCAAGGATAGATATGGGAGGATATTGCCTTTATTGAAGCTCAAGATGGTTGATGGAATTCTCTTCACGCTTGTGCAGTTTTATGATCCATTGTACAGCTGCTTTACTTTCCCCGACTATTAGCTAATGCCGACGTTTGAGGAGTATTCTTCTTTGATGGGACTTCCTATTACTTCTCAAGCTTCTTTCTCTGGCTTGGAGGATAAACCTAGTGGAAAAGATATTGCAGAGGCCACTCATCTTAAGTTGTCAGATATTAAGACTAATATGACTACTAAAGGAGGACTCCCTGGGCTGCCTACCAAATTTCTGATGGAGAAAGCTCAATACTTTGCTGATAAGAAGAGTATGAATGCCTTCGGAGCCATCCTTGTCTTGCTCATTTATGGACTCTTTCTCTTCCCGAATATTGACGATTTTGTCGATATGGATGCAATCAAGATCTTCTTATTTGAGAATCTAGTCCCAACATTGCTTGTTGACGCCTATCATTTCGTGCATCTGAGGAACTCTCATGGAGGAGGGGTGATAACTTGTTGCACTTCTTTTCTCTACAAGTGGTTTATTTCTCACTTGCCTCGCTCAGCCACATTTTGGGATCTCAAAGATGAGTTACTTTGGTCGCAGAAGATTATGTCCCTCACACATTCCGATATTGAGTGGTATAACCCTATTTTTAGAGGGGTGGCTATGATTGACAGTTGTGGTGAATTCCCCAATGTACCTATTCTTGGTACGAAGGGATGTATAAGCTACAATCCGATTCTAGCTTGTCGACAACTTGGTTATCCCATGAAGGATAAGCCTAATACCATCTATTCAGAGGGACTTTTCTTCCAAGAAAGTGAGAACCCAGTGCTCAAGGAGAAAATCGTGCACGCTTGACGTCACGTACATAGGAAAGGGATGACTGTGTTAGGAAAGCCTGGTTATGCCGCTTTGGAGCCTTATATCCAATGGGTGCAAAACACGGCTATCAAGCTAAAGATGCCCTACCCTCGTCATGAGCCCATACCCTTGGCTGCTAGAGACCCCACTATGATCTTTATGAGCGAAGAGGAGAAGTTAAAGATTGTTTGACCAAAGCAAAGCGAGAGGGGATGCTCGGAAGAATAAGTATCAAGTTGTCAATCACGAGAATGAAGAACTCCAAAAGCTCCTAAAGCAAAGGGATGAAAAAGACAATGCAAAGAAGAGGAAGTCGCAAGAGGATTTATTTTCCTCTAGCGTACCATTAGTGCCTACTGCTAGTTCTGACATTCCTCCAACTTCAGGTGCATGGAAGATGTATGTGGACAAGCTCATCCTCGAGAAGGCCAAGATGCAAGAGGAGATCAAGAGACTCACGAAGAATTTGCAAGGAGGATAGGGATATTCTCATCAGTTTGCCTATGACTCTTAGTTTCCTTTTTCTTGTACTTTTCCACTTTGTATGACTCATGAAAGTGTAATTCATTTTGTAAGCTTCAATTATTATCAATGAAATGAGACTCTTTTTGTTATTCGAAAGATGTGTTATCCATTTTTATAATGTTTGCAAATATAATTTTGAGTTCCTTGAATTCTTTCATTGCATTTCATGCGTTCATGTCATCACCTGTGCATTCCTCTTGCATTAGCTCATTTTGTTGTCTCGTCTCCAGTTGTTCACACTGAGTCCTCCATATTTATACAACACCAGAGCTCAAGCTCGAAGAAGGATGACCGAGCATAACCAAGAGATCGGCTGAGTCAGTAATGAACTAGAAGACCTATGTGAGAACGTAGAGCAGATTATGGAAATGTTACAAGTGATACGTGCGAAGATGGATACTCAAACCACTGTGGTTTCTGAGATTGTTAATCCAACAGTAAAGCCTCAGCCTGCAGTGACTACTACTACTACTACTAATTTACCTCCATTTGGTCTTCCTCCAGGTTTTGTGCCTGGACCCGTTGTAATTCCTACTACTCAGCAAATTGTTCCTTTGACTTCCGAAGTCTCTCATGTGGTTCCTACCTTTGCACCAACTGTCGTGCATACCCGTGTTCAACCCTACTTTGATGAACACCACCAAGTGTATGATGTGCCAGATATGTCTGAAAATGAAGATGAAAAACAAGATAAGCTTAGGGAGAATGTTGAGACTATTGAGAAGAGGTTAAGAGCAATGGAAGGTGACTAAATATTTGGTGCGGCTGCCAGGGAGATGTGCCTTGTATCTGGTTTGGTTATCTCACTCTATTTCAAGACCCCTAACTTTGACCAGTATGAAGGTACTACTTGTCCAAAGAACCATCTTAGTGTGTACTACAGAAAGATGGCATCCCATGTTGACAATGATAAACTGATGATTAACTATTTCCAAGAAAGTTTGAAGGGTGCTTCTTCTAAATGGTATTTAAGTTTGGATTAGTCTCGTATCCGCTGTTTCCAAGACCTGTTAGATGCCTTCATCAAACACTATAAGTACAACATGGATCTAGCTCCTGATAGAAGACAATTGTTGAGCATGTCACAAAAGAGTTCCGAGTCATTCAAGGAATACGCTCAGCGATGGAGAGAAACTGCCTCACAAGTGGAACCACCTTTGACCAAAAAGGAATTAGATGATTGGTTTATTGACACAGTGCACTCAAAATTCTATGAGAGGATGGTTGAGAGTGTGACCGCTAACTTTTCTGATATAGTTGTTGTGGGTGTTAAGGTGGAACTTGGTTTGAAGAGTGGTAAAATGACCAGTGCATCTGGCAGCTCAAGCACCAACAAAGACAATGCTAAGAAGTTTTCTACCAGTTTCCACAAGAAAAAGGAAGGGGAAACTAACGCAGTGATGTCTAGTACAAGAAAAAATCTTCCTTGGAAGCAACAACAATTACAAAGTTATGCTCAACAACCAGCCTATCCAGTTTAGTTTTCCCAACAATCGTATGTGGCTGCAGTCACTCCCTCATTTAATCAGCAAGTTCTCGTATATCAGCTTGTACAACCAGTTCCTGTTTATAAACCAGTTCAAGCTCCGCCAACTTTTCAACGAGCGCCCAATGCTCTTGCATATCAACAACAGAGAAATTAAGCTCCTCGCCAAAAGGTTCCTAATAGAAGACATGGTGGTAAGCCTTCTATTCCTCCCATTCCTATGACTTATACCGAGTTATACCCTTCATTGGTGCAAAAAGTATTAGTAACTACAAGGCCTTTGGGTCCGCCTCCCAATCCTCTTCCACCTCACTATAATCCCAATGCTCATTGTCTGTTTCACGAAGGTGCGTCAGGTCATGATCTAGAAGGTTGTTATGCTCTAAATCACATTGTAAGAGAGCTAATGGAGAAAAAGATCTTGTCTTTTGGTGATGCCCAACCCAATGTCAAAAATAATCCTTTGCCCGCTCATGGGGCCGTTAATGTTGTTGATAAGGCATATGATGAAAGTCTAATTCATGATGTTGCTGATATTAAAATCCCTCTTCGAGCCTTTCATGCAAAGCTAGTTGAGGCAGGTTTAGTCAAGATTTGCCATGCTGAGTGTGAAGATTTTGCTACCAATCCTAAGGGATGTATGTTAGTCCAGAGGGACATTCAAAGTTTGATCGATGATGGTTTCTTACAAGTGAGTAACAAGTTGAAGAAAGATGAGGTGTCTTTGATTGATCCTATTTTTAATCTACTAGAATCAAGCGACAAAGTGCATGTGTTTAACTTGCCTAAATCAAGTTCTACAACACCTGTTTTCATTGTACCAAAGCATGTATTCAATATACCAGAATCTGTTGTTGTTATGCCAGTTAATCAGCCAAAGCCTGTGATTATTCAAAAGCCCAGTCCATTCTATTTTAAAGATACCAATGTCGTACCTTGGAAGTACGATGTGATAGTAATTGACCAAGAGTCTGGGAAGGTTATTCCGAAAGAAGATTTGAAGAGTGCTGAAGACGTGACCAACATAGTTGGGGCAAGCAAGATAACTCGTAGTGGTCGTATCTATACCCCCCCCGGTTCAAAGAAGCTCCACCAAAAGAAGCTGCTACCACCATGCCTGCTAAAGATAAAGAAGTGGTTTTGAATGATGAATAAGGATTATAAGGAAGAGTGATTAAAAAAGTCATTGATCAACTTCATCAAACTCCTTCAAAGATCTCCATTTTGTCTCTTCTGATGAGCTCTCCAACTCACCGAAGTGCTTTGCAGAAGTTGTTAGCTCAAGCCCACGTCACCCAGGATATCACTGTTGGCCAGTTTGATAGCTTAATTACAAATATTACCGCCTGTAACACTCTCAGTTTTAGCCGAGAAGAGTTACCGAGGGAAGGCTAGGATCACAATTGTGCGTTGCACGTATCCGTAAAATGTCAAGATGACGCTTTAGCAAGAGTACTGGTGGACACCGGTTCCTCTTTGAATATTTTACCCAAGAGGGCGCTTGCTAAACTATCCTGCAAAGGGGCTGAGATGAGGACAACTTCTTTGATTGTCAAGGCTTTCGATGGTTCGCGCAGAACAGTAATTGGGGAGGTGGAGCTCCCAATCTTGATTGGACCACATTTGTTTGATATCACATTCCAAGTCATGGGCATTAACCCTGCTTATAATTGTTTGCTTGGAAGGCCATGGATTCATGTTGTTGGCGCCGTGACTTCAACCTTACATCAAAAGATGAAATTTGTTGTGGATGATAAGTTGGTGATTATTCATGGTGAATAAGACCTTATGGTGAGCCATCTGTCTTCGTTCCGATACATTGAAGCTGACGAGGATGCCTTGGAAACTTCTTTTCAAGAACTTGAGATAGCCAACATTGTCCTATTGGAAGTTGAGGAACCAATGGGTAAGGGTAATCCGTCTTTCACATCTGTCGATAGTACAAGATCAACGATTCAAGAAGGTATTCTCGAAGGTTGGGGAGAAGTTATTGATATCAAGATGAAGCTGGGTCGTCATGGGTTAGGTTACAGATCAACTAATGATGGAGCATCTACTTCTGCCAAAGGACGTCCGAATACTATTCAATAAGTGTTTGTCAGTGGAGGTTTTTAAATCAATGTTGTTGATGAAGATAATGAAGATGAATATTTGAGCAATCTGGTGTTCCAGTGTGATGCTGCTTTGGACAATTGGGAAGCAATAGAGATCCCAATGATTATTTCCTCGTAAAAGTAATTTATTGTCTTTTTGTTGTTTTCAAAAAATTCCATAGCTCTACCCAAGGGTATTGGACTATTTTGTAGGGCCCCTTATGCTTTTAAAACTACCATTATCAATGAAGACATTTTGTTAAATTCTCATTGTTTCATTTACTGTTTTTCTGTTTTTACTTTTTAAAGAAAATGGAAATCTTTCAAAACTACAAAAAAAAACATTTTCCTTTTGCATTTTTCTTTGTGTTTTTAATAAAATCAAATCATTCAGACATGCAGAACAATCCAAAACCTTGTTGAATCCAATTACCTTGCGTTCACTCCTAACTTTGATTCACCCATCTACCAAGCTAAAGATGAGGATGAGGAAGATTATGAGGTTCCCAATGAACTAACAAGAATGGTAGAGTATGAGTATACAAACCTTCAGCCACACAAAGAGCAGGTAAAGAAAATTAATTTTGGCACTGATGAAGAGAAGAAAGAAGTCAAGATTGGTACAACACTTGGGACAGATGTCAGACAGAGACTGGTCAAGTTTCTAGAAGAATATGTTGATGTGTTTGCGTGGTCGTATCAAGATATGCCAAGTTTAGACACATACATTGATGTTCACAAATTGTCGTTTAAACCAGAATGCCCACCCGTAAAGCAGAAACTTTGAAGGACTAGACCGGACATGGATCTAAAGATTTGAGATGAGGTTAAAAGGCAGCTTGATGCAGGTTTTCTAACAGTTGTGAAGTATCCTGAGTGGGTAGCTAATATTGTGCCAGTGCCTAAAAGGATGGCAAAGTCAGGATATGCGTAGACTACAGGGATTTGAATAAAGCAAGTCTGAAAGACGACTTCCCTCTACCACATATTGATATACTTGTGGACAACACTGCTCGTTTAGCAATTTTCTCTTTCATGGATGGCTTCTCCAGTTACAACCAGATTAAGATGGATCCCAACGACATGGAAAAGACTACGTTCATTACCCCTTGGGGAACCTATTGTTATAAGGTTATGCCCTTTGGTATGAAGAATGCAAGGGAAACTTATCAAAGGGCGATGGTCACTTTCTTTCATGAAATGATGCATAAGGAGATCGAGGTGTACGTCGATGATATGATTTCCAAATCCCAAAAGTGAAAGGACCACTTGGATCATTTGTTGAAGTTGCTTGGACGACTCAGAAAATACCAGTTGAGGTTGAATCATGCTAAGTGCACTTTTGGTGTTAGATCTAGAAAGTTACTTAGGTTTATCGTTAGTCAACGAGGAATCAAAGTAGACCTCGACAAAGTCCGAGCAATCCAAGAAATACCATCTCCATAAACTGAAAAGCAAGTTAGAGGTTTTCTTGGGCGTCTGAATTACATTTCCAGATTCATCTCCAATATGACCGCTACATGTGAACCAATCTTCAAGCTACTTTGCAAGGATCAGATCATTGATTGGAATTCTGATTGTCAACAAGCTTTTGAGAAGATTAAAGGTTATTTGCAAAAACCTCCCATCTTGATTCCACATATTTCCAGAAAGCCTCTCTTCATGTATTTGACTGTGCTCGAAGGATCTATGGGTTGCGTATTGGGCCAACATGACGAGACTGGACGAAAAGAACATGCCATTTACTATTTGAGCAAGAAGTTTACTGATTATGAAAGTCGGTATTCACTTTAGAAGAAAACTTGTTGCGCTTTAGCATGGGCTGCTAAACGTCTTAGGTAGTACATGATTTGTCACACTACTTTGTTGATCTCCAAAATGGATCCAATAAAGTACATTTTTGAAAAGCCTACTCAGACTGGAAGACTCGTCCGTTGGTATATGTTGTTATCCAAATACGATATCTAGTATGTAACCAAAAAGTCTATCAAAGGAAGCGTCTTGTCAGACTACCTTGCAGATCAACCTGTCGAAGACTATGATCCTCTAAAGTTTGATTTCACTGACCAAGACATCATGTTGGTGAAAAAAGATTGTGAAGAACCAGGTCCTGGTGAAGGTCTCGAGCCAGGTTCCCATTGAAAGATGATGTTTGATGGTTCCTCTAATTACAGTGGGCATGGCATAGGTGTTGTTGTGATGAATCCCAATGGTGGTTACACTCCGTTCACAGCGAGGCTATGTTTTAAATGTACAAATAACATTGCAGAATATAAAGTGTGTATCTTAGGCATTGAAGCAACCATTGATCTCCGAATCAAAATTCTTAAAGTGAGTGTAGATTCAGCTTTGGTGATATACCAAGTTAAGGGTGAATTGGAGACCCGTGACGAAAAATTGATTTTGTACAATGCTTAAATTGTGGAGTTGATCAAATACTTTAATGAGGTTACTTTTCGACATGTCCTGAGGATTGAAAACCATATAGCTGATGTCTTGGCTATGCTAGCCTCCATGTAGAAAGTCATATTCATTAATGAAGCGCCACTTATTCGGATTGAACGAAAGATCGAGCCTGTCTACTGTCATTTAGTCGAAGAAGAAACTGATGGAAAGCCATGGTTCCATGACATCAAGAAATATTTACAAAACCAGGAATATCCAGCTAACACTACAGCTCTAGACAAAAAGACTTTGAGGAGATTGAAATCCAAATTCTTCCTTAATAAGGACGTGCTATACAAAAGAAACCATGTCATGGCCCTGCTTAGGTGAGTGGATAGACGTGAAGCAGACCTGCTAATTCAAGAAATTCATGAAGGATCGTTTGGAACTCACGCCAATGGCCATGCTATGTCTAAAAAGATATTGAGAGCTGGGTATTACTGGTTAACCATGGAATCTGATTATATCCAATATGCCAGAAAATGTCACAAATGCCAAATTTATGCTGATAAGGTGCACGTGCCTCCAACATTGTTGAATGTTCTATCT
The DNA here is from genome assembly GCA_022829125.1 of Lathyrus tuberosus. Taxonomy (NCBI): domain Eukaryota; kingdom Viridiplantae; phylum Streptophyta; class Magnoliopsida; order Fabales; family Fabaceae; genus Lathyrus; species Lathyrus tuberosus. The sequence continues at coordinate 530,572 of JALAZF010000409.1, read as the reverse complement.
TCGTCGTGGCCTTTCTCTATGTGGGGTATTGACATGATTGGGGCAATTGAGCCTAAATCTTCAAACGGCCATCGTTTCATCTTGGTTGCAATTGACTATTTCACAAAATGGGTGGAAGCTGCTTCATATACCAACGTGACAAAACAAGTGGTTGCCCGCTTCATCAAAAAGGAGATTATCTATCGTTATGGAATTCTGAGCCAAATCATAACAGATAATGGGACCAATCTGAACAATAAGACCATGAAAGAGTTATGTGAAAGTTTCAAGATTGAGCATCACAAATCTTCACCTTACCGTCCGAAAATGAATGGAGCTATTGAAGCCATAAACAAAACATCAAGAAAATCCTGCAAAAAATGGTGAAGACTTACAAAAATTGGCATGAAATGCTACCATTTGCTTTACACAAATACAGAACCTCAGTACGAACCTCAACAGGGGCAACCCCATTTTCCTTGTTGTATGGGATGGATGTAGTCTTCCCTATTAAAGTAGAGATACCATCCATGAGAGTCTTGATGGAAACCAAGCTTGATGAAGAAGAATGGGTCCAAGAAAGATTTGATCAGCTGAACCTTATTGACGAGAAATGCATGACTGCGATGTGCCATGGTCAGCTGTACCAAAGCGGATTAAGAGGCCATTTGACAAGAAGGTCTGTATTCGAGAATTCAGAGAAGGAGAACTCGTACTCAAGAAACTCTTGCCAATTCAAAAAGATATGCGCGGAAAATGGACTCCCAACTATGAAGGCCCATTTATTGTGAAGACAGACTTCTCAGAAGGTTCCCTGATTCTCACAACAATGGATGGTGAAGAGCTTGCACACCCTATGAACTCTGATGCAGTCAAAAAATATTATGCCTAAAAAACCCGCTAAGTCAAAAACCTGAAAAGGCGACTTAGGCAATAATGGTATCCCGGTGGATCAAAACCTATAAAGGAGATCCAGGTAAAATTTGGGATGAAAATAAAAAATAAGAGCTCTCTAAGTTGAAAACTCGAAAGGGCGACTTAGGCAAAAATGAGTGTCCCGGTGGATTGAAAACCCGAAAGGGCGATCCAGGCAAAAGTTAGGGACAAAAGGCATTTCACTGCATCTTATGGTGTTTACCATTGTAGAAGAATCAAGGCAGAAGTTCAATCCAACTGCTCTCGTCAGAAACAAGGTTTTGGGAAGTCTTAGTTATTAGGGCTAGTAGTTGTCATTGGATTCAATGTAACCTTTCCATATTGCCATTTTTAAATTGTAATACTCCATGGAGCTTTGCCATTTGCAAGCTATCATTCTTGAATAAAATCAGATTTTGCCTATTCAATTCTTGTCATTTATGTTTTCTCTATTTTTCCTAGTTATGCAAAATGTCATTTATTTGTTAATAATGATTTTGAAAGTGAAAAGTTTTGAATTAAAAACAATTTTTGAAAACATAATGAAAGAACATAAAGTTGCTTTGACTTGTGGAAGGATTTAAAGGAAATCTTTGTTTCCCTAAAAAGTCTTAAGGTTGCAGAAGCACTTTTAGACTTTTTCAGGAAAAATCCCCATTGAAGCATAAACTGACAATACTCTTGGACTGATCTTTTGATCATGTGTGATTTTCAAGATTGAAGAGAATCTCCCCAGTGTCCACCATGTGGTACATGTTTATCGATGTTGAGGATTTGTTCCCCAGTGGAGTTGTCTTTTGTTCCCCCACTGAAGTTACCCTATTTTCCCCAGTAAGATGCCTTGGCTTCATACTTCCCCCAAGTTAAGTGGATGTATGTTTCCCAGTGAATCTATGGACTTCTCTATTCCCCGGTGATTTCCTGTGACTCCTTTCTTCCCCAGCGAAGTGGGTATGTTTATCTATTCCCCATTGAGTCTCTAAACTCTGTGTCTCTTAGGGATGGAAATTGTACCCAAGCCCATTGGGCACCCGTAAAAATTACCCACAATGGGTAGGGTAAATACCCGCTTTGTTGGGTATGGGCACGGGCTCGGGTAATTACCCGCAATTTAAATGGGTATGGGTGCGGGTACAGACACTCTAATACCCAACCTGCCCCAACCCGCAAGTATATATATTTATAATTTTATTTAATATTATAATTGTAATTGGCACATTAAAATCTAAACTATTGTTATAAATATTAAAACTTAAATCTAAAAGTTTCTTTAAGACAAATATATGTTCACTGCCGCTACGGAACCCTATTGTAAATTATCGTCATATTTCCAATCAATCTGAAGCATCTAACATAGCAGGTATTACCTTTCTCTATAAGTGTTGTTCTATTATTACTATTATTATTAGAATGTTCATGCTCGTATTGTTATATAACCTCATTTTTAATTGCATAGTATATTGAAATTTTTAGATTATGTACTGCACCTATATTGTACGGATGTCAGACATTTTCAATTTTCAATAATCCATTCTTCTCAACTTCCAGCCAAATTTGTTCTTAAAAAACACTCCTTCACCTAACTAACATTAACATATTTCATAATTCAATTAGCTAATTCAAGATAATTATGATAGTGATATATATATATATATATATATATAAAATCTTTTAGATTATGTTTCACTTTAGTTTCTAATATGATTTACTTTTATTCTCATTTTAATGTGGATTAGCATTAAACTTCTTACTTTCTTCTAAACAAAAACAATTTAAATTGTATAACAACAAGGATTTTCTTATTTAAAAAGTTTTTTTCTTTAATTTGATATAGGTAAATTATTTTTTTAAGTTTTGGTCTTCATGAATATATTTTTGTTTATATGTGAGCCAAAACATAATATCAATTATTAATGATTGTTTATTTTTAGATGGAAAATTGTTTCGGTATCATCCAATCAAGAGAATTGGAAATTAACTTTTCTCCTGTCCAACCTGAAAACACTCCTATTAATAGTGTGGGAAATTTTGAAAAAGATCAATCTCAACCCGCATCTGATAGTGTTCCTCCTATTACTGGTGATGTTGATGCTTATGAATTGTCCAAAGATGGAAAAAGAAAACTGACATTGTTTGTTTGGAATCACTTCAAAAGAAAAACAATTAATGGAGAGGAAAAAGTTGTGTGTAATTATTGCAACAAAGCTTTGACAGGTAGAAGAAATGATGAAACTAAGCATTTGAGTAAACATTTTGATGCTTGTAAAAGAAGGTCATATAAAGATATAAGACAGTCAATCTTGGTGAGAGAACATAAAAAGGTAGATGGGTCATCTAGTTATATGAGTAACTACCATTTTGATCTAGAGAAATCAAGAAAAGACCTTGCTTCTATGATAATAATTCATGAGTATCCACTTTCAATAGTGGATCATTTGGGGTTTACAACATATTCAGAAGGTCTTCAACCTTTGTTCAAAGTTCCTAGTCGAAATACGGTTAAATGTGATATTATCAAAATATATGAAAATGAAAAGTTGAAAACTATGGGACTTTTAGTGAGGATTGAGAGTAAAATTGCTTTAACGTCATATATGTGGACTACTAGAAACCAAAAGAAAGGGTATATGACCATTACAGCTCACTACATTAATGATGATTGGGATATGCAAAGTCGTATTTTAAGGTATGATATTTATAATATTTTTATTAAATTTATCTTACATGTAGAATTTTTAAGTGTATTAATATCTAATAAATTATATTGCATAATAGGTTTGTATATGTAGAATGTCCACATACAACTGAAATTGTCTCAAGCAAGTTGTTGGAAAGTGTAATGGCTTCGAATATTGATAGAAAGTTGTCAACGATCACTTTAGGTAATTGTAACACTAATGATTGTGTTGTTGGTATGTTGGTAAACAAGCTTGATAGTTATACTCTTATGCTTGATGGTGAGTTATTTCATATGAGATGTTGCACTCATATTTTAAATTTAATTGCTCAAGATGGTTTGAGTGTTCTTGGAGATGGCATAGAGAAGGTTAGAAATAGTGTGGCTTTTTGGACAGCCACACCTAAGAGAGAACTAACTTTTAGAGAAGCAGCACGCCAAATAAAAGTTTCAATCACAAAGAAATTAATTCTTGATTGCAAAACTAGGTGGAATTCTACTTATCACATGCTTGTTATTGCATTGGCTTATAAGGATGTATTTGTTCGTTTGAAAATAAGAGAGAATTTGTATACATCTTTGCCTACAACAATCAAGTGGGAAACTGCAAAAGAAATTTGTAATAGATTAGAAGTCTTTAATCGTGTAACTGAGATGTTTTCAAGTACATAATATCCCACAATAAACATATTTTTCCATTAGTTTGTGAAATAAAACTATCTTTGAAGAAGTGGGAGACTTGCACTATTGAGGCAATTAAAAATATGTCTCCAAAATTGACAGGTAAGTTTAACAAATATTGGTTGGTTATTTATGGAATTATGGGCATTGCAATTGTTTTGGATCCAAGATATAAAATGAAGTTATTATAGTACTTCTTTCCTTTACTTTATGGAAGTACATCTTCAACTGAAATTAACAACATCAAACAGTTATGATTTTCATTGTTTGAAGAATATCAAGCAAAAATCAACACGGTGGTTGAAACTTCAACAGAAAAGTCAAATGACATTGATTCATATTTAGATAATGTTTCTAATAACAATTATATTAGTGGTTATGACTCATTTGTCAATGATACTAGTGATATACAATTAAAGTCTGAACTAGATATCTACTTGTAAGAGAAGGTATTACCTTAGAGTGTTACATTTGATATACTCGGATGGTGGAAAACAAATGGGATTAAGTATCCTACTTTGCAAAAAAATGCTAAGGATGTTTTGGTCATTCCAATTTTAACAGTTTCTTCGGAATCTGCTTTTAGCACAGGTGGCAGGTTATTGTGTCCTCATCGTTCTAAGCTTCATGAAGATACTTTAGAGGCACTTATGTGCGTACGAAGTTGGATGAAGAATGAAAAGAAATGTAAATTTTTTTACATTTATATAATTCTTCAATGAAACTTTTGTTTAGCCTTTTTTTTAACTTCTATTGGTATGATCGGACCAAAGCAATATTTGCATGTGAAAGACAAGTGATTGCATTTTTTTTCAAGATTCTGATTCTGAAGAATAGGTAAATTAATTTTTAAAAATATTATTATGCCTACAGTTTTTATTATTAACTACAACCTTTTAATATAAAGTATTTTATTTTTTCAGGATATGGAGAACACAAGTTTAGGAGTCACAAATTAATGACTATATTCTATTTTGGGTTAATTATATGAAACCCCCTGCCATTAGGGCGAGATTTGATATTGCCCCCCTGAAAAAAAAAATTTTGAACCACCCCTTATAAAACCAAAAACCATCTTTTAACACACCCTTTTACTGGTGTTGCTGACTGGGTAGTAATTAATTGGCTAGGTGGCAATTAGAATTATGCTTAGTGATTGATCCACATTCTTGTGCAATTAGGGTACAAATGGATTAGGGTGTGTAGGAATGGAAATGAAAAGGGCCTTCAGAATTAAAACCTAAAAACTCAGTTATCTTCTTCTTTTCCTTCCCCTGCTCCGCTCCCCTGATATTCTCTCTCTCAATCGCTCGTCACTTCCCTCTCCGTTCAACCCTCTTCTTCTTCTTCAATGGCGTAAACCTCTCTTTCCCTTCAACTCCTCCGTTCAATGTGCTTCCGTCAAATACGCCGTTGCAAAAGCACTATTCCTCTGTCACACTGCCGGCGACACCTTCTCCCTTCATAAACTCACCTCACTCGCCTTGCCAGAACTCTCTCTGTTCGCCTCTTATCTTCTTCGTCCGATTCACAAAATCACCTGGCATCACGCATTCACCTCCATCTCTATTCTTCTATCTCAATGTTCGCAAGAAAAAGAATCACGAGCCGCGCCGTGATTCTCTCCACTCAACGTTACATCATCATCTCTTTGCCTTTAAATTCGATCTCTCACTCTTCTCCTTCAACTTCTCAATCTATGCACTTGTTTGTTGATCTCTGCTGCGTTGCTGTGATATTGTTGAACTCTGCTTCTTCCTCTTTTAAATATTCTCCTTGCATGTTGTATTCTTGTTCGTCCTTGAATTGGTGTTGCTGAACTTGCAGGTACGAATTGAACTCGTGAAGATCGAGAGTAGTGGAGTTTTAGAGTTCCGTGATGTAGTTGAGGTGAAGATAATAAAGGAGACTGATGAAGAATCTTGTCGCAGTTTTAAGAATTGATGAATTCAAGAGTGAAATTTGAAGATGGCAAGTGAAGTTTCTACAGAATGATGAAGTGTGTTGAAGAAATCGTGAAGCTGAGGAAAAAGAGAATATTGAAAACTGATTCAAGAAGCTCTGCAGAAAAAATTGAATTGTAAAAGATGAAGCAGTTTGTTTTATATGCAGGTGTGGATCAATCACTAAGCATAATTCTAATTGCCACCTAGCCAATTAATTACTGCCCAATCAGCAACACCAGTAAAAGGGTGTGGTAAAAGATGGTTTTTGGTTTTATAAGGGGTGGTTCAAAAAAAAAACTTCAGGGGGGCAATATCAAATATCGCCCTAATGGCAGGGGAGTTTCATATAATTAACCCTTCTATTTTTTATTACATAATTATATTAAGTTTCATATTTTCACAACATACACTTTTATTTACATATTTGGTATGAGTTTTATTTTTCTAAATACTACGGTTTGCAATATTTTATTAGTTGATTTGAAAGTTTTGAATCACATTTAAATTCATCTGTGATGTTTTTATTTTTTATTTTTTTGTTAAACTGCGGGTAATGGGTACCGGTACGGGCACTCAAATGCCCAAAGGATATGGGGACAGACTTTAAAATTATTGTCCATGAGGGTATGGGCTCGGGCACGATGTTTTTTAAAATGTGGGTATGGGGATGGACACTATAGTACCCTGCCCAAAGGGTACCCATTGCCATCCCTAGTGTCTCTCCGTAGAGTCAGTATTTGCATGTCATGAGCATCAGCATCATGTCATATCATGCCCATTTAGCATTAATCCAGGTCTTTGTTGTTGGTTGTAGCCCTTTGACCCCGAGTTCAAATGTTACTGACATCTTTGTTAAGATCTTTGATCGTCACCAAATTCTTCTCCAATTCTAGTCGTCACTGACATTTTTGTTAAAACTTTTGGTTGTCACTTGTATCCCCTTGAAGCCTAGTTGTCACTAGCGTTCCTGTTTTAAAACCCAATCGTTATTGGTAATGTTAATTTGGTTGTTACCCCTGCCTTTAAAGTCTAGTTGTCACTAGCACATTTCTTGAAAATCCAATCGTTATTGGTATCGGTAATCTGGTTGTTACCTGTCTATCCTTGAAATCCAGTTTGTTACTGGCATTATTTATTCAACCCAATTGTTATTAGTAGTGGCATTCTGGTCATCACCATTCCCTTCTCTAAGTCTAGTTGTTACTAGCATCCCCGGTGTAAGTCCAATTGTTATTGGCACTCGTTGCAAAATCCAATTATTATTGATATTATTTATCTGGTTGTCACCAGCCTCCTCGTGAAGTCTAGTTGTTGCTGGCACTATTAGCAAGTCCAATCGTCACTGGCACCCTTATCCAACTGTGTTTGGTATTGGAAGTTTGGTTGTCGCCAACATCTCTTTTAAAGCTCGGTAATTACTGGCCCCGACCCATTAGAAGTTGGTTGTCACCTTTGCTTGTGGTCTAAGTCCAATTATTTTGGCATTTACATGAGAGTTTGAATACCCTGTTCTTTCCCTGATGTTTCCTGAAGATCCCATTTGATCTCTTCGTTTTAAGGAATTTCCAGCAGCTTGGATGTATTCTAGTAAGAAGCACCAATGTTTGATTAGATCTCTTGTCAAAAGATCATTCTTTGTTTTGTTTGATCTCTTGTTAGAAGGTCATTATTTGTTTGTTTGATCTCTCGTAAGAAGATCATGTTTTGGTGGTTTGATCTCTTGTCAGAAGGTCATTCTTTGTTTGTTTGATCTCTCGTCAGAAGATCATGTTTTGTGATGCGTATTTTTTTCGCAAGTGTACGAACGCGTCAGAGTAATATAAAAGATTATCGTATCCACAGAGACCAAGTGTCAATCTATCGCTATCTATTGTTAAGGTGTGTATCTAAGGTGATTAAAAATAGTAGTTTTGAAGAGTGCACGGTAGTAAATAAAGTAATTAAAATTAATTGATAAAGACAGGTTCGAATGCAATTCACACAACCAATTGATAATCCAAGTACTTGCTAATAGAACTACTTACGGGCAATATCTTCTACTTTGAAAAGAACTAATTTGACAGGAACTGTCGCTTTCGCGTACTCAGAACCGAGTTGTACCCCCTAATCAAACCCTCTTATTGTCACGGATAAAAAGGTGCGCATTGCGTTAGAGTAGTAAACCTATTTTTAAGAAATATAGTATCTTGACCAAGTTGAAAAGTATTTTAACCTGGATTTTCTAAAAAAAAGAGGTTCTTACGAACCAGACTTTAAACTTCTTAACGCGTCCGAAAATGGTTTTAAAATCTATTTTCCTTTTAAATTAAAAACTCCTAATAAACTAAACAAAGCGCTTTCGCTGTTTTTGAAATAGTTTAAAAACAATTAAGTTTAGATAGGCGTTGGACGGCTTTCGATCTTACCCAACGGAATTTAAGAACAGGAAAACTTATATTGAAAGTTAAAATAGCCCTTAAGTGTTTCCACTAACAATTGTACAGATTATCGGTTCGGTTATGATCTTCACATTCTAACCTTTATAAAATTAGCCAGACATGGTAAAGTAAAAGTCCATTTTTAGATTTTTCATAAAAAAGGTATTTAAGTGCGAGTGCGGAAAGTAAATGAAAGTAGTGCGAGTGCGGAAAGTAAATGAAAGTAATGCGAGTGCGGAAAATAAATGAAATTAAAAGACAGTGCAAGAAATAAAGTTGACAAAAGGTAAAGTAATAAAAACCTACTCCAATCGGAGTGGTTGAATAAAATGCGAACTGAAAGTAAAATGGCGGCAGGATTAACTTCCTTCCAGAGTGCTCCAAGACTCAATCTCACAGGCTCTTACAGACTCGATCTCTCGAATGTAGTAACACCTCGATGTGAAGCGATTACCACTATTACACTGATATATGCTTATGAACAACTGAACTTGGATGAAGAAAAACGAAAATCTAAAGTCCTATTTATAGGCAAGGAAACATGTGGAAAAGACAAGGATGCCCCTAGCATTTGAATTTGGGCGGGAACTTGTTTTGCTCTTGTGGCGCCCGCCACAACACCATGGCGCCCGCCATGAGTGTAAAATTGCTTGGGCAGTTGGAGATCGTGGGGAAAAACTGTTGGGAGGAGTTTGAGACATGGCCACGTCATGGAAGACCCTGTGGCGGCCGCCAGAGTGGATGCCATAAGTGCAAAATGCTGATTTTCTCTATTTTAGCTCATTTCGGCTCCTTTTTCGCTCCTTTTCTCGCTCGGGGCTCCGATTAGACTAAAAACCTGAAAACAAAGAAAAACATAATAATAACATAATAAAATGACATTAAAAGACTAAGAATGCATGCGAAATCGGAGTAAAAAATACGGTGAAATTCAGTGTCATCATTTTGTTTGCTTGATCTCTTGTTAGAGGTCATTTTTAGTTTGCTTGATCTCTTGTTAGAAGGTCATTTTTCGTTTGTTAGATCTCTCTTCAGAAGATCATTCTTTGTTGGTTGATCCTATTGTTATAAGGATTCTGCCTTGTCTTTGTTCAATCCTATTGCTATGAGAATTTTGTCTGGGTTTGCATGATCCTATTGTTATGAGGCTCCTGTTTTGTTTGATCTCTTGTTACAAGTTCATTCTTCGTTTTCTTGATCTCTTGTTAGAAGGTCATTCTTTGTTTGGTTTGGTCTCTTGTTAGAAGATATTTTCCATGTTTGGTCTGATTTCCCAGTTGATACCATATTTCTGGTTCTATCTCCAGTGAAGATCCTTTCTTCTAGAGTGTCACCCGGTAATGTCTGAACCTGTTGATCAATCACTTTAGATATCCCCAGTGTTTTGTCATCCCCAGTGAGTTGTTACCCATTGTTGTTGACTTTACCTTTCCTGCTTCCATCCTCGTCTGCATTTTTGCACTTATCATTCCATCATAAATCATCATTCCAGAGTTCATTGCATGTCAGCATTGTAGATTAGTTCCTCTTTGTCCATATCATAGCATGTCATTGCATCTAAGGGTAAAATTTCTGGTTTTTTGTATTTGAATACCTTTCACCATGATTTCATGAGGATTGTCATCGCTCATGTTATCCGGTAAAGTTATTTAAATAGGGGCAACTGTCATACCCCAAATTTTACCCCTAGATTCATTTATCATTTGCATAGCATTTTAGGTCAATCATTCATGCATTGCTAACCAAATTATCAGACATTGTTTTGTTCGGTTCATCTGTGCATTATGGTTTGCTTCAAGAGGCTCAAAGGATTGATCAGTCATGGTTTTCGATGGATCATCAACCAATCAAATTCTTATATACTCAATAGACATCTCTTCATCAAATATCAAGTGCAAAATGACTTCATTACAAGTTCTTCAAGGTTCAAATTCATTTGTCCATGAAACTAGGGTTTTTCAACCAAAGTTAACTGCATCTTGTATTTTTGATCAAGGCATGATCTCAAACCTTGGGACATTATTCAAGAATTTCAAATACACCCTTGGAGTCCATCTAAAGTGTTCAAATAACTCAAGAGATTGATTTCATTGAAGATCAAGAAGTGAAGATTCATCTGGTACACAAGTCATTAACTACAAAATCAAACCTTTGACTTTAAGGTTTTTGGTCAAATATGAACTCCTCAAGTCAAATTCCATGAAAATATGTCTTATGACTTAGGTTGATCAAGAAAAATCAAGGAAATTGAGGTTACTTGAGAAAAGGGCAACAATGAAGAAATTGGAATTTTTGTTTAAGTCATGATAAAACCCTAATTTTGTGCAAACTCACCAAGATATACATGTTCAAAGTTGGCTACATTGATATGGTGGTCATGCATGTCATGTTGTTCATGTTTGCCACATATTGACTCTCTTTTTCATGCAGCAACCTTGTGGCTCCAATTCCCATGCATTGTACCTCTTTTGAGCATCACCAAACATTTCCCTAACAAGCCAAATATACACATGCAATCCATGCACAAATTTGAACTATTTTACTAAAAGGAGAAAATAACAAAAGCAAGGAAACTTGCACAGTAATTCAACACTTTTTCTCTCACCCATGTTTCATGCTTCATTCTGACTCTTTTACCACTCACAAAAACACAACAAACCACCTTCACACTAAGCATAACCGTGCCATATGCTCCCACCCTCCAAAATGTACACATTTTCAAAACCAACTAACCAAGCATTTTAACCCTAGTCAGTCACTTTAACCTCACCCTAATCCATTATATAAAAGATAAAAACCTTAGAAAGAGATAGGAGACCTCATTGCTACTCAAGAACAAAACAAAAACTCTCTCTCTTTCTCAAAAATTTCTCTCATTTGAATCTTATTCCTCAAGAGTTCTCCCTTTCTTTTATTGCTATTTTCATCATCCACAAAGTGCATAGAGCCAAGAAAAGGAGTTTGGAGAAGTGTTTGAGCAAGAAACATAAGCAAACGGACCTCACCACTAGGTACATTCTCTTCAACTTATTTGTCACTTTTATGTGACATTTTAGGTCCATGGTTGTTGCATTTAGAGTCCTTTGATGATGTAGTCAATGTTTGTATGTTTGTTGTCTTAGTTTAATGAGGTTCAGTTTGTATGGATTGTTTTTTGTGGCCTTTTTTCACCATCTTAGAGTGTTCAAATGTGAAAAATAATGTTAGAATCTGGTTCTACGCAAAAAGTTGTGCAAGAGGGTGTGTTTGTTTTTGTAATTTGGTGGAATTCGCAGGGGACTACGGCGAGGGCCACCGGAGAAGACGACCGGAGCCCTAACTCCGGCATCGCTGATGTGTATGTGTGTTTGAATGCTGACTGATGAGGTGGCATTGCTTGCATGTTTTAGTGATTTGTCTATGTGGCTCTTTTTTTCTGAACTTGCTTTGTGATATGGGTCTGCATTTCTGCTATCCACACACCCTCTTTTAAAGTCCAACACGCGCTGTAGCTTTTCTTAGTTCTTTCTACTTTTGCTGTTGCAACCCCTCCTTTACTTTGATTTTATTTATTTTATTTTCTTTCAATTTCTATTTTGATTTTATTTTTAATATTTCTTCCACTTTAAAAATCAACAAAAATATTTTTAAATCAATTTAACATCTTAATAATTTTGTGATATTTTTTATTTGTTATTTTTAATTATTTTCCTATTTTATTTTTAATTAGTTGTGGAGGGTGTTTTACCTATTTACCTTTGAACTAGGGTTTTGTGCTTTAATGCTTTTTTAGACACTTCTTGAGTCGTACCTTTGGACATATTTTGACACATGAATACTTTATTTTTGAATGGTTTTGTGGTGCTTTCATGATGCTTGTTTGATTACTTTTCATTTGATTTTTGTGGAGCCTCGATTCATGCTCGATTAGTCAAGTATCTTGAACTTATTGATTGGTTTTGTTTGTGCACTTGTGCAATTATTTTGGGGATCATTTCCTCACATATTCTTGAGTGTGTTGCCATAAGATAGAGCTTTAAACTTTTATTTATTTGGCTATTTTAATATTTTGATTGATGCCTCTAGTTGGTGATGCATTGAACATGATGTTGGTTTATCTTTGATCTAGTTTGTGGACTTACTTCTTGTGTGAATCTCCTTGATGTTCATGACTTATATATGACTTGAATGACTTGTTTGTGCTTCCGACTTCCATTGCTTCAATGTCTATTGTTTGCTCATTTGTCTCCTTTACTTGCATTGGATGTTTGCTTCCTTTTATGGATGATATTGATTGATGCATGCCTAGTTGTTTGTTAATGTGTTGAATGTGATACTTGTTGAACCTTCTTGATGTCATGGGATTTTTTATGAGTTTAAATTATTGGTTAAGCTTGTAGCGTGCGATTTTTGTCGGTGACGCGATCACCTTACCGCAATGGGTGGAATTGGGTGCTACTTTCTGATTTCTTATTTATCCTATGAAGTTGGAAAGGAAAGGGAAGATATCTAAAACTAACCTTGCACGCAAATGTTTTCTTTAACAAATGCTAAGAGATTGGGGGGGTTCGAGGTCAGATTATACAAAGGGAAGTTGGCAATTACCCAGCGTATATATGGTTATCCATAGATCTTCTTTGGCATATTTTCATACTTTCTGGTGTTTACTGTTATAGGTTGGGAAAGTTTCTCCTTTGGGAGTGTTGAGAGAGTGTTTTTGTTGTTTTCGGGTTTTTCCGTTGTTTTTGGTAAGGTACTGGATCTAAAGTTTTTGATATGTGTTCTCGCTAAGATTTCGCAATCTTATGCCTACGTATTCCCGCAAAGATAACAGGAAAATCAGAGCATTCGTAGTTCCTCCTATTCTATGGGAGGAAAGATGTTTGGTGTCTTGTTCAAAGCCCAAGATTGAAGCTAAAAGTTATTTGTGTCTTGTTCAAAGCTCAAGATTGACGCTAAAGGTTGACTGAGAGAGAGAATTTGTCATCTCTAAAGGGAGATATCTCACATGTTTATCACAGTTGTTGGGTAACTGATTATAAAGGAGAATTACTTTAACTGGAATGTATGGAATCCAGTAATGGCATAATATCCTTTATAAGGGAATTGTCCTGAAGGAGGAAACTTTAACTCAGTGTAGAGCAATCCATTTTTCCTTAGGAATCTTCCATGCTAAGAGAGGGACATTGGCTTGGATGTAAATAATCCAGAGGTTTGCCACTTACAGCAATTAGATGAAAGAAGAAGTCTACCAGGATAAAAGAGGGACCACATCTTGGATTTTTGAATCAACAAGTGTGCCACTTATAGCAATTATCTGGAATTAGGGTTTTTTATTGTCTGTGTGATGTACAGATAAATGTCTTCCTACAGAGAGAACTCTTGATTTTCTCTGAGGGGTGTTGATTTTTGTGTGCCTTGATCAAATCCCAAGGTTAAAGCTAAAAGGTTAACTCTGTTTAGGGAGTTTTATATCTGTCTTGTACAAAGCCCAAGATTGAGGCTAAAAATAATTGACTCTTTCGGGGGAAGTTTTGTCTGTCTTGTACACAACCCAAGATTGAGGCTAAAAAGAGAAATTGACTCTACAGGGGAGAGGTTTTATCTGTCTTGTACAAAGCCCAAGATTGTGGCTAAAAGTTATTGACTCAGTTGGAAAATATTTTGTCTCTCTTGTACAAAGCCCAAGATTGAGGCTAAAACTGCTGAGGGAAAATCATTATACAAAGCCTAAGAGGAGGCTAGTTGGGGAGTTTCTTATATGAAGCCTAAGAAGAGGCTAATTTCTGCTGAGGATTATTGAGATCTAGAGACAGGTCCAAGTTGGGGAATCAACTCTTGCTGAGGAGTGAAGAAGAGTTGAAATATCAAATGCCTTAAGGTTCTGATTTTTTTAGGGTTTATTGGTGGTAATTTGACCTTAGCTGAGGAATTTAAACTGAAGGCTTAAAGATTGAGTTTTAAAACCTATGGAGGTTCTAACTCTGCTGGAGATTGATCAGGTGATCAGGATTTTTCCTGTACTTTTAGGAAACTTGAGGGTTTCTTTAAGATCCAAGAGGAGATGAGACTTTCCAAGTCTACTGGTATGAAAAGGTTAACTCTTAGTTAGAGGATGATCTTTGTATGATGCCCAAGAGGAGGCTGATGTTTTAAGGGATGAGATTCAACCCTAAACTGGTCTGATGTTTTGGAAATCTGACTCTTTGAAAGATTGAACTAGCAAAATATGACTAGGTTTTGTCCTATACTTGTAGGAGGTCTTTGGGTCCTTGTAATAAGCCCAAGAGGAGGCTGAGAACTTCTAAGAAGCTTGAGGGTCCTAGTACAAAGCCCAAGAGGAGGTTGGGGATGCTTTTAGGAAGCCTTTGGGTCCAAGCCTAAGAAAAGTTCAAGAAAGGTTTCACCGGGAATAATCCTTTCTTTAGTGAATAGTTCTAGGGTTTGAAGAAATTCAAGAGAGGTTTCACCGGAAATTAATCCTCTCTGGGGAAATGAATTTCTTGTACACACATTTCTAAGTTGTGACAGTCTTGAGAAAAGTTTCACCGAGAATAATGCCTTTCTCTGTTCCATATTGTATAAGCCCAAGAGGAGGCAATACTGTATCTAAAATTTCCTATGGGGAACTAGTTTTGACTGTACTAAAAGAGAAACCACTGGTTTGATCTATACCTAGACCTAGTTTCTGGGGAAAACTCTAAGCAAATATATACAAGTATATACAGATAAAATATATAAACAAACATATATTGAGTAGGATAGTGGAATTTACAATTGTGCAAGCCCAAGCATAGTAACTACAGTTGTATGGTTAGTTTTCAAGAAATTGAAGAAAGTTTTGATGATACTTTAAATTTGAACTTGAATCAAAGAGGAAAGTTGTTTTAAAAAGATGTTTGGGGTTTATACTCAAGGAGAGGCCCAGATGATCTCTTTTGAAAAGACGACAATTGCGTCGCAGTTTTGAAAACCACAGATGGACTTATACAATGACTGATGCCCAAATTATTTGTATTTACAAAGAGGATGGTTCTTACACTCTATTAGAGGCCCAAAGTTTATTTTTATATAAGAGATGGGGCTTACAACTCAAGGAGAGGCCCAGATGAAAAACAACGGTCACACCGTTATTTTGAAAATTGTACCGGGACTTATACAATGACTGATGCCCAAATTATTTATGTACAAAGGGGGGTTGGGTCTTACACTCAATTAGAGGCCCAAAAGTGTTTAAAAAAGATAAAAATGGGGCTTACAACACAAGGGGAGGCCCAGTTGAAAATTGTTTTGAAGATGGTGGTCGCTCCGAGATTTTTAAAACGTATCGTGACTTATACAGTGAATGAGACCCAAAATGGTTTGTGTGTGACAAAGGATGGGTCTTACACTCTATTAGAGGCCCAAGAGTATTTGAAATGAAGTTAAAAAGATTAAAATCGAGGGAAACCCTAATTTTAATTAATATAATATTATTTTCAAAGGAAATTAAATATAAGATACCAAATATATTTAAAAACAAGTGGTAAGCTTTGAAAAATATTTTGGAAAATCATGTTTAATCACATGAAGGCTTGAAAATCAATTGGTTTTGAAAGATCAAGGTGGAAATTTCATTTTTTTTAAATGTTTGAAAATAAAGAAATTAAATTAATTACAAAAATTAAAACTATATTAAATAAATAATATAAATTCAATTTTTTTGTGGACTAAAATATTTCAACATTTTTTGTGAATTTTCAAAAAAAGAATCAATAAAAAATAATTAAAATTGAGAGAGAAATTAATTTTGAGATTAATTAATACAAATCATGAAAAATGAAAATAGCAAAATGAGAGAAATAGCAAAAATGGTCTGGGTGGGTCTTGAACCCATGACCTCCAACCAAACACACGCGCGCTGCTACCACTGGGGTGGTGATACATCCGTGTATCAAAACCACCCCATGAATACATAAGGGTGACCTGAATTTCAGGTCAGGCCAAGGCAAAAACCAAGTTTTGGTGGATTTGCATGAAGGCCATAACTTACTCAATTCTTCATGGAATTGGATGAAATTTATATGGATCCTGCCTAGAATTTCATGAGGAATCCAATGGCGCTTTTATAATTTTCTAAAGATGCTTCTATTTTAAAACCCGATAGTGGTTTCAAAATAGGGCAAGATTTGAAAGTTCTATGCTATCTTATCATACAAGCAACAATAGCATGGTAAATTAGTTCAAACATAACACATTTGATATATATGAGATGTTTATGATCAATGGACATCAAAGCAATGTACATTTTAAGAGTTCAAGTTGTGATGCACTTACCTCTTGAAGCTCCTTGTGCTAACTGTCAAGATGCTTGTGCCAGAAGTAATCCAATGCTTTAGACACTCTTAATTGATCCCTTAGAAGCTTTTAGGATGATCAAAATCAGCTGGAAACCTTAGGAACAAGAATTGGCTCTTTCTTGCAAAAGTAGCAAAAGTGACCAAAATGATATCTCACTCAAATGGTGTTACAGTTGAGGGATACTTGTTGGAACAGCTTAAGGACGATATTTGGAGAGTATTTGAAGGGTTAATTGGTCTTGAAAGTGATTGGATCAAGACATGGCTTGAAAAATGCAGAAAAGTCAAAATTTGAGGTTTTGGAGGTTGACTTTCTGATTTTGATGTTGTACAATGAGGATGAAGGTTTCAACACCTCCAATGGATGACTTATGATGTGTTTGGATGGTTATTTGAGTGTTTTTTGCTCTGGTTTCAAGAATTCCCAAATTGCTCCAATGTGACTTGAAATTGAAGTAAGAGAGGGAGAGTGAGAAAACAAGGCTTTGGTATTGTTTTGGTGTGGTTTGAAACATCAGAAATGACCTCTATTTATAGTATAGGGAGTTTGTTTTTGAAGTAATAGTGAATGGCAACTGGTTCACTCTATTATCCAATGGATATGCCCATGTATCACTTCCTTAAATGCCAAGGTACCAAGTCTTCACTTGGCCATTGACTTGAGCTGGTCTTGGAAGCTCTAAGTCTTCTGATCTTTGCAACAACCTTGACTCAATTGGACTGATATGTTCAGGTTCATGACAGCTCTAAGCACCACAACAATTCCAAATGACAAAGTTGAAGTTTTTGGAATTGAAACTTGAATGATCGCATGCCAAAGGATAGGATCCTTGACTCAATGGTCCAAGCTTGAAAATATCAAGTGAGTCATCAAGATTCCCTCTGATATTGAAAGAGGACAAAGCTTGCAATATGACAGAATTTGAAATGGAAATCGTGTGGCACAAGAAATGCACCAAATCTGCCTTGAAAACCAGTTTGAGCAAGGCATGTTGTGAGATCCATAACTCCTTGATCAAGTTGAATTAATGGGAGTTCTTGTACTCTTTGGAAAGCTCTCATGACATACTTTAACTTTGATGTCCACCAATGGACCTAGTTTAGCTTGGATAAAGGTGAATAAAGGCCTCAAAGTTGGTAAAAAATGAAACAGATTCTGACTTGAAAATTTCACTAAGTGTTGGAAAAAGTGGTCATTTTCACTTTTTGTGATTTTGATCAATCCATAACTCAAAATCCATGAGGATTTGGAATTTCTTGTAGTTGACACTTTTGAAGTATGTCATGTGAACTTTCATTTGAGCTTTGAATGGAAGAAAAAGACCTTAGGGTTTGGGAGTTATGACCTTGCAAAGTTGGTACCAAATCCATTTTATTCCATAACTTAGAAAATTTTAAGTTTCCTATGGTTGGCCCTTTTGCAAGAAACCTCACTTTTCTTGATTTTTCTTGATGAATGATGATCAAAACCATACATTAACATTGTTTTTAACTTAGGGGAACCACATTTGTGAAAAAAATCCAAAAAGTCAAACTTGATTTTAGGCATAGTTGACTTTTTGTCAGATGAATTTCAAACTGTGTGATCCTCTATGAAATCAAGCTCTTGACCTAATTCAAACCTAATGGATAGATTCCATAGGTGTTTTAGGGTGTCTTGAATCATGTACCAAGTTTTTGGAACATGTCTTGGTCAAAAGTCAAAGATACAGTTGACTTTTTCTTTAAAACCCTAATTGTGGTCCAGATGAAATTGAAACTTGTGAATCAAAATTTTTGGATCAATCCATGGTTGTAAATGGATCAATATGGTGTATTTAAGGCCTTCAAATAATGTCTTGAGGTCTTGGTTCATGTCTTGTCTCAAAAGTCAACTTAGGGGTGAATTAGGTCAAGAAACCCTAATTCCTGATTTTTGATTGATGCTTCCCCTGATGCTAATTTGACTTGATGATTGGATCCATGAGGTCCCTTGGAGCATTTTGGATCATTTTTTGAAGTATTGGCTCATGCTCAGATGAAAATTTTCATCTGGAGGCCTTGGTCGACCAAAAGCCTAATTTGGTGACACTGGCGATCTTAAGGCTTGATCAGCTTGAGATGTTGCACTCTTGTGCTTGATTCTTGATATGGGAGACCTCTTGATCCTTCATGATATCATGGGATTGTTTATGAGTTGAAATGTTTGGTTATTCTACTGCCCCGTCTTGGTTTCATACCTTAATCTCAATGTTTGAATCATCTTAGACTTGTTACTTATGAACTTGTGTTGACAATTGTTTGGCCATTGATATGATTCATGTTTGATCCATTTGTGTTCCTTTCTTAATTATTTAAATGTATTGAACATGTTGTGGTGTAGCTACTGACTTTTATGAGTTCTCATCTTATTTGGTTCACTCTGTCCTTGTAATGATGTTGGGAGATTACTTTAAGATACAAATGCTTGAGCACTACTTTTGTTTGTCAATATCCTTAACACGTTACATGCCTAATTGGTGATATGATGTTGTACCTCATGAGTTGATTAGTTTCTTTAACATTTTCTTTACATATGTTTCCATTCATTCATGATCTTAGCTTTGATACTTAAGGCTTTTCTCTATACTCCTTTGATGTTATCTTTGCCTGTGCCTAAATCCAAAGGAAAAAGATATTTGTTGTTGACTTTATGTCATAGTTAGGATAGTTTAGCCCTACCTTACCTTTCCCATATGACCTTGTTAGAGTCATTTCCCTTCTATAACTTAGCCATAGTATAGATTTTGTAAACTCTATGTAAGTGTCATTGTCATGAACACTTACTTCCCCTTTTGACCTTGTTAGAGTCACTAGTCCTTTCAACTTACACTTAAGATAGAGTTTGTAAACTCTATGTAAGTGTCATTGTCATGAACACTTACCTTCCTCCTTTGAACCTTGATCACTATCAAGTGTTCCTAACCCGTAGTTAGGTGAACTACGAATGCTCTGATTCCATCCTTTGGATAAATTAAAGTTCGGTGGTGAACTTCAAGTTTTGTGATTCAAGTTAATACAATAGCTTGATATTTGATTCTCATCGCAACAATAGGCATCGTTTATGTATAGAATCAAATAAATCAAATGTTTTTGAAGTCTTTACCACATATAGTATGCAATTTACATTAACTCATGAAAACGTGATTGAAGCATACTTATCGTCATGTTTAAGAGATAGGAATACAACTTGTTTTTTAACACCATTAATCTATTTGTGAGTAATTTAGAAATTGTAATTTGTCTTATATTTAGTTTCCATATTTTACCAATTGCTAATTATGCTCGTGTTGATTCAGTGATCACTAGCAAGTGATTATTACTTGTCCTCGGCAGAATATGCTAATTGTGCTAAGTTACTTAGCCAAACAACTTGAACTAAAGATGAAATGTATAGTTTCTATGTAAGTTTATATTTTATGAGACTTTTAGTAATATTTTCTTTGACTTTGTAATTAGTTTAGCATGTAATATTTAAATTATTTTCAATATATAGAACTATATAGGGAACCAATACGTTGAAAGGAGTTAGAAAATAGCCCAAATTTTATGCTTATTTGGTAAGTGTATTATTTGTGGCATTTATTTATCTATAATTTCATATATTTGTGTGTGTATTATTAATAGCGGTGGAAAACGAGCATGTATGCCCCGTTTAGACCCGCCCCTCAAAAACCGCAAAAAAAAGGGCGGAGTGGGGCAGACATAGTAGAGTGTCTGGGCCCAAAACCTTAGCCTTCCCCGCACCAAAAGTGAGGGTGGAGCAGGGAGGAAAGTAATTCAAAAAATTAAAAAGGAATTCACCACAGTTGTATCAGCCAACCATGGTGAAATATTGTGCATCAACTATTTTATACCCGTGGTTTGGTTGGGAAACAAACTCATGACCTAACAACATTTCACCATGGTTTATAGTCCTGACTATTGTGAAATGTGACACGCTACCTAGTTTCTCACCACGACCACTAACCCGTGGTGGAAACTAGCAGACTTACTATCACACTCTTCATTACCACAGACTATCATTCGTAGTGAAATTATTATTTCAATCATGGTGAAATGTACTTTTTTAGTAGTGATTCATTGACTTGGACGTTGGAGTGCTAACCTTGTAGGTCCACCCACGCTCCATCATACCAGAAGCTCACTCCACCGCACCAAAACTATGTTCCATTCTCGATCTCTACCTATTATTGGTTCTAGTTCGGAACAGTGGGGTTGACTATGCGGACCTGTTGATCTATGTTCTTGCATGTATGAGTTTTCCAACAACCTATTGATTTAGTTTTTATGTTGACAACAATCTTAAGAGAAGTCTTCACTACTATAAATAATACATTTTATGACAAAGTTTTCACCTCGTCCATCAAATAACCGAGATATATTTCCTAGGTGCCCTATTTTTAATTATTTTTTTAAATCTTATTCCCTCAGTTTTATTAAACATCAAGAGGATAGATCTATCACAGACCTCACTTCGAATCCTAGTTATTGCATTTTTTCGTTTATTTTTCAATTTGCTTAAAGACCAAGAGTTACATTATTTCAGTTGGCGTCTTTCCATTTTATATTTATTTTGAATTAAAAATTAATATTTCTTGGATGAAAAATAAATACTTGATACAAAAAAAAAAATTAATTGTTTACAATCAAAAATATTGATTTCATTAAATTATTTACTTAAATGTCTCATTGTGTCATATGACCCTTATTTTTCTATTAATTATTTTTATTATTAAATTTGTCCTTTCCCTCGGTTAGTTTAATCAACCGAATGGAAATATCATTTGCATGAAATTCCAAGAAAATGGTGCTTTTATATATATTTTTTAATTTAAATTAATCTACTCCCTTGGTTGGTTATGATACCTGATGTAAAAGTTTTTTAACATGTATACTTCACATAACTAGATCTAACTTTTCATTTAGCTTTCAACACTCATTTCATCTTCATTCTCTTAAAAAAACTAGGTGATTTTCATCTTCATCAAAGCGCCCTAAACTCATATTTCGTTATCTCTTCTAACACATGTTCGTGTTTGAACATCAATTCCTCCAATCGAACTCGAACGAAGTTTCATTATCATGTTTTCTGTATATAACTCACTTTATTCATGCACATAACTTAGAAATGTTAGTTTTTGTTATTTTGAATTGCTTATTACTTATATGTTATATTGAGAAAAGTTATTCTGATTATGTAGATAAAAATAGGTTTCCCTTTTATTGTTATTGTTGACATAAGTCCATTTGTACCATGAGTAGTATAGTAAAATGTTGATGTTGTTGGTTTTATTTTGAGTTAAATGTTCTTAGGAAGTGTTGATGTTATGTTAAATAAAATGTACCATGTGTACCATGAGTAGTATAGTTCATATGCATTATATGCTTTAGCAGAAATTTGCTGATTCGTGTTGTTGTTGAGTAGTATAGTTGTTGTTTAAACAGAGATGGGTGATTCGACTACCACCTCTCATACAACCTCTACTAAGGTTAAAAGTAAAAGAAAAACTATAGGTTCTACGATGATGACCAAGGTGTCAAAGCCCCATGAAAGCGATGTTAGCTACCCAGTTTATTTTTGTCCAATAAGTGGTAAGATTTAAGGTGAAAATGCTAATAGTTTTAAGAGTTACATGTCAATACAAGGTAGAAGCAAATACAACATTTTGGTATATAATTAGCAGAAAGATTCTAATGAATTGAAAGATCAAATATGGACCGATATTATGGTATTTATTTTAAATTTTATGATTTTTTTAATAATTATATATGACCATTTATTTTTTTGGTTTAATACTAATATAAACTCTATTATGTAAATATAGGAAGTGCTTATTTTTCCAAACAATGATAAGCTGAAAAAGGAAATGGCCCTTAAGACACAACTCACAAGTGATTATATTACAAATCCAAAGCTTAACTTAGAGTATCCATATGTGATATTTATTAGGAATGACACTTGGGAGAATTTTACCAAGTCTTGGAGCACTCCTAATTTCTTGGATAAGAGCCAAAAAGGAAAGGAGAATATGGAAAGAAATATCTATCCATATATATTTTCTCGTGGAGGATGTCATAAACAGGAACAAATAATGATTAAAGAAAAAATAAGACAGAGAGCTAGAGGTGGGAGGTCCTTCTAGAAGCCTTGATCGCAACCCATCTCCTCCATCACGCCATGAGGAATGGAAGAGAGCTTGTCCAAGACTAGGAGGTGAGTTCACATCAAAGGTTACATGCGAAGTTATTGAAAAGATGTAAGTAAATACTTTTTTCAACATTACTTATTTTAGTTAATTCAATTCGGTAAAGATGAACTTTTATTTGTGTGGTAGGAATTGTTGGATGAAAAATCCAAAGAATGTTCCATAAAAATGTCATGACATATTAGTAGAAGTGATTGGAATAGAGGAGCATGGTTGACGTGTTCGTGCTCTTAGAAGAGGCGTTAACTTAATGTTAATTTTAAGATCATCGCAAAACAAGTAACGAAGTAATGCGCAAGAAATAAATTGAAGAGATAGTTGATCAAATGGTGGGTGAGAAGATACAAGAAGCATTAGAAATGGAGCGGGAAAAGTTGACTTAAGAGGTGTGGGAGAGAGTCACTCAGGAGGAACATTAGAGGTTGATTCAGGAGGTGCGGGAGAGGTTTATCTAAGAGGAGTGAGAGAGGTTGATATACGATTTGCGGGACAGTTTGATCCAGGAGGAGTGGGAGAGTGTGCATCAGGAGTAACGAGAAAGGTTGATTGAGGAGGAGCAGCAGAAGTTGACCGAGGATATGCGGGGGAAATGTATGTAAGATGAGAATGAGGTAAGTATAAGTTTAGTTTAAAAATTGTGTGTTGTGTGTTGTTGTTGTTTCTGTATTTAAATTTATGTATCATGTTGTTGTTATTTTTATAATGCAGCAATTAAAATCAAAGGGTGTACGCATCCATCTAAATTTAAATCATTTAGACATAGTTGAGAAAGTTGTTTTGGATGGTGCAAGCAAGAAAGGTAATTGTTCCTCCCCACAACACAATATTGACACCACAATTCCTCAATCAGATAACATACAAAGACTATCAAGGATGGTAGAGGAGATGCCATACACCTTCGTGGTGACATTAAAACATGAGCTAGGTCAAATGTTTATACTTGGAAATAATTGTGTTTTTGATATTTTGAAGGGATATACTTGGTTGGACATAACCATACTACGATTATGGTGCAGGTAATTACAAATTTTATGGTGATTTCAATTTATATTCATAATTCTCAAATACAATTTGTTCCGGACTGGCCCAATGGCTAGGCATGGCCCAATCCACATCTGCTCCCAGAATGGTCCAATAGCCTAAGCCCTACCAGTTAAGGGCAAACGGAGGCATTCTCTCCTCTGCCCCTCTGCTGAGGAAGGCTGGCCAGCTGACCCCTAGGATCAGCTGCCCCTTGCCACATTTCTTCCTGTCACGCACGATTCCACCATCTAGAAACAGTCACGACGCCCGTTCCCGCAACCACGCCCTTGCCCACGGCAACGGCTAGTTCCGAGCACCTCTGCCCATTCCAACAGCTAGTTTCTAGAAGTTACCTATTCTTTGGGAGCGAATATCTCGCCCCGAAAATAGGGACCAATGGCCAAGCGCTGGGGGCATTATAAAAACCCTCTCATTTGAGAGGGTCAAGTATTCTCAATCATCCTAAGACATACACACTTTGTACTTGTCTTCTCTTCTCCTGATTCTTACTTTAGCATCGGAGTACCTTGCAGGTACACCCCCTCCTCATCTTTGAAACTAAGCATCGCAGACGAAGTCTCTGGCCCACTTCAGGTTCTGATCAGCCGGTAAGATTAGTGTGGCCGTCTGTGGGAAACTCTGTTCTCCCCGTCTTTATTTCCTCTTAATTCTAAGACCAAAGCAGTTATTTCAAGATTCGGATCATGTCCATCCATGACAATGTCAACGATGCTCGCAGCGTCATCGTCCTCCTCGTTAGCAAGATAGGCGCTGACGGAGCAACCCTTTTTCTTGGTAGCGACGTCCATCAGTAGAGAGAATGAGCCACCGCGTCTCCCTCCCTCGATCGCGCTGACAACATTGAGGTCCAGACCTCCGAGGACCATCAGCCCGTCCCAATTTTGCCCAACGTCGATCTGGCCATGGCGACCCTACTCAAGGCCCTCAACAAAACAAAACTTCTGATCCTCCAACAGAACGCAAGAATTGGAGCCTTAGAAGAGTCCTGCCGACCAAGATCTCCTCCGACGAGGAGTGAGTGCCAGAGATCTCGGAGTCTTTCTCCCAGACGAGCAAGAGACCCCAGGTACCAGCAGAGCCAGACTCTCTAGCGCTAAGAAAGCGCGACCATACCTCTCTCCGGAGCCAGCACTCCCCAGGTTCCAATATAACCAAAAGGGATCTACGAAAAGAGCACCAGCATTCGCCTTCACCCAGATCCAAGGGCCGAACACGAACTCCTTATCTTCGTCGAGATCACGCGTCCTCCCCCTGGACGAAGTACCCGCTCTCGTTCGCAGTCTAGCAGCAGCACCGACGACGAGCCTCGGGGCCCATTGTCCCAAGAAATCATGGCCACACGTCTACCCAAAGGGCTGGAGAAACTCCCATCCCTAGGCACGTACGATGGCACTACAGATCCTGACGAGCACATCAAGAACATCGATGCTCTGCACAATTACCATGGCTTCAGAGGCGCCGTAAAGTGCAGATTGTTCCCAACCACAGTGAGGAAGGGAGCAATGTCATGGTACAAGAGCCTCCCCTTCGAGTCCATCACATCTTGGAGGCAGTTGGGGAGGATGTTCTCCAGGAATTTCACGGTCTCTCGTCATCACCCAAAGACAGAAGCCTCCCTTGAGGCCATCATTCAAGGGAAAGACGGACCTCTTCGAGCTTATATCGAAAGGTTCAACAAAGAAGCCGTCCAGGTCTCCACAACTGACGATATAAAGAAGTACTTGCTCGAGCGAGGACTCCGTCCCACAGCAACTTTGCCAAGGCGGTTGGCATTTAGACTCCAGCGACACTAGACGCCCTCCTCTTCAAGGCACATGCGTACATCCAGTACGAAGAAAAGGAAGTTGTGAACACTGCCCGTGGCTCGAGGCACTAAGAGAGTGTCAGGGACTCCAAGCACGATGACTCCTCGTCAACTCGTCGGGGAGCAGAAAAAAGACGGGATGACCGCCCACGGGAGTCTCGAGACCACAAAGGGCCTTCTGGATGCTTTCACGAATACACTCCACTGACCGTCTCTCGTGAGAAGATTCTCTCTGAGTACGTAAACTCGGAGTTGCGGCAAGCAGGGGTCCATTTCCCGAAACAGATATCGACCAACCCAAATATAAATAATACGAAGGATTGTCGGTTCCATAAGAGGTACAGCCATATGACCGACGAATGCATCCATATGAAGGATGCAATTGAGATCTTGACCAGGGACGGGCACCTGAAAAATTCTCCAAGAAGAATGACGCTCCTCTGCAGGACGCCCAGGAGTCAAAGAAGGTTGAAGAGGAGGTGCCTTCCTCAGACGAGACCAGACTCCAGGTTTCCATGAGCATCTCACGACCTGAAGACTTCTACGTCCCCGAGGGGCTCAACATCCCTCCTTACTTCGCTGCGCATAGCCCATGGGAAACCTTCCCCTCTGTCATGGTCATCTTGGGAGGGGGATTCAACAAGGTGACCGTGGGATCCATCAAGAGGAAGTTCGAGCATCTCATCAACACAAGCTCAAGCCTGAGTTCTACACTTGATAAAGTCCAGGGAGATTCAGTTCCCATCACCTTCTACCACAAGGAACTCCTCGGCGGAGCTCTCAACTCCAACATTCATATGCTCGTAAGAGCGCAAATGGCCAATTTTTACGTTCGGAGAATCTTGGTCGACCAGGGAAGCTCGATCGACATCATGTATTCCCAGATATTCTCCACCCTTCAGCTGGATGATACCCACCTGATGCCCTACGTAGGCTCTGATCTATAAGGTTTTAACGGGTCAGTCACGAAGCTGTGGGGGTATGTGGAGCTAATCGTCACCTTCGGGGTAGCAGAAACGACCAGGTTCATCAAATTCCAATTCCTGGTCATTGACTACCCATCACTCTACCAATGCATCTTCGGACAACCAACTTTGGCCGAACTGGTTGTCTTGCCCTCAATCGTGCACCTGAAGATGAAGTATTACACTTCCAAGGGGCTCGTTGCCACCCTGCATGGAGACATCAAAGCAACGAGAAGGTGTTTCGAGGTTGCCTCAAAAGGTCTAAACACAATCTCCGCCCGGTCAAAGACTCCCAGCAAGCTTACTCTGCCCTGCAGCTCCGAAGAGGCGAAACCGCTGCCCCGTGTCGACTCCATCGACCTTGACAGCCGTTTCTCGAAGGACAACCTGAGGAACCAGAAAAAGAAGGGGAAGGAGATCTAGCCAAGCTCGAGCAGCCCTTCCAAATCAACAAATAGCGACGAGACTGCCCATCCGATACGACCAATCCCGGATGGCGAGTTTGAACTAGTCCTGCTCGGTGACGACCCCCAGAAAGGAGTAAAGATAGCGAACGACCTCCCTAACCTTGCAAGGAAGTAGCTGAAAACCTATCTCTGGGAGAATGGAGATTTGTTCGCATGGAGCGCCTCAAAGATGCCTAGGCTAGATCCTGAGGTGGCCTGCCACCAGCTCACCATCGACCCCGCCGTTAGGGCAATAGCTCAACGTAGGAGAAATCATTCTCCGAAGAAAACGGAGGCTGCCGAACAAGCTGTAAAAGACCTCCTAGAGGTAAATTTCATTTCGGAGGCCAACTACACTACTTGGTTGTCCAATGTTGTACTTGTAAAGAAATCAAATGGAAAATGGCGAATGTGTGTTGACTATACCAATCTTAATAGGCCTTGCTCTAAAGACGCATATCCCCTCCCCAACATAGACAAATTAGTTGATGATTCTACTGGTTTTAATTTATATTCTTTCATGGACGCGTATTTGGGCTATAACCAAATACCCATTTCCAAAAGCGATAAAAGGTACTCAGCTTTCATGACCGAATTGGGCAACTATTACTACAACGTAATGCCCTTCGTCTTGAAAAACACTGGCGCTACCTACCAAAGAATGATGAACAAAGTCTTCCGAGGAAAGATCGGGGATATGCTCGAAGTCTACATGGGTGACATGATCGTGAAATCCCACGAGGAATCCAATTACACGCTCTATCTGAAGAAAGTCTTCGAGCAAGCCAAGAAGTACAAGATGCGCTTCACCCCGGAGAAGTGCACGTTCGGGGTACGAGTGGGCAAGTTCCTCGGCTTCTACCTGACAGAACGAGGAATCGAAGCTAACCCCGACAAATACAGAGCCTTCTCTGAGTTCCCTACACCGAACTTGAAAATATCAATCCAAGCTTTGAATGGGATGCTCGCCTCCCTGTCCCGGTTCGTGGCCAAATCTGCTCAGCCCGCTCTCCTCTTTTTCAAACTCCTCCGCAAAGAGGCAACCTTTGAGTAGACGGAGGAATGCGACAAATCCCTCCTCCACCTAAACCAAGCATTATCGGAACCATCGGTCCTCTCCCGGCCAGATAACGAGAAAACCCTCTATCTCTATCTCACCGTTGCGACCGAGGCTATCACTGCCATCCTCATTCGTGAAACCCTTGATGGGCAGAAGCCCATATACTTCACCAGGAAGGCACTGCAAGGACTGGAACTTAGATACCAGCAGATCGAAAAAGTAGCCCTGGCCCTCATCAACGATGCGAGGAGAATGAGACACTACTTTCTAACCCACACAATCGTGGTACGCACGGACCAGCCCGTGAGGCAACTATTGGCCCACCCAGACATGGCTGGCAGAATGCTCAAATGGTCACTGGAATTGTCCGAGTTTGACATTCAGTACGAGAGCAAAAAATCCCTCAAAGCTTGGGCGCTGGCCGACTTCGTGGCGGAGATGACCTTGCCCGACTCCCCGACTTGCGGGGCTCGCAGGTGGACATTCTTCATCGACAGAGCATCCAGCTCGGCAAGGAGCGGAGCAAGAATCATCTTGGAAAATGAGGAGGGAATTCTCGTCGAGGTATCGCTTACCCTATCTTTCCCCACTTCCAACAATCAGGCAGATTATGAAGCCTTCCTCGCAGGTCTACGCCTCGTCGAATACTTGGGAGCCGAGAAAGTCGTTATCTGCACGGACTCTCAACTCGTGGCCCTCCAGGTTCTGGGAGAGTACTAGGCCAAGAACGACAACCTATCTGAATACTTAACCTTGGTTAAGGAAAAGATGACGAAGTTCACATCGGTGGAGGTAAATCACATTCTCCGCGAACACAATGTCCGGGCAGATGTCTTGTCGAAGCTGGCGAGCATGAAAAAGAAGAGAGGAAACAAATTCGTCATCCAGGAGGTACTTCCTCGTCCTAGCATCAAGAGAACTCCCACGACCCTCAACGTTCACGTCATTGGCGACAATAATTACTGGATGACCCCAGTTTATAACTACCTCGCCAAGGACGAACTACCGTCCGACCCAAAGGAAGCCAGCATGGTTAGACGCAGAGCCTACTCCTATGTCCTGGTCGAGAATAAGCTCTACAAGCGAGGGATCTACATTCCTCTCCTTAAACGCGTTGAGGAAGAAATGGTCGCCCACGTCCTACGTGAAATCCATGAAAGAATCAACGCCCAACATCTCGGAGGAAGATCCCTCGCCAGGAAAGCCCTACGAGCAGGATATTATTGGCCGACCATGCAGCATGACACGAAGGAGTATGTGAAAAAATGCGAAAAATGGCAACAACACGGGGACATGCACTAGGCACCACCCAATGAGCTCAAAGCAATGTCTTCCCAGTGGCCCTTCGCATAGTGGGGCCTAGATATCCTAGGACCATTCTACAAGCGAAACATTCTTGTTCGCTTTGGCATTCCCCAGACAATCGTCGCCAATAACGGGACACAGTTCACGGACAAAAAATTCCAGGAGTTCGTCGCCCAACTAGGCACCAAACAACACTTCGCATCCGTCGAGCACCCGCAGACAAACGGGAAAGCCGAGGTAGCGAACAGGGTAATCCTGCGAGGTCTCAAACGGAGATTGGACGAAACCAAGAAACAATGGGTCGAAGAGCTAC
This sequence comes from Lathyrus tuberosus, assembly GCA_022829125.1. Lineage (NCBI taxonomy): Eukaryota > Viridiplantae > Streptophyta > Magnoliopsida > Fabales > Fabaceae > Lathyrus > Lathyrus tuberosus. The sequence continues at coordinate 500,475 of JALAZF010000409.1, read as the reverse complement.
ACAGCTGTAATACTTCAAAATTTGCCCTCTTATTTATTACCTTATAACAGTGGCTTATGCTTCATTTGCATTTTAGCTAGGTCACCGGGCACATACATGCATATCATTTGGCTCTGTGGTTATGGGATAAAGGATCTCTGTTCAAGCATCGTCATGTTGAAACAGACGTTTATTTCGTCACTCGACACATGCGCAAAGTATTTCTCTGAGTTATGTAATCACCGGGTCAGCAAAGCTCTTATTAAACATAATTTTTCATGTCAAGAATCTCAGAGGAAGTTGAAGTATTCAGCCGATTCAGAACAGTTTGAGCAGAAAATCAGTTTGTCATGCAAACTTACAAAATTCATAACTCTTGCTCTGGAACTCATTTTGGCTGGATATTCAACAGTTATAACCATTTTGGTATTCTCTACAACTTTTATGTTCGGCTCGGAAGTCAATTCATCAAGGAAAGTGGTGGGAATTATTTGTTTATGGAATTTCGGTTTCGCTGGATAATTGCGTCAGTGGTATTCAAAAGGGCTTAACTTCTGATTGGATCATCAGTTCTGAGCTATTCCTATGCCAAAAAGTTCCATATTGGATTTATCTGCAACTTTTGTGTTCGGACCGAGGGCTGATTCTTTGAGGAAGATCTCCGAATACGCGAGTTTTCAGAGTCGATACAGTGCAAAAACAGTGGAAAATAGTGCTGAACCGTCATGTTTCGGTCACTAAAAAATTCATAACTCTCAGCTCGTTTATCGGATTGATGTCGTTCCAGTCACTAAAATTCCGTTTTGATGCCATCTTCATGACGTAAGTTCAGTATGAGTCAGGTCCAAATGGAAGAACCCTTAAAGTGCGAATTACTAGAAGAATTCTTTGGCACAGTTCACTGTCTATCAGATATTGGAAAATTCATAACTCAGTCAATTTTTATTGGATTGCGTCCGTTCTCGAAGCTACGGTTCACAAATTTTGTGCTTTTCAAGATTGAAGACAAGCTCGAGTTCGAAAGGTACTCCGAAGATGGTCGTTTTGGTTTATTTCACAAAACTGACGTGTCGAATCGAAGAAAATAGGTAAAAGTTATTTCACGAGAAAATTCATATTCACTCGTCGTTTGTCCGAATGAGCTCATTTTTGGACACGAGGTCACTAACTCGTAGATTTACAACTTTTCTAACAAAGTCAAGTCGAGATTTTGCTCCTGAGCACATGACCTTGTCATGTTTTTGAGTAGAAGATAGTCGAAAAGCTGAAAAAGGATGATTTACTCAGTACACTCTCACCATTCAAAAACTCGCAACTCACTCAATTTTTATCCGATTGTGTCCATTCTCGAAGCGTTACGACCGTGAGTCCGTCACGGACGTTTTCACCTGAGACGTAGAGTTAGAGATTTGCATCGAGCCAAGAGTTATTTTTGAATTGAGCAGGTTATTTTTAGGCGCAACCGAATTCCCCTTGCACTATATATTCAAATCTAAGTGTTTTTCCCTCCAACTTCACAATTCATTACAAACACTATAAAATCAAACTCCAATTCTCTCCAAGATCAAAGTGAGGGTTTTCAACTTATTCATCAAGAAATTCAAGAACATCATAAACAAATTCAAGAACTCAACAACAACTTGATCAATTCTCTTTCTCCGATCAACTTCCGACTGAACTCCGACCTCCCACCGGCCAGCCACGCAGCCTCCTCTCCCTCTCCTCTTTGAAATCGCGCGCTTCATTCTCCCTCCCTCCGTCTTTGCAATTTCTTCGTCGATTCTTCATTCGGTTAGTTTCTTGAACTTTAATCCTTTAATTCTTGAATAATTGATTAATCGATTCTTGAACTTTGCATTGAATTGATTTTGTGAAGAATTGTTGAACATACTTGAATATTGTTTAATTGATCTTGTTGAATATTAAGATTGATATAACATTTGTTGTGATAAAGTGATTCTAATGATTGTTATGGTGCATTAAATTTTGAATTCTTGTTGGAATTGTGTCATGATAATTGGTGCATGCTAAGTGTTTGACAAAAATCCTAGGAGAGTTAATTGTTGTGATTTGACATCCATTGAATTGCTCGATTCTTGAATTCATGCTTGTTACAATGTGCAAATCCGGAATAGGATAAGTTGGTGATTAATTGTTGTTGTGAATTATGCCGTGTGTCGAGAACCTCGCGTTGTGCTTAATTGTTGAATTGTTGTGTTCGCGTGCCACGTGTCGAGATTATGTGTTTTGGTCATAACTTCCTAACCGTGGCGTGTTTTTGCGAATGCGAATAATGTAACTTGACTTTGTTGATGATTCCAGAGCTGTTGGTGGACTTTTTAGCTAATTTCGGACAACTTTTTTCTACTGTTTCGCTAGTGCCAGCCGACTAAGTCGGCCTAAAAGTCCCACTTCCGAGCGGAATTAATTCAAACCGAGTTTGTTTTTGAGTCATTTGGCACGTTTGTGGTCAGCCATGCTTTTTTTGTTCAATTCCGAGTCGGTGATTTTTGACGCATTTTTTCCGATTTGACGCTTTTAAGCTCCACTTCATGCGAACTTTGCATGTCGACTTGCATTTGATATGTGCTTATACTTACTTGTTCATGCATGATCATTTTACTTGCGTTTGTTCATTTCCAGATTGACTTGGTGCACGTTTTATGTTATTGCGTAGTTGCTGGCCCGTCTTGAAACTTTGTGTTCCGGTGCATGTTTGCGACATGTGTGCTCATCATTATGCATGATTTGGAGTTATGATGCATAGGTGCAACTTCCAGTTGCACGTCTTTGTGGTTTCTAATGTGTTTGTTGAGTATTTTTGCAAGGTTTTTGTGGAGATCCCGACGACGAGTATGCACTTGGTGTTCCATTTTATTTGTGGGACGCCGCTTTGCTTGTGACGCATTTGTTATGCTTTGTCTTGTTTGTTTGTCTGGATTGTATTTTTTGCAAGGCATTTGTGTAGTCGCATCCGACTTACACATTATGTGTGATTTATTTTCACACCGACGACTTGAGCTTATATTGGACGTGCAATTGCTAACTTGACTTCTTTGTGGATGCTAGCTTGTTCGAGCGGATCTCTGGGTTTTTTTACTGTTAGTTGCTTGTAATTCGGATCTATATCCGTGTAGTAGTATTTTGTTTCCCTTTTATATCTTCACTTCTCTTTAATGCTTTCAAATGCCATGAAAAGTAGGAATAGTCGATGCCATGATAAGTAGGATTGTATGGAAAACCCTCAAGTGAGGACATGATTGTGCTTGTTTAATATTGTGCCTAAAGACCTCTAAAGAGGCATCCCATTCCCATATCTCCTTGTAAGACCACAAAGAAGGCAATTGACGGAATAGGGTTTGCAATCGACCCTCGTTATTCCAGTGTGTCGTTCTTAGCTCTCATTACATGACTGAAGCTTTGAACCTTATCACTCTTGTTATCGAGTCGGTCCAAGTGGAATAGGGTTCCGCAATCGAATCCCCACACATTGTCATTAGCTCGCATCGGCCGATGTTGACGCTCATGTGATCTTCATCACATCCCTCTTCTTTTCTTTCTTCATCTGCTTTGATATTTCATATCATTGCATTGTTTGTTGTTAGCTTAGCTTTCTTCTTCCTTAGGACACTTATTCTAACTTATTCAAGTTAGATAGGTTAGAAACTATAACATAGGACTATTCATTGTATGATAGTGTTAGGTAGTCTTTCCCCTTTAACTCAACTTTAAGGCCATCTTTTGCATGATAACTCTAGGATAGAATTCCCCTTAGTGTTTTCTTTTCTTTGAGTCTTCTCTTCTCATCTCATAACCACTTCAATACACGTAATAAAGGATAACATGTATTGTGCATGAGCCTTATACTTGGGAAATGGAAGGAGGAGGGTTTCCCTCCGCCTTTCTAGGGTGTTAGCATACATCCTGTTAGGACGGCGATGCGACGCATTCAATCCTATGTCATAGACTTTAGTGCAATACTTGTTATAAACACAAAATAATCAAAACACTTCTTCTTAAAAGACAAAAACAAACAGTTCTCTTCTTATCTTCCTCACACCGTTCATAAAGGATGCGTCACTTTCGTTCTAGCGCAAACAGGTAAATGCCTAAGACTCCGTACAACGAGCTGCAACACCTAACTGATGGAACGCGAACCTTGGCGTCTTCCATTAAAAAACACAAAAAAAGCAAAGTTATCCCTAGTGAGGGGAACTACGACACTCTGATTCTCATTCCCGATGAGATACGTAGGCACGAGACGCGACATCTTGGCGAGCAACCTTTTTCCCCAAACCGTAGTCCGAACTACGTTGACTCCGACTTTCCCATTGCACGAGGGAATGCGTAGGCCTAGGACGGTTATGTCCTATCGAGTCACTTCTTTTTCTTTTCAGATACCCTACACCCTTTGATCGATAATAGCAAGCGTGGATCCCATCGAGTACGATGGACGCGAGGGGGTGCTAATACCTTCCTCTCGCGTAACCGACTCCCTTACCCGTTTCTCTTGGTCGCGAAACCATGCTTTTTTCCTTCCCCTCAGGTTTATGCAGTGTTTCCTTTCCCTCTCTTGGGATAAATACACATTGCTGGCGACTCTGTTTCAGCGCCACTTTCGCGTTTGTACTTGGATGAAAATCCCGGGAGCGACAACAGCGTGCTCTAGGCCTACCGTACTACGCCCCACTCTTCGGCTGGGGAAACCCCTTTCTGTTTAGCATACAGGACTGAGGCAGTAATCCTTATCGAAATACATGTGCCTTCCAGGAGGGCGGAAGCTTCCCTGGACGAGGAGAACAACAACGAGGCACTAAGGGAGGAGCTCAATCTCGTCGAAGAGGTCCGATCAGGAGCAGCCCTCTGTGAGGCCTCGTTAAAAAAAACGCGATTAGGTATAACGCCAAAGTCATATGACGAAACTTCCAAGTGGGAAGTCTCGTCCTAAGGAGAAATCACAAAGATTCTCGTGAAGGCAAAATCGCCGCAAATTGGGAAGGACCATATCGTGTTCGAGCAAAAATAGAGAATGGGGCCTACTACCTAGAACATCTCAACAGGGAAGAACTTGCTCGACCATGGAACGCCAAAAAGTTAAAACAATATTATAGTTAAGGCCGCAACTGTCGGCATGCTCCGCCAACACGACGAGCATAAATACCGACCAGAAGTGCGCGCCTTGGTACAAGCGCTGCATACCAAAATAAATCAAGGCATGCTTTTACTCTGCAACGAGTAAAACCCATGCCCGACAGCGGTCCCTTGACTGAGCCCGACATCGCCAAAGTACCAAGAAAGGCAGAACATCCAGCTCGCAGTGGGAAACTACCCATGCCCTTTCGACCAATTCCCCTCACTTTCGAACACCAGTTTATCGAGAAAACCCTAAAACATAATGAAAATTGTTCACTAAAATAGCCCATACAACGGCCACAAGTGATGAGCACTGTGCGACACTTAGAGAATTTAAGCAAAGTAAAAACATGCACCAAAAACAAATCATACACAACCGACCACCACAGTCAAAATTAATATTATCATATAAAACGGCCACCAAGGAGCGCAAGTGTGTTGGTTACAATAAAAAGGGGCCAAGCCCCATACAAAAGATTAAATTATAAAGATACAGCACGCATGCCGGAAGTACAACAAAGAGAAAATCAGTCGGCCATAGGCTGAGGCTCATCGTGGGCAGGTTGCTCATGCTCCTCGCTGAATCTAAGGAAGTCTGCGACGAAGATCTGGCCATCCACCACACTGTGGAGGAACCCGGTCCCCTCGGTAGACAACTCGACCCCAGGGTTCGCAATCCTCAACTACTCAACAGCATTGTTGAAAGCCTCCTCGGCGACCCCTACGTAATCCTCCTCAGTCTGGCTGATCCGGGCAACAAGCTCGGATTGAATCTTCAGACTCTTCACCTCACCGCTTTCATCCTCGACAGGAGCAGCGACAACCCTCAATGATGCAACCATGTCCTCCACGGTTTTCTTCTTCGTGGCCAGGGTGTCCTTCTCCCCAGTGACCTTGGCCAGCTCACCCTTATACTTCTTCACCGCCTCCTCGGTGGTCTTGGCCAGTTCCTCCCTGGACTTCTTTGCCGCCTCCTCCGCAGTCTTCAGCTTCTCTTCTAGAACTGCATTTACGGTATGTGCCTTCTTTAGCTCCACCTCTTGGAGGGCTCCTTCTTCAGTGTAGACCATCGACATGCCGAAGACCCTCGTCAGGGCAACGGCGTCCTGGCCCATCAGTGATCTCTTGCTCGGTTGGTCCAGCTCCTCGAGTCCCAAGGACTCCACCCGATGAAGTGCGAGGAAGGATCCTTCGAAGAAACTCCTATTGTGGAAGCACAGAGGGAGCTCAAAATTTCTCTTCTCCTTCTCGTTCGCAAGGTCGGGGACCTCATCTGCCCGAGGACATTTGGGCCTCGAGGTTACGGGCAGTGGGGAGGTTTGGGTGGCTTCGACTCCGAAACCGCTTGCTCGCCAAGGTGACTTCTCCCGATCTTCTTGCCCACCTTAAGCTTTTCTTGGGCATTCCTCACTATACGCTCCTGGGCCGTGGACATTTTACCTGCAAGACAACAGACACACATTAGTAAATAAAGAAAATAATAATACAAACTGTAGCACCCCAAACTTTGCCCTACTTTTTTTGGCTTATGCTTCTTTTTCATTTGCATCTCCATTAAGTTATAACTCAGAATCATATCATTGCATTGGTCTTCTAAGACACGAGATTGAAGGATTTATCAGTGTACATCAAGACCCTAGGGTTTTTCAATTCCAGAGGATTCATCAGAGGCGTTGGATCAGGTTTTCTTGGGTGCGAATCAAGGTTTGGTTCCTTCTCTGTTCAGGACATTTATTTCATCAATACGCATTCAAGGCGAATTAAGGTTCCTCATTCATGGTTGAATTTGTGGACAGTCGTCAGCTGAAAGTCATGTGTTCAAGTCGACTGGGTTTATTGATTAAAGATGGGGAAGCCATTAAGGATACGAGTTTGTTTTGGATCTGAAGCTTGATGTGGGTGGAATGTGTTAAGATTGATCATGTGACTTGCTTGGAAATTGAGATGCCATCCGCTTCATAAACCATTAAACCAATTTCTAACCTTTTTTTATCTTGTCCACATCTTCATTTTTTATCCAATTTTCAATCAATCCATTTTTATATATATCCATCCTCTAAACCATTTTCATTCCACATTTTAAATCCATTTCAATTCATTTTATAAATATCCATTAATCATTTTTTCGATTATCCTTATCCACTTCCTCTTTTTATATTTTAATCCATTTTTTAAATCCATTTTAAATCCATTATTCATTAGTCCATTCCATTCTTGATATCCACATCCAAAACCCATAGATCTTTTTTACTCATTTTCAAATACAAAACCTTAACTCAAGTTCTTTAGCCTGCATGATCCTTGATTGTCCTTGTAAGCCTCCAAATGCTCCATTGATTTCAATAAGTGCCAAGGTTTTAAAAAGATATGGTTTATTCTTGCAATGAGGATGAGAAATAAGAAAAGCCCAAATCAAAAGTTATCCACAATGGTGCTAGAAATGGAATGCCTAGCACACGCTACTTGAAGCTTGGATGGTCAGAATGCATGTGTCCTTTTAAATCATGCTCCTCATATAAATGGAAAGGTAAGCTTCATGTAGTCAAAAATCCTGGTATCTTTCGTAAACAGTGGAAAAGCCACAGGGACTAAAATTTTCCAAGTCCAAAACACCCATTCAAGTGGTTCTCAAGTGCAGGAAAAATAAAATAATAATAATGATAAGGCATCCAATTTCATGACAAGAATGTGTAGGTGCCGTTTCAAATACAAATTGAAATTTCACAACAGAGAAGGAAAATTAACAGAAAATTAAATTGCATAGCAGTGGAAATAACTTTATATCAGAAAAATAAGTGGTGCAGGAAATTCACCAAGGTTACAAAACACAGGTGCAAGACTCGTGCAATACTCGTGATCAATATTCACTTACAAAGTCCTAACAGAAAATTCATAACAAACTTTAATGGAATTTAAGTTGAAAAACCTAAATTACCCTCCCTAATCTCCCTATATAATTCAAGCTGCAACTGAACTGAGGGACGACGTTTTCATTTTCCATCTTCAATTCTCTACATAACTTCACCCTCTTTGCTCACGATTCATCATCTTCATGCTTTTACTTCCAAAACCTCGTGAACCTGGAATTCTTTAATCCTCTCCAATGTTCTTCATCTTCAATTCATCACTAATCTCCTGCAATTCAAGGTAACAGAACCAGGATTCAATAACTTGCAAAATCGTTCAAAACTCAACAACACAAATCAATTCAACACGGTGATTCACGATTCAAATTAAGAAGTAGAAGAAGAGTTTTCAGATTCAAGTCTGCAACGAATTCACAGCAACAAGTCAATTCAACAACCACAACAGTTTCAGATTCGCAAGCAAAAGAAGAAGAAGTCGTGAATTGAAAAAGAAGAAAAATGAGATAGAACTAACATCAATAACAATTTCTTCAGAAAAAGGAGTGAATCGAGAAGGAGAGATTTCGAGACACGCATACCTGAAGTTCCTCGGTTCGCACCAGTCCGTTCGCAATTGAAGAAGCATCGGACTATCTCCGGTAGGTACGTAAACATTCGCTTCAGACTTTAATTTTCGTGTGGTTTGATTCTCGCACCTTATTTGGATTGTTCGTTTGATTGCTGTGGATTCGAATTCGAACTCCGTGTTTGAATTTGTTTCGGTGTTTGCTCGTCGACGTGTGGTTTGTGTCTTTTTACGGTTGATGAACGGTTGCCGCGGTGAATCATTTAAGCTACGGCAGCCACCGCCGCGAGGCATTTCGACGCGGTGAGTCTGCGTTCTTGAGGTGGCAAGACAGATCATCGAGATCGCCGGCGTTGATTTGAGAGAGAGAGTGAACGGAGAGCTGAAGAAGTAAGATGGAAGGAGGAAGGTGAGTGTTTCACGGCGCGGCAGATAAATCCATCTCCGGCGAAGCGAGTGCGTGATGACGATGACACGGAGGTGTTTCGTTGGAGAAGGGGACGTGTGATGGTGGCTGTTGTAAGGCATTTTCGGTCGTGTAGAAGGAAACTGACACGACATTGAGTTGAATGAAACGGCTTCCTGCGGCTGAGTAAGTAGAGAAAAGGATCATTGAGGTAGGAAGCAGAGTATTAAGTTGCAGTGATGGAGAGAAGAATTGGGAACGGCGAAAAGAGAGAGGAGAAACGAGGATGTATCACAGATGTGTTGTTTGTGAGTTTCTCTTATTGTAGTAACATTAGGTTAAACTGCCACAAGCTGGACCGAGCTTTCATGGAAGCTCTTTTTCCACCCTGTTTTTTTTCCACTTACACCTCTGTACCTGGACAAACCCTTGGGCCTAGGATCTAAGCCCATGCGCCTACTGACCACACCATCTGATTTCCCTCTGCACCCCTTGTATTGATGGAGAAAGACCTTTGGGCCTTATGCCCACATAATTTCATGAATTGATATTTGCAAACCGCTGTCTACGAATGGAATTTTGATTGTTTCAGATTTTATGTTGCATTTTTAGATTAGATTTTAATCTTAGATTAGTTAATTTTGATTAACTTTTAACTCTAGATTTTAGTTAGAATTTAGAACTTTAATTTGGTTTGGTTTTTTTAGATTTTAGTTTAGAATTAACTTGGATTAATATTAGGTTTAATTTTAGAATTAATCTCAAATTAACTCTTCTTGTAAGAATTTAATCTCGATTTTTACTTAGCATTCTAATTTTGACTTAGACTAATATCTGATTAATTCCTGGTTAATTGTTAATTTCTCCTGACTTGTTTTCGTATTCGGTTCTCTCTTTGTGATTGCGAGGCTTCGTGTTTACTTGCTGATGACCTATGTATTCACATGTTCCCTTAAGGCTCCTAGTCTGACTTAATTTCTGATTAAGCTCGGAGTAGGATAGACATTAGGCTAGCAATCCAGGCATGCTAACTTGTAGAACCGAGTTTCCCTTTGGCTTTTTGTGAGTCTCACCTTTCTCTCACACCCATGCGATCGAGTCCATTCCATGTGTCCCGTAGTAGTGTGAACTACGGATGCTATGATTCCTCTTTCTTTTCAGATTGAGGATACGTAGGCACGAGATGCGATGTCTCGGCGAGCACACTAACAACTAACTTCCGTTTTTCTTTACACCTTTGAGTCTCTCTTTCTCATCTCAAAACAAAAAGCAAAAACGTCTAATAAAGGATTAACGTGTATTACACATAAGCCTTGCATGTGGGAAATAAGATAGTGAAGGGTCTTCTTTCACTTTCTTAGAGTGTTTAGCGTACGTCCCGTCTTGGGTCGATATGCGAGGCATTCGATCCTATGTCATAGACTTTAATGCAATATGTGTTATAAACACAAAAATAATCAAAACACTTCTTCTTAAAAGACAAAAACAAACAACAATTCTTCTCTCATCTTCTTCACTCCATTCTTAAGGATGTGCCACTTCCGTTCTACCACAAACAGGTAAATACCTAAGACTCCGTACAACGAGTTGCGACACCTAACTGCTAGAACACGAACCTTGGCGTACTCCACTTAAAAAACACAAACAAATCAACCCTTGTTGAGCCGAACTACGTTTGCTCTGATTCTTCTTTCTCGTCTGATTGAAGATACGTAGGCGCGAGATGCGATATCTCGACGAGAAACCTTTCCCCGTAGTCCGTCGAACTACATTGACTCTGACTTTCCCATTGCACTGAGGGAATACGTAGGCCTAGGACAACGATAATGTCCTATCGAGGCACTTCTTCCCTTTTTCCCCTTCTCCTGTCTCCCTTTCATTTTCGGTTCTCTAGTTAGCAGTTGATATCCAGTCTCCTACACCCTTTGATTGAAACAACAAGCGTGGATCCCATCGGGTACGATGGACGCGTGGGGGTGCTAATACCTTCCCTTCGCGTAACCGACTCCCGAACCCAGTTCTCTTGGTCGCGAGACCATGCTCTTTGCTTTCCCCCTAGTTTATGCAGTGTTGCCTTTCCCTCTCTTGCGATAAATACACATTGTCGGCGACTCTGTTTCCGCACCACTTTCGCGTTTGTACTTGGATGAAAATCCCAGGAGCGATATCTGGCGACTCTGCTGGGGACAGGTTGACCTCTTACTGGTCCATCCCCTTTTGCGAGTCAATCCTAGCGCTTGTTTGTTTTTCTTTCATTGGGTTTTTACTTTGATGTTGTTTTTGTTGTTTTACTATTTTACGGCTTTACTGTACATTACTGTATTTCCCCATTTACTGCATCATATTTCATTATTATGCTGGATTGTGCTGTGCTGGTTTTCTGTTTGGCGGGATGGGTATTCTGAGAGATAAGCCCATTACACAGGCTTGAGTACATACATAGGATTAGAGTGGAAAGTAGTGTGGCCTACGTAGCATCTTGTTATGTATGGTTTATACGAAATCCACAACCAGACGAGGTTTTCTTGGGAGATGTTCTGATTTGCGCGTCTTGTGCATTTCGGGATGTCAACCTAGAAAGCTGTTGACTCTGGTGACCATTCCTGAGGACTCAGTTGCGGCACTCCTCCCGAGATGTGATAATGGCAGACTAGAAATGGAAAACCCATTATGCATTCTTGATCAGAGGACCCAAGGCTGGGAACTTGTTATAGGATATCCTTTTTAGGGAGAATCAGTGGACGACTTCTTTGTTTGGCGATAGTATTGACCCCGAGGGATGAATGTACTATTTCTTCTCAAATCGAGAATCTAAAACTGAGGATCCTGACTTTTTAGTACCCACATGTGAAAATGGACGGGTGTTTACAGGTTTGCAGGTGACCGTAACCTTCAACCTACCTGTTTTCTGGTCTTCTTATCAGTGTGGACATATCAGCCTGGTATTCTGGTATTCTCTTCAGAGCAAACCTTTAGGCTTATTTAGTCGGCAGTACAGCAACTATTCAGAATTTATGGATACCTTGATCCCATGTCTTTGCATTTGCATCACATGACATTTTGTATTCTCATACTCATATGGATAGCAGGTATTCTCGGAAGGGGATTCTTATTCGGACTTGGTATTTTCTCCAGAAATGCAAACCTGACTTCTCACCATTACGCAACTTGAAGCAATCAGAGGAGGATCATGGATCAAATGCGAGCAGAGTTTTCGGAATTCCAGACTCGTATGGCTCAGTGCTTTGAGATGATGCAGGGCATGGCTCAACAACAAGAGGAACTAAGGGCAGTTATTCAAAGGACTGATGTTGTTATCCCAGAGGCTGGTAATGGGAATGTTGTTGGTAATACTCCGGGCAGAGTTGTGAATCCTCCACGTGTTGATCTTCCTCCACCCTCTCCTACGAGTCAATCCAGAGGAAGTGCTGTTAGGATTCATGTTCCTCGTCAGAAGGTGGATAATCAGGAAGAATAATTTTACGATGCTGAGATGAATTTCCCTACTGACACGGATAAGAGGCTTAGTATGTTCGAAGAGAGATTGAAGGCTTTAAAGAGCCAGAATACTTTGGGCATGGACATGTCTGACTTAGGGTTGGTCCTAGGTGTGAAGATTCCTCTAAAGTTTAGGGCACCTGTTTTCAAAAACTACAATGGATCCACCTGCCCCAAGCTTCACATCAGGGCATATTCCAACAAAATGTCTGCCTATACGGATGATGAGAAGCTGCTGATGCATTTCTTTCAGGACAGCCTAGCTAGGGCATCTTTAGACTGGTATATGAGCTTGGAGAGAACGCATATTAAGAGCTAGAGAGATTTGGCAGAGGCTTTCATCAAGCACTACCAATATAACACGGACATGGTGCCCAATAGAATACAATTGCAGAGTCTTTCTCAGAGACAAAACAAAAGTTTCAAAGAATACACCCACAGGTGGCGTGAATTGGCTTCCCGAGTTCAACCTCCGATGTTGGAAATAGAGCTCGTTGATATGTTCATGGATACACTTCAAGGGTATTATTATGAGAAATTGGTTGGATGTTTGTCAGCTGGATTTTCAGGTCTCGTATTGGCAGGAGAAAGAGTCGAAAACGGCATCAAAACGGGAAAGATTCGAATTGTTGCTGAAGATACAAAGAAACCTTATGCTGGGTCCTCCAAGGGAAAGGAAGGAGAAACTAGTGTTGTGTATATTCCTCATGTTGTTCAACAGCCTGTTCAGTATCAGCGACCTTATGCTTCTCAGCAACAGAGACAACAAAGATCACGAAGGCCTGCGAGAAGGTTTGATCCACTCCCTATTCCTCACAGTGATGTTCTTGCCTGTCTACTTGAGAGTTCTCTGGCTGACCTAAGGGATGCCAAGCATGTCCCTGACCCCATTCCTCCTGATTATGATCTGGATGCTAGATGCGAGTATCACTCAGACACACCAGGTCATTCAATTGAGGATTGCAATGTGTTCAAGCACAAGGTGCAAGATCTGGTCGACTCAGGGGTCATTGCATTCTCTGAAGATGATATGTACATCAATTAAAGCCTCCTTTCTCAAGTGAGCACTCAGACTGCCAGTATGTCATCAGAAACAGTACGTCCAGACGGAGTTAAGCATCCTCAGCAATGGCGATTTTCAGCTTCTTTACTGCATTTTCATTTGTAGTTTTTCATTCCCTGTTAAAGCGTTGTATGCATAAAAAACTTGTTTGTGTTCTGAATGATGTTTTAATGCAATGAATATGTTTTTCTTGAAGTAATTCATTTTTATTCACTCATATAATGTTTCTGCGCATTGCAATACCAATTTTCTTGCTTAAACTCTTGGAGGGAGGATGATGAAGTAAAAATGCAAAATATTGGGTTAAGTGCTTTTGGATAAAACCCTGTTGAGGATGTACAGGCATTGCTTCAAATTCCTAAACATTGGAGATATAAGGGAGATAGACCCTCGTCAACCCCTTTGAGCCTTGAAGTAGAAGTTTCTTTTCATTCGAAAAACCCTCACATTTAACCAGGGGCAGGGTAGTTGTCAGTAATTTGACCAAGCGTTCAAATTTCGAAAGGAGTGTGCATCCGAGGATCCATTACCTTCAAGAGGTCAAAAGATGTGAAAACTGTGGTTATCCCTCATCGACCAAGTAATGAGGTAGTCACAACCCTTTCAAACAAGTCAGCCAACCAGTGTCACACGATTGGTTCAAAAAAAAAGAAAAAAAAAGAATAAAAAGAGAAAGCCCGCTAAGTCCAAACTTGAAAATAAGCGACTTAGGCAAAAGTAAGGGCATCCCACTGGACTTCAAGATCGAAAAATTCAAAAAGAATCGGTCTAGGCAAAATCAGGGAAATAAAGAAGCGAAAAATGAAAAAAGAAATGTTCAAAAGAGAAAATCCTCGATAAGGAACAAGGTGACCGAAACACTGAAGACAAAAGGGGTGACTGTCATTTCAAAGACTTCATGGGTTCCTTAACCATCGATCCTCACAAAAAAAATCCTTTTGGGAGATGAGCGCTTGTGCCAAATTAACTGGACGTAGGACTGGAGAACATCACGAAGAATGGGTGGGTACAAACAAAATTTTGAGCCATAAATCCTTTTTCCTAAAACCGTGAACTAGGCCACGTTACAGCCCTCAAAAGTCCTAATTAAAACAGGGTTTATTCTGAAGGCGTACTTGAACAGGATAGCGTTCCTGACTCCCATGAGTTGTGCTAATAAGATTTTTGTTGGTATTGCATGTGCGTATTGTTTTCCATTCAAAAATCAATGTTGTAACTAGTGACTCGTTCACAGGGTTTTGCGACATCTTTTCAATAAAAACTTCAAGGTTAACATGTTTGTTGCATTAGAATTATCATTCTCATATAAACTTGTTTTGTTTGCATACATGTGCCTAAGCATCAATGAAGCTTACACAGTGAATGCCAGTCGAAAAGCTTGATCTTGCCGAGTTGGGATGCTTGAAAATTCTGAAGGACAATCATATCAAGGGGCATGTTGCCAAGAGACTCAGTGTCATGGGCTCTCCCCAATAAGTCGTGATGAGATGTAGCCAATCTAGGCCAGTCACTTCGAGAAATCTCTCTGAAGTTCAGTTATTCTAGGGCATTCATTCGAAGATCAGGGGAAATACCACTTCAAAGCTCGTATCGAGGCTGGCCACCTCCGGAGCATAAGAAGTTATCCTCTCCAGAAGGCAGTTGATTAGAGGTACCTCTTCAAGGTTTAAAATACTGAGGAAGAGTATTTTAGGTCATTACAAGTTCTCTCGAGGAAAATTCCTTCACAGATCGTACAGTTTGGGGCAGTTACGTCGAGATCCGATAAATCTCTCCAAGAGTTTGAAGATCCTGGGGCAGTGTGAATGCCCGGTCTTCTGTAAAATCCTCTTGAGATGATTTCTCCCATTAGACCCTGTGGTCTGGGGCAAGTCAGGAAGAAACCGTTGTTTACTCTTGATAATCAATATGCAAGTGATCAGCAAAAACTTGAGGCATTAAGTCTCTTCCCCAGCAAGGAGCCAGAAGGTATCTTTTCCAACAAGGTGTTGGAATTGACATTCTTCCCCAAGCAGAGAATCGTCCTCAAATCGAAAAGGGTTATTCATGAGGATTTCTTATCCCCCGACATTGTAGGTGAATTCCTCATTCTCAGTAGGGTAAGACGATGGAATATTTTCAAGCAGTTTGAAGACGGTGAGAAGTCAGAGTACTCTCTTCCTCAAAAGTCAAAGTCCAATGGTTATTGGCACTCTCCGTAAGTCAAAGTACAATGGTTACTGGAATTCTCAGCGGTTTAAAGTCCAATCTTCACTGGCATCTCCCCAACAGAGTTCGCAATTCAGCTTGCAGTTCCCCAACAAGGTTTGCAGCACCAGTGGTTATTAGTGGTAGAGTTGGTTATGTCCCCACAGAAGGTCTGATATTGGTGATCCCTTCCTCAGTGAAGTCTGCTTGCTTTATTCTGTGCATTCCCCAGTGGAGTATCCTCTTATTCTTGCATATAGTAATCATCATAGCATTGCATCCTTAAAACGCGTAGCATTTCCATTTTATGTGGAGCATTACGCCATAGAAAGAAAATTCAAACATGCATCGAAGCATAAGCTAGATTTGGTACCTTGTGCGAAAGCCTAGATCAACCATCAATAAAAACAGTGATCCCCTTTCTTCTCCAACCCCAGAGTTGACGCCTTTTCCTCCCAACCTCAGGGTTGACGCCCACTTTACTAACTTCAAAGTTGTAGTGGATGTTCCTTTTACCAACCTCAGAGTTGTCGTACTTCTTTCTTCCACCAACCTCAGAGTTGTCGTACATTCCCTCTCCAACCTCAGAGTTGAAGCCTTTTTTACCAACCTCAGAGTTGTCGTATATCTTCTCTCCAACCTCAGAGTTGTTGTATGTCTGTCTGCCCAATCTCATAATGGACACCCTTCTTCCCCAACCTCAGAGTTGACGCCTTTCTTCACCCAACCTCAGAGTTGTCGTACATTTTTCCCCCAACCTCAGAGTTGCCATATCTCTTATTCTCCAACTTCAAAGTTGTCGGACACCTTTTCTCAACTTCAAAGTTGACGAACATTATACCTTTCTCGACCTCAGAGTTGATGAATACCTTCTTTTGCCCCAACCTCAGGGTTGACGCCCACCTTACCAATTTCAAAGTTGTCGTGTACCTCTCCTCAACCTCAGAGTTGATGAACGTCCCTTTCTTCCCAAAACTCCTAGTTGACACCTTTCGTCTCCAACCTCAGAGTAGACGTATTGTGGCATGTCTCCAACTTCAGAGTTGACGTATATCCTTCTTTTGACCCCAGAATTGAAGTTATGGTTTTTTCTCAACCTCAGAGTTGATGTCTACCTTCTCCTCAACCTCCGTGTTGATGTTTACTCCAAATTTTCTCAACCTCAGAGCGAATGCCATTTTTCCTCAACCTCAGAGTTGATGGTCTACCTTCTTATCCCCAGCGGAGTCATCTTTGTAGGTCCGTTGATTCTACAAACCTCCGGCTGTAAGTCCACCTTCGGTTGGCAATCACTATGTCATTTCTCTCCCCACAGTGCAAATTTCTGGGTTCTTTTTGTATTCAATCGCCTTCTACCTTGGACGTCTGAAAGCTGTTGCTATCATCCTTCCAGGTCCAAGTCGATTGAATAGGGGCAGCTGTAGCACCCCAAAAATTTTCCTACTTTTTTTGGCTTATGCTTCTTTTTCATTTGCATCTCCATTAAGTCATAACTCATAATCATATCATTGCATTGGTCTTCTAAGACACGGGATTGAAGGATTTATCAGTGTACATCAAGAGCCTAGGGTTTTCCCATTCCAGAGGATTCATCAGAGGCGTTGGATCAGGTTTTCTTGGGTGCGAATTAGGGTTTAGTTCCTTCTCTGTTCAGGACATTTATTTCATCAGTATGTATTCAAGGTGAATTAAGGTTCCTCATTCATGGTTGAATTTGTGGACAGTCGTCAGCTGAAAGTCATGTGTTCAAGTCGACTGGGTTTATTGATTGAAGATGGGGAAGCCATTAATGATATGAGTTTGTTTTGGATCTGAAGCTTGATGTGGGTGGAATGTGTTAAGATTGATCATGTGACTTGCTTGGAAATTGAGATGCCATCCGCTTCATAAACCATTAAACCAATTTCTAAACTTTTTTTTATCTTGTCCACATCTTCATTTTTTATCCAATTTTCAATCAATCCATTTTTATATATATCCATCCTCTAAACCATTTTCATTCCACATTTTAAATCCATTTCAATTCATTTTATAAATATCCATTAATCATTTTTTCGATTATCCATATCCACTTCCTCTTTTTTATATTTTAATCCATTTTTTTAATCCATTTTAAATCCATTATTCATTAGTCCATTCCATTCTTGATATCCAAATCCAAAACCCATAGATCTTTTTTACTCATTTTCAAATACAAAACCTTAACTCAAGTTCTTTAGCCTGCATGATCCTTGATTGTCCTTGTAAGCCTCCAAATGCTCCATTGATTTCAATAAGCCCCAAGGTTTTAAAAAGATATGGTTTATTATTGCAATGAGGATGAGAAATAAGAAAAGCCCAAATCAAAAGTTGTCCACAATGGTGCTAGAAATGGAATGCCTAGCACACGCTACTTGAAGCTTGGATGGTCCGAATGCATGTGTCCTTTTAAATCATGCTCCTCATATAAATGGAAAGGTAAGCTTCATGTAGTCAAATATCCTGGTAGCTTTCGTAAACAGTGGAAAAGCCACAGGGACTAAAATTTTCCAAGTCCAAAACACCCATTCAAGTGGTTCTCAAGTGCAGGAAAAATAAAATAATAATAAGGCATCCAATTTCATGACAAGAATGTGTAGGTCCCGTTTCAAATACAAATTGAAATTTCACAACAGAGAAGGAAAATTAACAGAAAATGAAATTGCATAGCAGTGGAAATAACTTTATATCAGAAAAATAAGTGGTGCAGGAAATTCATCAAGGTTACAAAACACAGGTGCAAGACTCGTGCAATACTCGTGATCAATATTCACTCACAAAGTCCTAACAGAAAACTCATAACAAACTTTAACGGAATATAAGTTGAAAAACCTAAATTACCCTCCCTAATCTCCCTATATAATTCAAGCTGCAACTGAACTGAGGGACGACGTTTTCATTTTCCATCTTCAATTCTCTACATAACTTCACCCTCTTTGCTCACGATTCATCATCTTCATGCTTTTACTTCCAAAACCTCGTGAACCTGTAATTCTTTAATCCTCTCCAATGTTCTTCATCTTCAATTCGTCACTAATCTCCTGCAATTCAAGGTAACAGAACCAGGATTCAATAACTTGCAAAATCGTTCAAAACTCAACAACACAAATCAATTCAACACGGTGATTCACGATTCAAATTAAGAAGTAGAAGAAGAGTTTTCAGATTTAAGTCTGCAACGAATTCACAGCAACAAGTCAATTCAACAACCACAACAGTTTCAGATTCGCAAGCAAATGAAGAAGAAGTCGCGAATTGAAAAAGATGAAGAATGAGATAGAACTAACATCAACAACAATTTCTTCAGAAAAAGGAGTGAATCGAGAAGGAGAGATTTCGAGAAACGCATACCTGAAGTTCCTCGGTTCGCACCAGTCCGTTCGCAATTGAAGAAGCGCCGGACTATCTCTGGTAGGTACGTAAACATTCGCTTCAGACTTTAATTTTCGTGTGGTTTGATTCTCGCACCATATTTGTATTATTCGTTTGATTGCTGTGGATTCGGATTCGAACTCCGTGTTTGAATTCGTTTCTGTGTTTGCTCGTCGACGTATGGTTTGCGTCTTTTTACGGTTGATGAACGGTTGCCGCGGTGAATCAATTAAGCTACGGCTGCCACCGCCGCGAGGTGTGCCGGCGCGGTGAGTCTGTGTTCTTGAGGTGGCAAGACAGATCATCGAGATCGCCGACGTTAATTTGAGAGAGAGAGAGAGAGAGAGAGAGAGAGCGAACGTGGAGATAAAGAAGTGAGACGGAAGGAGGAAGGTGAGTGTTTCACGGCGCGGCGGATAAATCCATCTCCGGCGAAGCGAGTGCGTGACGAAGATGACACGATGGTGTTTCGTTGGAGAAGGGGACGAGTGATGGTGGCTGTTGTAAGGCATTTCCGGCCATGTAGATGGAAACTGGAACGACATTGAGTTGAATGAAACGGCTTCCTACGGCTGAGTGAGTAGAGAAAAGGATCATTGAGGTAGGAAACCGAGCATTAAGTTGCAGTGATGGAGAGAAGAATTGGGAACGGCGCAAAGAGAGAGGAGAAACGAGGAAGATGTATCACAGATGTGTTGTTTGTGAGTTTCTCTTATTGTAGTAACATTAGGTTAAACTGCCACAAGCTGGATCGGGCTTTCATGGAAGCTCTTTTTGCACCCTGTTTTTTTTTCTCTTACACCCCTGTACCTGGACAAACCCTTGGGCCTAGGATCTAAGCCCATGCGCTTGCTGACCACACCATCTAATTTCCCGCTGCACCCCTTGTATTGATGGAGAAAGACCTTTGGGCCTTAAGCCCACATAATTTCATGAATTGATATTTGCAAACCGCTGTCTACGAATGGAATTTTGATGATTTGCTTGATTGTTTTAGATTTTATGTTGCATTTTTAGATTAGATTTTAATCTTAGATTAGTTAATTTTGATTAACTTTTAAATCTAGATTTTAATTAGAATTTAGAACTTTAATTTGGTTTGGTTTTCTTAGATTTTAGTTTAGAATTAACTTGGATTAATATTAGGTTTAATTTTAGAATTAATCTCAAATTAACTCTTCTTGTTAGAATTTAATCTCGATTTTTACTTAGCATTCTAATTTTGACTTAGACTAATTTCTGATTAATTCCTGGTTAATTGTTAATTTCTCCTAACTTTTTTTCGTATTCGATTCTCTCTTTGTGATTGCGAGGCTTCGTGTTTACTTGCTGATTACCTATGTATTCACATGTTCCCTTAAGGCTCCTAGTCTGACTTAATTTCTGATAAAGCTCGGAGTAGGATAGACATTAGGCTAGCAATCCAGGCATGCTAACTTGTAGGACCAAGTTTCCCTTTGGCTTTTTGTGAGTCTCACCTTTCTCTCACACCCATGCGATCAAGTCCATTCCCTATGTCCCGTAGTAGTGTGAACTACGGATGCTATGATTCCTCTTTCTTTTCAGATTGAGGATACGTAGGCACAAGATGCGATGTCTCGACGAGCACACTAACAACTAACTTCCGTTTTTCTTTACACCTTTGAGTCTCTCTTTCTCATCTCAAAACAAAAAGCAAAAACGTCTAATAAAGGATTAACGTGTATTGCACATGAGCCTTGCATGTGGGAAATAAGATAGTGGAGGGTCTTCTTTCACTTTCTTAGAGTGTTTAGCGTACGTCCCATCTTGGATCGATATGCGAGGCATTCGATCCTATGTCATAGACTTTAATGCAATATGTGTTATAAACACAAAAATTATCAAAACACTTCTTGTTAAAAGACAAAAATAAACAACAATTCTTCTCTCATCTTCTTCACTCCATTCTTAAGGATGCGCCACTTCCATTCTACCGCAAACAGGTAAATGCCTAAGACTCCGTACAACGAGCTGCGACACCTAACTGCTAGAACACGAACCTTGGCGTACTCCACTTAAAAAAACAAACAAAGCAACCCTTGTTGAGCCGAAATACATTTGCTCTGATTCTTCTTTCTCGTCTGATTGAAGATACGTAGGCACGAGATGCGATATCTCGACGAGCAACCTTTCCCCATAGTCTGTTGAACTACGTTGACTCTGACTTTCCCATTGCACTGAGGGAATACATAGGCCTAGGACAACGATAATGTCCTATCGAGTCACTTCTTTCCTTTTTCCCCTTCTCCTGTCTACCTTTCATTTTCGGTTCTCTAGTTAGCAGTTGATATCCAGTCTCCTACACCCTTTGATCGAAACAGCAAGCGTGGATCCCATCGGGTACGATGACGCGTGGGGTTGCTAATACCTTCCCTTCGCGTAACCGACTCCCGAATCCAGTTCTCTTGGTCGCGAGACCATGCTCTTTCCTTTCCCCCAGGTTTATACAGTGTTTCCTTTCCCTCTCTTGGGATAAATACACATTGCCGGCGACTCTGTTTCCGCGCCACTTTCGCGTTTGTACTTGGATGAAAATCCCGGGAGCAACACAAACATGCTAAGAAATAAATGGCTACCCAGAAGTTCTAGAACCTTCTCGCGAGTGCCACACTCGAGGAGCTCCTTAGTGTTAATATATCGGGTCTCCACCTTAGGCCCCCCATCTTCTTCGTAAGTGACCTCCCTGCTCCTAGTCACACACTGAGCAGGGAGGAAGCCGTCAACAAAGGCCTTAAGCTTGTCGTAGCTTGCCCGATCATCCTTCTCCAATAGGTGCGGGTTAGAAAGGTAATTGTCGGTCCCCCAGATAAAATGGTCCCCACTCTAGCGAAAAGGGAACTTCAGTAACCTCTGCCCCTGTACCTTGCCCTACTCGTTGATAAGGGGCTCCCCGCTCTCGTCTGTCGAAACCTCCCAGACGAACGAGGAGATTTTAGCCCTCTCTAACACGGGCTCAACTATGAAATACCTCTCTTTGAACATCCTGGTGGACTCTGAAAAGAGCTTGAATAATTTCCTCCCCTGCTTTAGGGAAACCCATCTAAACTTCCTCCCAACGACCTGGCGTTGGAGGTAGAAGATGGTGAATAAGAGGGGGAGAGTGGCTCCAATCTTCAGAAATCACATGTTATCTCGAATGCTCGGATGAAGGAAATCGAGTTTGGGTGTAATATAATTAGGAGGGCGCCAAATCCAGGTGTCCAAAAACTGCCACTTGAAAATCCGTGAAGGGCTGCCTCAACCCGATCTCTTTGAAAACAAACTCGTACATGGGGAATCTCTCCTCGTAGGCCGAGCATATGCGGTCGTTCTCCCTAGGAAAGTGGACCCTCCAGTCTCCCTCGACCCCCACCGTCGTGAAGGCATCTTAGGTGTGAAAAGATAATAGGGAGGCATGCTCCCGAGGCTCAGCGACAACCCACAATTCCCCGGTATTACTAGGAGAAGATGTTTCACCGGCATTTCAGGGAGCAAAAGTATCACCAGCACTGCTATCTTCCGAAGAGCTCTCCTCAGATAGGTCCCTCATAACTTCATCCTCAGGATCGCGAGACATCTCCTTTACCTGAAAATCAGAGGACAAAAGTGAATTCGATGACAAATTCAAATCCACCCTTCCACTGCTAGTCAAGTGAAAGGGCGTGCGAAGTCCCGGGGACAACGTTCCCGACCTAAGCTCTTACTCAAACAGCACAACAATAGTGCGAGGAGACGCCCATGGCAATCCCTCAAACCCACACGGGGAGATCCTCCTCGGTGCGTTACCCAGAATTCCATTGGAGATCCACAGTAAAATTCATGAGTACACTGGAAAACGCATAGGTTCCACCGGCGACAAACTCACTCATTATCGCAATGGTGCCAGAATCGACTAAAACCCTTAGTTCCTAAGGCTCCGACGATGGCACCGACAGCAGAAGACGGCCTAACAACCGCCAACCACCAACTTTCGTCGGAAACCACCCCTACTCTACCCAGTTTCATCCTAACCACATGCAATCTAAGCGAAACAATGATTAAAACACTTAAAATAGAGAAAGTGAAGGAAACTTACAAGGTCAAAGAGAGGAAAAAGGCTGGTCGACGAGGTTTAGTCGTTGCTCGTGTGGCGGCATTACGGTAGCAGATGGCGAAGACGGTTGAACATCGAAAGAACATCAATCGCTTCTCCAAAGATGGTTGAGCTTCAAAGTGCAGAATCAAAGTACTCTTTCTAAGCCAGTGTGCCTGAATGAAGGATCAGCTGTATCAGATGCGGCTTTCCCATCTGATACCCTCAGCAGAGTTCTTACTTCCTAAGCCCGACCAACGGTGTTCCCCGCAGGGACTATCTCTCCTAAGCAAGGCAGAATTGCTATCTTGAACTAGCGGTACCTCTTCGACCCCTGCAGTGGCCGAGTATCCAGTCGTGTTCATCTATTAGTTTATATGTCGTGTCAGCTTTATCAGCATAAACATACATACATCATGCATTATTGATTTACATTCATATTCACATTGCATCACTATCACTCTTGTTGGTCTTATCCCCTAGTGATAAAAGTCCTCTCACTCGAGTTGTTAGTTCTTTCCTCGTTAGGAAATGTTGCGTCCAAACAACCTCTCTTTTCCAGTTTATTTCTGGATTGGAGTTGGTCCTTGACCGCTTTGATAACTTGAACTTCTGAAAGATCAGAGAATCTTTGATGAATGTCACTCTTCGCCATTGAAGATGACATCTTTGCTTTCCCGGATTAAGTAAAATCCCCAGAGAGAGCCTCTTAATCAGAGATTCGACAATACAGCAGTTTTTCTCCGAAAAGATCGCTGATGAAAAGGTCATTGGCACCTCAAAATTGGATCATATCATATGGAATTTCTCCGAGAAGATCCCAAGAAAAGTAAGATGTAACACCCCCAAGTGATAGCAGTCTCTCAAGAGACCTGCTTTCCCCAGTAGATTCGACAGATGGTGTCTCCAAACAAAGAAGTTTGTGTACCCTACAACTCAGACGAATGGGTTCCCGAGCAAGTCTGACGTCAACTTTTTCCATCAAATGGCATCTCCCCAGGAAAATTCGGCAAGAAGTTTGAGGGAAAACCACTACGAATGGCGTCCCTTGTCAAGAAACTTTATTGACAAAAGAAACTGAGACCAGTTCCTTGGTAGGAAACCAGGATCGAGGGGAAGTTTATTTCAGAAACTAAGACCAGTTCCTTGGTAAAAGACCAGGATCAAGGAGAAGTTTTTACCTTTTCTAAGAATCATTGTTTAGCAAAAGAAAATGAATGCGTAAGCTGCCATTCTTAACCACCATCAAAATTTCAGGTATTCCGATATTTAATCCTCTTGCACCCCGAATGCCCGAATACCTTCGCCATTCATACCTTCGGGTCCAAGAAGATTAAATAGGGGCATCTGTCATACCCCAAATTTTGACCACTTAGATTTCCCATCACTGTGTAAATCCTCATCACAATATGGATGAACCATCATGCCTCATCAGTCTCCCCCAAAGATGGGTGAGCATTCACTTCAATCAAAATTAGGGTTTCAAGCCCTCTCAGAGTTCTTAGACAAAGGATCAATCAAGAATTGACATGATCTTCAACTTGTATAACCTCTCAAACATCCACAATGGATCAAGAGGACTCCCATAGCAAGAATCAAGCACAAGGTTGCAGCATTCTAAGTGGATCAAGCCTTAAGATCGCCAGTGTCACCAAATTAGGGCTTGGTCGACCAGGGCCTCCAGATGGAAATTTTCCTCTGGGCATGAGCCAATGCTTTAAAGAATAACCTAATATGCTCCATGTAACATCATGGACCCAATCATCAAGTCAATTTAACCTCAGGGGATGCATTCATCAAAAATCAGGAATTAGGGTTTTTTGACCTAATTCACCCCTAAGTTGACTTTTGGGACAAATCATGAGCCAATACCTCAAGAGAGGATTTGAGGGTCTCTAATAAATCACATTGATCCATTTGCAATAATGGATTGATCCAAGAAGCTTGAGTAACAAGTTTTAGTTTCATCAGAACCACAATTAGGGTTTTGCGAGAAAAGTCAACAGTGGCTTTGAATTTTGACCAGGACATGCTCCCAAACCCTAGGACATGATTCAATACACCCTATAACACCTATGAAATCAATCCATCAAGTTTGATTTAGGTCAAGGACTTGATTTCATATAGGATCGCACAATTTGGAATTCATCTGATAAAAAGTCAACTGTGCACAAAAGTCAAACTTTGACATTTTGAGATTTTTCACAAATATGGTTCTTTGACCCTAAAATGATGTTAATATATGATTTGGATCATCAATCATCAAGAAAAATCAAGAAAAGTGGGATAACTTGTAAAAGGGGTAACCATAAAAGCTTATAAATTTTTCTAAGTTATGAAACAAAGTGGCTAGGGTACCAACTTTGGAGGATCATAACTCCTAAATCACAAGGCCATTTTTTCCCATTCAAAGTTGGATTTGTAGATCTCATGGCCCTCTACAAAATCTTCAAACACACCTCATTCCAATTCATCATGGATTTTGAGTTATGGAATGATCAAAATGGCTGAAAACATGAAATGCCACTTTTTCCCAACACTTAGTGAAATTTTCACTAAGTCAGAATCTGCCTTCACTTTTTCCAAATGTAGGGGCATTTTTCACTTGTATCCAAAAAGTATCAAAACCAATTATGATCAAACAGTTGTTGTATCATATGAGGGCTTTCCAAAATGGCCAAGAACTTCATTAAAGTACACTTGAGCCATGAGATATGACCATGCCAATATGCCTTGCTGAAAACAATCATGGCAAGGCAGATTTGGGAGTTTTGCTCGATTTGGTCAAATTTTGCAAAGGGCAAGCAACTATATCCATTTGAACACCTCAAGGGGGACCAAGGGGGAACCAACTCTAATCCCAAGCCTCCCAAGTCTTTGGAACCAAAAATAGCATGCCAAACCTAGAAATGCCTAAAAGAGGGACAAGACTCCAATTTTAGATTGGAGCATTTAATGCATACACCAAGGTGGCATGGACTGAGCCATTTCCAACTGAATTCAGTCAAGACTTATCCAAGACCAAGGGAACCAGCACCCTGTGCCCTAACCTCTAGTCAATGGCTAGAGGAGACTTGGATTCTCATTGCTCACATTGCCCAAACCTATGCAGCAGTTGTCATTCACTATTCCTTGCAAAACAAACTTGCTCTACTATAAATAGAGCTCATTTGTGATCAGTTTGAGTACACCAAAGCCATCAAACATATGCTTTCCTCAAAATCTCCTTCTTCACTCCAAAATTGCCTTCCAAAGCAAGTCACTATCGGGTTTTGAGCTTGAGAGCTATTCCAACCAAACCAATCACACACACACACACCTCATAAACATCATATAGAAGTGATCCAAACACTCGCATAACATCTGGAACACCAAAATCACAAAATCACTAGCCAACTGCTCAAGCCTTTGACAGATTTGTAGTTGAGGTGCTAATTCAAGTTCCAGCTCAATTCAATCCACTCCAAGCACCCAGACACACTCCATAGCACCTAGGGAAGCTGTCCATATCCTTGGAACCAAGTTGTAACACCTCTAACACAAAACAAGATCACCAGCTGCAAGAGGTAAGCATGAGCTTTTCTAACTCTATGATCCATGCATTTTTTGCTGCACAATAATTTGGCCATATGTTCATAATCATGCATGGAGTGTTTTTCCTCAATCAATTGCATTGTTTGAATCGTGTATAGAATTTCTGAACCTTCATGCAAATTTTAGGGTTCTTGAGGTTTCTCTTTGATTTCTTATTCCATGTTTAAAGTAAATGAAATTAAAGACCATAGACATAATCGTGAGGTTGAAACGAGTAGATTGATATGTAGATTGCATGATATAATCAAGTATTCAGTGAGATTAGATAGAAAACGCAAATCTGCAGAAACAGAGGGTGGCGTGTGTTCTTGCCCTTGTTCTTGGCGCCCTTTTTGAAAATTCAAATATTTGAATTTTGTGATTTTATTTAATTGATTCAAAAATTAATTCCTCTCTGAGTTTTAATGATTTTGAGTTGATTATTTTTTTAGAAATTCACAAAAATGTTGAAATATTTTATTTTCCCAAAAAATCCCAAAAATATTATTTATTTCATATACTTGATATTTTTTTAAAGAGTTAATATTTTAATTGTTTTTTACATTTAAAATATTTTTCCCTCTTGATTTTTCAAATTTTAGTGATTTCCAAACACTTTGTAGATCAAAACCTGATTTTTGAAACATTAATCCAAGATCACAATTTGTTTTCCACATGTTTAACAATTTTGATCATTTTTAATTGAATTTTTATTCAATTACAATACATTTTGAAAACAAATTAGGGTTTTTGATAAATTCAACCCTCATCAAACTTTTTCAAACTCTTTGGGCCTCTAATATAGTGTAAGACTCAATCCTTTGTACATAAAAACAATTTTGGGCCTCAGACATTGTATAAGTCCCCCCCCCCCCCCCCCCCCGCGTTAAAAGAAAAATCTCAGCGCGATCGCCAGTTCAAAAACAAATCATTTGGGTCTGCCCTCGTGTTATAAGCCTCATTCTTTTTCTTTAAACACCTTTGGGCCACTTGGTAGAGTGTAAGACCCAACCCTTTGTAGAAACCAAATTAATTTGGGCCTCAGTGTATTGTATAAGTCCCAATACCATCAAAAAGTTCGGCGCGATCGTCGCCTTTTAAAACAGAAAACCTTTTGGGCCTCTCCTTGAGCTGTAAGCCCCACCACTTGTATAAAAATAAACATTTGGGCATCTTGAGAGAGTGTAAGACCCATCCCTTTGTACAAAAAACCTTTTTGGCCCCAGTCACTTGTATAAGTCCCTGTACAAAACAACAGTGCGATCACTGATAAAACCTTGGGCCTCTCCTTGAGCTGTAAGCCCTAACAATCTTTTCAAAGCACTTTCTCCTTTAATTTTGAATATAATATTATTATCAAAGTTTTCTTTGTTGAACAAACTAACCAAACAGCATGGAAGCTCTACAACCGAGTAAGTGTTTACCCGCTTTCTTTATCCGCTTTCATATATATATAACTGTATTGTGGGGCTGGTCACTGTAAGTCTTCTTTCACAAACTTTTATATACTCGTCATATATCAACTGTGTAATACTAGTATAGTTATTTAGAGTTTTTCCCGACAGTTACGTCTAGCACTAGGTAAAGCCTTGTTGATCACTCTTGGATGCAAACAAAACTAGATCCCCATAGGATTACTAGATACAATCTTCCCTCCTCTTGGGGTTAAACAATATGGAGACATGAAAGGCAGCATTCTCGGTGAACCCTTTCTCAGACTGTCACTCTTAGAAATTGTCAAAGAGACTCTACTCCGCAGAGTTGATATATTCTCCGTGAATGGCATCTCTTGAGTTTCTTCCAAATTCTCGAACTTTCCTGGCTTGATCTATTCTCGGTGAATGGCATGTCTTGAACTTCTCGGGGTTTGGGGACCCACAGGCTTCTTAAAAGCATCCCCGCCTCCTCTTGGGAGTTGTACAAGGACCCTTCGGCTTCTTAAAAGCTCTCACGCCTTCTCTTGGGCTTAGTACAAAGACCCAGAGACCTCTACAGGTATAGGAACAAACCTAGTCATCAATTTGCTAGAGATGTCTTTCTGAGTCAAATGTCAGACCAGTTAATGGGTTAACCTTCATCCCTTAACATACCAGCCTGCTCTTGGGCATCATACAAAGATCATTCACTATCTGAGAATCGATTTCTCAAAACACCAGTAGACTTGGACAGTCTCAATACCCTTTGGATTTCCCATTTCCTTATAGAACAGGAAATAACCCTGATCCTCTGATCCGTACCAAAGCATAACAATACCTTTAATCAGTCCCTTTATAAGAACTGATTTCTCTTTTATCCAACGTACTGGACCTGTCACTACACTGAAACAGTCACCAGCACTTAAGCCTCCTCTTAGGCTTTGTATAATGATCCTTCCTCAGTAAAGTCAGCCTCCTCTTGGACTTTGTACAATAATTCTCCCTAATGGAACTAACCTTTTCATACTCTCTTGTTGAGTATAAAAGACTCTCTTGTTGAGTCACATATTCAGCCTCCATCTCGGGTTTCGTGCGAGATACAAAAACACTCTCTTGTTGAGTCATAACTTTTTAGCCTCCATCTCGGGCTTCGTACGAGATACAAAATCACTCTCTTATTGAGTATAAAATACTCTCTTGTTGAGTCATAACTTTTTAGCCTCTATCTCGGGCTTCGTACGAGATACAAAATCACTCTCTTGTTGAGTATAAAAGACTCTCTTGTTGAGTCAAACCCATTTAGCCTCTCTCTTGGGCTTCGTACGAGATACTAAAACACTCTCTTATTGAGTATGACAGACTCTTTTGTTGATTCAATCCCTTCTAGCCTCCATCTTAGGCTTCGTACGAGATACCAAAAGCACTCTCTTGTGGAGTCAAACCTTTTAGCCTCCGTCTTGGGCTCCGTACAATACACATATAAAAGCACCCTCTTGTTGGGTCAATAGCCTCCTCTTAGGCTTTGTATAAGGAGACCCCAGTTGAGTCAAACAACCTTTTAGAATTAATCTGTGCCTCGCTCACAGCATACAAACATCAACAACTCCTCTTTAGAGATGACAAGTTCCTCTCTCAATCGAGCCTTTCAGCTTCACATCTTGGGCTTTGAACAAGATACAAATCACCTTTAGCTTCACGTCTTGGGCTTTGAACAAGACACCAAAACACTTTTTTCCTCCCATAAAATAGGAGGAACTACGATCGCTCTGATTTCCCTGTTTCGTTAAACGGGAATACGTAGGCATAAGATTGAAAAAATCTTAGCGAGCATACTAATCAAAAGCCCAAACTCCAGTACCTTCAGATATCAACCCAAAAGCATCAAATCTAAAAACCTCACAAATAGTCCAAACACCGTGTTCTTAACAAAATAACCTAAGAGAGACCCACAATCTTTGTAGCATCTGTAAACCAACAGTCATCTGTTCAAACTCAGTTTCCAAGCAGGGTTAATTGGAGATATCTATTTCCCTTCCTTCATCAGCTTCAATAGGATAACAAATGAATCAAGATGTAGTACCCTAAAGCGATAGTGATTCGCAACACCACATAAAACTCGCGCTACAGAAAAATGGCGACTCTGTTGGGGAACGAACCATTCTGTGCAGAGATCTTATTCTCTTCCCATCTCTTAGGTAGAAACCTTGAGTTCACATTCATGTCACAGAAATGATAGCTCTGCTGGGGAGTCATTGTCTGTATAGGATCATAAGACTAGAGGTCTATGATGATTAAGACAAATATATATACTGCTTTTCCTAATTGATATCTATGTTTATTTTTCTGCTAATGGGAATGTGTGTGATGTCGCATGTGGAAAGATTGAGTATACACCTAAGATAGGTGATGGCAATGCGGGTAATCTTACTGGGAGTGAATTCTAGTTAAGAGCCCTCGATCGACCATCAAACTCAGTGGAGACTCCCTTTACAGATACATTGCCTATACGACTTCGGTTGTTGAAAGTAGTGTGGTTGACTGGGTTATCTGAGAAGCTGAGGTTTTTAGCAGACTTAAGCCATTTTGTAGTTCGGAAGCTATCAGAAATAGTTGTCACGCGATACTACCTTCATCTGAGATCACTCTAGGATACATCAGCTCGTTGGCGATCAGTTTGTTGTTGTTATCCCAGAGGGGTCAATGATTTTGCAGACAGGTACAAAAAATTACCAGTATAAACCTTTGGGGGGTAGAGCCTTGACTTCATGACACCGACCCTTTGACCCCATGTTTTTTCTATGTTTTTGTGTGCTGCATTCATACATTCATTTAAAAAACATTAAAGCAAAGAAAATCTTCTCTTCTAGTCTCTCTTTTCCAAATTAAACTAAGACAATGATTGCAAATGTCAGAGAGAAAGGAGATTGCGCTAATGGATTTCGGTAGAAGGAAAACTCATAAGTACACCTTCAAGGTTCCAAAGTTAGAGGATTTGAGAGGTTTGGCGAGAATGATCACCAACCACGAGGCTTTCAGAGCCAAGTATGGAGGACTAATGTCCTTATTAAGGGTCCATGTAATCGAAGGAATCCTGTCCACGTTAATCCAATTCTACGATCCGGTCTATCACTGTTTCACATTCCCGGATTATCAGCTTGCACCAACGCTAGAGGAGTATTCTCACCTGACTAATTTATATATTACTAATAAAGCTCCCTTTTCTGGACTGGAAGAAATTCCAAAGGATCATACCATTGCAAGAGCAATTTATTTGGACGAGTCAGAAGTTAGGACTCACATGACCACTAAGGGTGGCATCCAAGGTTTGCCAGCCCAGTTCTTAATAAAGAAAGCCCTGTACTTTGCCAATATAGGGAACGTGGACGCTTTTGAGAGCATCTTTGTTTTGCTCACCTACGGATTATTTTTGTTTCCCAACATTGATAACTTCGTAGATATCAACGCCATTAAGATTTTCCTGATTGACAACCTTGTACTGACCTTACTCGCAGATGCGTATCATTCGGTACACTTAAGGAACTTATTCAGTGGAGGAATAATCACGTGCTGTGTACCCCTGCTTTACAAATGGTTCACTTCCCATTTGCCCAAGTCTGCTGCATTTTGGGATCAAAAGAATACTTTATATTGGTCGCAGAGAATCATGTCTCTTACCAACTCTGACATCGATTGGTACAATCGAATCTACGACGGGATCAGAATCATTGACCGTTGTGGAAATTTCCCAAATGTACCCCTTATAGGAACTAAGGGAGGAATCAACTATCATCTGATATTGGTTCGTCGTCAATTTGGATACCCGATTAGGCATGTCCCGCGCAATGCTCATCTGGAAGGTATTTTCTTCAAGGAAGGAGAAAACGACAGGGCACTAAAGACGGAAATAGTGCACGCTTGGAAACATGTTCACAGGAAAGGACGAGAGTCTCTAGGAAAACCAGACTGTGTCTCAGTGGAGCCTTATCTCCACTGGGTGCAAACTAGAGCTCTCAAGCTGGGGATGCCTTACCCTCGTCAGGAAGTTCTTCCATTAAGGAACTCTGCCCTTTATTTCATGTCTGAGAC
The DNA here is from genome assembly GCA_022829125.1 of Lathyrus tuberosus. NCBI lineage: Eukaryota > Viridiplantae > Streptophyta > Magnoliopsida > Fabales > Fabaceae > Lathyrus > Lathyrus tuberosus. The sequence goes on along the minus strand of JALAZF010000409.1, from coordinate 468,241 downwards.
GGAAAAACTTCAAGTTACTCTCAGCAAAGTTCAGCTGGAGAAGAGGTCTTGGAGGAACAAGTACCGTATTCACAATGTAGAATGCAAGAAACTACAACAGCTATTAAGAGAAAAAGATGCTCTGATTGAGATTTTATAGCAACATACTGTAGAGAATCAGGATGACCAAAGGAATTTGCTTGCTCTTTTCACTTGGCAAAGGAATGACAACCCGACAACGGCCCAAGAGCCCCGGTCAAAGAAAAGGAAAGCACCAGAACCATCACCTAAGCTCTCTTCATAGAGGACTCAGGATCCATTAGTTTAAATTTCCTTTTTCAGTACTTTGTAATCTACTGTATTTCCATTTCCGCAATGCTTTGAATTCAATAAAACGGGGTCTTCCCCCCACTGATTGATATTTTCAATCTAATTGTCGAAGTTTACTTTGAATAAACAAAAATAATTAATAATCATTGCATTTATCATTCTCGCATAAACGCATTCTTCTTACCTACGAATCTCATGTTTTTGTCTCGATTCTAGAGTCAAACTGTCTCATTCGTACAATACTCGGGCCAATCGTCAGAAAAGGATGGATGATCTCGAGGAAGAGAACAGAGAGTTGAGAGAAGAGATCGACACTCTAAAAGAGGATCTGAGAAAGCTTCATAATGACATGCAAGCTCTAGCAGAAGCTCAAATGCAACAACAAAGGACTGTGATCTCAAAGATTACATTGACGCCCATTGTGGAGAAGTCCGATCCTAGGTAAAAAATACCGAAAGATCGTCTCTGGGGCATGCCCATTAACTATATCCCGTAAGGATATGTTCCGCCGATCAATGAGGATTATGGAGCCGCAGCAGGAGCCGCTGGGCCTGAAGGTTACAAACTTCGGGAAATCGAAGATGCCAGGGGCAGGACAACAACTCCTGAAGGTTACAAACTTCGGGAGACACCGAGAGTCTCTGCCATGATGACTATACCACCACCCGTGGTACACACTGTCCCGGAAGGACAGGTTCCACAGATACCTTCTGGTGGAAACGACAGCATGTTCGACAGAATGAATGAATTCCAGGAACAGTTCTTGGAAATGCAGAAAGAACTGCAAGCCCTTCGCGGTCAGGATCTATTTGTAAAGGACGCCGCGGACCTCTGCTTGGTCCCCAATGTGAAAGTTCCGCACAAATTCCAGGTACCCGACTTTGAAAAGTATAAGGGTAACTCTTGCCCTCAGAGCCACTTGGTGATGTACGCTCGGCGAATGTCAGCTCAGACAAAGAATCAGGAGCTACTAATTCACTACTTTCAGGATAGTTTAACCGGTGCCGCATTAAAATGGTACATGGGTTTAAACTGCGCCACGATCAACACATTCAGAGATTTGGGCGCTGCCTTCATTCATCAGTACAAGTATAATCTGGACATGGTACCGGACAGAGATCAACTCAGATCAATGTATCAAAAGGACAAGGAAACCTTTGAAGAATACGCTCAGAGATGGAGTGAAATTGCCGCTCATATTTGTCCACCTCTTGAGGAAAAGGAGATGATAAAGATCTTCTTAAAGACCTTGAGCTCATTTTACTACGACAGAATGGTCGCCAGTGCGCCCGGTGACTTCACCGAAATGGTGGGCATGGGAGTTCGTCTTGAGGAAGCTGCCCGATAAGGATGTTTAGTTAAAGACGCCGGATCATCAAGTAGTACAAAACGATACAGTAGTGCTCTCCCTAAGAAAAAAGAGTAGGATATTGGGAATATCTCTCTCGGAAAGCAAAGGCGGCGTTACCAACCAGTAGCAGCTGTAACTCATATTATTAACCCTGCGCCTGTTCCAACGTATCAACCTCAGATTGTGCAGAGCCAACCTGATCAACAGCAATATCAGCAAAGGACACAACATCCTCTTCAGCAAGCTCGTCCTCCATATAACAACAACTGTACAACACGACCTCCAGGGTTTGACCCTATACCTGTGTTGTACGCAGAGCTATTTCTGTTACTACTGGTCAAGGGGCATGTCCAAACTCGGGCTCCTCTTACAGTATCGAAAAATCTACCTTTTTGGTTCAAGGCGAATCAGACTTGTCTTTACCATCAAGGAGGACCAGGGCATAACATAGAAAACTGTCTCAGTTTCAAATCCGACGTACAAAAGCTTGTTAGGAGCGGGGTTTTATCATTCAAGGATACGAATCCTAATGTTCTCACAAACCTGCTGCCTCAACATGAGAAAGCTACAATTAATTTGATAGAGGGAGAGTCTAGCGACAGCTATCAAATTCATGATGTACCCTTGTTAAGGGCCAACTTGGTCAAGATGCATTGTAGACAGAGAGGGTACGACCATGTGCCACCTCATAATTATCACCAGTGTGATATCTGCTCTAAAAACAATCAGGGATGTTCTGTGGTGCAATCAGCTCTACAGGAACAATTGGATCTCGGATGGATACAAGAGCATCAAGTTCATGGGTTCAACATGACCTATATAAATTCCAACATCATTCAGAACCACGACATCCATGCGATGAATGTTAACTTGGTGGCAATGCACTCAAGGCAAAGCTAGTATCATAATCTGCCGCGGCACGATTACAATTCCTGTCTGACTTGCTCGGTAAACAAACAAGGATGCTCTTTTGTACAAGAGGCCCTCCAGCGTCAGATGGATCTTGGATGGATCCAGGACTACCATGATAGAAATCCTTATCAAATCAACATGATTCAAATCTTTGATATTCGTTTGATGAATACCAGCTTGGTGGAGTTACACGCCAAGCAGGTTCAGCTCGGTTTTCTTACTTCGCATAATTATCAGAACTGTAAAGGATGTTGTGAGAGTAACCAAGGATGCACTCTCGTTCAGAGAACTTTACAACACTTGTTAAACCACTGGTGACTTCCAATCTATCTGGATGAAGACACTCAACAAATCAGTGTGCTTAATGAAAACCCCACTCGGCGTCAAAATCAGGATGTCCGATCTGTGGAAACAAACCTGGTAAGGTTGCACTGCATTCAAAGCAGGCGTGGCAAGGTGGCACCACACAACTATGAATGTTGTAGAGTCTGTTCGGAAAATAACCAAGGATGCTACCTCGTGCGAGCAGCTCTCCAAGGTTAGTTCGATCGCAAAGAGATTCACCCAAACCTAGCTTTGGGGTCCGTTGATTGGACGTCGGACTACTTCGCTGATCAAATCAGAGACGTGGTTGTAATATCTGACCCTGAAAGAAACAAGGATGTTTGTACCATCATCCCTCTACTGGATGAATCAAAGGTTCTTAGCCAGGAATTGATTGAAGTTACCTACGACAGTCAGAAAAATCAGAAGGCTCCTGTAGTTATCTATCTACCGGGACCAGTGCCGTATGAATCAGCTAAGGCGATCCCTTAAAAATACGGTGCAATAATAATTGGAAAGGAAATTCCATTACCCTCCATCGTGAATATTGCAGACATTAGTCGAGTAACACGGAGCGGTCGAATCTTTAACCGAGGATTTGGAGAACCTAACAAAGAAAAGGAACTTCATACAGAAGCTCCTGATCCACCAGTCGGTCAATCCAGTAATCCCGACCTTTCAAAGAACAATGATGAGATGCTGAAGCTCATCCAAAAGAGTGAATACAACATTGTTGATCAACTATTACAAACTCCTTTCAAAATATATGTGCTATCAGTTTTACTCAGTTCTGAAGCCCACAGAGAGCCTCTACAGAAAGTCTTAGAGCAGGCCTTTGTGGAATAGGATGTGTCAATATGACAGTTTGATAGCATCATCTCTAACATCATTTCCTGCAACAACTTAGGATTCAGTGATGAGGACTTGACATAGGGGGTCAAAATCCACAACATGGCGCTCAATATCACAGTTAATTGCTAGGACGATACCTTAGCCAGCATACTGGTAGACACAGAATCGGCCACCAATGTTATGCTGAAGTCTACATTAATGCGACTATCATTCAAAGGATCCCCGATGAGGGGCAGTGAGGTCATCGTTAAAGCCTTTGACGGATCTCAAAAAGCAGTTATCGACGAAGTCGACCTTCCCATAACTATCGGTCCTCACACTTTCCTAATCACTTTCCAGGTCATGGACGTCCGGGCAGCGTACAACTGTTTATTGGGAAGACCTTGGATACATCAGGCTGGGGTCGTCACTTCGACGCTGCACCAGAAACTGAAGTTCGTCAAGAATGATCAACTCGTCACGGTCTGTGGGGAGCAAGCCTTGCTCGTGAGTAACTTGTCATTGTCTACTTGTGTAGAACCCGAGGAGGTTGTTGGGACTCAGTTCCAAGCACGTTCGGTGAGCAATGAGAATCAATCAGAGAAATGAACCTCTATTTTCTCATACAAAGATGCTCTCGAAGTGATCAAAAGTAACGATACAAAAGGGTGGGGACAACTTTTCATTCCTACTGATAACAAAACAAAGAAGGGTCTTGGTTTTTCCTCAATCTTTACCCAGACAGCTGCTAACGATGAAAGTCTTCATCCCATTCAGGACTTCTTCCACAGTGGAGGTTTCCTTCACCCAGTGTCTCAAGCAGTCCATACCATCAACGAGGGAGATCCCTCCGATACAGATAAAAAGTGGAAGTTCTATCTTAATGAGGACAATTATATCTCTCAGGAAGAGGTGCCTACGCCATTTTGCTATCCCGTACAAAGTCCAAGATTTATACCCAGGTCAGACGTCAGAATGATATACGGAGATTGTGATCTGGAAGGATTCCGTGCTCCACCAAACTCATTAGAGGAGGACACTTTGATGAAGGACAACTTTGACCACGACTATTATGGCCCAATAGATGGCCTGCCTATTTGGCAGCCGTACCTAGTGTCATAACCCAAATTTTGACCACTAAGATTTCCCATCATTGTGTAAATCATCATCACAATATGGGGGTGTCATTATTCCTCATCAGTCTCCCCAAAGATGGGTGAGCATTCACTACTATCAAAATTAGGGTTTCAAGCACTCTCAGAGTTCTTAGACAAATGATCAATCAAGAAATGACATGATCGTCAACTTTTCTAACCTCTCAAACATCCATAATGGATCAAGAGGACTCCCACATCAAGGATTAAGCACAAGGTTGCTCCCTTCTAGGTGGATCAAGCTTCAAGATCGCTAGTGTCACCAAATTAGGGTTTTGGTTGACCAGGGCCTCCAGATGGAAATTTTCCTCTAGCCATGAGCCGATGCTTCAAATCATATCCTAATATACTCTATGGAACCTCATGAACCCAATCATCAAGTCAATTTGACCTCAGGGGATGCATTCATCAAAAATCAGGAATTAGGGTTTCTTGACCTAATTCACCCATAAGTTGACTTTTGGGACCAATTATGAACCAAGACCTCAAGAGAGGATTTGAGGATCTCTAATATGCCATATATTGATCCATTTGGAACAATGAATTAATCCAAGAAGCTTGAGCAACAAGTTTCAATTTCATCTGAACCACAGTTAGGGTTTCGCGGGAAAAGTCAACTATAACTTTGACTTTTGACCAGGACATGCCCCCAAGCCCTAAGACATGATTCAATACACTCTATACCACCCATGGAACATTTCCATCAAGTTTGATTTAGGTCAACGACATGATTTCCTGAAGAATTGCACAGTTTGGAATTCATCGGATAAAAAGTCAACTGTGCACAAAAGTCAACTTTGACTTTTTGAGGTTTTTCACAAAAATGGATTTTTAACCCTAAAATGATGTTAATGTATGATTTGAATCATCATTCATCAAGAAAAATCAAATAAAATGGGATAACTTGTAAAAGGGGTAACCATAAAAACTTAGAAAAAATTTCTAAGTTATGAAAAAAAGTGACAAAGGTACCAACTTTGGAGGATCATAACTCCTAAACCACAAAGCCATTTTTTTCCATCCAAAGCTTGATTTGTAGATCTCATTGCCCTCTACAAAAGCTTCATACTGACCTATGTCCAAATTCCTCATGGATTTTGAGTTATGGAGTGATCAAAATCAAGAAAAGTCACTTTGTTCCAACACAGTAAAAATTTCACTAAGTCAGATTTTGCCTTACTTTTTTCCAAAGTTAGGGACATTTTTCACTTGGATCCAAAAAGTATCAAAACCAAATATGATCAAACAGTTGTTGTATCATATAAGAGCTTTCCAAAATGGCCAAGAACATCACCAAATTCAACTTGAGCCATGAGATATGACATTGGCAAGTTGCCTTGCTGAAATCTGCCAAGGTAAGGCAGAATTTTGTACTTTTGCTCGATTTGCCAAAATCAGCCAATACCAAGCCTTGTCATCACTTTGGACACATCTGAGGATTAAATCTAAAGGGGACATTCACTGAGCCAATCCTCCAAAGTCCTTGGAACAAGAAATAACATGCTAAACCTAGAATTGCCCAAAATAGGGACAAGACTCCAATTTTGGATTGGAGCATTCAATGGAAGCACCAAGGTGGCATGGACTGAGCTATTAGTAACTGAATTTAGTCAAGACTTATCCAAGACCAAGGGGACCAGTAGCCTGTGCCCTAACCTCTAATCAATGGCTAGAGGAGACTTGGATTTTCATTTGCCAACATTGGCCAACCCTACTCAGCAGTTGTCATTCACTATTCCTTGCAAAACAAACTTGTTCTACTATAAATAGAGCTCAATTGTGATCAGTTTAAGTACACCAAAGGCCTACAACACTTTCCTTTCTCAAAATCCACTTCTCACTCTCAAAAATGCCTTTCTTAGCAAGTCACTATCGGGTTTTTCATTAGAGAGCAATTCCACTCAAACCAATCACACACACACACCTCATATACATCATATGTGAGTTGATCAAACACTTAAACAACATCCGGAACACTGATTTCTCAGAATCACCAGTCAATTGCTCAAGGTTTTAACCAAGTTGCAGTTGAGATGCCATGAAGAGGTCCAGCCAATTTCAGTCAAGTCCAAGCATTCAAACACACTCCATAGAGTGTAGGGAAGCTGTTCAGATCATCACAATTCATCTGTAACACCTCCAACTCAGAAATCAATTTGCTCTTGCTGTCACGACCTAGAGGCAAGCCTAAACTTGGTCATCTCTCAATCTATGCATATTTCCTAGCACAATACTTTTGCCAAATGTTCATAATCCTGCATGGAATGTTTCCCCTCAAGTAATTGATTTGTTTGAATCGTGTATCAAAAATCCCAGCCTTCATGCAAAATTTAGGGTTCTTGAGGATTTATCATAATTTCTTGTTTTATGCTTAATTTAAATGAAATTAATTGTCATAAACATAATCGTGAGGTGAAAACGAGCAGATTGATATGTGGATTACATGATATAATCAAGCATTCAGTGAGATTGGATAGAAAATGCAAATATGGGCAAAGCTGAAAAACACGTGTGTTCTTCAGCTGTTCTTGGCGCCATTTCTCTCAAATTCAAATATTTGAATTTTTTGATTTTCTTTAATTGATTCAAAAATTAATTTCTCTCTGAGTTTTAATGATTTTGAGTTGATTCTTTTTTTAATAATTCACAAAAATGTTAAAATATTTTATTTTATGAAAAAATCCCAAAAATATTATTTATTTCATATAATTGATATTTTTTGAAATAATTAATGTGTTAATTATTTTTGACATTTAAAATATTTTTTCCTTCTTGAGTTTTCAGATTTTATTGACTTCTAATCATTTTGTAGGGCAAAACATGATTTATGAAGCATTAATCCAAAATCACAATTTGTTTTCCACATGTTAAACAATTTTGATCATTTTAATTGAATATTTTATTCAATTAAAACACATTTTGAAAACAAATTAGGGTTTTTGATTAATTCAACCCTCATAAATCATTTTCAAAACTCTTTGGGCCTCTAATAGAGTGTAAGACCCAACCCTTTGTCAATACAACCTATTTTGGGCCTCACTTATGATATAAGTCCCGTTGCATTTTAAAAAGTTCGACGCGATCATCATCCGTTGAAAAATAAATCTTAGGCCTACCCTCGAGTAGTAAGACCCATTTCTTTTATTTAAAACTCTTTGGGCCTCTAATAGAGTGTAAGACCCAACCCCCTTGTACATAAAACCATTTTGGGCCTCACTTATTGTATAAGTCCCTCTGTACAAGTGAACGGCGTGATCGTCGCCTTTTAAAAATCAATTGGGCCTCTCCTCGAGCTATAAGACCCATTCAAAACTTATGGGCCTCTAATAGAGTGTAAGACCCAATCCCCTTTTAACCAAAACAACTTTGGGCCTCAGATATTGTATAAGCCCCTTCGCATTAAAAGAAAATCTCGGCGCGATCGCCATTTTAAAACGAAAAATCATCTGGGCCTACCCTCGTGTTATAAGCCCCACTCTTTTTATTTTGGGCCTCTTGAGAGAGTGTAAGACCCATACCTTTGTACAGGAAACAATTTTTGGGCCTCAGTCACTTGTATAAGTCCCTCTGTACAAATTCGACAGTGCGATCACTGATAAAACCCTGGGCCTCTCCTTGAGTTGTAAGCCCCAAATCTTTCTTTTTCAAAGCACTTTCTCCTTTGATTTTGAAATATACTGTTGTTTTCAATCTTTCTTTGTTGAACAACTAACCAAACAGCATGGAAGCTCTACAATCGAGTAAGTGTTTATATGCTTTCATTTACCGCTTTCATATACATATAACTGTATTGTGGGGTTGTTTCGCTGTAAGTCTTCTTTCATAAACTCATATCAACTGTGTAATAATAGTATAGATATTTAGAGTTTCCCCGGCAACTACGTCTAGCACTAGGTAAAGCCATTTTGATCACTCTTAAATAGTGAAAACTAGATCCCCATAGGATTACCAGACACAGTCTTCCCTCCTCTTGGGGTTAAACAATATGGAGACATGAAAGGCAGCATTCTCGGTGAACCCTTTCATAGACCGTCACTCGTAGAAGTTGTCAAAGAAACTCTATTCCCCAGAGATGATCTTTTCTCTGTGAATGGCATCTCTTGAGTTTCTTCCAAATTCTCGAACTTTCCTGGCTAGATCTATTCTTTGTGAATAGCCTGTCTTGAACTTCTCGGGGTTTGGGGACCCACAGGCTTCTTAAAAGCACTTGTCAAGAAACTCTACTCCCCAGAGATGATCTTTTCTCCATGAATGGCATCTCTTGAGTTTCTTCCAAATTCTCGAACTTTCCTGGCTTGATCTATTCTTTGTGAATAGCCTATCTTGAACTTCTCGGGGTTTGGGGACCCACAAGCTTCCTAAAAGCATCCCCGCCTCCTCTTGGGCGTTGTACAAGGACCCGTCGGCTTCTTAGAAGAATTCATAGCCTCCTCTTAGGCTTCGTATAATGATTCTTCCTCCGGGAATGATATCCTTCTCTTGGGCTTCATACAAGGACCACTCGGCTTCTTAAAAGTTTTCAGCCTCCTCTTGGGCTCCGTACAAATTGTCCCGACGACCTCCTAGAGGTATAGGAACAGAAATCAGTCATCTTAATAGAACAGTCTTTCCAAGAGTCTACTACTGTTTCTCAAAGCATAGTACGAAAGATGAAACTCTAGACTTGGACAGTCTAATTTCCTTAAGTCTTCAAGACATTCTTAAGCACCCTTCAAGAATAGGAAGGAACCCCGTGGACTCGAACAGTCTCAATACCCATTGGATTTCCCATTTCCTTAAAGAAACAGGAAATAACCCCGATTCTTGAAACAAATCTATGAGTACATTACTCATATAAGAACTGATTTTCTCTTTGAACCAACATACTGGACCTGTCACTCAACTGAAATAGCACCATAGCCTCTCTCTTGGGCTTTATACAATGATTCTCCCCAGCGGAGTCAAACACCCGTTAGCCTCCATCTCGGGCTTCGTACGAGATACAAAAACACTCTCTTGTTGAGTATAAAACACTCTCTTGTTGAGTCAAACCTTTTAGCCTCCGTCTTGGGCTTTGTACAAGACACAAATCACTCTCTTGTTGAGTATAAAACTCTTGGCCTCCATCTCGGGCTTCGTACGAGATACCATAGAGGACTCTCTTGTCGAGTCACTTCCCTTTTAGCCTCTATCTCAGGCTTTGTACGAGACGGATCAAAAATACCCTCTTGTTGGGCCATTAGCCTCCTATTAGGCTTTGTATAAGGAAAACCTTTTAGCCTCCTCTTAGGCTTTGTATAAGAAAACCCCTGGTTGATCCAATCAATCTTTTAGCATCAAAGTTGTTCCTCGTTCATAGTACATAAACATCAACAACTCTTTCCCCTTCATCTAATCGTTGTAAGCGGCAAGCCTCTAGATCATCTACATCCATGCCACTGTCCCTCTTTTAGCATGAGAAATTCCTAAGGAAAGATGGCATTGCTCTACACTGATTTAAAGTCTTCACCTTCAGGTCAAAAACCCTTATAAAGGAGATTATGGCATTGTTGGATTCACATATCCCAGTTAAAGTAATCTTCCTTTATAAATCAGTCACCCGACACTTGTAACAAACAAACCCCTCTTTAGAGATGACAAATTCTCTCTTAAGACAACACCTTTTAGCTTCACATCTTGGGCTTCGAACAAGATACAAATAAACCCTTCAGCTTCACATATTGGGCTTTGAACAAGATACAAACCACCTTTAGCTTCATGTCTTGGGCTTTGAACAAGACACCAAAACACCATTTCCTCCCATAGAATAGGAGGAACTGCGATCGCTCTGATTTCCCTGTTTCGGAAAAAAATGGGAATACGTAGGCATAATATTGAAAGAAAAATCTTAGCGAGCACACTAAACAAAAATCCAAAATCCCATACTTTCATACATCCGTCATAACATCTTAACCTCCCACCAATCGACCGAACACTATTTTTAACAAAATAAACCTAAAAGAGACCCCGAATCTTTGTAGCATCTGTAAACCAACAGTTTTGACTGTTTAACCTCAGTTTGTAAGCAGGCTTAATTTGAGAAATTTATTTCCCTTCCTTCATCAGCTTCAATAGGATAAAAAGTTAATCGAGTTGTAGATACCAAAGAGCGGTAGTGCTTCGCAACCACATCCAAAATCGCTCGCTACAGAAAAATGGCGACTTCACTGGGGACAACGAGATCTTATTCTCTTCCCATCTATTAGGTGGAAACTTTAAAAGAAGTTCCCTGTGGGGCCAGTCTTTCTTTCTTTCTGGGATAGGACTCTTTGTTAACTTCACTAGGATCTTAGGTCAAAAAACCCTTTAAGTTGGGAAAGAACCACAGAATGGCGTCTCCGCCGGGGAGCCATTTTCTGTCGGGAACATAGGATTCATAGCTTTTAAAAGGTCTAGGACATTAGGACAAATATATATATTGCTTTTCTTAATTGATATCTGTGTTTATTTTTCTGCTAATGGGAATGCGTGTGATGCCGCATGTGGAAAGATTGAGTATACACTTAAGATAAGTGATGGCGACGAGGTCGACCATCAACCTCAGTGGAGGCTTCCCAATGCAACCCATTCCCTCTCATAGGAAATGGGCCAATTATGATGTCTGAGAAGCTGAGGAGCCAACCCTTTTGTAGTGCAGAAGCTATCAGAAATAGTTGTCACGTGATACTACCCTCATTTGAGGCTGATGATCTATTCTCGGTGAATAGCATTCACTCTAAGATTTCATACAGCTCGCTGGCGATCCGCTTGCTGTTTGTTATTTTGGGAGGAGCTGATGATTTTGAGTACAGGTACAAAAATCACCCTAGTATAAACCTTTGGGGATGGGTAGAGCCTTGACTTCATGACACCGACCCTTTGACCCCATGTTTTTTCTATGTTTTTGTGTGTTGCATTCATGCATTCATTTAAAAAAACATTAAAACATTCAAAAAAAAAGTTTCTCTTTTAGTCTCTCTGTTTTTTTAAAATAAACTAAGACTGTGATTGCAAATATCTGAGAAAAGGATTACGCTAATAGATTTTGGTAGAAGGAGAACTCATAAGTACACCTTCAGGATTCCAAAACTAGAGGATTTAAGAGGTTTGGCGAGAATGATCACAAACCAAGAGGCTTTCAGAGCCAAGTACGGAGGTTTGCTATCTCTGCTAAGAGCCCATGTGATTGAGGGAATCATGGATGCGCTCATTCAGTTCTACGATCCGGTCTATCATTGTTTCACGTTCCTGGATTACAGCTAGCACCAATGCTGGAGGAATATTCTCATCTGATTGATCTACACATTACAGATCAAGCTCCATTTTCTGGACTGGAAGAAATTCCAAATAATCAGACCATTGCAAGAGCAATTCATTTGGACGAGTCTGAGGTCAGGACTCACATGACCACTAAGGGTGGCATACAAGGTTTGCCAGCCCAGTTCTTGACAAAGAAAGCCTTGTACTTCGCCAATATCGGGAACATGACTGCTTTCGAAAGCATCTTTGTTTTACTCACTTACGGGTTATTTCTGTTGCCCAACATTAATAACTTCGTCGATATCAACTCCATTAAGGTTTTTCTCATTGGAAACCCTGTGCCGACTTTACTTACAGATGCATATCATTCTGTACACTTAGGGAATTTGTACAGTTGAGGGGAGATCACATGTTGCGTACCTCTGCTTTATAAATGGTTTATCTCTCACTTGCCTAAGTCTGCTGCTTTTTGGGATCACAAGAGTGCCTTACGTTGGTCGCAGAAAATCATGTCCCTCACCAACTCTGACACAGATTGGTGTAATAGGATTTATAACGGAATCAGGATCATTGAACATTGTGGAAACTTCCCCAACGTACCCCTTATAGGAACTAAGGGAGGAATCAATTACCGTCCAGTTCTTGTTCGTCGTCAATTTGGATACCCGATGAGGCACGTCCCACAGAGTGTTCATCTGGAAGGTCTTTTCTTCAAGGAAGGAGAAAGTGACAGAGCACTAAAGACGGAAATAGTGCACGCTTGGAAACATGTTCATAAGAAAGGACGGGAGTCTCTAGGAAAACTAGATTGTGTCTCGGTGGAGCCTTATCTCCACTGGGTGCAAACTAGAGCTCTCAAGCTAAAGATGCCTTATCCTCGTCATGGAGTTCTTCCACCGAGGGAGTCTGTCATGTACTTCATGACTGAGACTGAAAAGCTTCAGGTTACTCCCAACAAAGTTCAACGGGAGAGGAGGTCTTGGAAGAACAAGTATTGCACCCTCAACGCGGAGTGCATCAAAATACAGCAACTACTGAAAGAAAAGGACGCTCTGATTGAAATTCTGGAGCAACATGCTGTAGAGAATCAAGATGACCAAAGGAATTTGCTCACTCCTTTCACCTAGAAAGGAATGACAACCCGACAACGGCCCAAGAGCCCCGGTCAAAGAAAAGGAAAGTACCAGAGTCAGCACCCAATTTCTCTTCAGAGAGGACTCGGGACCCATTAGCTTAGGTTTTTGTTTCTGCACCTTGTAATCTACTGTATTTCCATTTCTATAATCCTTTGAATTCAATAAAAAGGGGTTTCCCCACTATTTGATACTTGCAATCTAATTGTCGAAGTTTATTTTGATTAAACCAAAAAACAATTAATATAATCATTGCATTCATCATTCTCACACCGCGTCTTCTTCTTACTTACGAATCTCACGTTTGCGTCTCAGTTCTAGAGTCAAACTGTCTCATTCATACAATACTCAGGCCAATCGTCAGAAAAAGATGGATGATCTTGAGGAAGAAAATAGAGAGTTGAAAGAACAGATCGACGCTCTAAGAGAGGATATGAGAAAGCTTCATAACGACATGCAAGCCATGGCAGAAGCTCAGCTACAAAGGACTGTGATCTCAGAGATCACCTCAACGCCCATAGTGGAGAAGTATGATCCTAGGTATCAAATGCCGAAAGATCTTCCTTGGGGCATGCCTGTTAACTATATCCCCGAAGGATATGTTCCGTCGATCACTGAAGATCAGGGAATCATAACAAAAGCCGCTGGGCCTGAAGGTTACAAACTTCGGGAAAGCGAAGATGCCAGGGGCATATTGAAGACTCCTGAAGGTTACAAACTTCAGGAAACGCCAAGATTCACTGCCGTAGTCACGGTCCCACCCCCTGTGGTGCACACTGTCCCGGAAGGACAGATTCTGCCGATACCTTCTGGTAAGAAGGAAACTATGTTCGATAGAATGGATGAATTCCAGGAATAGTTCTTGGAAATGCAGAAGGAACTGCAAGCCATCCGCGGTCAGGATCTATTTGGAAAGGATGCCGCAAACCTTTGTATGGTCCCCAATGTGAAAGATTCGCATAAATTTCAAGTGCCTGACTTTGAAAAATACAAGGGTAACTCTTGCCCTCAGAGCCATCTGGTGATGTACACTCAGCGAATGTCAGCTCAGACGGAGAATCAGGACCTACTGATTCACTACTTTCAGGATAGTTTAACCGGTGCCGCATTAAAATGGTACATGGGTTTAAATCGTACTACAATTAGTACATTCAGAGATCTTGGTACTGCCTTCATCCAACAATACAAATACAATTTGGACATGGCACTGGACAGAGACCAACTCAGATCAATGTCACAAAAGGACAAGGAAACCTTTAAGGAGTACACTCAGAGATGGCGTGAAATTGTCGCTCAGATTTGTCCACCTCTTGAGGAAAAAGAGATGACAAAGATCTTCTTAAAGACCTTAAGCTCATTTTACTATGGCAGAATGGTTGCTAGTGCGCCCAGTGATTTCACCGAGATGGTGGGCATGGGAGTTCGTCTTGAGGAAGCCGTCTGAGAAGGACGTTTGGTAAAAGACGCTGGATCATCGAGTAGTACAAAACGATACGGTAGTGTTCACCCTAAGAAAAAAGAGCAAGATATTGGGAATATCTCTCTCGAAAAACAAAGGCGACGTTATCAACCAGTAGCAGCTGTAACTCCTGCTATCAGCCATGTGCCTGCTCCTACGTATCAGCCTCAGGTTGCGCAAAGCCAACCTAATCAGCAAAGGACACAACAGCCTCTTCAGCAGGCTCGTCCTTCATACAATAACAACCGAACTACGCGGTCACCAGGGTTTGATCCTATACCCATGTTGTACGCAGAACTATTTCTGTTACTACTGGCTAAGGCGCACATCCAGACTAAGTCTCCTCTTACAGTACCGGAAAATCTGCCTTTTTGGTGTAAGGTGGATCAGATATGCCCTTATCATCAAGGAGGACCAGGGCATAACATAGAGAATTATCTCAATTTCAAATCCGACATGCAAAAGCTTGTTAGGAGCGGGCTCTTATCTTTCAAAGATACGAATCCCAATGTTCTCACAAACCCGCTGCCTCAACATGAGAAAGCCGCAGTCAACCTAATTGAGAAATAATTTAACAATATCTACCAAATTCATGATGTACTCTTGTTGAGGACCAATCTGGTCAAAATGCATTGTAGACAGAGTGGGTACGGCCATGTGCCACCTCATAATTATCACCAGTGTGATGTCTGCTCTAAAAACAATCAAGGATGTTCTATGGTGCAAACAGCTCTACAGGAACAGATGGATCTCGGATGGATCCAAGAGCACCGAGTTCGTGGAGTTAACATGGTTTACACGAATTCCAACGTCATTCAGAACCACGTCATCCGTGCGATGAATGCCAACTTGGTGGCAATGCACTCAAGGCAAAGCCAGTATCATAATCTATCGCGGCACAATTATAGTTCTTGTCTGACTTGCTCGGTAAACAAACAGGGATGCTCTTTCATACAGGAAGCCCTCCAGCGTCAGATGGATCTTGGATGGATCCAGGACTACCATGATAGGAATCCCTATCAGATCAATATGGTTCAAATCTTTGACATTCGCTTGATGAATACCAACTTGGTAGAGTTGCATGCTGAGCAAGTCCGACTCGGATTCCTGATATCACATAATTATCACAGTTGTAAAGCGGGTTACGGAAACGATCAGTGATGTGCCTTTGTCCAGGAAGCACTCCAGCACTTGTTAAATCATTGGTGGATGCCAATCTACATGGATGAAGATACTCAGCAAATTAGTATCAATAACAGAAACCCCACTCGGCGTCAAAGTCAGGATGTCTGACTCGTGGAAGCTAACCTAGTGAGGTTACATTGTATTCAAAGTGGGCGTGGTCAGGTGCCACCATACAATTATGAACATTGTGGAGTCTGCTCGAAAAGTAACCAAGGGTGCTACCTTGTGTGAGCAGCTCTCCAGGGGCAGGTGGATCGTGGAGAGATTCGCCCATATCCAGGTTTTGGACCCATTAATTGGTCGCCGAACTACCTTGTCAGTCAAATTGAGGACGTTGTCGTCATCTCTAATCATCAGAGTACCAAGAATGTTTTTGCCATTATCCCTCTGCTTGACGAATCAAGAATTCCCAACCGGGAACGGATCGAAATTGCGTACGATGGTCAGAAAAACTAGAAGGTTCCCATAATCATATATCTACCGAGACCACTACCGTATGAATCAGCTAAGGTAATTCCTTACAAATACGGTGCAACGATAATTGAAAATGGAAAGGAAATTCCATTACCCTCCGTCGTGAATATTGCAGACATCAGTCGTGTAACACGGAGTGGTAGAATCTTCAACAGAGGAGTTAGAGAGTCTAACAAAGAAAAGGAACTTCAGACAAAAGCTCTCGATCCAACAGTCAGTCGATCCAGTAATCCCAACCTTTCGAAAAACGATGATGAGATACTGAAGCTCATCCAAAGGAGTGAATACAACATTGTTGATCAGCTATTACAGACTCCTTTAAAGATCTCAGCGTTATCACTGTTACTCAGTTCAGAAGCGCACAGGGAGGCTCTACGGAAAGTCTTGGAGTAAGCCTTTGTGGAACAGGATGTAACCATCAGACAGTTTGATAGTATTGTTTCTAACATCACTTCCTGCAACAATTTGGGGTTTAGTGATGAGGAATTACCTGAAGAGGGTCGCCGTCATAACATGGCGCTCAATATTACAGTCAACTGCCAGGATGATGCTTTAGCCAGCATACTGGTAGACACAGGGTCAGCCCTGAATGTTATGCTGAAGTCCACTTTGACTCAATTATCATTCAAGGGCTCTCTGATGAGAACCAGCGAAGTCGTCGTCAAAGCGTTCGACGGATCCAGAAAAACGGTTATCGGCGAAGTTGGCCTTCCCATAACTATTGGTCCTCACATTTTCCAAGTTACCTTCCAGGTCATGGACATCTGGGCAAATTACAGTTATTTATTAGGAAGACCTTGGATACATCATGCTGGAGCGGTCACCTTGACCCTCCACCAAAAGCTAAAGTTCATCCAGAACGGCCAACTCATCACAGTCTGTGGGGAATAGGCATTGCTCGTCAGCAATTTATCGTCATCCACTTA
This sequence comes from Lathyrus tuberosus, assembly GCA_022829125.1. NCBI lineage: Eukaryota > Viridiplantae > Streptophyta > Magnoliopsida > Fabales > Fabaceae > Lathyrus > Lathyrus tuberosus. Next base: position 450,926 of record JALAZF010000409.1, on the reverse strand, counting down.
TGTGGAACCATATGGGATAATCGAAACCCAGTTCCAAGCGCTTTTGCTACACAAGGACGATTAATCCGGAGGAGGAACTTCGATTTCCTCATACAAAGATGTTATTAAAGCAGTCGAGAGTACCGATACAACAGAATGGGGACAACTTGACATTCCTACTAGTAATACAACAAAGAAGGGTCTTGGTTTTTCTGTAACCTGTACCCGGACAGCTGCAACAATGAAAATCTTCATCCCATTTAGGACTTCTTCCACAGTGGGGGTTTCCTTCACCCAGTGTCTCAAATAGTCCATGCTATCAATGAGGAGTGTCCCTCCGACACAGATGAAGAATGGAAGTCTTATCTTAACGAGGACAGTTATATGTCTCAGGAAGAGGTGCCTACGCCATTTTTCTATCCCGCACAGAGTCTGAGATTTATACCACGGTCAGATGTCGAAATGATATACGGAGGTTATGATCCGGAAGGATGTCGTGCTCCGCCAAATTCATTAGAGGAGGACACTCTGATGAAAGACAACTTTAACCATAATTACTATGGCCCGATGGATGGCCTGCTGTCATACCCCAAATTTTGACCACTAATATTTCCCATCATTGTGTAAATCATCATCACAATATAGATGTACCTTTATGCCTCATCAAATACCTCAAGGGTTGTTGAGCATTCACTACTATCAAAGACTAGGGTTTTAAGCCCTCTCAGAGCCTTAGACAAGGGATCAATCAAGGAATGACATGATCTTCAACTTGTCTAGCCTCTAACATATCCACAAAGGATCAAAAGGACTCCCACTTAAAGGATTAAGCACAGGGATGCTCCCTTCTAGGTGGATCAAGTCTCAAGATCGCCAGTGTCCCCAAATTAGGGTTTTGATCGACCAGGGCCTCCAGATGGAAAATTTCATCTGGGCAGAAGCCAAAGATCCAAAACATGACCTAATATACTCCATGGAGCCTCATGGACCCAATCATCAAGTCAATTTGACCTCAGGGGATGCCTACAGCTAAAATCAGAAATTAGGGTTTCTTGACCTAATTCACCCCTAAGTTGACTTTTAGGGTAAATCATGGACCAAGACCTCAAGAGAGGATTTGAGGGTCTCTAGTGAACTATATTGATCCATTTGGAACAATGGATTAATCCAAGAAGTTTGAGCAACAAGTCTCAATTTCATCTGCACCACAATTAGGGTTTGAAGGAAAAAGTCAACTGTAACTTTGACTTTTGACCAGGACATGCTCCCAAACCCTAGGACATGCCTCCATATACCCTATGACACCCTTGGAACATGTCCATCAAGTTTGATTTAGGTCAAGGACATGATTTCCTGAAGAATTGCACAGTTTGGAATTCATCTGATAAAAAGTCAACTGTGCACAAAAGTCAACTTTGACTTTTTGAGATTTTTCACCAAAATGGATTTTTAACCCTAAAATGATGTTAATGTATGATTTGAATCATCATTCATCAAGAAAAATCAAGAAAAGTTGGATAACTTGTAAAAGGGGTAACCATAAAACTTAGAAAATTTTCTAAGTTATGGAAAAAGTACCACTAATGCACCAACATTGGAGGACCATAACTCCTAAACCACAACGCCATTTTTTTCTCAGCCAAAGATGGATTTGTAGCCCTCATTACCCTCTACAAAAACTTCAACTAGACCTAAGTCCAATTCATTAAGGATTTTGAGTTATGGAGTGATCAAAATCAAGAAATCACACTTTGTTCCAACACTTAGTGAAAATTTCACTAAGTCAGATTTTGCTTCACTTTTTGCCAAATGTAGAGGGATTTTTCACTATGAATCAAAAGAGATCAAAACCAAACTTGTTCAAACAGTTGTTATATCATGTAAGGGCTTTCCAAAATGGCCAAGAACATTGCCAAATTCAACTTACACCATGAGATATGACATTGTCAAGTTGCCTTGCTGAAATCTGTCAAAGGCAAGACAGAATTTGCATTTTGGCTCGATTTGCCAAAATCATCCAAATTCAAATGCTCCTATCCACTTGGACACATCTGAGGATTGAATCTAAAGGGGACAATCACTGAGCCAAGCCTCCAAAGTCCATGGAACAAGAAATAGCATGTTGAACCTAAAATGGCCAAAATAGGGACAAGACTCCAAATTTGGATTGAAGCATTCAATGGAAGCATCAAGGTGGCATAGACTGAGCCATTCTCATCTGAAATCAGTCAAGACTTATCCAAGACCAAGGGGACCAAAGCTCTGTGCCCTAACCTCTAGTCAATGGCTAGAGGAGACTTGGATTTTCATTTGCCAACATTGGCCAAACCTACTTACCAGCTGCCATGCACTATTCCTTGCAAAACAAACTTGCTCTACTATAAATAGAGCTCAATTGTGTTCAGTTTAAGTACACCAAAGGCCTACAACACTTGCCTTTCTCAAAATCTCTTTCTCTTGGCAAAAATGCCTTTCTTAGCAAGGTAACTATCGGGTTTTGAGTTTGAGAGCTTTTCCAATCAAACCAATCACTCACACACCTCACATACATCATATAGAAGTGATCCAAACACTCACATAACATCTGAAACATCAATTCCACAAAATCACCAGCTGGTTGCTCAAATTTTCAATCAAGTTGCAGCTGAGATGCCACGAATTGATCCAGCCAATTTCAATCAAGTCTAAGCATTCAAACACACTCCATAGGGTGTAGGGAAGTTGTTCAGATCATCACCACTCATCTATAACACCTCCAAATCAAAAATCACATTGCACTTGCTGTCACGGCCTAGAGGTAAGCATACACTTGGTCATCTCTCAATCCATGCATATTTCCTCGCACAATAATTTGGCCATATGTTCATAATCATGCATGGAATGTTTTCCCTCAATTAATTGCTTTGTTTGAATCGTGTATAAAAAATCCTAGCCTTCATGCAGAAATTAGGGTTCTTGAGGTTTCTTCGTGATTTCTTGTTGTATGTTTAATTTAAATGAAATTAATGGACATAGACATGATCGTGAGGTTGAGACGAGCATAATGATATTTGGATTGCATGTTATAATCAAGTATTCACTGAGATTGAGGGGAAAATGCAAATCAGCCAAACCCAGAACACGCGTGTGTTCTTGGTGTGTTCTTGGCGCCATTTTTGAAGAATTCAAATATTTGAATTTTGTGATTTTGTTTAATTGATTCAAAAATTAATTTCTCTCTGAGTTTTAATGATTTTGAGTTGATTCTTTTTTCAATAATTCACAAAAATGTTAAAATATTTTATTTTATCAAAAAATCCCAAAAATATTATTTATTTCATATAATTGATATTTTTTTAAAGAATTAATGTTTAATTGTTTTTTGACATTTTAAATATTTTTTCTACATTGATTTTGCAACTTTTAATGCTTTCTAATTATTTTGTAGGTCAATACTTAATTTTTGAAGCATTAATCCAAGATCACAATTTTTTTTCGATGTGTTAAACAATTTTGATCATTTTTAATTGAATTTTTATTCAATTAAATACATTTTTGAAAACAAATTAGGGTTTTTGGATTAATTCAACCCTCATAAATCATTTTCAAAACTTTTGGGCCTCTAATAGAGTGTAAGACCCAATCCTTTTTTGACCAAACCTTTTTGGGCCTTAGTGTATTGTATAAGTCCCAATACCGTCAAAAACAAACGGCGCGATCGTCGCCTTTTTGAAAAATAACCTTGGGCCTCTCCTTGAGCTATAAGACTCATTCAAAACTTTTGGGCCTCTAATAGAGTGTAAGACCCAACCCCCTTTTAACCAAAACAATTTTGGGCCACACTTATTGTATAAGTCCCTCCGCGTTAAAAGAAAACCTCGGCGCGATCGCCATTTTTAAACGAAAAGTCATCTGGGCCTACCCTCGTGTTATAAGCCCCACTCTTTTCTTTAAACCTTTTGGGCCTCTTGAGAGAGTGTAAGACCCATCCCTTTGTACAGAAAACCTTTTTTTTGGGCCTCAGTCACTTGTATAAGTCCCTCTGTACAAATTTAAACAATGCGCTCATTGATAATACTCTGGGCCTCTCCTTGAGCTGTAAGCCCCAAATCTTTCTTTTTCAAAGCACTTTCTCCTTTGATTTTGAATATATTGTTGTTTTCAATCTTTCTTTGTTGAAGAACTAACCAAACAGCATGGAAGCTCTACAACCGAGTAAGTGGTTATTGCTTTTATTTACCGCTTTCATATACATATAACTGTATTGTGGGGATGTTTCACTGTAAGTCTTCTTTCATAAACTCATATCAACTGTGTAATAATAGTATAGATATTTAGAGTTTCCTCGGTAACTACGTCTAGAACTAGGTGACGCCGTTTCGTTTATTCATAGAAATAGACAACTAGATCCCCAATAGGATCACCAGATACAGTCTTCTCTTTGGCTGTCCTCATTAGGAATCTTCAAGAAACTCTACTCCCAAAGATGAATGTATTCTCCGTGAATGGCATCTTTGAGTTTCTTCCAAATTCGCGGACTTTCCTGACTTTGATCTATTCTCGGTGAATAGCATTGCCTTGAATTTCTCGGGGTTTGGGGACCCACGGGCTTCTTAAAAGCATCGGCCTCCTCTTGGGCATCATACAAGGACCCACGGGCTTCCTAAAAGCAACCCCGCCTCCTCTCGGGCTTAGTACAAGGACCCTACAGCTTCTTAGAAGTATTCACAGCCTCCTCTTAGGCTTCGTATAATGATCTCTTCCTCCGGGAATGATAGCCTCCTCTTGGGCTTAGTACAAGGACCCGTCGGCTTCTTAAAAGTTTCCAGCCTCCTCTTGGGCTTCGTACAAATTGTCCCGATGACCTCCTAGAGGTATAGGAACAGAACCTAGTCATCCTCATAAAACAGTCATGTTAAAGAGTCTACTACTGTTTCTCAAAACATAGTACAAAAGATGAAACTCTAGACTTGGACAGTCTAACTTCCTTGAGTCTCAAAGACATTCTCTAGTGACCCCTTCGTTAAATAGGAAGGAAACCCGCAGACTCGGACAGTCTCAATACCCCTTGGATTTCCCGTTTCCTTAAAGAGTAAGGAAATATCCCTGACCCTCAAATAAAATCCCCGAGTACAGTGTTGCTCATATAAGAACTGATTTTCTCTTTAAAATCAGTATATTGGACCTGTCACTTAACTGAAACAGTTACCATAGCCTCCTCTTGGGCTTTGTTGAATGATCCTTCCCAGCGAAGCAAATGTTTACCTCCACCTTGAGCTTTGTACGAGATACTAAAATTCTCCCCAGTGGAGTCAAACAACTTTTAGCCTCTCTCTCGGGCTTTGTATGAGACACATAAGAGATTCACTTGTTGAGTCGATCACCCCAATCGCCTCCATCTCTGGCATTATACGAGATACCAAAGGATTCCATCATTGAGTCAAAACCTTTTAGCCACTCTCTCGGGCTTTGTACGAGACACGTAATAGCCTCCTCTTAGGCTTTATATAAGAAAACCACTGGTTAATCAATTAACCTTTTAGCGTCAAAGCTGTGCCTCATTCACAGTACACAAACATCAACAACCCTTCCCCTTTCATCTAATCGCTATAAGCGGCAAGCCTCTGGATCATCTACATCCATGCCACTGTCCCTCTTTTAGCATGAGAAATTCCTAAGGAAAGATAGCATTGCTCTACACTGAGTTAAAGTATTCTCCTTCAGGTTGGAACTCCCCTATAAAGGAAATTATGGCATTGCCGGATTCATATATCCCGGTTAAAGTAATTCTCCTTTATACACAGTTGTGACATACAACTCCCTCTTTAGAGATGACAAATTCTCTCTAAAGTCAGGACTTTTAGCTTCACATCTTGGGCTTCGAACAAGATACAAATAGACCCTTCAGCTTCACATCTTGGGCTTTGAACAAGATACAAACACCTTTCGCTTCACGTCTTGGGCTTCAAACAAGACACCAAAGCAACCATTTCCTCCCATAGAATAGGAGGAACTACGAACGCTCTGATTTCCTTGTTTCGGTAAACGGGAATACATAGGCATAAGATCGAAAGAAAAGATCTTAGCGAGCACAATCAACGAAAAAACCAAATCCCCCATCGCCATCAATTAAAAGCAGTAATTCAAAAAATTCATCCTACCATCCTAATCCTTGTTCCCCGCCAGAAACCTTCTGTCTAGATAAAAAGAAAGAAACAGTATTGGCGAAAATACAAATAACCAGTACAAAGGCCTCCCACATTGATAGCATTCGTAACCTAACAGACCGTTGTTTAAACTCAGTATGCAAAGCAGGGTTAATTTGAGACATCTATTTCCCTTCCTTCATCAGCTCACAATAGGATAAAAAATGAATCGACCTGTAGTTAAGGCTCAACCGCAGAGAGCAACCAGCGCTTAAGAACCGCGTCCAAAATCGCTCGCTACAGAAAAATGGCGCCCACCGTGGGGCCGGTTCTTTCCTTCTTACAATTTAAACCTTGGGTAAGTCATTTTCATGGCGGTGGCCGCCAACAGAAAAATGGCGCCCATCGTGGGGATAATCTCTTCAGTTTCTTTCCTTTTTCATCCTTTTCACCTCTTTGGTTGAAACCACAGATTGGGGCTTCCGCCGGGGAACCGATTTTCTGTCAGGAACTTAGGATCCTTAGCTTTAAAGGTCTAGGATGTTTAGGACAAATATATATACTGCTTTTCCTAATTGCTATACATGTTTATTTTTCTGCTAATGGGAATGCGGGTGATGCCGTATGTGGAAAGATTGAGTATACACTTAAGATAAGTGATGGCAATGGGGTCGACCATCAACCTCAGTGGAGGCTGACCAACGCAACCCATTCTCTCACCTAGACAATGGGCCGGTTGTTAAGTCTGAGAAGCTGAGGAGCCAAACCCTTTTGTAGTGCGGAAACTATCGAAAATAGTTGTTACGCGATACTACCCTCATTTGAGGTTGGTGATCTATTCTCGATGAATGGCACTTACTCTAAGATTGCACTACAACTCGCTGGCGATCCACTTGTTGTTTTGCTTTCCTGGGAGGAGCTGATGATAATGAGTACAGGTACAAAATATCACCTTAGTATAAACCTTTGGGGATGGGTAGAGCCTTGACTTCATGACAATGACCCTTTGACCCCATGTTTTTTCTATGTTTTTGTGTGCTGCATTCATGCATTCATCTAAAAAACATTAAAACATTCAAAATATTTCTCTTCTAGTCTCTCTGTTTATCAAAATAAACTAAGACTGTGATTGCAAATATCAGAGAAAATGATTGCACTAATGGATTTCGGTAGAAGGAAAATTCACCAGTATACCTTCAAGGTTCCAAAAATAGGAGATTTGAGAAGGTTGGCGAGGATGATCACTAACCCTGAGGCTTTCAGAGCCAAGCACGGAGGTTTGCTGCCACTGTTAAGAGTCCATGTGATTGAGGGAATCATGGATGCGCTCATTCAGTTTTATGATCCAATTTATCACTGTTTCACATTCCCGGATTACCAGCTAGCACCAACGCTGGAGGAGTATTCTCATCTGATCGATCTGCACATTACGGATCGAGCTCCATTTTCTGGACTGGAAGAAATTCTAAAGAATCAGACAATTGCAAGAGCAATTCATTTGGACGAGTCTGAGGTCAGGACTCACATGACCGCTAAGGGTGGCATCCCAGGTTTGCCAGCCCAGTTCTTGACAAAGAAGGCCCTGTATTTTGCCAGTATAGGAAACGTGACTGCCTTTGAAAGCATCTTTGTCTTGCTCACCTACGGGTTATTCTTATTTCCCAACATCAATAACTTCGTTGATATCAATTCCATTAAGGTTTTTCTCATTGGAAACCCTGTGCCGACTTTGCTCGCAGATGCGTATCATTTTGTACACTTGGGAAATTTGTACAGTGGAGGGGAGATCACATGCTATGTACCTCTGCTTTACAAATGGTTTATCTCCCACTTGCCCAAGTCTGCTGCTTTTTGGGATTGTAAGAGTGACTTACGTTGGTCGCAGAAGATCATGTCTCTTACCAACTCTGATATAGATTGGTGCAATAGGATTTATGAGGGAATTAGGATCGTTGATCGTTGTGGAAGCTTCCCCAACGTGCCCCTCATAGGAACTAAAGGGGGAATCAACTACCATCCGGTATTGGTTCGCCATCAATTTGGATACCCGATGAGACACATCCCACTGGGTGTTCATCTGGAAGGTCTTTTCTTCAAGGAAGGGGAAAATGACAAAACACTAAAGATGGAAATAGTGCACGCTTGGAAACAAGTTCTTAAGAAAGGACGAGAGTCTCTGGGAAAACCAAACTGTGTCTCGGTGGAGCCTTATCTCCATTGGGTACAAACTAGAGCTCTCAAGCTAAAGATGCCTTATCCTCGTTACGGAATTCTTCCGCCGAGGGAATCTGTCATGTACTTCATGACGGAAACTGAAAAGCTTCAGGTTACTCTCAACAAGGTTCAACGGGAGAGGAGGTCTTGGAAGAACAAGTACCGCACCCTTGACATAGAGTGCGTCAAAATACAACAATTACTGAAAGAAAAAGATGCTCTGATTGAAATTTTGGAGCAACATGCTGTAGAGAATCAAGATGACCAAAGGAATTTGCTCGCTCCTTTCACTTGGCAAAGGAACGACAACCCGACAACGGCCCAAGAGCCCCGGTCAAAGAAAAGGAAGATATCAGAATCAGCACCCGATTTCTCTTCAGAGAGGACTCGGGACCCATTAGCCTAGGTTTCTATTTCTGCGCCTTGTAATCTACTGTATTTCCATTTCTGTAATCCTTCGAATTCAATAAAAAGGGGTTTCCCCACTGTTTGATATTTGCAATCTAATTGTCGAAGTTTATTTTGATTAAACCAAAAAACAATTAATATAATCATTGCATTCATCATTCTCACATCGCGTATTCTTCTTACCTACGAATCTCACATTTGTGTCTCGGTTCTAGAGTCAAATTATCTCATTCGTATAATACTCGGGCCAATCGTCAGAAAAAGATGGATGATCTTGAGGAAGAAAACAGAGAGTTGAAAGAAGAGATCGACGCTCTGAGAGAGGATATGAGAAAGCTTCGTAACGACATGCAAGCCATGGAAGAAGCTCAGCTACAAAGACCTGTGATCTCAGAGATCACCTCAACGCCCATAGTGGAAAGGTATGATCCTAGGTATCAGATACCGAAAGATCGTCCTTGGGGCATGCCTGTTAACTATATCCCGGAAGGATATGTTCCACCGATTACTGAAGATCAGGGAATCGCAACAGAAGCCGCTGGGCCTGAAGGTTACAAACTTCGGGAAAGCGAAGATGCCAGGGGAATATTGAAGACTCCTGAAGGTTACAAACTTCGGGAGGCGCCAAGACTCACTGCCGTAGTCACGGTACCACCCCCTGTGGTGCACACTGTCCCGGAAGGACAGATTCCACCAACACCTTCTGGTAAGAAGGAAACTTTGTTTGATAGAATGGATGAATTCCAGGAACAGTTCCTGGAAATGCAGAGGGAACTGCATGCCATTCGTGGTCAGGATCTATTTGGAAAAGACGCCGCAAACCTCTGCTTAGTCCCCAATGTGAAAGTCCCGCACAAGTTCCAAGTGCCCGACTTTGAAAAATACCAGGGTAACTCTTGCCCTCAAAGCCATCTGGTGATGTACGCTCGGCGGAAATCAGCTCAGACGGAGAATCAGGACTTACTGATTCACTACTTCCAGGATAGTTTAACCGGTGCCGTACTCAAATGGTACATGGGTTTAAACCGTACTACGATCAGTACATTCAGAGATCTTGGTACTGCCTTCGTCCAACAATACAAATACAATTTGGGCATGGCACCCGACTGAGATCAACTCAAATCAATGTCAAAAAGGACAAGGAAACCTTTAAGGAGTATGCTCAAAGGTGGCGTGAAATTGCCGCTCAAATTTGTCCACCTCTTGAGGAAAAAGAGATGACAAAGATCTTCTTAAAGACCTTAAGCTCATTTTACTATGACCGAATGGTTGCCAGTGTGCCCAGTGATTTCACCGAGATGGTCAGCATGGGCGTACATCTTGAGGAAGCCGTCCGAGAAGGACGTTTGATAAAAGACACTGGATCGACGAGCGGTACTAAAAAATATGGTAGTGCTCTCCCTAAGAAAAAAGAGCAAGATATTGGGAATATCTCTCTCGGAAAGCAAAGGCGACGTTATCAGCCGGTAGCAGCTGTGACTCCTGCTATCAGCCCCGCGCCTATTCCTACGTATCAACCTCAGGTTGCGCAAAGCCAACCTGATCAGCAAAGGACACAACAGCCTCTTCAGTAGGCTCGTCCTCCATATAACAACAACCATACAACACGACCATCAGGGTTTGATCCTATACCCATGTTGTATGCAGAACTATTTCCATTACTACTGGCTAAGGGGCACATTCAGACTAAATCTCCTCTTACAATAACAGAAAATCCGCCTTTTTGGTTTAAGGTGGATCAAACATGCCCTTATCATCAAGGAGGTTCAGGGCATAATATAGAGACTTGTCTCAATTTCAAGTCTGACGTGCAAAAGCTTGTTAGGAGCGGGCTCTTATCTTTCAAAGATACGAATCCCAATATTCTCACAAACCTGCTGCCTCAACATGAGAAAGAAGTTGTCAACCTGATTGAGAGAGAATTTAACAACGTCTATCAAATTCATGATGTACTCTTGTTAAAGACCAATCTGGTCAAGATGCATTGTAGACAGAGAGGATACGGTCATGTGCCACCTCATAACTATCACCAGTGTGATATCTGCTCTAAAGACAACCAAGGATGTTCTGTAGTGCGAGCAGCTCTACAGGAACAGATGGATCTCGGATGGATCCAAGAGCACCGAGTTCGTGGAGTTAACATGGTATACACAAATTCTAGCGTCATTCAGAATCACGACGTCTGTGCAATGAATGCCAACTTGGTGGCGATGCACTCAAGGAAAAGCCAATACCATAATCTATCATGGCACGATTACAGTTCTTGTCTGATTTGCTTGGTAAACAAATAGGGATGCTCTTTCATACAGGAGGCCCTCCAGCGTCAGATGAATCTTGGTTGGATCCAAGACTACCATGATAGGAACCCCTATCAGATCAACATGGTTCAGATCTTCGATATTCGCATGATGAATACCAACCTGGTAAAATTACATGCTGAGCAGGTCCGACTTGGATTCTTAATATCACATGACTATCAAAGCTGTAAAGCGGGTTGCAAAAACGATCAAGGTTGTACCCTTGTCCAAGAGGCACTTCAGCACTTGTTAAATCACTGGTGGATGCCAATTTATATGGATGAAGATACTCAGCAAATTAGTATCAGCAACAGGAATCCTACTCGTCGTCAGAGTCAGGATGTCCGATCAGTGGAAGCTAACCTAGTAAGGTTACATTGTATTCAAAGTGGGCGTGGCCAGGTGCCACCGCACAACTATGACAGTTGTAGCGTTTGTTCAGAAAATAACCAAGGGTGTTACCTTGTGAGAGCAGCTCTTCAGGGTCTGGTCGACCGTGGAGAAATTCGTCCATATCCGGGTTCTGGACCCATTGACTGGACACTGAATTACCTTGCCGAGCGAGTTGAGGATGTTGTCACGATCTCTGGTCATCACGGGACCAGGGATGTTTTTGCCATTATCCCTATACTTGACGAGTCTAAAGTTCCCAACCGGGAACGAATCGAGATTGCTTATGATGGTCAGAAAAATCATAAGGCTCCCGTAATCGTCTATCTACCGGGACCATTACCGTATGAATCAGCTAAGGCGGTCCCTTACAAATACGGTGCAATGATAAATGAAAATGGAAAGGAAATTCCATTACCCTCCGTTGTGAATATTGCAGACATCAGTCGTGTAACACGGAGTGGTAGAATCTTCAACCGAGGGGTTGGGGAACTTAACAAAGAAAAGGAATTTCAGACGGAAACTCCTAATCCACCAGTCGGTCAATCCAGTAATCCCGACCTTTTGAAAAATAATGATGAGATGCTGAAGCTCATCCAAAGGAGTGAATATAATATTTTTGATCAGTTGTTACAAACTCCTTCAAAGATCTCGGTATTATCATTGTTACTCAGTTCAGAAGCCCACAGGGAGGCTCTACAGAAAGTCTTGGAGCAGGCCTTCGTGGAACAGGATGTAACAATCAGACAGTTCGATAGTATTGTCTCTAACATCACTTCCTACAATAATTTGGGATTTAGTGATGAAGAATTACCTGAAGAGGGTCGCCGTCATAACATGGCACTCAACATTACAGTTAACTGCCAAGACGATGCTTTAGCCAACGTACTGGTAGACACAGGGTCAACCCTAAATGTTATGCCGAAGTCCACTTTAATGCAATTATCATTCAAGGGCCCTCCGATGAGAATCAGCGAGGTCGTCGTCAAAGCGTTTGACAGATCCAGAAAAAACAGTTATCGGCGAAGTTGATCTTCCCATAACTATTGGTCCTCACACTTTCCAGGTCATGGATATCCGGGCAACATACAGTTGTTTATTAGGAAGACCTTGGATACACCAGGCTGGAGCGGTCACTTCGACCCTCCACCAAAAGCTAAAGTTTGTTCAGAACGATCAACTTGTTACAGTCTGTGGGGAACAGGCCTTGCTCGTGAGTAACTTATCATGATCTGCTTGTGTAGAACCTGAGGAGGTTATTGGAACTCAGTTCCAAGCACTGTCGGTGAGCAAGGACAATCAATTCAGAGGAGGAACCTCGATTTCCTCATACAAAGATGCTATCAGAGCAGTCGAGAGTACCGACACAACAAGATGGGGACAGCTTGTGATTCCCATTGACAATAAAACAAAGAAGGGTCTTGGTTTTTCTGCAACCTGTACCTAGACAGCTGCCAACGATGGAAGTCTTCATCCCCTTCAAAACTTCTTCCACAGTGGAGGTTTCCTTCACCCAGTGTCTCAGGCCGTACATGCTATCAATGAGGAAGATCCCTCTGACACGGATGAAGAATGGAAGTCCTATCTTAATAAGGACGGTTATATGTCTCAGGAAGAGGTGCCGATGCCTTTTTTCTTTCCTACAGAAAGTCCGAGATTTATACCAAGATCAGATGTCGAAATGATCTACGAGGATTGTGATCCGAAAGGATGTCGTGCTCCGCCAAATTCATTAGAGGAGGACACTCAGATGAAAGACAATTTTGACTACAACTACTACGGCCCAATGGATGGTCTGCCAATGTGGCAACCTTACCCAGGAAACTTGGGGCAAGAGAGTCAGCCGAACAATGAAAATAAGCTGACCGTCATTGAATAGAATACCTGTGTCCCCACCATGTCATGGGATCAACACTCAGGTCATTCGGAAACTACTCAACATGAAGATGAATTCGCAACGTTTGCAGGACTTGAATTCATCAACTATGCTTTTACCGAGGTCAACGTCATCGAGAAAAATGACTCCTCCAATCCCAAAGAAGTTTGGGACACTCTGGGAGAACCAAGTGGAAAATACGACTATATGGTCAAGTACACCGCTCCCGCAAGCTCTCGTATCAGGCTCGAAGATATCCAGCCAACTGGATGGGAAGGTACAGCTGAGAGCACAAATATTCTGCAGAATGCAACTGAGGAATTCTCCTACGACAACTCTGCCTGGGAAACAGATTCCAACGATCCTGCTCCGCCAGAAATCAGCGTTATTTCTGAAGACAAATCAAGGAAGGCGCCAAACTTTGTGATTCACCGAGGAGTTCGCCGTCAATGGGTTGTCGTCGAGGTTCCGAAGGTCGTTCATCAGTCAAAGTAATTGCCATCTTTAACCTTTCACCCTGCCCAGGTGAAACGGATGTTTTGATAGGGCTCGGTTTCTGTAAATTTCCCTCTTCGCTTTGCCCAAAGCAACAGAGTTTTGTTTTATAGGGTTGTAGTTTCAAGAGTCGACTGATCATAAATAAAATAACGTCGTTCTGTAATTTCCGCAGTTATTGTTGTTTTCTCTTTTTGCTTTTTCACAAAATGGTAATCCTAAAAAACAATTCAAATAAAAACAAGCAGTAAAATAAAACACTGCACACACTTGCATTTTCTCTATCTCTTCTAAACACGAATCATCACGTCATGCAGATTGCCTGTTTTACACCCCGTTGAAACATACGATCCAATGCCTTCTCCCAACTTTGAGTTCCCGGTATTCGAGGCTAAAGAAGAAAATGACAACAAAATTCCAGAAGAGATCTCCCGACTACTCAGACAAGAGGAAAGGTCCATTAAACCTCACAAAGAGCCGTTGGAAATGGTAAACTTGGGTTCAGAGCAAGAGAGAAAAGAAATTAGGATTGGGGCACTGCTCAGTCCAACTGCCAGAGAGGGTTTGATAAAGCTTCCCAAAGAATTTCCCGATGTATTCGCTTGGTCCTATCAGGATATGCCAGGGTTGGATACCAGCATCGTGGAACATCACTTACCGTTAAGATCGGAATGTCCTCCAGTAAAGCAAAGGTTGAGACGCACTCACCTGGACATGGCCATCAAAATCAAAGAGGAGGTGCGGAAACAGATTGACGCGAGTTTCCTCGCTACGTCTGAATATCCTCAATGGTTAGCCAACATAGTACCCGTTCCCAAAAAGGACGGAAAGGTCAGAATGTGTGTTGATTACAGGGATCTGAACAAGGCAAGTCCAAAGGACGACTTTCCTTTACCACACATTGACATGCTGGTGGACAGCACAGCAAAGTTCAAAATTTTCTCCTTCATGGATGAATTCTCGGGCTATAACCAGATCAAAATGGCGCCGAAAGACATGGAGAAAACTTCCTTCATTACCCCATGGGGTACCTTTTGTTACAAGGTAATGCCGTTCAGTTTGAATAACGTCGGGGCAACCTACCAAAGGGCCATGACTACTCTGTTTCATGACATGATACATAAGGAAATCGAGGTATAAGTCGATGATATGATTGTAAAATAAAAAACAGAGAGTGAGCACGTTGAACATTTGTCAAAATTGTTCGAACGTTTAAGAAAATTCAAGCTCCGCTTGAATCCCAGCAAGTGCACCTTCGGTGTCCGTTCGGGGAAACTCTTAGGATTCATCGTCAGCCAGAAAGGAATTGAAGTTGATCCTGACAAGGTCAAGGCCATTCAAGAAATGCCTTCGCCAAAAACAGAAAAATAAGTCAGAGGATTCCTGGGACGTTTAAACTACATCTCCAGATTCATATTCCTTATGACCGCGACATGCGCGCCGATTTTCAAGTTACTCAAAAAGAACCAGGATTGCGTTTGGTCAGAAGATTGCCAAACTGCCTTCGACAGTATTAAGGAATACTTGTTGAATCCACCGATTCTATCACCTCCCGTGGAAGGAAGACTACTGATCATTTACCTCACGGTCCTAGAGGACTCAATGGGGTGTGTACTTGGCCAACAAGACGAAACTAAATGGAAGGAGTCTGCCATGTACTATTTGAGCAAGAAATTCACCGATTGCGAGACTCGGTACACGATGCTTGAGAAAACTTGTTGCGCTTTGGCTTGGGCAGCCAAATGTCTTCGCCAATACATGATTCATCACACTACTTGGTTAATCTCCGAAATGGATCCAATCAAGTATGTCTTCGAAAAGCCTGCTCTTACGGAAAGGATTGCCCGTTGGCAGATGCTGTTATCAGAATATGACATAGAGTACCACGCTCAAAAAGCCATTAAGGGAAGTATTTTAGCCGATCATTTGGCTCATCAACCGATTGACAATCAAGAATCAATCGGGTTTGACTTCCCAGACGAAGATGTCATGTATCTAAAAATGAAAGACTGCGATGAACCGCTACCCAGTGAAGGGCCAGAACCAGGTTCCCAATGGCGACTTATCTTTGACGGAGCCGTTAATCATTATGGAAACGGAATTGGGGCAATCATTGTTACCCCTCAGGGTACCCACATTCCTTTCACTTCCAGACTTACGTTCAAGTGTACGAACAACGAGGCCAAATACGAAGCTTGTATTATGGGTCTCGAGGAAGCGATTGATTTAAGGATAAAAAACTTGGACGTATACGGCGATTCAGCCTAGGTTATCAATCAGATCAAAGGAGATTGCAACACATACCAATCAGGATTGATTCCTTACAAAGACTATGCAAGAAGGTTGTTACCCTTCTTCGACAGAGTTGAGTTTCATCACATCCCTCGTGATGAGAATCACATGGCTGATGCGTTAGCCACTATCTCTTCCATGATTAGTGTAGGTCAATGGAATGACATACCTAAGATCGACATAATGCGCCTTGAACGGCCCGCTTACATCTTCGCGATTGAAGCAGTCATAGACTACAAACCTTGGTATCACGATATCAAATGCTTCCTTCAGAAACAAGAGTACCCATCTGGGGCACTCATAAAAGACAGGAAAACCCTCAGAAGATTGGCTAGAAACTTCTTCCTGAGCGGTGACACTCTCTATAAGAGAAATTTTGACATGGTCTTGCTCCGATGCGTAGACAGACCAGAAGCAGACATGCTTATGAAAGAAATTCATGAAGTATCCTTTGGCACTCATGCCAACAGACACACAATGGCGAGAAAAATTCTGAGAGCAGGGTACTACTGGTTGACAATGGAATCTGACTGCTACAAGTACATGAGGAGGTGTCACAAGTGTCAGATATACTCCAACAAAATTCATGTACCGCCATCACATCTCAAAGTTCTCTCTTCCCCGTGGCCTTTTTCCATATGGGGAATCGACATGATTGGCTTGATCGAACCTAAGGCTTCAAACGGACATCGGTTCATTCTGGTAGCCATTGACTATTTCACCAAGTGGGTCGAAGCAGCGTCATTCGCTAATGTAACCCGACAAGTGGTGGTCCGATTTATCAAAAACAATATCATCTACCGTTATGGTGTTCCAAGCGAGATCATTACTGATAATGGATCTAACTTGAACAATAAGATGATGAAAGAGTTGTGTGCAGAGTTCAAGATTGAACACCATAACTCATCTCCCTACCGACCGAAGATGAACGGAGCGGTAGAAGCGGCTAACAAGAACATCAAGAAGATTGTTCAGAAGATGGTTGTAACCTACAAAGACTGGCACGAGATGCTACCCTTTGCTCTTCACGGTTATCGTACATCTGTCCGCACTTCAACAGGGGCAACCCCTTTCTCTCTAGTGTATGGCATGGAGGCAGTTCTCCCCATAGAAGTAGAGATCCCATCAATCTGAGTACTGATGGAAGCTAAGCTCACCGAAGCTGAATGGTGTCAAAGCTGACACGAAGAACTAAACCTGATCGAAGAGAAGCGAATCACGACGCTATGCCACGGTCAGTTGTATCAACAGAGAATGAAAAAGGCGTTCGACAAAAAGGTTCGACCCCGCATCTTCAGAAAAGAAGACCTCGTGCTCTAGAAGATACAATCTTTTCTCATGGATTCTCGGGACAAGTGGACTCCGAATTATGATGGCCCCTATGTGGTCACGAAAGTTTTCTCATGCGGTGCCTTGAGACTTGCAACCATGGACGGAGAGGAATTTGCCTACCCCACGAATGTTGATGTAGTCAAGAAATACTTCGCCTAAACTAAAAAAAATGAAAAAAAACGTCTCGGTGGATTGAAAACCCGAAAGGGCGGTCCAGGCAAAAATTAGAGACATGAAAAAAATCATCCCGGTGGATTGGAAACATCAAAGTACAATCCAGGCAAAAATTAGGGATAATGGCAAGTAACTATGTTCGACAGAGGCAAGTCCCTCAGCAGCAGCAGTTACACCACCCATTGGAGGAAAATTTCAGTCAAGGTCATCTTTAACAGAAGCTCAGGATGCCCCGAATTCAAAGTTGGTGGAAGGATAGTGGTCGTTATGTTTCAAGGTAGCCCTTTTCCCTGTTAATTACCATTTTCAAACTTTGTATATACTCTTTGGAATCACGCGTTTGGCTGATCTCCATCTTATCAATAAAATTTGAGCCCTTGTGCTTTTGTTTGTAATTCTTATTTGTTTTAGATTTACAGAACGAAGTTGTTAACATGATTAACGATGCTTGAAATAAAACAAAAATGAATTTACTTGTCAAAACTTTTTCTGCTTTTAATAAAGATGGCAATTTCTTTTGACTGTTGAATATCGAAAGAGCGTCGATTGCGTCTCCAAAGAAGTAAGCGAACTTCAAAGTACAGAATCAAAGTACTCCTTCTAACCCAGTACGCCTGAATGAAGAATCGATTGTGTCAGAGACCTTGTTTCGTCTGACACGCCTCGGCCGAGTTCTTATCTCCTAAGCCCGATCAACGGTGCTCCTAACAGGGACTATTTCTCCTAAGCAAGGTGTAATTGCTATTCTGAACCAGCGGTACTTCTTCGCCCCGCGATGGCCGAGTATCCAGTCACGTTTATCTTTTAGTTTGTATGTCGCGTCAGTTTTGTCAGCATAAACATACATACATCATGCATTATTGATTTGCATTTACATTTCATATTGCATCACTATCACTCTAGACGGTCTTGTCCCTTAGTGATAGGAGTTCTCTCAATCGAGTTGTCAGTTATTTCCTCGTCAGGAAATGTTGTGTCTGAACAATCTCGCCACCAGTGTGTCCTGAGATCAGAGTCGGCACTCGACCACTTTGATAACTTGAACCTCTGAAAAGCCAAAGAACCTTCCACAGATGTCACTCTTCGCCATTGAAGATGATACCCTTGCTTTCCCGGATTAAGGAAAATCCACAGAGAAAGCCTTGTAATCAGAGATTCGGTAGTATGCCAATATTTCTCCGAAAATATGCTGATGAAAAGGTCATCGGCACCTCAAAATTGGATCACATGATATGGCATTTCTCAGGGAAGATCCCGAGAAAAGTGTGATGTAAGCCCCCAAACGAAAACAGTCTCTCAAGAGACTCGCTTTCCCCAGTAGAATCGACAAATGGCGTCTCCAACAGAGAAGTTTGTGCACCTCTACAATTCAGACGGAGGGGTTCTCCAGCAAGTCTGACATCAGAACTTTTTCCCCAAATGACATCTCCCCAGGAAAATTCGGCGAGAAGTTTGAGGAAATCCACTACAAATAGCGTCCCTTGTCAATAAAGTTTATTGACGGAAGTAACTGAGACCAGTTCCTTGGTAGGAAACCAGGATCGAGGGGAAGTTTAAATCAGAAACTGAGACCAGTTCCTTGGTAGGAAACCAAGATCGAGGGGAAGTTCATCTCAAAAGAAAACTGAGACCAATTCCTTGGTGGGAAACCAGGATCGAGGGGAAGTTTACAAAAGAAACTAACACCAGTTCCTGGGTAGGAAACCAGGATCGAGGGGAAGTTTACATAAGCGACTGAGACCAGTTCCTTGGTAGGAAACCAGGATCGAGGGGAAGTTTACCTTTTCTAAGCATCATCGCTTAGTAAAAGAGGATGAATGCGTAAGCTACCATTCATAACCACCATCAAAATTTCTGGCATTCCGATATTTAATCCTCTTGCACCCCGAATGCCCGAATGCCGTCGTCATTCACACCTTCGGGTCCAAGAAGATTAAATAGGGCCATCTGTCATACCCTAAATTTTGACCACTAATATTTCCCATCATTGTGTAAATCATCATCACAATATGGATGTACCTTTATGCCTCATCAAATACCTCAAGGGTTGTTGAGCATTCACTACTATCAAAGATTAGGATTTTAAGCCCTCTCAGAGCCTTAGACAAGGGATCAATCAAGGAATGACATGATCTTCAACTTGTCTAGCATCTAACATATCCACAAAGGATCAAAAGGACTCCCACTTAAAGGATTAAGCACAGGGCTGCTCCCTTCAAGGTGGATCAAGTCTCAAGATCGCCAGTGTCCCCAAATTAGGGTTTTGATCGACCAGGGCCTCCAGATGGAAAATTTCATTTGGGCACAAGCCAAAGATCCAAAACATGACCTAATATACTCCATGGAGCCTCATGGACCCAATCATCAAGTCAATTTGACCTCAGGGGATGCCTACAGCAAAAATCAGGAATTAGGGTTTCTTGACCTAATTCACCCCTAAGTTGACTTTTAGGGCAAATCATGGACCAAGACCTCAAGAGAGGATTTGAGGATCTCTAGTGAACTATATTGATCCATTTGGAACAATGGATTAATCCAAGAAGTTTGAGCAACAAGTCTCAATTTCATATGCACCACAATTAGGGTTTTAAGGAAAAAGTCAACTATAACTTTGACTTTTGACCAGGACATGCTCCCAAACCCTAGGACATGCCTCCATATACCCTATGACACCCTTGGAACATGTCCATCAAGTTTGATTTAGGTCAAGGACATGATTTCCTGAAGAATTGCACAGTTTGGAATTCATCTGATAAAAAGTCAATGTGCACAAAAGTCAACTTTGACTTTTTGAGATTTTTCACCAAAATGGATTTTTAACCCTAAAATGATGTTAATGTATGATTTGAATCATCATTCATCAAGAAAAATCAAGAAAAGTTGGATAACTTGTAAAAGGGGTAACCATAAAACTTAGAAATTTTTCTAAGTTATGGAAAAAGTACCACTAATGCACCAACATTGGAGGACCATAACTCCTAAACCACAACGCCATTTTTTCTCATCAAAAGATGGATTTTTAGCCCTTATTACCCTCTACAAAAACTTCAACTAGACCTAAGTCCAATTCATTAAGGATTTTGAGTTATGGAGTGATCAAAATCAAGAAATCACACTTTGTTCCAACACTTAGTGAAAATTTCACTAAGTCAGATTTTGCTTCACTTTTTGCCAAATGTAGAGGGATTTTTCACTTTGAATCAAAAGAGATCAAAACCAAACTTGTTCAAACAGTTGTTATATCATGTAAGGGCTTTCCAAAATGGCCAAGAACATTGCCAAATTCAACTTACACCAGGAGATATGACATTGTCAAGTTGCCTTGCTGAAATCTGTCAAAGGCAAGGCAGAATTTGCATTTTGGCTCGATTTACCAAAATCAGCCAAATTCAAATGCTCCTATCCACTTGGACACATCTGAGGATTGAATCTAAAGGGGACAATCACTGAGCCAAGCCTCCAAAGTCCATGGAACAAGAAATAGCATGTTGAACCTAGAATGGCCAAAATAGGGACAAGACTCCAAATTTGGATTGAAGCATTCAATGGAAGCATCAAGGTGGCATGGACTGAGCCATTCTCATCTGAAATCAGTCAAGACTTATCCAAGACCAAGGGGACCAAAGCTCTGTGCCCTAACCTCTAGTCAATGGCTAGAGGAGACTTGAATTTTCATTTGCCAACATTGGCCAAACCTACTTACCAGCTGCCATGCACTATTCCTTGCAAGACAAACTTGCTCTACTATAAATAGAGCTCAATTGTGTTCAGTTTAATTACACCAAAGGCCTACAACACTTGCCTTTCTCAAAATCTCTTTCTCTTGGCAAAAACGCCTTTCTTAGCAAGGTAACTATCGGGTTTTGATTTTGAGAGCTTTTCCAATCAAACCAATCACTCACACACCTCACATACATCATATAGAAGTGATCCAAACACTCACATAACATCTGAAACATCAATTCCACAAAATCACCAGCTGGTTGCTCAAATTTTCAATCAAGTTACAGCTGAGATGCCACGAATTGATCCAGCCAATTTCAATCAAGTCTAAGCATTCAAACACACTCCATAGGGTGTAGGGAAGCTGTTCAGATCATCACCACTCATCTGTAACACCTCCAAATCAAAAATCACATTGCACTTGCTGTCACGGCCTAGAGGTAAGCATACACTTGGTCATCTCTCAATCCATGCATATTTCCTCGCACAATAATTTGGCCATATGTTCATAATCATGCATGGAATGTTTTCCCTCAATTAATTGCTTTGTTTGAATCGTGTATCAAAAATCCTAGCCTTCATGCAGAAATTAGGGTTCTTGAGGTTTCTTCGTGATTTCTTGTTGTATGTTTAATTTAAATGAAATTAATGGACATAGACATGATCGTGAGGTTGAGACGAGCATAATGATACGTGGATTGCATGTTATAATCAAGTATTCAGTGAGATTGAGGGGAAAATGCAAATCAGCCAAACCCAGAACACGCGCGTGTTCTTGGTGTGTTCTTGGCGCCATTTTTGAAGAATTCAAATATTTGAATTTTGTGATTTTGTTTAATTGATTCAAAAATTAATTTCTCTCTGAGTTTTAATGATTTTGAGTTGATTCTTTTTTTTAATAATTCACAAAAATGTTAAAATATTTTATTTTATCAAAAAATCCCAAAAATATTATTTATTTCATATAATTGATATTTTTGCAAAGAATTAATGTTTAATTGTTTTTTGACATTTTAAATATTTTTTCTACATTGATTTTGCAACTTTTAATGCTTTCTAATTATTTTGTAGGTCAATACTTAATTTTTGAAGCATTAATCCAAGATCACAATTTGTTTTCCATGTGTTAAACAATTTTGATCATTTTCAATTGAATTTTTATTCAATTAAATACATTTTTGAAAACAAATTAGGGTTTTTGGATTAATTCAACCCTCATAAATCATTTTCAAAACTTTTGGGCCTCTAATAGAGTGTCAGACCCAATCCTTTTTTGACCAAACCTTTTTGGGCCTCATTGTATTGTATAAGTCTCGATACCGTCAAAAACAAACGGCGCGGTCGTCGCCTTTTTGAAAAATAACCTTGGGCCTCTCCTTGAGCTATAAGACCCATTCAAAACTTTTGGGCTTCTAAAAGAGTGTAAGACCCAACCCTCTTTTAACCAAAACAATTTTGGGCCTCACTTATTGTATAAGTTCCTCCGCGTTAAAAGAAAACCTCGGCGCGGTCGCCATTTTTAAACGAAAAGTCATCTGGGCCTACCCTCGTGTTATAAGCCCCACTCTTTTCTTTAAACCTTTTGGGCCTCTTGATAGAGTGTAAGACCCATCCCTTTGTACAGAAAACCTTTTTTTTGTGCCTCAGTCACTTGTATAAGTCCCTCTGTACAAATTCAAACAGTGCGCTCACTGATAAAACCCTGGGGCTCTCCTTGAGCTGTAAGCCCCAAATCTTTCTTTTTCAAAACACTTTCTCCTTTGATTTTGAATATATTGTTGTTTTCAATCTTTCTTTGTTGAACAACTAACCAAACAGCATGGAAGCTCTACAACCGAGTAAGTGGTTATTGCTTTCATTTACCGCTTTTATATACATATAACTGTATTGTGGGGATGTTTCACTGTAAGTCTTCTTTCATAAACTCATATCAACTGTGTAATAATAGTATAGATATTTAGAGTTTCCTCGGTAACTACGACTAGAACTAGGTGACGTCGTTTCGTTTATTCATAGAAATAGACAACTAGATCCCCAATAGGATCACCAGATACAGTCTTCTCTTCGGCTGTCCTCATTAGGAATCGTCAAGAAACTCTACTCCCAAAGATGAATGTATTCTCCGTGAATGGCATCTTTGAGTTTCTTCCAAATTCTCGGACTTTCCTGACTTTGATCTATTCTCAGTGAATAGCATTGCCTTGAATTTCTCGGGGTTTGGGGACCCACGGGCTTCTTAAAAGCATCGGCCTCCTCTTGGGCATCATACAAGGACCCACGGGCTTCCTAAAAGCAACCCCGCCTCCTCTTGGGCTTAGTACAAGGACCCTACGGCTTCTTAGAAGTATTCACAGCCTCCTCTTAGGCTTCGTATAATGATCTCTTCCTCCGGGAATGATAGCCTCCTCTTGGGCTTAGTACAAGGACCCGTCGACTTCTTAAAAGTTTCCAGCCTCCTCTTGGGCTTCGTACAAATTGTCCCGACGACCTCCTAGAGGTATAGGAACATAACCTAGTCATCCTCATAGAACAGTCCTATCAAAGAGTCTACTACTGTTTCTCAAAACATAGTACAAAAGATGAAACTCTAGACTTGGATAGTCTAACTTCCTTGAGTCTCAAAGACATTCTCAAGTGACCCCTTCGTTAAATAGGAAGGAAACCCGCAGACTCGGACAGTCTTAATACCCCTTGGATTTCCCGTTTCTTTAAAGAGTAAGGAAATATCCCTGACCCTCAAATAAAACCCCCGATTACAGTGTTGCTCATAGTCGAAACTATGGAGTACGTCAAATTAGCACCATGGAAACTGTATTTCGATGGTTCCAGGCATAAGAATGGACTTGGTATTGGGATGGTGATTATTTCTCCTGACAAAATTCCAACAAAGTTCAAGTACAAAGTCGAAGGGCTATGTTCGAACAATGAAGTCGAATATGAAGCTTTGATTGCTGGACTTGAAATCTTGTTGGAATTGGGGGCAACAAGAGTCGAAATAATGGGTGACTCTGAGTTGGTAATAAAGCAGTTGACTAAGGAGTACAAATGTGTGAAAGAGAATCTAATAATGTACTTCGTGATAGCAAATAGACTTCTCAAGAAGTTCGACAATGTGGTTTTTAGGCACATTCCCAGGATGGAGAATCAAGAGGCGAATGATCTTGCTCAACTGGCATCAGGATACAAAGTGTCGGAGGAGAAGTTAGAAAAGGCCATTGAAGTCAGAGGAAGAATCATATCTGTAGGTTTGTCCCCGTCAGATTTAGAAACAATAAAATTGGGATATGGTGACGAGGAGAATTATGAGATCTGCAACATAGATGATGCAGGAGTCGAAGACTGGAGGAAACCCATCAAAGAATATTTGCAAGATCCAAATCAAAAAGTCGAACGAAAGGTAAAATATAGAGCTTTGAGTTATGTACTTTTTGGCAATGAATTGTTCAAGAAGACCGCGGAAGGAGTCTTGTTGAAATGCTTAGGCGAAAACGAAGCATACATAGCATTGTCAAATGTGCATAGTGGAGCGTGTGGCGCACACCAAGCAGGCCACAAAATGAAGTGGTTATTGTTTCGACAAGGAATGTATTGGCCAACAATGCTAAAGGATTGTGTCGAGTTTGCAAAAGGGTGTCAAGAATGCCAAGTACATGCAGGTATACCACATGTTCCTGCAAGTGAGTTACATTCGATTGTGAAACCTTGGCCGTTCAGAGGTTGGGCGTTAGATTTAATTGGTGAAATTCGACCAGCTTCTTCAAAAGGGCAAAGGTACATTTTAGTTGGAGTAGATTATTTCACTAAGTGGATTGAAGCCATACCATTGGTGAATGTAGATCAAGAAGCAGTTATGGATTTTATCCAAAAGCATATAATCTACAGATTTGGGATACCGAAAACAATAACTACGGATCAAGGATCTGTATTTACTGGTCGAAAGATGCAGAGGTTTGCACAAGATACAGGTTTTAAGCTCCTTACTTCGACACCTTATTATGCTCAGGCTAATGGACAAGTCGAAGCAGCTAACAAGGTAGTGATAAATTTGATCAAAAAGCATGTAGGTGGAAAGCCAAAAAATTGGCATAATACCTTAGATCAAATTTTATGGGCTTGTCGAACATCTCCTAAAGAAGCAACCAATTCGACTCCATTTAAATTAACTTATGGGCATGATGCAGTTTTGCCAGTCGAATTGTATTTGCAATCGGTTAGGGTTCAAAGGCATCATCAGATCCCATCAGAGACATACTGGAGTATGATGATGGATGAATTGGTTGATTTAGACGAAGAAAGACTTCGTGCCTTAGATCTCATAAAGAGACAAAAAGAGAGATTCGAAAAGTTCTACAATAGAAAAGTAAAATTTAAGACATTTTCAATTGGTGATTATGTGTGGAAGGTAATTCTTCCTATGGATCGAAAAGACAGAGTTATGGGAAAATGGTCTCCCAAATGGGAAGGACCTTTCAAAGTTTTGAAAATATTTTCTAATGGCGCATATGAGGTCGAAGAAATAGGGAAAGACGAAAGGATATTAAAAATAAATGGCAAATATTTGAAAAGGTATAAACCAATATTGCAGGAAATAAAGATAGCAGTCGAATAAAATGGAAATTGAAAGTAAATATCGTGCTGCCAAATAGATGGCGTTAAAATCATTACAAATAAAGCCTCAAAGGGCTAGAAATTGACAGAAAAATTCGACTAAAGCTGAAGGTTTGTAAACTGTGCCTTCAAAGCGGTAAATTTGTCTTTCTGAAATTGCAGTCGACGATTACAGAGGTTCCTGTGAATATGGGCAACTTCAATCTCTTGGTTGATCTTTTGAGCGGTCTCTGCGTGTTGAATACCAACCTTCAACTCTTCATCAATCTCGCTTTGCCTAGGTTACTGGATAGAAGCTATGATTTCCTCCTCTTTGGAAATTTTCTCTTGGAGAACTGCTATTTGTTTCTTCCATGTTTGAATGTGGTTATAGCAGGTAGCAATCTTCTTGACAGAGGCTTCAGAAAGCTCTTGTAGTTTTGAAACCTTATCTGTCGAAACAGAAACAGAGTTCCATTCAGCAGCTTGTTGGTCCATTTTTTTAGAGATTTGTTGACATAAGTCTCTTCGACGGTGAAGATCTGCGCTGGATAAGTCAATCACAGTTGTCAGCTCTATCACAAAATTGCAGACTTCGACAGAAGCATCCAAGACGTTAACTTGCTTTAACAGTTTCTTCAACTCCATTGGAGCAGTGGCATTCTCCTCTAGAACTTGGAACAAGTCAACATCAAGGATCTTCGCCTTGATCTGAGTCATGATATTGGGTAGAGACTGCACTTCAGAAGTGGCTCCAGAAGTAGTCGAACTGCTGTAGGAAGAGTCTTTAAAGTTAAATCTGGTGCTAAGTATGGCTTTCAGGTAGTCCAGGGGTTTCTGCACTTTGAGACTTTCAAGCTCTTCATGAGAAAGACTAGTCGAACCAGTTGTTTGGGAACTCCTTTGAGTTTGGTCAGGAGTAGGCTGGTTGCTATGCTCTGAAGTTCACCTAGCTTCCTGTTGCTTCGACAGATCTTCTTCGTCAGCAGTCTTCTCTTCAGGGTCTCCTTTGACAGCAGTGTCTGCTTCAACATCATCATCTTTTTGCTGCTCAGCGTGTAATCCAGGATGAGAAGGAGAGTTGTTATCAGAATTAGCTCCCGCAGTAGTGTCGAATGCTTCGACCGTTTGTCTCTCAAGTTCTTTGATGGGAGTGTCCTCCTCTCGAGCTGCCTCCTCCAGGATTGTCTCAGGCTGTTTTTCGACGACCTTTGGCTTCTATCAAAAGAAAAATTTCTAAGTTAAAAATGAAATAAAATAAACGAGAAGGGTCGAGATTGAAATTTACCTTAGAAGTCTCAGTTTTGGAGCTAGACTTCCCACTTCCCGTATCCTTCATCTGATGTTTTGCAGCAGGACTGCTAGAAGATTCCCTTTTAGAGGATTTGACAATGGATTTTTGTGAGGCAATTTTCTGCAGTCTTTTCTTCTTTTGAGGAGGGGGATTTGGAGATGGAGACTCATCACTGGACTCTTCGACAGGGATTATCTCTGGTATTTTCTTTCTTTTTTGGAATGTAGAGGTTTTTTGACTTACCTGATCATATAAATCAAAAATAGTGAGTGTCTTAAAGAAATAAAAGAATAGATCAAAAGAGGAAGAGATTTATACCTTAGTCGAAGGTGTCTGGGCGGCACTTTGTGGAGTTTCGACGGAAGCTTTCTTGGCAGTCACTTTCACAGCTAAAAAAGAAAAAGGGGAAAGTTAGGCAGTGAGAAATATGTGATAATAAAATGACAAAATTCGTGTTGTTGTTAACACCTTCAAGAATGGGATCTTCCACGCGAACGTGTTCTATTCCAATATGAAGGTGCCCTGGGTAGTTATCCAGATGATACTTAGTCGCAACCACGCGTTTAGCAGGTTTTTTATAACTTTCACGAAGAATTTTCATATGATTCCCACATGTGAACCAATATGGAAATGGAGGACTTAAAGCCACACCAAATTCAGCAGATGGTAAAGGTGGAAATTTAGGAGGGTAATAGCTGAAAGCCAAGTTGTAACGCACTTCTGGTCGAATGTGTGGAGGCAATGTCAACTTCTCCAACTTCTCCGTGAATTTTTCTTTTAAAGTAACCGCTGCTTCGCGTATGGTTCGACTAAGACGATCAGGTCTGTAAACGGTTTCAAAATATTTTTGAAATTTTTGTATTTCTTGGATGTGTCTTCGTGTACCTTTTTTAGTCCGTTCCTACACAAGAGCAAAAGCATTCGTCAGATGGGTGGTGAAAGCTTTTACGTCAAAAAACTTGGTAGCATAGTATTCCCTCCACCATGTGTCGAACTCAGGAGTGCAAAGGAATGATGGTTGAAAAACCACCGGTCGAATATCCAAAGATTCGTCAGTCAGCTTGTTCGACAATTCTCTGCTGGTGGCTTCGTCGTGGAAGGAGTTGTAGAAAATGATGGCCCCTTTTTTAGGGAAAAGAGGTCGAGGCATGATTTGTATTAGCCCAAACTGCCTAGCAACCAAGTTAGGTTGATAAACTATTAAGGCAATCTGGGGTTTCGTAGTATTGCGGTGGGAGAACAGGAGCCTAGGGGTCAAAAAGGATTCCCAGACATTTAGGAAGATGTTTTCATCTTTTTTGGTTTGCAGGGGGAATTGTCGTGTAAACCATTCAGGTCCAATTGTTCTGTCAGCAAACGGAGCCATAATCGAAGTAAAATGATGTCTCTCAGCAAACATCATTACGTAGCTAGTGAAGGCCCGTCGAAGGCTAATTGCTTCATCAGTTGGTGTCAATTGCACCAATCTAGGCCATTCGACACTCCTTCTTTTGAATTCCTCTTCATTTATGTCATGCTTCGCAGGAATAAAGGCTTCAAAAGTGGCATTCAGCCATAGTTGCAAGAGCCAAAAGGGGCCTGCCAAATTAAGCTTCCCTTTGTCCTTCAATGTCTTCAAAGAACGCACGCTTTCACTCAAGGACTCATATAGGTTCGCCAAGATTACCTCACTCAAGCATAATTTGATCCCAGCATGGAGTTGGTTCGCCATAGTGATGAACCTCTTAGCCACTTGAAGTGAGCGGGAGCAAAAGACGAATTTGGTCAGCCACAAGGTTAGAAAAGCTATGTGCTCTTTGTCAGAAACTTCTTGGTCATCTTCGCCATGATAGTGAGACATAAAAAGGGAGTATGGGGCGAAACTAATGTCGAAATCTATGGAGTCCTCGTTCAGGTGAGTGGGGTCGAAGTCAATGCCGACTGGACTAAGGCCAACTATGGCAGCTATGTCGAACAGCGTAGGGGTAACCATCCCGCAGGGGAGGTGGAAGGTGTTATACGTACTATCCCAAAAGTAAAGGGAGGCTAGCAGCATGTTAGGGCAAACATTGGGTCCTACTCTTGATAATTGTATCAAGTCAAAAATTCCTATTTCTTTCCAAAATTTTTCTTTAACGTTTTCAACTCTGTTCAACCAAGACAAGTAGTCTGAAAGGTCTTTCGACCAAGGGCAAGTTCTAAAAATCCTAGTATAATTCAGATAAGTTAAATTTATTACTTCCTCATCTTTTTCACTTGAACCTTAAGGTTCAGTTTGTTCTACTGGTTTCTCTAGAGTGGGGGGTTTCACCCCAGCACCTATGGGTTTTGGGTGAGAATAAGTGGGAAAGAACTCTTGTAAACGCTCAGGTTTAATGTCTGGGTTAGGGAGTGGTCCTAACATAGCATAGTGATTACCAGAAATAATAACAGGGATAAGTACCTGGGATTTAAAAATGCAGTCATTTTCCCTCGCATTTGGAGGCTCAGGAATGTATTGTTGATCCCCAATCAGTGTTGGTTCATCCAACCTATGCGCAGGAGGGATGATGGAAGGTTGCTCATTCTTGGAAGGTTTGCTGCTTGATGATTTTTGAAAAGCCATTGTTGAATCATAAAGTTTTAAAAAAGAAGACGAAGATTTGGAATGATGGTGAAGAAGAAAGGTTCAAAAGTGTAAAAAAGAAAGAGAAATGGGGGTTTATGTATTTATAAGAGGAAATGATTTTTTGAGTTTAGTGGTGATCATGGAGGGCACGTGGCATCATCTTGACGGTGATGAAGAAAAGTGGAAGTTAAAAAAGAGATGGCCATGACGTTAGGTTAAGTAATAATGGGCTAGAAGCTAGAACGTGGGCTAGAGTTGACGTTTTGAGAAAGTAAAATGATGAATTATGTTGGAACTTGAAATTGTGCAATTTAAAATTAGGATGACATGGCGTCAAAATATTGGTTGAACACCAAAGGGTTATTTCTCCAGGATAGTCGAAATACCTTTGCTGGGGGACAATTTGTATATGCGTATTTTCGACGCCATGAGTTCAACACGTAAAAAGTTGTTTTCGACAAATAGAGGAACATGCCAGAAGAAGTACAACTAAAAGAGTATATCTGCTTGGGAAATATTCTTCAACACCCTTCGACATTTCGACAGGACAACGTTTCGACATTTCATCCAGTAAAGATTTCTGCAAAATGAAAAAAGGTTTGGACAAGTATGAAGAAGGTTGCAATAGTTCGACAATTCTACAAGTTTGAAAGGACGCGTTTGTTCGACATAACTTGAAGATTCAAATTCAGGAGAATTATAACGTTTGGCAGAAGACGCGTGGAAGCACCTGGCGAAAGGGAGACATGCAGAATGCCAGATGTCGAAGTTTTAGGATTTAGTCGTTAATAGCAGTTATTTTGTTTATCTATAAATAGGATAGTTGTTATTAGAAAAATGTGTGAAAAAACTTGTACAAAACTTCCTGAAATTACTCAAAGTACCCGTGTGAGAGAAAAGAGTTATTTGGAAAAATGTACGTGTAAACACCATCTTTTAATTTCTTTATCAATCAAAGTCTTTTTTACCAATTCCTTTACATTTACCAGCATCTTTATGTTTTCTTCGTCATTTTACTTTAAAAGTTCTTTTCAAACTCATTTTCTTTTATCTCAGACTTTCATTTAGAGTTAGTTGAAATCTTTTGTTCCAAAAGACTTAAATACATAAAACCAAGATATCACCCTTAATTTAAAATTTATCACGTTGATCTAAGTTTTCGCACGACGTCCTAGGATTTGTTTGGTTAATCCTGCAAGTAACCCAGATTTCACCATTCTGGTAAACCAGAGGTTGTTCGCCAAGATCAACAGCGAACACGACCCAAGATGAACGGAGCGGTAGAAACGGCTAACTAGAACATCAAGAAGATTGTTCAAAAGATGGTTGTAACCTACAAAGATTGGCATGAGATGCTACCCTTTGCTCTTCACGATTATCGAACATCTGTCTGTACTTTAACAGGGGCTACCCCTTTCTCTCTAGTGTATGGTATGGAAGCAGTGCTCCCCGTAGAAGTAGAGATCCCATCAATCCGGGTATTGATGGAAGATAAGCTTGCAGAAGCTGAATGGTGTCAAAGTCTACACGACGAACTGAATCTGATTGAAGGGAAACGAATCACGGCACTATGCCATGGTCAGTTGTATCAACAAAGAATGAAGAGGGCGTTCGAATGAAAGGTCCGACCTCGCGTCTTCAGAAGAGGAGACCTTGTGCTAAAAAAGATACAATCATTTCTCACTGATTCTCGGGGCAAATGGACTCTGAACTATGACGGCCCCTATGTGGTCACGAAAGCTTTCTCAGGCAGCGCCTTGTGACTTGCAACCATGGACGGAGAGGAATTTGCCTACCCCAAAAATGTTGATGTAGTCAAGAAATACTTCGCCTAAAAAAACGTCTCGGTGGATTGAAAACTCGAAAGGGCGGTCCAGGCAAAAGTTAGAGACAAAATAAAAAAACCATCCCGGTGGATTGGAGACATCAAATCACAATCCAGGCAAAAATTAGGGATAATGGTAAGTAACTATGTTCAACAGAGGCAAGTCCCTCAGCAGCAGCAGTTACACCATCCATCGGAGGAAAACTCCAGTCAATGTCATCTTCGACGGAAGCTCAGGATGTCCCGAATTCAAAGTTGGTAGAAGGATAGTGGTCGTTATGTTTCAACGTAGCCCTTTTCCCTGTAAATTACCATTTCCTAACTTTGTAAATACTCTATGGAATCACGCGTTTGGCTGATTTCCATCCTATCAAAAAAATTTGAGCCCTTGTGCTTTTGTTTGCAATTCTTATTTGTTTTAGCTTTATAGAACAACATTTTAACATGATTAAAGATTCTTGAAATAAAACAAAAATGAATTTACCTGTAAAACTTTTTCTGCTTTAAAATAAAGATGGCAATTTCTTTTGACTATTGAACATCAAAAGAACATCAACCGCTTCTCCAGAAGTAAGGGAACTTCAAAGTGCAGAATCAAAGTACTCCTTCTAACCCAGTACGCCTGAATGAAGGGATCAACTGTGTCAGAGACCTTGTTTCATCTGACACGCCTCGGCCAAGTTCTTATCTCCTAAGCCCGACCAACATAGTTCCCCACGAGGACTACTTCTCCTAAGCAAGGTAGAATTGCTACTTTTGGACCAACGATACTTCTTCGCCCCGAGATGGCTGAGTATCCAGTTGTGTTCATCCATTAGTTTATATGTCGCGTCAGTTTTGTCAGCATATACATACATACATCATGCATTATTGATTTGCATACACATTTCATATTGCATCACTATCACTCCAGTCGGTCTTATCCCTAGTGATAGTTATCTTCTCGGTCGAGTTGTCAGTTCTTTCCTCGATTAGGAAATGTTGCATTTAAATAATATCTCCTCCAGTTTATTTCTGGATTGAAGTTGGGTCCTTGACCACTTTGATAACATGAACCTCTGAAAGACCAGAGA
Source organism: Lathyrus tuberosus (assembly GCA_022829125.1). Classification (NCBI taxonomy): domain Eukaryota; kingdom Viridiplantae; phylum Streptophyta; class Magnoliopsida; order Fabales; family Fabaceae; genus Lathyrus; species Lathyrus tuberosus. Next base: position 418,255 of record JALAZF010000409.1, on the reverse strand, counting down.
ACCTTTAACAAATGTCACTCTTCGCCATTGAAGATGATATCCTTGCTTTCTCGGATTAAGGAAAATCCCGAGAGAAAGTCTCCTAATCAGAGATTCGGTGGTACAGCAGTTTCTCCAAAAAAACCACTGATGAAAAGGTCATCGACACCTCAAATTGGATCCCGTCATATGGCATTTCTCCGGGAAGATCCCGAGCAAAGTATGATGTAAAACCCCAAGCGGAAACAGACTCTCAAGAGACTCGTTTTCCCCAGTAGATTCGACAAATGGTGTCTCCAACAGAGAAGTTTGTGCACCTCTACAACTCAGACGACTGGATTCCCCAGCCAGTCTGACGTCAACTTTTTCCGTCAAATGACATCTCCCCAGGAAGATTCGGCGAGAAGTTTAAGGAGAATCGCTATGCATAGCGTCCCTTATCAAGAAAGTTTATTGACAAAAGAAACTTAGACCAGTTCCTTGGTAGGGAACCAGGATCGAGGGGAAGTTTATATCAGAAACTAAGACCAATTCCTTGGTAGGAAATCAGGATCGAGGGGAAGTTTAAATCAGAAACTGATACCAGTTCCTTGGCAGGAAACCAGGATCGAGGGGAAGTTTATATCAGAAACTAAGACCAATTCCTTGGTAGGAAACCAGGATCGAGGGGAAATTTAAATCAGAAACTGAGACCAATTCCTTGGCAGGAAATCAGGATCGAGGGGAAGTTTATTTCCGCAACTAAGACCAGTTCCTTGGTAGGAAACCAGGATCGAGGGAAAGTTTACCTTTTCTAAGCATCATTGCTTAGCAAAAGAAGATGAATGCAATCTACCATTCATAACCACCATCAAAATTTTGGGTATTCCGATATTTAATCCTCTTGCACCCCGAATGCCCGAATACCTTCGTCATTCACACCTTCGTGTCCAAGAAGATTAAATAGGGGCATCTGTCATACCCCAAATTTTGACCACGAATATTTCCCATCATTGTGCAAATCATCATCACAATATGGGTGTGTCATTATGTCTCATCAGTCTCCCCCAAGATGGGTGAGCATTCACTACTATCAAAATCAGGGTTTCAAGCCCTCTCAGAGTTCTTAGACAAATGATCAATCAAGAAATGACATGATCTTCAACTTATCTAACCTCTCAAACATCCACAATGGATCAATAGGACTTCCACATCAAGGATTAAGCACAAGGTTGCTTCCTTCTAGGTGGATCAAGCTTCAAGATCACCAGTGTCACCAAATTAGGGTTTTGGTCGACCAGGGCCTCCAGATGGAAATTTTCCTCTGGGCATGTGCCAATGCTTCAAAGCATATCCTAATATAATCCATGGAACCTCATGAACCCAATCATCAAGTCAATTTGACCTCAGGGGATGCATTCATCAAAAATCAGGAATTAGGGTTTCTTGACCTAATTCACCCCTAAGTTGACTTTTGGGGCCAATTATGAACCAAGACCTCAAAAGAGGATTTGAGGATCTCCAATATGCCATATTAATCCATTTGGAACAATGGATTGATCCAAGAAGCTTGAGCAACAAGTTTCAATTTCATCTGAACCACAATTAGGGTTTCGCGGGAAAAGTCAACTGTAACTTTGACTTTTGACCAGGACATGCCCCCAAGCCCTAAGACATGATTCAATACACTCTATACCACCCATGGAACATGTCCATAAAGTTTGATTTAGGTCAAGGACATGATTTCCTGAAGAATTGTACAGTTTGGAATTCATCGGATAAAAAGCCAACTGTGCACAAAAGTCAACTTTGACTTTTTGAGATTTTTCACAAAAATGGATTTTTAACCTTAAAATGATGTTAATGTATGATTTTAATCATCATTCATCAAGAAAAATCAAAGAAAATGGGATAAGTTGTAAAAGGGGTAACCATAAAAACTTAGAAAAATTTTCTAAGTTATGAAAAAAAGTGACAAAGGTACCAACTTTGGAGGATCATAACTCCTAAACCACAAAGCCATTTCTTTCCATCCAAAGCTTGATTTGTAGATCTCATTGCCCTCTACAAAATCTTCATACTGACCTATGTCCAAATTCCTCATGGATTTTGAGTTATGGAGTGATCAAAATCAAGAAAAGTCACTTTGTTCCAACACTTAGTGAAAATTTCACTAAGTCAGATTTTGCCTTACTTTTTTCCAAATGTAGGGACATTTTTCACTTGGATCCAAAAAGTATCAAAACCAAATATGATCAAACAATTGTTGTATCATATAAGAGCTTTCCAAAATGGCCAAGAACATCACCAAATTCAACTTGAGCCATGAGATATGACATTGGCAAGTTGCCTTGCTGAAATCCGCCAAGGCAAGGCAGAATTTTGCACTTTTGCTCGATTTGCCAAAATCAGCCAATTCCAAGCCTTGTCATCACTTTGTACACATCTGAGGATTGAATCTAAAGGGGACAATCACTGAGCCAAGCCTCCAAAGTCCTTGGAACAAGAAATAACATGCTAAACCTATAATTGCCCAAAATAGGGACAAGACTCCAATTTTGGATTGGAGCATTCAATGAAAGCACCAAGGTGGCATGGACTGAGCTATTAGCAACTGAATTCAGTCAAGACTTATCCAAGACCAAGGGGACCAGCAGCCTCTGCCCTAACCTCTAGTCAATGGCTAGAGGAGACTTGGATTTTCATTTGCCAACATTGGCCAACCCTACTCAGCAGTTGCCATTCACTATTCCTTGCAAAACAAACTTGCTCTACTATAAATAGAGCTCAATTGTGATCAGTTTAAGTACACCAAAGGCCTACAACAGTTGCCTTTCTCAAAATCCACTTCTCACTCTCTAAAATTCCTTCCTTAGCAAGTCACTATCGGGTTTTTCATTAGAGAGCAATTCCACTCAAACCAATCACACACACACATCATATACATCATATGTGAGCTGATCAAACACTTAAACAACATCTGGAACACTGATTTCTCAGAATCACCAGTCAATTGCTCAAGGTTTTAATCAAGTTGCAGTTGAGATGCCATGAAGTGATCCAACCAATTTCAGTCAAGTCCAAGCATTCAAACACACTCCATAGGGTGTAGGGAAGCTGTTTAGATCATCACAATTCATCTGTAACACCTCCAACTCAGAAATCAATTTGCTCTTGCTGTCACGACCTAGAGGTAAGCCTAAACTTGGTCATCTCTCAATCTATGCATATTTCCTCGCACAATACTTTTGTCAAATGTTCATAATCATGCATGGAATGTTTCCCCTCAAGTAATTGCTTTTTTGAATCGTGTATCAAAAATCTCAGCCTTCATGCAAAATTTAGGGTTCTTGAGGATTTATCATGATTTCTTGTTTTATGCTTAATTTAAATGAAATTAATTGTCATAAACATAATCGTGAGGTGAAAACGAGTTGATTGATATGTGGATTGCATGTTATAATCAAGTATTTAGTGAGATTGGATAGAAAATGCAAATCTGAGCAAAGCTGAAAAACGCGCGTGTTCTTCAGCTGTTCTTGGCGCCATTTCTCTCAAATTCAAATATTTCAATTTTGTGATTTTCTTTAATTGATTCAAAAATTAATTTCTCTCTGAGTTTTAATGATTTTGAGTTGATTTTTTTTTTAATAATTCACAAAAATGTTAAAATATTTTATTTTATGAAAAAATCCCAAAAATATTATTTATTTCATATAATTGATATTTTTGCAAAGAATTAATGTTTTAATTGTTTTTGACATTTAAAATATTTTTTCCTTCTTGATTTTTCAGATTTTATTGACTTCTAATCATTTTTTAGGGGAAAACTTTATTTATGAAGCATTAATCCAAGATCACAATTTGTTTTCCACATGTTAAACAATTTTGATCATTTTAATTGAATATTTTATTTAATTAAAACACATTTTGAAAACAAATTAGGGTTTTTGATTAATTCAACCCTCATAAATCATTTTCAAAACTCTTTGGGCCTCTAATAGAGTGTAAGACCCAACCCTTTGTAAATACAACCTATTTTGGGCCTCAGTTATGGTATAAGTCCCGTTGTATTTCAAAAAGTTCGACACGATCATCATCCATTGAAAAATAAATCTTGGGCCTACCCTCGAGTAGTAAGACCCATTTCTTTTCTTTAAAACTCTTTGGGCCTCTAATAGAGTGTAAGACCCAACCCCCTTGTACATAAAACCATTTTGGGCCTCACTTATTATATAAGTCCCTCTGTACAAGTGAACGGCGTGATCGTCGCCTTTTAAAAATCAATTGGGCCTCTCCTCGAGCTATAAGACCCATTCAAAACTTTTGGGCCTCTAATAGAGTGTAAGACCCAATCCCCTTTTAACCAAAATAACTTTGGGCCTCAGATATTGTATAAGCCCCTTCACGTTAAAAGAAAATCTCGACGCGATTGCCATTTTAAAATGAAAAATCATCTGGGCCTACCCTGGTGTTATAAGCCCCACTCTTTTTCTTTTGGGCCTCTTGAGAGAGTGTAAGACCCATCCCTTTGTACAGGAAACACTTTTTGGGCCTCAGTCACTTGTATAAGTCCCTCTGTACAAATTCGACAGTGCGATCACTGATAAAACCCTGGGCCTCTCCTTGAGCTGTAAGCCCCAAATCTTTCTTTTTCAAAGCACTTTCTCCTTTGATTTTGAAATATACTGTTGTTTTCAATCTTTCTTTGTTGAACAACTAACCAAATAGCATGGAAGCTCTACAACCGAGTAATTGTTTATATGCTTTCATTTACCACTTTCATATACATATAACTGTACTGTGGGGTTGTTTCGCTGTAAGTCTTCTTTCATAAACTTATATCACTGTGTAATAATAGTATAGATATTTAGAGTTTCCCCGGCAACTACGTCTAGCACTAGGTAAAGTCGTTTTGATCACTCTTAAATAGTCAAAACTAGATCCCCATAGGATTACCAGACACAGTCTTCCCTCCAATTAGGGTTAAACAATATGGAGACATGAAAGGCAGCATTCTCGGTGAACCCTTTCATAGACTGTCACTCGTAGAAGTTGTCAAAGAAACTCTATTCCCCATAGATGATCTTTTCTCCGTGAATGGCATCTCTTGAGTTTCTTCCAAATTCTCGAACTTCCCTGGCTTGATCTATTCTTTGTGAATAGCCTGTCTTGAACTTCTCGGGGTTTGGGGACCCACAGGCTTCTTAAAAGCACTTGTCAAGAAACTCTACTCCCCAGAGATGATCTTTTCTCCGTGAATAGCATCTCTTGAGTTTCTTCCAAATTCTCGAACTTTCCTGGCTTGATCTATTCTTTGTGAATAGCCTGTCTTGAACTTCTCGGGGTTTGGGGACCCACAGGCTTCCTAAAAGCATCCCCGCCTCCTCTTGGGTGTTGTACAAGGACCCTTCGGCTTCTTAGAAGTATTCACAGCCTCCTCTTAGGCTTCGTATAATGATTCTTCCTCCGGGAATGATAGCCTTCTCTTGGGCTTCATACAAGGACCACTCGGCTTCTTAAAAGTTTCCAGCCTCCTCTTGGGCTTCGTACAAATTATCCCGACGACCTCCTAGAGGTATAGGAACAGAAATCAGTCATCTTAATAGAACAGTCTTTCTAAGAGTCTACTACTATTTCTCAAAGCATAGTACGAAAGATGAAACTCCAGACTTGGACAGTCTAATTTCCTCGAGTCTCCAAGATATTCTCAAGCACCCTTCAAGAATAGGAAGGAACCCCGTGGACTCGGACAGTCTCAATACCCATTGGATTTCCGATTTCCTTAAAGAAACAGGAAATAACCCCGATTTTTGAAACAAATCTATGAGTACATTACTCATATAAGAACTGATTTTCTCTTTGAACCAACATACTGGACATGTCACTCAACTAAAACAGCACCATAACCTCTCTCTTGGGCTTTATACAATGATTCTCCCCAGCGGAGTCAAACACCCTTTAGCCTCCATCTCAGGCTTCGTACGAGATACAAAAACACTCTCTTGTTGAGTATAAAACACTCTCTTGTTGAGTCAAACCTTTTAGCCTCCATCTTGGGCTTTGTACAAGACACAAATCACTCTCTTGTTGAGTATAAAACTCTTGGCCTCCATCTCGAGCTTCGTATGAGATACCATAGAGGACTCTCTTGTTGAGTCACTTCCCTTTTAGCCTCTATCTCGGGCTTTGTATGAGACAGATCAAAAATACCCTCTTGTTGGGCCATTAGCCTCCTATGGCTTTGTATAAGGAAAACCTTTTAGCCTCCTCTTAGGCTTTGTATAAGAAAACCACTGGTTGATCCAATCAACCTTTTAGCATCAAAGTTGTGCCTCGTTCACAGTACACAAACATCAACAACTCCTTCCCCTTCATCTAATCGCTGTAAGCGGCAAGCCTCTGGATCATCTACATCCATGCCACTGTCCCTCTTTTAGCATGAGAAATTCCTAAGGAAAGATGGCATTGCTCTACACTGAGTTAAAGTCTTCTCCTTCAGGTCAAAAACCCTTATAAAGGAATTATGGCATTGCTGGATTCACATATCCCAGTTAAAGTAATCCTCTTTTATAAATCAGTCACCCGACAGTTGTAACAAACAAACCCCTCTTTAGAGATGACAAGTTCTCTCTAAAGTCAACACCTTTTAGCTTCACATCTTGGGCTTCGAACAAGATACAAATAGACCCTTCAGCTTCACATCTTGGGCTTTGAACAAGATACAAACCAACTTTAGCTTCACGTCTCGGGCTTTGAACAAGACACCAAAACACCATTTCCTCCCATAGATTAGGAGGAACTACGATCGCTCTGATTTCCTTGTTTCAGAAAAAAAACGGGAATACGTAGGCATAAGATTGAAAGAAAAATCTTAGCGAGCACACTAAACAAAAACCCAAAATCGCATACTTTCATACATCTGTCCTAACATCTTAACCTCCCACCAATCGACCGAACACTATTTTTAACAAAATAAACCTAAAAGAGACCCCGAATCTTTGTAGCATCTGTAAACCAACAGTTTTGACTGTTTGACCTCAGTTTGCAAGCAGGGTTAATTTGAGACATCTATTTTCCTTCCTTCATCAGCTTCAATAGGATAAAAAATGAATCGAGCTGTAGATACTAAAGAGCGGTAGTGCTTCGCAACCACTTCCAAAATCGCTCGCTACACCTAGGAGGCCCGGGGCAAGAAAATAAGCCGAACAATGAAAATCAGCTGAGCATTATTGAACAGAATACCTGCGTCCCCACCATATCATGGGATCAACACTCAGGTCATTCAAAAAATATCCAGTACGACGATGAATTGGCAAAGCTTGCCGAACTAGCATTCATCAATTATGCTTTTCCTGATGTCAACGTCATCGAGAGAGATGACTCCTCCAGTTCCAAAGAAGTGTGGGACACCTTGGGACAACCAAGTGGAAAATACAACTTCATGGTCAAGTACACTGCTCCTGATAGCTCTCGTATCAGGCTCAAAGACATCCAGCCAACTGGATGGGGAGATTTTCCTGAGAGCACAAATACTATGCAAAATACAACTGAGGAATCCTCCTACGACAACTCCGCCTGGGAGACAGATTCCAATGATCATGCTCTGCCAGAAATCAGCTTTATTTCTGAAGACAAATCAAGAAAGGTACCAGACTTTGTGATTCACCGAGGTGTTCGCCGCCAATGGGTTGTTGTCGATGTTCTGAAGATCGTTCATAAGTCAAAGTAATTGTCATCTTTAACCTTTCACCCTGCCCAAGTGAAACGGTTGTTTTGATAGGGCTCACTTTCTGTAAAATTTCCCTCTTCGCTTTGCCCGAAGCAATAGAGTTTTGTTTTACAGGGTTGTAGTTTCAATAATCGACTTGTTCATGAATAAAATAACGTCGTTCTGTAATTTCCGCATTAATTATTGTTTTCTATTTTCGCTTTCTGAGAAAATGGTAATCCTAAAAAAACAAATAATAAAAAACAAGCAGTTTTCCAAAGAAAATACACTGCACACACTTGCATTTTCTCTATCTCTTCAAAACACAAATCATCACGTTATGCAGATTGCTTGTTTCGTTGAAACATACGATCCAATGCCTTCTCCCAACATTGAGTTCCCGGTATTTGGGGCTGAAGAAGAAGTTGACGACGAAATTCCAGAAGAAATCTCCCGACTACTCAGACAAGAGGAAAGGTCTATTGAACCTCACAAAGATCCGTTGGAAACGGTAAACTTGGGTTCGGAAAAAGAGAGAAAAGAGGTCAGGATTGGGGCACTGCTCAGTCCAACTGCCAAAGAGAGTTTGATAAAGCTTCTCAAAGAATTCCCCGATGTATTTTCTTGGTCTTACCAAGACATGCCAGGGTTGGATACCAGTATCGTGGAACATCATCTACCGTTAAGATCGGAATGTCCGCCAGTAAAACAAAGGTTGAGACGAACTCACCCGGACATGGCCATCAAAATCAAAGAGGAGGTACAGAAACAGATTGACGTGGGTTTCCTCGCCACGTCTGAATATCCTCAATGGTTAACCAACATCGTACCCGTTCTAAAAAAAGGCGGAAAAGTCAGAATGTGTGTCGATTACAGAGATCTGAACAAGGCTAGTCCAAAGGATGACTTTCCTTTACCACACATTGACATGCTGGTAGACAGTACAGCAAAGTTCAAAGTTTTCTCCTTCATGGATAGATTCTCGGGCTATAATCAGATACAAACGGCGCCAAAGGACATGGAGAAAACTTCATTCATTACCCTATGGGGTACCTTTTATTACAAGGTAATGTCGTTTGGTTTGAAGAACGTCGGGGCAACCTATCAAAGGGCCATGACTACTTTGTTTCATGACATGATACACAAGGAAATCAAGGTATATGTTGATGACATGATTGCCAAATCTAAAACAGAAGAGGAGCATGTGACCCACCTGTCAAAACTATTCGAGCGGTTGAGAAAGTACAAACTCCACTTGAATCCCAATAAGTGCACATTCGGTGTCCGTTCAGTGAAACTCTTAGGGTTCATCGTCAGCCAGAAAGGAATTGAGGTTGATCCTGACAAGGTCAAGGCCATTCAAGAAATGCCTTCTTCGAAAACTAAAAAACAAGTCAGAGGATTCCTGGGACGTTTGAACTACATTTCCATATTCATATTCCTTATGACCGTGACATGTGCGCCGATCTTCAAATTACTTAAAAAGAACTAGGATTGCGTTTGGATAGAAGATTGCCAAACCGCCTTCAACAGTATTAAGGAATATCTGTTGAATCCGCCGATTCTATCACCTCCAGTGGAAGGAAGACCACTAATCATCTACTTAACAGTCTTGGAGGACTGTATGGGTTGTGTACTTGGCCAACAAGACGAAACGAAAAGGAAAGAGTCTGCCATCTACTATTTGAGCAAGAAGTTCACCGACTGCGAGACTCGGTACACGATGCTGGAGAAAACTTGCTGTGTTTTGGCTTGGGCAGCCAAACGTCTTCGTCAGTATATGATTCGTCACACTACTTGGTTGGTCTCCGAAATGGATCCAATCAAGTATGTATTTGAAAAGCCTGCTCTCACGGAAAGAATTGCCCTTTGGAAGATGTTGTTATCAGAATACGACATCGAGTACCACGCTCAGAAAGCCGTTAAAGGGAGTATTTTAGCCGATCATTTGGCTCATCAACCGATTGACGGTCAAGAATCAATCGGGTCTGACTTCCTAGATGAAGATGTCATGTATCTCAAAATAAAGGACTGCGATGAACCGCTACCCAGTGAAGGGCCAGAACCAGGTCCCCAATGGGGACTTATCTTTGACAGAGCTGTCAATCATTATGGAAACAGAATTGGGGCAATCATTGTTACCCCTCAGGGTACCCACATTCCTTTCACCGCCAGACTTACGTTCAAGTGTACAAACAACGAGGCCGAATACGAAGCTTGTATTATGGATCTCGAAGAAGCAATCGACTTAAGGATCAAAAACTTGGATGTATATGGCGACTCAGCCCTGGTTATCAATCAAATCAAAGGAGATTGGAACACATTCCAATCAGGATTGATTCCTTACAAAGACTGTGCGAGAAGGTTGTTACCTTTCTTCAACAGAATCGAGTTTCGTCACATCCCTCGTGATGAGAATCACATGGCTGATGCATTAGCCACTCTCTCTTCCATGATTAGCATAGGTCAATGGAATGACCTACCTAAGATCAACATAATACGCCTTGAAAGGCCCGGTTATATCTTCACGATTGAAGCAGTCATAGATGATAAACCTTGGTATCACGATATCAAATGCTTCCTTCAGAAACAAGAGTACCCACTTGAGGCATCCAGAAAAGATAGAAAGACCCTCAGAAAGCTAGCAGGCAGCTTCTTCCTGAGCGGCGATACTCTCTATAAGAGAAATTTTGACATGGTCTTGCTCCGATGCGTAGACAGACCAGAAGCAGACATGCTGATAAAAGAAATTCATGAAGGTTCCTTTGGCACTCATGCCAATGGACACGCAATGGCGAGAAAAATTCTAAGAGCAGGGTACTACTGGTTGACCATGGAATCTGACTGCTACAAGTACATGAGGAGGTGTCACAAGTGTCAGATATACTCCGACAAAATCCATGTACCGCCAATGCATCTCAAAGGTCTTTTTTCTCCATGACCATTTTCTATATGGGGAATCGACATGATCGGCGTGATTGAGCCCAAGGCTTCAAACGGACATCGGTTCATCCTGGTAGCCGTTGACTACTTCACCAAGTGGGTCGAAACAGCATCGCACGCTAATGTAACCCGACAAGTGGTGGTCCGCTTTATCAAAAACAATATCATTTGCCATTATGGTGTTCCGAGACAGATCATTACAGATAATGGATCTAACTTGAACAACAAGATGATGAAAGAGTTGTGCGCAGAGTTCAAGATCGAACACCATAACTCATCTCCCTACCGACCTAAGATGAACGGAGCGGTAGAAGCGGCTAACAAGAACATCAAAAAGATCGTTCAAAAGATGGTTGTAACCTACAAAGATTGGCACGAGATGCTACCCTTTGCTCTTCATTGTTATTGTACATCTGTCCGCACTTCAACAGGGGCAACCCCTTTCTCTCTAGTATATGGCATAGAAGTAGTGCTCCCCATAGAAGTAGAGATCCCATCAATCCGGGTATTGATGGAAGCTAAGCTTACAGAAGCTGAATGGTGTCAAAGTCGACACGATGAATTAAACCTGATCGAAGAAAAGCGAATCACAGCTCTATGCCACGGTCAGTTGTATCAACAGAGAATGAAGAAGGCGTTCGACAAAAAGGTCTGATCTCGCGTCTTCAGAAAAGGAGACCTTGTGCTCAAGAAGATACAATCATTTCTCACTGATTCCAGAGGCAAATGGACTATGAATTATAACAGCCCCTATGTTGTCAAGAAAGATTTCTCAGCGGTGCCTTGAGACTTGCAACCATGGATGGAGAAGAATTTGCCTACCCCACGAATGTTGACGTAGTCAAGAAATAATTTGCCTAAACTAAAAAAAATGTCTTGGTGGATTAAAAACCCGAAAGGACGGTCCAGGCAAAAATTAGAGACATGATCAAAAATCATCCCGGTGGATTGAAAATCTCAAAGTACAATCCAGGCAAAAGTTAGGGATAATGGCAAGTAACTACGTCTGATCAGTCAGCTCCTCAGCAATGATGCCATCCATCAGAAAACTCCAATCAGGGTCATCTTCGACACAAGCTCAGGATGTCCCGAATTCAAAGTTGGTAGAAGGATAGTGGTCGTTATGTTTCAATGTAGCCCTTTTCCCTTAAATTACCATTTTCAAACTTTATAAATACTCTATGGAATCAAGCGCTTGGCTGAATTCCATCCTATCAATAAAATTTGAGCCTTTGTGCTTTTGTTTGCAATTCTTATTTGTTTTAGCTTTACAGAATAACATTTTAACATGATCAACGATTCTTGAAATAAAACAAAAATGAATTTACTTGTAAAAAAATTTCTGCTTCTAAAATAAAGATAGCAATTCTTTTGGCTATTGAACATCGAAAGAACATCAATCGTTTCTCCAAAGATGACTGAGCTTCAAAGTGCAGAGTCAAAGTACTCCTTCTAAGCCAGTGCGCTTGAATGAAGGATCAGCTGTATCAGATGCGGCTTTCCCATCTGATACCCTCGATAGATTTCTTACTTCCTAAGCCCGACCAACGGTGTTCCCCGCAGGGACTATCTCTCCTAAGCAAGGCAGAATTGCTATCTTGAACCAGCGGTACCTCTTCGTCCCCTGCAGTGGCCGAGTATCCAGTCGTGTTTATCTATTAGTTTGTATGTCGTGTCAGTTTTGTCAGCATAAACATACATACATCATGCATTATTGATTTACATTCATATTTATATTGCATCACTATCACTCTAGTTGGTCTTATCCCCTAGTGATAAAAGTCCTCTCACTCGAGTTGTCAGTTCTTTCCTCGTTAGTAAATTTTGTGTCCAAACAACCTCTCTTTTCCAGTTTATTTCTGGATTGGAGTTGGTCCTTGACTCCTTTGATAACTTGAACTTCTCAAAGATCAGAGAATCTTCGACGAATGTCACTCTTCGCCATTGAAGATGACATCTTTGCTTTCCCGAATTAAGGAAAATCCCCAGAGAAAGCCTCTTAATCAGAGATTCGACAATACAGCAGTTTTTTCTCTGAAAAGACCGCTGATGAAAAGGTCATCGGCACCTCAAAATTGGATCACATCATATGGCATTTCTCCGAGAAGATCCCGAGAAAAGTATGATGTAACACCCCTAAGCGACAGCAGTCTCTCAAGAGACCTGCTTTCCCCAGTAAAGTCGACAGATGGCGTCTCCAAACAAAGAAGTTTGTGTACCCTACAACTCAGATGAATGGGTTCCCCAGCAAGTCTGACAATAACTTTTTCCATCAAATGGCATCTCCCCAGGAAAATTTGGCGAGAAGTTTGAGAGAAAACCGCTACGAGTGGCGTCCCTTGTCAAGAAAGTTTATTGACAAAAGAAACTGAGACCAGTTCCTTGGTAGGAAACCAGGATCGAGGGGAAGTTTATTTCAGAAACTAAGACCAGTTCCTTGGTAAAAGACCAGGATCGAGGGGAAGTTTTTACCTTTTCTAAGCATCATTTCTTAGCAAAAGAAGATGAATGCGTAAGCTGCCATTCTTAACCACCATCAAAATTTCGGGTATTCCGATATTTTATCCTCTTGCACCCCGAATGCCTGAATACCTTCGCCATTCATAACTTTGGGTCCAAGAAGATTAAATAGGGGCATTTGTCATACCCCAAATTTTGACCACTAAGATTTCCCATCATTGTGTAAATCCTCATCACAATATGGATGAACCATCATGCCTCATCAGTCTCCCCCAAAGATGGGTGAGTATTCACTTCAATCAAAATTAGGGTTTCAAGCCCTCTCAGAGTTCTTAAACAAAGAATCAATCAAGAATTGAAATGATCTTCAACTTGTCTAACCTCTCAAACATCCACAATGGATCAAGAGGACTCCCATAGCAAGAATCAAGCACAAGGTTACAACATTCTAAGTGGATCAAGCCTTAAGATCGCCAATGTCACCAAATTAGGGTTTGGTCGACCAGGGCCTCCAGATGGAAATTTTCCTCTGGGCATGAGCTAATGCTTCAAAGCATAACCTAATATGCTCCATGGAACATCATGGACCCAATCATCAAGTCAATTTGACCTCAGGGGATGCATTCATCAAAAATCAGGAATTAGAGTTTCTTGACCTAATTCACCCCTTAGTTGACTTTTGGGACAAATCATGAGCCAATACCTCAAGATACGATTTGAGGGTCTCTAATAAATCACATTGATCCATTTGCAACAATGGATTGATCCAAGAAGCTTGAGCAACAAGTTTCGGTTTCATCAGAACCATAATTAGGGTTTCACGAGAAAAGTCAATTGTGGCTTTGACTTTTGACCAGGACATGCTCCCAAATCCTAGGACATGATTCAATACACCCTATAACACCTATGAAATCAATCCATCAAGTTTGATTTAGGTCAAAGACTTGATTTCATAGAGGATCGCACAGTTTGGAATTCATCTGATAAAAAGTCAACTGTGCACAAAAGTCAAACTTTGACTTTCTGAGATTTTTCACAAATATGGTTCTTTGACCCTAAAATGATGTTAATGTATGATTTGGATCATCACTCATCAAGAAAAATCAAGAAAAGTGGGATAACTTGTAAAAGAGGTAACCATAAAAACTTAGAAATTTTTCTAAGTTATGAAACAAAGTGGCTAGGGTACCAACTTTGGAGGATCATAACTCCTAAACCACAAGGTCATTTTTCCCCATTCAAAGCTGGATTCGTAGATCTCACGACCCTCTACAAAAGCTTCAAACACACCTCATTCCAATTCATCATGGATTTTGAGTTATGGAATGATCAAAATGGTTGAAAACATGAAATGCCACTTTTTCCCAACACTTAGTGAAATTTTCACTAAGTCAGAATCTGCCTTCACTTTTTTCCAAATGTAGGGGCATTTTTCACTTTGATCCAAAAAGTATCAAAACCAATTATGATCAAACAGTTATTGTATCATATGAGGGCTTTCCAAAATGGCCAAGAACTCCATCAAAGTCCACTCGAGGCATGAGATATGACCATACCAATATGCCTTGCTGAAAACTGTCATGGCAAGGCAGATTTGGGAGTTTTGCTCGATTTGCTCAAATTTTGCAAAGGGCAAGCAACTCTATCCATCTGAGCACCTCAAGGGGGGACCAAGGGGGAACCAACTCTGATCCCAAGCCTCCTAAGTCTTTGGAACCAAAAATAGCATGCCAAACCAAGAAATGCCTAAAAGAGGGACAAGACTCCAATTTTGGATTGGAGCATTCAATGCATACACCAAGGTGGCATGGACTGAGCCATTTCCAACTGAATTTAGTCAATACTTATCTAATACCAAGGGAACCAGCAGCCTGTGCCCTAACCTCTAGTCAATGGCTAGAGGAGACTTGGATTCTCATTGCTCAACATTGGCCAAACCTATGCAACAGTTCCTATTCACTATTCCTTGCAAAACAAACTTGCTCTACTATAAATAAAACTCATCTATGATCAGTTTGAGTACACCAAAGCCATCAAACAGATGCTTTACTCAAAATCTCCTTCTTCATTCCAAAATTGCCTTCCAAAGCAAGTCACTATCGGGTTTTGAGTTTGAGAGCTATTCCAACCAAACCAATCACACACACACACCTCATAAACATCATATAGCAGTGATCCAAACACTCACATAACATCTGGAACACCAAAATTACAAAATCACTAGCCAACTACTCAAGCCTTTGACAGATTTGCAGTTGAGGTGCCAAATCAAGTTCCAGCTCAATTCAAGCCACTCCAAGCACCCAGACACACTCCGTAGCACCTAGGGAAGCTGTCCATATCCTTGGAACCAAGCTGTAACACCTCTAACACAAAACACGATCACCAGCTGCAAGAGGTAAGCATGAGCTCTTCTAACTCTATGATCCATGCATTTTTTGCTACACAATAATTTGGCCATATGTTCATAATCATGCATGAAGTGTTTTCCCTCAATCAATTGCATTGTTTGAATCATGTATGGAATTTCTGAACCTTCATGCAAATTTTAGGGTTCTTGAGGTTTCTCTTTGATTTCTTATTCCATGTTTAAAATAAATGAAATTAAAGACCATAGACATGATCGTGAGGTTGAAACGAGTAGATTGATATGTAGATTGCATGATATAATCAAGTATTCAGTGAGATTGGGTAGAAAACGCAAATCTGCAGAAACAGGGGGTGGCGCGTGTTCTTGCCCTTGTTCTTGGCGCCCTTTTTGAAAATTCAAATATTTGAATTTTGTGATTTTATTTAATTGATTCAAAAATTAATTTCTCTCTGAGTTGATTCTTTTTTTAATAATTCACAAAAATGTTGAAATGTTTTATTTTCCCAAAAAATCCCAAAAATATTATTCATTTCATATACTTGATATTTTTGTAAATAATTAATATTATAATTGTTTTTGACATTAAAAATATTTTTTCCCTCTTGATTTTTCAAATTTTAGTGATTTCCAAACACTTTGTAGATCAAAACCTGATTTTTTAAACATTAATCCAAGATTACAATTTTTTTCCACATGTTTAAAAATTTTGATCATTTTTAATTAAATTTTTTATTCAATTAAAATACATTTTGAAAACAAATTAGGGTTTTTGATTAATTCAACCCTCATCAAACTTTTTCAAACTCTTTGGGTCTCTAATAGAGTGTAAGACCCAATCCTTTGTACATAAAAACAATTTTGGACCTCTGACATTGTATAAGTCCCCCCCCCCCCCCCCCCCCCCGCGTTAAAAGAAAAATCTCGGCGCGATCGCCAGTTCAAAAACAAATCATCTAGCCCTACCCTCGTGTTATAAGCCCCATTCTTTTTCTTTAAACACCTTTGGGCATCTTGGAAGAGTGTAAGACCCAACCCTTTGTAGAAACCAAATTAATTTGGGCCTCAGTGTATTGTATAAGTCCCGATACCATCAAAAGTTCGACGCGATCGTCGCCTTTTAAAACAGAAAACTTTTGGGCCTCTCCTTGAGCTGTAAGCCCCACCACTTGTATAAAAAAACCTTTGGGCCTCTTAAGAGAGTGTAAGACCCATCCCTTTGTACAGAAAACCTTTTGGGCCTCAGTCACTTGTATAAGTCCTTGTACAAAACAACAGTGCGATCACTGATAAAACCTTGGGTCTCTCCTTGAGCTGTAAGCCCCAACAATCTTTTCAAAGCACTTTCTTCTTTGATTTTGAATATAATATTGTTATCAAAGCTTTCTTTGTTGAACAAACTAACCAAACAGCATGGAAGCTCTACAACCGAGTAAGTGTTTACCCGCTTTCGTTATCCGCTTTCATATATATAACTGTATTGTGGGGCTGCTCACTGTAAGTCTTCTTTCACAAACTTTTATATACTCGTCATATATCAATTGTGTAATACTAGTATAGTTATTTAGAGTTTTTCCCGACAACTACGTCTAGCACTAGGTAAAGCCTTGTTGATCACTCTTGAATACAAACAAAACTAGATCCCCATAGGATTACCAGATACAGTCTTCCCTCCTGTTGGGGTTAAACAATATGGAGACGTGAAAGGCAACATTCTCGGTAAACCCTTTCTCAGACTGTTACTCTTAGAAATTGTCAAAGAGACTCTACTCCCCAGAGTTGATCTATTCTCCATGAATGGCATCTCTTGAGTTTTTTCCAAATTCTCAGACTTTCCTGGCTTGATCTATTCTCGATGAATGGCATGTCTTGAACTTCTCGGGGTTTGGGGACCCACAGGCTTCTTAAAAGCATCCCCGCCTCCTCTTGGGCGTTGTACAAGGACCCTTCGGCTTCTTAAAAGCTCTCATGCCTTCTCTTGGGCTTAGTACAAGGACCCAGAGACCTCTACAGGTATAGGAACATAACCTAGTCATCAATTTACTAGATCTGTCTTTCTGAGTCAAGTGTCAGACTAGTTAATGGGTTGAACTCCATCCCTTAATATACCAGCCTTCTCTTGGGCTTCATACAAAGATCATTCACTATCTGAGAATCGATTTCTCAAAACACCAGTAGACTTGGACAGTCTCAATACCCTTTGGATTTCCCATTTCCTTAAAGAACAGGAAATAACCCTGATCCTCTGATCAGTACCAAAGCATAACAATACCTTTAATCAGTCCCTTTATAAGAACTGATTTTCTCTTTTATCCAACATACTGGACCTGTCACTAAACTGAAACATTCACCAGCACTTTAGCCTCCTCTTAGGCTTTGTATAATTATCCTTCCTCAGTAAAGTCAGCCTCCTCTTGGGCTTTGTACAACGATTCTCCCCAGCAGAGCTAACCTTTTCATACTCTCTTGTTGAGTATAAAAGACTCTCTTGTTGAGTCACACATTCAGCCTCTATCTCGGGCTTCGTACGAGATATAAAAACACCCTCTTGTTGAGCATAAAAGACTCTCTTGTTGAGTCATAACTTTTTAGCCTCCATCTCGGGCTTCGTACGAGATACAAAATCACTCTCTTGTTGAGTATAAAAGACTCTCTTATTGAGTCATAAATTTTTTGCCTCTATCTCGGGCTTCGTACGAGATACAAAATCACTCTCTTGTTGAGTATAAAAGACTCTCTTGTTGAGTCAAACCCATTTAGCCTCCCTCTCGGGCTTCGTACGAGATACTAAAACACTCTCTTGTTGAGTATGACAGACTCTCTTATTGAGTCAATTCCTTTCATCCTCCCTCTCGGGCTTCGTACGAGATACTAAAACACTCTCTTGTTGAGTATGACAAACTCTCTTGTTGAGTCAATCCCTTTCAGCCTCAATCTCGGGCTTCGTACGAGATACCAAAAGCACTCTTTTGTGGAGTCAACACTTTTAGCCTCCGTCTTGGGCTCCGTACAAGACACATATAAAAGCACCCTCTTGTTGGGTCAATAGCCTCCTCTTAGGCTTTGTATAAGGAGACCCCAGTTGAGTCAATCAACCTTTTAGCATCAATCGGTGCCTCGCTCACAGAATACAAACATCAACAACTCCTCCTTAGAGATGATAAGTTCCTCTCTCAGTCGAGCCTTTCAGCTTCACATCTTGGGCTTTGCAAAAGATACAAATCACCTTTAGCTTCACATCTTGGGCTTTGAACAAGACACCAAAACACATTTTTCCTCCCATAGAATAGAAGGAACTACGATCACTCTGATTTCCCTGTTTCGTTAAACGGGAATACGTAGGCATAAGATTAAAAAAATCTTAGCGAGCATACTAATCAAAAGCCCAAACTCCAGTACCTTCAGATATCAACCCAAAAGCATCAAATCTAAAAACCTCGCAAAAAGTCCAAACACTGTGTTTTTAACAAAATAACCTAAGAGAAACCCACAATCTTTGTAGCATCTGTAAACCAACAGTCATCTGTTTAAACTCAGTTTGTAAGCAATGTTAATTGGAGATATCTATTTCCATTTCTTCATCAACTTTAATAGGATAAAAAATGAATTGAACTGTAGTACCCCAAAGCGCTAGTGATTCGCAGCCACACATAAAACTCGCGTTACACCCTCGAGCGCCACGAAACGACCTCGTCTCACTAACAGGTGTTGACTGCGCCTACTCCTCTTCGGGCTGCCCTTAATTCATCACTCATATGCTCAAGAGCAACGACTTAGGGGGCTCCTATTCCAGACTGGCCCAATGGCAAGGCATGGCTCAATCCACCTCTGCTGAGGAAGGCTGGCCAGCTGACCCCCAGGATCAGCTGCCCCTCGTCACATTTCTACACGTCACGCACGGTTCCACCATCCAGAAACAGTCACGACGCCCGTGCCCGCGACCACGCCCTTGCCCACTGTCGCGGTGAAAATTGGATACCATAGTTATTTGTTAACTAGGATCACATTTTTAATGTCACCACCAATCTTTGATTTTATCCAAGGGAATGGAGAAAAACCGAATTCCCACAATGCAATGCAAATGCACTAAGATTCTAAGTTCGGGGGTTGGTTATACCTAGGGAAGGTGTTAGCATCCTAGATATCTGTAGTACTCTACGGGAACCTCTTGATTTTATTTTATGTTATTTGTTATTTTTGTTTGTTAAGGGTTTTAAGGGTCTAGGAAAAGAAGATGAGTCATCATCTTAAGAAAGACCACCACACTTTTGAAAATGTTTGAATTTTTGTGGGGTATGGGATTGTATGTCCCTTTCTTTGAGATGATTAACATCTAATTCTCTTGCGTGGAGAATTAGGTGGGCTAAAGTTTGATTTGAAAAATCAAAATTGTGGGGGGACTAACCTAGGAAATCTATCCTAAGTTATCTAATTGACTTATCTTAAGGTATCGATTATTAATGGAAATGATATGCACCATGCACAATAACATGGTTATCATGCATGGGATTTTCCCTTGGATATTAATGCGATTAATTTATATTATTTAGGCGAGTGTGCTAGCAAAGTGATGCTAGGCTTGTGTCTTGTGATTAATAGGTCGAATGCGATGCCCGAAGGCGATCGACTTACATAGGTAGAAAATTGGCTCGACGTTGGATCGAGGATTTTTATTGTTTTGAAAGGTTTAAAGCAAGAACAAAAATCAAATACATAATACACAAACAAGGCATACCAACAAAACATTCTCACACGAGCCTATGACTAATCGTAACGAGAGATTTCTAAACGGGGACGATCTAAAGGTTTAGTTTTTTAAACTTAATTATTTTATTACTATTATTAATCACGGGGAGTCTAGGGAAGTTTTACTTATAAAAGGATCTTAGTTTTAGCGGTTATTACAAAAAAAGTTGAATTAGTTATTATAAAAAACTCTAGATTAGTTAATTCTAAATTTTATTAGGGAGAGGGTTTAATTCATTACGAAAGGAAATTAGATTAATTATCAAAATGGTTTAAATTATCTATTAAAAATTAGTGTTAATTAATATAAGGAAAAGATTTAGGTTGATTATAAATATTAATTATAAAAAACTAAATATTATTATAAGGAACTTGTTTTTGATTATTATCATAAAAGGTTTTTCAATTAAATGAAAGTTTAATTTTATTATAAAAAAAATATATTAAAAAGGGTTTAAATTAACTATTAAAAAGAAAGGATTTTAAATTAAATCATTATAATAGTCTCAACTTGAATTACCAATAAAGTTTTTTAAAATTCTAATTAACAAAAGATTTCAACTTAAAAAAAAGTGTTACTGATTATAAAAATAAAATTTTAATTTTAAAATAAAAAAGAAATAAAAACGGAAGGGAAAAAGACCAAGGGGTGCGCCCTCTCTTCACTCGTCTCTCACTCGTCTCTCATCTTCTCTCAGCGTGAGAGAAAAAAAAGGGGTAGGGTTAAAGAAACCCTTAACCGCCACCGTCCTCGCTCCGTCTATCACTCGTCTCTCCCTCTCAATTCCTCTCTCAAAATTTCTCTTCTCTCTCGCAATCGTCGCTCTCAATTTCTCTCGATTTCAACAAAACATAAACCCTAAATCTACCCTAATCCCCAATCGACCCAATACCCCATCGTTCTCATTATATTGATGATTACAATTACAATGATGCAAAATGGAAAGAAACGGCAAAGAAAAAAAAGAGAAAATGAGTGTCGGCGATGAATGGCAAGTGGCTCCACGGACGTCAACCAGGGAAGTTCTCTTTCTCTACCTTTTTTACCTTTTACGAGCTCTCGCGATCTATATCGTTTGCCTTCGATCCGTAGGTTTCTGAAGGGCGGTGATGAGTGATGCTTCTGAGTCTCTAGGCGATGATGAACGCTCTTGGTGTTCTGAGTCTCGATCGTATTGTTGAGGAAGTGTGGGATTCTCGTTGTCTTTCCGTCAAATTTTTTTTTCGTCTCCTCTGCCAAACCCTTTGTCCCTTTTTATAGGCCAATGACGAATTAAGGAACTTGAAAAATCTTTAATGCTGATTGATTTGATTTTGTTGGATTTAGAAGGGTTTTGAAATATTGAATGGCCTGATACGATCTGATTGTGATTTGAACTTTTGATGCCCTGTTGCTGACTGTTTTCGAACGTGTGAATGGTTTTGGAAAGTTTTTGAAAATTTTCCTTCTTTGTCTTGAAATGATTCAAATGTTGAGAGTTATGGATTCCTTGTCTGATACTTGTTTTGGAAATATATCTCCTTGAATTATGTGTGATGTCCTTTTTGGTTCAGGATAGAAAATCCGGTAATCATTGTGATGTTGCCAATAATTATTGGTTTGATTTGAGTATGATGACAATTAAGTCTGATTTGAAAATATTCTGAGGCCTGATTTTGCTTAATCTTTCCACGTTGTAATTAAAATTCCTCTTGCTATTTCTGACTTTCAGTTAAGAATGAAATTGTTCCTATTCCTGTCCTGATATTGACTTGAACCAATTTGCAACACGTTTCAGTTATCCCTTTAGAAAATTAATGTTGTGCTCTTGAATTTTAATACCTCTATTGTCTTTTGACAGGGTGCATAAAGGAAGCTGATGGAAGAGTTTGAAAGATAGTGTTGTTGGACACCCACAACTGCTGCCAAGGTTGGAGCTTCTCACAATTTCTCGCCGGTGGTGATGATTTCTGTGTACTGGATGTGAATCCCCTGTTACGAACTTGTGAACTCTTTACAAATAGGTCCCCCTTGATTTGTTTCTGTTTTAATTCACTGTTAATGATGGGTGATTTTGTGTCGTGAATATCTTCTTGTAGCTCTTAGGTGGTTCAGATGACTACAAGCATTAGGACAATAGTATTTTTTTTGGAAAGAGAGGGGTGATGTCTTGAATGGTATGCACATAGAAACTTCGGTTTTCTCTTTTAACTACTTTGGTTTATAAAATGACAATTCATCCTTATTTTTACCGTGACAGAAGCGTAAAAACGGCTTCATATGTATTGCTGACCGGTTCCATGGTGAGGACAGAATTGGGATGGTATCCTTAGGCTCCAATAATACTGTACACAAAGGTGACGGATTCAAATACATTCTTGCAAGAGCTTCCCAACATTGAGAGTATTTTGTCTGACTTATCTGTGTCTATCTCAAAGCAACATCTTCTTTTTCATTGCAGGTGAAGGCTATCAACAGTTTTGGAACAATCTGCTGGCGGGTTTTCCAAAGGAGAGCATCTTGGCCGCACATGATCACGACAGTAAAAGAGAAAGAGCAGAGTACTGATGGTGTACTTCTGAGGAAACGTCCTGATAGACTTTTCATCGTGATACCGAGCAACTAGGTAATATTATCTTATGTGGAACAAAGCAACTTGTTTTGACCAATATGCTCTTTACCGAAAAATGCATCCCTAGTGTAATACCCCAAAATTTGCCCTCTCATTTCTTCATATCATATAGCATGATATTTCATTGCATTACACTCTATTCAAGCATAAAAATAAAACATTACATTGCATTTAACATAGAAACATGAAGCATAGCATCCACTTTACCATCAGGGCATGTGATCAGGTGAAAGGTGGACAATCAATAGATCCTTAAAAGCACAAAAAGGTCAATCAAGTTTCCTCAAGGCAAGCCAAGAGGTCTTTCATGTCTCATACTATCTCAATGGATCATCCACAACCTCAAGAATGAGAGATTCAATGGGAGATTGAAGCACTACATCTTTCATTATGCAAGAGGTTCAAAAACTGAAGGAAAACCCTCAAAAGAGATAGTTCATTGATCCAAAATCATCCTCAAATGGCATATATCATCATCCTTTAAGAGGATACACAACATACTCTGAGGAATTTGAAATTGAAGACTGCACATTTTTCTCCTAGGAGGAGGGGACCTAAACTAGGGTTTCCAATTAAATCAGGATATCTTTGATTTTTTGGACAAAACTTGATTTCATGGTATTCTATATGTTCTTAAGTGTATGTATGTGGAAAATCACCTCTCAATTGGTTTTAGAAGTGGTTCAATTGAAAGAAAGATAAAAAATCAGAGAATTTTGGGGCCAAGTCAAATAATCAGGAGAAAAAGTCAACTCTTGACTTTTTGAGGCCAAATTCATAAAATTCATGTTATATGGGTCCAATGTACAAAATTTGGTCAAGAAACTCCAAAGGAATCATGAAAAAATCAAGATGTGGAAAGTTGCCATTTTTGGATGAAGTAGGGTTACTAAAAAGGGCAAGTTTTGGCCATTTTGCACTACACTTTGAACCAAGGCCATTTAAAATTGGAGCATCAAATGAAAATTCCACCAGGCCACAACAAAAGGTCTTGTTTTAAGCTTCAAATCCATGTATAGAACATCTCCATTGGATAAAAATTGAGGGAGATATGATGGATCAAAGTTGGGAAAAAGTAGGCCAAAACTAGGCCATGACCAAGAACTTTCAGGTCATGCGCGCAGTCATTTTAACAAACATGTGGTGGGCCAAATGTCCACTCATTTTTCTCATGGTTAAAGGCCTCAAATGAAAAACTTTTCAACATCAAAGTTGTTCCTTGTAGTGTCATCTTCAATACTCATGTTGGATAAAATTCCATTTGATCAATTTATAGTGGAGATATATTAGTTCAAAGTCATGTTGATTGTGCTGAAATTTTGTGTGCCAAGTTGCCATGCCATGACTTGCTTGCCACGCCCACAAATCAGTTCCAAACCCTGATGTTCCAAGCTATTTTTTCACCAACTTCCAAGCCTTAATTCAATCCAAAATCAACATCAATCATGTTCTATGATGTTCTATCTTTCATTTGGCACCTAAACCTCATTGAATCATTCACTAACAAGAGAGAAAATCATCTTCAAACAACCACTGCTATATCTGTTCTTAACTGTCATAAAAAAAACAAATGTTGTTGTTGATTGTCATAGCACTCACCCGTGCATTGTTCACACTGTCCAACCATTTCCTCTTTCAACCAAACACATTTCACCTACACTATGAACACTAGCACGTGCCTTGCATGAAATTGGAAAAAGCAAACTTGCTAAGTAAGTTTCTGATACAACAGCCATGCTCTCACCTTTTCAATTCCACCATAACTGTCATGAACCACCACCACCTTATCATTGCAAATCTAACTCGCCCCCTAACTAACTTGACTCAGTTAGTTAGGGTGGACTCACTTTAGCCACCTTAACTCAATTAACCAACTCACTAAACCATGGTTAACTCATAGTATAAAACAAAACTTCTCTTCACAAATTCATTTTCAACTTCATTCTCACTCTTTCTCTCAAACACTCTCACATTCTCTCCATTATCTCTCTCGGATTCTGCACGATTTTTCTTCCTTTCTCAATCATCTTCATCCATTCTGAGCAAGAACATTCAAGAGAAAACTCCATTGTCCAAGCATAACATCATCACAGTTTGGAATTCTGTTTTTGTTCTCAAGATCTCCACATCAAGTAGCATTTATTTTGCTAAGGTTGAAGATCTAGAAGCTCAATACCTAAAGCTTTTCTCTGGTTTTCTCAACACATCAAGTTGCCACACTTTCAGGTTTTAATTCACTCAATCTTAATGCTTCATATCAGTATGATTTAGACTCGTTTTATGTGTTTAGAGCCTATTAGAAGCTATGCGTGAGTTCTGGCTAGTTGATAGGCTCTTTAGGAGTTTAGGTGTGATGTTAGGGAAAATTGTTTTGGCTCGGTTTGTGTTATGCGTGCATGATCTATGAAAATTAATTGCATATTCATGATGTATGTGAGCTCAGCTTCATTTTGGTATATCGTTTGTGGAATTCTGGCAAAATCAAAGTTGCAGACGGTGGTGCTTGACCGGAGAAGGTGACCGGAGGTCCCTCTCCGGCCGGTGGTCTTTATGTTAGGGTTTCTGGCCAGAATTAATGTGGACCGTTTGATGTTCATGATCCAATGCTCCCAAACGCGCCAGCGCATTATAAAAAGCGTGCACCACACGTGCTTTCTTTCTGAATTCACTTAAAAGTTTTGTGGTGTGGTACATGGTAGGGATTGTGGTCACGCACGCACATGCATTGATTTCAATTACTTTGACTCTTATGTTGACTTGACCTAATCTGATGGTTGTTTTTGCTTTGACTCATGTTGACTGAGATTCCATGCTAGTTATGGTGTTTTGCGCGTAATGGACCTAAGACAAATTGATATCCACACCTCCTTTTTTTTAGCCCAATCATTTGAACTGATAGTTTGCTAAGTTCACACCCCCTTTCCTTTTTACATTTCATTTTTTTATTTTTCCATTTTTTGCACGTTTGCTTTTCATTTTTTAAAAAATACCAAACATCATCATAAAATTCCACAAAAATTCATGAACATCAATAAAACATTTATATATATTTTTGGTGATTTTATTTTCTGATTTTATGACATTTTTTCCCCTGCTCCATAATTTTCTTTGAATTTCTTTGGTGTGCATGCTTAATGTGATACATAAATTTGTGCATTTTTGTTCTTGATCATTAAAAATTGTTTTGATACTCTTCTTTTTGTATTGAGTCATTAATATCCTGAAGTATGTCATATGATTTTTATTTCATTTTTTAGGTCTTGCTATGGCATGTTTTGATGTTCATCTTTGCATTACTTTGCATTTGCATCCAATTTGACTTAAGTGCATTGTATAAAACCTTTTTGCCTTGAATTTTTACATGATACTTTGATAAGTGATTCATTTCTGGTTTGTGTACCTGAATACAATGTTTGAATAATTTTCATGAACTCATTTGATTTTTGCTTAAGACATTTCATTTGAAGCACTATAACATGTCATATCATTGTAATCTTTGGTGCATGTTTACATGATTTCTTTTGTGTATACTTGCATGATCATTTGCATACTTTGGTGAACTATTCACTTGAAATTATAGGTCTTTGGTACATATTATATGTCATCCTTGCATGTTGACTTTTATTTGAACCTTGTGCACCTTTAACATGTTGTGTTTGTACTTGTGTTTTCTTTTGAACTTCCATTTCAATTCTACTTCTTCTATTACTTCTTAAATGTCTTGATGTGCTTCATAAATACTTGTGAGATGTTTGTGAATCATTGTTTATTTCATTTCAATTCTGATCCTTGAATTACATGTTCCATTTAGGCATATTTCTTCCATTTCCTTTCATCTTTCATCTCCCTTTTATTATGGTAACATGTTCTAATGCCATGGATGATGTTTGTGGCCTATCCACTTGGACTTGTATGATAATAATCATTTGTTTTCCATATGATGTACATTCTGGTTGTGATTAATAGGATTTGATCCTTCATCTAATTCTTTTGAGTTTTATGGTGCATTAAATGTTCTTTTACTTCTTATACTTCTTATACATGTCTACTAACCATGTAGGGGCTTTGGTAAGTTGCAATTGAGTGTGGATAAGGAATCCACATTCAAACTTCTTTCCTTTCATCTTTTACAATTCCATTTTTGTGTTTGTTAAGCACTTATCTGTTTTCTCTTAATAACTCATTACTTTCCCTTTTGAATTACAATTCATCTTCTACTTTAGAAGTGAATTGTTTAATTCCTTCTTTCTTTAGACTTTAGGTTTTGAAACCTCACAAACCATTAGGATCACTCCCTTAACTAATCAATTAGGATTGAGTCTTAGTCCACATAGATTTTACCTTTCTCCTCTCTTGAGTCTCTCTTCTCATCTTAAAGAAAACTCAAAACATCTAATAAAGGTAGGCCTTTATTGCATTTAGGCTTTTCATATAAAGAAAAGATTATAAGGGGTCTTCTCTTATAATCTTAGAATGTGTAGCATATAGCCCATCTTGGGTCAATGTGTTAAACATTTGATCTTGTGTGAGGGACTTAAATGCAATACTTGTCGAATGTGCAAATAATAAAAAACACCTCTTCATTTCATAATCAACAAAACACTTAATAAACACAAGTATGCTAGTGTGGTTGAACCTTGACAATTGGAACTAAGTGTGGGGGTCTTCTTCGCTCTTAGTGTGTCTTCTTGCTCATTCCATCTTGGAATGTGAGAATGTACACATTCCAATGACTAAGACTCAGATACACTGTCATATGCAAATAAATGGAAAAAACTTCTAAAAGACAAAAACAAACAATTACGTCTTTCCTTCGGGAATTCTTTTCTCATCTCATTCACTCTCAACGTATGAACGTGCTCCTACTCGTTTTCTTGCAAGATGGTAACGCACTCGGACCAGCGAGCCTGCAACACCTGAGCTAGAACGTTAGTCGTTCCCTAAAAAACACAAACAAGGCGACCCTCGTTGAGGGGAACTACGTCGCTCTGATTCTCATGCTCCCGATGAGATACGTAGGAGGTGGGGTAGGGCCCATTCGAGCACTTCTTTTATTTTCCCTACATTTGTTTCTCTTTCTCTTTCTTTTTCTTTCTTTCAGTTCCTTTTTTTTTCAGCATTCTTTTCTTACACCCTTTGATTGAAGCAGCAAGCGTGGATCCCATCGGGTACGATGGACGCGAGGGGGTGCTAATACCTTCCTCTCGCGTAACCGACTCCCTTACCCTTTCTCTTGGTCGTAAGACCATGTTCTTTTCCTTCCTTCAGGTTTATGCGGTGTTTCCTTTTCCTCTCTTGGGATAAATACACATTGCTGGCGACTCTGTTTCGGTGCCACTTTCGCGTTTGTACTAGGATGAAAATCCCGGGAGCGACAGCTGGCGACTCTGCTGGGGACTAGGTTGACCTATTGCTGGTCCATCCTAAGCGAGTCAATCCTAGCGCTTGTTTGCTTTTCTTTCATTGGGTGTTTACTGTTGTGCTTTATTTTGCTGTTTATTTACTTTACGGTATTTACTGCATTTTAGCATTACATATCATATATTATATTGTGCTGCACTGTTTTGTCTGTTTGGCGGGATGGGATTTCTGAGAGATAAGCCCATTACACATGCTTGAGTATACACTTAGAATTAGAGTGGAGAGTAGTGGGACCTACGTGCCGTTTGGAGTGCGTTGGGTGTTCACGAAATTCACAGCTAGACGAGGCTATCTTGGGACACGTCGTGGCATGCGCATCTTGCGTATTCCAGGATGTAGATCTAGAGAGTTGTCGACTCTAGTGACCGATCATGAGGACCTTAGTGGAAACATCCCTCTTTAGCGGTGACAGTGGCAGACCACATTCTGTGGCAAACCCATTTGCACCCGAGGGCCCACTTTGGAACTTGCATAGGATGACCTTTATTTTCTAAGGGGAGTCAGTGGACGACCTCTTTGATTGGCATAGCATTGTATCCTACGGGCTGAATGTGCTATTGCTTCTCAAACCTCCGAAGCTGACAAGCCTTATTTTCTAAGAACCACATGTGAGTATGGGCGGGATGTTTACAGGCTTGCAGGAAACCCAGCCTCCTACCTACCTTACTTGTGATTCTATGATGATTTCAGACATTGTATCCTATGACAGTGATTTGAGTGTTCATCTCAGATATTGCCAGATTCAGTATAGAGACACAGTGCACACAGTTCAATACAGACACAGACACTTGATTACCTGATCACATGCCCTTTTGCATTGCATTATCATATCATAACAGTTATGTTTGTCATTTTCAGGTGCATAATACGTTTCTGATTCCAATCCATGGGTTCAACAGAGATCGTTGCCGAGAGAAAGAACAATGTGTCTTACAAGTTTCCAGACCCTGTCTTGGATTCATTGCTCAAAGTTATAGATATGGCTGGTTCGGGTATTCTTGATAGGTTTCAGAAGAGCTACGAGAATTTGGTTGGGATGGTCCGTACAATCACCAAGTATGAACATGATGCTTTGCACACTCTGCTGCAGTTCTACGAGCCTTCGTTGAGATGCTTTCTCTTTCCAGATTACATTTTGATGCCAACACTGGAAGAATTCTCATTTATTTTGGGAATTCCGATCACGCCGGCAATACCATTCTTCTCTGGTAGTTCCCCTAGCGTAAAAGAAATTGTTGCTGCGTTACAAATGGATCAGGCAGTGGTAAAGAGTGGTGTGAGCAGTAAAAATGGAGTTAGCGGATTTCATTTAGAATTTCTGTCTGGACAAGCCCAAGAGGCTGCAAGTGCTAAAAATTGGACGGTTTACAATTCCATTCTGGCTCTCTGCATATATGGCCTAGTTCTCTTTCCCAATCAGCAAGACTTTGTGGATATGCAAGCAACGAGAGTTTTCGTCCTTAAAAATCCAGTCCCTACTTTGTTAGGAGATTTTTATCATTCCGTGCATTACAAGAACGAGAAAAGAAGGGGAGGATCTGTTAGTTGTTGCACTCCACTGCTGAGTCATTGGTTTTTCAAACATTTGCCTCAGACAGGTGCCTTTGTGGAAACCAAAGATGTGGCAAAATGGTCTAAACGATTGATGGGTTTAACTGCTGATAACATTGTATGGTTTGACCACCGGTTGTTGAGAATAGAGCTTGTCACAAGATGCAGAAATTTTCCAAATGTACCTTTGATTGGCAGAAAAGGAGGGATCAATTATAATCCAGTTTTAGCCATCCGACAGTTTGGGTATGCTTCTAGGGATCCTCCTACAGAGCAAGATGTGGAAGAATCTTTATTCTTTACAGGAACTAAAGATGCGAAGGTGGTAGAAGTAGTAAATGCTTGGAAAGATAAGCATAAAATTGGAAAAGCAGTTTTTGGGAAAGGAGATTGTAGGTCTTATCCTGAATATGACAGATGGATTGAGACGAAAGTAAAGGAATTGCTTTTACCCTTTTCAAGGGGACCTCTTTTATGTTCAGTACAGCCAGAACAACCCACCATGGTGGCTATTGAAGAATGTGAGAAGTGGAAGAAAATGGTCAGAGAGCTGCAGATAGATAATTCTGGAATGAGCAGATGTCTTCAGAAAGCTCTAGCTGACAACAAAGAGTTGGAAAGGAGAGCATTGAAAGCGAAAAAAACCTTGGCTGACAAAGAGGAAGATTTTGATGACAGAGCTCGGTACTTCCGGAAACTTACTTTGGGAGCAGATGACACTAGTCAGGCTCACAAGATTACAAAACAGGCTTTAGCCCGAAGCAAGGATTCATTAGCTCAACTTCGTCAAGCTTGGGATGAAGTCAGAATTGAAAATGCCGAGTTAAAGGATCAGTCGAAGATTAAAGACGAGGAGCTTAAAAAGGCACATGAGCAGAGGAGAAAGTATCGGGAAAGTCTCGGTAAAAGTCAAGAACAGTTAGAAGAAGCTAGAAGCGAGCTGAAGAATACCAAGAAAGAGCTTGAAGAAGCCATGATAGAAAGAGAGATACTCAAGACGCAAGCTGGCATAAAGAGACACAAAGGAGTGTGTGATGACGAAGCTCTGATGCTGCATATGGGTTCTTTAACTGAAGCTCTTGAGAAAAGGGATATCTTGATCAAAGAAATGATTGAAAAGCCGAGTCACCAGCGTACCCGTATACTTTTTTAGGAGATCAAATATTCAAGTGATAAGCTGAAGGATGTGGAATTGTTAGACTGATGTTCTTTTCCCTGTATTTTGTTGTTAATGGTTACCATCAGGCTTGTTGATGGATCCATTTTTCCTTGTATTGCATTTGCGGATGAGCCTTTCTTAAATATACTGGAATACTTTGTTGAATGAGTATGAGCAGTTTATTCAGAATTACTCTTTATCAGATATCTGTACACAAGCACATGACCACGATACGTCTCTTTATATCACGATTTCTGGTCTTCAAATTTCTGTGGTTTGGATTGGAATCAGGGTGTAAAGCACTTTGGAAATGACAAATATAACATTGCATGGCATTGCATATCATTCTGCATTTATGTTACTTGCTTTTCAGGTACTCGTTGCAGGGTCTCTAACCTTTATTTGGTTTCAGGCAGTATAGCTGAGAATTATATTCACCGATATTCGACGCGAAGAAATCAAGTAAGAATCATGGATCAAGTACAAAGTGATTTGGCTGAAATGAGGGCGCGTATGGACCAGTTCATGACCCTCATGACTGGCATGGTGCAAAATCAAGAGAGATTGAGGCTTCTGGTCGAGCGTCCAGAAAATGGGCCCGAAGGTGATCAGCATGACAATTCACAGGGACATGGTATTCCTCCTCCCGGTGGCAACCCTCCTCCTGGTGGTAACAATCGGGGTAATGGAAATGGTAGGCATGTTGGCGTTACTCTTGAAGATCCCCTGGAAGACCAATTTACTCTGCTGGATGCTGATGTGGGTAATCAAGGTGATCGAAGGTATGATGAGTTAGCAGAAAAGATTCGGGCCATAGAATGCAAGAACTCTATGGGCATTGATGTTACTAGCTTGGGGCTGGTCCCAGGAGTCAGAATTCCTCCTAAATTCAAGCCTCCCACTTTTGATAAGTATCACGGCAATGCGTGTCCCCAAACGCATCTTCAAGCTTACTTTGGGAAGATTTCAGCCCATACGGAGGACGAGAAGCTATGGATGCACTACTTTCAGGACAGTTTGGCTGGAGCGTCCTTGACCTGGTATATGAAGTTGAACAGAGCTGCTGTGAAGAGTTGGAAAGATCTGGCAGAAGCGTTCCTGAAGCAATACCAGTACAATATCGACATGGCGCCTGTAATACCCTAATTTTTACCCCTAAGATCCCACATGTCATTTGCATTTTTTGCATACCACAAACAAGATCACCAGTATCCATGTATTTTTATTACTTGCTTTATGTTTGTTTATATTTACTAACCTCTAACCAAAATACCAAAAAAAATAATAATAATATGCTACCGTTTGCTTGTTTCTTCTCTGTGTGTTGTGCAGGTTTGTCAAAGGCAATTAAGTAATTTCAAGTCACATGTGGCTGCTCGTTCATGATCCAGTTCAGATGGATGTTTGACTTAATCTTGGTCAAACTATCAAGCAATTTGTTTCAAGGGCAAGTTATTAGTGCCAGTGGCTATTCTCTCAAGCAGTGACTGTCAGGTTGTTGTGTGGTGATATTCATCAGGTTCATCTGAGTTCATCAATCAAGATTGTGTTCATCTGTGGATTTATTTTCCAAGATAATTGATTCAGATGAATTTTGAAGTGATTCAGAACTTATTCAAATGGCCATTGTTCAGTTGTGGCTTGTTCAAGTGGTAGCTGTGTTTTATCAGAGACTTGTGAAAAGGAGTCAAGATTGGTTTTGGGCTAAAAATAAAGATTGGTCATCCATGATCCATATCCATTCCCATTTTTGGCTATCCAATTTCTAAACCTTTTTTTTATTCACTTTTAATCTCTTTTGTCACCTTTCTAATACCCACATTTTTTTTTCAATATCCATTTAGAGACCCACTTCCATTTTCCAATTTTTTCTAAATCCACATTTTTTTTATCCAATATTAAATCCATTTCCATTTCCATTCTAATATCCATTTTTTTTAATAACCATTTTTTTATCCAAATTCAATTCATTAGAGCTCTCCATATAAACCATCTTTCATTCTAAACCATACCATTTCCTATTCAATTTCCCAATTTTCAATTATCCAATTTTCCTATATCCATTAAATCAACTACCCATTTTTTTAGTTATTATTTTCATAAACCACATCCAATTTCAATAATCCAATTCTAAAAAATTCATTTTATTCATTATCCATAATTTCATTTCTATCCAAAAACCAATATCCATTTTTTTTCTAAACCAATATCCATATCCATTTTTTTTTTTAAACCATTTTTATCCAATTTCACTTCCATAAAATTTTTCTATTTTCTATTTTAAATCACATCCAAATTTCCATTAGTCATTAATTACCAAAACTTGTTTCTAATCTATTTCCATTAAGCCCAATTCCAATATATTAGACCCATTTACCAATTCTTACTTCCAAAAGATTCATGTACATGAAAAAATATTTTACAAAAACAAAAGATTGAAGCCAGCCGTGTTCCAAGTCATTAACTGCTATTACTCCAAGCTTATAAAGCCACTTTCATGCTACTATCACAAGCCAAATTGGCATCACAAGCTTCGGAAAAAAACGGCTTCCAGCCGCAAGCCATCACGCACCAAAGCCGGTTCAATTTCCCAGCCATAACACACACAAACTCCAGCCGTGTAAGTTCAAACAAAACGCAGCAAATTATTTCCAAAACGACACAAAAAAGTCACGCAATCAACATGAATTCGGGTGACGACATTAAACGTTTTCGAAGCAACTTGGAATTCATCAAAACGCAAGCCAAAACAAGTTAAAACGCAGAGCAAAAAAATCAAATGGCGACATCATGGATCATATTTCATTCTTTAATTCATCTATAAATAAGAGCTCCCTCTCATTCAATGATTCAAGCTTTTCAAGCCAAAACCATGCTGTAAAAATTT
Source organism: Lathyrus tuberosus (assembly GCA_022829125.1). Taxonomy (NCBI): domain Eukaryota; kingdom Viridiplantae; phylum Streptophyta; class Magnoliopsida; order Fabales; family Fabaceae; genus Lathyrus; species Lathyrus tuberosus. The sequence goes on along the minus strand of JALAZF010000409.1, from coordinate 384,439 downwards.
CTTCATAAACACCATTCTTCCATTGTTGTAATTTCAAGCTTCAAGAGTCAAAAAAAAATTCCAATCAATTCCATCTTCCACCCATAAATCTTCAACAACAACCACATAATTACAACAACAACACACAAAGAAAAAGAAAGGAAGAATTGAAGCTTCACTTACTTGAATTTTGAAGGTAGTGAATTTTTTCCGACGAAACTTTGATCTCCGTTTGCGTTGCATTTCGTTTACGACGGTTGAAATCAATTACATATTCGGAATCCTCTCGCTCTCCCGGTCGTAACGGTACCACATCGGAGCTCCGTCGCTCCGATCCGGCGGAACTCCATTTTACTAGCTATGGATGAATAGTAGCGCATGGCACTTGGAGAAGAAGATGTCTCGTTTTCTCATCTTTTCTTTTTCTTATTCCACCATTTTTTTTATTTTTTGATGTGTAGTAATTTTGGTTTTGGGCCTAGGGCCCGTGTGCATTCCAAATTATTCACTACACCACAACCATTCTATTCTTACTTTTTTTTATTTTCTTAAAGATATTTTCAAGATGTTTCTATTTTTTTTAGTAAGCTTTTGAAATTAAATTTTACTTTTAAATTCTGTTTTAGAAAAATCTCTTGAAATTTATTTGAATATTTTGTTCTTGTTTTTTATTTTCCTTTTGATATTGGATTTGGATCACATTTTAAGAATTTATTTCTCTTTAAATTCATTGGACTTAGGGTGTAGATGAAGTTGGATAAATGTTCACTAATTCAAATCTACCTTTAAAGTGAATTATTTAATTCACTTTAGGTGCTTTGAGTTAATGATATATTTAGCACTTTAATCCACCAAAATGAGTGAATGAACTTAAAGATGGAATTGTCTTGAATTTGTAATTCAAATTTAGTTTCCTCTTTCTTCTATTTCTTTTATTTTTGATCGATGAAAATCGAAGTGATCGTGAAATTTCTTTGTTGAATTTCGATCGAGATGAGATCATTACCACTTTTTCTTTTCGTGTGGCATCGCTTTAGGATAACGATCTCTATATCGTTTATCTCGCGTGCATTAACACATATATCTCATGGTCGGCCTCATTCGTAGGGTAATTGCTCGAACAAATTACTCGGCGTGCGCTTAACATAGACCAAAATTTGTCCCGCCTCGGAATAAATATCAAAAATAGTTGATTATTTGTCTTATGGTTCACAACTCATGAAACTTGTTGTTAGGAGGCTTTGGTCTTATCAATCCTCTAATGAGTTTCATCAACCTTGACCTAAGTGCAATTATTCAATTGTTATTGATCACTAACATTAACAATTAACCACTAACTTACTAACAATTTTATTATATTAATTTTGTTTATGATTCCTTCTCGCTCCCTATCTCTTTTATTTTTTTTATTTTTTTATGCTTCATTATTATCATTCCATATCATGTTTATGTTTCCGCAATTTTTCCTTTGTCCGTTGGACATATGTTTATGTTTCCGCAATTTTTCCTTTGTCCGTTGGACATATGTTTATGCTTTCGAATTTTTTCCTTTGTCCGTTGGACATATGTTTATGCTTATGCCATTTTTCTTTTGTCCATTTGGACTTAAAACATTAATAAAGGATTAAACCATAAAAAACTTAATTCTCTTCATCTTGGACTATTGGTTACTATCCTATGCTTTGGAGTGGTCTCTTTATGGACCTCTTTTGAAGTGATATTGGACTTATGGACCTAGAATTAGGACTTCTCATCCCTTTGCTTGGAGTATTGATTGAAGACTTGCCCCTATTCGGCCAATTTGCTTAAGGATGAAATTCTTTTAATATTACTTTGAAGTGGCTCCATTTTGGTTAGATCTTTCCTTTCCCTAGCTTTTACTTTATGCACTAGGATAGTCACTTCTTCTCCTCCCCATTCTTAAATTTTCAAAATCTTCTCCCTTTTTCAAAATCTTCTTCTTGTTTTCAAACTTAAAACCACTTTCATAATAAAACCTTGACTTTTGTCAAGTGACTTTTTAAACTTTGTTTTCTTAATAAATGTCAATCCATTTAACTATATTGTGACTATTTCATAAAAAACATAAAAAAATACAAAACTCATCCAAATTCTTTTGTGCTTTTATGCACCTTTTTCTTTTAAACTTTTCAAAAGGAATTAGACATGAGTCATTTTTTTGATGAGATGTAAAACTCCTAACCATGGTATTTTGTTGAAAGTATGGTCGTTTTCCACTTAGATGTTGAAGTGATTAGTCTTGTTGATGTTAATCCAAGCAAATCCTCCATCTTAATGTGAAGCAAATGTCACTTTCCCATACCTTTGGGTAATTAGTTGAGTATTCTCTCTTGAGAATGACGGGTTGTCTTTTTCAAGATAAAATAAACCATAACCAATAATTTTCGCTCTTTGTACCAAGAACTACGGGGTTTTGATCCTACATTGCACATCGTGGGTACGTAGGCATGAGACGATAAGTCTCTCCAAACACAAAAATCTTAAAAAATAATTCTCCTCTCATCTCTTCAATCTCTTTTTCAAGCATACCTTTTTTTTAGACCAAAAAGCAGTGAATACATCAAAGGGCTCCTATAGAGTACTATGGATGTATTGGGTGCGTAGAACCTTCCCTTTACATAACCAACCCCCCTTACCCTTATCTCTTTAGGTTTTGTTCGCTCTTTTTTCCTTTCCTTTATGGATAAAAATAAAAGTGCGGTGGCGACTCTTGCTTATTTTTTAGTTAAGTTAATCAATAGCTTACACTCATAAATTTCCCCGCTACAGCGCCCAACCGCACTCAATTGCAGGGGTTGTCACAGAATGCCAAGGAGAGTTTCAAGGAATATGCACAGAGGTGGAGGGAAATGGCTGCACAGGTTCAACCTCCCTTGTCGGATAGAGAAATGGCAGATATGTTTATGGGCACCTTGCAAGGGGCCTATCTTGATAGACTGGCTGCTTGTCTGTCAACTGGAATTGCTGATATTGTGATTGCGGGAGAAAGAATAGAAAGTCTGTTGAAACTTGGAAAGATCCAAGATGTAAGTGGGGCTGGCTCTTCTGGGACGAAGAAACCGTTTGCTAGTAGCCAGAAGAGAAGAGAAGGCGATACGAATGTTGTGTTTAGAGGACGAGGCAGAGGGCGTTCTCAAGCTTATTATCAGGTAGATGATGTAACAATCCCAACACCGTCTGTTCAGAAACAACAACCCCAACAACAAGTTCAGCAGCAACAGCAACAACCTTTTTTCCAACAAAGGTCTAGGCAGAGGGATCGTAAGATGGATCCTCTCCCTATGACTTATGCAGCGCTGTTACCCCAGCTACTCGAGTTAAAGTTGGTAGAACTCCGTACTATGAAAGCTCCTGCTGCTGGAAACCTGCCACCTAACTTCGATGCTAATGCTCGTTGTGAGTTCCACTCAGGTGCTCAGGGGCACTCCATTGAAAAATGCTGGGCTTTCCACCATAAAGTACAAGACTTGATTGATGCTAAAGCCATCAATTTCTCTCCCGCTCCTAATATTACTCAGCATCACATGCCTGATCATAGTGCAGCAAATGTATACGCTATTGAAGATGGGAGGAGATTGAATCTGGTGGCAGACATCCATCAAGTGAAAACTTCTTTGTTGGTTGTAAAAGATCATTTATTGAAGGGACAGGTGTTCCCGGGCTGTAATCAAGATTGCTCTGAGTGTATGAATCAGGAGAATGGCTGTAATAAGTTGAAGGTGGGTTTACAGAATCTGATTGATGAAGGATGTCTACAGTTTGACAGAGTTGTGAAAGACACTGACGAGGTATCAACCGTGACCATCTATTATACTCCCGCTGAGATTCAAATGCCGGTCAATGCAGTTCCCGTGGCGAGTGTTGCGCAAGAAAGGCCCAGTCCTGTCACTATCACGGTGCCAGGACCAATTCCGTTCACATCTACGAAGGCTATCCCATGGCACTATGGGGCAGACGTGTATTACGAAGGTAAAAAGCAGGAAGTTGAGTCGTCAGTCAGCCCAAATGTTGATAATGTAGGGGGTATAGGGGGCTTTACAAGAAGCGGAAGGTTGTTCACTCCCCAAACCTTGAGAAGTGATAAAGAGGCAGAAGCTGCAGCAGAGGCTAAGGGTAAACAGGTGGTTGAAAATGCGCCTACACCTGAAGCAGAGACAAAGATTACTTTTGATAAGGAGATGGAAGAATTCATGAAGATAATCAAGAAAAGTGATTATAAGATTGTGGACCAACTGAATCAGACCCCTTCAAAGATTTCAATCTTGTCACTATTGATGTGCTCTGATGCGCATCGGCAGGCGTTGTTGAAAGTATTGAAGAGTGCATACGTGCCACAGGAAATTACTGTTAATCAGCTCGAGGGCGTAATCTCCAATGTTAACGTTAGCCATGGCTTGGGCTTTACAAGTAGAGATTTGACTGCTGAAGGAAGAAACCACAATAAGGCTTTGCATATCACGATGGAGTGTAAGGGCACAGTGTTATCTCACGTACTGGTAGACACTGGTTCATCACTCAATGTCTTGCCCAAGAAGGCGTTAATGAAGCTAGAAGTTAATGGTTTGATCTTAAGGCCTAGTGAATTGGTGGTCAGAGCATTCGATAGGACTAGACGATCTGTGTTTGGTGAAGTGGATTTTCCTGTACAAATTGGACCGCAGGTATTCAAATCCACGTTCCATGTAATGGACATACAACCTGCATATAGCTGCTTATTGGGACGCCCTTGGATTCACGGAGTCGGGGCTGTTACTTCCACTTTACATCAAAAGCTGAAGTATGAGTTTGAAGGGCAGGTTGTGACGGTGTGCGGGGAAGAAGACATCTTTGTGAGTCACTTGTCCACGTTCAAGTACATTGAAATGGATGGGGAAATTCATGAGATGCTGTGCCAATCATTTGAAGCGGTCAATATTGACGATGCACCTGAATCTTCTTCTGTACCAGTTGGGGCCGGTACCTCCATTTCATCTTACAAACAAGCTGTCGAAGTCGTCAGGGCAGGCAACGCCCAAGGTTGGGGCAGGTTGATAGAGACCCCAATGAAGGAAGACAAATTTGGTATTGGTTATCATCCCTCTACAACTTCAGATGCGGGGAGCAGTGGACCCATTACTTTTAATAGTGGGGGAATTATCTACACGAACCAGTCTTGTGCAGCTACAGAGGATAGTGTTGATAGTGATTGTGACCTGGACAACTGGGTACGCCCTCATGCTCCGGGACAACAAGTGCAGAACTGGTCCGTTGAAGAAGTCATCCGGGTTACTTTTCAGACAGAGTAATTTTTCTTTGTTTTTTTTTCTAACCATAATGCATGTCAAAATCTTGCGCTCTGCCCAAGGCGTATAGATTCATTTGTAGGGCCACCCTGGTTGCATTTGCAATTTTTAATCATTAATAAAGGACGTTTTGCAATCAAATTTTGTTCTCTGTCTTTCAGTTTTTATTTTTGCACAAAAATAATACAATGGCAATGTTTCATTTTCTTTTGTTTTTGCTTAAAAATAAATTCTAAAATAAGGCATGAACCCGTTCATGCAGACTTGATCCTCCGGATACCACTGATAACGATTTTGATATAGCTATGTATGACTTTGACAATCCGATTTATCAAGCTGAAGAAGGGGATGAGAAAGACTGTGAACTCCCTGAAGAACTGGCCAGATTGTTGAAACAAGAGGAAAGGGTCATCCAGCCTCACCAGGAGACTGTAGAAATCATCAATATTGGTACCAAGGATGCCAAGAAAGAGATCAAGATTGGTGCCAGCTTGCAAGAAGATGTGAAGAAAACTTTGACTGAAATGTTGCGCGAGTATGTTGACATCTTCGCCTGGTCGTATCAAGACATGTCGGGGTTGGATACGGATATTGTTGTGCACAGGCTGCCATTGAGAGAAGAATGTCCGCCCGTCAAGCAGAAACTTCGTCGGACTCACCCCGACATGGCTTTAAAGATTAAGGAGGAAGTCTAGAAGCAGTGAGATGTTGGGTTTCTTGCTGTGACTAAATATCCTCCGTGGGTAGCCAACATTGTGCCAGTACCGAAGAAAGATGGAAAAGTGAGAATGTGTGTGGATTATCGAGATCTTAATAAAGCTAGCCCGAAAGATGATTTTCCACTACCTCATATTGATGTGCTGATCGACAATACAGCTTAGTTTTCAGTGTTCTCATTTATAGACGGTTTCTCCGGGTACAACCAGATCAAGATGGCACCTGAAGATATGGAGAAGACCACGTTCATTACTCCGTGGGGTACATATTGCTATAAAGTAATGCCTTTTAGGTTGAAAAACGCAGGGGCAACGTACCAGCGGGCGATGGTAACATTGTTTCATGACTTGATTCATAAGGAGATCGAATGTTATGTAGATGATATGATTGCCAAGTCGAGAACAGAAGAGGAACATCTGATTAACCTGAAAAAGCTGTTTGAAAGGTTGAGAAAGTTCTGTCTGAGATTAAATCCAAACAAATGTACTTTCGGTGTGCGTTCTGGAAAGTTGTTGGGCTTCATTGTGAGCGAAAAAGGAATTGAGGTTGATCCTGCCAAGGTGAAAGCAATACAAGAAATGCCTGAACCGAGAACAGAAAAAGAGGTTCGTGGTTTCTTGGGTAGATTGAACTACATTGCAAGGTTCATATCTCACCTAACAGCCACGTGTGAACCAATATTTAAACTGCTAAGAAAGGATCAAACGGTCAGGTGGAATGACGATTGCCAAATGGCATTCGATAAGATAAAAGAATATTTGCAGGAACCTCCCATTCTAATGCCTCCAGTTGAAGGGAGACCGCTGATAATGTATCTGACAGTGCTTGAAGGTTCCATGGGTTGTGTTCTCGGTCAACATGACGAGACAGGTAGGAAGGAGCATGCTATCTACTACCTGAGCAAAAAGTTCAATGATTGTGAGTCCCGGTACTCAATGCTTGAAAAGACATGCTGTGCACTTGCATGGGCCGCTAAGCGATTGAGGCAATATATGGTCAGGCACACAACCTTGTTGATTTCAAAAATGGATCATATCAAGTACATTTTCAAGAAACCAGCACTGACAGGCAGAGTTGCACGGTGGCAAATGGTTTTGACAGAGTATGACATTCAGTACACTTCCCAAAAGGCCATCAAAGGAAGTATCTTGTCAGACTATCTTGCGCAACAGCCTCTCGATGATTACCAACCCATGAAATTTGATTTCCCTGATGAGGACATTATGTTTCTCAAAGCTAAAGACTGCGAGGAACCACTCCCGGAGGAGGGGCCAGACCCTGAATCCAAATGGAGTCTGATGTTTGATGGGGCTGTCAATATGAATGGGTGCGGAGTTGGAGCAGTTCTTATCACACCGGAAGGTGTTCATATGCCTTTCACTGCCCGAATAACTTTCGGGTGCACCAACAATGAAGCGGAGTATGAAGCTTGTATAATGGGGATTGAGGAGGCGATTAATTTATGAATTAAGACCCTCGATATCTTCGGTGATTCAGTTTTGGTAATCAATCAAGTGAAAGGGAGTTGGTACACGCACCAACCAAATCTGGTTCCGTATAGAGATTATACAAGGAGATTGTTGACATTTTTCACAACGGTGAAGCTGTCCCATATTCCTCGAGACGAGAATAGGTTCGCTGATGCCTTGGCTACTTTGTCTTCCATGATCAAAGTGCAAAGATGGAACCGTGTACCTAAGATTGAAGTATCTCGCCTTGACAGACCTGCGTTTGTGTTTGCGGTCGACGCAACGTCCGATGACAAGCCTTGGTACCATGATGTTAAATGCTTCTTGAGCAATCAAGAGTACCCGCCCGGGGCATCGTCCAAAGACAGGAAGACGTTGAGAAGGCTAGCTGGTAGTTTCTTCTTGAACAAGGATGGCGTGCTGTATAAGAGAAATTTTTACACGGTCCTGCTTAGATGTGTGGATAGACACGAAGCAGACCTGTTGATGATTAAAGTGCACGAAGGCTCTTTCGGTACCCATGCCGGAGGGCATGCAATGGCTAAAAAGTTGTTAAGATCGGGATGTTATTGGTTGACTATGGAGTCAGATTGTTGCAAATATGCCCGCAAATGCCATAAATGCCAGATCTATGCAGACAAAGTGCATGTGCCTCCAAATCCGTTGAGTATCATGTCGTCGCCTTGGCCGTTTGCCATGTGGGGCATTGATATGATCGGAAAGATTGAGCCTACAGCTTCTAACGGTCATCGTTTCATCTTGGTGGCGATTGATTACTTCACCAAATGGGTTGAAGCTGCATCCTATGTCAATGTTACAAAACAAGTGGTAGCTCGTTTCTTAAAACGGGATATCATTTGCCGATATGGAGTTCCCGAAAGAATCATTACTGATAATGGTTCTAATTTGAATAACAAGATGATGGCTGAGTTATGCCGTGACTTCAAAATCGAACATCACAATTCTTCCCCGTACCGCCCAAAGATGAATGGCGCAGTCGAAGCGGCCAACAAAAATATCAAGAAGATTGTGCAGAAGATGGTTGTCACGTACAAAGATTGGCATGAGATGTTACCATTGGCTTTGCATGGGTATCGAACGTCGGTACGCACGTCCACTGGGGCAACCCCATTCTCACTTGTATATGGTATGGAGGCAGTGCTACCGGTTGAAGTGGAGATTTCGTCCCTCAGAGTCATGATGGATGTTAAGCTAGATGAGGCTGAATGGGTACGAGCCAGATTTGATCAGCTGACCCTTATTGAGGAAAAGCGATTGGCGGCTGTATGTCATGGGCAATTATACCAGCGCAGAATGAAGCAGGCATTTGACCAAAAGGTGCGTCCTCGGGTTTACAAAGTCGGAGATGTGGTACTCAAAAGGATCCTTCCTCCCAATACAGATCACAGGGGCAAATGGACTCCTAACTATGAAGGCCCATTCGTGGTTAAAAAGGTTTTTTCGGGCGGAGCCTTATTGCTTACAACCATGGATGGCAAAGACTTTTCATCCCCTGTCAACTCGGACGTAGTCAAAAAATACTTCGCATGAATAGACCCGCTGGATAACAAAAATAAAAAAATCCAGGCAAAAAAGGGCATCCCGGCGAACCAAAAACAGAATAAGGTTCGGGCAAAAATTAGGGATATAATTGAAAAAATTGTACACCCGGTAAGTTGAAAACCCGAAAGGGCAACTTAGGCAAAAAAGGGTATCCTGGTGGATCGAAAACCTGAAAGGGCGGTCCACGCAAAAGAGGGATTTAAGCAAATGACTACGGTCTGAGTTATCTGTACCCCATTATCGGTAGAACAACTGACATTCTGAAAGATAGGAATCGGTCTGATCATTCCTCAGAAGGCAAGGTCGGGGAGTTTTGAAGACATACTGGTCATAGCAGAATGGAAACTCAGTGGAATGCCGTTTTCACATTGCCGTTAGGATAGTTTCTTTTCTCAATTTTCAGCGATCACCTCTTTCCAGGGATTGCTTCCTGATATAATTGCCTATTCTGGGCTCTCAGTCAATAAATTAAATTTCAATAAAAAGCTTCCTATTTTTGTTTTAATGCTTTGTTTGCACAAACGTCCTAATTTTTTATAAAACATTGCATTCGAAAACATGGTAGCTTTACAATAACATGCGCAGAAAAAACATTTGAAATTACTTTGACTGTTGAATACTCCCGGAGGGTGGATTCAAGCCGCACAGTATTCGGGGCATGTGTGCATATTCTTTTGTTGCAGGTAACAGGTACAGATGATTTTAAGCACAAGACGGGTAATCATTTACCCCACGCAAAAGACTGGGGCAATCACGGGTAAGGAGGTCTGCGTTCATCGCTCGGTCGACGGTAGTTCATAACGATTCGATATCAGTGAATTAAGTTCAACGGGGTACCGTCGTATCTCGTTAAGTCGATTCTCTCATTCAGTACTTCCAACAGCTACAAGCTTTTCTGTGTCGATAATGGTTGCGAATTCCCTAGTAAAGTTGCTTCGCAGACACCGAAGCTGATGGTCAATCCCCGTTGAATCACTAGGAGTTTGAAGAGGCTAAATCTTCTGTAAAATTCTCTTATGACATCCTCTTCGGGGACAAATGGTTGGTTTTCTTAAGCAGGGGGCATGTTGTTTCCCCATCATGAAGTGTTGATCACCCCTAGTAGAGTTTGATGGTCATTATCCTCAGCGAAGTCGCAGGAGTTTGAAGAAGATAAATCTTCTGTAAAATCCTCTTATGACATCCTCTTCGGGGACAAATTGTTTGTTTCCCCAGCATGAAGTGTTGATCATCCCCAGTAGAGTTTGAGGACAGTTGGTCTTCTGTAAAATCCTCTCAAAAGGCAATCCCCAGCACGAGACGCTTTAAAGCAGTTTTCTCCAGCAGAGTTTGTTATAAACTCGTCATCCCCAACGGAATTGTCTAAGGGAAAGCTCGCCTAACATGGGGCATTGTGGTACTTGTCCTAAGCTCGACAGTCCTATTCCTCAGCAGACTACCGTGGATTTGCTTTGGGTTTCCCCAGCAGATCTCTAAGGACTCTTTCCCAGCAAGTTGCAAGGAAATGTTCTAACCAGGATTTGCATGTCCCCGGCAGAGTAGCCTTGATCCCCAGCAAGATCGTAACTCTGGTAAGAATACCCCCACAGAGTTCAGCGTCGAATCCTGTCAACAATACTCCCCATCTAAGTTGCTGTTCTTTTTCCCCCACAAGAGGCTTATTGATCAACAAAATCTATTCCCCAGCAAGGAGGGTATATTCCTTCCCCCACCGGCTCAGAGGGTTGATAGTCCCCGCAAAGGATCTCGAGTTTGATAGATCCCCAAGCAGAGTTTTAATGATTTTTCTTCCCCAGCAGGACGTCATTCAAAAATTCTCATTCCCAGCGGAGTTGCTGTGACCAGAATCCAGCCCCAAACAGGTGAAGTAATTCCTGGCAGAATCTTCACTCCCCTCATATCTCAAAGTCCAATTTATTTTTGGCAAACTTGACAATTTGAAGCAGACGGATTGTTTATTCATCCTCTAGCAGAGACATTATCCTTTCAGGAGTCTCCGAGAACAAAACATTGATTTTCGATCCTCAACAGAGTCAGCAGAGATGCTTGGCATGAATGCAGAGTGTAATCCAATGTTGATAAATTCTAAAAGTCCAACAGTGGATTGGCAAAAGTCCGTCTTCGGGTGGCAAAAGTCCAACAGTGGATTGGCGAAAGGTCCATCTAAGGGTGGCAAATTCTAAAAGTCCAACAGTGGATTGGCGAAAAGTCCGTCTTCGGGTGGCAAAAGTCCAACAGTGGATTGGCGAAAGGTCCATCTAAGGGTGGCAAATTCTAAAAGTCCAACAGTGGATTGGCGAAAAGTCCGTCTTCGGGTGGCAAAAGTCCAACAGTGGATTGGCAAAAGTCCGTCTTCGGGTGGCAAAAGTCCAACAGTGGATTGGCAAAAGTCCGTCTTCGGGTGGCAAAAAGTCCAACAGTGGATTGGCAAAAGTCCATCTTCGGATGGCAAAGCAGCTAAAAGTCCAGCAGTGGATTGGCAAAAGTCTGTCTTCGGGTGGCAAAAGTCCAACAGTGGATTGGCAAAAGTCTGTCTTCGGGTGGTAAAAGTCCAACAGTGGATTGGCAAAAGTCCGTCTTCGGGTGGCAAAAAGTCCAACAGTGGATTGGCAAAAGTCCATCTTCGGGTGGCAAAGCAGCTAAAAGTCCAACAGTGGATTGGCAAAAGTCCGTCTTCGGGTGGCAAAAGTCCAACAGTGGATTGGCAAAAGTTCGTCTTCGGGTGGCAAAAGTCCAACAGTGGATTGGCAAAAGTCCGTCTTCAGGGGGCGCGAGGCTGCAAAGTCCACCAGTAGTGTGGCAGGCCAGTAGTCATCTGGCATTGTACAAAAGACGTTGCTAAAGTCCACCAGTAGTGTGGCAGGCCAGTAGTCGTCTGGAGTTGCATAAAAGACATTATTAAAGTCCACCAGTAGCGTGGCAAGCCAGTAGTCGTCTGGCGTTTTACAAGAGACATCTCTCCGGTGTTGTTCTCATCATCAGGGTTTTCTTCAAAACAGGAGTCGTTGGGTTTGGGTTTATATCCCTTTTCTTCTTCATCATAGAGGCCAAATTTTCTGGTTATTTTGGTATTCAATCCCTCCATACCTTGAAAGTTTGATAGCAATCCCTATCATACGTTCAGGTCTACAGCGATTGAATAGGGGCAGCTGTAATACCCCAAAATTTGCCCTCTCATTTCTTCATATCATATAGCATGAGATTTCATTGCATTACACTCCATTCAAGTATAAAAATAAAACATTACATTGCATTTAACATAGAAACATGAAGCATAGCATCCACTTTACCATCAGGGCATGTGATCAGGTGAAAGGTGGACAATCAATAGATCCTTCAAAGCACAAAAAGGTCAATCAAGTTTCCTCAAGGCAAGCCAAGAGGTCTTTCATGTCTCATACTATCTCAATGGATCATCCACAACCTCAAGAATGAGAGATTCAATGGGAGATTGAAGCACTACATCTTTCATTATGCAAGAGGTTCAAAAACTGAAGGAAAACCCTCAAAAGAGATAGTTCATTGATCCAAAATCATCCTCAAATGGCATATATCATCATCCTTTAAGAGGATACACAACATACTCTGAGGAATTTGAAATTGAAGACTGCACATTTTTCTCCTAGGAGGAGGGGACCTAAACTAGGGTTTCTAATTAAATCAGGATATCTTTGATTTTTTGGACAAAACTTGATGTCATGGTATTCTATATGTTCTTAAGTGTATGTATGTGGAAAATCACCTCTCAATTGGTTTTAGAAGTGGATCAATTGAAAGAAAGATCAAAAATCAGAGAATTTTTGGGCCAAGTCAAATAATCAGGAGAAAAAGTCAACTCTTGACTTTTTGAGGCCAAATTCATAAAATTCATGTTATATGGGTCCAATTTACAAAATTTGGTCAAGAAACTCCAAAGGAATCATGAAAAAATCAAGATGTGGAAAGTTGCCATTTTTGGATGAAGTAGGGTTACTAAAAAGGGCAAGTTTTGGCCATTTTGCACTACACTTTGAACCAAGGCCATTTAAAATTGGAGCATCAAATGAAAATTCCACCAGGCCACAACAAAAGGTCTTGCTTTAAGCTTCAAATCCATGTATAGAACATCTTCATTGGAGAAAAATTGAGGGAGATATGATGGATCAAAGTTGGGAAAAAGTAGGCCAAAACTAGGCCATGACCAAGAACTTTCAGGTCATGCGCGCAGTCATTTTAACAAACATGTGGTGGGCCAAATGTCCACTCATTTTTCTCATGGTTAAAGGCCTCAAATGAAAAACTTTTCAACATCAAAGTTGTTCCTTGTAGTGTCATCTTCAATACTCATGTTGGATAAAATTCCATTTGATCAATTTATAGTGGAGATATATTGGTTCAAAGTCATGTTGATTGTGCTGAAATTTTGTGTGCCAAGTTGCCATGCCATGACTTGCTTGCCACGCCCACAAATCAGTTCCAAACCCTGATGTTCCAAGCTATTTTTTCACCAACTTCCAAGCCTTAATTCAATCCAAAATCAACATCAATCATGTTCTATGATGTTCTATCTTTCATTTGGCACCTAAACCTCATTGAATCATTCACTAACAAGAGAGAAAATCATCTTCAAACAACCACTGCTGTATCTGTTCTTAACTGTCATAAAAAAAACAAATGTTGTTGTTGATTGTCATAGCACTCACCCGTGCATTGTTCACACTGTCCAACCATTTCCCCTTTCAACCAAACACATTTCACCTACACTATGAACACTAGCACGTGCCTTGCATGGAATTGGAAAAAGCAAACTTGCTAAGCAAGTTTCTGATACAACAGCCATGCTCTCACCTTTTCAATTCCACCATAACTGTCATGAACCACCACCACCTTATCATTGCCAATCTAACTCGCCCCCTAACTAACTTGACTCAGTTAGTTAGGGTGGACTCACTTTAGCCACCTTAACTCAATTAACCAACTCACTAAACCATGGTTAACTCATAGTATAAAACAAAACTTCTCTTCACAAATTCATTTTCAACTTCATTCTCACTCTTTCTCTCAAACACTCTCACATTCTCTCCATTATCTCTCTCTGATTCTGCACGATTTTTCTTCCTTTCTCAATCATCTTCATCCATTCTGAGCAAGAACATTCAAGAGAAAACTCCATTGTCCAAGCATAACATCATCACAGTTTGGAATTCTGTTTTTGTTCTCAAGATCTCCACATCAAGTAGCATTTATTTTGCTAAGGTTGAAGATCTAGAAGCTCAATACCTCAAGCTTTTCTCTGGTTTTCTCAACACATCAAGTTGCCACACTTTCAGGTTTTAATTCACTCAATCTTAATGCTTCATATCAGTATGATTTAGACTCGTTTTATGTGTTTAGAGCTTATTAGAAGCTATGCGTGAGTTCTGGCTAGTTGATAGGCTCTTTAGGAGTTTAGGTGTGATGTTAGGGCAAATTGTTTTGGCTCGGTTTGTGTTATGCGTGCATGATCTATGAAAATTAATTGCATATTCATGATGTATGTGAGCTCAGCTTCATTTTGGTATATCGTTTGTGGAATTCTGGCAAAATCAAAGTTGCAGACGGTGGTGCTTGACCGGAGAAGGTGACCGGAGGTCCCTCTCCGGCCGGTGGTCTTTATGTTAGGGTTTCTGGCCAGAATTAATGTGGACCGTTTGATGTTCATGATCCAATGCTCCCAAACGCGCCAGCGCATTATAAAAAGCGTGCACCACACGTGCTTTCTTTCTGAATTCACTTAAAAGTTTTGTGGTGTGGTACATGGTAGGGATTGTGGTCACGCAGGCACATGCATTGATTTCAATTACTTTGACTCTTATGTTGACTTGACCTAATCTGATGGTTGTTTTTGCTTTGACTCATGTTGACTGAGATTCCATACTAGTTATGGTGTTTTGCACGTAATGGACCTAAGACAAATTGATATCCACACCTCCTTTTTTTTAGCCCAATTATTTGAACTGATAGTTTGCTAAGTTCACACCCCCTTTCCTTTTTACATTTCATTTTTTTATTTTTCCATTTTTTGCACGTTTGCTTTTCATTTTTTAAAAAATACCAACCATCATCATAAAATTCCACAAAAATTCATGAACATCAATAAAACATTTATAAAATTTTTGGTGATTTTATTTTCTGATTTTATGACATTTTTTCCCCTGCTCCATAATTTTCTTTGAATTTCTTTGGTGTGCATGCTTAATGTGATACATAAATTTGTGCATTTTTGTTCTTGATCATTAAAAATTGTTTTGATACTCTTCTTTTTGTATTGAGTCATTAATATCCTGAAGTATGTCATGTGATTTTTATTTCATTTTTTAGTTCTTGCTATGGCATGTTTTGATGTTCATCTTTGCATTACTTTGCATTTGCATCCAATTTGACTTAAGTGCATTGTATAAAACCTTTTTGCCTTGAATTTTTACATGATACTTTGATAAGTGATTCATTTCTGGTTTGTGTACCTCAATACCATGTTTGAATAATTTTCATGAACTCATTTGATTTTTGCTTAAGACATTTCATTTGAAGCACTATAACATGTCATATCATTGTAATCTTTGGTGCATGTTTACATGATTTCTTTTGTGTATACTTGCATGATCATTTGCATACTTTGGTAAACTATTCACTTGACATTATAGGTCATTGGTACATATTATATGTCATCCTTGCATGTTGACTTTTATTTGAACCTTGTGCACCTTTAACATGTTGTGTTTGTACTTGTGTTTTCTTTTGAACTTCCATTTCAATTCTACTTCTTCTATTACTTCTTAAATGTCTTGATGTGCTTCATAAATACTTGTGAGATGTTTGTGAATCATTGTTTATTTCATTTCAATTCTGATCCTTGAATTACATGTTCCATTTAGGCATATTTCTTCCATTTCCTTTCATCTTTCATCTCCCTTTTATTATGGTAACATGTTCTAATGCCATGGATGATGTTTGTGGCCTATCCACTTGGACTTGTATGATAATAATCATTTGTTTTCCATATGATGTACATTCTGGTTGTGATTAATAGGATTTGATCCTTCATCTAATTCTTTTGAGTTTTATGGTGCATTAAATGTTCTTTTACTTCTTATACTTCTTATACATGTCTACTAACCATGTAGGGGCTTTGGTAAGTTGCAATTGAGTGTGGATAAGGAATCCACATTCAAACTTCTTTCCTTTCATCTTTTACAATTCCATTTTTGTGTTTGTTAAGCACTTATGTGTTTTCTCTTAATAACTCATTACTTTCCCTTTTGAATTACAATTCATCTTCTACTTTAGAAGTGAATTGTTTAATTCCTTCTTTCTTTAGACTTTAGGTTTTGAAACCTCACAAACCATTAGGATCACTCCCTTAACTAATCAATTAGGATTGAGTCTTAGTCCACATAGATTTTACCTTTCTCCTCTCTTGAGTCTCTCTTCTCATCTTAAAGAAAACTCAAAACATCTAATAAAGGTAGGTCTTTATTGCATTAGGCCTTTCATATAAAGAAAAGATTATAAGGGGTCTTCTCTTATAATCTTAGAATGTGTAGCATATAGCCCATCTTGGGTCAATGTGTTAAACATTTGATCTTGTGTGAGGGACTTAAATGCAATACTTGTCGAAGGTGCAAATAATAAAAAACACCTCTTCATTTCATAATCAACAAAACACTTAATAAACACAAGTATGCTAGTGTGGTTGAACCTTGACAATTGGAACTAAGTGTGGGGGTCTTCTTCGCTCTTAGTGTGTCTTCTTGCTCATTCCATCTTGGAATGTGAGAATGTACATATTCCAATGACTAAGACTCAGATACACTGTCATATGCAAATAAATGGAAAAACTTCTAAAAGACAAAAACAAACAATTACGTCTTTCCTTCGGGAATTCTTTTCTCATCTCATTCACTCTCAACGTATGAACGTGCTCCTACTCGTTCTCTTGCAAGATGGTAACGCACTCGGACCAGCGAGCCTGCAACACCTGAGCTAGAACGTTAGTCGTTCCCTAAAAAACACAAACAAGACGACCCTCGTTGAGGGGAACTACGTCGCTCTGATTCTCATGCTCCCGATGAGATACGTAGGCAGTGGGGTAGGGCCCATTCGAGCACTTCTTTTATTTTCCCTACATTTGTTTCTCTTTCTCTTTCTTTTTCTTTCTTTCAGTTCCTTTTTTTTTCAGCATTCTTTTCTCACACCCTTTGATTGAAGCAGCAATCGTGGATCCCATCGGGTACGATGGACGCGAGGGGGTGCTAATACCTTCCTCTCGCGTAACCGACTCCCTTACCCTTTCTCTTGGTCGTAAGACCATGTTCTTTTGCTTCCTTCAGGTTTATGCGGTGTTTCCTTTCCCTCTCTTGGGATAAATACACATTGCTGGCGACTCTGTTTCGGTGCCACTTTCGCGTTTGTACTAGGATGAAAATCCTGGGAGCGACACCTAAGAAGCTTTATCTTTAGAATTGAACTTAATCTCTCTTAATCCAATTTTCTCAATCCATCACTTGGTACCGCAACAACACACGACATTAATTTGTGCGACTTGTTCATCCTGCTCACCATTCGCGTCTCAAATCTAACGACATTTCACACCACACCTCTGCTCATATAAGATTTTGTAGCTCATTCCAATTTATTCTTACAGGCTAAATTAGGTTGCTGCAGATTAGAGGGGTTTTCGTAGAAGTCGATCACACTTATCTCACCATGTCGGCATCCTTGGCATCTTCAGTAAGTTTAGAAATGTTATGCTTGCATGAGGTTGTTTTGACGGTAGCTGTGTCTTTGTGTTAAACTCATAGGGAGCACGCTGTTTCGGACGAGAAGGCTTAGGAGTGGTTTTGGCTTGCAAATATTGTGAATTTGAAAGAGGAACCTCACCGGCGTTAGATTCGGAAATGATTTGCAGGATTTGAGTTCATGTGTCAACAGGGATTAATCCTCATGGAGCCTTCCTTGTACTGATTGAAAGTCATAATCTTTGTAAATTAGAGTTTGTCAAACACACTTTTGATATTTGGACTTTGAAATTCTTGTGACTCTGCTGCTTGATTTCTAATGATTCTCTTCCAAACAGTACTATAGTTTCAATTATCATAATGAGATTACCAGCACTGCATCTAATTCTAATTACCTGAATTTCATCACCCTAGGTAACTCACGGTCATGCGTACCTCACTGGCCATGGTCATGGTAGTGGGACAAAGCAGTGTATTGTTTGCAGTTTGAATGAATTTTAAATAAAGTGGACTTGAATCTCTTGATGGAACTTAAGTTTCTTGAATTTAATCACTCGAAATCTCTTTAAACATGTAGCTTGGATATGTGTCATGGTAAAAGAGTTTAGGATATGGATCATTGGATATAAAATTGGACTTGACATAAAAAGATTTTTGGATTAATTTCAGATAATGGATTTTGGATTTGAAATCTGGAATCAGTTTTGGTTTTGAAAAAAGGGATAGGCTAACGGATTGGCATTAACAACGATTATAATGAAGATATATATTTTGAAATGTGAATAACGGTTAGGGAAGTTTGGATACGAGATGTGGTAAGTAGTGATGAACAATCCTTGCAAACACTCTTACATCCCCTTTTTTTTTTTAAGAATCTTAATGCTACTAGAAACGTTCTTAAATCCACGACTGTTTTAATTTCCGATTTAATCACAAACCAATCACTTTTTTTTATGGTAAAATCGCAATCCATCACCGACATGAAATGCTTCGTCATAATGAAAATCTTGACACAAGAAACATGTCTCGATGAATCCTTCTCTTTGGGGAATATACTGGAGCTTCTGAGAACTTTGAGGACAATGAGAGATAGAAAATCTTAGGATCAGAACCAGTTAGTCACATCTTGAAGTATTTGTGAAAAGGAGTATTATTTTCATTTGAACTTAATGTACCTGCACAAACTGGTTAGTGATAAAAAAACATGCACACAAAGACCTAAAGATGTTATGCAAAGAACAAGGGATCTTAGGGTCAAAAATTAGGGTGTGACAGATGCCCTTATTTAAGTTTCTTCTATCCGGAGATAGGGAGATTGGAATCTTCGTCTCGACGAGATAAGAGGGGCTTAAATACAAACATGCACAATTTTTGGCCCTAAGATGCCACCAAATGCACATGCTATGAAAAATGATATGAAATGCAAGACAAGGATCCTGTGAGGAATAATGTCACAGGGGATAGCCGATACGGAAACGCTAGAACACAGTTCAAGAAAAGAAAGACCCGACGAGGACGCCTTGAAATAAAATGCCGCGAGGTTGTCTGCCTCGGGCCAAAATCTTGAAATGCATGCTGCGAGGTTGTCTGCCTCGGGCCAAAATCCACCTGAAAAGGGTAAAATAAACCTCCCCTAGTCTCGGGTCATAAGCCACAGACTGGTCTCAGTTTCTTCTTTAATCAAGCATTTCACTTGAAAAGGGTAAAAATAAACCTCCCCTAGTCTCGGGTCATAAGCCACGGACTGGTCTCAGTTCCTTCTTTAATCAAGCATTTCACTTGAAAAGGGTAAAAATAAACCTCCCCTAGTCTCGGGTCATAAGCCACGGACTGGTCTCAGTTCCTTCTTTAATCAAGCATTTCACTTGAAAAGGGTAAAAATAAACCTCCCCTAGTCTTGGGTCATAAGCCACGGACTGGTCTCAGTTCCTTCTTTGGGGATAGAATATCCACTACAGATTTATTGGGTAGTTCACAAAGAAAATATTACCTGCTACCGATTTATTGGGTAGTCGACAAAGAAAAAGATTGTCCGCTACCGATTTACTGGGTAGTCTATAAATAAAATATTACTCGCTACCGGTTTACTGGGTAGAAAAATATTACTTGCTACCGATTTACTGGGTAGGAAAATTATTTGCTACGGATTTACTGGGTAAGAAAAAAGTACTTGCTACCGATTTACTAGGTAGGAAAATTACTTGCTACCGATTTACTGGGTAGGAAAAAATTACTTGCTACCGATTTACTGGGTAGAAAAATTACTTGCTACTGATTTACTAGGTAGGAAAAAAATAAAACATCTGCTACCGATTTATTGGGTAGTCAGCAAAGAAAATATTATCTGCTGGGGATAGACAAACTGCCTTGAGGTGACTGCCATCTGCCATCCAAATAGAAAACCTGATAACCAAACTGCTCAAACAAAGAGTTGCTACTTGTCGTCTAGTATGAATTCCAAGGAGATGTAGTAATAACTGTTGGAGAAATAATTTATGTCTTCCATAGAGATCTTCAAGCAAACTTTTTTGGGAGACAAAGTGCAAAATAAATGCACGCTTAGTCCGGGTTCAATATCTCAGAGATATCCAAAATTGTGATCGTCAGGGACCAAAGTTCGATCCAGGGAATAACTGGAAAGAAACGGTCAAACAAGACTCCATCCATTGAGGATTGAACTCAACGGGTTTATCTTTATCCAAAATGGAAAAGAAAACTAAAGCAACCATCTTCCACGAGGATCGAGCTTAGTGGGGAATTAGAAAGTATGTGCTTTTTCTGCCTAGGGCTGATGACTCTACTTGGAGGGAGCAGACAAAACCCAGATCACTTAGGATAAGCGCAACCAAAGCAAAAGAAATAGACAAACAAACACAAAGATGCAAGATGCAAAATGCACACATGCCATGAATCTACGTGAAAGAATGCCATGCTATGCTTATGCTCATGCTGACAAAACAACAAGAAGGAAACAAGCATCTTGATACGGATACTCGGCCAATCTTCGCAAGATAGAAGCATCACTGGGGATGAATGGAAAATCGGATATAGAACCATGTCCTGCTTCAAAGCTTCAACTCTAGGGAAAATAGAGCACTTCACTTGGGGATAAACATCATGACTTCACTTAGGATTGTCAGGATGAACCTTGGATTCTGTTGGGGATGAGAAAGATTCACTGGGAACGAATCAAACTCATGATCAAAAAGACTTCACGGGGGATGAAATAAATATCCATTGCGAACTGACGTAGTCTGAATGAAAGTTGTAACTGGATAAAATAAATATCCACTTCATCTGGAAAACTTGGAACAATAGTAGTTGGAAATGTCGTAGATGAAACTTCGAGAGGATGAAATAAACATCCGCCTTCGCTGGAGAAGATTGAGAAAATCCAATGAGGAGTGAAATAAACACTCGCTTCGCTGGGGAAGGTCGAAACCGAAGAAGTTCACCGGGGATTCTTAGGCTGCCCGTCGGAGGAGTCTTGCATCAAAGGTGTCATAACTTCTTGAAGTAGAGGTTTACCGGGGAGTAGTTGTGACTACCTGAAGTAGAACTTACTGGGGAACCATCACACCACTTAAGACAAAAAAATTTTGGGTAAGGAATGTTGTGAGACTGATGTGGTTCTGCGATGATGAACTGCTTAGTAGTCGCCATTTCGAATAATTGTTGTTGTGAATGGATCAAAAGTCTTCGATCCTCAAATGCCCCAGGCCACATGGTTTATGAGAAGAAGTCATCCCAAGAGGATTTTACAGAAAACTTGGCATCCAACTGTCCCAATGTTTTCAAACTCTTGGAGAGATTGTCGAATCTCGACGTAACTGGCCCGGATTGACTGTGTTCTGTAACCGAGTCTTCAAATTCTTTGCGAGATTTACCAAATCCCGATGTAACTACCCCAGATTGACGGTGTTCTGTATAACCGAGTCTTCAGACTTGCCCCTTGGGGTCAGACTATGAGAGAAACAACTGGGCAACAACTTTCCCCTGCTCAGCGAAGCCTTCAGGTATCGTGCCCCTGGGTATGGTCATCTTTGAAATGATCTGCCATCTACTCATCAGAGATGCAGGTCTCAAAAGCTCTAGCTCATCGTTGATGCTCACATGCTAGCTTCTATGATGTCAAGCAATGCTAGCAAGCAGAAAAATGTTAATTCTGAAATCGATAATGCAACGTATGTTTGTCTTGAAGTTTTATTTAAAATATTTTTGTGATTGAATTATCGATTTTATAAAGCCAACACAAATTTGAGCATAGCTCGTGGGAGTCAGGAAACGATACCTCAATGAGTATGCTTTTGAAATAAACCTTGCTTCAATTAGGACTTTTGAGGGTTGTATCATGGATTGGTTCACGGTTTAAGAAACAAAGGATATAAGGCTCAAAGTGTGTTTATGCCCGCCCAATCTTCGCGATATTTTACTCCATTTTTGAAAATTACCCTGCCCCAGGTTAAGAATGAGGGTTTTTTGATTTGTAGAAGAAAACTACTACTTCAAAGGCTTAAAGAGGTTAACGAGGGTTCATCTCCTTATATCTCCGGTGTTTAGGATTTTTGAAATAATGCCTTATATCACTAGCAGAGTTTTATTCAAAAGCATATAACAAGAGATCTTGCGTTTGATTTCATCATCCTCCATTCAATTCTTTGCCGAGGCAAGAGATTGGGCAGCATTGGAATTATAAAATAGAAAAAGCGTTTTAAAATGAGTGAAACGAATGAGTTTCTTCAAGACAAACATTATTCATTATATCAATTATTCAAAATTAACGAGTTCTCACGCGTAAACAACAAATGCATTAACAAAATAAAAAGCATTACATGCGAAAAGCGGTAAATTAACTAAAACTTTGAGGAGACTGTCTCAGTCTGAGCTTATGGTTTCCACATTGGGTCTAGAGTCTCCAAAAGACAAGACACCATGTCGTATTAGCCTTTGTACCTCATTCAATAGTATTCACCTCTGGTTCTGGCATACTAAAGCGCGGGACTACGACATTCATCCTTTCTCTAGGGATATGGAGAACTCCCTGATCCAACATATCTTGGAGATCCCTCTTCACGACAGAACATCCACGGGGATTCCTCGAGCAAATTTTGCAAGAAGCATGGTTATGCTCGTAGTGAGTAAGCCTACACCAATCGACATGCATATCCACCAAAGATCCTCTTATTGAATTCACGTCAGAAATACGGTATTCCTCGAGACATTCTTCCACAGGGCTTTCATACTTGGGCACCAGACTTGTTGGGCTGTTGGGCCCAGAATCCTCAAAAGACAAAATGCCGCTTTGTACTAACTTCTGTACTTCAGCTTTCAAAGCATAATAGTGTTCAATGTCATGACCGGGTGCCCCATGATGAAATGGACAAAAACGATCAGACTTAAACCACCATGGGAGATTCTTTGGGATGGCCGGCGGTTTCCTCGTTTGCACCAGATTCTTCTGTACTAAAGCAGGATATAACTCAAAATAGGCCATTGGGACCGGGTCAAACTGATCCACGTGTTGTTTACTTTCGCTACGAGATCCTTTATACTTTTCTCACGGAATGGCATCAGCAACTCATCCCTTCTTCTTGAGAAAACCCTCTGTAAGATCCTTAGAGCTGTTATGAAGGTTAATGGGAGCCATGGAAATGGTCATTGGCGTGACTTCAGAAGTCTCGATCTCTTGAAACGAAGTCTGAGAAATGTGAGGAGAAGGTTTACTTTGAGCAGCAATCAGAGTTTCAACCAAATCAGAGAGCCTTTCCATACCAACCCTCAAAGCAGTCACTTCCTTGCGGAGTTCACGATTTTCCTGCTCAATGTTGTCCATCCTTCCTCTTCGATTGGCCTGAGTATCGTATCAAAGATGTTCGGCAAAGAAGAGAAACTCGAATGAGAACCTGGAACACAAAGGAATGCGAATGCAAGTGCAAAAGATGCGTATGATGCAGCATGCACTTCAAAGAACTCAAAAGCGTATTTTAAATATCGTAATTGGAAATTCATTTTATTTAAAAATTTTAAACTTTCATAACAACGATACACCTTTAGGGCTTTATTATAATAAACAAAACAGAATACAAAAGGGAACTAGGGCTTCGATCCACTGGATGATGCTCCCTTTCTTTCACTGAGTTCTCCCATCAACTTGTCAATCCTTTCCTGCAATATAAACTTGTCCAGGGTCAGCTTCTCTACTTCTGCTTTCAACCTTGAAACTTCATTTGATTCCACTACAGGAGGCTTGGGTCGAGGATACGGCATTGTCAGAGCGAGAGCTCGTTTGCGTGACCACTCCAGGCAAGATTCCGTAACTGTGCAATTAGGGTTTGTTGTCGCAGTCATCCCTTGTCTGTTGATATGACGCCAAGCAAACATAATCTGAGTCTTCAGCTGAAGGTCCTCTCCATCATAGAGGAAGATTCTTTTTAGGTTCTCTGGATCAGGTATTTCATTCATCGGATGTCCAAGCTGGCGACGGGCGAGAATAGGATTGTAACTAGTGCATCTTTTTGTGCTAAGGAGAGGCACGTTGGAAAAATCTCCACAGCTGTGAATCATGGGAATTCCTCCGTATATTGGATCATGCCAAACAATGTTCGAGTGAGTAAGAGCCATAAGTTTAACGGGTCATTCAGAACCATCTTTCACATCCCAAAAGGTCGCGGGCCTCGGTAGGTGCAAAATAAACCACCTATAGAGGATAGCAGTGCAGCAAACAATATGACCTTCTCCTTTTAGAATCTTTGAATGAATCGAGTGGTAGGCATCGGCCAATAGTGTTGGAACAGGATTCTTGAGCATGAAAATTCTGATTGCGTGGATATCGACAAAATCTTCGACATTAGGAAACAGGAACAAACCATAAGCTAGTAACGCGAACAGGTTCTCAAAGGCTTCAGTACTCCCCTTGTTGGCGAATTGTCGAGCTTTCTTGAATAATAACTGAGTAGGCAAGCCGTCGATTCCTCCTCTGACCGTCATGTGAGTCTGGATCTCCAACAGCTTGATGCGGGTCACTCTTGTGATGTCTTCCTGACTGGGTCTTCCTTCTCCACCATGGAACGGAGGTGAGTCTTTGACGGGGATTCCCAATAGAGCAGAATATTCTTCCAATGTGGGCATCAACTGGAAATCTTGAAAGATAAAGCAATGGTAGATTACATGATAGAGTTGAACCAGCGTCTCCAATAAACCAGCAGTTATTCGAACCTGCAATAAAGAGAGAATATGTCCATGCTTTGCAGCGAAGGCCTCTGGATCCTTTATCCGACCTCTTAGTTCCCTTAATTGTTCCACATTAAGGACCCTGAAGGTGTATGGCAAAGTTTCTTTCCTTCCATAATCCATTTTACGATATCTAAAAAACAAACTTTTGAGTTCTTTGAAGGAAAAAACAAAAATGAGAATGCAAATGCAGATGAGATGCAAAAGTTCGTGGAATTTGAGTACTTATAGTCATCATAGAATACCAAAGGACACGATTTTATGAATCATAAAAAGAAGTTTGTTACAAATGAAAGAAACGAGAATTGAAAACTCATAATGAAAACGTTACAACCGTTGGTATTCTCACAAGAGCTTTTAACGATAATTAAATAAGAGCTAAAAAGGTCTAAGGAGATTCCCCCAATAATCTCAGCTTGTACTTCTTAATTTCCTCTTCCATTCGAGACTTCTCGAGAATTAGCTCATCTACTATCGACTCCCACGAAGTAGACTCATAATTTGAGGAACTTGGGTCTTCTTGTAACTTCCTTTTTTTGTAGGAGAGAACTTCCTCACTCTTTGCTTTCAGTCGTCTTTGAAGTGCTTCATTCTCTTCCACAGCCACTTCATACTTATCCTTCCAAGCATTCCCTATTTTCTGAGCTTCCCTTAAGGCAATCTCCAATTCCTCTGTTTCAGATGCAAAGATGAAGACAGGTTCTTCGTTCAAGACCATAGGTTCTTGGCGGTCGTAGGGCATCCTAAGATCAATGGCCCTCCTTCTAACCCATTGTAGATAAGGGTCCAAAGAGATACAATTACGCTTACCCATGGCATTCCTATCCTTCTTGCTCTTGTCCTTCCAAGCCTTTAAGATTTCATTCTTCAACCCTTCCTGCTCTTCATGTTCTTTGAAAAAAATCCCTTCTGTATGAATACCGAGAGGTTTGTCCTTCAAAGGGTACCCCAGTTGTCGGCGGGCTAAGACCGGATTATAAATAATTCCTCCTTGTATGCCAAGAAGAGGCACATTCCCAAAATCTCCGCAGCTATCGATGATTACGACCTCATCATACCTATGATTATACCAAATAACGTCAGAATGAGTGAGGGCCATGATTTTCTTAGACCACCAGCCCTTACTAGGATCCCAGAAAGCATTAGCTTTGGGCAAGTGCTGAGTAAACCACTTGTACAATAGGGGCACACAACATGTGATTTGTCCTCCTTTGACATGCTTCAGATGGATAGAGTGATAAGCTTCTGCCAATAATATAGGGACTGGGTTCCTCTTTATGAATATCTTAATAGCATTGAGATCCACAAAGTCCTTGAGGTTGGGAAACAGAAAGGTACCATAAATCATCAAAGCAAAGATAGCCTCAAATGCAGCCATGTCTGAACGTTTGGCATAATGTTGAGCTTTCTCCATCAGAAACTTCATAGGCAAAACAGAAATCCCTCCTTTAGTAGTCATATTCTTTCGGATGTTCACTAACTCCAAATGCGTTGCCTTAGCAATCTCTTGTTCCTTAGGATCCTTATCAAAAATGGGGAAAGGAGACTTATCCAGAATAGATAGACCAGTCAAACTAGAATATTCCTCAAGAGTAGGTACCAGCTGGTAGTCAGGAAAGGTAAAGCAGTGATAGAGCGGATCATAAAACTGAAGTAGGGTGGAGAGAAGTCCTTGATCAACCTTCACCTTCAATAAAGGCAATAGCGTCCCATATCTACCTTGGAATCCTTCTGGGTCAACCAACAGGGTCTCCAACCTCCTTAGATTAATCGTATCAAAGCTCTTGTAAGTATACTTCACGGTATTCCTTCTTTCATTGTCCATGGTACCCTACGATGTAAATAAAAGACTCAGATTCCACGAACTTGAAAGAAAATGATGCTTATGTATGTATGCACAAACACACAAACAAAAGGGCACACAAACAACCAAACAAAAGGTCCTAGGTTCAAAGGAGCATGAATGGAGTCAAGGTCTACCCATCCCATAAGGTAGTGTGGTTTCAAATGTACCTGCCGAACGGGTTCTAAAAAGTTCCCAGGGTCTACGACCCCTCTTTCGGATATTATCGACTTCCCAAATTACTCGGTTAGTCAATAATATTCTCAAGAGAATCTCGTCTGAGTGTAGTATCGCGTGACAACTATTTGGAAATAGACTCCCGCATAGTCACCGCACTACATCCTAAAAGGCCAAGTGGGTTTAAAGGTAACTACGGTCCCCAGTCCCGAGGGCCTTTAGATCGAAACCATATCATCTTCACGAATGAACTCGTTAAACAAATATTTTATTCGAGAGGGCCTAGACTGAGTGGTGAAGTCTCAATTTACTTTTTCAAGAATCGACTCCCTCAAAGTATCATTGAAGTCTCACCGTTTTCCTATCTTAATTTCACTTTAGTCTGGGTGTAGGACTTTGTCTCACCACACAAGTAATAACCCAAGCAAACATAACAGATACAAATATATAACAAAAAACACAATTAATCAAGTTAGGGGGAACCCCCTTATGAGACTCCCCAGTGAAGTCGCCATTTCTGTCGCGGTGAAAATTGGATACCATAGTTATTTGTTAACTAGGATCGCATTTTTAATGTCACCACCGGTCTTTGATTTTATCCAAGGGAAGGGAGAAAAACCGAATTCCCACAATGCAATGCAAATGCACTAAGATTCTAAGTTCGGGGGTTGGTTATACCTAGGGAAGGTGTTTGCATCCTAGATATTTGTAGTACTCTACAGGAACCTCTTGATTTTATTTTATGTTATTTGTTATTTTTGTTTGCTAAGGGTTTTAAGGGTCTAGGAAAAGAAGATGAGTCATCATCTTAAGAAAGACCACCACACTTTTGAAAATGTTTGAATTTTTGTGGGGTATGGGATTGTATGTCCCTTTCTTTGAGATGATTAACATCTAATTCTCTTGCATGGAGAATTAGGTGGGCTAAAGTTTGATTTGAAAAATCAAAATTGTGGGGGGACTAACCTAGGAAATCTATCCTAAGTTATCTAATTGACTTATCTTAAGGTATCGATTATGAATGCAAATGATATGCACCATGCACAATAACATGGTTATCATGCATGGGATTTTCCCTTGGATATTAATGCGATTAATTTATATTATTTAGGCGAGTGTGCTAGCAAAGTGATGCTAGGCTTGTGTCTTGTGATCAATAGGTCGAATGCGATGCCCGAAGGCGATCGACTTACATAGGTAGAAAATTGGCTCGACGTTGGATCGAGGATTTTTATTGTTTTGAAAGGTTTAAAGCAAGAACAAAAATCAAATACATAATACACAAACAAGGCATACCAACAAAACATTCTCACACGAGCCTATGACTAATCGTAACGAGAGATTTCTAAACGGGGACGATCTAAAGGTTTAGTTTTTTAAACTTAATTATTTTATTACTATTATTAATCACGGGGAGGCTAGGGAAGTTTTACTTATAAAAGGATCTTAGTTTTAACGGTTATTACAAAAAAAGTTGAATTAGTTATTATAAAAAAACTCTAGATTAGTTAATTCTAAATTTTATTAGGGAGAGGGTTTAATTCATTACGAAAGGAAATTAGATTAATTATAAAAATGGTTTAAATTATCTATTAAAAATTAGTGTTAATTAATATAAGGAAAAGATTTAGGTTGATTATAAATATTAATTATAAAAAACTAAATATTATTATAAGGAACTTGTTTTTGATTATTATCATAAAAGGTTTTTCAATTAAAGGAAAGTTTAATTTTATTATAAAAAAAAAATAGATTAAAAAGGGTTTAAATTAACTATTAAAAAGAAAGGATTTTAAATTAAATCATTATAATAGTCTCAACTTGAATTACCAATAAAGTTTTTTAAAATTCTAATTAACAAAAGATTTCAACTTAAAAAAAAGTGTTACTGATTATAAAAATAAAATTTTAATTTTAAAATAAAAAAGAAATAAAAACGGAAGGGAAAAAGACCAAGGGGTGCGCCCTCTCCTCACTCGTCTCTCACTCGTCTCTCATCTTCTCTCAGCGTGAGAAAAAAAAAGGGGTAGGGTTAAAGAAACCCTTAACCGCCACCGTCCTCGCTCCGTCTATCACTCGTCTCTCCCTCTCAATTCCTCTCTCAAAATTTATCTTCTCTCTCGCAATCGTCGCTCTCGATTTCTCTCGATTTCAACAAAACATAAACCCTAAATCTACCCTAATCCCCAATCGACCCAATACCCCATCGTTCTTATTATATTGATGATTACAGTTACAATGATGCAAAATGGAAAGAAACGGTGGAGAAAAAAAGAGAAAATGAGGTCGGTGATGAATGGCAAGTGGCTCCACGGACGTCAACCAGGGAAGTTTTCTTTCTCTACCTTTTTTACCTTTTACGAGCTCTCGCGATCTGTATCGTTTGCCTTCGGTCCGTCGGTTTCTGAAGGGCGATGATGAACGATTCTTCTGAGTCTCTGGGCGATGATGAACGCTCTTGGTGTTCTGAGTCTCGATCGTATTGTTGAGGAAGTGTGGGATTCTCGTTGTCTTTCCGTCAATTTTTTTTTTCGTCTCCTCTGCCAAACCCTTTGTCCCTTTTATAGGCCAATGACGAATTAAGGAACTTGAAAAATCTTTAATGTTGATTGATTTGATTTTGTTGGATTTAGAAGGTTTTTGAAATATTGAATGGCCTGATACGATCTGATTGTGATTTGAACTTTTGATGCCCTGTTGCTGACTGTTTTCCAGCGTGTGAATGGTTTTGGAAAGTTTTTGAAAATTTTCCTTCTTTGTCTTGAAACGATTCAAATGTTGAGAGTTATGGATTCCTTGTCTGATACTTGTTTTGGAAATATATCTCCTTGAATTATGTGTGATGTCCTTTTTGGTTCAGGATAGAAAATCCGGTAATCATTGTGATGTTGCCAATAATTATTGGTTTGATTTGAGTATGATGACTGTAACACCCCATTTCTACCCAGTAATTATATTAAAATCAGAGTTATAAAATTTTTTTTTTTGACATAAAACGGGATATCACATTTTCAACTTTAAAGATCAACCACATAATAGTCATTCATTAAAGATACATAACGCTTCAGTGAAACATAAAACAACAAATGGTCTTCAACTTTATCCAACTTAAGCAAACACAACGCAGCGGATTCTTGAACAACTTAGTTGCATCTTTATTCAAGATAAAACAACTTCAAATTAAACAACAAAGTGTTTTTCAACAAATTCACTAAAAATTCAGCATGTAGACAAATAAATAAAAGACATGCGTCATCCCCCCGAGTGCTACGTATCAGAGCGACAACCACCGACTCGAACTAAGGTAACCGGCTACTCCTCTTGATTACCTACACGTTGCCAACATAGGGGCAACATTCGAACAGAAGGGTGAGTTACCGAAAATTATAAACGGAGTATGATAAATAATACATAGGCAAGAATCATACAAATAATCACCACTTCACATCAACAACTAACAAACAAAATCAAATCAACAACAACTAATAAAAATCGACAACAACTTATAAAAATCAACAACAATTTAAGAAAATGCGACTTTAATGCGACTCGACAATGTTATGCATGTGGTACCATCGGAGTAAAACTCCCAACTTAATATATGCCATTTTATCGAGGCATCAAGGCATAAGCCTTCAACTTTCAACTTTCAACATATGCCAATCCAGGCCAATGTGGTGTGAGCAACGCTCCGACACAAAATGCAATGTATGTTTATTGACATGCACAACTCAACAACATAAACAACTCAACGACATCTACAACATAATCAACTTAAACAACATAGCAACTTGTTCGGCATCAACAACTTATATCAACATTGGCTTATCAAGCCTACAACTTACAATTCGTCCGTAACCCGGAACAATGTTACAACTCAGCTGTACCTGAAATCCCACTTTTTCAACATAATCTCAACAATACAACTCAACAAAAGTCATCTACTAAATTACCCGACTTACCCCGACAATTTTCGTTAAATTCCGGACAACTAAGTTTTTCGCCTAAACCGGCTAAACCTACTAAAACTGTATTGTTTCACCTTTATTGATTGATACTGATTAATTTATTAATTCAGTTAAACCACTGCTGCAACCTATTACTACAATTCCAATTTTCTGTCAAAATTCTGCTTACTGCTGCTGTTTCATTTTGCTGTCAAAATTCTATTTACTGCTATGTTTCATTTTGCTGTCAAAATTCTGCTACTGATATTATATACCTAACACATCTCTTAAAGTGAGGCTAAATTTCGGTATACAACAAAACCACCAATACCTATTAAGAATGGGTGGCACTGGGGTCAAGTGGCTTGCGCCACATTCTAACAATTCATTTAGAAACCATTAAAATAATAACAGTTTAAAAAAAACTTAAAGTGGATAGTCCTTTAATAGGGGTGGCTCTCACCACTTATTATCTATATCCTGTATCTCTACTAATTATTAGTATCAGTGCACAATTTATCACCACATGAATTTGGTGAATCATCTAATTCAACACGTATGACCAAATTACCAATCCTTACTTTAATGCAAAATAAAATGTGCCTAACTCTTCTTAATTAATGGGTGCCTGCGCCACCCTATTCTAGGAATCAAGTGGCCTACGCCACATCCTAGCCAAATTCGCTGGGAACAAGTCCTTAGGACATAATAATATTTTTTTGTAAAAGGCAACAGGATTTATATATTAATACTTTGGCATAAGATATGCCATAAACAAGTACATACACTTCCGCAAGGTAACTATCTAACCACAATTTTGCAAAGACCAATTCACATCAATGATGTCCCCTAATCCAATAACCAATTCACATCAATGATAATGTTAGTACAAAAAAATAAATATTAAAGTGCATAGTCCTTTCCATGGTTTAATAAGGCTACTGCGCATAAAACAAAACCAACCTCTTAAGTTCATGTAAACAAAATGACCAAATGCTTATATCCTTGTGCTACTCTACAGTAAAAGCAAGGGAGTAATCTCAAATTCTCAACTTTAATAGGTACCCCAATTATTAAATGGGTCTCTAAACTATCACCAAAAATCAGTTTCTAAGCATCAAATTTAATAATTTCAGAGATTAATTTTACTCGAAATCACTTCAGTTTTCACAGAAATTTTTTTAGGGTAATTCTAATACTAGTTCTACACAATAATCCTCACCCAAATAACATTCATCATAACCCAGTTATAATAATTGAACCCACCCTTACCTGATTGGATTGAAGGTAGCTCGAAACTTCGGACTTGGTTACCGACAGAAATTTTTTTCGTATCGCCTTCTCCGCTCTATTCCCTTCCCACCTTGCTTTTCAACTGCCTCGTGTGACTTCTTTTTTCCACTGATACTAAAAACTCCCCCACTCTTTCTATTTCCCTTGTTTTCTTAAAATAATAATATTTTAATATAATGTCTAATGAGCCTAAAACATACACCCCCTAATTTACTAATTCCGACACGAAATCAAGCCCACTTAACTCGAACACACTCCAACTACGATAATATTACTACTAATATTATTCCGCGACTATAATATTATTTCTAATATTATTTCTACGACTTACCAACTTAACAATTCCGACTTAACGACTTAATTCACCGCAACACCAAAATCAACCGAATAATTCACAACAATTAAATAAATATCCAATTAAATAAATAATTAAATATTTGGGCGTTACAATGACAATTAAGTCTGATTTGAAAATATTCTGAGGCCTGATTTTGCTTAATCTTTCCACGTTGTAATTAAAATTCCTCTTGCTATTTCTGACTTTCAGTTAAGAATGAAATTGTTCCTATTCCTGTCCTGATAGTGACTTGAACCAATTTGCAACACGTTTCAGTTATACCTTTAGAAAATTAATGTTGTGCTCTTGGAAGAGTTTGAAAGATAGTGCTGTTGGACACCCATAACTGCTGCCAAGGTTGGAGCTTCTCACAATTTCTCGCCGGTGGTGATGATTTCTGTGTACTGGATGCGAATCCCCTGTTACGAACTTGTGAAATCTTTACAAACAGGTCCCCCTTGATTTGTTTCTGTTTTAATTCACTGTTAATGATGGGTGATTCTGTGTCGTGAATATCTTCTTGTAGCTCTTAGGTGGTTCAGATGACTACAAGCATTAGGACAATAGTATTTCTTTTTGGAAAGAGAGGGGTGATGTCTTGAATGGTATGCACATAGAAACTTCGGTTTTCTCTTTTAACTGCTTTGGTTTATAAAATGACGATTCATCCTTATTTTTACCGTGACAGAAGCGTAAAAACGGCTTCATATGTATTGCTGACCGGTTCCATGGTGAGGACAGAATTGGGATGGTATCCTTAGGCTTCAATAATACTGTACACAAAGGTGACGGATTCAAATACATTCTTGCAAGAGCTTCCCAACATTGAGAGTATTTTGTCTAACTTATCTGTGTCTATCTCAAAGCAACATCTTCTTTTTCATTGCAGGTGAAGGCTATCAACAGTTTTGGAACAATCGGCTAGCGGGTTTTCCAAAGGAGAGCATCTTGGCCGCACATGATCACGACAGTAAAAGAGAAAGAGCAGAGTACTGATGGTGTACTTCTGAGGAAACGTCCTGATAGACTTTTCATCGTGAAACCGAGCAACTAGGTAATATTATCTTATGTGGAACAAAGCAACTTGTTTTGACCAATATGCTCTTTACCGAAAAATGCATCCCTAGGAAGCTTTATCTTTAGAATCGAACTTAATCTCTCTTAATCCAATTTTCTCAATCCATCACTTGGTACCGCAACAACACACACGATATTAATTTGTGCGACTTGTTCATCCCGCTCACCATTCGCATCTCAAATCTAACGACATTTCACACCACACCTCTGCTCGTATAAGATTTTGTAGCTCATTCCAATTTATTCTTACAGGCTAAATCAGGTTGCTGCAGATTAGAGGGGTTTTCGTAGAAGTCGATCACACTTATCTCACTATGTCGGCATCCTTGGCATCTTCAGTAAGTTTAGAAATGTTATGCTTGCATGAGGTTGTTTTGACGGTAGCTGTGTCTTTATGTTAAACTCATGGGGAGCACGCTGTTTCGGACGAGAAGGCTTATGAGTGGTTTAGGCTTGCAAATATTGTGAATTTGAAAGAGGAACCTCACCGGCGTTAGATTCGAAAATGATTTGCAGGATTTGAGTTCATGTGTCAACAGGGATTAATCCTCATGGAGCCTTCCTTGTACTGATTGAAAGTCATAATCTTTGTAAATTAGAGTTTGTCAAACACACTTTTGATATTTAGACTTTGAAATTCTTGTGACTCTGCTGCTTGATTTCTAATGATTCTCCTCCAAATAGTACTATAGTTTCCATTATCATAATGACATTACCAGCACTGCATCTAATTCTAATTACCTGAATTTCATCACCCTAGGTAACTCACGGTCATGCATACCTCACTGGCCATGGTCATGGTAGTGGGACAAAGCAGTGTATTGTTTGCAGTTTGAATGAATTTTAAATAAAGTGGACTTGAATCTCTTGATGGAACTTAAGTTTCTTGAATTTAATCACTCGAAATCTCTTTAAACATGCAGCTTGGATATGTGTCATGGTAAAAGAGTTTAGGATATGGATCATTGAATATAAAATTAAACTTGACATAAAAAGATTTTTGGTTTAATTTCAGATAATGGATTTTGGATTTGAAATCTGGAATCGGTTTTGGTTTTGAAAAAAGGGATAGGCTAACGGATTGGCATTAACAACGATTATAATGAAGATATATATTTTGAAATGTGAATAACGGTTAGGGAAGTTTGGATACGAGATGTGGTAAGTAGTGATGAACAATCCTTGCAAACACTCTTCCATCCCTTTTTTTTAAGAATCTTAATGCCACTAGAAACGTTCTTAAATCCACGACTGTTTTAATTTTCGATTTAATCACGAACCAATCACTTTTTTTATGGTAAAATCGCAATCCATCACCGACATGAAATGCTTCGTCATAACGAAAATCTTGACACAAGAAACATGTCTCGATGAATCCTTCTCTTTGGGGAATATACTGGAGCTTCTGAGAACTTTGAGGACAATGAGAGATAGAAAATCTTAGGATCAGAACCAGTTAGTCACATCTTGAAGTATTTGTGAAAAGGAGTATTATTTTCATTTGAACTTAATGTACATGCACAAACTGGTTAGTGATAAAAAAAAACATGCACACAAAGACCTAAAGATGTTATGCAAAGAACAAGGGATCTTAGGGTCAAAAATTAGGGTGTGACACCCACGGCAACAGCTAGTTCCGAGAGCCTTTGTCTGTCGTAACGGCTAGTTTCTGGCAGTTACCTATTCTTTGGGAGCGAATATCTCGCCTAAAAAATAGGGACCAATGGCCAAGCGCTGGGGGCATTATAAAAACCCTCTCATTTGAGAGGGTCAGGTATTCTCAATCATCCTAAGACATACACACTTTGTACTTGCCTTCTCTTTTCCCGATTCTTAATTTAGCATCGGAGTGCCTTGCAGGTACACCCCCTCCTCATCTTTGAAACCAAGCATGACAAATGAAGTTTCTTGCCCACTTCAGGTTCTGATCAGCTGGTAAGATCACATTTAATGTCAAGACTCAAATTAAGATTTGATTTTTACGTTAACTTTTAGGTACATGTATGAGATGTGTGTTGAAAGGGTCTTAAGAAAGTATTATTTCTTAGACCCATTCAATATTTAATTTAAACAACAGGGAACAAACGCTATTCAGACGTACATACAAAATAAGTTGATTCATGAGAAAAAAAATGTTACATAAGACCGTTTTACCATGCGTAAGTATACATGAAATTTATACAAAATAAGTTAATAAAAATTATTAATTATTCTGGATGTTTATGCAGTTCACGTTGGCAACTAATAATTATATGTCCCAAGAAAAATAGTGTAATTATGCTATGCTCATTACACTATGATCTTGATTCAACGTTGCAAGAAAATTTGAGCGTGTAAGTGGTGTTAAACCATCTTATGAACAACTATTTAGAATGAATACTCAATTAGTTGATGAAAATGAAAAATTAAGAGAATGCACCTTAGGTCCTAAAGAGTCCGTTAGATGTCTTGAGGGAATCAATAAATTATTACAGGCATAAATAACTAAGCTTAGAAAGTTAAAAGAAACATGTGAGACTTGTGTCTCTGTGAAAAGGGGAGTTAATGATTTACATGAAACCCTAGGTAAGTTTACCCAATGTAAAGAAAAGCTCAAGTTGATCTTATCAAGTCAAAGGCCTTCCTTAAATAAATATGCACTGGGATTTAAGAAGGAAATAAACCCTGGGAAAGACATAGATCACAAGAAAATCAAGCATCTAGTTTATAAATTCATACACTGCAAAAGAGTTGGTCATCTAGAACCCTTTTATTTTGATAAATTGAAAATATCTAAAGGTAACAACCTTAGATCTGTTAGAACTAATGCATCCGGGCCCAAGAAGATGTGGGAAGCAAAGGTGAAACTTTAGTGTTTTGCAAGTATCTTTTACATCTCGGAACTTTGATGATTATTAATGGAGCTGTTCAAAGCAAGAGTATACCTTTAAGTATGCTGTATATGAAGTCTCTAATCCAAGAACGTGAGATGATGGCAAATATTAAGTACAATGATCAAAGCAAGTGTTCTTGAGAGTATCTCAAGGTTTATAATCCTTAGTGATTAGTTAAATGAATATGTTTATAATGGACATGTTGAATTTGTTTTTTTACCAACTCTCGCAACAAACGATGTGAAGAGAATGGTACACCATAATATGATTGGTGTTTCTCGTTAAGGGTGGTATCAATATTTCTTGATAAAAGAGGTATACATTATTTTAAAGTTGAATTAATCAGAAAACTCTGATTAAACCCTTAAAATAATGAATTAATTTTTTTCTTATCTCAATAAATTATTTTCTAACTCAAAAGATGAGTATTTCAAGTGTTTTTAGAAAAATGGGTACAATAAGCTTAATAGGGAGTACAGAAAAGATACAAATTCAGCATTAGGCCCAAAGATGCACCAAGGAGGTTGAACAAAGAAAGCTCAATTTATTGGCATTGTGGCAATCGATTGGAGAAGATTGGCGCGCATAATTTCATATTATATCCAAGATAAACTTGCCCTCTAAACAAAGAAGACCTAAACATTGATGATAAAGAAACAAAATCTGGAGAGATCTGATTCACCAACCGATTGGAGAAGTTAGACAATTGATTGGCACACTAAATTTGGTAATAACTCAGTTTGATTTTCAATCAGCATAATTTGCAATGAATATTTGCTTGAAATATACTACCAAAGCTTCATAAGGTATGCTATAAATAGGTATGCTTCCTTAACTATTTCCATCCTCTCAAATTCATACATTCTTGCATCTTTTCTCATGTGAATTCCTCTACCAAAAGTATCACCGTGGTCTCCTTAAGTCAAAAACCCAGAGAAACACCAAAAATAAATGTGCTCATTGCGGGTTTGATAAACCACAAGCAAGAAGAAAAGATGATAATTTTGACCAAGAAAGTAATTTAATCGTGGTACTTGGAACCGGGTCTCTTGAAAAGCCACAAACCTTGTCACCAAATTTGTCAAGCTTTTCTCAAAGAGCTATTCACCCAAATATAGGATAAGACCTTCCCATACTTAGTAAAAGAGTTCTACCTGAACCTAAAACTTGTAGGAACCTCCTTGAGATCATTTATAAGAGGGGTGGAAATTGTAATTCACAAGGATCATTTTGGGAGAATTTTTGAGCTGCCCACAGAAAGGATAACCTACACCCTTGATAAACAAATAGGCTTTAAGAACTTCAAATGCTCAATGCCCTTGTAATTAACCTTATGGAAAAGAAGAATGTTCCCTTCAAATCCTTTCACCTGAAGCCAAAGGTTAGGATCCTCCACTACCTCCTCACTAGGATCCTGCTCCTAAGGAGCATAAACCATGGCTATGTAGTTTGGGAAGCTGTAGTACCCATGTGGCTCATAATCCAAGAAATATCAACCAATTGGATATAAGGTATGTTCAACAACATGATCTGATGCAAAGAGATCCCATCTGCATGGCTGCTCTATGGACCAATAACCACAAGACTTCTAGCCACCTTCAACATTGACACTATGGAGGAATCATAAGACTCAACAAATCATAGGATGACTTACACTGCCCTGAGAGAGATTAGAGTTCATATCAAGAATGGAGAAATATAGGAAGACTCATCCTTCAAGGGAGAAGGAGAAGATGAAGTGACTGAGGAAGAAGACACCAAGATAGATAATATGTTAAAAAAATTCCAAAGTCTAGTTGAGGATGTGAAGAAATCATGGCAAGGAATGATGATGCGTATGGCATCGAATGAACTCACTTATATGTTTTTCTTTAGTTCACCAATATTATTTTTTACTCAAAAATTTGCAATTTTCCATTTTGTACTTTTAATTTCATAAAATTTCAGTTTTGTACTTTCAATTGTAAGTAATGGATAAAATATTGTTTTTCCTTTCCTAAATGCTTAATTGTCTATATGTGCATATTTATATTTTTCGCAATGAATCTTTATCCATATTTTTTATTTTGACAAAGGGGGAGAAGTATACTCTCAAATGGAGTTGAGTATACTCCCTATTTAACTCAGGGGGAGTTTAGTTACTAAAAACACATATGTATTATTTTCTTTTACCACCTCCCCTGAGAGATGTGTTGTCATCTTCAAAATGGAGAGAATGTGGAACCTTATTTTGCAAATTATATGCTTTTAACAAGGATAACTATTGTACTTTTGATGTTGACAAATTTTGTCCAAAAATGATAATTGATTATGACAAGTCAAGCATAAGCGGTTAGTGGTTAAAGATGCAAACATAAGTATTAGGGTTTGTTGGACTTGACTATATGATGGTGGAAATCAAATGAAATTTAACTCAAGCCTCATATCAAGTAAACTCAAGCAAGTGTCTACAAGAAGGAAAATATTTGACAAAGTCTTGAAGTATAAGAAAGCCCAGCCTTAATTAGTCTTAGTGAAAACCTTGTAATGTATAATGGCGTTTACGTAAAAATGCTTGGCTAAATCACACACACGAAAAAAATTAACTATTTTTTCTCGAGAAAATATTCTCAAAAAATGTCTTGGAGTCGTGCCAAATGAGTTGGAAGTTGTCTGAAAAAGATCTGGGCAAAATTTTATCTTTGCAAATCGATTGACACCTTATCCCAATCAATTGGGACACGTTTTCAATCGATTGGGACATGTTATCAATCGATTGACATGTCATAAAATGATTTTACAACGACTTTCTTTTTTAAAGGGTAGATTTGTAAGTTCACCAAGGAACTCTTGTTTATACCTTGGCTGAATATGTTGTCATTTTAGGGATTGCTTATATGGGTTAGAAGCTAAACGTGTAAGGTTTGGAGATTAAGTTATCAAACCCTTGTTTAGGTTCGAAGGCTCAGTCTGTGATAAAAGCTTTTATAAGTTCTTGGTTAGCCCGTGGAAAAACCAAGTTAAAGTTAAAACATAGTCAGGTATTAAAAGTTTGTTAAGGTTCGGGATTAGTCTAGTATTAAAATCTCTCAGGTTATTGGGCGTGGTAAAACTAAGGTTTAAGGTTCGTGTGCTCAGTTTGGTATTAAAGGCTCGTGAAATTTGTTCAGAAACTTGAAGATTAATTGACTCAAGATTCTCGTGGAAAGAAGACTAATCACTTCGATCCTTCGTTTGAAAGGAAAACTCGCCACTTCACTTCGATGTTTATTGTTTGATTTGAAGTTAACTTTAAACTTGTTTTTTCTTGTATAAGGTTCAAAGGTATAACCTACTAAAAACTCTCAAATTTATTGAATACTTTCAAGATCAATTATTGCATAGAGAAGACAACTTTATTTCTTTATTTGACCAAACATATATTTTATTTCTTTATTTGACCAAACATATATAATTCTCGATGTTCTCTCTATTCTTTTAACTCTTTACTTTCTTCACTTTATATTCTATAATTCTAATTTTCCCTTGATATTAAAACATTTTTTAAAACCACAATTTTCCCTTGATATTAAAACATTTTTTAAAATGATTTTAATCCGCAAAGTTATTCAAAGGATAAGATAAGCTTGAAAACAAGGAAAACAAAATACCATAACTGTTATAAGCAAGTAGCAAGATGGGTGTAAAACCTTATAGCAACGGAAACATAGTCATCCTCATCGGTGTAGTTTCGTAGAGCCTTGAGATGAGAACCCCAGGCTGCACTTTGTTTGCTACCAGGTCTCATTTATCATAGACTCCATCACAGCACAAAAACAATACAAAAAACATGAGTAATTTACATATGAAAACAGGGGAACAGAACACCATACTATAACAGGTCTCATTTGTTGTCCCTATGTTTCTCAAATTACATTTAAGATATCTCACTATCCTGCTGCAAATCATCCTTTGTTATAAAGAGCATTAGAATTAATAAACACCTTAAGCTTTTAATAAGAGTTTGGTATAAAACATCAAAATGATACAATTTTCACTCCTATGATTCTATGAACCTAACAACAACAAAACAAAACAAAAAAACAGAACTGAGCTATACCCATCAAATCAAATAGAAACTATAAACTTAGAAATAATCAATTGATCTTTTTGTTCATATGCTTCACAAGCTGCCCCATCTGAAACCTCCAATACACAAAATAAACCATGCCAAATCCAATCATCACATAAAGCCAAACATTCTCACCCTCACTTTCCTTCGGTGACATAATCTCCTCAATTCTAAAACTCTCCCTCTCTGAATTCCCTAAAAGACCCTCCATAAAATACCCATACAACACATACATCTTATCCCTCCCTCTCGAAACAACCGAAGTAGGGTACCCTTCACTCGCAAGGTCAATTTTGTCATAAACCACACCCTCCCCCCATCCGTTATTACTCTTCAGAAGCCACAACTTATTCGCTTGTGGTGAAACCACCAAAACGACACCGTCACTTCTAAAAACGACGCCATCAGGACACGTGAGATCCTCGTTGAGAAGCACGTGCCTGGCTGTACCGTCGTCCGTATCAACCTTGAAGATCTTGCCTGTATTGGATTGCACCACCAAGAGATAATCCCCGCTGCTGACGTAAGCAATACCGTTGAGACCGATGAAATGATACGCTGTGTCGCGGTCCACCGGATGTTCGGTGAACCTCGGTGATTTTGAGAAGATTGAAGCTTCTCCTTTCACGTTGACTTTCCATATGTAGTTGCCGATGGAGTTTGTGACGTAGGCGTTGCCGTTGTAATCAACAGCGACGTCGTTTGGGAGGGCTTCTTCATCGGTGGGGAGATCGGAGAGGAAGAGGCGGTTGCCGGATTTTAGGTCGTATGCGGCGAGAGCGTTGAAAGGAGGAAGGGGTTTAACGGCGTGGATTACAGCGAGGACGCGGTTGTTGCGTGAATCGACGGTTATACCTACAACGGTGACGTTTTCGGGGAGAGAGGTGTCGGAGATTAGGGTTTCGATTATGCCGGCGTCGGAGATTGATGAGATGGTGCGGTGACGGAGGGATCCGACGAGGAAGTGTTGTTTTAGAGGGTCCCACGCTAGGGATTCGGGATAGAGGTTTGGGGATTGGAAATTGATGACGTGGGAGTTTTCGGCGAGGACTTTGATTATCGGAGTCGAAGTTTGGAGGATGAGGAGGAGGAGGAGGAAGACGGTGGTGTATGAAGTAAGGGAGTGTTTGGATGAGTGAATTGGCATGGTGAAGTTTGGAGAGCTGTGTTTTTGGGTTTGAAACTTTATTCCTATTCCAACTTTATCTATAAAATTATATATTCTTTAATCGAAGAGGATTTTGAATCTTTAAAGATTGAAAAAGAGAAATTCAATGTCAGTTTGTTATGATTTTTTTTTAAAAATAATTTTTATAATGTTTCAAATTTTTATGTAAACAAATTTGTATATACTAAAATTTTTTTTGATTATTTTTAAAATATTATTTAAAATATTTATTATTTTATTAAAATAAAAATTCACTGTTAAGAAATCACTAAAGCTATTTTAAGTAGTTTTTTTAGAAAAATCATTTTTGAAATATAATTTTTTAAAAACATTGTGATTGCGATTATATTTTGATCTTCAATAATTTATGATTATGTTATAAAATATCGAAATTAGTTTTTCAATTTTAATAAAGGAATAAAAATTTTCTTTACAATATTTTTATAAAATCTATTTTTTTTAAATATTTTTGAAAGCTAAAACTCTTCTAATTTATGTCTTAGTGATAAATATATTATTAACTATTAGAGCAATTTTTTTTAATGAAGAGGGCTTAATGTAACATCTTAAATTTCGAATTTTATATAAAAAGATTTAATCGATAATGTAAGATGTGACCGTGACAACCATCCATAAATTCATCAAAACTTTTGACAAAAAGTAGCAGAAATTCATATTGCAACAACTTCAAATCCAAATTCATAATAAAAGTATTAGACTTTCACCCACATAATTCAACATTAACTCAAAACATAGAAAAAAGAAATTACAAGATCAAAGTACTAAAATCATTAAATGTGATAAAAGATAAATAAAATGAAGAATAGCTTCAATAGTCACCTTCCACACACATTAACAACTTTACTCTTAATTATCTGCAAGATGTCCATGGTGGAAACCATTAAACAAAAGGGATGAGCAATAAACTTTGATATTAACGATAAATAAACTTTAAAATAAACTCCTATTTTCCACCAAAAACGTCTATTTTTATTTATTTTAATTAATTAATTAAAAATAATTATTAATTCTAATTATTTCTAATTATTTTAACCATTCTATCAATCCACCAATACGCTCACTATACCCCACCATACACCTAATACACATACAACTCATAATATATTAAATTAAAAGTGCACCACATACTAAATAACTAAATAAAAAATACAAATAATTTGATAAAATATATTAATCAAATTTCGTGGTGTTACAACTCTTCTCCACTTAAAAAAAATTTGCTCTCTAAAATTACCTGAAGGAAACTGAGTCGGATATGACTCTCTCATCTGACTCTCCAGCTCCCATGTCATACTTCCACCATCAGGTTCTCCCCACGCCACATTCACTAGTGCAATCTCCTTACCTCTCAAGTGCTTCACTTTGCGATCCTCTACTCTCAAGGGAAATGTTTTAACAGTCAAGTTCTCTCTAACTTGCACCTCGTCCACTTGAATCACATGAGACAGATCAAGAATGTACTTCCTCAACTAAGGCACATGAAAAACATCATGAAGATTCGAAAGAAATTGCGGTAATGCAACTCTGTAGGCCACTTCTCATACTCGCTCCATAATCTGGTAAGGACCAATAAAACAAGACGTCAGTTTTCAAGACTTCAACGCTCGACCAACACCAGTTACCGGAGTAATTCGTAAAAACACACGATGTCTCTCTTGAAACTCACGTGCTTTCCTCTTCTTATCATGGTAACTCTTTTGGTGGCTTTGTGAAGCTTTCATCTTCTCTTGGATCATTTTGATTTTCTCGGTAGTCTGCTAAACAATCTCAGGTCCAAGCACAATACTTTTTCCAGATTCATACCAACACAAAGGTGTCCTACATATCCTACCATACAACGCCTCAAACGGTGCCATTTCAATACTAGAATGGAAATTGTTGTTGTAGGTGAACTCAACCAACAGAAATTGTAAGTGTCCCAGTTACCTCCCTGCTCCAAAACACAAGCTCTCAGTAAATCCTCCAAAGACTAGGTAGTCCTCTCTGCCTGATCGTTCGTTTGTGGCTAATACGTATAACTCAACTTTAGCTTAGTACCTAACACTTCTTGCAAACTCTGCCAAAACCTCAACGCGAATCTAAGATCCCTATCAGAAGCAATACTCAAAGGAATAACATGCAAGCTAACAACCTTATCAATATACAGCTCGGCTAACTTCAGCAAAGGATAACTGATCTTGATTGGAATGAAATGAGTCGATTTAGTCAGGCTATGAATGATAACCCAGATGGAATCACATCCCTTCGATGTCTTCGGCAAGCTCATCATGAAATCCATGGAAATAATGTCCCATTTCGAGTCAGGTAAGTCAAGCAAGTGTAAAAAACTCAGCTACTTCCTTCTTCATTCCTGGCCACCAAAACATTCTTTTCAAATCTTGGTACATCTTAGTGGAACCGGGATGAATACTTATACCACTTCTATGACCTTTCTCAAGAATACTGTTCTTAATTTCTGGT
Organism: Lathyrus tuberosus; assembly: GCA_022829125.1. Classification (NCBI taxonomy): domain Eukaryota; kingdom Viridiplantae; phylum Streptophyta; class Magnoliopsida; order Fabales; family Fabaceae; genus Lathyrus; species Lathyrus tuberosus. Next base: position 340,136 of record JALAZF010000409.1, on the reverse strand, counting down.
ACATATAGTACATAAACCTTGTCTCTGAATCTTATCACACCATTCTCGTAGATTCTGAAATCACCTTCTTTACTTTAATTGATTAACACCAATTGGTCGATCAATCCCAAGTCGACTTTTTGACCTTCTCTAATTTCTTCAAGGATACCAGTGGTCAGCTTCAACATACCCAAAATTCACACTGTTAGGGGTCGCTTCACACACCAAACTCATGTCTCTGAATTTCTCGATCAATTCCAATTCTCAAACCATAAGCATCGAAAATCATAATCCTTCAAAAATTTGAGCCAACTTCCCTACCTCATATTCATCTTTTTCTATTCCAATAAGTACTTCAAACTCTTATGATCACTTAAAGCTTCAAATTTGGAACCAAACAGATAATGCCTCCACAGTTTTAACACGAACACCACGGCTGCTAACTCTATATCATGTGTAGGATAATTCCTCTCATAAAACTTCAACTGTCTAGAAGCATAAGCCACAACCTGACCATTATGTATCAATACACCACCTTGACCCATCTTCAAAGCATTACAATACATAACAAAGGATTGCATGTGCTAACCTCAAACCTTAAACCTTGTTTTTATTGATAACGTGAAAATGTATCATGTTTTTAAGGCTCATAGCGCATGTTATTCGATGTTGTTTTAGTTTGTTATGTTGCTTTTATGTCGTGTTTTGTGTGCATTGCAGGTTTTACTAAGTTATGGAGCGATTACGCAAAGGAACCGGAAAAGGAGCAGAAAAGCACAAGAAAGTACAGAAAAATGGTATTTCTGGTGCATGGCGTTCGCTATTACCCTAATGGCGTCAGCCATGTACCCAGTCCACGTCATTTAATGAATGACCAAATGGCGTTCGCCATTGGCCTAATGGTGTTCGCCATTATCATGCAGTAGCAGAAAAATGTGGAACCGATTTGGACTTCCTCTTCTCACTATCCTACTTCTTCTCAACTCCCCTTGTACGATGGAAGAACGGTTTCCTTGTTCAAGACCTCTATTTAAGTCAGTTTCTTGGTAGTTCAGAGTATCCAAGTTCGTGCGGAAGCTCTGCTGATTTTAGTTTCTAGACTTAGGCAAAAATTAGTTGTAAAAGTGTAATCTCTCACATCGAGAGATTGTCACAATTCTTTTCTTGTTTTATTCTTGTACTCTTGGATCAACAACAAGCCTTTCAACATTAATCGAGTACTTTCATTTGTTACTTCAAGTTCCGCTTTTATTTCGACTTTACATGTTTTTAATTGCATTGTTTTAATTCTTGTTTTACCGCATTCCTTAATTTTATGATATGTTGTCCTTAAATTTAACTACCATGTTTAAGTTATTTTTGTTCGAAATAATGTCTGGCTAAACGTGTCTGAGACCGGTATATGAGGACCGTCATTACCACGAGACTCGGTAGAGAAAATAGGTGCGAAAAGAAAGTAAAATTATGTTTTGGTTTTAGTTTCCAAGTCTAATTCATAGTATTTTGTCACGAGAGTGAAAAGCAAATTAAGGTTCGAGCCGATAGCACGAGAGTGTGAGGATAGAACCAGATAGTGGAAACTAGACATCAATCCTAAAAACAACGAGAGCGCTTTAGGTATCGATTAGGATCTAATTGATTTTCAAAATATGCTTCTTAATTAAAATGGGCGAGTGAGAGCAAAATCTCATAGTTAGGGAGTGTGGCATTAGTCAATAGCGCGAGAGTGTGAGACAGAATCTTTAAATCGATATTTTCTACGGAACGTAGTTTAATTACGATTAGTGCCTATAATTTACAGAGTCCCTGAGGAACATGGAATCCATATTTCAGCTTCTTTTTATTAATATCTTTCCTAATCTTTTTCAATTTACGTTTTATTTTCGTCCAAACCTTTTTAATCACTAGCTTTAGCTTTACATTACATCAATCTATAACGGTAGATTAATTATTAGTCCCTGTGGATTCAATATCTTTTAAAACTATGCGATAGACTGCATACTTGCAGTTAGATCATCTGGTAGACTCGTAAGGTCGCGATCAAGTTTTTGGTGCCGTTGTCGGGGACTAATTTAGTAAATATTGTGATTCAGTTGTTGTGCAGTATAGACTAAGGCAACAATTTTCCTTTTTATTTTGTCGATTGTATGCCAAACACTCACTCTCAAGGCGAAAAGTTAGAGCAATTGATTGACGATATTGAGCGTTTTATTAATTTAAGACGCCGAATTAACGATTTCTGGATTAAATACAATCTTCCTGAACCTGAAATTCCTTTTCCAGAACTAAGAATTCCCATGGCCGAAAATCCACTGAACCGTCCTCTTAAAGACTATGTTGTTCCATCGCAAGATGAACCACACAATAACATTGTTGTCCTCTCCATTGAGCGAAATGATTTCGAGCTAAAACCTTCATTGTTACAAGTCGTTCAACAGAACCGATTTTCTGGGAGTCCTACAGACGACTCGAAGCTTCATTTATTAATGTTTGTGCAATACGCTGACATCGTAAAAGCGAATGGTGTTAGTAATGAAGCCATAAGTGTCATACCCCAAATTTTGATCACTAAGATTTCCCATCATTATGCAAATCATCATCACAATATGGATGAACCATCATGCCTCATCAAATGCCTCAAGGGTTGTTGAGCATTCACTACAATCAAAATTAGGGTTTTAAGCCCTCTCAGGGCCTTAGACAAAGGATCAATCAAGAAATGACATGATCTTCAACTTGTCTAACCTCTCAAACATCCACAAAGGATCAAGAAGGACTCCTACCTCAAGGATTAAGCACAAGGCTGCTCCCTTCTAGGTGGATCAAGTCTCAAGATCGCAGTGTCACTAAATTAGGGTTTTGGTCGACCAGTGCCTCCAGATGAAAAAATTTCATCTGGGCACAAGCCAAAGATCCAAAACATAACCTAATATACTCCATGGAGCCTCATGGACCCAATCATCAAGTCAATTTTGCCTCAGGGGATGCATACATAAAAAATCAGGAATTAGGGTTTCTTGACCTAATTCACCCCTAAGTTGACTTTTCGGAAAAATCATGAACCAAGACCTCAAGACATGATTTGAGGGTATTTAGTATACTATATAGATCCATTTCGAATAATGGATTAATCCAAGAAGCTTGAGCAACAAGGCTCAATGTCATCTGCACCACAATTAGGGTTTCGCGAGGAAAGTCAACTGTAACTTTGACTTTTGACCAGGACATGCTCCCAAACCCTAAAACATGATTCAATATACCCTATTACACCCATGGAACATGTCCATCAAGTTTGATTTAGGTCAAGTACATGATTTCCTGAAGAATTGCACAGTTTGGAATTCATCTGATAAAAAGTCAACTGTGCACAAAAGTCAACTTTGACTTTTTGAGATTTTTCGCCAAAATGGATTTTTAACCCTAAAATGATGTTAATGTATGATTTGAATCATCATTCATCAAGAAAAATCAAGAAAAGTTGGATAACTTGTAAAAGGGGTAACCATAAAAACTTAGAAAAATTTCTAAGTTATGGAAAAAGTGCCACTAATGTGCCAACTTTGGAGGACCATAACTCCTAAACCACAAGGACATTGTTCCCCATTCAAAGCTTGATTTGTAGATCACATTGCCCTATACAAAAGCTTCATACTAACTTATGTCCAAATTCCTCATGGATTTTGAGTTATGGAGTGATCAAAATTAAGAAAAGTCATTTTGTTCCAACACTTGGTGAAAATTTCACTAAGTCAGATTTTACCTTACTTTTTGCCAAATGTAGGGGGATTTTTCACTTGGATCCAAAAGATATCAAAACCAAACATGTTCAAATAGTTGTTGTATCATGTAAGGGCTTTCCAAAATGGCCAAGAACATTACCAAATTCAATTTGAGCCATGAGATATGACATTGGCAAGTTGCCTTGCTGAAATCTGCCAAGGCAAGGCAGATTTTGCACTTTTGGTCAATTTGCCAAAATCAGCCAAATCCAAATGCTCCTATCCACTTGGACACCTCTTAGGATTGAATCTAGAGGGGACAATCACTGAGCCAAGCCTCCAAAGTCTTTGGAACAAGAAATAGCATATTGAACCTAGAATTGCCAAAATAGGGACAAGACTCCAATTTTGGATTGGAGCATTCAATGGAAGCATCAAGGTGGCATGGACTGAGCCATTCTCAACTGAGTTCAGTCAAGACTTATCCAAGACCAAGGGAACCACATCCCTGTGCCCTAACCTCTAGTCAATGGCTAGAGGAGACTTGGATTTCCATTGGACAACATTGACCAAACCTCTGCTGTAGTTGCCATTCACTGTGGATCCCAAAACAAACTTGCTCTACTATAAATAGAGCTCAATTGTGATCAGTTTGAGTACACCAAAGCCATCAAACCGATGCTTTCCTCAAAATCTCTTCTTTCACTCCAATTTTGCCTTCTAAGGCAAGTCACTATCGGGTTTTGAGTTTGAGAGCTTTTCCAATCAAACCAATCACACACACACCTCACATACATCATATAGAAGTGATCCAAATACTTAAACAACATCTAGAACACTGATTTCACAAAATCACCAGCCAATTGCTCAAGTTCTTGACAGATTTGCAGTTGGGGTACCATCTCAAGTTTCGAATCATTTTAATCCATTCCAAGCATTCATACACACTCCATGGCACCTAGGGAAGCTATCCAGATCATTGGAACTTAGCTGTAACCCCTCTAACACAAATCACGATCACCAGCTACAAGTGGTAAGCATGAGCTCTTCTAACTCTATGATCTATGCAATTTTTGCTGCACAATAATTTGGCCATATGTTCATAATCATGCATGGAATGTTTCCCCTCAATTAATTACATTGTTTGAATCGTGTATAAAAAATCCTAGCCTTCATGCAGAAATTAGGGTTCTTGAGGATTTTTCGTGATTTCTTGTTTTATGCTTAATTTAAATGAAATTAATTGTCATAAACATGATCGTGAGGTGAAAACGAGCAGATTGATATGTGGATTGCATGATATAATCAAGTATTCAGTGAGATTGGATAGAAAATGCAAATCTGGGCCAAGCTAAAAAACGCGCGTGTTCTTCAGCTGTTCTCGGCGCCATTTCTCTCAAATTCAAATATTTGAATTTTGTGATTTTACTTAATTGATTCAAAAATTAATTTCTCTCTGAGTTTTAATGATTTTGAGTTGATTCTTTTTTTAATAATTCACAAAAATGTTAAAATATTTTATTTTATGAAAAAATCCAAAAAATATTATTTATTTCATATAATTGATATTTTTGCAAAGAATTAATGTTTTAATTGTTTTTGACATTTAAAATATTTTTTCCTTCTTGATTTTTCAGATTTTATTGACTTCTAATCATTTTGTAGGGCAAAAATTGATTTATGAAGCATTAATCCAAGATCACAATTTGTTTTCCACATGTTAAACAATTTTGATCATTTTAATTGAATATTTTATTCAATTAAAACACATATTGAAAACAAATTAGGGTTTTTGATTAATTCAACCCTCATAAATCATTTTCAAAACTTTTGGGCCTCTAATAGAGTGTAAGACCCAACCCTTTGTAAATACAACCTATTTTGGGCCCCACTTATGGTATAAGTCCCATTGTATTTCAAAAAGTTCGACGCGATCATCATCCGTTGAAAAACAAACCTTCGGCCTACCCTCGAGTAGTAAGACCCATTTCTTTTCTTTAAAACTCTTTGGGCCTCTATTAGAGTGTAAGACCCAACCCACTTGTACAGAAGCAATCTTGGGCCTCACTTATTGTATAAGTCCCTCTGTACATTTTTAAATTCAGCACGATCGTCGCCAGTTTAAAAAACCCATTTTGGGCCTCTCCTTGAGCTATAAGACCCAATCAAAACTTTTGGGCCTCTAATAGAGTGTAAGACCCAACCCCCTTTTAACCAAAACAGTTGTGGGCCTCACTTATTGTATAAGTCCCTCTGCGTTGAAAGAAAACCTCGGCGCGATCGCCATTTTTAACGAAAAGTCATATGGGCCTACCCTCGTGTTATAAGCCCCACTCTTTTTCTTTAAAGACTCTTTGGGCCTCTTGAGAGAGTGTAAGACTCTTCACTTTGTCCAGAAAATCTTTTTGGGCCACAGTCACTTGTATAAGTCCCTCTGTACAAATTCAACAGTGCAATCACTAGTAAAACCTTGGGCCTCTCCATGAGCTGTAAGCCCCAAATCTTTCTTTTTCAAAGCACTTTCTCCTTTAATTTTGAATATACTGTTGTTTTAAATCTTTCTTTGTTGAACAACAAACTAAACAGCATGGAAGCTCTACAACCGAGTAAGTGTTTATATGCTTTCATTTACCGCTTTCATATACATATAACTGTATTGTGGGACTGTTTCGCTGTAAGTCTTCTTTCATAAACTCATATCAACTGTGTAATAATAGTATAGATATTTAGAGTTTCCCCGGCAACTACGTCTAGAACTAGGTAACGTCGTTTCGTTTATTCGTAGAAATAGACAACTAGATCCCCAATAGGATCACCAGATACAGTCTTCTCTTCGGCTGTCCTCATTAGGAATTTTCAAGAAACTCTACTCCCAGAGATGAATGTATTCTCCGTGAATGGCATCTTTGAGTTTCTTCCAAATTCTTGAACTTTCCTGGCTTGATCTATTCTTTGTGAATAGCCTGTCTTGAATTTCTCAGGTTTGGGGACCCACGGGCTTCTTAAAAGCATTGGCCTCCTCTTGGGCATCGTACAAGGACCCACATGCTTCCTTAAAGCAACCCCGCCTCCTCTTGGGCTTAGTACAAGGACCCTACGGCTTCTTAGAAGTATTCACAGCCTCTTCTTAGGCTTCGTATAATGATCTCTTCCTTCGGGAATGATAGCCTCCTCTTGGGCTTCGTACAAGGACTCGTCGGCTTCTTAAAAGCTTCCAGCCTCCTCTTGGGCTTCGTACAAATTGTCCCGACGACCTCCTAGAGGTATAGGAACAGAACTTAGTCATCTTCATAGAACATTCCTTTCAAAGAGTCTACTACTGTTTCTCAAAACATAGTACAAAAGATAAAACTCTAGACTTGGACAGTCTAATCTCCTTGAGTCTCAAAGACATTCTCAAGTGACCCCTTCGTTAAATAGGAAGGAACCCCGTAGACTCGGACAGTCTCAATACCCTTTGGATTTCCCGTTTCCTCAAAGAACAGGAGATAACCCTGATCCTCGCATCAAAAATCCCTGAGTACAGTGTTACTCATATAAGAACTGATTTTCTCTTTAAAAATCAGTATACTGGATCTGTCACTTAACTGAAACAGTAACCATAGCCTCCTCTTAGGCTTTGTATAATGATCCTTCTTCAGTGAAGTTTGCCTCCTCTTGGGCTTTGTACAATGATTCTCCCCAGCGGAGTCAAACAATGTTTAGCCTCTCTCTCGGGCTTTGTACGAGACACATAAGAGACTCCCTCGTTGAGTCAATCACCCCTTTCGCCTCCATCTCGGGCTTCGTACAAGATACAAAATCACTTTCTTGTTAAGTATAAAAGATCCTCTTGTAGGATCAAACCCTTTTAGCCTCTCTCTCGGGCTTTATACGAGACACATATTAGCCTCCTCTTAGGCTTTGTATAAGAAAACCACTGGTTGATCCAACCAACCTTTTAGCATCAAAGTTGTGCCTCGTTCACTGTACACAAACATCAACAACTCCTTCCCTTTCATCTAATCGTTGTAAGCGGCAAGCCTCTGGATCATCTACATCCATGCCACTGTCCCTCTTTTAGCATGAGAAATTCCTAAGGAAAGATGGCATTGCTCTACACTGAGTTAAAGTTTTCTCCTTTAGGTTAAAAACCCTTATAAAGGAAAGTATGGCATTGCCGGATTCACACATCCCGGTTAAAGTAATTCTCCTTTATAAACAGTTGTGACATATAACCCCCTCTTTAGAGATGACAAATTCTCTCTAAAGTTGAGACCTTTTAGCTTCACATCTTGGGCTTTGAACAAGATACAAATAGACCCTTCAGCTTCACATCTTGGGCTTTGATCAAGATACAAACCACCTTTCGCTTCACGTCTTGGGCTTTGAACAAGACACCAAAACAACCATTTCCTCCCATAGAATAGGAGGAACTACGAACGCTCTGATTTCCCTATTTCGGTAAATGGGAATACGTAGGCATAAGATCGAAAGAAAAGATCTTAGTGAGCACACTAAACAAAAACCCAAAATCCCATACTTTCATATATCCGTCCTAACATCTTAACCTCCCACCAATCGACCAAACACCACTTTTAAAAAAAATACACCCAATAGAGACCCTGAATCTTTGTAGCATCTGTAAACCAACAGTTTTGACTGTTTAACCTCAGTTTGCAAGCAGGGTTAATTTGAGACATCTATTTCCCTTCCTTCATCAGCTTTAATAGGATAAAAAATGAATCGAGCTGTAGATACCAAAGAGCGGTAGTGCTTCGCAACCACGATCAAGAATCGCTCGCTACAGAAAAATGGCGACTTTACTGGGGAGTGTCATGAGGATCTGTTTTACCTTAGACATCATTCGTCACCATTTTCCATAGAAAAATGGCGACTTCATTGGGGACCTGGCGATTCTGCTGGGGACGTGTCATTAGGATCTATCTCGCCTTTATAGCGAGATCTTGTTCTCTTCCCATCTATTAGGTGGAAACTTTAAAAAGTGACGCCCACTGTGGGACCTGATCTTTTTTTCTCTTCACTTGTGTGAATACCACAGATTGGGGCTTCCGCTGGGGAACCCAGTTTCTGTCAGGAACTTAGGATTCATAGCTTTAAAGGTCTAGGATGTTTAGGACGAATATATATATACTGCTTTTCCTAATTGTTATACCTGTTTATTTTTCTGCTAATGGGAATGCGTGTGATGCCGCATGTGGAAAGATTGAGTATACACTTAAGATAAGTGATGGCGACGAGGTCGACCATCAACCTCAGTGGAGGCTGACCAATGCAACCCATTCTCTCACCTAGACAATGGGCCGATTGTGATGTCTGAGAAGCTGAGGAGCCAAACCCTTTTGTAGTGCAGAAACTATCAGAAATAGTTGTCACGCGATACTACCCTCATTTGAGGCTGGTGATCTATTCTCAGTGAATGGCACTTACTCTAAGATTGCTCTACAACTCACTGGCGACCCGCTTGTTGTTTTTCTTTCCTGGGAGGAGCCGATGATAATGAGTACAGGTACAAAAATCACCTTAGTATAAACCTTTGGGGATGGGTAGAGCCTTGACTTCATGACAACGACCCTTTGACCCCATGTTTTTTCTATGTTTTTGTGTGCTGCATTCATGCATTCATTTAAAAAACATTAAAACAAAAAATTTCTCTTCTAGTCTCTCTGTTTTTCAAATTAAACTAAGACTGTGATTGCAAATATTAGAGAAAAGGATTGTGCTAATGGATTTCGGTAGAAGGAGAACTCATACGTACACCTTCAAGGTTCCAAAACTAGAGAATTTGAGAGGTTTGGCGAGAATGATCACAAACCAAGAGGCCTTCAGAGCCAAGTATGGAGGTCTGCTACCTCTGTTAAGAGTCCATGTGATTGAGGGAATCATGGACGCACTCGTTCAATTATACGATCCGGTTTATCACTGTTTCACATTCCCGAATTACCAGCTCGCACCAACGCTGGAGAAGTATTCTCATCTGATCGATCTACACATTACTGATCGAGCTCCATTCTCTGGACTGGAAGAAACTCCAAAGAATCAGACCATTGCAAGAGCAATTCATTTGGACGAGTCTGAGGTCAGGACTCACATGACCAATAAGGGTGGCATACAAGGTTTGCCAGCCCAATTCTTGACAAAGAAAGCCCTGTATTTTGCCAGTATAGGAAACGTGACTGCTTTTGAAAGCGTCTTTGTCTTGCTCACCTACGGGTTATTTTTGTTTCCCAACATCAATAACTTCATCGATATCAACTCCATTAAGGTCTTTCTCATTGGAAACCTTGTGCCGACTTTGCTCGCAGATGCGTAGCATTCTGTACACTTGGGAAATTTGTACAGTGGAGGGGAGATCATATGCTGTGTACCTTTGCTTTATAAATGGTTCATCTCCCACTTGCCCAAGTTTGCTGCTTTTTGGGATCGCAAGAGTGCCTTACGTTGGTCGCAGAAGATCATGTCTCTTACCAACTCTGATATAGATTGGTGTAATAGGATCTATGATGGAATCAGAATCATTGACCGTTGTGGAAACTTCCCCAACGTACCCCTTATAGGAACTAAGGGAGGAATCAACTATCATCCGATATTGGTTCTTCGTCAGTTTGGATACCCGATGAGACACATCCCACGGGGTGTTCATCTGGAAGGTCTTTTCTTCAAGGAAGGAGAAAGTGACAGAGCACTAAAGACGAAAATAGTGCACGCTTGGAAGCATGTTCATAAGAAAGGACGGGAGTCTCTGGGAAAACAAGACTGTGTCTCGGTGGAGCCTTATCTCCACTGGGTACAAACTAGAGCTCTCAAGCTAAAAATGCCTTATCCTCGTTACGGAATTCTTCCGCCGAGGGAGTCTGTCATGTACTTCATGACGGAAACTGAAAAGCTTCAGGTTACTCTCAACAAAGTTCAAAAGGAGAGGAGGTCTTGGAAGAACAAGTACCGCACCCTCAACGTAGAGTGTACCAAAATACAACAGCTACTGAAAGATAAGGATGCTCTGATTGAAATTTTGGAGCAACATGCTGTGAATAATCAGGATGACCAAAGGAATTTGCTCGCTCTTTTCACCTGGCAAAGGAATGACAACCCGACAACGGCCCAAGAGCCCCGGTCAAAGAAAAGGAAGATACCAAAATCAGCACCCGAGTTCTCTCGGGACCCCTTAGCTTAGGTTTCTGTTTCTGCACTTTGTAATCTACTGTATTTCCATTTCCGCAATCCTTTGAATTTCAATAAAAAAGGGTTTCCCCACTATTTGATATTTGCAATCTAATTGTCGAAGTTTATTTTGATTAAACCAAAAGAACAATTAATATAATTATTGCATTCATCATTCTCACATCGCGTATTCTTCTTACCTACGAATCCCACGTTTATGTCTCGGTTCTAGAGTCAAACTGTCTCATTCGTACAATACTCGGGCCAATCGTCAGAAAAAGATGGATGATCTTGAGGAAGAGAACAGAGAGTTGAAAGAAGAGATCAACGCTCTGAGAGAGGATATGAGAAAGCTTCGTAACGACATGCAAGCCATGGCAGAAGCTCAGCTACAAAGGACTGTGATCTCAGAGATCACCTTAATGCCCATAGTGGAGAAGTATGATCCCAGGTATCAGATGCCGAAAGATCGTCCCTGAGGCATGCCTGCAAACTATATCCCAGAAGGATATGTTTTGCCGATCACTGAAGATCAGGGAATCACAACAGAAGCCGCTGGGCCTGAAGGTTACAAACTTTGGGAGAGCGAAGATGCCATAGGCATATTGAAGACTCCTGATGGTTACAAACTTCGAGAAACGCCAAGACTCACCGCCGTAGTCACGGTACCACCCCCTGTGGTGCACGCTGTCCCGGAAGGATAGATTCCACCGATACCTTATGGTAAAAAGGAAACCATGTTTGACCAAATGGATGAATTCCAGGAACAGTTCCTGGAAATGCAGAAAGAGCTGCAAGCCATTCGCGGTCAGGATTTATTTGGAAAGGACGCCGCAGACCTCTGCTTGGTCCCCAATGTGAAAGTTCCGCACAAATTCCAAGTGCCCGACTTTGAAAAATACAAGGGTAACTCTTGCCCTCAAAGCCATCTGGTGATGTACGCACGGCGGATGTCAGCTCAGACGGAGAATCAGGACCTACTGATTCACTACTTTCAGGATAGTTTAACCGGTGCCGCACTCAAATGGTACATGGGTTTAAACCGTACTACGAACAGTACATTCAGAGATCTTGGTACTGCCTTCGTCCAACAATACAAATACAATTTGGACATGGCACCCGACAGAGATCAACTCAGATCAATGTCACAAAAGGACAAGGAAACCTTTAAGGAGTACGCTCAGAGATGGCACGAGATTGCCGCTCAAATTTGTCCACCTCTTGAGGAAAAAGAGATGACAAAGATCTTCTTAAAGTCCTTAAGCTCATTTTACTATGACAGAATGGTTGCCAGTGCACCCAGTGACTTCACCGAGATGGTGGGCATGGGAGTTCGTCTTGAGGAACCCGTCCGAGAAGGACGTTTGGCAAAAGACGCTGAACCATCAAGCAGTACAAAACGATATGGTAGTGCTCTCCCTAAGAAAAAAGAGCAGGATATTGGGAATATCTCTCTCGGAAAGCAAAGGCGACGTTATCAATCGGTAGCAGCTGTAACTCCTACTATCAGCCCTGCGCCTATTCCTACGTATCAATCTCAGGTTGCGCAGAGCCAACCTAATCAGTAAAGGACACAACAGCCTCTTCACAGGCTCGTCCTCCATATAGCAACAACCGTACAACACGACCATCAGGGTTTGATCCTATACCCATGTTGTACGCATAACTATTTCCGTTACTGCTGGCTAAGGGGCACATCCAGACTAAGTCTCCTCTTACAGTACCAGAAAATCCGCCTTTTTGGTTTAAGGTGGATCAAACATGCCCTTATCATCAAGAAGGATCAGGGCATAACATAGAGAACTGCCTAAATTTCAAATCTGACGTGCAAAAGCTTGTTAGGAGCGGGCTCTTATCTTTCAAAGATATGAATCCCAATGTTCTCACGAACCCGCTGCCTCAACATGAGAAAGCTGCAGTTAACTTGATTGAGAGAGAGTCTAACAATGTCTATCAAATTCATGATGTACTCTTATTGAGGACCAATTTGGTCAAGATACATTGTAGACAGAGTGGATATGGCCAGGTGCCACCACACAATTATGACCGTCGTAGTGTCTGTTCAGAAAGTAACCAAGGGTGTTACCTTGTGAGAGCAGCTCTTCAGGGTCAGGTGGATCGTGGAGAGATTCACCCATATCCGAGTTCTGGACCCATCAACTAGACACCGAACTACCTTGCCAATCAAGTCGAGGATGTTGTCACAATCTCTGGTCATCACCAGACCAGGGATGTTTTTGCCATCATCCCACTACTTGACGAATCTAGAATTCCCAACCGGGAACAGATCGAGATTATGTATGATGGTCAGAAAAATCAGAAGGTTCATCTATCTACCGGGACCACTACCGTATAAATCAACTAAGGTTATCCCTTATAAATACGGTGCGAAGATAATTGAGAATGGAAAGGAAATTCCATTACCCTCCGTCGTGAATATTGCAGACGTCAGTCGTGTAACACGGAGCGGTCGAATCTTCAACCAAAGAGTTGGAGAGTCCAACAAGGAAAAGGAACTTCAGACAGAAGCTCCCGATCCATCAGTCGGTCAATCCAGTAATCCCGACCTTTCGAAAAATAATGATGAGATGCTGAAGCTCATCCAAAGGAGTGAATATAACATTGTTGATCAGCTGTTACAAACTCCTTCAAAGATCTCGGTATTATCACTGTTACTCAGCTCAGAAGCCCACAGGGAGGCTCTACAGAAAGTCTTGGAGCAAGCCTTTGTGGAACAGGATGTAAAAATCAGACAATTCGATAGCATTGTCTCTAACATCACTTCCTGCAATAATTTGGGATTTAGTGATGAGGAATTACCCGAAGAGGGTCGCCGTCATAACATGGCCCTCAACATTACAGTTAACTGCCAGGAGGATGCTTTATCCAGCGTACTGGTAGACACAGGGTCAGCCCTGAATGTTATGTCGAAGTCCACTTTGATGCAATTATCATTCAAAGGCCCTCCGATGAGAATCAGCGAGGTCGTCGTCAAAGCGTTCGATGGATCCAGAAAAACAGTTATCGGCAAAGTTGATCTTCCCATAACTATCGGTCCTCAAACTTTCCAAGTCACTTTCCAGGTCATGGACATCCGGGCAACATACAGTTGTTTATTAGGAAGACCTTGGATACACCAGGCTGGAGCGGTCACTTCGACCCTCCACCAAAAGCTAAAGTTCGTTCAGAATGATCAACTTGTCACAGTCTGTGGAGAACAAGCCTTGCTCGTGAGTAACTTATCATCATCTACTTGTGTAGAACCCGAGGAGGTTATTGGCACGCAGTTCCAACTACTGTCGGTGAGCAAGGATAATCAATCCCAAGGAGGAACTTCCATTTCCTCATACAAAGATGCTATTAAAGCGGTCGAGAGTACCGATACAACTGGATGGGGACATCTTGTCATTCCTATTGACAATAAAACAAAAAAGGGTCTTGGTTTTTTTGCAACCTGTACCTAGACAGTTGCTAGCGATGGAAGTCTTCATCCCATTCAGAACTTCTTCCACAGTGGAGGTTTACTTCACCCAGTCCCTCAAGCAGTCCATGCTATCAATGAGGAAGATCCCTCTGACACAGAGGAAGAATGGAAGTCCTATCTTAGCAAGGACGGTTATATATCTCAGGACGGAACGCAAATTCCTTTTTGCTTTCCTACAGAGAGTCCGAGATTTATACCCAGGTCAGACATCGAAATGATATACGGGGATTGTGATTCGGAAGGTTGTCGTGCTCCACCAAATTCATTAGAGGAAGACACTCCGATGAAAGACAATTTTGACTACACCTACTATGGCCCAATGGATGGTCTGCCAATATGGCAACCTTATCCAGTAGATTTGGGGCAAGAGAGTCAGCCAAACAATGAAAATCAGCTGACCGTCATTGAACAGAATACCTGTGTCCCCACCATGTCATGGGATCAACACTCAGGTCATCCTGAAACTACTCAACATGATGATGAATTCGCAACGTTTGCAGGACTAGAATTCATCAACTATGCTTTTCCCGAGGTCAACGTCATCGAGAGGGATGAATCCTCCAATTCGAAAGAAGTGTTGGACACCTTGGGACAACCGAGTGGAAAGTACGACTATATGGTCAGGTACACCGCTCTCGAAAGCTCTCGTAATAGGCTCGAAGATATCCAGCCAACTGGGTGGGGAGATACAGCTGAGAGCACCAATGCTATGTAAAATGCAACAGAGGAATTCTCCTACGACAACTCTGCCTGGGAAACAGATTCCAATGATCCTGCTCCACCAGAAATCAGCGTCATTTCTAAAGACAAATCAAGGAAGGTGCCAGACTTTCTGATTCACCGAGGGGTTCGCCGCCAATGGGTTGCCGTCGAGGTTCCGAAGATCGTTCATCAGTCAAAGTAATTGCCATCTTTAACCTTTCACCCTGCCCAAGTGAAACTGATGTTTTGATAGGGCTCGCTTTCTGTAAATTTCCCTCTTCGCTTCGCCTAAAGGGACAGAGTTTTGTTTTATAGGGTTGTAGTTTCAAGACTCGACTTGTTCATTAATAAAATAACATCGTTCTGTAATTTCCGCATTTATTGTTGTTTTCTCTTTTTGCTTTTTCAGAAAATGGTAATCCTTAAAAACAATTAAAAATAAAAACGAGTAGTAAAATAAATACACTGCACACACTTACATTTTCTCTATCTCTTCTAAACACGAATCATAACGTCATGCAGATTGCTTGTTTTAAACCCAGTTGAAACATACGATCCGATGCCTTCTCCCAACTTTGAGTTCCCAATATTTGGGGCTGAAGAAGAAGTTGACAACAAAATTCCAGAAGAGATCTCTCGACTACTCAGACAGGAGGAAAGGTCCATTGAACCTCACAAAGAGCCGTTGGAAACGGTAAACTTGGGTTCGGAAAAAGAGAGAAAAGAAATCAGGATTGCGGCACTGCTCAGTCCAACTGCCAGAGAGGGTTTGACAAAGCTTCTCAGAGAATTTCCCGATGTATTCGCTTGGTCCTATCAGGATATGCCAGGGTTGGATACCAGCATCGTGGAACATCACTTACCGTTAAGATCGGAATATCCGCCAGTAAAGCAAAGGTTGAGACAGACTCACCCGGACATGGCCATCAAAATCAAAGAGGAGGTACAGAAACAGATTGACGCGGGTTTCCTCGCTACATCTGAATATCCTCAATGGTTAGCCAACATCGTACCCGTTCCCAAAAAGGACGAAAAGGTCAGAATGTGTGTTGATTACAGGGATTTGAATAAGGCAAGTCCAAAGGACGACTTTCCTTTACCACACATTGACATGCTGGTATACAGCACAACAAAGTTCAAAGTTTTCTCCTTCATGGATGGATTCTCGGGCTATAACCAGATCAAAATGGCGCCGAAAGACATGGAGAAAACTTCGTTCATTACCCCATGGGGTACCTTTTGTTACAAGGTAATGCCGTTTGGTTTGAAGAACGCCGGGGCAACCTATCAAAGGGCCATGACTACTCTGTTTCATGACATGATACACAAAGAAATTGAGGTATATGTCGATGATATGATTGAAAAATCAAAAACAGAGAGTGAGCACGTTGAACATCTGTCAAAATTGTTCGAACGTCTAAGAAAATTCAAGCTCCGCTTGAATCCTAACAAGTGCACCTTCGGTGTCCGTTCAGGGAAACTACTAGGGTTCATCGTCAGCCAGAAAGGAATTGAGGTTGATCCTGACAAGGTTAAGGCCATTCGAGAAATGCCTTCTCCGAAAACCGAAAAACAAGTCAGAGGATTCCTGGGACGTTTGAACTACATCTCCAGATTCATATTCCTCATGACCGCGACATGCGCGCCGATCTTTAAGAACCAGGATTGCGTTTGGTCAGAAGATTTCCAAACTGCCTTCGACAGTATTAAGGAATATCTGTTGAATCCTTCGATTCTATCACCTCCAGTGGAAGGAAGACTACTGATCATTTACCTCACAGTCCTAGAGGACTCAATGGGATGTGTACTTGGCCAACAAGACGAAACCAAAAGGAAAGAGTCTGCCATCTACTATCTGAGCAAGAAATTCACCAACTGTGAGACTCGGTACACGATGCTTGAGAAAACTTATTGCGCTTTGGCTTGGGCAGCCAAACGTCTTCGCCAATACATGATTCGTCATACTACTTGGTTAATCTCAGAAATGGATCCAATCAAGTATGTCTTCGAAAAACCTGCTCTCACGGGAAGAATTGCCCGTTGGCAGATGTTGTTATCAGAATATGACATAGAGTACCACGCTCAGAAAGCTGTTAAGGGAAGTATTTTATCCGATCATTTGGCTCATCAACCGATTGACGATCAAGAATAAACCGGGTTTGACTTCCCAGACGAAGATGTCATGTATCTAAAAATGAAAGATTGCGATGAACTGTTACCCAGTGAAGGGCCAGAACCAGGTTCCCAATGGGGACTTATCTTTGACGGAGCAGTTAATCATTACGGAAAAGGAATTGGGGCAATCATTGTTACCCCTCAGGGTACCCACATTCCTTTCACCGCTCGACTTACGTTCAAATGTACGAACAACGAGGCCGAATACGAAGCTTGTATTATAGGGCTCGAAGAAGCGATTGATTTAAGGATCAAAAACTTGGACGTATATGGCGACTCAGCCCTGGTTATCAATCAGATAAAAGGAGATTGGAACACATACCAATCATGACTGATTCCTTACAGGGACTATGCAAGAAGGTTGTTACCCTTCTTTAACAGAGTTAAGTTTCATCACATCCCTCGTGAGGAGAATCACATGGCTGATGCATTAGCCACTCTCTCTTCTATGATTAGTGTAGGTCAATGGAACGACTTACCTAAGATCGACATAATGCGCCTTGAACGGCCCGCCTACGTCTTCACGATCGAAGCAGTCATAGACAACAAACCTTGGTATCATGATATCAAGTGCTTCCTTCAGAAACAAGAGAACTCATATGGGGCACTCAGAAAAGACAGGAAAACCCTCAGAAGATTAGCTGGAAACTTCTTCCTGAGCGGTGACGCTCTTTATAAGAGAAATTTTGACATGGTCTTGCTCCGATGCGTAGACAGACCAGAAGCTGACATGCTTATGAAAGAAATTCATGAAGGATCCTTTGGCACTCATGCCAACGGACACACAATGGCGAGAAAAATTCTGAGAGCAGGGTACTACTGGTTGACCATGGAATCCGACTGCTACAAGTACATGAGGAGGTGTCACAAATGTCAGATATACTCCTACAGAATTCATGTACCACCATCACATCTCAAAGTTCTTTCTTCCCCGTGGCCTTTTTCCATATGGGGAATCAACATGATTGGTATGATCGAACCTAAGGCTTCAAACGGATATCGGTTCATCCTGGTAGCCATTGACTACTTCACCAAGTGGGTCGAAGCAGCGTCATTCGCTAATGTAACCCGACAAATAGTGGTCCGATTTATCAAAAACAATATCATCTGCCGTTATGATGTTCCGAGCCAGATCATTACTGATAATGGATCTAACTTGAACAACAAGATGATGAAGGAGTTGTGTGTTGAGTTCAAGATCGAACACCATAACTCATCTCCCTACCGACCCAAGATGAATGGAGCGGTAGAAGCGGCTAACAAGAACATCAAAAGAATTGTTCAAAAGATGGTTGTAACCTACAAAGATTGGCATGAAATGCTACCCTTTGCTCTTCACGGTTATTGCACATCTGTCCGCACTTCAACAGGGGCAACCCCTTTCTCTCTAGTATATGGCATGGAGCCAGTTCTCCCCATAGAAGTAGAGATCCCATCAATCCGGGTATTGATGAAAGCTAAGCTCACCGAAGCTGAATGGTGTCAAAGCCGACATGACGAACTGAATCTGATTGAAGAGAAGCGAATCACGACACTATGCCATAGTCAGTTGTATCAACAAAGAATGAAGAGGGCGTTCGACAAAAAGGTCCGACCTCGTGACTTCAGAAAAGGAGACCTCGTTCTCAAGAAGATACAATCGTTTCTCACTGACTCTCGGGGCAAATGGACCCCAAATTATGATGGCCCCTATGTGGTCACGAAAGCTTTCTCAGGCGGTGCCTTGTGACTTGCAACCATGGACGGAGAGGAATTTGCCTATCCCACGAATGTTGATGTAATCAAGAAATACTTCGCCTAAACTAAAAAAAAAAACGTCTCGGTGGATTGAAAACCCGAAAGGGCGGTCCAGGCAAAAGTTAGAGACATGAAAAAAATTCATCCCGGTGGATTGGAAACATCAAAGTACAATCCAGGCAAAAATTAGGGATAATGGCAAGTAACTATGTTCAACAGAGGCAAGTCCCTCAGCAGCAGTTACATCATCCATCGAAGGAAAACTCCAGTCAAGGTCATCTTTGACAGAAGCTCAGGATGTCCCGAATTCAAAGTTGGTAGAAGGATAGTGGTCGCTATGTTTCAACGTAGCCCTTTTCCCTGTAAATTACCATTTTCAAACTTTGTATATACTCTTTGGAATTACGCATTTGGCTGATCTCCATCTTATCAATAAAATTTGAGCCCTTGTGCTTTTGTTTGTAATTCTTATTTGTTTTAGCTTTACAGAATGACGTTTTAACATGATCAACGATTCTTGAAATAAAACAAAAATGAATTTACTTGTTAAAACTTTTTCTGCTTTTAATAAAGATGGCAATTCCTTTTGACTGTTGAACATCAAAAGAGCATCAACCGCTTCTCCATAAGTAATCGAACTTCAAAGTGCAGAATCAAAGTACTCCTTCTACACCAGTGCGCCTGAATGAAGGATCAACAGTGTCGGATGCGACTATTCCATCTGACCTCTTTGGCCGAGTTCTTATCTCCTAAGCCCGACCAACATCGCTGCCAACAGGGACCGTTTCTCCTAAGCAAGGTGGTACTTCTTCGCCCCGCAAGGACCGAGTATCCAGTCGTGTTCACTCATCAGTATGTATGTCGCGTCAGTTTTGTCAGCATATACATACATACATCATGCATTATTGATTTACATTAACATTTTATATTGCATCACTATCACTCAAGTCGGTCTTGTCCCCTAGTGATAGAAGTTCTCTCAACCGAGTTCCCAGTCATTTCCTCGTCAGGAAATACTGTGTCTGAGCAATCTCACCTCCAGTTTATTTCTGGATTGAAATTGGCCCTCAACCACTTTGATAACTTGAACCTCTGAAAAGCCAGAGAAGCTTTCTACAAATGTCACTCTTCGCCATTGAAGATGATATCCTTGCTTTCCCGAATTAAAGAAAAATCCCCATAGAAAGCCTCCTAAGCAGAGATTTGGCAGTACAGCTGCCTTTCTCCGAAAAACCGCTGATGAAAAGGTCATCGGCACCTCAAAATTGGAGCCCATCATATGGCATTTCTCCGGGAAGATCCCGAGAAAAGTATGATGTAAGACCCCAAGCGAAAGCAGTCTCTCAAGAGATTCATTTTCCCCAGATAGAGTCGACGAATGGCGTCTCCAACGGAGAAGTTTGTGCACCTCTACAACTCAGACGAATGGGTTCCCCAGCAAGTCTGACATCAAAACTTTTTCCACTCAAATGGCATCTCCCCAGGAAAATTCAGCGAGAAGTTTGAGGAAAAACCGCTACAAACAACATTCCTTGTCAAGAAAGTTTATTGACAAAAGAAACTGAGACCAGTTCCTTGGTAGGAAACCAGGATCGAGGGGAAGTTTATATAAGAAACTGAGACCAGTTCCTTGGTAGTAAACCAAGATCGAGGGGAAGTTTACAAAAGAAACTAAGACCAGTTCATTGGTAGGAAACCAGGATCGAGGGGAAGTTTAAATCAGAAACTGAGACTAGTTCCTTGGTAGGAAACCAGGATCGAGGGGAAGTTGACAAGAGAAAACTGAGACCAGTTCCTTGGCTGAAGACCAGGATCGAGGGGAGGATTACCTTTTCTAAACATCATTGCTTAGCAAAAAGAAGATGAATGCGCAAGCTACCATTCATAACCACCATCAAAATTTTGGGTATTCCGATATTTAATCCTCTTGCACCCCGAATGCCCGAATACCTTCGTCATTCACACCTTCGTGTCCAAGAAGATTAAATAGGGGCATCTGTCATACCCCAAATTTTGACCACTAAGATTTCCCATCATTGTACAAATCATCATCACAATATGGATGAACCATCATGCCTCATCAAATGCCTCAAGGGTTGTTGAGCATTCACTACAATCAAAATTAGGGTTTTAAGCCCTCTCAGGGCCTTAGACAAAGGATCAATCAAGAAATGACATGATCTTCAACTTGTCTAACCTCTCAAACATCCACAAAGGATCAAGAAGGACTCCTACCTCAAGGATTAAGCACAAGGCTACTCCTTTCTAGGTGGATCAAGTCTCAAGATCGACAGTGTCACCAAATTAGGGTTTTGGTCGACTAGGGCCTCCAGATGAAAAAATCTCATCTGGGCACAAGCCAAAGATCCAAAACATAACCTAATATACTCCATGGAGCCTCATGGACCCAATCATCAAGTCAATTTTGCCTCTTGGGATGCATACATAAAAAATCAGGAATTAGGGTTTCTTGACCTAATTCACCCCTAAGTTGACTTTGGGGACAAATCATGAACCAAGACCTCAAGACATGATTTGAGGGTCTTTAGTATACTATATTGATCCATTTCGAATAATGGATTAATCCAAGAAGCTTGAGCAACAAGGCTCAAGGTAATCTGCCCCACAATTAGGGTTTCGCGAGGAAAGTCAACTGTAACTTTGACTTTTGACCAGGACATGCTCCCAAACCCTAAAACATGATTCAATATACCCTATGACACCCATGTAACATGTCCATCAAGTTTGATTTAGGTCAAGGACATGATTTTCTGAAGAATTGTACAGTTTGGAATTCATCTGATAAAAAGTCAACTGTGCACAAAAGTCAACTTTGACTTTTTGAGATTTTTCACCAAAATGGATTTTTAACCCTAAAATGATGTTAATGTATGATTTGAATCATCATTCATCAAGAAAAATCAAGAAAAGTTGGATAACTTGTAAAAGGGGTAACCATAAAAACTTAGAAAAATTTCTAAGTTATGGAAAAAGTGCCACTAATGTGCCAACTTTGGAGGACCATAACTCCTAAACCACAAGGCCATTGTTCCCCATTCAAAGCTTGATTTGTAGATCACATTTCCCTCTACAAAAGCTTCATACTAACTTATGTCCAAATTCCTCATGGATTTTGAGTTATGGAGTGATCAAAATCAAGAAAAGTCACTTTGTTCCAACACTTAGTGAAAATTTCACTAAGTCAGATTTTACCTTACTTTTTGCCAAATGTATGGGGATTTCTCACTTGGATCCAAAAGAGATCAAAACCAAACATGTTCAAACAGTTTTTGTATCATGTAAGGGCTTTCCAAAATGGCCAAGAACATTACCAAATTCAATTTGAGCCATGAGATATGACATTGGCAAGTTGCCTTGCTGAAATCTGCCAAGGCAAGGCAGATTTTGCACTTTTGGTCGATTTACCAAAATCAGCCAAATCCAAATGCTCCTAACCACTTGGACACCTCTGAGGATTGAATCTAGAGGGGACAATCACTGAGCCAAGCCTCCAAAGTCTTTGGAACAAGAAATAACATGTTGAACATAGAATTGCCAAAATAGGGACAAGACTCCAATTTTGGATTGGAGCATTGAATGGAAGCATCAAGGTGGCATGGACTGAGCCATTCTAAATTGAATTCAGTCAAGACTTATCCAAGACCAAGGGAACCACAACCCTGTGCCCTAACCTCTAGTTAATGGCTAGAGGAGACTTGGATTTCCATTAGACAACATTGGCCAAACCTCTGCTGCAATTGCCATTCACTGTGGATCCCAAAACAAACTTGCTCTACTATAAATAGAGCTCAATTGTGATCAGTTTAAGTACACCAAAGCCATCAAACCGATGTTTTCCTCAAAATCTCTTCTTTCACTCCAATTTTGCCTTCTAAGGCAAGTCACTATCGGGTTTTGAGTTTGAGAGCTTTTCCAATCAAACTAATCAGACACACACCTCACATACATCATATAGAAGTGATCCAAACACTTAAACAACATCTGGAACACTGATTTCACAAAATCACCAGCCAATTGCTCAAGTTCTTGACAGATTTGCAGTTGGGGTACCATCTCAAGTTCCAGATCATTTCAATCCATTCCAAGCATTTATACACACTCCATGGCACCTAGGGAAGCTATCCAGATCATTGAAACCTAGCTGTAACACCTCCAACACAAATCACGATCACTAGCTGCAAGTGGTAAGTATGAGCTCTTCTAACTCTATGATCCATGCAATTTTTGCTGCACAATAATTTGGCCATATGTTCATAATCATGCATGGAATGTTTCCCCTTAATTAATTACATTGTTTGAATCGTGTATCAAAAATCCTAGCCTTCATGCAGAAATTAGGGTTCTTGAGGATTTTTCGTGATTTCTTGTTTTATGCTTAATTTAAATGAAATTAATTGTCATAAACATGATTGTGAGGTGAAAACGAGCAGATTGATATGTGGATTGCATGATATAATCAAGTATTCAGTGAGATTGGATAGAAAATGCAAATCTGGGCCAAGCTGAAAAACGCGCGTGTTCTTCAGCTGTTCTTGGCGCCATTTCTCTCAAATTCAAATATTTGTATTTTGCGATTTTATTTAATTGATTCAAAAATTAATTTCTCTCTGAGTTTTAATGATTTTGAGTTGATTCTTTTTTTAATAATTCACAAAAATGTTAAAATATTTTATTTTTTGAAAAAATACCAAAAATATTATTTATTTCATATAATTGATATTTTTTCAAAGAATTAATGTTTTAATTGTTTTTGACATTTAAAATATTTTTTCCTTCTTGATTTTTCAGATTTTATTGACTTCTAATCATTTTGTAGGGCAAAACTTGATTTATGAAGAATTAATCCAAGATCACAATTTGTTTTCCACATGTTAAACAATTTTGATCATTTTAATTGAATATTTTATTCAATTAAAACACATTTTGAAAACAAATTAGGGTTTTTGATTAATTCAACCCTCAGAAATCATTTTCAAAACTTTTGGGCGTCTAATAGAGTGTAAGACCCAACCCTTTGTAAATACAACCTATTTTGGGCCCCACTTATGGTATAAGTCCCGTTGTATTTCAAAAAGTTCGACGCGATCATCATCCGTTGAAAAACAAACCTTGGGCCTACCCTCGGGTAGTAAGACCCATTTCTTTTCTTTAAAACTCTTTGGGCCTCTATTAGAGTGTAAGACCCAACCCCCTTGTACAGAAGCAATCTTGGGCCTCACTTATTGTATAAGTCCCTATGTACATTTTTAAATTCGGCACGATCGTCGCCAGTTTAAAAAACCCATTTTGGGCCTCTCTTTGAGCTATAAGACCCATTCAAAACTTTTGGGCCTCTAATGGAGTGTAAGACCCAACCCCCTTTTAACCAAAATAGTTGTGGGTCTCACTTATTGTATAAGTCCCTCTGCGTTAAAAGAAAACCTCGACGCGATCACCATTTTTAACGAAAAGTCATCTGGGCCTACCCTCGTGTTATAAGCCCCACTCTTTTTCTTTAAAGACTCTTTGGGCCTCTTGAGAGAGTGTAAGACCCTTCCCTTTGTACAGAAAACCTTTTTGGGCCACAGTCACTTGTATAAGTCCCTCTGCACAAATTCAACAGTGCAATCACTGATAAAACCTTGGGCCTCTCCTTGAGCTGTAAGCCCCAAATCTTTCTTTTTCAAAGCACTTTCTCCTTTGATTTTGAATATACTGTTGTTTTCAATCTTTCTTTGTTGAACAACTAACCAAACAGCATGGAAGCTCTACAACCGAGTAAGTGTTTATATGCTTTCATTTACAACTTTCATATACATATAACTGTATTGTGGGGCTGTTTCGCTGTAAGTCTTCTTTCATAAACTCATATCAACTGTGTAATAATAGTATAGATATTTAGAGTTTCCCCGGCAACTACGTCTAGAACTAGGTGACGCCGTTTCGTTTATTCATAGAAATAGACAACTAGATCCCCAATAGGATCACCAGATACAGTCTTCTCTTCGGCTGTCCTCATTGGGAATTGTCAAGAAACTCTACTCCCAGAGATGAATGTATTCTCCGTGAATTGCATCTTTGAGTTTCTTCCAAATTCTCGAACTTTCCTGGCTTGATCTATTCTTTGTGAATAGCCTGTCTTGAATTTCTCGGGGTTTGGGGACCCACGGGCTTCTTAAAAGCATCGGCCTCTTCTTGGGCATCGTACAATGACCCACATGCTTCCTAAAAGCAACCCCGCCTCCTCTTGGGATTAGTACAAGGACCCTACGGCTTCTTAGAAGTATTCACAGCCTCCTCTTAGGCTTCGTATAATGATCTCTTCCTCCGGGAATGATAGCCTCCTCTTGGGCTTCGTACAAGGACCCGTCGGCTTCTTAAAAGCTTCCAGCCTCCTGTTAGGCTTCGTATAATGATCTCTTCCTCCGAGAATGATAGCCTCCTCTTGGGCTTCGTACAAGGACCCGCCGGCTTCTTAAAAGCTTCCAGCCTCCTCTTGGGCTTCGTACAAATTGTCCCGACGACCTCCTAGAGGTATAGGAACAGAACTTAGTCATCTTCATAGAACAGTCCTTTCAAAGAGTCTACTACTGTTTCTCAAAGCATAGTACAAAAGATGAAACTCTAAACTTGGACAGTCTAATCTCCTTGAGTCTCAAAGACATTCTCAAGCGACCCCTTTGTTAAATAGGAAGGAACCCCGTAGACTCGGACAGTCTCAATACCCTTTGGATTTCCCGTTTCCTCAAAGAACAGGAGATAACCCTGATCCTCGCATCAAAAATCCCTGAGTACAGTGTTACTCATATAAGAACTGATTTTCTCAGTATACTGGACCTGTCACTTAAATGAAACAGTAACCATAGCCTCCTCTTAGGCTTTGTATAATGATCCTTCTTCAGTGAAGTTCGCCTCCTCTTGGGCTTTGTACAATGATTCTCCCCAGCGGAGTCAAACAACGTTTAGCCTCTCTCTCGGGCTTTGTACGAGACACATAAGAGACTCCCTCGTTGAGTAAATCACCCCTTTCGCCTCCATCTCGGGCTTCGTACGAGATACAAAATCACTCTCTTGTTGAGTATAAAAGATCCTCTTGTAGGATCAAACCCTTTTAGCCTCTCTCTCGGGCTTTGTACGAGACACATATTAGCCTCTTCTTAGGCTTTGTATAAGAAAACCACTGGTTGATCCAACCAACCTTTTAGCATCAAAGTTGTGCCTCGTTCACAGTACACAAAAATCAACAACTCCTTCCCCTTCATCTAATCGCTGTAAGCGGCAAGCCTCTGGATCATCTACATCCATGCCACTGTCCCTCTTTTAGCATGAGAAATTCCTAAGGAAAGATGGCATTGCTCTACACTGAGTTAAAGTCTTCTCCTTTAGGTTAAAAACCCTTATAAAGGAAATTATGGCATTGCCGGATTCACACATCTCGGTTAAAGTAATTCTCCTTTATAAACAGTTGTGACATACAACCCCCTCTTTAGAGATGACAAATTCTCTCTAAAGTTGAGACCTTTTAGCTTCACATCTTGGGCTTTGAACAAGATACAAATAGACCCTTCAGCTTCACATCTTGGGCTTTGATCAAGATACAAACCACCTTTCGCTTCACGTCTTGGGCTTTGAACAAGACACCAAAACAACCATTTCCTCCCATAGAATAGGAGGAACTACGAACGCTCTGATTTCCCTGTTTCGGTAAACGGGAATACGTAGGCATAAGATCGAAAGAAAAGATCTTAGCGAGCACACTAAACAAAAACCAAAAATCCCATACTTTCATATATCCGTCCTAACATCTTAACCTCCCACCAATCGACCAAACACCACTTTTAAAAAAAATACACCCAATAGAGACCCCGAATCTTTGTAGCATCTGTAAACCAATAGTTTTGACTGTTTAACCTCAGTTTGCAAGCAGGGTTAATTTGAGACATCTATTTCCCTTCCTTCATCAGCTTTAATAGGATAAAAAATGAATCGAGCTGTAGATACCAAAGAGCGGTAGTGCTTCGCAACCACGATAAAAAATCGCTCGCTACAATAAGACTACGTCTTTTTTCCTTTCTCTTTAAGAGATAGAGCTAGAGCTTGACTCCAGTCTCTACCATCCAACTATATCACTATGTGGGACGAGTTGAAGAAAGTCTTCTTAGCCCGATACTTTCCACCTAGCAAAACTACCATGCTACGAGCCCAAATTAACGGATTTAGGCAAAAAGATAATCAATCTCTTCTCAATGCTTGGGAAAAATACAAGGACATGTTGAGGCTCTGCCTGCATCATGGACTTGAACAATGGTTGATAATCCATACCTTCTACAATGGTCTTCTATACAACACCAAGCTGAACTTGAACGCTGCAGTTGGCGGCGCTCTAATGGATAAACCTTATGAAGACGCCTATCAACTCATTGAAAACATGGCTCAGAACCACTTCCAATGGGGAGGTGAGCGAACTCCCACAAAGAAACCTACTACGAAGAGCGGAATGTACAAATTCAATAGCCTAGATCGTGTCAGTGCTAAAGTGGAAACGCTTACTCAAAAGATTGAGAGTTTGACTGTAACTCCAGCAGCCAATGTGGTTGCTGTGACACCTAACTGCGAATTATGCAGAAACCCTGGGCACAGTAATGCTGAATGTCATTTATTGGTTGGTATTCCTACCGACCAAGTAAACTACGCCCAAGGAAACCCATACTCAAACACATATAATCCTGGTTAGAGGAACCATCCTAATTTTTCCTACAAGAGCAACAATGCTTTGTTCGCTCCAAACCGAGTGCCATCTGTTCCTCCAGGGTATCAAAAAGGAGCCCCCGCTGCTCCTCAAGCGCCTAGGAAGTCAAACATTGAGCCATTATTAGAGAATTTCATCGCAACCCAAACTCAACAAAACAAAGAGTTCACCAACCAAAACACCCACACGAGTGAGCTAATGAAGCAAATGGAATGTAAGCTTGATGCAATGGCTACCCATACCAAAATGTTAGAAACCCAAATTTTTCAAGTAGCCCAACAACAAGCATCAACAACAGCCCCAGCCGGAGTATTTCCTGGCCTTCGGTAACCTAATCCTAAAGGACATGTGAATGCTATCCCATTGCGAAGTGGAACAGAATT
The DNA here is from genome assembly GCA_022829125.1 of Lathyrus tuberosus. Lineage (NCBI taxonomy): Eukaryota > Viridiplantae > Streptophyta > Magnoliopsida > Fabales > Fabaceae > Lathyrus > Lathyrus tuberosus. The sequence goes on along the minus strand of JALAZF010000409.1, from coordinate 312,047 downwards.
AGATGGACCAGTAGATCCTAGGATCCAGAATCCACCCATGCATCAGAACTCTAGAAAAGAAACCAAGAATGACCAATCAGACAAACCAAATAAGGAGGATGACAAAAACGAAGAGGCCGTAGAGAAAGAAAAACCATATGTGCCTCCACCACCATATAAACCACCGATCCCCTATCCTCAAATACTTGCTAAGTCTAAAAATGAAGGGCAATTCAAGAAATTCGTAGAGCTTCTTAAACAACTTAATATCACTATACCTTTCACAGAAGCTATTACGCAAATGCCCTCATATGCTAAATTCCTTAAGGAGATCCTATCTAATAAGAAAAAGCTCGAGGATAATGAGACTGTTACACTTACTGCAGAGTGTAGCGCAATAATTCAAAACAATATGCCTTCGAAATTAAAAGATCCAGGTAGTTTTTCCATACCATGTGTAATCGGAAAATGTGTCATAGACAAAGCATTATGTAACTTAGGAGCTAGTGTTAGTTTAATGCCCCTTTCTATCTGTGAAAAACTCAAATTACGAGAAGTAAGACCGACGAAAACGTCTCTCCAACTAGCCGACCGTTCTGTTAAATTTCATGTAGGTATGCTTGAGAACATTCCCGTCCGCATAGGTCAATTCTATATCCCTACATACTTTACAATAATGGACATAAAGGAGGATTCCAATATTCCCATCATACTAGGAAGACCCTTTTTGGCCACTGCTGGCGCCATCGTAGACGTGAAGAAAGGAAAGCTAACCTTCGAGGTTGGTGAAAAGAAAGTCGAATTTATCCTTTCACAATTCCTAAAGGCACCAGCTATTGACGATTCTTGTTGTTCCCTAGATATCATCGATGAATATGTAAGATAAATGGAGATGGAAAAATCTAAGTATACTGAAGTAGTAGAGATTTCAGCACCTCCTATAATTGAAGATGATAAGTGGTGTGAACCATACGTAGATGATAGTCTAAGGGAATGTTTAACACTAACTCAAATCCTATGCCTTGCCCGAAGAAACCTTCTGTAGAACTTAAAACACTACCCAGGAATCTAAGGTATGAATTCCTAAATACAGAACTTGAATGCCCTGTAATAGTCAACACAGACTTAGGACAAATAAAAACTGAGAAACCATTACACGTCTTAAGGAAATACCCTAAAGCTCTAGGCTATAACATCTCAGATCTGAAAGGGATAAGTCCCTCTGTGTGCATGCACCACATTATGCTAGAGGAAGACTGCAAGACCACTAGAGAACACCAGAGAAGGATCAACCTCATCCTAAGTGATGTAGTTAAGAAAGAGGTACAAAAGTTGTTAGAAGTAGGAATTATATACTTTATATCCAATAGTAACTGGGTCAGCCCAGTGCATATCGTGCCAAAGAAGGGAGGTGTTATAGTTGTCAATAACGAAAAGGGCGAAGCTGTAGCAAAACGTGTTGTAACTGGATGGAGGATGTGCATTGACTATAGAAAGTTGAATAAGGTCATTCGTAAAGATAGCTTCCCTTTACCTTTTATAGATCAGATGCTCGAACGATTGGCTAAACACTCTCATTTTTGTTATTTAGACGTTATTTAGAAATCTTCCAAATTCCTATTCATCCTGATGATCAAGAAAAGACTACCTCCACATGTCCCTATGGTATATTCGCCTATCAACGAATGCCATTTGGACTATGTAACGCTCCCGCAAAATTTCAAAGATGCATGATGGCGATCTTTGCAGATTTTCTAGACGATATCATGGAAGTATTCATGGATGACTTTTCCGTTTATGGGCTGAGTTTTGAAGGATGTTTAACGAACCTAGAAATGGTACTTGAAAGATGTGTGAAAGTTAATCTCGTACTTAATTGGGAAAAATGCCATTTCATGGTCCGACAAGGAATATAACTTGGACACATAGTGTCCGACAAGGGGATTGAGGTCGATAAAGCTAAAATAGAAGTAATAGAAAACCTTCAACCTCCCAAAACCGTTAGAGAAATACGTAGTTTTTTAGGACACACCGGTTTTTACCGACGATTCATAAAAGATTTCTCTAAAATAACTAAACCACTAACTAGCCTATTAATGAAAGATGTTGAATTCATCTTCAATGTAAAATGCTTAGAGGCGTTCCAACTATTAAAAAAGGCTCTGATTACTGCACCCATCATGCAACCACCTGATTGGAGTAAGCCTTTCGAAATAATGTGTGACGCTAGTGACTATGCCATAGGCGCAGTCTTAGGACAACGCAAAGACAAAAAGCTTCATGTGATTTATTACACAAGTAGAAATTTAGATGAAACACAAATAAACTATGCCACGACAGAAAAGGAACTCTTAGTCGTCGTTTTCGCGTTAGATAAATTCCTTTCCTACCTAGTAGGAGCTAAAATAATTGTCTACACTAATCACGCCGCAATTAGGTACTTATTGAGCAAAAAGGACGCCAAGCCAAGGCTCTTGAGATGGATCCTGCTACTTCAAGAATTCGATTTAGAAATTAAGGATAAGAAAGGAACCGAGAATGTAGTAGCCGATCACCTCTCTAGACTTGAGATAATAAAAGACAAACAAGTACCCATCAATGATGATTTCCCTTATGATAGACTAGTTGCTCAGTTAGAAAGTAACACAATTGAATGCTCTCTAATTTATAATGATGTAGAAACTAATGAAGTTATGGAAGCAGTTTATACTAAGACTATTATGCCATGGTATGCTGATTTTGTCATCTACCTAGCGGCCGGAGTACTTCCACCAGATTTAACATACCAACAAAAGAAGAAATTATTTCATGATCTAAAACACTACTACTGGGATGAGCCCCTTCTTTTCAAGAGAGGCACCGATGGAATTTTCCGTCGATGTGTCCCCGAAGAGGAGGTAGACAACATCATATCCCACTCTCATGCTGCACCCTATGGAGGACTTGCAAGCACATCTAAGACTTGCGCAAAGATCTTACAATCCGACCTTTTCTGGCCTAATTTATGGAAAGATGTCCATACCACAGTTATAAATTATGACAGGTGCCAACGCACTGGAAATATCTCTAGACGCGACGAGATGCCGTTAAAAGGTATCTTAGAAGTGGAAGTTTTTGATGTGTGGGGTATTGACTTTATGGGCCCCTTCCCATCTTCTTTTGGTAACAAATACATACTCGTAGTCGTTGATTACATTTTGAAATGGATTGAGGTTGTAACCTTTCCTATAAATAATGCACGAGTAGTAATTAAACTTTTTAAGAACATCATCTTTCTCAGAATTGGTGTGCTGAGACTCGTCATTAGTGACGGTGGCTCCCATTTCATTTCAAATATCTTTGGGAGACTGTTGCTCAAATATGGAGTCCGACACCGAGTAGCGACACCTTACCACCCTCAAACAAGTGGACAAGTTGAGATTTCCAATAGGGAAATTAAGAAAATATTAGAGAAAATTGTTGCAACTTCTAGGAAAGATTGGTCTGCGAAACTTCACGAGGCTCTGTGGCCTTATAGGATAGCTTATAAAACCCTAATAGGAACCAGTCCATTTAAACTAGTTTATGGTAAATCATGTCACCTGCCGGTCGAATTAGAACACAAAGCTTTTTGGGCCATTAAGACCCTTAATATGAACTATACAGCCGCAGGAGAAAAAAGAATTTTAGACATCAATGAACTAGAAGAACTTATATTAGATGCTTATGAAAATGTATGGATTTATAAGGAAAGAACTAAACAGTGGCATGATAAACGAATAGCAAGGAGAGGATTTAATGAGGGTGACATAGTCCTTCTTTTTAATTCTTGACTAAAATTATTTCCAGGAAAACTACATTCTAGATGGTCCGGCTCTTTTGAGGTTATAAAAGTATTCCAAAGCGGAGTCGTAGAAATACGAGGTAAATCAAATAAGACATTCGTTGTAAACAGGCAGTGACTTAAGCATTACCATAGCGTAGAAAATAAAGATTTCTACATAAGTTACAAACTAGAAGAGTTGTCTGCTCTTTCAAAAGAATAGTTCCTTCTGAAATAATGTCGAGCTCCCGACATTAAATGAAGCGCTACGTGGGAGGAAACCCACGATCTTAGGTTTTAGACTTTTATTTTTATTTTCTTTCTTTCCAAATACTATTATGCGGTATAATTCATTGTTCTAACCACTACTAACTTATTATATGTCTACTTTCAGGCTAAAATAACTTAGGCTAACTTGATATTAACTATAGAGAATGCAGCCCATTTATGACATTAAGGTTATATTCAAGAACGAAGCCCAGAGGTGACCTTTCAAGTTCTAGCTCAGAGAGATATGGCATTATCTATCTACCCTGACGGACCCACCATGACCACCCTAGGTATTCAAGATAGTGTGATGTACTTACTTAGTCAGATAAGGCAGGAGATCTTTGCTGTAAGAAATAGGTTTAACATGTATCCTAGGCTAACCCTTGAGTTCTTGAGTTCCTTTTTCTATGATCCTAATAGAGGGTTAGGATTTAACATAGGCCTGGCTACCTTCATAATTTTTGGGACCAAATATCATTTCACACACCGTGAGATGGTCGACCTATTAGGATTTCCTAGTGGCCCAGATGTGTTTACGGTAGCACATGAGGATGCCTTCATGGAACTTGACCTTGACTTTTTCTGGGGTAGTATAGCCGGAAACCACCACCCTGAACCAAAATCTATGTTTTGTGAAAACATCCATAACCCAGCTATTCGCTACTTCCACAAAATCCTAGCCCACACACTCTTTGGGAAAGAGGAAAACATTACCTCGGTATTGAGAGATGAGTTGTTTATCATGTTCTGTGCTTCCTAATTTAGACCCATGAATACTGCAACATTTATGTTAGCGAATTTAGACAGGATTGCCAGAGAGACCCATGGTCCTATCCTTATAGGAGGATTGATTATTATGATTATTGCTGCCATTGGCCTTAGATACCCCCTGTCATACCCCAAATTTTTACCACTAAGATTTCCCATCATTGTGCAAATCATCATCACAATATGGATGAACCATCATGCCTCATCAAATGCCTCAAGGTTTGTTGAGCATTCACTACTATCAAAATTAGGGTTTCAAGCCCTCTCAGAGTTCTTAGACAAAGGATCAATCAAGGAATGACTTGATATTCAACTTGTCTAGCCTCTAAACTATCCACAATGGATCAAAAGGACTCCCACTTCAAGGATTAAGCACAAGGCTACTCCCTTCTAGGTGGATCAAGTCTCAAGATCGCCAGTGTCACCAAATTAGGGTTTTGGTCGACCAGGGCCTCCAGATGGAAAAATTTCATCTGGGCACAAGCCAAAGATCCAAAACATAACCTAATCTACTCCATGGAGCCTCACGGACCCAATCATCAAGTCAATTTGAAGGCAGGGGATGCATACATCAAAAATCAGGAATTAGGGTTTCTTGACCTAATTCACCCATAAGCTGACTTTTGGGATAAATCATGAAACAAGACCTCAAGACATGATTGGAGGGTCTTTAATATACTATATTGATCCATTTGGAACAATGTATTAGTCCAAGAAGCTTGAGCAACAAGTCTCAATTTCATCTGCACCACAATTAGGGTTTCGCGAGGAAAGTCAACTGTAACTTTGACTTTTGACCAGGACATGCTCCCAAACCCTAAGACATGATTCAATATACCCTATGACACCCATGGAACATGTACATCAAGTTTGATTTAGGTCAAAGACATAATTTCCTGAAGAATTGCACAGTTTGGAATTCATCTGATAAAAAGTCAACTGTGCACAAAAGTCAACTTTGACCTTTTGAGATTTTTCACCAAATTGGATTTTTAACCCTAAAATGATGTTAATGTGTGATTTGAATAATCATTCATCAAGAAAAATCAAAGAAAATGGGATAACTTGTAAAAGGGGTAACCATAAAAACTTAGAAAAATTTCTAAGTTATGGAAAAAGTACCACTAATGTGCCAACTTTGGAGGACCATAACTCCTAAACCACAAATCCATTTTTTTCCATCCAAAGCTTGATTTGTAGATCTCATTGCCCTCTACAAAAGCTTCATACTGACCTATGTCCAAATTCCTCATGGATTTTGAGTTATGGAGTGATCAAAATCAAGAAAAGTCACTTTGTTCCAACACTTAGTGAAAATTTCACTAAGTCAGATTTGGCCTTACTTTTTTCCAAATGTAGGGACATTTTTCACTTGGATCCAAAAGAAATCAAAACCAAACATGTTCAAACAGTTGTTGTATCATGTAAGGGCTTTCCAAAATGGCTAAGAACATTACCAAATTCAATTTGAGCCATGAGATATGACATTGGCAAGTTGCCTTGCTGAAATCTGCCAAGGCAAGGCAGATTTTGCACTTTTGGTCGATTTGCCAAAATTAGCCAAATCCAAATGCTCCTATCCATTTGGACACCTCAGAGGATTGAATCTAAAGGGAACAATCACTGAGCCAAGCCTCCAAAGTCTTTGGAACAAGAAATAGCATGTTGAACCTAGAATTGCCAAAATAGGGACAAGACTCCAATTTTGGAATGGAGCATTCAATGGAAGCATCAAGGTGGCATGGACTGAGCCATTCTCAACTGAATTCAGTCAAGACTTATCCAAGACCAAGGGAACCGCAGCCCTGTGCCCTAACCTCTAGTCAATGGCTAGAGGTTAGGGCATAGAGCTTTGGTCCCCTTAGTCTTGGATAAGTCTTGACTGATTTCAGATGAGAATGGCTCAGTCCATGCCACCTTGATGCTTCCATTGAATGCTTCATTCCAAATTTGAAGTCTTGTCCCTATTTTGGCCATTCTAGGTTCAACATGCTATTTCTTGTTCCATGGACTTTGGAGGCTTGGCTCAGTGATTGTCCCCTTTAGATTCAATCCTCAGATGTGTCCAAGTGGATAGGAGCATTTGAATTTGGTTGATTTTGGTAAATCGAGCAAAGTTGCAAATTCTGCCTTGCCTTTGACAGATTTCAGTAAGGCAACTTGCCAATGTCATATCTCATGACTCAAATGGAATTTGGCAATGTTCTTGGCCATTTTGGAAATCCCTTACATGATACAACAACTGTTTGAACATGTTTGGTTTTGATCTCTTTTGAATCCAAGTGAAAAATCCCCCTACATTTGGCAAAAAGTGAAGGCAGATTCTGACTTAGTGAAAATTTCACTAAGTGTTGGAAAAAGTGACATTTTCAATTTTCAGCCATTTTGATCACTCCATAACTCAAAATCCTTAATGAATTGGACTTAGGTCTAGTTGAAGTTTTTGTAGAGGGTAATGAGGGCTACAAATCCATCTTTGGATGAGAAAAAATGGCCTTGTGGTTTAGGAGTTATGTCCTCCAAAGTTGGTACCCTTGTCACTTTATTTTTAACTTAGAAAATTTTCTAAGTTTCTATGGTTACCCCTTTTACAAGTTATCCAACTTTTCTTGATTTTTCTTGATGAATGATGATTCAAATCATACGTTAACATCATTTTAGGGTTAAAAATCCATTTTGGTGAAAAATCTCAAAAAGTCAAAGTTGACTTTTGTGCACAGTTGACTTTTTATCAGATGAATTCCAAACTGTGCAATTCTTCAGGAAATCATGTCCTTGACCTAAATCAAACTTGATGGACATGTTTCATGGATGTCATAGGGTGTATTGAGGCATGTCCTAGGGTTTGGGAGCATGTCCTGGTCAAAAGTCAAAGTTACAGTTGACTTTTTCCTTAAAACCCTAATTGTGGTGCAGATGAAATTGAGACTTGTTGCTCAAACTTCTTGGATTAATCCATTGTTACACATGGATAAATATAGTTCATTAGAGACCCTCAAACCCTCTCTTGAGGTCTTGGTTCATGATTTGTCCCAAAAGTCAATTTAGGGATGAATTAGGTCAAGAAACCCTAATTCCTGATTTTTGATATATGCATCCCCTGAGGCAAAATTGACTTGATGAATGGGTCCACGAGGTTCCATGGAGTATATTAGGTTGTGTTTTGGATCTTTGGCTTGTGTTCAGATGAAAATTTTCATCTGGAGGCCCTGGTCGACCAAAACCCTAATTTGGTGATACTGGCGATCTTGAGACTTGAACCACCTAAAAGGGAGCAACCTTGTGCTTAATCCTTGAAGTGGGAGTCCTTTTGATCCATTGTGGATATTTGAGAGTGTAGACAAGTTGAAGATCAAGTCATTCCTTGATTGATCCTTTGTCTAAGGCTCTGAAAGGGCACGAAACCCTAATTTTGATTGTAGTGGATGCTCACCCATCTTTGGGGAGACTGATGAAGCATGATGGTTCCTCCATATTGTGATGATGATTTCCACAATGATGGGAAATATTAGTGGTCAAAATTTGGGGTATGACACATAGTACAAAAGATGAAACTCTAGACTTGGACAGTCTAACTTCCTTGAGTCTCAAAGACATTCTCAAGTGACCCCTTCGTTAAATAGGAAGGAAACCCGCAGACTCGGACAGTCTCAATACCCTTCGGATTTCCCGCTTCCTCAAAGAACAGGAAATATTCCTGATCCTCGAATCAAAATCCCTGAGTACAGTGTTGTTCATATAAGAACTGATTTTCTCTTTAAAACCAGTACACTGGACCTGTCACTTAACTGAAACAGTTACCCTAGCCTCCTTTTGGGCTTTGTGCAATGATTCTTCCCAGCGAAGCAAATGTTTAGCCTCTCTCTCGGGCTTTGTACGAGACACATAAGAGACTCCCTCGTTGAGTCAATCACCCCTTTTAGCCTTTATCTCGGGCTTTATACGAGATACAAAAAGATTCTTATTGAGCCAAACAAATTTTAGCCTCTCTCTCGGGCATCGTACGAGACACAAAAACACTCTCTTGTTGAGTCAAATAGCCTCCATCTCGGGCTTTATACGAGATACCAAAAGATTCCCTCGTTGAGTCAAAACCTTTTAGCCTCTCTCTCGGGCTTTGTTCGAGATACATAATAGCCTCCTCTTAGGCTTTGTATAAGAAAACCACTGGTTGATCCTAATCAACCTTTTAGCATCAAAGCTGTGCCTCGTTCATAATACACAAACATCAACAACTCCTTCCCCTTCATCTAATTGCTGTAAGAGGCAAGCCTCTGGATCATCTACATCCATGCCACTGTCCCTCTTTTAGCATGAGAAATTCCTAAGGAAAGATAACATTGCTCTACCCTGAGTTAAAGTCTTCTCCTTCAGGTTAAAAATCTCCCATAAAGGAAATTATGGCATTGCCGGATTCACACATCCCGGTTAAAGTAATTCTCCTTTATAAACAGTTGTGACATACAACCCCCTCTTTAGAGATGACAAATTCTCTTTAAAGTCAGACCTTTTAGCTTCATATCTTGGGCTTTGATCAAGATACAAATAGACTTTTCAGCTTCACATCTTGGGCTTTGAACAAGATACAAACACCTTTCGCTTCACGTCTTGGGCTTTGAACAAGACACCAAAACAACCAATTTCCTCCCATAGAATAGGAGGAACTACGAACGCTCTAATTTCCATGTTTCGGTAAACAGGATTACGTAGGCATAAGATTGAAAGAAAAATCTTAGCGAGCGCAATCAACAAAAAACCAAAATTCCATACTCTCACATATATATCAAAAAGCATCAGTCCTAACATCCTAATCCTTGTTCCCCGCCAGAAACTTTCTGTCGAAATAAAAAGAGAGAAATCAGTATTGGCGAAAATACAAATAACCAGTACAAAGGCCCCCCATATTGATAGCATCCGTAACCTAACAGACCGCTGTTTAAACTCAGTATGCAAAGCAGGGTTAATTGGAGATATCTATTTCCCTTCCTTCATCAGCTCACAATAGGATAAAAAATGAATCGACCTGTAGTAAGCTCAAACCGCAGAGAGCGACCAGCGCTTAAGAACCGCATCCAAAATCGTTCGCTACAGAAAAATGGCGCCCACCGTGGGGCCTACTTGTTTTTTTCTTTTCACTTGTGTGAAAACCACAGATTGGGGCCTCCTTCGGGGAACCATTTTCTGTCAGGAACTTAGGATTCATAGCTTTAAAGGTCTAGGATGTTTAGGATAAATATATATACTGCTTTTCCTAATTGCTATACGTGTTTATTTTTCTGCTAATGGGAATGCGTGTGATGCCGCATGTGGAAAGATTGAGTATACACTTAGGATAAGTGATGGCGACGAGGTCGACCATCAACCTCAGTGGAGGCTGACCAATGCAACCCATTCTCTCACCTAGACAATTGGCCGATTGTTAAGTCTGAGAAGCTGAGGAGCCAAACCCTTTCGTAGTGCGGAAACTATCGGGAATAGTTGTTACGCAATACTACTCTCATTTGAGGCTGGTGATCTATTCTCGGTGAATGGCACTTACTCTAAGATTTCTCTACAACTCGCTGGCGATCCGCTTGTTATTTTGCTTTCCTGGGAGGAGCTAATGATAATGAGTACAGGTACAAAAATCACCCTAGTATAAACCTTTGGGGATGGGTAGAGCCTTGACTTCATGACAACGACCCTTTGACCCCATGTTTTTTCTATGTTTTTGTGTGCTGCATTCATGCATTCATTTAAAAAACATTAAAATATTCAAAAAATCTTCTCTTCTAGTCTCTCTGTTTTTCAAATTAAACTAAGACTGTGATTGCAAATATCAGAGAAGAGGATTATGCTAATGGATTTTGGTAGAAGGAGAACTCATACGTACACCTTCAAGGTTCCAAAACTAGAGGATTTAAGAGGTTTGGCGAGGATGATCACAAACCCTGAGGCTTTCAGAGCCAAGCATGGAGGTTTGCTACCACTGTTAAGAGTCCATGTGATTGAGGGAATCATGGATGCGCTCATTCAATTCTACGATCCGGTTTACCACTGTTTCACATTCCCGGATTACCAGCTAGTGCCAACGCTGGAGGAATATTCTCATCTGATCGATCTACACATTACAGATCGAGCTTCATTTTCGGGACTGAAAGAAATTCCAAAGAATCAGACCATTGCAAGAGCAATTTATTTGGACGAGTCTGAGGTCAGGACTCACATGACCGCTAAGGGTGGCATCAAAGGTTTGCCAGCCCAGTTCTTGACAAAGAAAGCCCTATATTTTGCCAGTATAGGGAACGTGACTGTTTTTGAAAGCATCTTTGTCTTGTTCACCTACGGGTTATTTTTGTTTCCCAACATCAATAACTTCGTCGATATTAACTCCATTAAGGTTTTTCTCATTGGAAACCCTGTGCCGACTTTGCTCGCAGATGCGTATCATTCTGTACACTTGGGAAATTTGTACAGTGGAGGGGAGATCACATGCTGTGTACCTCTGCTTTATAAATGGTTTATCTCCCACTTGCCCAAGTTTGCTGCTTTTTGGGATTGTAAGAGTGCCTTACGGTGGTCGCACAAGATCATTTCTCTTACCAACTCTGATATAGATTGGTGTAATAAGATCCATGAGGGAATCTGAATCATTGATCGTTATGGAAACTTCCCCAACGTACCCCTTATATGAACTAAGGGAGGAATCAACTACCATCCGGTATTGGTTCTTCATCAATTTGGATACCCGATGAGACACATCCCAGGGGGTGTTCATCTGGAAGGTCTTTTCTTCAAGGAAGGAGAAAGTGACAGAGCACTAAAGATGAAAATAGTGCACGCTTGGAAACATGTTCATAAGAAAGGACGAGAGTCTCTAGGAAAACCGGACTGTGTCTCGGGGGAGCCTTACCTCCACTGGGTACAAACTAGAGCTCTCAAGCTAAAAATGCCTTATCCTCGTTACGGAATTCTTCCAATGGAGTCTGTCATGTACTTCATGACTGAGACTGAAAAGCTTCAGGTTACTCTCAACAAAGTTCAAAAGAAGAGGAGGTCTTGGAAGAACAAGTACCGCACCCTTGACGTGGAGTGTGTCAAAATACAACGATTACTGAAAGAGAAGGATGCTCTAATTGAAATTTTGGAGCAGCATGCTGTAGAGAATCAGGATGACCAAAGGAATTTGCTCACTCCTTTCACCTGGAAAAGGAATGACAACCCGACAACGGCTCAAGAGCCCCGGTCAAAGAAAAGGAAGGTACCAGAACAACACCCGAGTTCTCTCGGGACCCATTAGCTTAGGTTTCTGTTTCTACACTTTGTAATCTACTGTATTTCCATTTCTGTAATCCTTTGAATTCAATAAAAAGGGGTTTCCCCATTGCGTTCATCATTCTCACATCGCATATTCTTCTTCCCTACGAATCTCACGTTTGTGTCTCGGTTCTATAGTCAAACTGTCTCATTCGTACAATACTCGGGCCAATCGTCAGAAAAAGATGGATAATCTTGAGGAAGAGAACAGAGAGTTAAAAGAAGAGACCGACGCTCTGAGAGAGGATGTGAGAAAGCTTCGTAATGACATGCAAGCCATGGCAGAAGCTCAGCTACAAAGGACTGTGATCTCAGAGATCACCTCAGCGCCCATAGTGGAGAAGTATGATCCTAGGTATCTGTAGCGAGCGATTTTGGACGCGGTTCTTAAGCGCGGGTCGCTCTCTGCGGTTTGAGCTTAAACTACAGGTCGATTCATTTTTTATCCTATTGTGAGCTGAATAAGGAAGGGAAATAGATGTCTCCAATTAACCCTGCTTGCATACTGAGTTTAAACAGCGGTCTGTTAAGTTACGAATGCTATCAATGTGGGGGGGCCTTTGTACTGGTTATTTGTACTTTTGCCAGTACGGTTTTCTTTCTTTCTAGGACTTTCTAGCGGGGAACAAGGATTAGGATGTTAGGACTGATGCTTTGGAATTACTGATTTTTGATTGATGGAGATATGGGATTTGGGTTTTTTGTTGATTGTGCTCGCTAAGATCTTTTCTTTCGATCTTATGCCTACGTATTCCCGTTTACCGAAACAGGGAAATCAGAGCGTTCGTAGTTCCTCCTATTCTATGGGAGGAAATGGGTGTTTTTGGTGTTTTGGTGTCTTGTTCAAAGCCCAAGACGTGAAGCGAAAGGTGGTTTGTATCTTGTTCAAAGCCCAAGATGTGAAGCTGAAAGGTCTATTTGTGTCTTGTTCAAAGCCCAAGACGTGAAGCTGAAAGACCTCGACTTTAGAGAGAATTTGTCATCTCTAAAGAGGGGGAAGGAGAATTACTTTAACTGGGATACGCGGATCCGAGCAATGCCATAATTTCCGAAGAAAGGGTTTTAACCTGAAGGAGAAGACTTTAACTCAGTGTAGAGCAATGCCATCTTTCCTTAGGAATTTCTCATGCTAAAAGAGGGACAGTGGCATGGATATAGATGATCCAGAGGCTTGCCGCTTACAGCGATTAAATGAAAGGAAAGGAGTTGTTAATGTTTGTGTACTGTGAACGAGGCACAACTTTGATGCTAAAAGGTTGATTGGATCAACCAGTGGTTTTCTTATACAAAAGCCTAAGAGGAGGCTAATTTCCGCTAGGAAAATCATTATACAAAGCCTAAGAGGAGGCTATTTTGTGTCTCGTACAAAGCCCGAGAGAGAGGCTAAAAGTTTTTGACCCGACGATAGAGTCTTTGTGTCTCGTACGAAGCCCGAGATAGAGGCTATTGTTTGTTTGACTCTACGAGGGAGTCTTTGATACTCAACAAGAGAGTGTTTTTGTATCTCGTACGAAGCCCGAGATGGAGGCTAAAGGTTTGTTTCAGTTGAGTGACAGATCCAATATACTGATTTTAAAAGAGAAAATCAGTTCTTATATGAGCAACACTGTACTCAGGGATTTGATCTGAGGATCAGGGATATTTCCTTCTCTTTGAGGAAACAGGAAATCCAAAGGGTTTTGAGACTGTCCGAGTCTGCGGGTTTCCTTCCTATTTAACGAAGGGGTCACTTGAGAATGTCTTTGAGACTCAAGGAAGTTAGACTGTCCAAGTCTAGAGTTTTTTTTCTTTTGTACTATGCTTTGAGAAACAGTAGTAGACTCTATGAAAGGACTGTTCTATGAGGATGACTAGGTTCTGTTCCTATACCTCTAGGAGGTTGTCGGAACAATTTGTACGAAGCCCAAGAAGAGGCTGGAAACTTTTAAGAAGCCTACGGGTCCTTGTACGAAGCCCAAGAGGAGGCTATCATTCCCGAAGGAAGAGATCATTATACGAAGCCTAAGAGGAGGCTGTGAATACTTCTAAGAAGTCGTAGTGTCCTTGAATAATGCCCAAGAGGAGGCCGATGCTTTTAAGAAGCCCGTGGGTCTATCATCTCTTTTCCATTAGGAGAGATAACTCTTTTAAAGATAAAAACCACTGGTAAACGTGCGAGGTTTACTATTCAGCGATTTTTAGCTTTTAAAGAGGGTTCCTTAGTTAAGGTCCAAGATTATGACCGTAGTGGGTACCCAAACCCCGAGACATTCAAGGCAAGCTATCCACAAGGAATAGATCAAGTCAGGAAAGTTCGAGAATTTGGAAGAAACTCAAAGATGCCATTCAAGGAGAATACATTCATCTTGGGGAGTAGAGCTTCTTGACGATTCCTAAGGAGGACAGCCGAAGAGAAGACTGTATCTGGTGCTCCTATTGGGGATCTAGGCATCTATTTCTACGAATAAATGAAACGGCGTCACCTAGTTCTAGACGTAGTTGCCGGGGAAACTCGAAATATCTATACTATTAATACACAGTAGATATGAGTTTATGAAAGGAGACTTACAGTGAGCAGCCCCATAATACAGTTTATAATATGAAAGCAGTAAAGGAAAGCGATAACCACTTACTCGGTTGTAGTGCTTCCATGCTGTTTGGTTAGTTGTTCAACAAAGAAAGATTGAAAACAACATTATATTCAAAATCAAAGGAGAAAGTGCTTTGAAAAAGAAAGATTTGGGGCTTACAGCTCAAGGAGAGGCCCAGGGTTTTATCAGTGAGCGCACTGTTTGACTTTGTACAGCGGGACTTATACAAGTGACTGGGGCCCAAAAAGGTTTTCTGTACAAAGGGATGGGTCTTACACTCTCTCAAGAGGCCCAAAAAAGGTTTAAAGAAAAGAGAGGGGCTTATAACACGAGGGTAGGCCCAAATGATTTTTCGTTTAAAAATGGCGATCGCGCCGAGGTTTTCTTTTAACGCAGAGGGACTTATACAATAAGTGAGGCCCCAAAATGTTTTGGTTAAAAGGGGGATTGGGTCTTACACTCTAATAGAGGCCCAAAAGTTTTGAATGGGTCTTATAGCTCGAGGAGAGGCCCAGATGATTTTTATTTTTAAACGGGCGACGATCGCGCCGTTTACTTGTACAGAGGGACTTATACAATGAGTGAGGCCCAAAAAGTTTTTGTACAAGGGGGGATGGGTCTTACACTCTCTCAAGAGGCCCAAAAAGTTTTGAAAATGATTTATGAGGGTTGAATTAATCCAAAACCCTAATTTGTTTTCAAAATATATTTAATTGAATAAAAATTTAATTAAAATGATCAAAAATTGTTTAACAAATGGAAAATAAATTGTGATCTTGGATTAATGCTTCAAAAATTAAGTATTGACCTACAAAATAATTAGAAAGCATTAAAAGTTGCAAAATCAATGTAGAAAAAATATTTAAAATGTCAAAAACGATTAAAATATTAATTCTTTGCAAAAATATCAATTATATGAAATAAATAATATTTTTGATACTTTTTGTGAAAATAAAATATTTTAACATTTTTGTGAATTATTAAAAAAAAGAATCAACTCAAAATCATTAAAACTCAGAGAGAAATTAATTTTTGAATCAATTAAACAAAATCACAAAATTCAAATATTTGAATTTCTAAAAATGGCGCCAAGAACAAGCTGAAGAACACGCGCGTGTTCTTGGTTTCTCAGATTTGCATTTTCTATCCAATCTCCATGAATACGTAATCATATCATGCAATCCACATATCATTATGCTCGCCTCAACCTCACGATCATGTCTATGTACTTTAATTTCATTTAAATTAAACATACAATAAGAAATCACGAAGAGACCTCAAGAACCCTAATTTCTGCATGAAGGCTAGGATTTTTGATACACGATTCAAACAATGCAATTAATTGAGGGAAAACATTCCATGCATGATTATGAACATATGGCCAAATTATTGTGCGAGGAAATATGCATAGATTGAGAGATGACCAAGTATGTGCTTACCTCCAAGTCGTGACAGCAAGTTCAAAGTGATTTTTGATTTGGAGGTGTTACAGATGAGTGGTGATGATCTGAACAGCTTCCCTACACCCTATGGATTGTGTTTGGATGGTTGGACTTGATTGAAATTGGCTGGATCATTTTGTGGTACCTCAGATGCACTTTGGTTAAAACCTTGAGCAACCAGCTGGTGATTTTGTGAAATTGATGTTTCAGAAGTAATCTAAGTGTTTGATCAGCTCATATATGATGTATGTGAGGTGTGTGAGTGATTGGTTTGATTGGAATTGCTCTCAAACTCAAAACCCGATAGTGACTTGCCTTAGAAGGCAAAATTGGAGTGAAAGAAGAGATTTTGAGGAAAGCATCTGTTAGATGGCTTTGGTGTACTCAAACTGACCACAATTGAGCTCTATTTATAGTAGAGCAAGTTTGTTTTGCAAGGAATAGTGCATGGCAGCTGGTAAGTAGGTTTGGCCAATGTTGGCAAATGAAAATCCAAGTCTCCTCTAGCCATTGACTAGAGGTTAGGGCACAGAGCTTTGGTTCCCTTGGTCTTGGATAAGTCTTAACTGATTTCAGATGAGAATGGCTCAGTCCATGCCACCTTGATGGTTTCATTGAATGCCTGATTCCAAATTTGAAGTCTTGTCCCTATTTTGGCCATTCTAGGTTCAACATGTTATTTCTTGTTCCATGGACTTTGGAGGCTTGGCTCAGTGATTGTACCCTTTAGATTCAATCCTCTGAGGTGTCCAAGTGGATAGGAGCAATTGAATTTGGCTGATTTTGGCAAATCGACCAAAGTTGCAAATTCTGCCTTGCCTTGACAGATTTCAGCAAGGCAACTTGGCAATGTTGTATCTCATGGTGTAGGTTGAATTTGGCAATGTTCTTGGCCATTTTGGAAAGCTCTTACATGATACAACAACTGTTTGAACAAGTTTGGTTTTGATCTCTTTTGATTCCAAGTGAAAAATCCCCCTACATTTGGCAAAAAGTGAGGCAGAATCTGACTTAGTGAAAATTTCACTAAGTGTTGGAAAAAGTGACATTTTCACTTTTCAGCCACTTTGATCACTCCATAACTCAAAATCCTTAATGAATTGGAATGACTTGTAGTTGAAGTTTTTGTAGGTGATAATGAGGGCTACAAATACATCTTTGGATGAGAAAAAATGGCCTTGTGGTTTAGGAGTTATGGTCCTCCAAAGTTGGTACCTTTGCCACTTTATTTTTAACATAGAAAAATTTCTAGGTTTTATGGTTACCCCATTTACAAGTTATCTCACTTTTCTTGATTTTTCTTGATGAATGATGATTCAAATCATACATTAACATCATTTTAGGGTTAAAAATCCATTTTGGTGAAAAATCTCAAAAAGTCAAAGTTGACTTTTGTGCACAGTTGACTTTTTATCAGATGAATTCCAAACTGTGCAATTCTTCAGGAAATCATGTCCTTGACCTAAATCAAACTTGATGGACATGTTCCATGGGTGTCATAGGGTATATTCAATCATGTATTAGGGTTTGGGAGCATGTCCAGGTCAAAAGTCAAAGTTACAGTTGACTTTTCCCTTAAAACCCTAATTGTGGTGCAGATGAAATTGAGACTTGTTGCTCAAACTTCTTGGATCAATCCATTGTTCCAAATGGATCAATATGGTATATTAGAGACCCTCAAATCATGTCTTGAGGTCTTGGCTCATGGTTTGTCCCAAAAGTTAACTTAGGGGTGAATTTGGTCAAGAAACCCTAATTCCTGATTTTTGATGAATGCATCCCCTAAGGCAAAATTGACTTGATGCATGGGTTCATGAGGTTCCATGAAGTATATTAGGTCATGTTTTGGATCATTGCCTTGTGCCCAGATGAAAATTTTCCATCTGGAGGCCCTGGTCGACCAAAACCCTAATTTGGTGACACTGGCGATCTTGAGGCTTGATCCACCTAGAAGGGAGCATCCTTGTGCTTAATCCTTGAAGTGGGAGTCCTTTTGGTCCTTTGTAGTTACTTGGGAGGTTAGACAAGTTGAAGATCATGTCATTTCTTGATTTATCCTTTGTCTGAGAACTATGAGAGGGCTTGAAACCCTAATTTTGATTGTATTGGATGCTCAACCATCTTTGGGGAGACTGATGAAGCATGATGGTTCATCCATATTGTGATGATGATTTTCACAATGATGGGAAATCTAAGTGGTCAAAATTTGGGGTATTACAGATGCCCCTATTTAATCTTCTTGGACCCGAAGGTGTGAATGACGAAGGGATTCGGGAATTCGGGGTGCAAGAGGATTAAATATCTGAATACCCGAAATTTTGATGGTGGTTATGAATGGTAGCTTACGCATTCATCTTCTTTAGCTAAGCAATGATGCTTAGAAAAGGTAAACTTCCCCTCGATCCTGGTCTCCTACCAAGAACTGGTCTCAGTCTCTTTTGAAATAAACTTCCCCTCGATCCTGGTTTCCTACCAAGGAACTGGTCTCAGTTGTGGAAACAAACTTCCCCTCGATCCTGGTTTCCTACCATGGTACTGGTCTTAGTTTCTGATTTAAACTTCCCCTCGATCCTGGTTTCCTACCAAGGAACTGGTCTTAGTTTCTGATTTAAACTTCCCCTCGATCCTGGTTTCCTACCAAGGAACTGGTCTTAGTTTCTGATTTAAACTTCCCCTCGATCCTGGTTTCCTACCAAGGAACTGGTCTTAGTTTCTGATTTAAACTTCCCCTCGATCCTGGTTTCCTACCAAGGAACTGGTCTTAGTTTCTTTTGTCAATAAACTTTACTGACAAGGGACGCTATTCGTAGCGGCTTTCCTTCAAACTTCTCGCCGAATTTTCCTAGGGAGATGCCATTTGAGTGGAAAAAGTTTTGATGTCAGACTTGCTGGGGAACCCATTCGTCTGAGTTGTAGAGGTACACAAACTTCTCTATTTTGGAGACGCCATTTGTCGATTCTACTGGGGAATGCGAGTCTCTTGAGAGACTGTTTTCGTTTGGGGTTACATCATACTTTTCTCGGGATCTTCCCGGAGAAATGCCATATGATGGGATCCAATTTTGAGGTGCCGATGACCTTCTCATCAGTGGTTTTTCGGAGCAAAACTGGCGTGCTGCCGAATCTCTGATCACGAGGCTTTCTCTGTGGATTTTCCTTAATCCGGGAAAGCAAGGATATCATCTTCAATGGCGAAGAGTGATGCTTATTGAAAGTTTTCTCTGGCTTTTCAGAGGTTCAAGTTATCAAAGTGGTCAAGGACCAACTTCTTTCCAGAATTAACTGGAAGCGAGGTTGTTCAGACACAGTATTTTCTGACGAGGCAAGAACTGACAACTCGATTAAGAGGACCGACTAGAGTGATAGTGATGCAATATGAAGTGTGAATGCAAGTAAAAAATGCATGATGTATGTATGTATGTGCTGACAAAACAAACGCAACATACAGACTAAGAGATGAACACAATTGGATACTCGGCCATCGCGGGGCGAAGAAGTACCGTTGATTCAAAATAGCAATTCCACCTTGCTTAGGAGAGATAGTCCCGTTGGGAGCTATGTTGATCGGGCTTAGGAGATGAGAACTCCACCGAGGATGTCAGAAGAAACAAGGTCTCTGACACAGTTGATCCCTTCATTCAGGCGAACTGGTTTAGAAGGAGTACTTTGATTCTGCACTTTGAAGTTCGCTTACTTCGGGAGAAGCGATCGATGTTCTTCTGATGTTCAACAGTCAAAAGAAATGCCATCTTTAATTTAAAAGCAGAAAAAGTTTAACAAGTAAATTTGTTTTATTTCA
Source organism: Lathyrus tuberosus (assembly GCA_022829125.1). NCBI lineage: Eukaryota > Viridiplantae > Streptophyta > Magnoliopsida > Fabales > Fabaceae > Lathyrus > Lathyrus tuberosus. The sequence goes on along the minus strand of JALAZF010000409.1, from coordinate 292,121 downwards.
AGAATCGCTGATTAAGTTTAAACAACGTCGTTCTGTAAAGCTAAAACAAGTAAAGAATTACAAACAAAAGCACAAGGGCTCAAATTTTATTGATAAGATGGAGATCAGCCAAACGCGTGATTCCAAAGAGTATATACAAAGTTAGAAAATGGTAATTTACAGGGAAAAGGGCTACGTTGAAACATAATGACCACTATCCTTCTACTAACTTTGAGTTCGGGACATCCTGAGCTTCCGTCGAAGATGACCTTTGACTGGAGATTTCCTCCGATAGATGATGCTGTAACTGCTGCTGAGGGACTTGCCTCTGTTGAACATAGTTACTTGCCATTATCCCTAATTTTTGCCTGGATTGTACTATGAGATTTCCAATCCATCGGGATGATTTTTTTCATGTCTCTAACTTTTGCCTGGACCGCCCTTTCGGGTTTTCAATCCACCGAGACATTTTTTTTAGTTTTAGGCGAAGTATTTCTTGACTACATCAACATTCGTGGGGTAGGCAAATTCCTCTCCGTCCATGGTTGCAAGTCTCAAGGCGCCACCTGAGAAAGCTTTCGTGACCACATAGGGGCCATCATAATTTGGGGTCCATTTGCCCCGGGAGTCAGTGAGAAATGATTGTATCTTCTTGAGCACAAGGTCTCCTTTTCTGAAAATACGAGGTCAGACCTTTTTGTCGAATGCCCTTTTCATTCTCTGTTGATATAACTGACCGTGGCATAGTGCCGTGATTCTCTTTTCTTCGATCAGGTTCAGTTCATCGTGTCGATTTTGACACCATTCAGCTTCAGTGAGCTGAGCTTCCATCAATACCCGGATTGATGGGATCTCTACTTCTATGGGGAGCACTGCTTCCATGTTATATACTAGAGAGAAAGGGGTTGCCCCTGTTGAAGTGCGGATAGATGTTCGATAACCGTGAAGAGCAAAGGGTAGCATTTCGTGCCAATCTTTATAGGTTACAACCATCTTTTGAACGATCTTCTTGATGTTCTTGTTAACCGCCTCTACCGCTCCGTTCATCTTGGGTCGGTAGGGAGATGAGTTATGGTGTTCGATCTTGAACTCTGCACACAACTCTTTCATCATCTTATTGCTTAAGTTAGATCCATTATCAGTAATGATCTCGCTTGGAACACCATAACGACAGATGATATTGTTATTGATAAATCAGACCACCACTTATTGGGTTACATTGGCGAATGACGCTGCTTCGACCCACTTGGTGAAATAATCAATGGCTACCAGGATGAACCGATGTCCGTTTGAAGCCTTGGGCTCAATCATACCAATCATGTCGTTTCCCCATATGGAAAAAGGCCACGGGGAAGAAAGAACTTTGAGATGTGATGGCGGTACATGAATTTTGTCGGAGTATATCTGACACTTGTGACACCTCCTCATGTACTTGTAGCAGTCGGATTCCATGGTCAACCAATAATACCCGGCCCTGAGAATTTTTCTCGCCATTGTGTGTCCATTGGCATGAGTGCCAAAGGATCCTTCATGAATTTCTTTCATGAGCATGTCTGCTTCTGGTCTGTCGACACATCGGAGCAAGACCATGTCAAAATTTCTCTTATAAAGAGTGTCACCGCTCAGGAAGAAGTTTCCAGCCAATCTTCTGAGGGTTTTCCTGTCTTTTCTGAGTGCCCCAGATGGGTACTCTTGTTTCTGAAGGAAGCATTTGATATCGTGATACCAAGGTCTGTCGTCTATGACTGCTTCAATCGCGAAGATGCAAGCGGGCCGTTCAAGGCGTATGATGTCGATCTTAGGTATGTCATTCCATCGACCTACACTAATCATGGAAGAGAGAGTGGCTAATGCATCAGCCATGTGATTCTCATCACGAGGGATGTGATGAAAGTCGACTTTGTTGAGGAAGGGTAACAACCTTCTTGCATAGTCTTTGTAAGGAATCAATCCTGATTGGTATATGTTCCAATCTCCTTTTATCTGGTTAATAACCAGGGCTGAGTCGCCGTATACGTCCAAGTTTTTGATCCTTAAATCAATCGCTTCTTCGAGACCCATAATACAAGCTTCGTATTCGGCCTCGTTGTTCGTACATTTGAACGTAAGTTTGGCAGTGAAAGGAATGTGGGTACCCTGAGGGGTAACAATGATAGCCCCAATTCCGTTTCCATAATGATTGACTGCTCCGTCAAAGATAAGTCCCCACTGGGAACCTGGTTTTGGCCCTTCACTGGGTAGCGGTTCATCGCAATCTTTCATCTTTAGATACATGACATCTTCGTCTGGGAAGTCAAACCCGATTGATTCTTGATCGTCAATCGGTTGATGAGCCAAATGATCGGCTAAAATACTTCCTTTAACGGCTTTCTGAGCATGGTACTCTATGTCATATTCTGATAGTAACATCTGCCAACGGGCAATCCTTCCCGTGAGAGCAGGTTTTTCGAAAACGTACTTGATTGGATCCATTTCAGAGACCAACCAAGTAGTATGACGAATCATGTACTAGCGAAGACGTTTGGCTGCCCAAGCCAAAGCGCAACAAGTTTTCTCAAGCATTGTGTACCGAGTCTCGCAGTCGGTGAATTTCTTGCTTAGATAGTAAATGGCAGACTCTTTCCGTTTAGTTTCGTCTTGTTGGCCAAGTAAACATCCCATTGAGTCCTCTAGGACTGTGAGGTAAATGATCAGTGGTCTTCCTTCCACTGGAGGTGATAAAATCGGAGGATTCAACAGATATTCCTTGATACTGTCGAAGGCGGTTTGGCAATCTTCTGACCAAACGTAATCCTGATTCTTTTTGAGTAATTTGAAAATCGGCGCACATGTTGCGGTCATAAGGAATATGAATCTGGAGATGTAGTTCAAACGTCCCAGGAATCCTCTGACATGTTTTTCAGTTTTCGGAGAAGGCATTTCTTGAATGGCCTTGACCTTGTCAGGATCAACTTCAATTCCTTTCTGGCTGACGATGAACCCTAGTAATTTCCCCGAACGGACACCGAAGGTGCACTTGTTAGGATTCAAGCGGAGCTTGAATTTTCTTAGACGTTCGAACAATTTTGACAGATGTTCAACGTGCTCATCCTCTGTTCTTGATTTTGCAATCAAATCATCGACATATACCTCGATTTCTTTGTGTATCATGTCATGAAACAGAGTAGTCATGGCCCTTTGATAGGTTGCCCCGACATTCTTCAAACCGAACGGTATTACCTTGTAACAAAAGGTACCCCATGGGGTAATGAACGAAGTTTTCTCCATGTCTTTCGGTGCCATTTTGATCTGATTATAGCCCGAGAATCCATCCATGAAGGAGAATACTTTGAACTTTGCTGTGCTGTCAACCAGCATGTCAATGTGTGGTAAAGAAAAGTCATCCTTTGGACTTGCCTTATTTAGATCTCTGTAATCAACACACATTCTGACCTTTCCATCCTTTTTGGGAACGGGTACGATGTTGGCTAACCATTGAGGATATTCAGATGTAGCGAGGAAACCCTCGTCGATCTGTTTCTGTACCTCCTCTTTGATCTTGATGGCCATGTCTGGGTGAGTCCGTCTCAACCTTTGCTTTACTGGCAGACATTCCGATCTTAGTGGTAAGTGATGTTCCACGATGCTGGTATCCAACCCTGGCATATCTTGATAGGACCAAGCGAATACATCGGGGAATTCTTTGAGAAGCTTTATCAAACTTTCTTTGACAGCTGGACTGAGCAGTGCTCCGATCCTGATTTCTTTTCTCTCTTTTTCTGAACCCAAGTTTACCGTTTCCAACGGCTCTTTGTGAGGTTCAACGGACCTTTCCTCTTGTCTGAGTAGTCAGGAGATATCTTCTGGAATTTCGTCGTCATTTTCTTCTTCAGCCTCGAATACCGGGAACTCAAAGTTGGGAGAAGGCATCAGATCGTATGTTTCAACGGGGTATAAAACAAGCAATCTGCATGACGTGATGATTCGTGTTTAGAAGAGATAGAGAAAATGTAAGTGTGTGTAGTGTATTTATTTTACTGCTTGTTTTTATTTTTGAATTGTTTTTTTTTAGGATTACCATTTTCTGAAAAAGCAAAAAGAGAAAACAACAATTAATGCGGAAATTACAGAACGACGTTATTTTATTAATGAACAAGTCGAATCTTGAAACTACAGCCCTATAAAACAAAACTCACTCGCTCTGGGCAAAGCGAAGAGGGAAATTTACAAAAAGCGAGCCCTATCAAAACATCCGTTTCACCTGGGCAGGGTGAAAGGTTAAAGATGGCAATTACTTTGACTGATGAACGACCTTCGGAACCTCGACGGCAACCCATTGGCGGCGAACTCCTCGATGAGTCACAAAGTCTGGCACCTTCCTTGATTTGTCTTCAGAAATGACGCTGATTTCTGGTGGAGCAGGATCATTGGAATCTGTCTCCCAAGCAGAATTGTCGTAGGAGGATTCCTCTGTTGCACTTTGCATAGCATTGGTGCTCTCAGCTGTATCTCCCCATCCAGTTGACTGGATATCTTCGAGCCTGATACGAGAGCTTTTGGGAGCAGTGTACTTGACCATAAAGTCGTATTTTCCACTTGGTTGTCCCAAAGTGTCCCAAACTTCTTTGGAATTGGAGAAATCATCCCTCTCGATGACGTTGACCTCAGGAAAAGCATAGTTGATGAATTCTAGTCCTGCAAACATTGCGAATTCATCTTCATGTTGAGTAGTTTCCGAATGACCTGAGTGTTGATCCCATGACATGGCGGGGACACAGGTATTCTGTTCAATGACGCTCAGCTGAGTTTCATTACTCGGCTGACTTTCTTGCCCCAAGTTTCCTGGGTAAGGCTGCCACATTGGCAGACCATCCATCGGGCCATAGTAATTGTGATCAAAGTTTTCTTTCATCAGAGTGTCTTCCTCTAATGAATTTGGCGGAGCACGGCATCCTTCCGGATCACAATCTCCGTAGATCATTTCGACATCTGATCTTGGTATAAATCTCGGACTTTCTGTAGGAAAGCAAAAAGGCATAGGCACCTCTTCCTGAGACATATAGCCATCCTTGTTAAGGTAGGACTTCCATTCTTCATCTGTGTCAGAGGGATCTTCCTCATTGATAGCATGAACTGTCTGAGACACTGGGTGAAGAAAACCTCCATTGTGGAAGAAGTTTTGAAGGGGATGAAGACTTTCATCGTTGGCGGCTGTCTGAGTACAGGTCGCAGAAAAACCAAGACCCTTCTTTATTTTATTGTTAGTGGGAATGACAAGCTGTCCCCATCCTTTTGTATCGGTACTCTCGACCGCTTTGATAACATCTTTGTATGAAGAAATTGAAGTTCCTTCTTCGGATTGATCGTTCTTGCTCACCGATAGTGCTTGGAATTGAGTTCCAATAACCTCCTCGAGTTCCACACAAGTAGATGATGATAAGTTACTCATAAGCAAGGCTTGTTCCCCACAAACCGTGATAAGTTGATCATTCTTGACGAACTTTAGCTTTTGGTGGAGGGTTGAAGTAACCGCTCCAGCCTGATGTATCCAAGGTCTTCCTAATAAACAACTGTATGTTGCCCGGATGTCCATGACCTGGAAAGTGATTTGGAAAGTGTGAGGACCAATAGTTATGGGAAGATCAACTTCGCCGATAACTGTTTTTCTGGATCTGTCAAATGCATTGACGACGACCTCGCTGACTCTCATCGGAGGGCCCTTAAATGATAATTGCGTCAAAGTGGACTTCGGCATAACATTCAGGGCTGACCCTGTGTCTACCAGTACATTGGCTAAAGCATCGCCCTGGCAGTTAACTGTAATGTTGAGCGCCATGTTATGACGATGACCCTCTTCAGGTAATTCCTCACCACTAAATCCCAAATTGTTGCAGGAAGTGATGTTAGAGACAATGCTATCGAATTGTCTGATTGTTACATCCTGTTCCACAAAGGCTTGCTCCAAGACTTTCTGTAGAGCCTCTATGTGTGCTTCTGAACTGAGTAACAGTGATAATACTGAGATCTTTGAAGGAGTCTGTAACAGTTGATAAAAAATGTTATATTCACTCCTTTGGATGAGCTTTAGCATCTCATCTTTGTCTTTTGAAAAGTCGGGATTACCAGATTGATTGACTAGTGGATCAGGAATTTCCGCCGGAAGTTCCTTTTCTTTGTTGGATTCTCCAACCCCTCGGTTGAAGATTCGACCGCTCCGTGTTACACGACCGATGTCTGCAATATTCACGACGGAGGGTAATGGAATTTCCTTTCCATTCTCGATTGTTGTTGCACCGTATTTATAAGGGATTGCCTTAGCTGATTCATACGGTAGTGGCCCCGGTAGATAGATGACTATGGGAACCTTCTGATTTTTCTGACCATCATAAGTAACCTTGATCCGTTCCCGGTTGGGAACTCTAGATTTGTCAAGTAGAGGGATGATGGCAAAAACATCCCTGGTCCTGTGATGACCAGAGATCGTGACAACATCCTCAACTTGCTCGGCAAGGTAGTTCGGCGACCAAATGATGGGTCCTGAACCGGGATATGGACGAATTTATCCATGATCGACCTGACCCTGAAGAGCTGCTCTCACAAGGTAACACCCTTGGTTACTTTCTGCACAGACGCTACAACTGTCATAGTTGTGTGGTGGCCCCTGGCCACGCCCACTTTGAATACAATGTAACCTCACTAGGTTACCTTCCATTGATCGGACATCCTGACTTTGACGACGAGTAGGATTCCTGTTATTGATACTAATCTGCTGAGTATCTTCGTCCATATAGATTGGCATCCACCAGTGATTTAACAAGTGCTGAAGTGCCTCCTGGACAAGGGTACAACCTCGATCGTTTTCGCAACCCGCTTTACAATTTTGATAGTCATGTGATATTAAGAATCCAAGTCGGACCTGCTCAGCATGTAACTCTACTAGGTTGGTATCCATTACGCGGATGTCGAAGATCTGAACCATGTTGATTTGATAGGAGTTCCTATCATGGTAGTCTTGGATCCATCCAAGATCCATCTGACGCTGGAGGGCCTCTTGTATGAAAGAGCATCCCTGTTTGTTTACCGAGCAAATCAGACATGAACTGTAATCGTGCCGCGGCAGATTATGATACTGGCTTTGCCTTGAGTGCATCGCCACCAAGTTGACATTCATCGCACGGATGTCGTGGTTTTGAATGACGTTGGAATTCGTGTAAACCATGTTAACTCCACGAACTCGGTGCTCTTGGATCCATCCAAGATCCATTTGTTCCTGTAGAGCTGCTTGCACTACAGAACACCCCTGGTTGTCTTTAGAGCAGATATCACACTGGTGATAATTATGAGGTGGCACATGGCCATATCCACTCTGTCTACAATGCATCTTGACCAAATTGGTCCCTAATAAGAGTACATCGTGAATTTGATAGACATTGTTAGTCTCTTTCTCAATCAGATTGACTGCAGCTTTCTCGTGTTGAGGCAGCGGGTTCGTAAGAACATTAGGATTCGTATCTTTGAAAGATAAGAGCCCACTCCTAACAAGCTTTTGCACGTCGGATTTGAAATTGAGACAAGTCTCAATGTTATGCCCTGAACCTCCTTGATGATAAGGGCATGTTTGATCCGCTTTAAACCAAAAAGGCGGATTTTCCGGTACTGTAAGAGGAGACTTAGTCTGGATGTGCCCCTTATCCAGTAGTAACGGAAACAGCTCTGCGTACGTTACGGGTATAGGATCAAATCCTGGTGGCCGTATTGTACGGTTGTTGTTATATGGAGGACGAGCCTGCTGAAGAGGCTGTTGTGTCCTTTGTTGGTCAGGTTGGCTCTGCGCAACCTGAGGTTGATACATAGGAACAGGCGCGGGGCCGATAGCAGGAGTAACAGCTGCTACTGGCTGATAACGTCGCCTTTTCTTTCTGAGAGTGATATTCCCAATATCTTGCTCTTTTTTCTTAGGGAGAGCACTACCGTATTTTTTAGTACCGCTCATTGATCCAGTGTCTTTTACCAAACGTCCTTCTCGGACGGCTTCCTCAAGACGTACACCCATGCCGACCATTTCGGTGAAATCACTAGGTGCAATGGCAATCATTCGGTCATAGTAAAATGAGCTTAAGGTCTTTAAGAAGATTTTTGTCATCTCTTTTTCCTCAAGAGGTGGACAAATTTGAGCGGAAATTTCTCGCCACCTTTGAGCATACTCCTTAAAGGTTTCCTTTTCCTTTTGCGACATTGATCTGAGTTGATCTCTGTCGGGTGCCATGTCCAAATTGTACTTGTATTGTTAGACGAAGGCAGTACCAAGATCTCTGAATGTACTGATCGTAGTATGGTTTAAGCTCATGTACCATTTGAGTGCGACACCGGTTAAACTATCCTGGAAGTAGTGAATCAGCAGGTCCTGATTCTCCGTCTGAGCTGACATCCGCCGAGCGTACATCACCAGATGGCTCTGAGGGCAAGAGTTACCCTTGTATTTTTCAAAGTCGGGCACTTGGAACTTGTGCGGGACTTTCACATTTGGGACCAAGCAGAGGTCTGCGGCGTCCTTTCCAAATAGATCCTGACCGCGAATGGCTTGCAGCTCTTTCTGCATTTCCAAGAACTGCTCCTGGAATTTATCCATTCTATCGAACATAGTTTCCTTCTTACCAGAAGGTGTTGGCGGAATCTGTCCTTCCGGGACAATGTGCACCACAGGGGGTGGTACCGTGACTACGGAAGTAAGTCTTGGCGTTTCCCGAAGTTTGTAACCTTCAGGAGTCTTCAGTATGCCCCTGGCATCTTCGCTTTCCCGAAGTTTGTAACCTTCAGGCCCAGCGGCTTCTGTTGCGATTCCCTGATCTTCAGTGATCGGCGGAACATATCCTTCCGGGATATAGTTAACAGGCATGCCCCAAGGACGATCTTTCGGCATCTGATACCTAGGATCATACTTTTCTATGATGGGCGTTGAGGTGATCTCTGAGATCACAGTTCTTTGTAGCTGAGCTTCTGCCATGGCTTGCATGTCGTTACGAAGCTTTCTCATATCCTCTCTCAGAGCGTCGATCTCTTCTTTCAACTCTCTGTTTTCTTCCTCAAGATCATCCATCTTTTTCTGACGATTAGCCCGAGTATTATACGAATGAGACAGTTTGACTCTAGAATCGAGACACAAACGTGAGATTCGTAGGGAAGAAGAATACGCGATGTGAGAATGATGAATGCAATGATTATATTAATTGTTGTTTTTTTGGTTTAATCAAAATAAACTTCGACAATTAGATTGCAAATATCAAACAGTGGGGAAACCCCTTTTTATTGAAATTCAAAGGATTACAGAAATGGAAATACAGTAGATTACAAAGTGCAGAAACAGAAACCTAAACTAATGGGTCCTGAGTCGTCTCTGAGGAGAAACCGGGTGCTGATTCTGGTATCTTCCTTTTCTTTGACCGGGGCGCTTGGGCCGTTGTCGGGTTGTCATTCCTTTGCCAAGTGAAAGGAGTGAGCAAATTCCTTTGGTCATCTTGATTCTCTACAGCATGCTGCTCCAAAATTTCAATCAGAGCATCTTTCTCTTTTAGTAGTTGCTGTATTTGGATACACTCTACGTCGAGGGTGCGGTACTTGTTCTTCCAAGATCTTCTTTCCTTTTGAACTTCGTTGAGAGTAACCTGAAGCTTTTCAGTTTCCGTCATGAAGTACATGACAGATTCTCTCGGCGGAAGAATTTCGTAACGAGGATAAGGCATTTTTAGCTTGAGAGCTCTGGTTTGTACCCAATGGAGATAAGGCTCCACCGAGACACAGTCCGGTTTTCCCAGAGACTCTCGTCCTTTCTTATGAACCCGTTTCCAAGCTTGCACTATTTCCATCTTTAGTGCTCTGTCATTTTCTCCTTCTTTGAAGAAAAGACCTTCCAGATGAACACCCAGTGGGATGTGTCGCATCGGGTATCCAAATTGACGAAGAACCAATATCGGATGATAGTTGATTCCTCCTTTAGTTCCTATGAGGGGTACGCTGGGGAAGTTTCCACAATGGTCAATGATTCTGATTCCCTCATAAATCCTATTACACCAATCTATATCGGAATTGGTGAGAGACATGACCTTCTGCGACCAACGTAAGACACTCTTGCAATCCCAAAAAGCAGCAGACTTGGGCAAGTGAGAGATAAACCATTTGAAGAGCAAAGGTACACAGCATGTGATCTCCCCTCCACTGTACAAATTTCCTAAGTGTACAGAATGATACGCATCTGCGAGCAAAGTCGGCACAGGGTTTCCAATGAGAAAAACCGTAATAGCGTTGATATCGACGAAGTTATTGATGTTGGGAAACAAAAATAATCCGTAGGTGAGCAAGACAAAGATGCTTTCAAAAGCAGTCCCGTTCCCTATACTAGCGAAGTATAGAGCCTTTTTTGTCAAGAACTGGGCTGGCAAACCTTGGATGCCACCCTTAGTAATCATGTGAGTCTTGACCTCAGACTCGTCCAAATGAATTGCTCTTGCAATAGTCTGATTCTTTGGAATTTCTTCCAGTCCAGAAAATGGAGCTCGATCAGTGATATGTAAATCAGCCAGATGAGAATACTCCTCCAGCGTTGGTGATAGCTGGTAATCTGGGAATGTGAAACAATGATAAACCGGATCGTAGAACTGAATAAGCGCGTCCATGATCCCCTCAATCACATGGACTCTTAACAGTGGTAGCAAACCACCGTGCTTGGCTCTGAAAGCCTCTGGGTTAACGATCATCCTTGCTAACCTTCTCAAATCCCCTAGTTTTGGAACCTTGAAGGTATACTGGCGAGTACTCCTTCTACCGAAATCCATTAGCGTAATCTTTTTCTCTGATATTTGAAATCACAGTCTTAGTTTAATTTGAAAAACAGAGAGACTAGAAGAGAAAGTTTTTTGAATGTTTTAATGTTTTATTAAATGGATGCATGAATGCAGCACACAAAAACATAGAAAAAACATGGGGTCAGAGGGTCGTTGTCATGAAGTCAAGGCTCTACCCATCCCCAAAGGTTTATACTAGGGTGATTTTTGTACCTGTACTCATTATCATCAGCTCCTCCCAGGAAGGCAGACAACAAGCGGATCGCCAGCGAGTTGTGTGCAATCTTAGAGTAAGTGCCATTCACCGAGAATAAATCACCAGCCTCAAATGAGGGTAGTATCGCGTAATAACTATTTCCGATAGTTTCCGCACTACGAAAGGGTTGGCTTTTCTAGGTGTATACTCAATCTTTCCACATACGGCATCACCCGCATTCCCATTAGCAGAAAAATAAACACGTATAGCATTTAGGAAAAGCAGTATATATATTTGTCCTAACCATCCTAGACCTTTAAAGCTATGAATCCTAAGTTCCTGACAGAAAATGGGTTCCCCGGCGGAAGCCCCAATCTGTGGTATTCACACAAGTGAAGAGAAGGAAGACCGAGTTTGACAAAGACCGACCCCACGGTGGGCGCCATTTTTCTGTAGCGAGCGATTTTGGACGCGGTTCTTAAGCGCGGGTCGCTCTCTGTGGTTTGAGCTTAAACTACAGGTCGATTCATTTTTTATCCTATTGTGAGCTGAATAAGGAAGGGAAATAGATGTCTCCAATTAACCCTGCTTGCATACTGAGTTTAAACAGCGGTATGTTAAGTTACGAATGCTATCAATGTGGGGGGGCCTTTGTACTGGTTATTTGTATTTTCACCAGTACGGTTTTCTTTCTTTCTAGGACTTTCTAGCGGGGAACAAGGATTAGGATGTTAGGACTGATGCTTTGGAATTACTGATTTTTGATTGATGGAGATATGGGATTTGGGTTTTTTGTTGATTGTGCTCACTAAGATCTTTTCTTTCGATCTTATGCCTACGTATTCCCGTTTACCGAAACAGGGAAATCAGAGCGTTCGTAGTTCCTCCTATTCTATGGGAGGAAATGGGTGTTTTTGGTGTTTTGGTGTCTTGTTCAAAGCCCAAGACGTGAAGCGAAAGGTGGTTTGTATCTTGTTCAAAGCCCAAGATGTGAAGCTGAAAGGTCTATTTGTGTCTTGTTCAAAGCCCAAGACGTGAAGCTGAAAGACCTCGAATTTAGAGAGAATTTGTCATCTCTAAAGAGGGGGAAGGAGAATTACTTTAACTGGGATACGCGGATCCGAGCAATGCCATAATTTCCGAAGAAAGGGTTTTAACCTGAAGGAGAAGACTTTAACTCAGTGTAGAGCAATGCCATCTTTCCTTAGGAATTTCTCATGCTAAAAGAGGGATAGTGGCATGGATATAGATGATCCAGAGGCTTGCCGCTTACAGCGATTAGATGAAAGGAAAGGAATTATTGATGTTTGTGTACTTTGAACGAGGCACAGATTTGATGCTAAAAGGTTGATTGGATCAACCAGTGGTTTTCTTATACAAAAGCCTAAGAGGAGGCTAATTTCCGCTAGGAAAATCATTATACAAAGCCTAAGAGGAGGCTATTTTGTGTCTCGTACAAAGCCCGAGAGAGAGGCTAAAAGTTTTTGACCCGACGATAGAGTCTTTGTGTCTCGTGCGAAGCCCGAGATAGAGGCTATTGTTTGTTTGACTCTACGAGGGAGTCTTTGATACTCAACAAGAGAGTGTTTTTGGATCTCGTACGAAGCCCGAGATGGAGGCTAAAGGTTTGTTTCAGTTGAGTGACAGATCCAATATACTGATTTTAAAAGAGAAAATCAGTTCTTATATGAGCAACACTGTACTCAGGGATTTGATCTGAGGATCAGGGATATTTCCTTCTCTTTGAGGAAACGGGAAATCCAAAGGGTATTGAGACTGTCCGAGTCTGCGGGTTTCCTTCCTATTTAACGAAGGGGTCACTTGAGAATGTCTTTGAGACTCAAGGAAGTTAGACTGTCCAAGTCTAGAGTTTTTTTTCTTTTGTACTATGCTTTGAGAAACAGTAGTAGACTCTATGAAAGGACTGTTCTATGAGGATGACTAGGTTCTGTTCCTATACCTTTAGGAGGTCGTCGGGACAATTTGTACGAAGCCCAAGAGGAGGCTGGAAACTTTTAAGAAGCCTACGGGTCCTTGTACGAAGCCCAAGAGGAGGCTATCATTCTCGAAGGAAGAGATCATTATACGAAGCCTAAGAGGAGGCTGTGAATACTTCTAAGAAGCCGTAGTGTCCTTGAATAATGCCCAAGAGGAGGCCGATGCTTTTAAGAAGCCCGTGGGTCTATCATCTCCTTTCCATTAGGAGAGATAACTCTTTTAAAGATAAAAACCACTGGTAAACGTGCGAGGTTTACTATCCAGCGATTTTTAGCTTTTAAAGAGGGTTCCTTAGTTAAGGTCCAAGATTATGACCGTAGTGGGTACCCAAACCCCGAGACATTCAAGGCAAGCTATCCACAAGGAATATATCAAGTCAGGAAAGTTCGAGAATTTGGAAGAAACTCAAAGATGCCATTCACGGAGAATACATTCATCTTGGGGAGTAGAGCTTCTTGACGATTCCTAAGGAGGACAGCCGAAGAGAAGACTGTATATGGTGCTCCTATTGGGGATCTAGGCGTCTATTTCTACGAATAAATGAAACGGCGTCACCTAGTTCTAGACGTAGTTGCCGGGGAAACTCGAAATATCTATACTATTATTACACAGTAGATATGAGTTTATGAAAGGAGACTTACAGTGAGCAGCCCCACAATACAGTTTATAATATGAAAGCAGTAAATGAAAGGGATAACCACTTACTCGGTTGTAGTGCTTCCATGCTGTTTGGTTAGTTGTTCAACAAAGAAAGATTGAAAACAACAGTATATTCAAAATCAAAGGAGAAAGTGCTTTGAAAAAGAAAGATTTGGGGCTTACAGCTCAAGGAGAGGCCCAGGGTTTTATCAGTGAGCGCACTGTTTGACTTTGTACAGCGGGACTTATACAAGTGACTGGGGCCCAAAAAGGTTTTCTGTACAAAGGGATGGGTCTTACACTCTCTCAAGAGGCCCAAAAAAGGTTTCAAGAAAAGAGAGGGGCTTATAACACGAGGGTAGGCCCAAATGATTTTTCGTTTAAAAATGGCGATCGCGCCGAGGTTTTCTTTTAACGCAGAGGGACTTATACAATAAGTGAGGCCCCAAAATGTTTTGGTTAAAAGGGGGATTGGGTCTTACACTTTAATAGAGGCCCAAAAGTTTTGAATGGGTCTTATAGCTCGAGGAGAGGCCCAGATGATTTTTATTTTTAAACGGGCGACGATCGCGCCGTTTACTTGTACAGAGGGACTTATACAATGAGTGAGGCCCAAAAAGTTTTTGTACAAGGGGGGATGGGTCTTACACTCTCTCAAGAGGCCCAAAAAGTTTTGAAAATGATTTATGAGGGTTGAATTAATCCAAAACCCTAATTTGTTTTCAAAATGTATTTAATTGAATAAAAATTCAATTAAAATGATCAAAAATTGTTTAACACATGGAAAACAAATTGTGATCTTGGATTAATGCTTCAAAAATTAAGTATTGACCTACAAAATAATTAGAAAGCATTAAAAGTTGCAAAATTAATGTAGAAAAAATATTTAAAATGTCAAAAACAATTAAAATATTAATTCTTTGCAAAAATATCAATTATATGAAATAAATATTATTTTTGGGATTTTTTGTGAAAATAAAATATTTTAACATTTTTGTGAGTTATTAAAAAAAAAGAATCAACTCAAAATCATTAAAACTCAGAGAGAAATTAATTTTTGAATCAATTAAACAAAATCACAAAATTCAAATATTTGAATTTCTAAAAATGGCGCCAAGAACAAGCTGAAGAACACGCGCGTGTTCTTGGTTTCTCAGATTTGCATATTCTATCTAATCTCCATGAATACGTAATCATATCATGCAATCCACATATCATTATGCTCGCCTCAACCTCACGATCATGTCTATGTACTTTAATTTCATTTAAATTAAACATACAACAAGAAATCACGAAGAGACCTCAAGAACCCTAATTTCTGCATGAAGGCTAGGATTTTTGATACACGATTCAAACAATGCAATTAATTGAGGGAAAACATTCCATGCATGATTATGAACATATGGCCAAATTATTGTGCGAGGAAATATGCATAGATTGAGAGATGACCAAGTATGTGCTTACCTCCAAGTCGTGACAGCAAGTTCAAAGTGATTTTTGATTTGGAGGTGTTACAGATGAGTGGTGATGATCTGAACAGCTTCCCTACACCCTATGGATTGTGTTTGGATGGTTGGACTTGATTGAAATTGGCTGGATCATTTTGTGGTACCTCAGCTGCACTTTGGTTAAAACCTTGAGCAACCAGCTGGTGATTTTGTGAAATTGATGTTTCAGAAGTAATCTAAGTGTTTGATCAGCTCATATGTGATGTATGTGAGGTGTGTGAGTGATTGGTTTGATTGGAATTGCTCTCAAACTCAAAACCCGATAGTGACTTGCCTTAGAAGGCAAAATTGGAGTGAAAGAAGAGATTTTGAGGAAAGCATCTGTTAGATGACTTTGGTGTACTCAAACTGACCACAATTGAGCTCTATTTATAGTAGAGCAAGTTTGTTTTACAAGGAATAGTGCATGGCAGCTGGTAAGTAGGTTTGGCCAATGTTGGCAAATGAAAATCCAAGTCTCCTCTAGCCATTGACTAGAGGTTAGGGCACAGAGCTTTGGTTCCCTTGGTATTGGATAAGTCTTGACTGATTTCAGATGAGAATGGCTCAGTCCATGCCACCTTGATGGTTTCATTGAATGCCTCATTCCAAATTTGAAGTCTTGTCCATATTTTGGCCATTCTAGGTTCAACATGCTATTTCTTGTTCCATGGACTTTGGAGGCTTGACTCAGTGATTGCCCCCTTTAGATTCAATCCTCTGAGGTGTCCAAGTGGGTAGGAGCAATTGAATTTGGCTGATTTTGGCAAATCGACCAAAGTTGCAAATTCTGCCTTGCCTTGACAGATTTCAGCAAGGCAACTTGGCAATGTTGTATCTCATGGTGTAGGTTGAATTTGGCAATGTTCTTGGCCATTTTGGAAAGCTCTTACATGATACAACAACTGTTTGAACAAGTTTGGTTTTGATCTCTTTTGATTCCAAGTGAAAAATCCCCCTACATTTGGCAAAAAGTGAGGCAGAATCTGACTTAGTGAAAATTTCACTAAGTGTTGGAAAAAGTGACATTTTCACTTTTCAGCCACTTTGATCACTCCATAACTCAAAATCCTTAATGAATTGGAATGACTTGTAGTTGAAGTTTTTGTAGGTGATAATG
This sequence comes from Lathyrus tuberosus, assembly GCA_022829125.1. Lineage (NCBI taxonomy): Eukaryota > Viridiplantae > Streptophyta > Magnoliopsida > Fabales > Fabaceae > Lathyrus > Lathyrus tuberosus. The sequence goes on along the minus strand of JALAZF010000409.1, from coordinate 275,885 downwards.
AGGGCTACAAATCCATCTTTGGATGAGAAAAAATGGCCTTGTGGTTTAGGAGTTATGGTCCTCCAAAGTTGGTACCTTTGCCACTTTATTTTTAACATAGAAAAATTTCTAGGTTTTATGGTTACCCCATTTACAAGTTATCTCACTTTTCTTGATTTTTCTTGATGAATGATGATTCAAATCATACATTAACATCATTTTAGGGTTAAAAATCCATTTTGGTGAAAAATCTCAAAAAGTCAAAGTTGACTTTTGTGCACAGTTGACTTTTTATCAGATGAATTCCAAACTGTGCAATTCTTCAGGAAATCATGTCCTTGACCTAAATCAAACTTGATGGACATGTTCCATGGGTGTCATAGGGTATATTCAATCATGTATTAGGGTTTGGGAGCATGTCCTGGTCAAAAGTCAAAGTTACAGTTGACTTTTCCCTTAAAACCCTAATTGTGGTGCAGATGAAATTGAGACTTGTTGCTCAAACTTCTTGGATCAATCCATTGTTCCAAATGGATCAATATGGTATATTAGAGACCCTCAAATCATGTCTTGAGGTCTTGGCTCATGGTTTGTCCCAAAAGTCAATTTAGGGGTGAATTAGGTCAAGAAACCCTAATTCCTGATTTTTGATGAATGCATCCCCTGAGGCAAAATTGACTTGATGCATGGGTTCATGAGGTTCCATGAAGTATATTAGGTCATGTTTTGGATCATTGCCTTGTGCCCAGATGAAAATTTTCCATCTGGAGGCCCTGGTCGACCAAAACCCTAATTTGGTGACACTGGCGATCTTGAGGCTTGATCCACCTAGAAGGGAGCATCCTTGTGCTTAATCCTTGAAGTGGGAGTCCTTTTGATCCTTTGTAGTTACTTGGGAGGTTAGACAAGTTGAAGATCATGTCATTTCTTGATTGATCCTTTGTCTGAGAACTATGAGAGGGCTTGAAACCCTAATTTTGATTGTATTGGATGCTCACCCATCTTTGGGGAGACTGATGAAGCATGATGGTTTATCCATATTGTGATGATGATTTTCACAATGATGGGAAATCTAAGTGGTCAAAATTTGGGGTATTACAGTATCAAATACCGAAAGATCGCCCTTGGGGTATGCTTGTTAACTATATCCCTGAAGGATATGTTCCGCCGATCACTGAAGATCGGGGAATCACAACAGAAGCCGCTGGGCCTGAAGGTTACAAACTTCGGGAAAGAGAAGATGCCATGGGCATACTGAAGACTCCTGAAGGTTACAAACTTCGGGAAACGCAAAGACTCACTGTTGTAGTCACGGTACCACCCCCTGTGGTGCACACTGTCCCGGAAGGACAGATTCCACAGATACCTTCTGGTAAAAAGGAAACTATGTTTGACCGAATGGATGAATTCCAGGAGCAGTTCCTGGAAATACAGAGGGAACTGCAAGCCATTCGTGGTCAGGATCTATTTGGAAAAGACGCCGCAGACCTTTGCTTGGTCCCCAATGTGAAAGTCCAGCACAAGTTCCAAGTGCCCGACTTTGAAAAGTACAAGGGTAACTCTTGCCCTCAGAGTCATCTGGTGATGTACGCTCGGTGAATGTCAGCTCAGACGGAGAATCAGGACCTACTGATTCACTACTTCCAGGATAGTTTAACCGGTGCCGCACTCAAATGGTACATGGGTTTAAACCGTACTACGATCAGTACATTCAGAGATCTTGGTACTGCCTTCTTCCAACAATACAAATACAATTTGGACATGGCACCCGACAGAGATCAACTCAGATCGATGTCGCAAAAGGACAAGGAAACCTTTAAGGAGTATGTTCAAAGCTGGCGTGAAATTGCCACTCAAATTTATCCACATCTTAAGGAAAAAGAGATGGCAAAGATCTTCTTAAAGACCTTAAGCTCGTTTTACTATGACCGAATGGTTGCCAGTGCGCCCAGGGATTTCACCGAGATGGTCGGCATGGGCGTACGTCTTGAGGAAGCCGTCCGAGAAGGACGTTTGGTAAAAGACGCTGGATCAAGAGCGGTACTAAAAAATACGGTAGTGCTCTCCCTAAGAAAAAAGAGCAAGATATTGGGAATATCTCTCTCGGAAAGGAAAGGCGACGTTATCAACCAGTAGCAGCTGTAACTCCTGCTATCAACCCTGCGCCTATTCCTACGTATCAACCTCAGGTTGCGCAGAGCCAACCTGATCAGTAAAGGACACAACAGCCTCTTCAGCAGGCTCATCCTCTATATAACAGCAACTGTACAACGCGGCCACCGGGGTTTGATCCTATACCCATGTTATACGCAAAACTATTTCCGTTATTACTGGCTAAGGGGCACATCCAGACTAAGTCCCCTATTGCAGTGTCGGAAAATCCGCCTTTTTGGTTCAAAGCGGACCAGACATGCCCTTATCATCAAGGAGGATCAGGGCATAACATAGAGAACTGTCTCAATTTCAAATCTGACGTGCAAAAGCTTGTTAGGAGCGGGCTCTTATCTTTCAAAGATACGAATCCCAATGTTCTCACGAACCCGCTGCCTCAACACGAGAAAGATGCAGTCAACCTGATTGAGAAAGAGTCTAACAATGTCTATCAAATTCACGATGTACTCTTATTGAGGACCATTTTGGTCAAGATGCATTATAGACAGAGTGGATATGGCCATGTGCCACCTCATAACTATCATCAGTGTGATATCTGCTCTAAAGACAACCAAGGATGTTCTGTAGTGCAAGCAGCTCTACAGGAACAGATGGATCTTGGATGGATCCAGAAGCACCGAGTTCGTGGAGTTAACATGGTTTACACGAATTCTAACGTCATTCAAAACCACAACATCTATGCAATGAATGTCAACTTGGTGGCAATGCACTTAAGGCAAAGCCAGTATCATAATCTGCCGCGGCACGATTACAGTTCCTGTCTGACTTGCTCGGTAAACAAACAGGGTTGCTCTTTTGTACAAGAAGCCTTCAAGCGTCAGATGGATCTTGGATGGATCCAAGACTACCATGATAGGAACCCTTATCAGATCAACATGGTTCAAATCTTCGATATTCGCGTGATGAATACCAACCTGGTAGAGTTACACGCTGAGCAGGCCCGACTCAGATTCTTAATATCACATGATTATCAAAGCTGTAAAGCGGGTTGCGACAACGATCGAGGTTGTACCCTTGTCTAGGAGGCACTTCAGCACTTGTTAAATCATTGGTGGATGCCAATCTACATGGATGAAGATACTCAGCAGATTAGTATCAATAACAGGAATCCTACTCAGTGTCAGAGTCAGGATGTCCGATCTGGGGAAGCTAACCTAGTGAGGTTACATTGTATTCAAAGTGGGCGTGGCCAGGTGCCACCACACAATTATGGCCGTTGTAGTGTCTGTTCGGAAAGTAACCAAGGGTGTTACCTTGTGAGAGCAGCTCTTCAGAGTCAGGTGGATCGTGGAGAGATTCACCCATATCCGGGTTCAGGACCCATCAACTGGACGCCGAACTACCCTGCCGATCAAGTCAAGGATGTTATCACAATCTCTGGTCGTCACCAGACCAGGGATGTTTTTGCCATCATCCCTCTACTTGACGAATCTAAAGTTCCCAACCGGGAACGGATCGAGATTACGTACGATGGTCAGAAAAATTAGAAGGTTCCCATAGTCATCTATCTGCCGGGACCACTACCGTATAAATCAACTAAGGATATCCCTTACAAATACGGTGCAACAATAATTGAAAATGGAAAGGAAATTCCATTACCCTCCGTCGTGAATATTGCAGACATCAGTCGTGTAACACGGAGCGGTCGAATCTTCAACCGAGGAGTTAGAGAACCTAACTGGGAAAAGGAACTTCAGACAGAAGCTCCCGATCCACCAGTCGGTCAATCCAGTAATCCCGACCTTTCAAAAAATCATGATGAGATGCTGAAGCTCATCCAAAGGAGTGAATATAACATTGTTGGTCAGCTGTTACAGACTCCTTCAAAGATCTCGGTATTATCACTGTTACTCAGTTCAGAAGCACACAGAGAGGCTCTACAGAAAGTCTTGGAGCAAGCCTTTGTGGAACAGGATGTAACAATCAGACAGTTCGATAGCATTGTCTCTAACATCACTTCTTGCAATCACTTGGGATTTAGTGATGAGGAATTACCCGAAGAGGGTCGCCGTCATAACATGGCGCTCAATATCACAGTTAACTGCCAGGACGATGCTTTAGCCAGTGTACTGGTAGACACGGGGTCAGCCCTGAATGTTATGCCGAAGTCCACTTTGATGCAATTATCATTCAAAGGCCCTCCGATGAGAATCAGCGAGGTCGTCGTCAAAGCGTTCGACGGATCCAGAAAAATAGTTATCGGCGAAGTTGATCTTCCCATAACTATCGGTCCTCACACTTTCCAAGTCACTTTCCAGGTCATGGACATCCGGGCAACATACAGTTGTTTATTAGGAAGACCTTGGATACATCAGGCTGGGGCGGTCACTTCGACCCTCCACCAAAAGCTAAAGTTCGTTCAGAACGATCAACTTGTCACAGTCTGTGGAGAACAGGCCTTGCTCATGAGTAACTTATCATCATCTACTTGTGTAGAACCTGAGGAGGTTATTGGGATGCAGTTCCAAGCACTATCAGTGAGCAAGGACAATCAATCCCAAGGAGGAACCTCGATTTCCTCATACAAAGATGCTATTAATGCGGTCGAGAGTACCGATACAACTGGATGGGGACAACTTGTCATTCCTATTGACAATAAAATAAAGAAGGGTCTTGGTTTTTCTGCAACCTGTACCCAGACCTCTGCCAGCGATGGAAGTCTTCATCCCATTCAAAACTTCTTCCACAGTGGAGGTTTCCTTCACCCAGTCCCTCAAGCAGTCCATGCTATCAATGAGGAAGATCCTTCTGACACAGAGGAAGAGTGGAAGTCCTATCTTAATAAGGACGGTTATATGTCTCAGGACGAAACACACTTCCTACAGAGAGTCCGAGATTTATACCCAGGTCAGATGTCGAAATGATATATGGAGATTGTGATCCGAAAGGATGTCGTGCTCTGCCAAATTCATTAGAGGGAGACACTCCGATGAAAGACAATTTTGACTACGCCTACTATGGCCCAATGGATGGTCTGCCAATGTGGCAACCTTACCCAGGAGACTTGGGGCCAGAAAGTCAGCCGAGCAATGAAAATCAGCTGACCGTCATTGAACAAAATACCTGTGTCCCCACCATGTCATGGGATCAACACTCAGGTCATCCTGAAACCACTCAACATGAAGATGAATTTGCAACGTTCGCAGGACTTGAATTCATCAAATATGCTTTTCCCGAGGTCAACGTCATCGAGAAAGATGACTCCTCCAGTTCCAAAGAAGTTTGGGACACTCTGGGAGAACCAAGTGGAAAATACGACTATATGGTCAAGTACACCGCTCCCGAAAGCTCTCGTATCAGGCTCGAAGACATCCAGCCAACTGGATGGGGAGATACAGCTGAGAGCTCAAATGCTATGCAAAATGCAACAGAGGAATCCTCCTACGACAACTCTGCCTGGGAGACAGATTCCAACGAGCCTACTCCACCAGAAATCAGTGTTATTTCTGAAGACAAATCAAGGAAGGTACCAGACTTTGTGATTCACCGAGGAGTTCGCCGCCAATGGGTTGCCGTTGAGGTTTCGAAGGTCGTGCATCAGTCAAAGTAATTGCCATCTTTAACCTTTCACCCTGCCCAGGTGAAACGGATGTTTTGATAGCGCTCGCTTTCTGTAAATTTTCCCTCTTTGCTTTGCCCAAAGCGATAGAGTTTTGTTTTATAGGGCTGTAGTTTCAAGAGTCGACTTGTTCATTAATAAAATACAGTCGTTCTGTAATTTCCGCATTAATTGCTGTTTTCTCTTTTTTCTTTTTCAGAAAATGGTAATCCTAAAAAACAATTAAAAATAAAAACAAGCAGTAAAATAAATACACTGCACACACTTGCATTCTCTCTATCTCTGCTAAACATGAATCATTACATCATGTAGATTGCTTGTTTTAAACCCAGTTGAAACATACGATCCGATGCCTTCTCCCGACTTTGGGTTCTCGGTATTCGGGGCTGAAGAAGAAGATGACGACAAAATTCCAGAAGAGATCTCCCGATTACTCAGACAAGAGGAAAGGTCCATTGAACCTCACAAAGAGCCGTTGGAAACGGTAAACTTGGGTTCAGAAAAAGAGAGAAAAGAAATCAGGATTGGGGCACTGCTCAGTCCAACTGCCAGAGAGGGTTTGATAAAGCTTCTCAGAGAATTTCCCGATGTATTAGCTTGGTCCTATCAGGATATGCCAGGGTTGGATACCAGCATCGTGGAACATCACTTACCGTTAAGATCGGAATGTCCGCCCGTAAAGCAAAGGTTGAGACGCACTCACCTGGACATGGCCATAAAATTCAAAGAGGAGGTACAGAAACAGATTGAAGCGGGTTTCCTCGCTACATCTGAATATCCTCAATGGTTAGCCAACATCGTACCCGTTCTAAAAAAGGACGAAAAGGTCAGAATGTGTGTTGATTACAGGGATCTGAACAAGGCAAGTCCAAAGGACGACTTTCCTTTACCACACATTGACATGCTGGTAGACAGCACAGCAAAGTTCAAAATTTTCTCCTTCATGGATGGATTCTTGGGCTATAACCAGAACAAAATGGCGCCGAAAGACATGGAGAAAACTTCGTTCATTACCCCATGGGGTACCTTTTGTTACAAGGTAATGTTGTTCGGTTTGAAGAACGTCGGGGCAACCTATCAAAGGGCCATGACTACTCTCTTTCATGACATGATACATAAGGAAATCGAGGTATATGTCGATGATATGATTGCAAAATCAAAAACAGAGAGTGAGCACGTTGAACATCTGTCAAAATTGTTCGAACGTCTAAGAAAATTCAAGCTCCGCTTGAATCCCAACAAGTGCACCTTCGGTGTCCGTTCAGGGAAACTATTAGGGTTGATCGTCAGCCAGAAAGGAATTGAGGTTGATCCTGACAAGGTCAAGGCCATTCGAGAAATGCCTTCTCCGAAAACTGAAAAACAAGTCAGAGGATTCCTGGGACGTTTGAACTACATCTCCAGATTCATATTCCTTATGACCGCCACGTGTGCACCGATCTTCAAGTTACTTAAAAAGAACCAGGATTGCGTTTGGTCAGAAGATTGCCAAACCGCCTTCGACAGTATTAAGGAATACCTTTTGAATCCTCCGATTCTATCACCTCTAGTGGAAGAAAGACCACTGATCATTTACCTCACAGTCCTAGAGGACTCAATGGGATGTGTACGTGGCCAATAGGACGAAACCAAAAGGAAAGAGTCTGCCATTTACTATTTGAGCAAGAAATTCACCGACTGTGAAACTCGGTACACGATGCTCGAAAAAACTTGTTGTGCTTTGGCTTGGGCAGCCAAACGTCTTCGCCAATACATGATTCATCATACTACTTGGTTGATCTCCGAAATGGATCCAATCAAGTATGTCTTCGAAAAACCTGCTCTTACGGGAAGAATTGCCCGTTGGCAGATGTTATTATCAGAATATGACATAGAGTACCACGCTCAGAAAGCCGTTAAGGGAAGTATTTTAGCCGATAATTTGGCTCATTAACCGATTGACGATCAAGAATCAACCGGGTTTGACTTCCCAGACGAAGATGTCATGTATCTAAAAATGAAAGACTGCGATGAACCGCTACCCAGTGAAGGGCCAGAACCAGGTTCCCAATGGGGACTTATCTTTGACTGAGCAGTTAATCATTACGGGAATGGAATTGGGGCAATCATTATTACCCCTCAGGGTACCCACATTCCTTTCACTGCCAGACTTATGTTCAAATGTACGTACAACGAGGCCGAATACGAAGCTTGTATTATGGGTCTCGAAGAAGCGATTGATTGAAGGATAAAAAACTTGGACGTATACGGCGACTCAGCCCTGGTTATCAATTAGATAAAAGGAGATTAGAACACATACCAATCAGGATTGATTCCTTACAAAGACTATGCAAGGAGGTTGTTACCCTTCTTCAACAGAGTTGAGTTGCATCACATCCCTCGTGAGGAGAATCACATGGCTGATGCATTAGCCACTCTATCTTCCATGATTAGTGTAGGTCAATGGAATGACCAACCTAAGATTGACATAATGCGACTTGAACGGCCCGCCTACGTCTTCACGATTGAAGCAGTCATAGACGACAAACCTTGGTATCACGATATCAAGTGCTTCCTTCAGAAACAAGAGTACCCATCTGGGGCACTCAGAAAAGACAGGAAAACCCTCAGAAGATTGGCTGGAAGCTTCTTCCTGAGCGGTGACACTCTTTATAAGAGGAATTTTGACATGGTCTTGCTCCGATGTGTAGACAGACCAGAAGCAGACATGCTTATGAAAGAAATTCATGAAGGATCCTTTGGCACTCATGCCAACGGACACACAATGGCGAGAAAAATTCTGAGAGTAGGGTACTACTGGTTGACCATGGAGTCCGACTGCCACAAGTACATGAGTAGGTGTCACAAGTGTCAGATATACTCCGACAAAATCCATGTACTGCCATCACATCTCAAAGTTCTTTCTTCCCCGTGGCCTTTTTCCATATGGGGAATCGACATGATTGGCTTGATCGAACCTAAGGCTTCAAACGGACATCGGTTCATCCTTGTAGCCATTGACTATTTCACCAAGTGGGTCGAAGCAGTGTCATTCACCAATCTGACCCGACAAGTGGTGGTCCGATTTATCAAAAACAGTATCATCTGTCGTTATGGTGTTCCGAGCCAGATCATTACAGATAATGGATCTAACTTAAACAATAAGATGATGAAAGAGTTGTGCACAGAGTTCAAGATCGAACACCATAACTCATCTCCCTACCGACCCAAGATGAACGGAGCAGTATAAGCGGCTAACAAGAACATCAAGAGGATCGTTCAAAAGATGGTTATAACCTACAAAGACTGGCATGAAATGCTACCCTTTGCTCTTCACGGTTATCGAACATCTGTCCGCACTTCAACATGGGCAACCCCTTTCTCTCTAGTATATGGCTTGGAGGCAGTTCTCCCCATAGAAGTAGAGATCCCATCAATCTGGGTATTGATGGAAGCTAAGCTCACCGAAGCTGAATGGTGTCAAAGACGACACGATGAATTAAACCTGATCGAAGAGAAGCGAATCACGGCACTATGCCACGGTCAGTTGTATCAGCAGAGAATGAAGAAGGCATTCGACAAAAAGGTTCGACCTCGTGTCTTCAGAAAAGGAGACCTTGTGCTCAAGAAGATACAATCTTTTCTCACTGACTCTCGGGGCAAATGGACCCCAAACTATGATGGCCCCTATGTGGTCACGAAAGCTTTCTCGGGCGGCGCCTTGACACTTGCAACCATGGACGGAGAGGAATTTGCCTACCCCACGAATGTTGATGTAGTCAAGAAATACTTCGCCTAAACTAAAAAAAAAAAACATCTCGGTGGATTGAAAACCCGAAAGGGCGGTCCAGGCAAAAATTAGAGACATGAAAAAAATCATCCCGATGGATTGGAAATCTCATAGTACAATCCAGGCAAAAATTAGGGATAATGGCAAGTAACTATGTTCAACAGAGGCATATCCCTCAGCAGCAGTTACATCATCCATCGAAGGAAAACTCCAGTCAAGGTCATCTTCGACAGAAGCTCGGGATGTCCCGAATTCAAAGTTGGTAGAAGGATAGTGGTCGTTATGTTTCAATGTAGCCCTTTTCCCTGTAAATTACCATTTTCTAGCTTTGTATATACTCTTTGGAATCACGCGTTTGGCTGATCTCCATCTTATCAATAAAATTTGAGCCCTTGTGCTTTTGTTTGCAATTCTTATTTGATTTAGCTTTACAGAACAACATTTTAACATGATCAACGATTCTTGAAATGAAACAAAAATGAATTTACTTGTTAAAACTTTTTCTACTTTTAAAATAAAGTCGGCAATTTCTTTTAACTGTTGAACATCAAAGGAACATCGGTCACTTCTCCAGAAGTAAGCGAACTTCAAAGTGCAGAATCAAAGTACTCCTTCTACGCCAGTGCGCCTGAATGAAGGATCAACATTGTCGGATGCGACTGTCCCATCTGATACTCTCGGCCGAGTTCTTATCTCCTAAGCCCGATCAATGGTATTCCCTAAGAGGACTACTTCTCCTAAGCAAGGTAGAATTGCTATCTTGAACCAACGATACTTCTTCTCCCCGCGATGGCCGAGTATCCAGTCGTGTTCACTCGTCAGTTTGTATGTCGCATCAGTGTTGTCAGCATATACATACATACATCATGCATTATTAATTTACATTTGCATTCATATTGCATCACTATCACTCTAGTCGGTCTTATCCCCTAATGATAACAGTCCTCTCAATCAAGTTGTCAGTTCTTACCTCATCAGGAAATGCTGCGTTCGAACAATTTCGCATCCAGTGTATCTCTGGATTAGAGTCGGCACTCGACCACTTTGAAAACTTGGACCTCTGAAAAGCCAGAGAAGCTTTCTACAAATGTCACTCTTCGCCATTGAAGATGATATCCTTGCTTTCCCGAATTAAAGAAAAATCCACAGAGAAAGCCTCGAAATCAGGAGTTCGGCAGCTGTTTTTCTCCGAAAGACCGCTGATGAAAAGGTCATCGGCACCTTAAAATTGGATCCCATCATATGGCATTTCTCTGGGAAGATCCCGAGAAAAGTATGATGTAAGACCCCAAGCGGAAGCAGTCTCTCAAGATACTCAGTTTCCCCAGATAGAGTCGACAAATGGCGTCTCCAACAGAGAAGTTTGTATAACTCTACAACTCAGACGATTGGGTTTCCCAGCGAGTCTAACATCTTTTTTTCCACTCAAATGGCATCTCCCTAGGAAAATCCGGCGAGAAGTTTGAGGAAAACCGCTAAAAATAGCGTCCCTTTGTCAATAAAGTTTATTGACGGAAGAAACTTAGACCAGTTCCTTGGTAGTAAACCATGATCGAGGGGAAGTTTAATTCAGAAACTTAGACCAGTTCCTTGGTAGGAAACCAGGATCGAGGGGAAGTTTAAATCAGAAACTAAGACCAGTTCCTTGGTAGGAAACCAAGATCGAGGAGAAGTTTAATTCAGAAACTTAGACCAGTTCCTTGGTAGGAAACCAGGATCGAGGGGAAGTTTAAATCAGAAACTGAGACCAGTTCCTTGGTAGGAAACCAGGATCGAGGGGAAGTTTAATTCAAAAACTTAGACTAGTTCCTTGGTTGAAAACCAGGATCGAGGGGAAGTTTTTTACCTTTTCTAGGCATCATTGCTTAGCAAAAGAAGATGAATGCGCAAGCTGCCATTCATAACCATCAAAATTTCGGGTATTCCAATATTTAATCCTTTTGCACCCCGAATGCCCGAATATCCTTCGTCATTCACACCTTCGGGTCCAAGAAGATTAAATAGGGGCATCTGTCATACCCCAAATTTTGACCACTAATATTTCTCATCATTGTGCAAATCATCATCACAATATGGATGAACCATCATGCCTCAAGGTTTGTTAAGCATTCACTACTATCAAAATTGGGGGTTCAAGCCCTCTCAGAATTCTTAGACAAAGGATCAATCAAGGAATGACTTGATCTTCAACTTGTCTAGCCACTAAACTATCCACAATGGATCAAAAGGACTCCTACTTCAAGGATTAAGCACAAGGCTGCTCCCTTCTAGGTGGATCAAGTCTCAAGATCGCCAGTGTCACCAAATTAGGGTTTTGGTCCACCAGGGCCTCCAGATGGAAAAATTTCATCTGGGCACAAGCCAAAGATCCAAAACATAACCTAATCTACTCCATGGAGCCTCATGGACCCAATCATCAAGTTAATTTGAAGGCAGGGGATGCATACATCAAAAATCAGGAATTAGGGTTTCTTGACCTAATTCACCCCTAAGCTGACTTTTGGGATAAATCATGAACCAAGACCTCAAGACATGATTGGAGGGTCTTTAATATACTATATTGATCCATTTGGAACAATGGATTAGTCCAAGAAGCTTGAGTAACAAGTCTCAATTTCATCTGCACCACAATTAGGGTTTCGTGAGGAAAGTTAACTGTAACTTTGACTTTTGACCAGGACATGCTCCCAAACCCTAAGACATGATTCAATATACCCTATGACACCCATGGAACATGTCCATCAAGTTTGATTTAGGTCAAAGACATGATTTCCTGAAGAATTGCACAGTTTGGAATTCATTTGATAAAAAGTCAACTGTGCACAAAAGTCAACTTTGACCTTTTGAGATTTTTCACCAAATTGGATTTTTAACCCTAAAATGATGTTAATGTGTGATTTGAATCATCATTCATCAAGAAAAATCAAAGAAAATGGGATAACTTGTAAAAGGGGTAACCATAAAAACTTAGAAAAATTTCTAAGTTATGGAAAAAGTACCACTAATGTGCCAACTTTGGAGGACCATAACTCCTAAACCACAAACCCAGTTTTTTCCATCCAAAGCTTGATTTGTAGATCTCATTGCCCTATACAAAAGCTTCATACTGACCTATGTCCAAATTCCTCATGGATTTTGAGTTATGGAGTGATCAAAATCAAGAAAAGTCACTTTGTTCCAACACTTAGTGAAAATTTCACTAAGTCAGATTTGACCTTACTTTTTTCCAAATGTAGGGACATTTTTCACTTGGATCCAAAAGAGATCAAAACCAAACATATTCAAATAGTTGTTGTATCATGTAAGGGCTTTCCAAAATGGCCAAGAACATTACCAAATTCAATTTAAGCCATGAGATATGACATTGGCAAGTTGCCTTGCTGAAATCTGCCAAGGCAACGCAGATTTTGCACTTTTGGTTGATTTGCCAAAATCAGCCAAATCCAAATGCTCCTATCCACTTTGACACCTCAGAGGATTGAATCTAAAGGGGACAATCACTGAGCCAAGCCTCCAAAGTCTTTGGAACAAGAAATAGCATGTTGAACCTAGAATTGCCAAAATAGGGACAAGACTCCAATTTTGGAATAAAGCATTCAATGGAAGCATCAAGGTGGCATGGACTGAGCCATTCTCAACTGAATTCAGTCAAGACTTATCCAAGACCAAGGGAACCACAGCCCTGTGCCCTAACCTCTAGTCAATGGCTAGAGGAGACTTGGATTTCCATTGGACAACATTGGCCAAACCTCTGCTGCAGTTGCCATTCACTGTGGATCCCAAAACAAACTTGCTCTACTATAAATATAGCTCAATTGTGATCAGTTTGAGTACACCAAAGCCATCTAACATATGCTTTCTCAAAATCTCTTTCTCTTGGCAAAAATGCCTTCTTTAGCAAGGCAACTTTGAGTTTTTGAGCTAGAGAGCAATTCCACTCAAACCAATCACACACACACCTCACATACATCATATATGAGTTGATCAAACACTTAAACAACATCTAGAACACTGATTTCTCAGAATCACCAGTCAATTGCTCAAGGTTTTAACCAAGGTGCAGTTGGGATGCCATGAAGTGATCCAGCCAATTTCTATCAAGTCCAAGCATTCAAACACACTCCATAGGGTGTAGGGAAGCTGTTCAGATCATCACAACTCATCTGTAACACCTCCAACTCAGAAATCACTTTGAACTTGCTGTCACGACCTAGAGGTAAGCCTAAACTTGGTCATCTCTCAATCTATTCATATTTCCTCGCACAATACTTTGGCCATATGTTCATAATCATGCATGGAATGTTTCCCCTCAATTAATTGCTTTGTTTGAACCGTGTATCAAAAATCCTAGCCTTCATGCAGAAATTAGGGTTCTTGAGGATTTTTCATGATTTCTTGTTGTATGTTTAATTTAAATGAAATTAAATACCATAGACATGATCGTGAGGTTGAAACGAGTTGATTGGTATGTGGATTACATGATATGATCAAGTATTCAGTGAGCTTGGAGAGAAAATGCAAATCTGGGCAAAACTCAGAACACGCGCGTGTTCTTGGCGAACTTTTTGATAAATTCAAATATTTGAATTTTGTGATTTTATTTAATTGATTCAAAAATTAATTTCTCTCTGAGTTTTAATGATTTTGAGTTGATTCTTTTTTTAATAATTCACAAAAATGTTAAAATATTTTATTTTCCCAAAAATTCCCAAAAATATTACTTATTTCATATAATTGATATTTTTACAAAGAATTAATGTTTTAATTGTTTTTAACATTTAAAATATTTTTTCCACCTTGATTTTGCAACTTTTAATGCTTTCTAATTATTTTATAGGTCAATACTTAATTTTTGAAGCATTAATCCAAGATCACAATTTGTTTTCCATGTGTTAAACAATTTTGATCCTTTTAATTGAATTTTTATTCAATTAAATACATTTTGAAAGCAAATTAGGGTTTTGGATTAATTCAACCCTCATAAATCATTTTCAAAACACTTTGGGCCTCTAATAGAGTGTAAGACCCAATCCTTTTTTGACCAAATCATTTTGGGTCTCAGTGTATTGTATAAGTCCCGATACCGTCAAAAACAAACGGCGCGATCGTCGCCTTTTGAAAAAATCAACTGGGCCTCTCCTCGAGCTATACGACCCATTCAACACTTTGGGCCTCTAATAGAGTGTAAGACCCAATCCTTTTTTGACCAAATGATTTTTGGGCCTCAGTGTATTGTATAAGCCCCGATACCGTCAAAAACAAACGGCGCGATCATCGCCTTTTGAAAAATAACAACCGGGCCTCTCCTTGAGCTATAAGACCCATTCAAAACTTTTGGGCCTCTAATAGAGTGTAAGACCCAATCCCTTTTTAACCAAAACATTTTGGGCCTCACTTATTGTATAAGTCCCTCTGCGTTAAAAGAAAACCTCGGCGCGATCGCCATTTTTAACGAAAAATCAATTGGGCCTACCCTCGTGTTATAAGCCCCACTCTTTTTCTTTAAAACTTTTTGGGCCTCTTGAGAGAGTGTAAGACCCATCCCTTTGTACAGAAAACCTTTCTGGGCCACAGTCACTTGTATAAGTCCCTCTGTACAAATTCAACAGTACGCTCACTGATCAAACCCTGGGCCTCTCATTGAGCTGTAAGCCCCAAATCTTTCCTTTTCAAAGCACTTTCTCCTTTGATTTTGAATATACTGTTGTTTTCAATCTTTCTTTGTTGAACAACTAACCAAACAGCATGGAAGCTCTACAACCGAGTAAGTGGTTATCGCTTTCATTTACCGCTTTTATATACATATAGCTGTATTATGGGGCTGTCTCGCTGTAAGTCTTCTTTCATAAACTCATATCAACTGTGTAATAATAGTATAGATATTTAGAGTTTCCCCGACAACTACGTCTAGCATTAAGCCCGTTGATCACTCTTAGAAATAGTCTAAACTAGATCCCCATAGGATTACCAGACACAGTCTTCCTTCCTTTTGGGGTTAAACAATATGGAGATATGAAAGACATCATTCTCTGTGAACCCTTTCATAGACTGTCACTCATAGAAGTTGTCAAAGAAACTCTATTCCCCAGAGATGATCTTTTCTCCGTGAATGGCATCTCTTGAGTTTCTTCCAAATTCTCGAACTTTCCTGACTTGATCTATTCTCGGTGAATAGCATTGCCTTGAATTTCTCGGGGTTTGGGGACCCACAGGCTTCTTAAAAGCACTTGTCAAGAAGCTCTACTCCCCAGAGACGATCTTTTCTCCGTGAATGGCATCTCTTGCATTTCTTCCAAATTCTCGAACTTTCCTGACTTGATATATTCCTTGTGAATAGCTTGCCTTGAATTTCTCGGGGTTTGGGGACCCATCGTCTTCTTAAAAGCAATCGGCCTCCTCTTGGGCATTGTACAAGGACCCACGGGCTTCCTAAAAGCAACCCCGCCTCCTCTTGGGCTTAGTACAAGGACCTGCCGGCTTCTTAGAAGTATTCACAGCTTTCTCTTAGGCTTCGTATAATGATCTCTTCCTCCGGGAATGATAACCTCCTCTTGGGCTTCGTACAAGGACCTCTCGGCTTCTTAAAAGTCTCTAGCCTCCTCTTGGGCTTCGTACAAATTGTCCCGACGACCTCCTAGAGGTATAGGAATAGAACTTAGTAATCTTCATAGAACAGTCCTTTCCAAGAGTCTACTACTGTTTCTCAACACATAGTACAAAAGATGAAACTCTAGACTTGGACAGTCTAACTTCCTTGAGTCTCAAAGACATTCTCAAGTGACCCCTTAATTAAATAGGAAGGAAACCCGCAGACTCGGACAGTCTCAATACCCTTCGGATTTCCCGCTTCCTCAAAGAACAGGAAATATCCCTGATCCTCAAATCAAAATCCCTGAGTACAGTGCTGTTCATATAAGAACTGATTTTCTCTTTAAAACCAGTACACTGGACCTGTCACTTAACTGAAACAGTTACCCTAGCCTCCTCTTGGGCTTTGTACAATGATTCTTCCCAGCGAAGCAAACGTTTAGCCTCTCTCTCGGGCTTTGTACGAGACATATAAGAGACTCCCTCGTTGAGTCAATCACCCCTTTTAGCCTTCATCTCGGGCTTTATACGAGATACAAAAAGGTTCTTATTGAGCCAAACAAATTTTAGCCTCTCTCTCGGGCTTCGTACGAGACATAAAAACACTCTCTTGTTGAGTCAAATAGCCTCCATCTCGGGCTTTATACGAGATACCAAAAGATTCCCTCGTTGAGTCAAAACCTTTTAGCCTCTCTCTCGGGCTTTGTACGAGACACATAATAGCCTCCTCTTAGGCTTTGTATAAGAAAATCACTGGTTGATCCCAATCAACCTTTTAGCATCAAAGATGTGCCTCGTTCACAGTACACAAACATCAACAACTCATTCCCCTTCATCTAATTGTTGTAAGCGACAAGCCTCTGGATCATCTACATCCATGCCACTGTCCCTCTTTTAGCATGAGAAATTCCTAAGGAAAGATAACATTGCTCTACCCTGAGTTAAAGACTTCTCCTTCAGGTTAAAAATCTCCCATAAAGGAAATTATGGCATTGCAGGATTCACACATCCCGGTTAAAGTAATTCTCCTTTATAAACAGTTGTGACATACAACCCCCTCTTTAGAGATGGCAAATTCTCTTTAAAGTCAGATCTTTTAGCTTCATATCTTGGGCTTTGATCAAGATACAAATAGACTTTTCAGCTTCACATCTTTGGCTTTGAACAAGATACAAACACCTTTCGCTTCACGTCTTGGGCTTTGAACAAGACACCAAAACAACCAATTTCCTCCTATTCAGGAACTACGAACGCTCTGATTTCCCTGTTTCGGTAAACAGGAATACGTAGGCATAAGATTGAAAGAAAAATCTTAGCGAGCACAATCAACAAAAAACCAAAATCCCATACTCTCACATATCTATAAAAAAGCATCAGTCCTAACATCCTAATCTTTGTTCCCCGCCAGAAACCTTCTGTCGAAATAAAAAGAGAGAAATCAGTATTGGCGAAAATACAAATAACCAGAACAAAGGCCCCCCACATTGATAGCATCCGTAACCTAACAGACTGCTGTTTAAAGTCAGTATGCAAAGCAGGGTTAATTGGAGACATCTATTTCCCTTCCGTCATCAGCTCACAATAGGATAAAAAATGAATCGACCTGTAGTAAGCTCAAACCGCAGAGAGCGACCAGCGCTTAAGAACCGCGTCCAAAATCGCTCGCTACACCCCCCTCAACCGCTTAACTTCTTTAGGAGGCATTTGTCCCATGCATATTAACTTATGCTTTAACCGAGGCATCATAGGAAATTTAGGACCACAAGAGTTTGAGCTATTGATTGATAATCAAGTGGTGTATAATTTTTCTCTGCCAAACCATGAGAGGACAAGTGTGCACAACAGGAATAATTGGTTATATGATTTAGAGGGCCAAAGTGAGTCACTCACTCCATCTGAGACCCCTCAAGCTTATAAGAACCGTAATTCCATTTTCTCTGATGCTGCTTCACTCGTCTCTAGTATTCACGCAGAGCCTCCTATTGATCACACTGCCATAATTGACGCCCTCAAGACGAAAATTGCTACTCTTAGAGGAGAGCTCACCACTCTGCGCATGGACTTCATTGGCTTTATGGATATGTTTAATGAGCAATTCGACCACTTGTTTCAGCAAATCTATTCCATGAGACGTTTTTTCGAGCCTAATGTCAGACGTCGTAGTGACTAATGTTATTTGATTGTTACCATACTCTGTTTTCCTATCATGCACTTAGACAGTGAGGTCACTGCCTTGTTTAAGTGTGGGGGAGGAAATATTTCCCAGTTTTCTAGTTAGGAATTTTATTTTTTATTAGGATTTCATGTTTTTCTTGTTATGTTTACATTATTCGTCGAGCTACCGACGTAAAACTAGCGTTGTGTGGGAGCCAACCCACAAGTTTTTTTCTCATTTTAATGCAATTCCTTTATCCGTTATTGTTTCAATTAAATTTTTTTGTTTTTTCATTTTTTTTTCTTTTCTCTTGTATTTTTTATTTTAATCACTTTTCATGATTCCGATTAAGGCCACAAGCTTAAACACTTTCATCTGGCATAATTTTTTCCTTAGCAACTGAAAAGCACTAAGAAAAATCATTAAATTTAAGCCTAAATTAAATTCTGTGGAATTTAAGCAAATGGCGGTCGCCAATATGCTAATGAAGTTCGCCATTAGCCTAATTTTGGAAAGTAAGGTTTTAAAGCTAATGGCATTCGCCATTAACCTAACGGCATTCGCCATTAACCTAACAGCGTTCGCCATATCAGTTGGAACAACAATTTTAATTTTCAAACTTCCCTTGTGCGTTTTTTTAGAAACCTCCCCATTTTCAATACCCACTATCTCTTACTCTTCCATCCACTCGCTCATCTTATTATCTTTCAACATTCAAACTTCATTCCATTACCTTAAATTCACTAAACCAATTTTCATTCTTAACCAAAACTTATCCTACTCACTCTCCACTTTTCCCTATTCCCTACCCATTCCTTCAAATTCTTCAATCTTCCCTTTCACAATGCCTCCAAGAGTAGTGAGACAAAGAAGAGAGATAGAGTACATGGGTATCACTTTCGTTGAAGGCATAGAGGGCAATAATCAAAGGACAAAGTACCACAAGCTTTTCAAGAGGGATGTCGCGGAAACAAGGTATCCCGATACTTCTGCCCTTCGTGATTTATGCTTAATAAGTAGTGTTAACTGGATGCTAGAGAACTTAAGAATGACTTATTTTTGTTCATTGACTAGACCTATATATGTTAGGCTCACTTACGAGTTCCTTAGTTGATTTAGATATGCCACGCCTGTTGGAGGATCACGCACTATAGGCACTGCTTCGTTTAGAATGTTTAATAGGGATTACACTTTTAGCCAAGATCAGATTTCTGATTTATTACAATTCCCTCATGGGGATGGCTTTGCTTGCAAAGCTCCTTTAAAGAGCGATTGGAAAACTGATGCACTTGGATTTTGGCAAAAAATAACTGGCTAAGCCACTGCTGACAGGGAAGGCCTAAAGGCCACCGCTATCCATAACCCGGTCATTCGGTACTTACACCGCATCTTAGCCGACACTATTTTCGGTCGCGAAAATAATGGGAAAGTGAATTCTAAGGATCTTTTCTTTTTACACTGCGCACTAACATGGACACCGGTGAATCCTATACCATTCTTACTAGCACATTTTCAGTTTGTTAGTGTTAGAGTAGGAGGTCCCATTTGCGTTGGAGGGCTGATTACATCCATAGCCCGCACATTGGACCTAGGCACAGAGCTGGCCATACTGCAGCCGCTTGAGACACCATTCTTAGATTTAGAGGCCTTCTGTAGTACGCGTCTAGTTAAGAACAAACCAGACGGCATATACTATTTGATGATAAGTAACAAAGGCATCAGGGGAGTTATTTTGCCTTCTTTCACGCGCACTGATGTGTGAGTAAGAGGCAACTGGACATATGATCTGAATGCCCCAGAGCCTGATGATAATGTTAATGCTTAGGCTGATGTGGGTAACGCCACCGATGATGAGATTGAGGATATGGAGCATGATGCTCCCTAGACTTACAACCATCCGCACACTACACATGGTTTTGTTGACTCTTTTGCAGGTACCTCAGTCGGACATCAATCCCGTGAGGAGTACGACTGCACTATTATCAGGGCCGCTCTTGACGACGTCCTATCTAAGCTGAGACACCAGAACTATGTCAACGTCGAGCGTGACCTGCTACTTAACTTCATGCAGACACATCAGGAGGAGATGATGGCCACCATTAATCAGATTGAGGAGCAGCAACATGACTATACTGAGCGGACTGAGTGTAACATGAGTGACCTCATCAAGCAGATGAATGGGTTGCGTATGGGGATATCGAACGTGATGGAGTACATGTAGCATATAGGTGTACAACACCCCGTGCACGGTAGAGGCAGTTTTGGACGTCACAGAGGCTGAGGCCGACACTGAGTCGTCTACTCAGGTCTTTCCACTCCTTTTTCCGCCTTGCATTAAAACAATGGGGACAATGTTTGGTTTAAGTGTGGGGGAGGAGTTTTATCGCTTTATTTTTACTTTTCCCGCTTTACCTTTAAATTTTTATCACTTTCTAGTTAGTTTCTTTTAGATTAAGCTGTTTATTTTGTTTACTATTTTTGTCTTTGGGTGAGTCATAACATGTGTTGTCGAGTCTTATTGCATGAATTTTTCACTTGTTAGTAAATTTCCCTTAATTTAAACCCCAACGAAATTTTTTTTTGTTCTGATTCATGGTATGACACTCCGAGAGTATAGGTTGTTTTTCCATTTTTAGGCTATGTTAGAAAGACTTGGGAAAGTTTCGATATCGTCCTAACACCCCAAACTCTCTAATTATGCGATACCGATTTGAGTAACCAATATGCCAAGACCTTAATATCTATGTTTTTTTAAGTAACCTCTAAAGTAGCTTATTCTAGCAGTCAGCACCATCCTAATGCACACACTAAGTAAGAAACCGATGCAAATATGTGTATGATCTCCGAGTTGAATAAAAAATATTTATAGAGAAAAACGACTGAAAAGACATGTTCCCTCTAAGTTAGGTGGTCCTCACCATACCAATTAGCCCAACGGAACAGACTCTTCACTACTACGTAACTACCAATTAACAACGATTGGGAAATGTATATAATGACGCTGGCGTAGACGTTGTTATGTAGAGTGTCGTTGTAAATTGATACTTATAATCACGGCCCATTAACCGTTGTAATAACCTGGAAACAATGCGCCCTGTCACAACGGTTATTCAAACGAACTGTTGTGATAAATATTATGCTCCTTGGTTCCATTCCCAGCTGCGCCGTTTTGATATTTATTTTTTTCTGTGCAGCGCACGAGATATTATGACAGTTATATTTTATAACCGTCGTTATATATTCTGCAGACACAAATATACAACCACGACTAGGTTTTATAACGACAATCAAAACTTCCTATATTTTAAATATGCATTTCTCAGCAATTCAAATTCATCCCATTATTGAACTTGTAACCATTATAACCATAACAGATAAGGTATGCATGCATAAAGAGCATAAAATACTTCCTATGTTTTAAATATGCATTTCTCAGCAATTTAAATTCATCCCATTTTTTAACATGTAACCATTTTAACCATAACATATAAGCTAACATTGTTCATTTGTAAGTATTGTAACTATTATAACCATATTTACACAACTATTATAACCATAAAATACAGCTAACAGATAAGGTATACATTCTGTAAGTATTGTAACTATTATAGCCATATTTACACCAAACACTATATTTATGTCATCAATACATAAAAGTGTTATTTACATCATCTCTATAAAAAAGTGTTATTGACATCATCAATCAGCAGGACCCTTAAGAACATTGTGGGTATATGCCCAACATTTACGAATTTCTACAAAGTCCTCAACGGGGAATGGGGTTTCGTCGTTTAACATCTACATAAGAAAGAGGTAATAACATGTATGATAATAATTCAATAGTCAACTTATATATTAATATATGTAAACATTTTATGACATGTATACCTTATCCCATTGTCATACCCCAAATTTTGACCACTAAGATTCCCATCATTGTGCAAATCATCATCACAATAGGGATGGGCCATCATACCTCATTAGTCTTCCCCAAAGATGGGTGAACATTCACTACAATCAAACTTAGGGTTCCAACCCTCTCAGAGCTCTTAGACAAAGGATCAATCAAGGAATGACATGATCTTCAACTTGTCTAAACCTCTCAAACATCCACAATGGATCAAGAGGACTCCCACATCAAGAATTAAGCACAAGGTTGCAGCATTCTAAGTGGATTAAGCCTCAAGATCGCCAGTGTCACCAAATTAGGGTTTTGGTCGACCAGGGCCTCCAGATGGAATTTCTCCTCTGGGCATGAGCCAATGCTTTAAATCACAACCTAAGATGCTCCAAGGGACATCATGAACCTAACCATCAAGTCAATTTAGCCTCAGGGGATGCATTCATAAAAAAAATTAGGAATTAGGGTTTCTTGACCTAATTCACCCCTAAGTTGACTTTTGCGACAAAACATGATCCAAGACCTCAAGACATGATTTGAGGGTCTTTAATAAGCTACATTAATGCATTTGCAACAATGGATTGATCCAAGAAGCTTGATTCACAAGTTTCAAGTTCATCAGAACCACAGTTAGGATTTCGCAGAAAAAGTCAACTGTGCCTTTAACTTTTGACCCAGGCATGCTCCCAAACCTTGGGACATGATTCAATACACCCTATAACACCCATGGAACATGTCCATTAAGTTTGATTTAGGACAAGGACTTGATTTCCCAAAGGATCGCACAGTTTGGAATTCATCTGACAAAAAGTCAACTGTGCACAAAAGTCAACTTTGATTTTTTGAGATTTTTCACAATTATGGTTCTTTGACCCTAAAATGATGTTAATGTGTAATTGGAATCATCATTCATCAAGAAAAATCAAGAAAATTGGGATAACTTGTAAAAGGGGTAACCATAAAAAAACATAGAAATTTTCTAAGTTATGGAACAAAGTGGCTAGGGTACCAACTTTGGAGGATCATAACTCCTAAACCACAAGGCCATTTTCCCCATTCAAAGCTGGATTTGTAGCTCTCATGGCCCTCTACAAAAGCTTCAACTACACCTCATTCTAATTCATCATGGATTTTAAGTTATGGAATGATCAAATGGCTGAAAACATGAAATGTCACTTTTTCCAACACTTAGTGAAATTTTCACTAAGTCAGAATCTGTTTCACTTTTTCCAAAATGTAGGGGCATTTTTCACTTGGATCCAAAAAGTGTCAAAACAAACTATGATCACACATATGTTGTATCATATGAGGGCTTTCCAAAATGGCCAAGGACGCCATGAAACTCCACTTAAATCATGAGATATGACCATGCCAATATGCCTTGCTGCAAATTGTCATGGCAAGGCAGATTTAGGGATTTTGCTCGATTTGCCCAAATTTTGGAAAGGACAAGCAAATATATCCATCTGAACACCTCAAAGGGGACCAAGGAGGGACAAACACTGATCCATCAGCCTCCCAAGTCTTTGGAACCAAAAGTAGCATGCCAAACCTAGAAATGCCTAAAAGAGGGACAAGACTCCAATTTTGGTTTGGAGCATTTAATGGATACACCAAGGTGGCATGGACTGAGCCTCTTCCAACTGAATTCAGTCAAGGATGATCCAAGAACAAGGGAACCAGCAGCCTGTGCCCTAACCTCTAGTCAATGGCTAGAGGAGACTTGGACTACTATTGATCAACATTGGCCAAACCTCTGCAGCAGTTGCCATTCACTATTGCAGCCAAAACAAATTTGCTCCACTATAAATAGAGCTCATTTGTGCTCAGTTTGAGTACACCAAAGCACTACAACACTTGATTTCCTCAAAATCTCTTTCTCTTGGCAAAAATGCCTTCTTTAGCAAGGTAATTCTGATTTTTTGAGTTAGAGAGCAATTTCATCACAGCTCATGATCCAAACACATCCAATATGTCATATCTAAGTTGTCCAAACCTTCACAAGTGACCTGTAACACCAAAATCACAAAGCCACCTCTCAAAACCTCAAAATAGGACTTTTGTGCATTTTTCAAGCCATGTCTTGATTCAGTCACTTTCCAAACCAGATAAAACCTCAAACCCACTCCAAATATCATCCTTGAACTGTCCCATATGGTTCCCCACATCTGGAACACCATTTGAGAGAGTTGCTATTTTGGCCACTTTTGCCCCTTTTGCAAGAAAGAGCTCAAACTTGTTCCTGAGGTTTCTAGATGAATCCAACCATCCTAAAAGCTTCTAATAGATCATTTGAGGGTGTCCAAAGCATCAAATCATTTCTGGAACAAAGCAATTGGCAGATTGCACAAAAGCTCCAAAAAGAGGTAAGCATCCAAACTTGAGCTCTCTGAAATATGCCTTGCTTTGAGGTTCACTGATCATGCATCTCTTATACATGTTATATGTGTTGTGTTTGCTCCAATTTATCATGTAATTCATGCCTATAACAAGAGATAGCACAGAAAATGCAAATCATGGCCTATTTCAAAACCACTATCGGGTTTTTCAATAGGAGCATGATCTGAAAAAACACCACCCCCATTGGATTCCTTGTGAAATTCTAGGCAGGATAGACCTAAATTTTGTCCCAATCCATGGAGAAATGAGAAAGTTATGGCCTTCACGTTTCTAACCAAAATCTTGCATTGCCTTGCCTTGGGCCAGGCCAAAAACAAGGCAAGCCTTTTATATTTGTGGTTGTGTTTCAATCAACGGATGTATCACCACCCTAGTGGTAAGGCGCGCGCCCTGTACACAAGAGGTCTGGGGTTCGAATCCCCCTCGCCCCAGATTCTCTTTTTGCTATTTTTTCCAATTTTCTACTATTTTTCATATTATTTTTAATAGTTTGGAAAATTAATAACTCCATCAACTTTAATTATTTTTTATTGGTTCTTTTTGCAAAAAATCACAAAAATGTTGAAATATTTTATTCCACAAAAAAATCAAGGTTATATTATTTATTTAATATAGTTAGTTTTTTTATGAATAAATTCATTTTAATTGTTTTTAAACATTTTTTAAAGTGAATATTCATCTTGGAAATCAAAACCAAATGAGTTTTAACTCATCTTGTGATTAATCCCTCATTTTCCAAACCTTAACCATAAATCATAAGTTGTTTATTAGCACTTATTTGGTATTTTTATCATTTTATTAATTTTCCTTGAATAAATTACTTTAAAAATGATGAAATTAGGGTTTTATGAATTTATTACCCTAAAAAAATTTTTTTTTAACTCTTTGGGCCTCTAATAGAGTGTAAGACCCAACCCCTTTTTGAAAACCAAAATGATTTGGGCCTCAGTGTATTGTATAAGTCCCGACACCATCAAAAAGTTCGGCGCAATTGTCGCCTTTTTAACAAAAACCTTTGGGCCTCTTCTTGAGCTGTAAGCCCCATCTCTTGTACAAAAATAAATCTTTAGGCCTCTAATAGAGTGTAAGACCCAACCTCTTTTTGAAACCAAAATGATTTGGGCCTCAGTCATTGTATAAGACCCATGATGCTTTCAAAAATCTCGGCGCAATCGCCAGTTCAAAAACAAATCATCTATGCCTCCCCTCGTGGTATAAGCCCCATTTCTTTTCCTTAAACTCTTTGGGCCTCTTGAGAGAGTGTAAGACCCACCCCTTTGTACAGAAAACCTTTTTGGGCCTCTGTCACTTGTATAAGTCACTATACGAATTCAAACAACAGTGTAATCACTGATAAAACCTTGGGTCTCTCCTTGAGCTGTAAGCCCCAATAATCTTTTCAAAGCACTTTCTCCTTTGATTTTAAATATAATATTGTTATCAAAGTTTTATTTATTGAACAACTAACCAAACAGCATGGAAGCTCTACAACAGGTAAGTGTTTATCCGTTTTCATCTACCGCTTTCATATGTATATAACTGTATTGTGGGGCTGCTTCACTGTAAGTCTTCTTTCACAAACTTTTATATACTTGTCACATATCAACTGTTAATACTAGTATAGTTATTTAGAGTTTTCCCCGGCAAATACGTCTAGCACTAGGTAAAGCCATGTTGGTCACTCTTAAATACAAACAAAACTAGATCCCCATAGGATTTCCAGATACAGTTTTCCCTCCTCTTGGGGTAAAACAATATGGAGACGTGAAAGGCAGCATTCTCGGTGAACCCTTTCTCAGACTGTCACCCCTAGAAATTGTCAAAGAAATTCTACTCCCCAGAGGTGATATATTCTCGGTGAATGGCATCTCTTGAGTTTCTTCAAACCGCGGACTTTCATGAAATGATCTCTTCTAGGTGAATTGCATTTCTTGAACTTCTCTCAGTTTGGGACCCACAGGCTTCCTAAAAGCATCCCCGCCTCCTCTTGGGCGTTGTACAAGGACCCTTCGGCTTCTTAGAAGTTCTCATGCCTTCTCTTGGGCTTCATACAAGGACCCCGATGACCTCTTAAAGGTATAAGACAAAACTTAGTCATCCTTCCAACGTCAAAAAACTCCGGCCGTTGTAGGGTTGATACTCATCCCTTAATGCTCGTGCCTCCTCTTAGGCATTGTACAAAAGATAAAACTCTAGACTTGGACAGTCTAAGACCCTTGAGTCTCAAAGACATTCTCAAGTTCCCTTTCAAACATAGGCAGAAACCTAGTTTCTCTCATGAGAGTTCCCCATAGTTGGACCCGCCTCCGGATCTCCCGAATCCACGGTGGTAAGACAACCTCCTCTTGGGCTTTGTACAATGATTCTCCTCAGCGGAGCTAACCTTTTCAGACTCTCTTGTTGAGTCACCCGCTTTTAGCCTCCATCTCGGGCCTCATACAAGATAGAAAATCACTCTCCTGTTGAGTATAAAAGACTCTCTTGTTGAGTCAACCAACTTTTAGCCTCCGTCTTGGGCTTTGTACAAGACATAGAAAACACTCTCTTGTTGAGTATAAAAGACTCTCTTGTTGAGTCAATCACTTTTAGCCTCCGTCTTGGGCTTCATACAAGACACATATAAAACACTCTCTTATTGAGTATAAAAGACTCTCTTGTTAGGTCAATTAACTTTCAGACTCTCTTGTTGAGTCAATTTCCTTTTAGCCTCTATCTCGGGCTTCGTACGAGACAGCAAAACACTCTCTTGTTGAGTATAAAAGACTCTCTTGTTGGGTCAATAAACTCTCAGACTCTCTCGTTGAGTCAATCACCTTTTCAGACTCTCTCGTTGAGTCCATCTTCCCTTTTCGCCTCCGTCTCAGGCTTCATACGAGACACCAAATTACTCTCTTGTTAAGTATGACAGACTCTCTTGTTGAGTCAAACCCTTTTAGCCTCAATCTTGGGCTTTGTACAAGACAGAAATAACATTTTCCCCAGAAAATTCAAACTTCTAGCCTCCTCTTAGGCTTTGTATAAAGAAAACCCCGGTTGATTCAATCAACCTTTTAGCATCAAAGTTGTGCCTTGCTCACAGCATACAAACATCAACAACTCCTCTTTAGAGATGACAAATTCTCTCTCAGCATAAACCCTTCAGCTTCACATCTTGGGCTTTGAACAAGATACAAATAGACCCTTCAGCTTCACATCTTTGGCTTCGAACAAGATACAAACACCTTTAGCTTTATGTCTTGGGCTTTGAACAAGACACCAAAATAACCTTTTTCCCCCTTTAGAATAGGAGGAACTACGATCACTCTGATTTCACTGTTTCAGGAATACGTAGGCATAAGATTGCAAAAATCTTAGCGAGCGTACTAATCAAAAACCAAAATCCCGTACCTTCATACACCAATCGAAAAGCATCAGACCTAACATCTTAAAACCTCACAAATGGTCCAAACAT
This sequence comes from Lathyrus tuberosus, assembly GCA_022829125.1. Taxonomy (NCBI): domain Eukaryota; kingdom Viridiplantae; phylum Streptophyta; class Magnoliopsida; order Fabales; family Fabaceae; genus Lathyrus; species Lathyrus tuberosus. The sequence continues at coordinate 247,911 of JALAZF010000409.1, read as the reverse complement.
TCTATTCTTAACAAAATAACCGAAGAGGGGCCCACATCTTAATAGCATCTGTAAACCAACGGTTTTGACTGTTTAAACTCAGTTTGCAAGCAGGGTTAATTGGAGACATCTATTTCCCTTCCTTAATCAGCTTAACAGGATAAAAAATGAATCGAAATGTAGTGCCCAAGCGATCGTGATTCAAGACCACAAAAATCGCGTTACAGAAAAATTGCACCCACCGTGGGGCCCTCTTCTCTTTCTTACAATCTTCGGTAGAAACCTTAAGTTTAGAAAGTGGCGACCACAGTGGGAGACATTCTTTCTAGTCTCTTTTAGGGTGAAAACCTTTAAATTCAACAAAATGTCACAGAAATGATGACTCTACTGGGGAGTCATTGTCTGTATAGGATCACAAGACTAGAGGTCTAGGATGATTAAGACAAATATATATACTGCTTTTCCTAATTGATATCTGTGTTTATTTTACTGCTAATGGGAATGTGTGTGATGCCACATGTAGAAAGATTGAGTATACATCTAAGATAGGTGATGGCAATGCGGGTAATTGTAGCGAGCGATTTTGGACGCGGTTCTTAAGCGCTGGTCGCTCTCTGCGGTTTGAGCTTAAACTACAGGTCGATTCATTTTTTATCCTATTGTGAGCTGAATAAGGAAGGGAAATAGATGTCTCCAATTAACCCTGCTTGCATACTGAATTTAAACAGCGGTCTGTTAGGTTACGGATGCTATCAATGTGGGGGGCCTTTGTACTGGTTATTTGTATTTTCGCCAATACTGTTTTCTTTCTTTCTAGGACTTTCTAGCGGGGAACAAGGATTAGGATGTTAGGACTGATGCTTTTGAATTACTGATTTTTGATTGATGGAGATATGGGATTTGAGTTTTTTGTTGATTGTGCTCGCTAAGATCTTTTCTTTCGATCTTGTGCCTACGTATTCCCGTTTACCGAAATAGGGAAATCAGAGCGTTCGTAGTTCCTCCTATTCTATGGGAGGAAATGGGTGTTTTTGGTGTTTTGGTGTCTTGTTCAAAGCCCAAGACATGAAGCGAAAGGTGGTTTGTATCTTGTTCAAAGCCCAAGATGTGAAGCTGAAAGGTCTATTTGTGTCTTGTTCAAAGCCCAAGACGTGAAGCTGAAAGACCTCGACTTTAGAGAGAATTTGTCATCTCTAAAGAGGGGGAATGAGAATTACTTTAACTGGGATACGCGGATCCGAGCAATGCCATAATTTCCGAAGAAAGGGTTTTAACCTGAAGGAGAAGACTTTAACTCAGTGTAGAGCAATGCCATCTTTCCTTAGGAATTTCTCATGCTAAAAGAGGGACAGTGGCATGGATATAGATGATCCAGAGGCTTGCCGCTTACAGCGATTAGATGAAAGGAAAGGAGTTGTTGATGTTTGCGTACTGTGAACGAGGCACAACTTTGATGCTAAAAGGTTGATTGGATCAACCAGTGGTTTTCTTATACAAAAGCCTAAGAGGAGGCTAATTTCCGCTAGGAAAATCATTATACAAAGCTTAAGAGGAGGCTATTTTGTGTCTCGTACAAAGCCCGAGAGAGAGGCTAAAAGTTTTTGACCCGACGATAGAGTCTTTGTGTCTCGTACGAAGCCCGAGATAGAGGCTATTGTTTGTTTGACTCTACGAGGGAGTCTTTGATACTCAACAAGAGAGTGTTTTTGTATCTCGTACGAAGCCCGAGATGGAGGCTAAAGGTTTGTTTCAGTTGAGTGACAGATCCAATATACTGATTTTAAAAGAGAAAATCAGTTCTTATATGAGCAACACTGTACTCAGGGATTTGATCTGAGGATCAGGGATATTTCCTTCTCTTTGAGGAAACGGGAAATCCAAAGGGTATTGAGACTGTCCGAGTCTGCGGGTTTCCTTCCTATTTAACAAAGGGGTCACTTGAGAATGTCTTTGAGACTCAAGGAAGTTAGACTGTCCAAGTCTAGAGTTTTTTTTCTTTTGTACTATGCTTTGAGAAACAGTAGTAGACTCTACGAAAGGACTGTTCTATGAGGATGACTAGGTTCTGTTCCTATACCTCTAGGAGGTCGTCGGGACAATTTGTACGAAGCCCAAGAGGAGGCTGGAAACTTTTAAGAAGCCTACGGGTCCTTGTACGAAGCCCAAGAGGAGGCTATCATTCCCGAAGGAAGAGATCATTATACGAAGCCTAAGAGGAGGCTGTGAATACTTCTAAGAAGCCGTAGGGTCCTTGAATAATGCCCAAGAGGAGGCCTATGCTTTTAAGAAGCCCGTGGGTCTATCATCTCCTTTCCATTAGGAGAGATAACTCTTTTAAAGATAAAAACCACTGGTAAACGTGCGAGGTTTACTATCCAGCGATTTTTAGCTTTTAAAGAGGGTTCCTTAGTTAAGGTACAAGATTATGACCGTAGTGGGTACCCAAACCCCGAGACATTCAAGGCAAGCTATCCACAAGGAATAGATCAAGTCAGGAAAGTTCGAGAATTTGGAAGAAACTCAAAGATGCCATTCACGGAGAATACATTCAACTTGGGGAGTAGAGCTTCTTGACGATTCCTAAGGAGGACAGCCGAAGAGAAGACTGTATCTGGTGCTCCTATTGGGGATCTAGGCGTCTATTTCTACGAATAAATGAAACGGCGTCACCTAGTTCTAGACGTAGTTGCCGGGGAAACTCGAAATATCTATACTATTATTACACAGTAGATATGAGTTTATGAAAGGAGACTTACAGTGAGCAGCCCCACAATACAGTTTATAATATGAAAGCAGTAAACGAAAGTGATAACTACTTACTCGGTTGGAGTGCTTCCATGCTGTTTGGTTAGTTGTTCAACAAAGAAAGATTGAAAACAACAGTATATTCAAAATCAAAGGAGAAAGTGCTTTGAAAAAGAAAGATTTGGGGCTTACAGCTCAAGGAGAGGCCCAGGGTTTAATCAGTGAGCGCACTGTTTGACTTTGTACAGCGGGACTTATACAAGTGACTGGGGCCCAAAAAGGTTTTTTGTACAAAGGGATGGGTCTTACACTCTCTCAAGAGGCCCAAAAAAGGTTTAAACAAAATAGAGGGGCTTATAACACGAGGGTAGGCCCAAATGATTTTTCGTTTAAAAATGGCGATCGCGCCGAGGTTTTCTTTTAACGCAGAGGGACTTATACAATAAGTGAGGCCCAAAATGTTTTGGTTAAAAGGGGGATTGGGTCTTACACTCTAATAGAGGCCCAAAAGTTTTGAATGGGTCTTATAGCTCGAGGAGAGGCCCAGATGGTTTTTATTTTTAAACGGGCGACGATCGCGCCGTTTACTTGTACAGAGGGACTTATACAATGAGTGAGGCCCAAAATGTTTTTGTACAAGGGGGGATGGGTCTTACACTCTCTCAAGAGGCCCAAAAAGTTTTGAAAATGATTTATGAGGGTTGAATTAATCCAAAACCCTAATTTGTTTTCAAAATGTATTTAATTGAATAAAAATTCAATTAAAATGATCAAAAATTGTTTAACACATGGAAAACAAATTGTGATCTTGGATTAATGCTTCAAAAATTAAGTATTGACCTACAAAATAATTAGAAAGCATTAAAAGTTGCAAAATCAATGTAGAAAAAATATTTAAAATGTCAAAAACAATTAAAATATTAATTCTTTGCAAAAATATCAATTATATGAAATAAATAATATTTTTGGGATTTTTTGTGAAAATAAAATATTTTAACATTTTTGTGAATTATTAAAAAAAGGAATCAACTCAAAATCATTAAAACTCAGAGAGAAATTAATTTTTGAATCAATTAAACAAAATCACAAAATTCAAATATTTGAATTTCTAAAAATGGCGCCAAGAACAAGCTGAAGAACACGCGCGTGTTCTTGGTTTCTCAGATTTGCATTTTCTATCCAATCTCCATGAATACGTAATCATATTATGCAATCCACATATCATTATGCCCGCCTCAACCTCACGATCATGTCTATGTACTTTAATTTCATTTAAATTAAACATACAACAAGAAATCACGAAGAGACCTCAAGAACCCTAATTTCTGCATGAAGGCTAGGATTTTTGATACACGATTCAAACAATGCAATTAATTGAGGGAAAACATTCCATGCATGATTATGAACATATGGCCAAATTATTGTGCGAGGAAATATGCATAGATTGAGAGATGACCAAGTATGTGCTTACCTCCAAGTCGTCACAGCAAGTTCAAAGTGATTTTTGATTTGGAGGTGTTACAGATGAGTGGTGATGATCTGAACAGCTTCCCTACACCCTATGGATTGTGTTTGGATGGTTGGACTTGATTGAAATTGGCTGGATCATTTTGTGGTACCTCAGCTGCACTTTGGTTAAAACCTTGAGCAACCAGCTGGTGATTTTGTGAAATTGATGTTTCAGAAGTAATCTAAGTGTTTGATCAGCTCATATGTGATGTATGTGAGGTGTGTGAGTGTTTGGTTTGATTGGAATTGCTCTCAAACTCAAAACCCGATAGTGACTTGCCTTAGAAGGCAAAATTGGAGTGAAAGAAGAGATTTTGAGGAAAGCATCTGTTAGATGGCTTTGGTGTACTCAAACTGACCACAATTGAGCTCTATTTATAGTAGAGCAAGTTTTTTTTGCAAGGAATAGTGCATGGCAGCTGGTAAGTAGGTTTGGCCAATGTTGGCAAATGAAAATCCAAGTCTCCTCTAGCCAATGACTAGAGGTTAGGGCACAGAGCTTTGGTTCCCTTGGTCTTGGATAAGTCTTGACTGATTTCAGATGAGAATGGCTCAGTCCATGCCACCTTGATGGTTTCATTGAATGCCTCATTCCAAATTTGAAGTCTTGTCCCTATTTTGGCCATTCTAGGTTCAACATGCTATTTCTTGTTCCATGGACTTTGGAGGCTTGGCTCAGTGATTGTCCCCTTTAGATTCAATCCTCTGAGGTGTCCAAGTGGATAGGAGCAATTGAATTTGGCTGATTTTGGAAAATCGACCAAAGTTGCAAATTCTGCCTTGCCTTGACAGATTTCAGCAAGGCAACTTGGCAATGTTGTATCTCATGGTGTAGGTTGAATTTAGCAATGTTCTTGGCCATTTTGGAAAGCTCTTACATGATACAACAACTGTTTGAACAAGTTTGGTTTTGATCTCTTTTGATTCCAAGTGAAAAATCCCCCTACATTTGGCAAAAAGTGAGGCAGAATCTGACTTAGTGAAAATTTCACTAAGTGTTGGAAAAAGTGACATTTTCACTTTTCAGCCACTTTGATCACTCCATAACTCAAAATCCTTAATGAATTGGAATGATTTGTAGTTGAAGTTTTTGTAGGTGATAATGAGGGCTACAAATCCATCTTTGGATGAGAAAAAATGGCCTTGTGGTTTAGGAGTTATGGTCCTCCAAAGTTGGTACCTTTGCCACTTTATTTTTAACTTAGAAAAATTTCTAAGTTTTATGGTTACCCCTTTTACAAGTTATCTCACTTTTCTTGATTTTTCTTGATGAATGATGATTCAAATCATACATTAACATCATTTTAGGGTTAAAAATCCATTTTGGTGAAAAATCTCAAAAAGTCAAAGTTGACTTTTGTGCACAGTTGACTTTTTATCAGATGAATTCCAAACTGTGCAATTCTTCAGGAAATCATGTCCTTGACCTAAATCAAACTTGATGGACATGTTCCATGGGTGTCATAGGGTATATTCAATCATGTATTAGGGTTTGGGAGCATGTCCTGGTCAAAAGTCAAAGTTACAGTTGACTTTTCCCTTAAAACCCTAATTGTGGTGCAGATGAAATTGAGACTTGTTGCTCAAACTTCTTGGATCAATCCATTGTTCCAAATGGATCAATATGGTATATTAGAGGCCCTCAAATCATGTCTTGAGGTCTTGGCTCATGGTTTGTCCCAAAAGTCAACTTAGGGGTGAATTAGGTCAAGAAACCCTAATTCCTGATTTTTGATGAATGCATCCCCTGAGGAAAAATTGACTTGATGCATGGGTTCATGAGGTTCCATGAAGTATATTAGGTCATGTTTTGGATCATTGCCTTGTGCCCAGATGAAAATTTTCCATCTGGAGGGCCTGGTCGACCAAAACCCTAATTTGGTGACACTGGCGATCTTGAGGCTTGATCCACCTAGAAGGGAGCATCCTTGTGCTTAATCCTTGAAGTGGGAGTCCTTTTGATCCTTTGTAGTTACTTGGGAGGTTAGACAAGTTGAAGATCATGTCATTTCTTGATTGATCCTTTGTCTGAGAACTATGAGAGGGCTTGAAACCCTAATTTTGATTGTATTGGATGCTCACCCATCTTTGGGGAGACTGATGAAGCATGATGGTTCATCCATATTGTGATGATGATTTTCACAATGATGGGAAATCTAAGTGGTCAAAATTTGGGGTATTACAGATTCCCCTACCAAGAACTGGTCTCAGTCTCTTTTGAAATAAACTTCCCCTCGATCCTGGTTTCCTACCAAGGAACTTGTCTCAGTTGTGGAAACCAACTTACCCTCGATCCTGGTTTCCTACCAAGGAACTGGTCTTAGTTTCTGATTTAAACTTCCCCTCGATCCTGGTTTCCTACCAAGGAACTGGTCTTAGTTTCTGATTTAAACTTCCCCTCGATCCTGGTTTCCTACCAAGGAACTGGTCTTAGTTTCTGATTTAAACTTTCCCTCGATCCTGGTTTCCTACCAAGGAACTGGTCTTAGTTTCTGATTTAAACTTCCCCTCGATCCTGGTTTCCTACCAAGGAACTGGTCTTAGTTTCTTTTGTCAATAAACTTTACTGACAAGGGACGCTATTCGTAGCGGCTTTCCTTCAAACTTCTCGCCGAATTTTCCTAGGGAGATGCCATTTGAGTGGAAAAAGTTTTGATGTCAGACTTGCTGGGGAACCCATTCGTCTGAGTTGTAGAGGTACACAAACTTCTCTGTTTTGGAGACGCCATTTGTCAATTCTACTGGGGAAAGCGAGTCTCTTGAGAGACTGTTTTCGTTTGGGGTTACATCATACTTTTCTCGGGATCTTCCTGGAGAAATGCCATATGATGGGATCCAATTTTGAGGTGCCGATGACCTTCTCATCAGTGGTTTTTCGGAGCAAAACTGGCGTGCTGCCGAATCTCTGATCACGAGGCTTTCTCTGTGGATTTTCCTTAATCCGGGAAAGCAAGGATATCATCTTCAATGGCGAAGAGTGATGCTTATTGAAAGTTTTCTCTGGCTTTTCAGAGGTTCAAGTTATCAAAGTGGTCAAGGACCAACTTCTTTCCAGAATTAACTGGAAGCGAGGTTGTTCAGACACAGTATTTCCTGACGAGGCAAGAACTGACAACTCGATTGAGAGGACTTCTACCACTAGGGGACAGGACCGACTAGAGTGATAGTGATGCAATATGAAATGTGAATGCAAATAAAAAATGCATGATGTATGTATGTATGTGCTGACAAAACAGACGCAACATACAGACTAAGAGATGAACACAATTGGATACTCGGCCATCGCGGGGCGAAGAAGTACCGTTGATTCAAAATAGCAATTCCACCTTGCTTAGGAGAGATAGTCCCGTTGGGAGCTATGTTGATCGGGCTTAGGAGATGAGAACTCGGCCGAGGATGTCAGACGAAACAAGGTCTCTGACACAGTTGATCCCTTCATTCAGGCGAACTGGTTTAGAAGGAGTACTTTGATTCTGCACTTTGAAGTTCGCTTACTTCGGGAGAAGCGATCGATGTTCTTCTGATGTTCAACAGTCAAAAGAAATGCCATCTTTAATTTAAAAGCAGAAAAAGTTTAACAAGTAAATTTGTTTTATTTCAAGAATCGCTGATTAAGTTTAAACAACGTCGTTCTGTAAAGCTAAAACAAGTAAAGAATTACAAACAAAAGCACAAGGGCTCAAATTTTATTGATAAGATGGAGATCAGCCAAACGCGTGATTCCAAAGAGTATATACAAAGTTAGAAAATGGTAATTTACAGGGAAAAGGGCTACGTTGAAACATAACGACCACTATCCTTCTACCAACTTTGAGTTCGGGACATCCTGAGCTTCCGTCGAAGATGACCTTTGACTGGAGATTTCCTCCGATAGATGATGCTGTAACTGCTGTTGAGGGACTTGCCTCTGTTGAACATAGTTACTTGCCATTATCCCTAATTTTTGCCTGGATTGTACTATGAGATTTCCAATCCATCGGGATGATTTTTTTTCATGTCTCTAACTTTTTCCTGGACCGCCCTTTCGGGTTTTCAATCCACCAAGACGTTTTTTTTTAGGCGAAGTATTTCTTGACTACATCAACATTCGTGGGGTAGGCAAATTCCTCTCTGTCCATGGTTGCAAGTCTCAAGGCGCCGCCTGAGAAAGCTTTCGTGACCACATAGGGGCCATCATAATTTGGGGTCCATTTGCCCCGAGAGTCAGTGAGAAATGATTGTATCTTCTTGAGCACGAGGTCTCCTTTTCTGAAAATACGAGGTCGGACCTTTTTGTCGAACGCCCTTTTCATTCTCTGTTGATACAACTGACCATGGCATAGTGTCGTTATTCTCTTTTCTTCGATCAGGTTCAGTTCGTCGTGTCGACTTTGACACCATTCAGCTTCGGTGAGCTGAGCTTCCATCAATACCCGGATTGATGGAATCTCTACTTCTATGGGGAGCACTGCTTCCATGCCAAATACTAGAGAGAAAGGGGTTGCCCCTGTTGAAGTGCGGATAGATGTTCAATAACCGTGAAGAGCAAAGGGTAGCATTTCGTGCCAATCTTTATAGGTTACAACCATCTTTTGAACGATCTTCTTGATGTTCTTGTTAACCGCCTCTACCGCTCCGTTCATCTTGGGTCGGTAGGGAGATGAGTTATGGTGTTCGATCTTGAACTCTGCACACAACTCTTTCATCATCTTATTGTTCAAGTTAGATCCATTATCAGTAATGAACTCGCTTGGAACACCATAACGGCAGATGATATTGTTTTTGATAAATCGGACCACCACTTGTCGGGTTACATTGGCGAATGACGCTGCTTCGACCCACTTGGTGAAATAATCAATGGCTACCAGGATGAACCGATGTCCGTTTGAAGCCTTGGGCTCAATCATACCAATCACGTCGATTCCCCATATGGAAAAAGGCCACGGGGAAGAAAGAACTTTAAGATGTGATGGCGGTACATGAATTTTGTCGGAGTATATCTGACACTTGTGACACCTCCTCATGTACTTGTAGCAGTCGGATTCCATGGTCAACCAATAATACCCGGCCCTGAGAATTTTTCTCGCCATTGTGTGTCCGTTGGCATGAGTGCCAAAGGATCCTTCATGAATTGCTTTCATGAGCATGTCTGCTTCTGGTCTGTCGACACATCGGAGCAAGACCATGTCAAAATTTCTCTTATAAAGAGTGTCACCGCTCAGGAAGAAGGTTCCAGCCAATCTTCTGAGGGTTTTCCTGTCTTTTCTGAGTGCCCGAGATGGGTACTCTTGTTTCTAAAGGAAGCATTTGATATCGTGATACCAAGGTCTGTCATCTATGACTGCTTCAATCGCGAAGATGTAAGCGGGCCGTTCAAAGCGCATGATGTCGATCTTAGGTATGTCATTCCATCGACCTACACTAATCATGGAAGAGAGAGTGGCTAATGCATCATCCATGTGATTCTCATCACGAGGGATGTGATGAAAGTCGACTCTGTTGAAGAAGGGTAACAACCTTCTTGCATAGTCTTTGTAAGGAATCAATCCTGATTGGTATGTGTTCCAATATCCTTTTATCTGGTTAATAACCAGGGCTGAATCGCCGTATACGTCCAAGTTTTTTATCCTTAAATCAATTGCTTCTTCGAGACCCATAATACAAGCTTCGTATTCGGCCTCGTTGTTCGTACATTTGAACGTAAGTCTGGCAGTGAAAGGAATGTGGGTACCCTGAGGGGTAACAATGATTGCCCCAATTTCGTTTCCATAATGATTGACTGCTCCGTCAAAGATAAGTCCCCACTGGGAACCTGGTTATGGCCCTTCACTGGGTAGCGGTTCATCGCAATCTTTCATCTTTAGATACATGACATCTTCGTCTGGGAAGTCAAACCCAATTGATTCTTGATCGTCAATCGGTTGATGAGCCAAATAATCGGCTAAAATACTTCCTTTAACGGCTTTCTGAGCATGGTACTCTATGTCATATTCTGATAGTAACATCTGCCAACGGGCAATCCTTCCCGTGAGAGCAGGTTTTTCGAAAACGTACTTGATTGGATCCATTTCGGAGACCAACCAAGTAGTATGACGAATCATGTACTGGCGAAGACGTTTGGCTGCCCAAGCCAAAGCGCAACAAGTTTTCTCAAGCATTGTGTACCGAGTCTCGCAGTCGGTGAATTTCTTGCTTAGATAGTAAATGGCAGACTCTTTCCGTTAAGTTTCGTCTTGTTGGCCAAGTACACATCCCATTGAGTCCTCTAGGACTGTGAGGTAAATGATCAGTGGTCTTCCTTCCACTGGAGGTGATAGAATCGGAGGATTCAACAGATATTCCTTGATACTGTCGAAGGCGGTTTGGAAATCTACTGACCAAACACAATCCTGGTTCTTTTTGAGTAATTTGAAAATCGGCGCACATGTCGCGGTCATAAGGAATATGAATCTGGAGATGTAGTTCAAACGTCCCAGGAATCCTCTGACTTGTTTTTCAGTTTTCGGAGAAGGCATTTCTTGAATGGCCTTGACCTTGCCAGGATCAACTTCAATTCCTTTCTGGCTGACGATGAACCCTAGTAATTTCTCCGAACGGACACCGAAGGTGCACTTGTTAGGATTCAAGCGGAGCTTGAATTTTCTTAGACGTTCGAACAAGTTTGACATATGTTCAACGTGCTCATCCTCTGTTCTTGATTTTGCAATCAAATCATCGACATATACCTCGATTTCTTTGTGTATCATGTCATGAAACAAAGTAGTCATGGCCCTTTGATAGGTTGCCCCGGCATTCTTCAAACCGAACGGCATTACCTTGTAACAAAAGGTACCCCATGGGGTAATGAACGAAGTTTTCTCCATGTCTTTCGGCGCCATTTTGATCTGATTATAGCCCGAGAATCCATCCATGAAGGAGAATACTTTGAACTTTGTTGTGCTGTCAACCAGCATGTCATTGTGTGGTAAAGGAAAGTCGTCCTTTGGACTTGCCTTGTTTAGATCTCTGTAATCAACACACATTCTGACCTTTCCATCCTTTTTGGGAACGGGTACGATGTTGGCTAACCATTGAGGATATTCAGATGTAGCGAGGAAACCCGCGTCGATCTGTTTCTGTACCTCCTCTTTGATTTTGATGGCCATGTCCGTGTGAATCCGTCTCAACCTTTGCTTTACTGGCGGACATTCCGATCTTAGCGGTAAGTGATGTTCCACGATGCTGGTATCCAACCCTGGCATATCCTGATAGGACCAAGCGAATACATCGGGGAATTCTTTGAGAAGCTTTATCAAACTTTCTTTGACAGTTGGACTGAGCAGTGCTCAAATCCTGATTTCTTTTCTCTCTTTTTCTGAACCCAAGTTTACCGTTTCCAACGGCTCTTTGTGAGGTTCAATGGACCTTTCATCTTGTCTGAGTAGTCGGGAGATCTCTTCTGGAATTTCGTCGTCATTTTCTTCTTCAGCCTCGAATACCGGGAACTCAAAGTTGGGAGAAGGCATCGGATCGTATGTTTCAACGGGGTATAAAACAAGCAATCTGCATGACGTGATGATTCGTGTTTAGAAGAGATAGAGAAAATGTAAGTGTGTGCAGTGTATTTATTTTACTGCTTGTTTTTATTTTTGAATTGTTTTTTTTTTAGGATTACCATTTTCTGAAAAAGCAAAAAGAGAAAACAACAATTAATGCGGAAATTACAGAACGACGTTATTTTATTAATGAACAAGTCGAATCTTGAAACTACAGCCCTATAAAACAAAACTCACTCGCTCTGGGCAAAGCGAAGAGGGAAATTTACAAAAAGCGAGCCCTATCAAAACATCCGTTTCACCTGGGCAGGGTGAAAGGTTAAAGATGGCAATTACTTTGACTGATGAACGACCTTCGGAACCTCGACGGCAACCCATTGGCGGCGAACTCCTCGGTGAATCACAAAGTCTGGCACCTTCCTTGATTTGTCTTCAGAAATGACGCTGATTTCTGGTGGAGCAGGATCATTGGAATCTGTCTCCCAAGCAGAATTGTCGTAGGAGGATTCCTCTGTTGGACTTTGCATAGCATTGGTGCTCTCAGCTGTATCTCCCCATCCAGTTGACTGGATATCTTCGAGCCTGATACGAGAGCTTTCGGGAGCTGTGTACTTGACCATAAAGTCGTATTTTCCACTTGGTTGTCCCAAAGTGTCCCAAACTTCTTTGGAACTGGAGAAGTCATCCCTCTCGATGACGTTGACCTCAGGAAAAGCATAGTTGATGAATTCTAGTCTTGCAAACGTTGCGAATTCATCTTCATGTTGAGTAGTTTCCGAATGACCTGAGTGTTGATCCCATGACATGGCGGGGACACAGGTATTCTGTTCAATGACGCTCAGCTGAGTTTCATTACTCAGCTGACTTTCTTGCCCCAAGTTTCCTGGGTAAGGCTGCCACATTGGCAGACCATCCATCGGGCCATAGTAATTGTGATCAAAGTTTTCTTTCATCAGAGTGTCTTCCTCTAATGAATTTGGCGGAGCACGACATCCTTCCAGATCACAATCTTCGTAGATCATTTCGACATCTGATCTTGGTATAAATCTCGGACTTTCTGTAGGAAAGCAAAAAGGCATAGGCACCTCTTCCTGAGACATATAGCCGTCCTTGTTAAGGTAGGACTTCCATTCTTCATCTGTGTCAGAGGGATCTTCCTCATTGATAGCATGAACTGTCTGAGACACTGGGTGAAGAAAACCTCCACTGTGGAAGAAGTTTTGAAGGGGATGAAGACTTTCATCGTTGGCGGCTGTCTGAGTACAGGTCGCAGAAAAACCAAGACCCTTCTTTATTTTATTGTCAGTGGGAATGACAAGTTGTCCCCATCCTTTTGTATCGGTACTCTCGACCGCTTTGATAGCATCTTTGTATGAAGAAATTGAAGTTCCTTCTTCGGATTGATCGTTCTTGCTCACCGATAGTGCTTGGAACTGAGTTCCAATAACCTCCTCGGGTTCTACACAAGCAGATGATGATAAGTTACTCACAAGCAAGGCTTGTTCCCCACAAACCGTGACAAGTTGATCGTTCTTGACGAACTTTAGCTTTTGGTGGAGGGTTGAAGTAACCGCTCCAGCCTGATGTATCCAAGGTCTTCCTAATAAACAACTGTATGTTGCCCGGATGTCCATGACCTGGAAAGTGATTTGGAAAGTGTGAGGACCAATAGTTATGGGAAGATCAACTTCGCCGATAACTGTTTTTCTGGATCCGTCGAATGCTTTGACGACGACCTCGCTGACTCTCATCGGAGGGCCCTTAAATGATAATTGCGTCAAAGTGGACTTCGGCATAACATTCAGGGCTGACCCTGTGTCTACCAGTACATTGGCTAAAGCATCACCCTGGCAGTTAACTGTAATGTTGAGCGCCATGTTATGACGATGACCCTCTTCAGGTAATTCCTCATCACTAAATCCCAAATTATTGCAGGAAGTGATGTTAGAGACAATGCTATCGAATTGTCTGATTGTTACATCCTGTTCCACAAAGGCTTGCTCCAAGACTTTCTGTAGAGCCTCTATGTGTGCTTCTGAACTGAGTAACAGTGATAATACTGAGATCTTTGAAGGAGTCTGTAACAGTTGATCAACAATGTTATATTCACTCCTTTGGATGAGCTTTAGCATCTCATCTTTGTCTTTTGAAAAGTCGGGATTACCAGATTGACTGACTGGTGGATCAGGAATTTCCGCCGGAAGTTCCTTTTCTTTGTTGGATTCTCCAACCCCTCGGTTGAAGATTCGACCGCTCCGTGTTACACGACTGATGTCTGCAATATTCACGACGGAGGGTAATGGAATTTCCTTTCCATTCTCGATTGTTGTTGCACCGTATTTGTAAGGGATTGCCTTAGCTGATTCATACGGTAGTGGCCCCGGTAGATAGATGACTATGGGAACCTTCTGATTTTTCTGACCATCATAAGTAACCTTGATCCGTTCCCGGTTGGGAACTCTAGATTTGTCAAGTAGAGGGATGATGGCAAAAACATCCCTGGTCCTGTGATGACCAGAGATCGTGACAACATCCTCAACTTGCTCGGCAAGGTAGTTCGGCGACCAAATGATGGGTCCTGAACCGGGATATGGACGAATTTCTCCATGATCGACCTAACCCTGAAGAGCTGCTCTCACAAGGTAACACCCTTGGTTACTTTCTGCACAGACGCTACAACTGTCATAGTTGTGTGGTGGCACCTGGCCACGCCCACTTTGAATACAATGTAACCTCACTAGGTTACCTTCCATTGATCGGACATCCTGACTTTGACGACGAGTAGGATTCCTGTTATTGATACTAATCTGCTGAGTATCTTCGTCCATATAGATTGGTATCCACCAGTGATTTAACAAGTGCTGAAGTGCCTCCTGGACAAGGGTACAACCTCGATCGTTGTCGCAACCCGCTTTACAATTTTGATAGTCATGTGATATTAAGAATCCAAGTCGGACCTGCTCAGCATGTAACTCTACCAGGTTGGTATCCATTACGCGGATGTCGAAGATCTGAACCATGTTGATTTGATAGGAGTTCCTATCATGGTAGTCTTGGATCCATCCAAGATCCATCTGACGCTGGAGGGCCTCTTGTATGTAAGAGCATCCCTGTTTGTTTACTGAGAAAATCAGACAGGAACTGTAATCGTGCCGTGGCAGATTATGATACTGGCTTTGCCTTGAGTGCATCGCCACCAAGTTGACATTCATCACACGGATGTCGTGGTTTTGAATGACGTTGGAATTCGTGTAAACCATGTTAACTCCACGAACTTGGTGCTCTTGGATCCATCCAAGATCCATTTGTTCCTGTAGAGCTGCTTGCACTACAGAACACCCCTGGTTGTCTTTAAAGCAGATATCACACTGGTGATAATTATGAGGTGGCACATGGCCATATCCACTCTGTCTACAATGCATCTTGACCAGATTGGTCCCCAATAAGAGTACATCGTGAATTTGATAGACATTGTTAGTCTCTTTCTCAATCAGATTGACTGCAGCTTTCTCGTGTTGAGGCAGCGGGTTCGTAAGCACATTAGGATTCATATCTTTGAAAGATAAGAGCCCGCTCCTAACAAGCTTTTGCACGTCGGATTTGAAATTGAGACAAGTCTCAATGTTATGCCCTGAACCTCCTTGATGATAAGGGCATGTTTGATCCGCTTTAAACCAAAAAGGCGGATTTTCCGGTACTATAAGAGGAGACTTAGTCTGGATGTGCCCCTTAGCCAGTAGTAACGGAAACAGTTCTGCGTACGTTACGGGTATAGGATCAAATCCTGGTGGCCGTATTGTACGGTTGTTGTTATATGGAGGACGAGCCTGCTGAAGAGGCTGTTGTGTCCTTTGTTGGTCAGGTTGGCTCTGCGCAACCTGAGGTTGATACATAGGAATAGGCACGGGGCCGATAGCAGGAGTAACAGCTGCTACTGGCTGATAACGTCGCCTTTGCTTTCCGAGAGAGATATTCCCAATATCTTGCTCTTTTTTCTTAGGGAGAGCACTACCGTATTTTTTAGTACCGCTCGTTGATCCAGTGTCTTTTACCAAACGTCTTTCTCGGACGGCTTCTTCAAGACGTACACCCATGCCGACAATTTCGGTGAAATCACTGGGTGCACTGGCAATCATTCGGTCATAGTAAAATGAGCTTAAGGTCTTTAAGAAGATTTTTGTCATCTCTTTTTCCTCAAGAGGTGGACAAATTTGAGCGGCAATTTCACGCCACCTTTGAGCATACTCCTTAAAGGTTTCCTTTTCCTTTTGCGACATTGATCTGAGTTGATCTCTGTCGGGTGCCATGTCCAAATTGTACTTGTATTGTTGGACGAAGGCAGTACCAAGATCTCTGAATGTACTGATCGTAGTACGGTTTAAACTCATGTACCATTTGAGTGCGGCATCGGTTAAACTATCCTGGAAGTAGTGAATCAGCAGGTCCTGATTCTCCGTCTGAGCTGACATCCGTCGAGCGTACATCACCAGATGGCTCTGAGGGCAAGAGTTACCCTTGTATTTTTCAAAGTCGGGCACTTGGAACTTGTGCGGGACTTTCACATTTGGGACCAAGCAGAGGTCTGCGGCGTCCTTTCCAAATAGATCCTGACCGCGAATGGCTTGCAGCTCTTTCTGCATTTCCAAGAACTGCTCCTGGAATGCATCCATTCTGTCAAACATAGTTTCCTTCTTACCAGAAGGTGTTGGCGGAATCTGTCCTTCCGGGACAGTGTGCACCACAGGGGGTGGTACCGTGACTACGGCAGTAAGTCTTGGCGTTTCCCAAAGTTTGTAACCTTCAGGAGTCTTCAGTATGCCCCTGGCATCTTCGCTTTCCCAAAGTTTGTAACCTTCAGGCCCAGCGGCTTCTGTTGCGATTCCCTGATCTTCAGTGATCGGCGGAACATATCCTTCCGGGATATAGTTAACGGGCATGCCCCAAGGACGATCTTTTGGCATCTGATACCTAGGATCATACTTTTCTATGATGGGCGTTGAGGTGATCTCTAAGATCACAGTTCTTTGTAGCTGAGCTTCTTCCATGGCTTGCACGTCGTTACGAAGCTTTCTCATATCCTCTCTTAGAGCGTCGATCTCTTCTTTCAACTCTCTGTTTTCTTCCTCAAGATCATCCATCTTTTTCTGACGATTGGCCCGAGTATTATACGAATGAGACAGTTTGACTCTAGAATCGAGACATAAACATGAGATTCGTAGGGAAGAAGAATACGCGATGTGAGAATGATGAATGCAATGATTATATTAATTGTTGTTTTTTTTTGGTTTAATCAAAATAAACTTTGACAATTAGATTGCAAATATCAAACAGTGGGGAAACCCCTTTTTATTGAAATTCAAAGGATTACAGAAATGGAAATACAGTAGATTACAAAGTGCAGAAACAGAAACCTAAACTACTGGGTCCCGAGTCCTCTCTGAGGAGAAACCGGGTGTTGATTCTGGTATCTTCCTTTTCTTTGACCGGGGCGCTTGGGCCGTTGTCGGGTTGTCATTCCTTTGCCAAGTGAAAGGAGTGAGCAAATTCCTTTGGTCATCTTGATTCTCTACAGCATGCTGCTCCAAAATTTCAATCAGAGCATCTTTCTCTTTTAGTAGTTGCTGTATTTGGATACACTCTACGTCGAGGGTGCGGTACTTGTTCTTCCAAGACCTTCTTTCCTTTTGAACTTTGTTGAGAGTAACCTGAAGCTTTTCAGTTTCCGTCATGAAGTACATGACAGATTCTCTCGGCGGAAGAATTCCGTAACGAGGATAAGGCATTTTTTGCTTGAGAGCTCTGGTTTGTACCCAATGGAGATAAGGCTCCACCGAGACACAGTCCGGTTTTCCCAGAGACTCTCGTCCTTTCTTATGAACCCGTTTCCAAGCTTGCACTATTTCCATCTTTAGTGCTCTGTCATTTTCTCCTTCTTTGAAGAAAAGACCTTCCAGATGAACACCTAGTGGGATGTGACGCATCGGGTATCCAAATTGACGAAGAACCAATATCGGATGATAGTTGATTCCTCCTTTAGTTCCTATGAGGGGTACGCTGGGGAAGTTTCCACAACGGTCAATGATTCTGATTCCCTAATAAATCCTATTACACCAATCTATATCGGAATTGGTGAGAGACATGATCTTCTGCGACCAACGTAAGACACTCTTGCAATCCCAAAAAGCAGCAGACTTGGGCAAGTGAGAGATAAACCATTTGTAGAGCAAAGGTACATAACATGTGATCTCCCCTCCGCTGTACAAATTTCCCAAGTGTACAGAATGATACGCATCTGCGAGCAAAGTCGGCACAGGGTTTCCAATGAGAAAAACCTTAATAGCGTTGATATCGACGAAGTTATTGATGTTGGGAAACAAAAATAATCCGTAGGTGAGCAAGACAAAGATGCTTTCAAAAGCAGTCCCGTTCCCTATACTAGCGAAGTATAGAGCCTTTTTTGTTAAGAACTGGGCTGGCAAACCTTGGATGCCACCCTTAGTAATCATGTGAGTCTTGACCTCAGACTCGTCCAAATGAATTGCTCTTGCAATAGTCTGATTCTTTGGAATTTCTTCCAGTCCAGAAAATGGAGCTCGATCAGTGATATGTAAATCAGCCAGATGAGAATACTCCTCCAACGTTGGTGATAGTTGGTAATCCGGGAATGTGAAACAGTGATAAACCGGATCATAGAACTGAATGAGCGCGTCCATGATCCCCTCAATCACATGGACTCTTAACAGTGGTAGCAAACCACCGTGCTTGGCTCTGAAAGCCTCTGGGTTAACGATCATCCTTACTAACCTTCTCAAATCCACTAGTTTTGGAACCTTGAAGGTATACTGGCGAGTTCTCCTTCTACCAAAATCCATTAGCGTAATCTTTTTCTCTGATATTTGCAATCACAGTCTTAGTTTAATTTGAAAAACAGAGAGACTAGAAGAGAAAGTTTTTTGAATGTTTTAATGTTTTATTAAATGGATGCATGAATGCAGCACACAAAAACATAGAAAAAACATGGGGTCAGAGGGTCGTTGTCATGAAGTCAAGGCTCTACCCATCCCCAAAGGTTGATACTAGGGTGATTTTTGTACCTGTACTCATTATCATCAGCTCCTCCCAGGAAGGCAGACAACAAGCGGATCGCCAGCGAGTTGTGTGCAATCTTAGAGTAAGTGCCATTCACCGAGAATAGATCACCAGCCTCAAATGAGGGTAGTATCGCGTAACAACTATTTCTGATAGTTTCCGCACTACGAAAGGGTTGGCTTTTCTAGGTGTATACTCAATCTTTCCACATACGGCATCACCCGCATTCCCATTAGCAGAAAAATAAACACGTATAGCATTTAGGAAAAGCAGTATATATATTTGTCCTAACCATCCTAGACCTTTAAAGCTATGAATCCTAAGTTCCTGACAGAAAATGGGTTCCCCGGCGGAAGCCCCAATCTGTGGTATTCACACAAGGGAAGAGAAGGAAGACCGAGTTTGACAAAGACCGGTCCCACGGTGGGCGCCATTTTTCTGTAGCGAGCGATTTTGGACGCGGTTCTTAAGCACTGGTCGCTCTCTGCGGTTTGAGCTTAAACTACAGGTCGATTCATTTTTTATCCTATTGTGAGCTGAATAAGGAAGGGAAATAGATGTCTCCAATTAACCCTGCTTGCATACTGAGTTTAAACAGCGGTCTGTTAGGTTACGGATGCTATCAATGTGGGGGGGCCTTTGTACTGGTTATTTGTATTTTTGCCAATACTATTTTCTTTCTTTCTAGGACTTTCTAGCGGGGAACAAGGATTAGGATGTTAGGACTGATGCTTTTGAATTACTGATTTTTTATTGATGGAGATATGGGATTTGGGTTTTTTGTTGATTGTGCTCGCTAAGATCTTTTCTTTCGATCTTATGCCTACGTATTCCCGTTTACCGAAACAGGGAAATCAGAGCGTTCGTAGTTCCTCCTATTCTATGGGAGGAAATGGGTGTTTTTGGTGTTTTGGTGTCTTGTTCAAAGCCCAAGACGTGAAGCGAAAGGTGGTTTGTATCTTGTTCAAAGCCCAAGATGTGAAGCTGAAAGGTCTATTTGTGTCTTGTTCAAAGCCCAAGACGTGAAGCTGAAAGACCTCGACTTTAGAGAGAATTTGTCATCTCTAAAGAGGGGGAAGGAGAATTACTTTAACTGGGATACGCGGATCCGAGCAATGCCATAATTTCCGAAGAAAGGGTTTTAACCTAAAGGAGAAGACTTTAACTCAGTGTAGAGCAATGCCATCTTTCCTTAGGAATTTCTCATGCTAAAAGAGGGACAGTGGCATGGATATAGATGGTCCAGAGGCTTGCCGCTTACAGCGATTAGATGAAAGGAAAGGAGTTGTTGATGTTTGTGTACTGTGAACGAGGCACAACTTTGATGCTAAAAGGTTGATTGGATCAACCAGTGGTTTTCTTATACAAAAGCCTAAGAGGAGGCTAATTTCTGCTAGGAAAATCATTATACAAAGCCTAAGAGGAGGCTATTTTGTGTCTCGTACAAAGCCCGAGAGAGAGGCTAAAAGTTTTTGACCCGATGATAGAGTCTTTGTGTCTCGTACGAAGCCCGAGATAGAGGTTATTGTTTGTTTGACTCTACGAGGGAGTCTTTGATACTCAACAAGAGAGTGTTTTTGTATCTCGTACGAAGCCCGAGATGGAGGCTAAAGGTTTGTTTCAGTTGAGTGACAGATCCAATATACTAATTTTAAAAGAGAAAATCAGTTCTTATATGAGCAACACTGTACTCAGGGATTTGATCTGAGGATCAGGGATATTTCCTTCTCTTTGAGGAAACGGGAAATCCAAAGGGTATTGAGACTGTCCGAGTCTGCGGACTTCCTTCCTATTTAACGAAGGGGTCACTTGAGAATGTCTTTGAGACTCAAGGAAGTTAGACTGTCCAAGTCTAGAGTTTTTTTTCTTTTGTACTATGCTTTGAGAAACAGTAGTAGACTCTATGAAAGGACTGTTCTATGAGGATGACTAGGTTCTGTTCCTATACCTCATGGAGGTCGTCGGGACAATTTGTACGAAGCCCAAGAGGAGGCTGGAAACTTTTAAGAAGCCTACGGGTCCTTGTATGAAGCCCAAGAGGAGGCTATCATTCCCGAAGGAAGAGATCATTATACGAAGCCTAAGAGGAGGCTGTGAATACTTCTAAGAAGCCGTAGGGTCCTTGAATAATGCCCAAGAGGAGGCCGATGCTTTTAAGAAGCCCGTGGGTCTATCATCTCCTTTCCATTAGGAGAGATAACTCTTTTAAAGATAAAAACCACTAGTAAACGTGCGAGGTTTACTATCCAGCGATTTTTAGCTTTTAAAGAGGGTTCCTTAGTTAAGGTCCAAGATTATGACCGTAGTGGGTACCCAAACCCCGAGACATTCAAGGCAAGCTATCCACAAGGAATATATCAAGTCAGGAAAGTTCGAGAATGTGGAAGAAACTCAAAGATGCCATTCACGGAGAATACATTCATCTTGGGGAGTAGAGCTTCTTGACGATTCCTAAGGAGGACAGCCGAAGAGAAGACTGTATCTGGTGCTCCTATTGGGGATCTAGGCGTCTATTTCTACGAATAAATGAAACGGCGTCACCTAGTTCTAGACGTAGTTGCTGGGGAAACTCGAAATATCTATACTATTATTACACAGTAGATATGAGTTTATGAAAGGAGACTTACAGTGAGCAGCCCCACAATACAGTTTATAATATGAAAGCAGTAAACGAAAGCGATAACTACTTACTCGGTTGGAGTGCTTCATGCTGTTTGGTTAGTTGTTCAACAAAGAAAGATTGAAAACAACAGTATATTCAAAATCAAAGGAGAAAGTGCTTTGAAAAAGAAAGATTTAGGGCTTACAGCTCAAGGAGAGGCCCAGGGTTTTATCAGTGAGCGCACTGTTTGACTTTGTACAGCGGGACTTATACAAGTGACTGGGGCCCAAAAAGGTTTTCTGTACAAAGGGATGGGTCTTACACTCTCTCAAGAGGCCCAAAAAAGGTTTAAAGAAAAGAGAGGGGCTTATAACACGAGGGTAGGCCCAAATGATTTTTCGTTTAAAAATGGCGATTGCGCCGAGGTTTTCTTTTAACGCAGAGGGACTTATACAATAAGTGAGGCCCAAAATGTTTTGGTTAAAAGGGGGATTGGGTCTTACACTCTAATAGAGGCCCAAAAGTTTTGAATGGGTCTTATAGCTCGAGGAGAGGCCCAGATGGTTTTTATTTTTAAACGGGCGACGATCGCGCAGTTTACTTGTACAGAGGGACTTATATAATGAGTGAGGCCCAAAAAGTTTTTGTACAAGGGGGGATGGGTCTTACACTCTCTCAAGAGGCCCAAAAAGTTTTGAAAATGATTTATGAGGGTTGAATTAATCAAAACCCTAATTTGTTTTCAAAATGTATTTAATTGAATAAAAATTCAATTAAAATGATCAAAAATTGTTTAACACATGGAAAACAAATTGTGATCTTGGATTAATGCTTCAAAAATTAAGTATTGACCTACAAAATAATTAGAAAGCATTAAAAGTTGCAAAATCAATGTAGAAAAAATATTTAAAATGTCAAAAACAATTAAAATATTAATTCTTTGCAAAAATATCAATTATATGAAATAAATAATATCTTTGGGATTTTTTGTGAAAATAAAATATTTTAAAATTTTTGTGAATTATTAAAAAAAGGAATCAACTCAAAATCATTAAAACTCAGAGAGAAATTAATTTTTGAATCAATTAAACAAAATCACAAAATTCAAATATTTGAATTTCTAAAAATGGCGCCAAGAACAAGCTGAAGAACACGCGCGTGTTCTTGGTTTCTCAGATTTGCATTTTCTATCCAATCTCCATGAATACGTAATCATATCATGCAATCCACATATCATTATGCTCGCCTCAACCTTACGATCATGTCTATGTACTTTAATTTCATTTAAATTAAACATACAACAAGAAATCACGAAGAGACCTCAAGAACCCTAATTTCTGCATGAAGGCTAGGATTTTTGATACACGATTCAAACAATGCAATTAATTGAGGGAAAACATTCCATGCATGATTATGAACATATGGCCAAATTATTGTGCGAGGAAATATGCATAGATTGAGAGATGACCAAGTATGTGCTTACCTCCAAGTCGTGACAGCAAGTTCAAAGTGATTTTTGATTTGGAGGTGTTACAGATGAGTGGTGATGATCTGAACAGCTTCCCTACACCCTATGGATTGTGTTTGGATGGTTGGACTTGATTGAAATTGGCTGGATCATTTTGTGGTACCTCAGCTGCACTTTGGTTAAAACCTTGAGCAACCAGCTGGTGATTTTGTGAAATTGATGTTTCAGAAGTAATCTAAGTGTATGATCAGCTCATATGTGATGTATGTGAGGTGTGTGAGTGTTTGGTTTGATTGGAATTGCTCTCAAACTCAAAACCCGATAGTGACTTGCCTTAGAAGGCAAAATTGGAGTGAAAGAAGAGATTTTGAGGAAAGCATCTGTTAGATGGCTTTGGTGTACTCAAACTGACCACAATTGAGCTCTATTTATAGTAGAGCAAGTTTGTTTTACAAGGAATAGTGCATGGCAGCTGGTAAGTAGGTTTGGCCAATGTTGGCAAATGAAAATCCAAGTCTCCTCTAGCCAATGACTAGAGGTTAGGGCACAGAGCTTTGGTTCCCTTGGTCTTGGATAAGTCTTGACTGATTTTAGATGAGAATGGCTCAGTCCATGCCACCTTGATGGTTTCATTGAATGCCTCATTCCAAATTTGAAGTCTTGTCCCTATTTTGGCCATTCTAGGTTCAACATGCTATTTCTTGTTCCATGGACTTTGGAGGCTTGGCTCAGTGATTGTCCCCTTTAGATTCAATCCTCTGAGGTGTCCAAGTGGATAGGAGCAATTGAATTTGGCTGCTTTTGGAAAATCGACCAAAGTTGCAAATTCTGCCTTGCCTTGACAGATTTCAGCAAGGCAACTTGGCAATGTTGTATCTCATGGTGTAGGTTGAATTTGGCAATGTTCTTGGACATTTTGGAAAGCTCTTACATGATACAACAACTGTTTGAACAAGTTTGGTTTTGATCTCTTTTGATTCCAAGTGAAAAATCCCCCTACATTTGGCAAAAAGTGAGGCAGAATCTGACTTAGTGAAAATTTCACTAAGTGTTGGAAAAAGTGACATTTTCACTTTTCAGCCACTTTGATCACTCCATAAATCAAAATCCTTAATGAATTGGAATGACTTGTAGTTGAAGTTTTTGTAGGTGATAATGAGGGCTACAAATCCATCTTTGGATGAGAAAAAATGGCCTTGTGGTTTAGGAGTTATGGTCCTCCAAAGTTGGTACCTTTGCCACTTTATTTTTAACTTAGAAAAATTTCTAAGTTTTATGGTTACCCCTTTTACAAGTTATCTCACTTTTCTTGATTTTTCTTGATGAATGATGATTCAAATCATACATTAACATCATTTTAGGGTTAAAAATCCATTTTTGTGAAAAATCTCAAAAAGTCAAAGTTGACTTTTGTGCACAGTTGACTTTTTATCAGATGAATTCCAAACTGTGCAATTCTTCAGGAAATCATGTCCTTGACCTAAATCAAACTTGATGGACATGTTCCATGGGTGTCATAGGGTATATTCAATCATGTATTAGGGTTTGGGAGCATGTCCTGGTCAAAAGTCAAAGTTACAGTTGACTTTTCCCTTAAAACCCTAATTGTGGTGCAGATGAAATTGAGACTTGTTGCTCAAACTTCTTGGATCAATCCATTGTTCCAAATGGATCAATATGGTATATTAGAGACCCTCAAATCATGTCTTGAGGTCTTGGCTCATGGTTTGTCCCAAAAGTCAACTTAGGGGTGAATAAGGTCAAGAAACCCTAATTCCTGATTTTTGATGAATGCATCCCCTGAGGCAAAATTTACTTGATGCATGGGTTCATGAGGTTCCATGAAGTATATTAGGTCATGTTTTGGATCATTGCCTTGTGCCCAGATGAAAATTTTCCATCTGGAGGCCCTGGTCGACCAAAACCCTAATTTGGTGACACTGGCGATCTTGAGGCTTGATCCACCTAGAAGGGAGCATCCTTGTGCTTAATCCTTGAAGTGGGAGTCCTTTTGATCCTTTGTAGTTACTTGGGAGGTTAGACAAGTTGAAGATCATGTCATTTCTTGATTGATCCTTTGTCTGAGAACTATGAGAGGGCTTGAAACCCTAATTTTGATTGTATTGGATGCTCACCCATCTTTGGGGAGACTGATGAAGCATGATGGTTCATCCATATTGTGATGATGATTTTCACAATGATGGGAAATCTAAGTGGTCAAAATTTGGGGTATTACAGTAATCTTGCGGGGAGTGAATCCCAGTTAAGAGTCCTCGATCGACCATCAAACTTAGTGGAGACTCCCTTTACAGATACATTGCCTAGACGACTTTGGTTGTTGAAAGTAGTGTGGTCGACTAGGTTATCTGAGAAGCTGAGGTTTTTAGTAGACTTAAACCATTTTGTAGTGCGGAAGCTATCGAAAATAGTTGTCACGCGATACTACCCTCATTTGAGTTCGCTCTAGGATAAATCAGCTCGCTGTCGATCCGCTTGCTGTTGTTATCCCAAGGGGGGTCAATGATTTTGCGGATAGGTACAAAAATCACCAGTATAAACCTTTGGGGGGGGGGGGGTAGAGCCTTGACTTCATGACACCGACCCTTTGACCCCATGTTTTTTCAATGTGTTTGTGTGTTGCATTCATGCATTCATCTAAAAAAACATTAAAACAAAAAAAAAATCTTCTCTTCTAGTATCTCTTTTTCAAATTAAACTAAGACTATGATTGCAAATATCAGAGAAAGAAGATTGCTAATGGATTTCGGTAGAAGGAAAACTCATAAGTACACCTTCAAGGTTCCAATACTAGAGGATTTAAGAGGTTTGGCGAGGATGATCACCAACCACGAGGCTTTCAGAGCCAAGTACAGAGGGCTACTATCCTTGTTAAGGGTCCATGTAATTGAAGGAATCCTGTCCACGCTAATCCAGTTCTACGGTCCGGTCTATCACTGTTTCACATTCCTAGATTATCAACTGGCACCAACGCTGGAGGAGTACTCTCACCTAACTGATTTACATATCATTGATCAGGCTCCCTTTTCTGGACTGGAAGAGATTCCAAAAGATCAAACCATTGCAAGAGCAATCTATTTGGATGAGTCAGAGGTTCGGACTCACATGACTACTAAGGGGGGAATCCAGGGTTTGCCAGCCCAGTTCTTGACAAAGAAAGCCCTATATTTTTCTAGTATAGGGAATGTGGCCGCTTTCGAGAGCATCTTTGTTTTGCTCACCTACGGGTTATTTTTGTTTCCCAACATTGATAACTTCGTTGATATCAACGCCATTAAGATTTTCCTGATCGGAAACCCTGTACCGACTTTGCTCACAGATGCTTATCATTCGATACACTTAAGGAATTTGTATAGCAGACGAATGATCACCTGTTGTGTACCCCTGTTGTACAAATGGTTCACTTCTCACTTGCCCAAGTGTGCTGCATTTTGGGATCAAAAGAATACTTTACGTTGGTCGCAGAGAATCATGTCTCTTACCAACTCTGACATCGATTGGTACAATCGAATCTATGACGGGATCAGAATCATTGACCGTTGTGGAAATTTCCCAAATGTACCCCTTATAGGAACTAAGAGAGGAATCAATTATTATCCAGTTGTGGTTCGTCATCAATTTGGATACCCGATGAGACATGTCCCGCGTAATGTTCATCTGAAAGGTCTTTTCTTCAAGGAAGGAGAAAATGACAGGGCACTAAAGACAGAAATAGTGCATGCCTGGAAGCACATTCATAGAAAAGGAAGAGAGTCTGTAGGAAAACCAAACTGTGTCTCGGTGGAGCCTTATCTCCACTGGGTACAAACTAGAGCTCTCAAGCTGAGGATGCCTTACCCTCTCCAGGAAGTTCTTTCATTAAGGGATTCTGCTCTTTATTTTATGTCTGAGACTGAAAAACTTCAGTTTACTCTCAGCAAAGTTCAGCAAGAGAAGAGGTCTTGGAGGAACAAGTACCGTATTCTCAATGTGGAGTGCAAGAAAATCCAGCAACTGTTAAAAGAAAGGACGCTCTGATTGAGATTTTAGAGCAACATGTTGTAGAGAATCAAGAAGACCAAAGGAATTTGCTCGCTCCTTTCACTTGGCAAAGGAATGACAACCCGACAATGGCCCAAGAGCCCCAGTCAAAGAAAAGGAAAGTACCAGAACCAACACCTGAGCTCTCCTCAGAGAGGACTCAGGACCCATTAGCTTAGACTTCCTTTCGTAGCACTATGTAAATTACTGTATTTCCATTTCTGCAATCTTTTGAATTCAATAAAACGGGGTTTCCCCACTGTTTGATATTTGCAATCCAAGTGTCAAAGTTTACTTTGAACAAAAAAAATATACAATTAATATAATCATTGCATATCATTCATCATTCTCACTTAATGTATTCTTCTTACCTACGAATCTCACGTTTGCGTCTCGATTCTAGAGTCAAACTGTCTCATACATACAATACTCGGGCCAATCGTCAAAAAAAGATGGATGATCTCGAGGAAGAGAATAGAGAGTTGAGGGAAGAGATCGACACTCTGAAAGAGGATCTGAGAAAGCTTCATAACAATATGCAAGCTCTAGCAAAAGCTCCGGCGCAACAACAAAGGATTGTGATCTCGGAGATCAGATCAATGCCCATAGTGGAGAAGTATGATCCTAGGTACAAAATGTTGAAAGATCATCCCTGGGGCATGCCTATCAACTATATCCCGGAAGGATATCTTCCGCCGATCAATGAGGATCAAGGAACCGCAGCAGGAGCCATTGGGATTTAAGGTTACAAACTTCGGGAAAGCGAAGATGCCAGGGGCATGACAGCAACTCCTGAAGGTTACAAACTTCGGGAGGCACCGAGAGTCTCGGCCATAATGACTATACCACCACCCGTGGTACACACTGTCCCGGAAGGACAGATTCCACAGATACCCTCTGGTGGAAACGAAAGTATGTTCGACAGAATGAATGAGTTCCAGGAACAATTCCTGGAGATGCAGAAAGAACTGCAAACCCTTCGCGGTCAGGATTTATTTGGAAAGGACGTTGCAGATCTTTGTTTGGTCCCCTAATGTGAACGTCCCGCACAAATTCCAGGTACCTGATTTTGAAAAGTACAAGGGTAACTCTTTCCCTCAAAGCCATTTGGTGATGTACGCTCAACGAATGTCAGCTCAGACAAAGAACCAGGAGCTATTGGTCCACTATTTCCAGGATAGTTTAACCGGTGCCGCATTAAAATGGTACATGGGTTTAAACTGCACTAAGATCGCCACTTTCAGAGATCTCGGCGCTGCTTTCGTTCAACAATATAAATACAATTTGGACATGGCACCGGACAGAGATCAACTCAGATCGATGTCACAAAAGGACAAGGAAACCTTTAAGGAGTACGCTCAGAGATGGCATGAAATTACCGCCCAGATTTGTCCACCTCTTGAGGAAAAAGAGATGACAAAGATCTTATTAAAGACCTTAAGCTCATTTTACTACGACAGAATGGTCGCCAGTGCGCCCAGTGACTTCACCGAGATGATGGGCATGGGAGTTCGTCTTGAGGAAACGGTCTGAGAAGGACGTTTAGTTAAAGACGCTGGATCATCAAGCAGTACAAAAGATACGGTAGTGCTCTCCCTAAGAAAAAAGAGCAGGATATTGGGAATATCTCTCTCGGAAAGCAAAGGTGACGATATCAACTAGTAGCAGTTGTAACTCCTGCTATCAATCCCGCGCCTGTTCCTACGTATCAACCTCAGGTTGCTTAGAGCCAACCTAATCAACAGCAACTTCAGCAAAGGACACAACAGCCTCTTTAGCAGGCTCGTCCTCCATATAACAATAACCGTACAACTCGACCTCCAGGGTTTGATCCTATACCTGTGTTGTACGCGGAACTGTTTCCATTACTACTGGTCAAGGGCATGTCCAAACCAGGTCTCCTCTTACCATACCAGAGAATCCGCCTTTTTGGTTCAAGACAGATCAGACGTGCCCTTACCATCAAGGAGGACCAAGGCACAACATAGAAAACTGTCTCAGTTTCAAATTCGACGTGCAAAAGCTTGTTATGAGCGGGGTCTTATCTTTCAAAGATACAAATTCTAATGTTCTCATGAACCCGCTGCCTTAACATGAGAAAGCTGCCGTAAATTTGATAGAGGGAGAATCCAATAACAACTAACAAATTCACGAGGTACTCTTATTGAGGGCCAACTTGGTCAAAATGAATTGTAGACAGAGTGGATATGGCCATGTGCCACCTCATAACTATCACAGTGTGATATATGCTCTAAAAATAATCAAGGATGTTCTGTGGTGCAAGCAGCTCTACGGGAACAGTTGGATCTCGGATGGATCCAAAAGCATCGAGTTCGTGGGGTTAACATGACTTATACTAATTCCAATATCATTCATAACCACGACATCCGTGCAATGAATGTCAACTTAGTGGTAATGCACTCAATGCAAAGCCGGTATCATAATCTGCCGCGGCACGATTACAATTCATGTCTGACTTGCTCGGTAAACAAACAGGGATGCTCTTTTGTGCAAGAGGCCTTCCAGGGTCAGATGGATCTTGGATGGATTCAGGACTACCATGATAGAAATCCCTATCAGATCAACAAGGTTCAAATCTTCGATATTTACTTGATGAATACCAGCTTGGTGGAGTTACACTCCAAGCAAGTCCAACTCGGTTTTCTCACTTCACATGATTATCGGAGCTGTAAAGTATGTTGTGAGAGTAATCAAGGGTGCGCTCTTGTTTAAAGAACTTTGCAACACTAGTTAAACCACTGGTGGCTTCCAATCTATTTGGATGAAGACACGCAACAAATCAGTGTGGTTGACGGGAACCCTACTTGGCATCAAAGTCATGATGTCTGATCTACAGAAACAGATCTAGTGACGTTACACTGCTTTCAAAGCAGACGTGGCTAGGTGCCACCACACAATTACGAGCGCTGTAGAGTCTGCTCGGAAAATAGTCAAGTATGTTACCTCGTGCGAGCAGCCCTTCAGAGTCAGCTGGACCGCAAAGAAATCCAATAATATTCAGTTTCGGGGGCTATCAACTTGACGCCCGACTATTTCGCTGATCAGATTAAGGATGTTGTTGTGATCTTTGATCATGAAAGGACCAAGGATGTTTGTGTCGTCATCCCTCTACTAGACGAATCGAAGGTTCTTAACCAAGAATTGATTGAAGTTACTTACGACAGCCAGAGAAGTTAGAAGGCTCCTGCAGTTATCTATCTACCAGGACCGTTACCGTATGAATTAACTAAGGTTATCCCTTACAAATACGGTGCAACAACAGTTGAGAATGGGAAGGAAATTCCATTACCCTCCGTCGTGAATATTGCAGACATCAGTCGAGTAACATGGAGCGGTAGGAACTTCAACAGAGAAGTTGGAGAACCCAGCAGAGAAAAGGAACCTCAAACAGAAGTTCCTAATCCACCAGTCGGTCAATCCAGTGATCCCGACCTTTCAAAGAACGATGATGAGATGCTGAAGCTCATCCAAAGGAGTGAATACAACATTGTTGATCAACTATTACAAACTCCTTCAAATATCTCAGTGTTATCACTTTTACTCAGTTCTGAAGCCCACAGAGAGGCTCTACAGAAAGTCTTAGAGCAAGCCTTTGTGGAACAGGATGTGTCAATACGATAGTTTGATAGTATCGTCTCTAACATCACTTCTTGCAACAACTTGGAGTTTAGTGATGAGGAATTTCCAGAAGAAGGCAAAAGCCACAACATGGTGCTCAATATCACAGTTAATTGTCAGGACGATGCTTTAGCCAGCATACTGGTAGGCACCGGATCGGCTCTCAACGTCATGCTGAAGACCACTCTAATGCGACTATCATTCAAAGGATCTCCGATGAGAGGCAGTGAGGTCGTCGTCAAAGCATTTGACGGGTCTAGAAAAATGGTTATCGGCAAAGTTGACCTTCTCATAACTATTGGTCCTCCGGGCAACATACAGTTGCTTATTAGGAAGACCTTGGATACACCAGGCTGGGGCAGTCACTTCGACACTTCACCAGAAGCTGAAGTTTGTCAAGAATGACTAACTCGTCACTGTCTGCAGAGAACAAGCCTTGATCGTGAGTAACCTTTCATTATCCACTTGTGTAGAACCCGAGGAGGTTGTTGGAACTCAGTTCCAGGTACTTTCAGTGAGCAATGAGAGTCAATCAGAAAAAGGAACATCGATTTCCTCATACAGAGATGCTCTCGAGGTAATCAAAAGTAACAACGCAAAAGGATGGGGACTGCTTATCATTCCTACTGATAATAAAACAAAGAAGGGTCTTGGCTTTTCTGCAACCTGTACCCAGACTTCTTCTAACGATGAAAGCTTTCATCCCATTCAGGACTTCTTCCATAGTGGAGGTTTCCTTCACCCAGTGTCTCAAGAAGTACATACCATCAACGAGGGAGATTCCTCCGATACAGATGAGGAGTGGAAGTCCTATCTTAATGAGGACGGTTATATCTATCAGGAAGAGGTGCCTACGCCATTTTACTATCCCACACAGAGTCCGAGATTTATACCAAGGTCAGATGTCGAAATGATATACGGAGATTGTGATCCAAAAGGATGCCTTGCTCCGCCAAACTCATTGGAGGAGGACACTCCAATGAAATACAACTTTGACCACGACTACTATGGCCCAATGGATGGTCTGCTTATCTGGCAGCCGTACCCAAGGGACTTGGGACAAGAAAATCAGCCCAACAATGAAAATCAACTAAGCATCATTGAAAAGAAAACCTGCGTCCCCACCATGTCATGGGATTATTACTCGGGGCATTCTGAAAATATCCAGCACGACGATGAATTTGCAAAGCTCGCAGGGCTAGAGTTTATTAACTACGCTTTTCCTGAGGTCAACGTCATCGAAAGGGACGACTCCTCCATTTCCAAAGAGGTGTGGGACACCTTGGGACAACCTGTAACGCCCCAGTTTTAGTTAGTTTTATTTAATCGAGTCAATTTGATTATTTCTATTATTATATTATTTTATTTTTTACTTTTATTTGATAATATATTATTTTTCATCGTGAATATGTTTTATCGCGTTTTGGGAACGTTTGCGAGATATTTGAGTGTAGGGATATTTTGGTCATTTCACTTTATTTTTCCTTAAGTTAGTAAAATAGAAATAAAAAGAGAGAAAATTAGAGAGAAAGAAAAAGAGAAGAAGGAAAAGGGAAAGAAAAGAGAAAGAAAGAAGAAAAGAGAGAAAAACTTGGAAAAGAAGAAATCGATCAACCGACTATTGAAAACACGATTAAATCGGGTAAGGGTGCGAAACTCGATTATATTATACTTGTGTATGATTATGTATGTTTGTATTTGGATTAAAATTGAATGTAGGACAAAAACCATAATATGTTGAAATTGTTATAATCCGATTAAATTGTGTCGGAAATCATGTTTTCAAGTCCCTTATTGTTGATACATGTTAGATATATGTTGTTATGCTATCTATTGGAAATTTTCTGGTGTTTAGGTGAAAATTTGAAGTGGGTTTGAGTGATTTTCGCAGAAAAAATTCTGCAGAAAAATTCTGGTTTTCACTGCCCATACGTGTATCACTCAAGGCAATACGCGTATTGGTTAAGGCAATACGTGTATGGCAATGAAGGGATGAGGGCAATACGCGTAATGAGTTCCAATTTTCTCGGCCATCTGCTGAAACGTGTAATGGTACGCAAATGAGTTTGGGCAATACGCGCATGGCTCAGGGCAATACGCGTATGGCCAGCAAGGGTGCAAAAATGTTGTGTTTTCGCGATTCCTTTTCTTTGTACGTCCGTAACTTGTGTTCCGATTATCCGTTTTGGACATTCTTGGTATCGTTGGAAAGCTAATAAAATGTACTTTCATATTAAAATGGTTTTGAGATTGTTGGCCAATTTAATTATGTCGGGAATTTGGAATAGTGTCGTTTTGTCAACTTCTGCCGTTTTAATTGGGTGTAATTGATGTGTATCATGCAATGTGCTGTTGATATGGATATTGTATGACTTGTGTGCTGTTGTGTGATGAAAATACATGTGATAAAATGTTGTAATGATGGTTGGTGGCCTAAGGTTAAGAAAATGCATTGTGTGGTATTTGATTATATATGCATGATTATGGATGTGTATATGTGTGCATTTGAATGTCATGAGTCATTGTATGCCAAGCATCATGATATGCATTTTTTGAGATTCCGTGTGCCCTAGTGGGTGTGAGCGACGAATCGATTCCAGAGGGAATCCTCTATAACATCATGAGCCTTATACCGAGAGGACTGAAAGCGATGATTATAGACGATCGTGAGCCTTATACAAAGAGGACCGAAAGAGATCGGATCATGAGCCTTATACAAAGAGGAGTGAAAGCGATCCATAAAAGTCGTGAGCCTTATACCAAGAGGACCGAAAGCGACTGGGAACATCGTTTTCCCGACGGGGAGTTACATTAAGTAACAAGAGATGGTTCCAATAGTTCCTGAGTGAACTAATGTTGAGATTGACAGATGGATGGCGCCGCATTTGCATAGAGTCGTTGTGTCGGTCTTTTTGCATTTGCATAAATCATGAATGGATTGGTTTTGTGTGGAATTGAGAATGGAATTGATGAGTTGAGATACATATATATATATATATATATATATATATATATATATATATATATATATATATATATATATATATATATATATATATATATATATTGTTAGTTCCTGGATTGGCTGGAATTTTGGTAAAACATAGTATGTGTAACACCTCAAAATTTGCCTTGTTGTTTTTAGATAACTGGCTTAGGTTTCTTTTCATTTCTTGCATTTTGCATTGTGCATAGTATTTGGTTCTTAGCATGGGATCGAGGTATTTGGTTCAACTCAAGGGCAAAAGCTTCTTATGAGCTCCATAAGCTTCTCACATCCTTATATGGTGGCCCAAGGGTATTTCAATGAGGGATTCTCCAAGTGGTTATATCAAGGGTTGGTGTCCTTACACTGATGACCAAAACTAGGGTTTTATGGTTAAGGGTCCTGAGCTCAAGGATTTGATTAAAAACTTTCACCAAGTTTCTCCATATGTCAAAACAAGTCTAAGGATGGATTTTGAGCCAAAAATTCACCATGGAAGGCCTCAGATGATTCAGTAGCTTACAGATGAAGTAATCAATCAAACTGGTCAACTGAAAAGTCAAACTAAGGTTTTGAGAGGTCCTCATCATGGTAATCAAGTCAAGAGACCTTTATTTGGTCTATGGAAGGCTTTCATGATCACAATTTGCAAGAATCAAGCTTTGGTAAAAAGTTGCTAAATTGGGAAAGTGACTTGTAATTTCAAGTTACTATTTTTGGCATATTTTCAACCAACTTTAACCAAACTTTTCATGATCAAAAATGCTTCAAACTAATTTTTGCCCAACACCAAAGTTGTAGATCTCTTTCTCCTCTTTCCAAAGAGTGGTGGATCATGATCATATCACTTTTAGATCAAGAGTTATGGGCATTTGAAGTTAAAGGGCATTTGGTGTTCCACCATGCATACCATTTTGACATAACTTGCAAGATGCATTTTAACTCACCAATATGGCTTCTAATTGTTCATTTCACCTCACCACACTCCATTGCACCTCATTTAGCATCATTTTGAGCCAAGAATTGAATGAATCCGTGGATTACATAGTCATAATTCATCATTATGCAATTTTGCAAGTTCACTTGGAATTCATAATTCAGCTACTCTCCAGCCCCAAGATCAATCCAAAGGTGGTCCTTGCATCAAAAGGAAAACAGTCATGCACTTTTCATGAAGAATGCACGAGCCAAATACCTCATGTGCACAAACTTGTAAATTTGCAAAACAGCCCAAAACTCATTGCTCTCAAGTCCTTGAAGTTTAAAACCCTAAACAGTAGCATTGGCACACTATATAAGCTAACTCACACGAATTTCTCAGCAGCTACTATTCATTTTCATCACTTTTCAAAGTTTTGCTCTCAAGTTTCTCTCCTTCGATTCTCCCAATCCTTCAAGGTTCCTCCATTTTTCTTGGTTGGTCTAGGATTAGTGAAGCACAAGGAAGAGAAATCCACCACTGTTTTGAGGTTTAAGCAAGGAATTCATCAAGTTGAGTTCAGAGCTTCAACTTTCAGATTCAAGGATTCAGGCTAGTTTGAAGGCCTAATTGCATTTATTTTGCAATTAGACGGTTGAAAGAGTTGATCTGCAGCTTATCTTGGAGTTTCTTGACGTATTTCCATTTCTGCAAATCTCAGGTGAGCTCCAAATTCATAGATCTAGAATTGATTTTTGTTGTGTGTTTAATGTTCATCTTGATGTGCTGAGCTCATATATGTGTTTGGTTTTGATTTTCAACGTGAATCATGGCTGAAATTTAGATCTGAAATTTTCAGATCCAAACTTGTTTCGTTCGATTCTTGAAATATACGCATGCTAAATGATTTTGAGTGGCATATTTGTGATCTACGTGAGTTGCTGAACATTTTGATGTGTGATTTGTTGTTTTTGGTTGTTGTTTGAAGTTTGGTGACCGGAGAGTGGCCGGAGAAGATGACCGGCGCTTCTCCGGCCGGTGAGGGTTTAATTAGGGTTTGTGGTTTTCCAGTTTTAATCTCATGCGTTGGATTGTGATTATTTTTCCAGTTTAATTCTCGTGCGTTGGATCTTGATTACGTGTTGTTAATTAAGTTGATTAGGGTTTAGTGGATCTGATTAAGTCATGACCGTTTGATTTCATTTAATTAGTGCATTTGAATGTGGACCGTTTGATTGCTGACTTTACTTTGTTTGACTGAGAGCGTGAGCCTGTGGATCCGGAGACTTTTTGTGGTTGACTCAATCTTAGCCGTTCGTTGTTTCTGAAGACTTGATAGCGCTTGGGCCTTTTCTGCTGTTTACACCCCCGTTTCTGAGCCCATGATCATTTGCACGCGTTTGGATTTCTTTTTGCACCCCTGTCTTCATTTCATTTTCTTTTTATTTTCTATTTTCATACCATTTCATAATTAATTGTTAAAAATACTTGCATATGCTAAAAAATTCCAAAAAAATTCATCATCCCTCCTCATCATTAAAATTAATTTTTTACATTTTATTTTATTATTTTTGCATTAAATTTACATTAAATATTAATTTTCCAAATTAATTTTTCTCATTTGCACTTCATATTGCATACTTCCTATTGCATCATTTATTTCCCTCATTTTAAAAGCGATTTGATCCTGATTATTTTTGGGTTGTGTTCATAACATGTTGAGGTATGTTTGAGATTTTTGGTATGATTTTTAGGTCCTTTTTGGATGACTTTTGATGTGTTGCTTTGAGCATGAATGTATGAAATCTTATTGATGCTTTGACCTAATTGTTGATTGACTTTGGTTCTGATTCATTGCTTGTGGATTTGATATGTCAATTATACATGTTTGAGATGCTTGAATACTGAATGACATAATTTTTGAGGCATGTTTGTTATTTCTTTGAAGCATGAACTTTAACTTGTCCAACTTATGAATGTATGCTTCATGTTTGGTTTGCTTGA
The DNA here is from genome assembly GCA_022829125.1 of Lathyrus tuberosus. Classification (NCBI taxonomy): domain Eukaryota; kingdom Viridiplantae; phylum Streptophyta; class Magnoliopsida; order Fabales; family Fabaceae; genus Lathyrus; species Lathyrus tuberosus. The sequence continues at coordinate 211,419 of JALAZF010000409.1, read as the reverse complement.
TCATGAAGGCACTTGTGCCATAATTTGGGGTCTTGTTTAAGAATTGATAGCATGTTAATTGACCTCTGGTTGTGATATTTGGATCTCATCTTTGTATGTTTGATGTTTGCCTTGCACTTTAAGTCGCTTGTTTCACAAGAATGAATCATGTTTCACTTCACTTCACTTCTTCTTCTTTGCTTCTTAATTAATTGTGAAAGTGTTTGCATGACTTGAGTGATGTTTGAAGATCTTGTTTAGGCACATATTTAGGATTGTGTCACTTCTGGACTTGGTTTACTTTGTGGAATTTTGACTTGTTTGCTTCACATGATCACTTCTTTTCATCTCACTCCTTCTTTAATGACTTGAATGGTACTTGAGTGACTTCTCCTTTTTCTTTTTGACTAATTATTCATGATTAATATTAGAGGCCATTAGGACCATTAGGTTCTGAACTTGATGTTTGATTTACCTTAGAACTTGTTTCTTTATTGCCTTATGCTTGTTTGAGTTTCATTTTGTCATATGTGAATACTTCTAACACTTTCAGGGGCAAATGGTAAGTAGTTTGAGTGTGGATTTGCTTCCACATTTTACTTTCTTCCTTTATCTTTTAACTTCCATACTTGTGTTTGAAGTGAGCTTAGGCCACTTGTGTTTCACTTCTCTTTCTCCTCCTTCTCTTTCACTCTTTGCATCCCTCGAGTCTCAAGACTTGTTTAAGTCTTGGATTCTCTCCCTTTAGAGCTACCTAGTCCAACTTAATTTTCGATTAAGCTTGGAGTAGGATTAGCATTAGGTTAGGTAGTCGTGTCTCCTAAACCTCACTAACCATAGGACATCCATGCATGATAACATTAGGACTCTTAGTTTCCCTTTAGAGTTCCCTTTTGTGTCGCTTCTCTTCTCATCTCAAACTTCTTGAAAACACGTAATAAAATATAACGTATATTGCGCTCGAGCCTTAAGTGTAGGAAGTGAAGAACGAGGGGTCTCCTCTCTTCTTCTAGGGTGTTTAGCATACGTCTCATTCGGGGGCGACCATGCGACTCACTCGTTCCCGCATGGTAGACTTTGGTGCAATGTAAGTTACGAACTAACTCAAAACACTTCTGTCTAAAAAACACAAAACAAATTCAAATATTTTTTTGATCCTTCGGGATTGTTGGGTTTCAGACTCCTTTCAGAAAGAGCTCGTCGCTCACGTAAAAAACACTTACCTACCCGTGGTCGTACCCACGAACTACGATTGCTCTGATTTCCTCCTTCTCGTCCGATTGAGGATACGTAGGCACAAGACAGCGATTGTCTTGGCGAGCAACCTTCCCCCACAGTTCCCGTCCGAACTACGTTGACTCTGACTTTCCCATTGCACTGAGGGAGTACGTAGGCCTAGGACAACGATACCGTCCTATCGAGTCACTTCCTTTTCTTTTCTTCTTCGTTTCTCGGTTCTTTTTCGTTCTCATTTTCTTCTCCGGTCTAGTAGCAGTGGAGTTCCAGATGACGACACCCTTTGATGCAGACAACAAGCGTGGATCCCATCGAGTACGATGGACATGTTGGGTGTTAACACCTTCCCTTCGCGTAACCGACTCCCGTACCCGTTCTCTTGGTCGCGAGACCGTGTTTTTTCCCTTTCTTTCAGGTTTACGCAGTGTTTCCTTTCCCTCTCTTGGGATAAATACACTTTGCTGGCGACTCTGTGTTCTTCTGCGCCACTCTCGCGTTTGTACCGTTGGATGCGAATCTTTCGGGAGCGACAACTGGCGACTCTGCTGGGGACTCTGGTTGACCTATGCTGGTCCTTCCCCTTTAGCGAGTCAATCCTAGCGCTTGTCTGTTTGTTTTTGTTGGGTGTTTCTATGGTGCTTTGCTTTGTTGTATATTACTGTATTGCTATTTACTGTATTTTTACTTTACTGCTTTACTGTGTTTACAGCTTTTATTGCATTGCATTTCATATTATTACTGTCATACTGGATATTGCTGTGCTGTTCTGCTGCTGGTTTTTCTGTTTGTAGGGTGGGCTGGATTCATGAGAGAGAAGCCCAAAACCAAGGCTTGAGCATACACCTATGATTAGCGTGGAAAGTAGTGTGACTTGTTTGGCATTTGGCCAGACGAAGTATACATGAAAACTCCACATCCAGACGAGGTTTTCTTGGTAATATTCTGTCCTGTCCATTTGGGGCAAATGATGGAATATAATCTGGAAAACTGTCGACTCTGGCGACCATTCCCAAGGACTCAGTTGCGACACTCCTCCCGAGATGTGACAGTGGCAGCCCACTTTCTGTGGCAGCCCACATCCTAGTACCCACATGTGAGAGGGGATGGGTGTTTGCAGGTTTGCAGGTAACCGAGACCTCCAACCTACCTGGTTTCTGGGTTTCTCATCTGTGTATATTATCCTGATATTCTGACGGTTTGATTGGGTTGTTATTCTGGATTTCTGGGTTTCTGGTATTTTGGGTCTTATTCAGTCAGCAGAACAGCAGCAGTTTGAGCATTTTGGATACCTTGATCCCATGCCTGCATTTTGCATCATCTTTTTGCATTCTGACATGTTTGTTCATTTGTAGGGTTGCATCCTAACTTTGATTCCGGTTGTCTGAAGACTGTCCATGATGAGTATTAGCGCTGAAAAAAGAAAGAACATCATCCCGTACAAGTTCCCAGAGCTTCATCTAGACGCTGTGCACAAGATCTCGGCTATGGCAAAACCTGAGGCATTGGCAGATTTCAGAGGAGAATATGGGAGGATTCTGAGTTTCGCCCGGAATGTTACCAATTATGAGTTCAGGGCCCTGCACACTCTGGTACAGTTCTATGACCCTCAACTCCGGTGTTTTCTATTTGCTGATTATCTTTTGGCTCCAACGTTGGAAGAATTTGCTCTTATTTTGGATGTTTCGGTCAAAGAGGGAGCTCCCTTCTATCCTTCTAAGGAGTTTCCTGATTTGGAAAGGGTTGCTGCTACTTTACGTTTGGATCAGTCACTGTTGAAGAAAAATATTGCTAGTAAAGGGGGTTATCAAGGTTTTCACACGAAGTTTTTGATCGAACAGGCTGCTACTTGTGCTAAGGCTAAGTGTTGGTCAGTGTTCAATGCAATTCTGGCTATGTGTGTTTATGGAACGGCGTTATTCCCTAATGTGAAAGATTTTGTAGATGCACATGCTGTTCGGATATTCACCACGAAGAATCTGGTACCTACCTTGCTTGGGGATCTGTATTATTCGATGCACTATATGAATGAGAAAAGGAGAGGCAGACCTCTTTATTATTGTGCTTCAATTTTCTATAAGTGGTTTGCTGATCGTCTTCCCAAATCTGGGGTATTCGAAGACACTAAAGGAACTTTAGATTGGGCAAAGAGATTAATGGGGTTAAGGGCCGACAACTTAGTTTGGATCAATCGTGATTTGGTGGGCCGAGAGATCCTGGTTAGTTGTGGAGGTTACCCAAACGTACCTTTAATAGGAAGGAAGGGGGGAATTAACTACAACCCCATTCTTGCTATTAGGCAATTTGGGTATGCTTTAAAGGAGCCGCCAAAAGGCCAAGATGTGCAAGAGTCTCTATTTTTGGGTGAGGAAGCCAATCTGGGGGTGTTGAAAGAAGCTGCAAACGCTTGGAGAGATCGCCATAAGAAAGGAAAGACTTCTTTTGGAAAGTGTAACAACAAAGCTTTTCTTGCGTATGAAGACTGGGTTCAAAGCAGAGTAGAGAGTGTACTTTTGCCATTCTGCATGGAACCTCCTTCTTACCCTTTGCTGATTGAACCCCCAACCATGATTGAGATGGAGAAGTATAACCAATTATGGGCTGAAAAAGAGAAGATTCGAGAGGAGAACCGTGAGTTGCAAAAGGAAATCTACCAGTTGAAACATGAGCGAGGTGAGGCTGTTCATATCGCCAAGCTGAAGACAGAACGTCTCGCTGAAAAAGAAAAGGAGCTAGTTGAAGAGATAGCAGCTAGGAAAAGGGTAGGACAAGCTCTAAAAGGCGTTTGCAAGACTCTCAAATCCAAGAAGGATGACTTAGCCAAGGCTTGGGCGAAGATTCGCAGGTTCAATGCTTACCGAGATACTGCAATCACGGCCAACAAGCAGAAAGAAGATAAGCATTTGGAGCAGATTGAGAGTCTGAAGTTGAAGCTCAGGAAGAAGGACGAGGAGATCTTGTCAGGGACGTTCCGAAGACACGCAGTTGAAGAACGGCTCAAAGAAGCCATAGCAACCATGGAAGAGCTGAAAATACAAGCAGGAGTGAAGAGGTCTAAGTGGGAGTGCTCTAGCTCAGGCAGTGGCCCTCATACGGTGCAAGATCCTTGAAGGGAACTTTACTCAGTAGTTTGTATTTTGTTCTTTCTTTGTATTTTGGGTCACCACCAGAATTGTTGGCTGGGACCTCTGCTTATTTTTGTTTCAGGCTATTTTTTGGTACCTTGGGTTGTAATTTCTGACAGTGATTCACTCTGATTTATATGAGCAGCAGTTTCATCCTATTTCACCTTTAAACTGGAATCAAGGGGTGGATCACCCTGCAAATATACAAACATGTTTGCATTTGCATTTGCATAATCATAATCATTTTTGCATTGCAGGTTATCTTGGTTTCTCTGGTTTTCTTATGCTCTCTCTTTCTTTCAGTCAGGATTGATCAACCAACTCATCGTTATTCTACTCGGCTCAATCAAAACAGAGTGATGGACAAAGTTCAGGCAGATATGGCCGCTATGCAAGCTCGCATCGACTAGTTCATGGAAATGATGCAGGGTGTGGTGCAAAGTCAGAACGAGTTCAGAACTCTAGTTCAGCCGTTAGTGGCGCAGGTCGACGAAAATGGTATCCTACACGGTGGTCTTATCAACCGTAATATCCCTCCGGGCGGAGTCGGTGCTGGTGGACAGGGCAGAATTCCTACAGTGGTTGGAGAGGGAAGTACTGTTCGGGCTATCCATGGCCATCATTTTGATGATCAACAGGACGATGTGTTCTCGGTCAGAAGTTTAGATGCTGCCCTTCCTGTGGTTAGTGATGAAAGAATTCGTTTAATCGAAGCTCAATTGAAAGGAGTGGTGAAACAGGATGATTTGGGGATTGATTTGGACGACCTAGGGTTGGTCCCTGATATTGTTATTCCACACAAGATTCAGATTCCTTCGCTAGAAAAGTACAATGGTTCTACCTGCCCAAGGACTCATGTGAAGGCCTATACCAGGAAGATGGCTGCTCACGCTAAGGATGAAAAGTTAATGATGCACTTCTTCCAAGACAGCCTGTCTGGCGCGTCTTTGGAATGGTACATGGGGCTAGAAAGCAGAGATGTTCGTACCTGGAGAGAGCTAGCTGCATCTTTCATCAAGCATTATCAGTACAACACGGACATGGCTCCCAACAGAACTCAGTTATTGAGCATGTCCCAGAAGAATGATGAGAGTTTCAAAGAATACGCGCAAAGGTGGCGTGAGTTAGCGGCTAGGGTGTAGCCACCAATGCTAGAGAAAGAGATGCTAGATATGTTCATGGACACACTGCCTAAGCACTACTATGAGAAGCTTTTGCCTTGTTCTCTAGGCAAGTTTGCAGATGTGATTGCTATTGGGCAGAAGATAGAGGTCGGAATTAAGGCTGGGAAGGTTTCTAGCGGTGATGGATCGTCTTCTGGACAGGGAAAAAAACCGTTTGATAATTATAAGAAGAAAGGAGAGACCAACGCTGTATCATCCCACAAGGGAAAAGAGAAACATCGCCAGTTTAACAATCAACAGGTAGCATCAGTAACCATTCCAGCAACATTACCTCCACCACAGCAGCAAAGGGGTAATGCTAATCAGAATAGGCAGCAGGGTCAGTATCAGAACAGACAGAGGAATGCAGAGAGGCATTTTGATCAACCCCCAATGTCATATGCACAGTTGTTGCAGCACTTGCTGCAGTTGCGTCTAGTTGAGCTTCGTACCTTGGCGCCACCAACAGGGGAACTCCCACGAGGCTACGATGCTAACGCACACTGCGATTTTCATTCTGGTGCCCCTGGGCACACGGTGGAGAAGTGCAGGGCGTTTCAGCACAAGGTGCAGGACCTTGTAGACTCTAAAGCCATCAATTTCTCGAATGACGGACCCAATGTTATTCAAAACCCGATGCCTAATCACAATGGACCAAGGGTGAATGCTATAATTGAGGACTGTGAAACTTTGAATTTGATCGTGGATGTGGAGGAACTGAAGACTCCATTGGTTGTGGTTAAGAACAGGTTATTGAAAGGTGATGTCTATCCGGGCTGTGGTGAGAACTGCTCAGATTGTTTGATAAAGGCTAATGGTTGTGATTCGTTGAAGAGGGGTACTCAGAATCTGATTGATGAGGGCTGTTTACAGTTTGACAGAGGTAATCAGCTAGAAGAGGTTGTTAGTGAGAAGGTTGCCACTATCACTATTCCGTTCAAAACAATTACTATTTCTGGTCCAGCAAGGCCGCCTCCAGTCATTATCACAAGGGCTGGTCCCATTCCGTACGAGAGTTCTAAGGCTATTCCGTGGAATTATGGTGCAGAGCTGTTTGTCAATGGGCAAAAGCAAGAGCTAATGAATACTTCACCAGTGGGTTCTAGTTCAGGGGTTAAAGTTGAGACTGATGCTATAACCAGAAGTGGTAGAGTGATCCCTCCTGTTAATGATCAACCCAGTACCTCTAGGCAAGATAGAGGAAAACACGCGATGGATGGTTCTGTTCAGACCCCAGTGATTGTGGAATCTACAGTGAAGCCGGATGATGATGCTTTTTTGGAAAATGTAGAGGAATTTATGAGGCTCAACCGAAAAAGTGATTATAAGATTGTGGATCAATTACATCAGACCCCGTCCAAGATCTCTATTCTGTCTATGCTCTTGTGTTCTGAGGCTCACAGGAATGCTCTTTTGAAGGTTTTGAATGCAGCATACGTTCCTCAAGAGATTTTTGTTAATCAACTGGAAGGGGTTGTAGCGCACGTGAATGCGGGTAACGGCCTGGGTTTTACAGATCTTGACTTGACTTCTGCTGGCAGGAGTCATAACAATGCCCTGCATATTTCGATCGAATGCCGTGGCTCACTGATGTCACATGTCTTGGTTGATACTGGTTCATCGTTGAATGTATTGCCCAAGAAAGCGTTAATGAAGTTGGATACTCGAGGACTTATTTATACACCAAGCGACTTGGTGGTGCGAGCTTTTGATGGCTCGAAGAGATCTATTTTTGGCGAGATTGTGCTTCCAATCAAGGTTGGACCGGAAATCTTTAATGCAACGTTTTACATTATGGACATTCAGCCAGCGTACAGCTGTTTATTGGGTCGTCCTTGGATCCATGGGGCAGGTGCTGTAACTTCCACTTTACATCAAAAGCTGAAGTATATGGTTGATGGTCACGTAGTGACAGTATGCGGGGAAGAAGACATAATGATCAGTCAGCTATCAACCTTCAAATACGTGGAAGTGGATGGGGAAATCCACGAGACGTTGTGCCAGGGATTTGAGAAGGTGAAAGTTTTCGAAGAAGTTGTTCAGTCTGAAACTGTAGTGCAGCCTGTAGTGGTAAATCAACCTGAGGGTTCCATGTCTTCGTTAAAAGACGCCAAAGCTGTGGTTGAAGCGGGTAGCTCACAGAGGTGGGGCCAGGTGGTTGAAGTCCAGAAAAAGAAGGATACTTATGGATTGGGATATAAGCCATCCAAAAGAGATGAGGATCCCCCAAAATTCTATGGCCCTGTCCGGTTCACTAGCGCTGGAGTTTTCTTCGACAGAGTTAATGCTGTTGGTGAAGAAGGAGACAGTGATTGCGACATGGATAGCTGGATCCGTCCTTGTGTCCCAGGGGAAAGTCTGCACAACTGGTCTTCCGAGAAAGTCATTCAAGTGACAGGCTTCGAGTAATTGCTTTGTTTTCCTATTTTGTTAATCCTACGTTCTGCCCAAGACGTAGTGATTCTGTTTATAGGGCTTTTAACTGTCGCATGTTTTGCTTTATCATCAATAAAGGGCTTTTCACACTCAAATATTTTGATCTCTGTCTTTCTGTTTTTATTTTTATGCATTAAAAAAAACCCACATCAAAATGGCAATGTGTTTCTTTTGTTGCATCATAATAAAACATACCTCATAAATCATTGCAGGTCTTTTTGTTCAGATGACACCGATCATGACTCAGCTATAGCTCGGTATGACTTTGACAATCCAATTTATCAGCCTGAAGAAGAGGCTGACGAAGAGTGTGAACTGCCCGAAGAGTTGGCCAGATTGTTGAAGCAAGAGGAGAGAGTCATCCAACCTCATTAGGAGGAAATTGAGATTGTGAATCTGGGAACCGAGGACGCTAGAAAGGAAGTAAGAGTAGGGGCTGCGTTGGAAGACAGTGTCAAGGGAAGATTGATTGAAATGCTCCGTGAGTATGTGGATATCTTCGCCTGGTCTTACCAAGACATGCCCGGGCTGGATACTGATATTGTTGTACACCGGCTACCACTCAAAGAAGGTTGTGCTCCGGTCAAGCAAAAGTTGAGAAGAACTAAACCGGAGATGTCTGTCAAGATCAAGGAAGAGGTTCAGAAGTAGTTGGACGCCGGATTTCTTGCCGTAACGAATTATCCTCCATGGGTTACTAACATCGTGCCTGTACCTAAGAAGGATGGGAAGGTCAGGATGTGTGTTGATTACAGGGATTTGAATAGAGCCAGCCCAAAGGATGATTTCCCGCTCCCTCACATTGACGTGTTAGTTGACAATACTGCTCAGTATTCTGTGTTTTCCTTCATGGATGGCTTCTCTGGGTATAACCAAATCAAGATGGCCCCAGAGGACACGGAGAAAACAACATTCATAACACCGTGGGGAACTTTCTGCTACAAAGTGATGCCCTTTGGATTGAAAAATGCAGGGGCAACTTACCAGCGGGCGATGGTGACTCTCTTTCATGATATGATTCACAAGGAGATTGAAGTCTATGTTGATGACATGATTGCGAAGTCACAGACGGAAGAAGAAAATTTGGTGAATCTTCAGAAATTATTTGAAAGGTTAAGGAAATTCAGACTGAGGTTGAATCCAAACAAATGCACCTTCGGGGTGAGATCAGGAAAATTGCTGGGGTTTATTGTTAGTGAAAAAGGTATTGAGGTTGATCCTGCAAAGGTAAAAGCCATACAAGAAATGCCTGTGCCAAAAACAGAAAAAGAGGTTCGTGGTTTCTTGGGGAGATTGAATTACATTGCTAGGTTCATCTCGCATCTCACAGCCACGTGTGAACCAATCTTCAAGTTGCTAAGAAAAGATCAAGCGGTCAGGTGGAATGAAAATTGTCAAAAGGCATTTGAAAAGATTAAAGAATACTTGCAGGAACCTCCGGTCCTTATGCCGCCAGTGCCAGGAAGACCTTTGATTATGTATCTCACGGTTCTTGAGAATTCAATGGGTTGTGTGCTCGGTCAACAAGACGAGTCAGGTAAAAAAGAGCACGCCATCTATTACCTGAGTAAGAAGTTTACTGATTGCGAGTCAAGATACTCGATGCTGGAGAAAACATGTTGTGCACTCGCTTGGGCCGCTAAGCGTTTGAGGCAGTACATGTTAAACCATACAACCCTTTTGATTTCGAAGATGGATCCAATCAAGTATGTGTTTGAGAAGCAAGCACTTTCTGGTAGAATAGCCCGCTGGCAGATGGTTCTGACAGAATATGATATTCAGTATGTTTCCCAAAAGGCCATTAAGGGAAGTGTGTTGTCAGAGTATTTTGCCGAACAGCCAATTGTGGATTATCAACCGATGAAGTTTGAATTTCCGGATGAGCATATCATGTATCTGAAGATGAAGGATTGTGAAGAGCCTTTGCCTGATGAAGGACCTGAGATTGGATCTCAATGGAAGATGGTTTTTGATGGGGCTGTTAATTCATATGGCAACGGAATCGGGGCAATCATTACGACTCCACAGGGTTCTCATATACCCTTTACTACCCGATTAGCGTTCATATGCACCAACAATGAGGCGGAGTATGAAGCATGCATCATGGGGTTAGAAGAAGCAATTGATTTGAGAATCAAGAACCTCGATGTTTATGGTGATTCTGCGTTGGTGGTGAATCAGATTACAGGAGAATGGGAGACTCGTCAAGTAAATCTCGTTCCATATAACAATTATGCCAGAAGATTGTTACCTTTCTTTGACAGGGTAGACTTCCATCACATTCCCCGGATAGAGAATCAGATGGCTGATGCGTTGGCATCATTGTCATCAATGTATAAAGTGAATCTTTGGAATGAAACTCCCTCAATCAGAATCATGCGCTTGGATAGACCTGCTTTTGTATTTGCAGTTGAAGGGGTACCAGATGGCAAGCCTTGGTATCATGACATCAAAGTCTTCTTGAAGAGTCAGGAATACCCAGCTGGGGCATCTTCCAAGGATAAAAAGACATTGAGGAGGTTATCAGGAAACTTTTTTTTGAACAAGGATGATGTGTTGTACAAGAGAAACTTTGACATGGTCTTGCTACGTTGTGTTGATGAACACGAGGCAGACTTGTTAATGGAAGAGGTTCACGAAGGTTCCTTCGGTACTCATGCCAATGGGCATGCTATGACCAGAAAATTGTTGAGAGCGGGGTATTATTGGATGACTATGGAGTCTGACTGTTTTAAATACGCCCAGAAATGTCATAAATGCCAGATTTATGCTGACAAGGTGCACGTACCGCCTACTCCTCTGAATGTTTTGTCGTCACCTTGGCCTTTTGCTATGTGGGGCATTGACATGATTGGAAAGATCGAGCCGACTGCTTCAAATGGACATCGTTTTATCCTGGTGGCTATTGATTATTTCACGAAGTGGGTGGAAGCAGCATCGTATGCCAATGTCACCAAACAAGTGGTAGCCCGGTTTATTAAGAAGGACATCATCTGCCGGTATGGAGTCCTGGAGAGAATCATCACTGATAATGGTTCAAATCTGAACAATAAGATGATGAAGGAGCTATGCCAGAGCTTTAAAATCGAACATCACAATTCTTCTCCCTATCGTCCGAAGATGAATGGGGCTGTTGAAGCGGCTAATAAGAACATAAAGAAGATTGTGCAGAAGATGGTAGTGACATACAAAGACTGGCATGAGATGTTGCCTTACGCTTTGCATGGTTATCGTACTTCGGTACGCACCTCGACTGGGGCAACTCCTTTCTCACTGGTGTATGGCATGGAAGCAGTCTTGCCATTAGAAGTTGAGATTCCTTCTTTGAGAATTTTGACAGATGTGAAGCTGGATGAAGCTGAGTGGGTGCGTTCCCGGCTGAATGAATTGAACCTCATTGAAGAGAAGAGATTGAAAGCCATTGCGCATGGCCGGCTGTATCAGAGCAGGATGAAGAAAGCCTTTGATCAGAAGGTGCGTCCTCGGTGTTTTCAAGCTGGTGAATTAGTTCTGAAAAGGATCACTCCTCCTCAAACAGATCACAGGGGCAAGTGGACTCCGAATTACGAAGGGCCATATGTAGTAAGATAGGTTTTCTCTGGTGGAGCCTTATTACTCTCAACTATGGATGGCGAAGATTTTACGTCCCCTGTGAACGCGGATGTAGTCAAAAAATACTTTGCATAAAAGAGACCCGCTGAGCATAAAAAGAAGGTTCAGGCAAAAATGGGGCATCCTGGCGAACCATAAAAAGAAAAGGTTCGGGCAAAAATTAGGGATAAAAAGAAAAAGAATAAACCCGCAAGGTTGAAAACCTGAAAAGGCAACCTTGGCAAAAATGGGTATCCCGGTGGATTGAAAACCCGAAAAGGGCGATCCAGGCAAAAGTTAGGGATTTTAGAGCAAACACTACGATCCGCGTCCGATCTGTGATCACTGTTCGCACTTGGAAAATTCGGAGGAAAGGAATCAGTCCAGTTAGTCGTCTTCGAAGGCCAAAGTATCTGCGGATGAACAGGTCATATGGGTTATAGCTGAGTTGAGTCATGGTGGATGTCTGTTCCCCACATTGCCGACATTTGTATTTTCTTTTGCTTTTTGTGCAATTACCTCTTTTCAGGAATTGCTTCCAGATGTAAATGCCTATTCACAGGCCAATTCATTCAATAAAGTTTGCATTTCAGTTAAAGAGCTTTTGTTTTCTGTTTTACCTGTTTTGTTTGTGAAAATGTCCGATATTTTTTATTAAAACATTACATGCTAAAATGTTGAGCTTTATGACGCAAGATGGAAAAACAGTGGTAATTGCTTAGGCGACAGTCACCATGTGGATAATCAATGTATTCATTCTTGCACGTAGACTTTTGTTGGTTTTGCAGGAGGACAGGTGTACTTCCCCCAGTAGAGTTGCTCTCTCCACTTAGAAGTCTGATCGTCCTCAGCAGTTGGATGTTTTCCCCAGTAGAGTAGAGCTCCCCTCAACTTTGAAGTCTGATCGTCCTCAGCAGGTTATTACTCTTCCCCATCGGAGTATCGAGGGTCGTCTTCCTCAACCAGAGTATAAAGAAGTAATTCCCTAAGCGGAGTCGTTAAGGATCGTCCTCCTTAGCAGGATATAAGAGGTTTTTTTCCCAGGCCAGAGTTGTGACTTGGCACATCTTTCTTCAGTAAGTGATGTCTCCCCACGGAGCATGGGACAACTATTTGTTCCCCAGCTAGTCAGGAAGCATGTGTTATCCCCTAGCAGGTGAATGTTGACAATTACTTTCACTCCCAAGCGGAGTCGTTGAGGATCGTCTTCCTCAGCAAAGTACAGAGGATTGTATACCCAGCAGCAGTCGTGTTTGGATTATTATTCGCCAGCAAGTACTCAGAAGTTGATTGCTTTAAGGTGAGTGTTGCCGTACCTCCAACAGGAAGTTTGTGGACGAAGATGTTATTATCCCCACAGGGTCCTGGTGTCTACTTTCCTCGGTTGGTCAGAAAGTATAGTCTCGACGACAATGGTTTGATCTAGTACCCAGCAGGGTGAGGGTAAAGTTACTTCCCTAGCAGCAGATTAAGCTCATTTCCCCAAGCAGAGTCTGGTGGTGTGGGGTATCCCCAGCAGGTCTTAAGGCCGATCGTTTTTAGCAGGCACCAAAGCCAAGTTCTGAAATAGTTGGTCGTCCCCAGCGGTGGAATTTCCATCTTCAGTATTCATATCCCTCCCTAGCTGAGTGGGTATCCTCTCGGAGCTTCGTCCATCTCCAGCAGAGTTGTCGATCTTGATATTCCTCAACAGAGTAGGTGTTCTCTCGGAGATTCGTCCATCTCCGGCAGAATTGGTGATTATGATCCTCCCTAGCAGGGAGAAGTTTTTCTCAACAAGATTTCTTTGGTTTGGTGGCAATTTAGTTTGCCATCCCCAGCGGAGTTGCTTATGGTCTTTAGCATTTATTTTGCTGAGACATCTCTCTTGCATAAGCATTTGTTTTGCATGGCATCCTCCCAAATGCGTAGCATTTCCACTTCATGTGGAGCATTACGGCAAAATTCAAACATATGCATCTGAAGCTTAAGCCAGGTTTGAGTTTTCCTTCGTCAGGAAAGCCGGATTTCAAGAAGATATCTTTACTCCATAGGTGTTGGGTTAGGCAATATTTGACAGTTCCCCGGCAGAGTGTCTTGCCAGGATTGTTTATCCTTGATTTTATTTGTACCCCTTCGTCCAGGTGGTCCTTCAGTTTTTTCCCTCGAAATTTTTACCGACAGACACTCGTCCGTGTTTCTTTCAGCACCCGTCCGTGTTTGAATATTTGATTTCAATACCCGTCCGTATTGACCTTCTGATGACACTCGTCTGTGTTGCCTTCCGTTCCCCTGCAAATTTATTTCCTGTTATAGTTATTTCACCCTTTTCAATACCCGTCCGTATTGAATCCTTTTACACTCGTCCGTGTACCTTTTCAGTACCCGTCCGTATTGAAATCTTTTACACTCGTCCGTGTACCTTTTTTCAGTACCCGTCCGTATTGAATTTTCGACACCCGTCCGTATACATTTTCAATCCCCAGAGAGGTCATCTTGAACCTTCTTTTACACCCGTCCGTGTACCTTTTTCAATACCCGTCCGTATTGAAATCTTTTACACCCGTCCGTGTACTTCTTTCAATGCCCGTCTGTATTGAATCCATTTGGCACCCGTCCGTGTACCATTTTCAACACCCGTCTGTGTTTGAACATTTATTTCAATGTCCGTCCGCATTGACATTTTACACCCGTCCGTGTATCTTCTCAATACCCGTCCATATTTGACATCCCGGATTCCTTGACACCCATCCGTGTTCATCCCCAGCATAGCTAACACTCGTTTGTGTTTATTTCAGGACTTTTCAATACAGTTTTGGTTTCCAACACTCGTACGTGTCGTGACAGTGCAGCATTTTTTTTTGTTTGTTCCCCAGTGGAGTCGTCCCTCCCTTGAGGATTGCAAATTTTAGGTTTCTTTTGGTATTCAATCTCCGTGAATCCTTGGAATGCATGATAGTCGTCACTATCATACCTTCAGGATCAAGTTGATTGAATAGGGGCAGCTGTAACACCTTAAAATTTGCCTTGTTGTTTTTAGATAACTGGCTTAGGTTTCTTTTCATTTCTTGCATTTTGCATTGTGCATAGCATTTGGTTCTTAGCATGGGATCGAGGTATTTGGTTCAACTCAAGGGCAAAAGCTTCTTATGAGCTCCATAAGCTTCTCACATCCTTATATGGTGGCCCAAGGGTATTTCAATGAGGGATTCTCCAAGTGGTTATATCAAGGGTTGGTGTCCTTACACTGATGACCAAAACTAGGGTTTTATGGTTAAGGGTCCTGAGCTCAAGGATTTGATTCAAAACTTTCACCAAGTTTCTCCATATGTCAAAACAAGTCTAAGGATGGATTTTGAGCCAAAAATTCACCATGGAAGGCCTCAGATGATTCAGTAGCTTACAGATGAAGTAATCAGTCAAACTGGTCAACTGAAAAGTCAAACTAAGGTTTTGAGAGGTCCTCATCATGGTAATCAAGTCAAGAGACCTTTATTTGGTCTATGGAAGGCTTTCATGATCACAATTTGCAAGAATCAAGCTTTGGTAAAAAGTTGCTAAATTGGGAAAGTGACTTGTAATTTCAAGTTACTATTTTTGGCATATTTTCAACCAACTTTAACCAAACTTTTCATGATCAAAAATGCTTCAAACGAATTTTTGCCCAACACCAAAGTTGTAGATCTCTTTCTCCTCTTTCCAAAGAGTGGTGGATCATGATCATATCACTTTTAGATCAAGAGTTATGGGCATTTGAAGTTAAAGGGCATTTGGTGTTACACCATGCATACCATTTTGACATAACTTGCAAGATGCATTTTAACTCACCAATATGGCTTCTAATTGTTCATTTCACCTCACCACACTCCATTGCACCTCATTTAGCATCATTTTGAGCCAAGAATTGAATGAATCCGTGGATTACATAGTCATAATTCATCATTATGCAATTTTGCAAGTTCACTTGGAATTCATAATTCAGCTACTCTCCAGCCCCAAGATCAATCCAAAGGTGGTCCTTGCATCAAAAGGAAAACAGTCATGCACTTTTCATGAAGAATGCACGAGCCAAATACCTCATGTGCACAAACTTGCAAATTTGCAAAACAGCCCAAAACTCATTGCTCTCAAGTCCTTGAAGTTTAAAACCCTAAACAGTAGCATTGGCACACTATATAAGCTAACTCACACGAATTTCTCAGCAGCTACTATTCATTTTCATCACTTTTCAAAGTTTTGCTCTCAAGTTTCTCTCCTTCGATTCTCCCAATCCTTCAAGGTTCCTCCATTTTTCTTGGTTGGTCTAGGATTAGTGAAGCACAAGGAAGAGAAATCCACCACTGTTTTGAGGTTTAAGCAAGGAATTCATCAAGTTGAGTTCAGAGCTTCAACTTTCAGATTCAAGGATTCAGGCTAATTTGAAGGCCTAATTGCATTTATTTTGCAATTAGACGGTTGAAAGAGTTGATCTGCAGCTTATCTTGGAGTTTCTTGACGTATTTCCATTTCTGCAAATCTCAGGTGAGCTCCAAATTCATAGATCTAGAATTGATTTTTGTTGTGTGTTTAATGTTCATCTTGATGTGCTGAGCTCATATATGTGTTTGGTTTTGATTTTCAACGTGAATCATGGCTGAAATTTAGATCTGAAATTTTCAGATCCAAACTTGTTTCGTTCGATTCTTGAAATATACGCATGCTAAATGATTTTGAGTGGCATATTTGTGATCTACGTGAGTTGCTGAACATTTTGATGTGTGATTTGTTGTTTTTGGTTGTTGTTTGAAGTTTGGTGACCGGAGAGTGGCCGGAGAAGATGACCGGCGCTTCTCCGGCCGGTGAGGGTTTAATTAGGGTTTGTGGTTTTCCAGTTTTAATCTCATGCATTGGATTGTGATTATTTTTCCAGTTTAATTCTCGTGCGTTGGATCTTGATTACGTGTTGTTAATTAAGTTGATTAGGGTTTAGTGGATCTGATTAAGTCATGACCGTTTCATTTCATTTAATTAGTGCATTTGAATATGGACCGTTTGATTGCTGACTTTACTTTGTTTGACTGAGAGCGTGAGCCTGTGGATCCGGAGACTTTTTGTGGTTGACTCAATCTTAGCCGTTCGTTGTTTCTGAAGGCTTGATAGCGCTTGGGCCTTTTCTGCTGTTTACACCCCCGTTTCTGAGCCCATGATCATTTGCACGCGTTTGGATTTCTTTTTGCACCCCTGTCTTCATTTCATTTTCTTTTTATTTTCTATTTTCATACCATTTCATAATTAATTGTTAAAAATACTTGCATATGCTAAAAAATTCCAAAAATATTCATCATCCCTCCTCATCATTAAAATTAATTTTTTACATTTTATTTTATTATTTTTGCATTAAATTTGCATTAAATATTAATTTTCCAAATTAATTTTTCTCATTTGCACTTCATATTGCATACTTCCTATTGCATCATTTATTTCCCTCATTTTAAAAGTGATTTGATCCTGATTCTTTTTGGGTTGTGTTCATAACATGTTGAGGTATGTTTGAGATTTTTGGTATGATTTTTAGGTCCTTTTTGGATGACTTTTGATGTGTTGCTTTGAGCATGAATGTATGAAATCTTATTGATGCTTTGACCTAATTGTTGATTAACTTTGGTTCTGATTCATTGCTTGTGGATTTGATATGTCAATTATACATGTTTGAGATGCTTGAATACTGAATGACATAATTTTTGAGGCATGTTTGTTATTTCTTTGAAGCATGAACTTTAACTTGTCCAACTTGTGAATGTATGCTTCATGTTTGGTTTGCTTGATCATGAAGGAACTTGTGCCATAATTTGGGGTCTTGTTTGAGAATTGATAGCATGTTAATTGACCTCTGGTTGTGATATTTGGATCTCATCTTTGCATGTTTGATGTTTGCCTTGCACTTTAAGTCGCTTGTTTCACAAGAATGAATCATGTTTCACTTCACTTCACTTCTTCTTCTTTGCTTCTTAATTAATTGTGAAAGTGTTTGTATGACTTGAGTGATGTTTGAAGATCTTGTTTAGGCACATATTTAGGATTGTGTCACTTCTGGACTTGGTTTACTTTGTGGAATTTTGACTTGTTTGCTTCACATGATCACTTCTTTTCATCTCACTCCTTCTTTAATGACTTGAATGGTACTTGAGTGACTTCTCCTTTTTCTTTTTGACTAATTGTGCATGATTAATATTAGAGGCCAGTAGGACCATTAGGTTCTGAACTTGATGTTTGATTTACCTTAGAACTTGTTTCTTTATTGCCTTATGCTTGTTTGAGTTTCATTTTGTCATATGTGAATACTTCTAACACTTTCAGGGGCAAATGGTAAGTAGTTTGAGTGTGGATTTGCTTCCACATTTTACTTTCTTCCTTTATCTTTTAACTTCCATACTTGTGTTTGAAGTGAGCTTAGGCCACTTGTGTTTCACTTCTCTTTCTCCTCCTTCTCTTTCACTCTTTGCATCCCTCGAGTCTCAAGACTTGTTTAAGTCTTGGATTCTCTCCCTTTAGAGCTACCTAGTCCAACTTAATTTTCGATTAAGCTTGGAGTAGGATTAGCATTAGGTTAGGTAGTCGTCTCTCCTAAACCTCACTAACCATAGGACATCCATGCATGATAACATTAGGACTCTTAGTTTCCCTTTAGAGTTCCCTTTTGTGTCGCTTCTCTTCTCATCTCAAACTTCTTGAAAACACGTAATAAAATATAACGTATATTGCGCTCGAGCCATAAGTGTAGGAAGTGAAGAACGAGGGGTCTCCTCTCTTCTTCTAGGGTGTTTAGCATACGTCTCATTCGGGGGCGACCATGCGACTCACTAGTTCCCGCATGGTAGACTTTGGTGCAATGTAAGTTACGAACTAACTCAAAACACTTCTGTCTAAAAAACACAAAACAAATTCAAATCTTTTTTTGATCCTTCGGGATTGTTGGGTTTCAGACTCCTTTCAGAAAGAGCTCGTCGATCACGTAAAAAACACTTACCTACCCGTGGTCGTACCCACGAACTACGATTGCTCTGATTTCCTCCTTCTCGTCCGATTGAGGATACGTAGGCACAAGACAGCGATTGTCTTGGCGAGCAACCTTCCCCCACAGTTCCCGTCCGAACTACGTTGACTCTGACTTTCCCATTGCACTGAGGGAGTACGTAGGCCTAGGACAACGATACCGTCCTATCGAGTCACTTCCTTTTCTTTTCTTCTTCGTTTCTCCGTTCTTTTTCGTTCTCGTTTTCTTCTCCGGTCTAGTAGCAGTGGAGTTCCAGATGACGACACCCTTTGATGCAGACAACAAGCGTGGATCCCATCGAGTATGATGGACGTGTTGGGTGCTAACACCTTCCCTTCGCGTAACCGACTCCCGTACCCGTTCTCTTGGTCGCGAGACCGTGTTTTTTCCCTTTCTTTCAGGTTTACGCAGTGTTTCCTTTCCCTCTCTTGGGATAAATACACTTTGCTGGTGACTCTGTGTTCTTCTGCGCCACTCTCGCGTTTGTACCGTTGGATGCGAATCTTTCGGGAGCGACAGTATGTTCAATGTTGATGTCAAGGTGCTGATGTTGCAACATTGAAGTCTTAACACTGGGCTGTGTTAAGTAATTAAGTGCTGAAGTTGGATGTCTGATGTCACACAGGTGATGTTGTAACATCAGATCTGCAGAATTAACAACAGCAGGTTGTGATGTTGTTAAGGTTGCGTATTAGCTGGAATTATGGAGAGCAAGCTGTCTCATTGGATGCGAATATCTTAGGATAGATATTTGCTGCTGCATAGGAGATCTGCTGCAGATTTGTAGGAGATTTAAAAGGTTGAAGATTTAAAAAGATTTTAGGAGAAAATCTGTTTTAATATTCAGTTTTAAATAACAAATCTGGGAGATATTGTAGCAAGTCCAAGACCAATTCAATGAGCTATATAAAGCGCACAAGACCAAAGGAAAAAATGACAGAAAAAATTCAGAAGATCAAGAGCTGGAGGCTTAGTGTCTAGAGTTTGTTTAAATTGCTTGTATTTACACTATTCTAGGGTTTAAATAGGTGTTGAGTTTCTGTCCTCTCTAGAAGCTGTGAAGCAATAGAGAGTGGTTGATTGATCGAAGCTGTGAAGTAAGATCAAGGGTACTCAAAGTGGTTTCTTTGAGTGTTTGTAAGGGATTGAGTGGTGTTCTCATACCTAAGTGGTTTCTTAGGTAGGAAGTCATTAGTAGAGTATAAGTTTAGGAGATTGTCAACGGGTTGTTGAGTCTGTAAATTATATCTACAAGTAGTGAATTCCATCCCTGGCTTGGTAGCCCCCTGAGTAGGTTGGTTGTAACCGAACTGGGTCATCAATTCTTGGTGTTATTTTACTGTTATTGCTGTCCATTGTGCAGAATATGTTGTTGTGACATCACACCTTAACATCACACGTCTGATACCAGAGTTTCAATTGGTATCAGAGCAGGCATCCTGTTTGTCTCTGGGTGAGATCTAGGGAAGTTACTTTCTGGTGTAAAGATGGACAAAGAAGTTGGAGGATTCGTCAACAGACCCCCTATTTTGGATGGATCCAACTATGACTATTGGAAGCCAAGGATGACCACCTTCTTAAAATCCTTGGACAGTAGGGCTTGGAAGGCTGTTATTAAAGAGTGGAAAGCACCTGTTGTATGTGAGAAGGATGATGCTGGTAAAGATAAAGAAGGCACCTCTAAGCTAAAGCCTGAAGAAGAATGGACCAAGGAGGAACATGAGCTCGTCCTTGGAAATTCCAAAGCTCTAAATGCCATCTTCAATGGAGTGGATAAGAATATCTTCAGGTTAATCAATACCTGTGAAGTTGCTAAGCAAGCATGGGATATCTTGCAGGCTACTCATGAAGGAACATCTAGAGTCAAGATGTCAAGACTTCAGATTTTAACATCAAAATTTGAAAGCCTGAAGATGAAGGAAGATGAGACTATTCATGATTTCCACATGAGTGTTCTTGAGGTAGCCAATGCATCTAGTGCTCTTGGAGAGAAGATGTCTGATGAAAAGCTTATGAGGAAGATCCTTAGGTCCCTACCTAAGAAGTATAAGATGAAGGTTACTGCCATTGAAGAATCACAAGATATCAACAAGATGAGAGTTGATGAGCTCATTGGATCTCTTCAAACCTTTGAGCTTGGGTTGAATGAGGAAGAACCAGAAAAGAAGCCAAAGAGTATAACCCTGGTGATAAATGATGAAGAAGAGAAAGGGAAGAAATCTGAATCCCAGGAGGATCTATCTCAGGCCATAGTGATGTTGGGAAGACAGTTCACCAAAGTATTCAAGAGAATGAATAATAACTCCTGGCCTAATGTTAAGAACATGACTTCTGACACCAGCAAGAAGGATGAAGAGAAAACTACCTAAGATAAAGGAGTGCAGTGCTTTGAATGTGAAGGGTATGGACATGTCAAGAAAGAATGTCCCACCTACTTGAAAAAGCAGAAGAAGGGCATGACAGTTTCCTGGTCTGACTCTGATAGTGAAAGTGAAGGCGAGTCAGCAAAGCATGTGAGAGCTTTAACAGGAGCTGTGGTTTCTGATGATGATTCTAGTGATGGAGAAGTAACGTATGAGGAGTTAGCTTCTACCTATCAAGAGCTGTGTTTAAAAAGTTCTGAGATTTGTCAAGAAAACAAGTGCCACAAGCAACAAATTGCTCAGCTAGAAAATGAAAAGAATGATCTGGAAAATGAAGTGGTGCTAGTTAGAGCTCATCTTGATCAAATGACCAAGTCTGTCAGGATGCTGAGCTGTGGTACAGACACACTTGACAAGATTCTTCAATCAGAAAAAGTTGCTGGAGACAAAGCTGGGATAGGTTATGTGGCTGAGGACAAGGGAACTTCAGAAGGAAGCACTTCAGGTTCAAAGAAGGAAGTGTTACAACTTTCATCTCAACATCAGCCAAAGAGGCAGAATCCTACCCCTAAGGAAGCTGATGTGTCACAACCTAAGAAGATTGAGAAGAAGACCTATCCCTATCAGAAGAGAAAGCAGCCACAGGGAGCTGGCCAATATATGCCCCCACAATTCCATGAGAGCATGCAAGCTGCTCAATTCAAACAGCACATGTCTCATCAGGTGTCTCAACATCAGGACAACTGGTATGGTTATGGTTATGGATACACCAATGCTGTTCCTTATATCTATGGAAGAAGAAAGCCACACCATCATGGGAGACAATCCAGGAAACAGCATTCTCAGCCGTCTTATGGGAGAAGATATCAACATAATAGATGGCAGGGCAGTTATGGTAGGAGGAGACCACATTATGGATGGCAGCATAAGCAATCTCATCATGGCAGAAGATTCAGAGATGAAAGGGTGAGATGCTATTATTGTGGAAGGTTTGGACATATGCAGTACTCTTGCTACAAGCTGCATGGATACCCTTAACTTCAAAACAGATGGAGAGAGCACAGGCCCAAGGTTGTTAAACAATGGGTACCTAAGGAGAAGGTGAAGTGCTTGTTGGCTCACTTGGCTGACAAAGAGGCTAAAGAAGGAACATGGTATTTTGACAGTGGGTGTTCCAAACACATGTCTGGTTGTAGATCCATGTTTACTGAACTTAAACCTTGTCCCTCTCATGAGGTTATATTTGGCAATGGAGGAAAAGGTATTGTTGCAGGAGTTGGGAAAGTGCAAGGTGATGGTAGACCTTAACTTGATAATGTTATGTTTATCAATGGCTTAAGTGTAAATTTGATCAGCATAAGCCAGTTGTGTGATGAAGGTTACAAGGTAAACTACACTAAGCATGAGTGTGTGGTTTCTGATGAGCATAATCAGATTGTTATGAAGGGTGCCAGAACCAAAGACAACTGTTATCAGTGGACCTCTCTTGAAGGAGATTCAACTAGTGATGTTCTAGTTGATGTTATAACATCAGACTATGGCATCAGGATGCTAAAAGTTCACTCACAGTTAACAAGTTCTGATGTGAATGTTTTAAAAGGAAAGTTTTTATGGAGGGAAAAAGTCATTGACACTCCAAATCAAGCTCCTACCCTAAGAACCCCCTTTCCCGGTACTACAACATCACGCGCCTTCAAAGCTTTGCTCTCGCAACGAATCAACTCCTTCGACTTCAAGAATCAACTCTCACTGAAAAGAGTCATGGCGTCTCCATCCAAGAAATCTGAGTGTCAGAATTCCACAAAAGAAAGAGCTAGGGTTTCCCCTGACGAAGGCTCAGCATTCAATCCCATGAACATTGAGCCCCTCTCAACCATTCTTCCTGAATCAGGTAAATCTAGACCTTCTAAACTTGTTCCAAAAAGGGCTGGGACTATTTTTAGAGATAATGAAATGAAAAAGCTTGTTACGAGTGTGCTATTGAGTAATAAAACAGCACCTAGGTCATCCACTTCTCAAACTGTTGAGGAAAGGGTAGACGTGGATAAAAGCTTAAGTCAGATGGTTGATAAAATCTTTGAGAAAGGGCTCCCTATAAAAGGTATATCTAGACCACTGAGACAAATGCCTGCGGAACATTCTAAAAAGGAAAAGAGCGACATGCAAAGTGCAACTACAAATCTTCATAGACTTGCTATGTCTGTTATTGAAGATTCTGAAGTAAGAATAGAAGAAGATGATGTGCAGGAGGAAGGTAATGTTAAGGAAGATGTTGGAACTTCACCTGCTGGGGAAGAAAAGGATGAGGATGTGATCAATGTGGTTGACTTATCTGATGATGAAATCATTGGAAAAGTTGTCCCAAGTATTGCTAAGAGACTGAAGACAAGGAAAAGAAAGACCGTTGAATCCTCTCCAAAGAAGTCTGAAGGCAAGAAGAAAACTGTTGTTGGTCCAACCAAGCCATGGAGCAAAGTGGCTGTGAAATCCAAAAAGAGGAAAATAAGGGAAGACTCTAATTCTGACCGTGATGATGAGGATGATGTTCATGACATCACACCTATCAGAAGGACAATTTTGAAGAGAATCTCTGACAAAGTCCCTGAAGTTCCAGTCGACAACATTTCCTTTCATTATGCTAGCAGTGCATCATTATGGAAATTTGTATGTCAGAGAAGACTGGCCCTAGAGAGGGAGCTTGGAAAAGAAGCTTTAGAAATGAAGGATATCCTGGAGCTGATTAATGACGCTAGATTGGTAAAGACTGTGACCAAGTTTCCTAAGTGCTATGAAAGTCTTGTCAAAGAATTTGTTGTCAACATTTCTAGAAATATTACTGATAAAAAGAGCATTGATTTCATGAAAGTTTATGTGAGAGGAAAGTGCATTAATTTCTCTCCTAGTACTATCAATAAGTATCTAGGAAGAAATGATGAAGAATATAGTGAACTTGAGATGACTGATAATGATATATGTAAAGAGATTACAGCTGGTCAGATAAGAGTTTGGCCATTGAAAGGGAAGTTGTCGGCCAGCAAACTCAGCATCAAGTATGCAATTCTTCACAGAATTGGTGCTGCCAACTAGGTGTCAACAAACCACAAGACAACAATCGCTGTTGGATTGGGCAGGTTTATCTGTACTATTGGGAATAAGATTAAGTTTGACTATGGCAGCTACATCTTTGAGCAAGTGGTGAAACATGCTGAAACAAACGCTATCAAGTTACCCATAGCATTCCCATCTCTTGTGTGTGGTATCATCTTGGAGAAACATACTGAAACTTTAACAAGCTCAGACATAGCCTGCCAGAGGAAGACAGCCTTGTCCCTACACCCTAAACTATTTTCAGGACATCATGTTCCAGACATTGTTCTAACATCAACTGCTGAAGTCAAGAAGAAGACTACAAAGGCTGAACTGATCGGAGAATTGAAGACCATGTGCAAAGAACTTGATGCAGTCATCAGTACCAGTTTGGTTAGAAAAGAGAGACTTGAAAAGTTGATCCAGCAGTTAGAACTGAACAGTGGTGATGATGTTGAGAACAATGTTGATGGCTCTGAGGAAGATGAAGTTGATGCTAGTGGGGATAGCTCTGAGGAGGAGGAAGAGAATCCTGGAGAACAATCTAGTTCAGAAGAAGACTAGCTTATCTTCTCTTGCCTTTAGTAGTTTCAGTTTGTAGTTTTTTTTATGTTGGTTTTGTAATTTGAATATTGTGCTGTTTTATGCGCTGTTTATGTTTTTAGTTTCCTTCTATGATTTGTTTTGCCTGTTTACTAACTGAGAGGCTAACAATGAGAGTTAGGTTGTACTGACTATAGTTAATAGGGCTTCTAACTGAAGTTTACCTAATTGTGGCTAAAAAGGGGGAGAAAATAGCCAAGATAGTCAAGAGTATTATTGCCATATGCTGCTAATGTGATGCAGATTTTAAGAGGGAGATAGACTGATGCTGCTAAAAGGTGTTTAGTTGAAAAATTGTTGCTGCATTAAGAGGGAGTTTTGACTGAACCCTTTTGAAGATATCATGACATTTGAAGAGTGCAGCCAAGCTGACATCTAGGGGGAGTAAATTGTTGCACATTGTGAGCTACTGAACAGCTGTGATGTTGGTTCATGTTTTTAGAGGGGGAGCACCAATTGGCTGTTGTCAATAATGTAGATGGTGCTGCAGCACATCAAGTGATGAAGACTATGAGTAGTGTCAAACTGCTGCTGATTGAGTTTCAAGCTTTTGAAGATTATTCCATTGCTGAAATCTCTGAAGGTGCAGAGTGCAGTAGTTGATTGTAGAGTGCAGAGATTGTTTTAGCCAAAATTAGCCAAAGGGGGAGATTGTTAGTTCCTGGATTGGCTGGAATTTTGGTAAAACATAGTATGTTCAATGTTGATGTCAAGGTGCTGATGTTGCAACATTGAAGTCTTAACACTGGGCTGTGTTAAGTAATTAAGTGCTAAAGTTGGATGTCTGATGTCACACAGGTGATGTTGTAACATCAGATCTGCAGAATTAACAACAGCAGGTTGTGATGTTGTTAGGGTTGCGTATTAGCTGGAATTGTGGAGAGCAAGCTGTCTCATTGGATGCGAATATCTTGGGATAGATATTTGCTGCTGCATAGGAGATCTGCTGCAGATTTGTAGGAGATTTAAAAGGTTGAAGATTTAAAAAGATTTTAGGAGAAAATCTGTTTTAATATTCAGTTTTAAATAACAAATCTGGGAGATATTGTAGCAAGTCCAAGACCAATTCAATGAGCTATATAAAGCGCACAAGACCAAAGGAAAAAGCGACAGAAAACATTCAGAAGATCAAGAGCTGGAGGCTTAGTGTCTAGAGTTTGTTTAAAGTGCTTGTATTTACACTATTCTAGGGTTTGAATAGGTGTTGAGTT
This sequence comes from Lathyrus tuberosus, assembly GCA_022829125.1. Taxonomy (NCBI): domain Eukaryota; kingdom Viridiplantae; phylum Streptophyta; class Magnoliopsida; order Fabales; family Fabaceae; genus Lathyrus; species Lathyrus tuberosus. The sequence continues at coordinate 185,616 of JALAZF010000409.1, read as the reverse complement.
TCTGTCCTCTCTAGAAGCTGTGAAGCAATAGAGAGTGGTTGATTGATCGAAGCTGTGAAGTAAGATCAAGGGTACTCAAAGTGGTTTCTTTGAGTGTTTGTAAGGGATTGAGTGGTGTTCTCATACCTAAGTGGTTTCTTAGGTAGGAAGTCATTAGTAGAGTATAAGTTTAGGAGATTGTCAACGGGTTGTTGAGTCTGTAAATTATATCTACAAGTAGTGAATTCCATCCCTGGCTTGGTAGCCCCCAGAGTAGGTTGGTTGTAACCGAACTGGGTCAATAATTCTTGGTGTTATTTTACTGTTATTGTTGTCCATTGTGCAGAATGTGTTGTTGTGACATCACACGTCTGATACCAGAATTTCATATATATATATATATATATATATATATATATATATATATATATATATGTTGTTGATAAATGCATTGAGCTTGATTATATATGCCTTGGTGATGGATATATGAGATATGCATTGTGTTGTTTTGTGTTTGAATTCTGATATAAGTTGTGGTGAGAATATTACATGTGTATTTTGGTGTTATTATATAATTGTATGCAATTATATTATGATTGTGCTTCTCACCCTTCTGTTGTTTTGAATGCTCTATGAGGCATTGCAGATTAGATGCTGGAGGTCTTTTTGTGAAGCTTAGGTCTTCATTCTTTTGTCGGTCGGCTCTGATATGTAGCACCGGGTAGTCGGGGAGATCGTTGTGATTTTATGTGTATATGTATGAATCTGTATATGACAGACCAACTTTTTATGTGATATATATATATGAGATTCAGTTGCAGATTTTCTGCTTTTATTCTGTATCTGAATTGTGGGTAGTAGGAACTAAGTTCCTCTGTTATTTACTACCTGATTGTTGCATATCTTTATGAGCAAGTTTATTGTGTTTTGTCTCAATTGATGTGACGCCTCCGTCTATGCCATGAATGTTTTATTATACTCTGATGAATGTTTTATCGCTTTATTTAATTAGGGGTATAGATTGGGGGTGTTACATTAAGTGGTATCAGAGCCAGTCTGTGTCAGTTTGTGTTAGTCCTTGTTGGTCGTTATGTTTGGGTGAGCTGTTTGTTTAACCATAGTTGTTATTGGAAATGAACAAAATATGGCTGGTAGGAATGATGCTGCTTTGGCTGCTGCTATGCAAGCTATGGCTCGGCCTGTGCAGGGTGCGCCTAATGCTGGTGAGAATGATGAGTTCAGGAAGAACAAACCGCCTGTCTTCAAAGAGAGACATGATCCTGATGGTGCACAGATTTGGCTTAAGGGGATTGAAAGAATCTTTCGAGTGATGGACTGTGCTGAGGAAAATAAGGTGAGACTGGGTACTCACATGTTGCAGGAGGAGGCTGATGATTGGTGTGTTAGCACGCGTTAGGCGTTAGAAGCTGGAGATGAAGAGGCTAGTTGGACTTTGTTCAGCAGGGAATTTTTGAGGAAGTATTTTCCTGAAGATGTTAGAGGAAAGAAGGAAATAGAGTTCTTGGAGTTGAAACAAGGTAATTTGTCTGTTGTTGATTACACTGCTAAGTTTGTGGAACTTGTTCAGTTTTACCCACATTATGCTGAGGCTACTGCAAAGTTTTCTAAGTGTGTGAAGTTTGAGAACAGATTGCGTCCTGAGATTAAGCAGGCAATCGATTATCAAAGGATTAGAAGGTTTTCAGATTTTGTGGATTGTTGTAGGATTTATGAGGAAGATAGCAAAGCTCGTTCTACTCACTATAAGAGTGTGAACGAAAGGAAAGGGAAGCAACCATTTCGTGGTGGTCCTTATGTGACACCAGCTAATAAGGGTAAACAAAGGGGTAGTTTTGAGAAAAGGCCAAGTGGGGGAGGCATGTCTAATTCTCTGAGATGTTATAGTTGTGGTGACTTAGGACATCGTCAGTTCGAATGTAGGAAGAATTTGGAGAAGTGTTCCAATTGTGGAGGTATAGGGCATGTAACAGCTGAGTGCAAGAGGAAGAATATGGTGAAGTGTTTCAACTGTGGTTAAGCTGGTCATATTAGCACGAAGTGTCTGAAACCAAAGCAAGCTCAGGCTGGTGGTAAAGTTTTTGCATTGGCAGGGACTCAGACTACAAGTGCAGACCGTCTGATCAGAGGTACTTGTTTTATTAATAGTACGCCTTTAGTTGCAATTATTGATACTGGAGCGACTCATTCGTTTATTTCATCTGAGTGCGTGAAGCGTTTGAATCTTTTGTTGTCTTCGATGGGTGGAGAGATGGTTATTAATACTCCAGCAATGGGGTCACTAACTACTTCTTTGGTTTGTTTAAGTTGTCCTTTTACCATTTATGGTAAAGACTTTGAGATGGATTTGGTGTGTTTGCCGTTGGAGGGTCTAGATGTGGTTCTGGGAATGAATTAGTTGCAGTTCAATCGAGTGCATATTGATTGTTATCATAAGTTGGTAAGATTTCCTTCTCTTGAAGAAGACGAAGAGTCGAGTTTCTTATCTACCAAAGAGTTGAAGAAACTTTTGGCGGAGGAAGCTCAGTTGTTTGGGTTGTTTGCATCGTTAACAGTGGATAGTCAAGTTGTACTTGATGTGTTTCTAGTTGTGTGTGAATTTCCCGAGGTGTTTCCTGTGGATATTTCAGATGTGCCGCCAGAGAGAGGTGGAGTTTTCTATAGATCTAATTCCTGGTACTAGACTTATATCTATGGCACCTTATCGTATGTCGGCGTCTGAGTTGGTTGAGTTAAAGAAGCAGTTGAATGAATTGTTAGACAAGAGGTTTGTGAGGCCAAGTGTGTTGCCTTGGGGTGCTCCAGTTTTATTGGTGAAAAAGAAGGATGGAAGTATGCGATTGTGTATTGATTATCGCCAGCTGAATAAGGTGACGATTAAGAATAAGTATCCTCTTCCGAGAATTGAGGATTTGATGGACCAGTTGGTATGTGCTTGTGTGTTTAGTAAGATTGATTTGAGGTCAGGTTATCATCAAATTAGAATGAAAGAGGAAGATATTCAGAAGACGACTTTTAGGACACGATACAGTCATTACGAATATTCTGTGATGCCGTTCGGAGTTTCTAATGCGCCGGGTGTGTTTATGGAGTATATGAATCGTATTTTCCATGAGCATTTGGATCGATTTGTTGTTGTGTTTATTGATGAGATTTTGATTTATTCTAAGTCCCGGGAGGAACATGCGGAACATTTGCGTGTTGAGTTGCAAATTTTGAAGGAAAGGAAACTTTTTGCCAAGTTGTCCAAGTGTGAGGTCTGGTTGTCAGAAGTGAGTTTTCTTGGGCATGTGATTTCAGGTAATGGTATTGCTGTGGATCCATCTAAAGTAGATGCAGTTCTACAATGGGAGGCTCCTAGATTTGTTACTGAAATTAGAAGCTTTTTGGGTTTAGCTAGTTATTATCGGAGGTTCATTAAAGGTTTTTCTAAGTTAGCACTTCCATTGACCCAGTTGACTTGTGTTAGTTTCTTGGATTGGCTAGAATTTTGGTAAAACAAGGTATGTTCAATGTTTGATGTCAAGGTCGTGATGTCACAACATTGAGTCTTAACACTGGGCTGTGTTAAGTGTTTAAGTTACTGAAGTTTAGATGTTTGATGTTACAAGCGATGTTGTGACATTAGATCTGTAGAATTAATAACATCAGGTTTTGTGATGTTGTTAGGGTTTGCATGTTAGCTGGAATTATGGAGAGCAGGTAGTCTCATTGGATGCGAATATCTTGGGTTAGATATTCTTCGTTGCATAGGAGATCTGGTGCAGATTTGTAGGAGATTTAAAAGGTTGAAGATTTGAAAAGATTTTAGGAGAAAATCTGTTTTGAAGATTCAGTTTTAAATAACAAATCAAGTCAGACATTGCAGGACTCCAAGCCCAATTCAGGTTGCTATATAAAGCGCACAAGACCAAAAGAAAAAGTACAGATTAAAAGAAAAAGAGCATAGGCTGAGTGTCTTGAATATTTGTATGAATTGTGAGTGAACCATTCTAGTGTGAATTGGTGATCTATCCTCTCTAAAGCTGTGAAGCACAGAGAGTAGTGTAACTTGATCAAAGCTGTGAAGCAGAATCAAGGTTTCTCAAAGAGGGTGTTCTTTGAGAGGTTTTAGGGATTGAGTAGTGTTCTCATATCTAAGTGGTTTCTTAGGTAGAAATTCACTAGTAGGAATTAAGATTAGGAGATTGTCAACTGGGTTGTTGAGTCTGTAATTTAATTCTACAAGTAGTGAATTTCATCCCTGGCTTGGTAGCCCCCAGACGTAGGTAGTTAGACCGAACTGAGTGAACAATTTGGTGTGTTATTCTGCTATTTTATTTGTCCATTGTACAGAGTGTGTTGTTGTGACATCGCACTTAACATCACACGTCTGATACCAGAATTTCAATTGGTATCAGAGCAGGCATCCTATCTGTCTCTGGGTGAGATCTAGGGAAGTTACTTTCTGGGGTAAAGATGGACAAAGAAGTTGGAGGATTTGTCAACAGACCCCCTATTTTGGATGGATCTAATTATGATTATTGGAAGCCAAGGATGATCACCTTTTTTAAATCCTTGGACAGCAGGGCTTGGAAGGCGATCATAAAAGAATGGAAAGCACCTGTTGTGTTTGAAAAAGATGATGCTAGGAAAGATAAAGAAGGTGCCCCAAAGATGAAGCCTGAAGAAGAATGGACCAAGGAAGAAGATAAGCTTGCCCTTGGTAACTCAAAATCCCTAAATGCTATCTTCAATGGAGTTGACAAGAACATATTCAGGTTGATCAACTCATGTGAAGCTGCTAAGGTTGCATGGGGTATTTTGAAGGCTACTCATGAAGGTACTTCTAGAGTTAAGATGTCAAGACTTCAGCTTCTAACATCTAAGTTTGAAAGCCTGAAGATGAAGGAAGAGGAGACTATCCATGACTTCTATATGAATGTTCTTGAGCTGGCTAATGCATCAAGTGCTCTTGGTGAAAAGATGTCAGATGAAAAGCTTGTAAGGAAGATCCTTAGGTCCCTCCCTAAGAAGTACAAGATGAAGTTTACTGCTATTGAAGAATCACATGACATATGCCAAATGAGGGTAGATGAGATCATTGGATCTCTTCAAACTTTTGAGCTTGGTTTGAATGAGGAAGAACTAGAAAAGAAGCCCAAGAGTATAGCCTTGGTCTCCACTCCTGCAGAAGCTAAGAAAGTCAAAGATGATGATTCTCAAGAAGATCTGTCTCAAGCCATTACTATGTTGGGAAGGCAGTTCAACAAAGTGGTCAAGAGGATGAACAAAAACTACAAGCCTAATGTCAAGAACATCCCTTCTGACATCAGCAAGTCAAAAGAGAAAGATAAAGAGAAGACTGCCCAGGAGAAAGGTGTTCAGTGCTTTAAATGTGAAGGGTATGGGCATGTCAAGAAAGAATGTCCCACATTCTTGAAGAAGAAGAAGAAGGGCATGCCAGTTTCCTGGTCTGAATTTGATAGTGAAAGTGACGGTGAGTCAGCAAAGCATGTTAGAGCCTCAATAGGAACTGTTGTTTCTGATGATGATAGTGATGGAGAAATAACTTATGAGGAGTTAACATCTACTTATCAAGAGTTGTGTTTAAAAAGTGCTGAGGTTTGTCAAGAAAACAAGTGTCACAAGCAACAGATTGCTCGACTTGAGAATGAAAAAGATGATTTGGAAAATGAAGTTGTACTAGTTAAATCTCAACTTGATCAGATGACAAAATCTGTCAAGATGATGAACAGTGGTACAACCACTCTTGATAAGATCCTTTAGTTAGAGAAAGTTGCTGGAGATAAATCAGGTATAGGATATGTGGTTGAGGAAAAGGGTTCTACAAAAGCAAGCACTTCAGGAACAAAGAAGGAGGTGTCCCAACCAATGTCTTAACGTCAAACAAAGAGACAGGATCCTACACCTATGAAGGGTGCTCATTCACAGCCTCAAAATGTTGAGAAGAAGAATGGCCCTCATCAGAGGAAGATGCAGCCCCAAGGAACTAGTCAGTATATGCCTCCCCAATATCACCAGAGCATGTAAGCTGCCAGGTTCAATCAGAACAGGTTTCATCAGATGTCTCAACATTAGGGTAACTGGTATGGATATGAATACAACAATGATGTGCCTCATTACTATGGGAGAAGGAAGCCTCATCACCATAGGAGACAGCCTAGGAGACAGCATCCTCAGAACAGGAGAAGACAACCGCACCATAGAAGACATGCCAACTATGGTAGAAGGAGAAATCATTATGGGTGGAAGCACCAACAGTATCATCGTCAAAGTGGCAGAAAGTTTAACCACTTCAGAGATGATAGAGTCAGATGCTTCTATTGTGGCAGGTTTGGACATATGCTGTCCTTTTGCTTCAAGCTTCATGGTAATCCAAATTCTGCTCCTCAACCCAGACAGAAGGAGGCCAGGCCCAAGGTGGTGAAACAATGGGTTCCTAAAGCTCAGGTCACATGTCTATTGGCTCATACCTCAGATGGACATTTTTCCATGGATGCATGGTACTTTGACAGTGGATGTTCAAAGCACATGACTGGATCCAAGGAGCAGTTGGTGGAGTTCAATCCTTGCCATTCAAATAAGGTTGTGTTTGGCAATGGAGAAAAGGGAGTAGTAGAAGGAGTTGGAAGAGCAAAGAATCATGATGGTCTTACTCTTGATAGTGTGATCCTTGTCCAAGGTTTGAGTGCTAATCTGATTAGCATAAGTTAACTATGTGATGAAGGTTACAAAGTCAGCTATTCCAAGGATGAATGCCTGGTGACAAATGAAAAGGATCAAGTAGTCATGAAAGGAGTCAGATCCAGAGATAATTGTTATCTATGGATACCTATAGAAGTCAGCTCAACTATCGATGTTAAGACTGATGTTTTAACATTAGATTGTGACATCAAGGGTGAAAGTCTGCTAGGGTTAAGTACTCTTAATGTGAATCCTTTTAAATTGTTAAAAGGAAAGTTAAATTGGAGGGAGAAGATCATTGATTGGGCTTTAAGAGATACACAAATTCAGGAGACATACCTTAGACTATCCTTTCCTATTATTGATTTCAGATGCCAAAACTATCTTCATCTGGACATCTTCTCCTCTAAGAAAAGAAATCCCAACCCCTCTATAATCATCAGTCGCCATACAGGAACAATGTCGAAACAAGGGTCTTCTTCATCTAAAAAGTATGAATCCAAAAGTTCCACTCATAAAAAATCTAGGGTTTTTACGAACAAAGGCTTTGTGGATGAAGCCTTGAATATAACTCTTCTATCTATGGTAGTGCCTGCTTCTGAGAACAGACCTGAGAAGTTTCAACCAAGGAGGGCTTCAACAGGTAACTCTTCTTCTAATCAATCGACTGCTAAGAAAATTGATGATAGCAATAGCAGAGCATTTGTGACTAGCATTCTGTTCGGAGATCGCTCTGTTCCCAAGACTACCACTCCTCCCTCTCAAGCCGTTGAGGAAAGAGTTGATGTTGATGAAAGTCTCAATCAGATTGCCATAAAAATTTTGGATAAGGGTTTGTCGGTGAAAGGAATATCTATACCTCTTAGACAAATGCCTGCTGAAAAGCATGACATGCATCATACTGAAACCAAGCTTCACAGATTGGCTGTTTCAGTTATTGAAGATATAGAAGTTGAAACTAAAGTTGAAGATACTCATGTAGAAGAGGAAGTTGATGTTGAACCTAATGTCAGAACATCACCTGCTATGGATGATGATCCTAGCCCCAGAGAAAAGAAGAATGCTGATAAGGTGGATGTGATTGACCTTTCAGATAATAAAGTTATCAGAAAAGTTGTTCCTGGTATTGCCAAGAGAATAAGGTCTAGAAGAGGGAAGTCTACAGATTCTCCACCTAAGGAGAAACCTGAGAACAAAAAGAAGAAATCAACCATGGTGGGTCCTACTAAGACTTGGAGCAAAGTAGCTGTAAATTCCAAAGAGAGGAAGCTGAGGGAAGATTCAGAATCTGAGTTTGATGCTGAGGACGACGTTCAATACATCACTCCAGTTAGAAGGTCAATATTGAAGAGAATTGCTGACAAAATTCCTGATGTTCCAGTTGACAACATTCCATTCTACTATGCTAGCAGTGCACCCATGTGGAAATTTGTCTGTCAAAGAAGACTGGCACTAGAAAGAGAACTTGGTGGAGATGCTTTGGAAATCAAGGAAGTTGTAGAATTGATTAAAGTTGCTGGGATAATGAAGACTGTTTTTGGATTGTCCAAGTGCTATGACGGGTTAGTCAAGGAATTTGTAGTAAACATTCCTGTGGTTATTAATGACAACAGAAGTGTGGATTTTGGAAAGGTATATGTTAGAGGTCAGTGTGTTAATTTTTCTCCTGAGATTATTAATACGTACTTAGAAAGAAAAAGGAAAGAGTATGTAAAGGTGGAAGAGACTGACAGTACTGTGTGCAAAGAAATCACAGCAGGTCAAGTGAAAGTTTGGCCCTTAAAAGGAAAGTTGTCAGCCAGTTTGTAAGTGTCAAATATGCCATTCTGCACAGAATAAGTGTTGCCAACTGGGTTCCTACTAATCATAAGACCACTATTTCTGTTAGATTGGGGAAGATAATTTATGCTATTGGGACAAAGCAAAGATTTGATTATGGCTCCTACATCTATGATCAAACTATTAAGCATGCTGCTACAAATGCTGTGAAGATGCTTATTGCCTTTCCCTCTCTTATCTGTGGGATTATCTTGTCTCAGCATCCTGGTATTCTACAGCATTTGGATGTTGTTTGCAAAAGGGATTCTGCCTTGTCAATCCATTACAAGTTGTTTGAAGGGAAACATGTTCCTGACATTGTCAAGACATCTGCTTCAACATCACAACAGTCACCCGCCAAGACTGGGTTGATTTCAGAATTGGGGGAGGCTTGCAAGGAATTAGATGAGGTCATAAGAGTTAGTACTGAAAGGAAACAAAAATTTGAAAGACTTATCATGACTCTGAGATTGGCAGAAAAGGAAGATGAAGCAGTCAATACAAGTAAGGATGTTGATGATGGTCCTGGTGTAAGTGCCAATGCTGATAAGAATGATGAATCTGATAATGACAGCTCAAAAGAAGATGAAGAAGATGATGATGATCCCAGCTCAGATGATTAAAGCTTTTACTGTTTCTCTTAGATAGTAGTTTTAGTTTTATGCTGTTTTTGTTTCTGCACTGATGTGCTTGGTTTGTAATTTGAATATTGTGCAGTATATGCACCTGTTTTGATCCATGATTTGTTATGTCTTTTTGCTGTCTGTGAGACTGACAATGAGAGCTAGGGTAGTACTAACTGTAGTAAGACTTACTTGTTGGGGCTTATCAAATTGTGGCTAAAAAGGGGGAGAGTTAGCCAAGAGAGACAAGAGTATCAAAGAGTACATATGTCAAATGCTGCTGAGGAGGTAGATGATTGTTGATGTTATAGTACAGAAGTGCAGATATTGAGGGGGAGTAATTGTTGAACTGCTGAACATCTGTTATGCTGGTTTTTGCATTGAGGGGGAGTGCGCATTGCTGCTAATGATGAAATTTGTGCAGATTGTAGTTGTTGAAGATGCTGCTGCTTGGAGTTTTAAAATTATTCAAGTTTAGTCCGTTGCTGAAGTCTCTGAAGGTGTAGAGATTATTTTAGCCAAAATTAGCCAAAGGGGGAGATTGTTAGTTTCTTGGATTGGCTAGAATTTTGGTAAAACAAAGTATGTTCAATGTTTGATGTCAAGGTGGTGATGTCACAACATTGATTCTTAACACTGGGTTGTGTTAAGTGTTTAAGTTACTGAAGTTTGGATGTCTGATGTTACAAGCGATGTTGTGACATTAGATCTGCAGAATTAATAACATCAGGTTTTGTGATGTTGTTAGGGTTTGCGTGTTAGCTGGAATTGTGGAGAGCAGGTAGGCTCATTGGATGTGAATATCTTGGGTTAGATATTCTTCACTGCATAGGAGATCTGGTGTAGATTTTTAGGAGATTTAAAAGGTTGAAGATTTGAAAAGATTTTAGGAGAAAATCTATTTTGAAGATTCAGTTTTAAATAACAAATCAAGTCAGATATTGCAGGAGTCCAAGCCCAATTCAGGTTGCTATATAAAGCGCACAAGACCAAAGGAAAAAGTACAGATTAAAAGAAAAAGAGCATAGGCTGAGTGTCTTGAATATTTGTATGAATTGTGAGTGAACCATTCTAGTGTGAATTGGTGATTTGTCCTCTCTAAAGCTGTGAAGCACAGAGAGTAGTGTAACTTGATCAAAGCTGTGAAGCAGAATCAAGGTTTCTCAAAGAGGGTGTTCTTTGAGAGGTTTTAGGGATTGAGTAGTGTTCTCATATCTAAGTGGTTTCTTAGGTAGAAAGTCACTAGTGGAAATTAAGATTAGGAGATTGTCAACTGGGCTGTTGAGTCTGTAATTTAATTCTACAAGTAGTGAATTTCATCCCTGGCTTGGTAGCCCCCAGACATAGGTAGTTAGACCGAACTGGGTCAACAATTTGGTGTGTTATTCTTCTGTTTTATTTGTCCATTGTGCAGAGTGTGTTGTTGTGACATCGCACTTAACATCACACGTCTGATACTAGAATTTTAACTTGTAAAGCTAAAGCGTTCATTTAGGATATTCAGTGTGAGGAAAGTTTTAATGAGTTGAAGAGAAGATTGACTACAACTCCGATTTTGATCTTACCGAATCCTAGTGAACCGTTTGTGGTGTATTGTGATGCATCATTGATTGGTTTAGGTGGAGTGTTGATGCAAGAAGGTAAGGTTATGGCTTATGCTTCGAGGCAATTGAGGATTCATGAGAAGAATTACCCTACTCATGATTTGGAGTTAGCGGCAGTGGTTTTTGTGTTGAAAATTTGGAGGCATTATCTCTATAGTGCAAGATTCGAAGTCTTTAGTGATCATAAAAGTTTGAAATACTTGTTTGATCAGAAAGAATTGAATATGAGGCAACGGAGATGGTTGGAATTTTTTAAGGACTACGACTTTAGCTTGAATTACCATCCTGGTAAAGCTAATGTGGTAGCTGATGCGTTAAGCCGAAAATCTTTGCATGTGTTCGCTTTGATGGTTAAAGAGTGGGAACTTTTGGAAGCATTTAAAGATTTGAGTTTGGTGTGTGAATTGACATCTGACAGCGTGAGGCTTGGAATGTTAAAGGTCACTAATGATTTTCTGTTAACCGTTAGCGAGAAACAAAAGTTGGATGTGAAATTTGTTGATTTGATGGTGGTTGGAGATCAAAGTGTGAATGGTGACTTTAAAGTGGATGACAAGGGTGTTTTGAGATTTCATGGTAGGATTTGTATTCCTGATGATTTAGACTTGAAAAAGATGATTTTAGAGGAAGGACACCGGAGTAATTTGAGTATACATATGGGAGCTAATAAGATGTATCAAGATTTGAAGAAGATCTTTTGGTGGTCTGGATTAAAGAGGGATGTGGCTCAATTTGTTTATGCGTGTTTGACGTGTCAGAAGTCTAAGGTGGAACATCAGAAGTCTAGTGGATTATTGGTACCGTTGGATATTCCCGAGTGGAAATGGGACAGCATTTCTATGGATTTTGTGACAGGGTTGTTGAATACACAGAGGGGACATAATGCCATTTGGGTAGTTGTGGATAGGCTGACTAAATCCGTGCATTTCATTCCGATTGACATCAGTTTTTCTTTGGAGAGGTTGGCTGAGATTTATATCAGTGTGATTGTGAAATTACATGGTGTTTCGTTGAGTATTGTTTCAGATCGAGATCCGAGGTTTACTTTTAGATTTTGGGAAAGTTTGCAGAAGGCGTTAGGTTCCAAGTTGAGGTTGAGTTCTGCTTATCATCCTCAGACGGATGGTCAGACCGAGAGAACTATTCAGTCGTTGGAAGATTTGTTACGAGCTTGTGTTCTTGAGCAAGGTGGTGCTTGGGATAGTTATCTTGCGTTGGTTGAATTCACGTATAACAACAGTTTCCATTCGAGTATTGGAATGGCACCTTTTGAAGCATTGTATGGAAGGAGATGTCGAACACCTTTGTGTTGGCATGAATCTGGTGAGAGTTCGGTGGTTGGACCGGAGTTGGTGCAACAGACTACAGAAAAGGTGAAACTTATTCGTGAGAAAATGAAGGCTTCTCAGAGTAGCCAAAAGAGTTATCATGATCGAAGGAGGAAAGATCTTGAGTTTTAAGAGGGCGATCACGTATTTTTGAGAGTTACACCGGTGACAGGTGTTGGCCGTGCATTGAGGTCGAAGAAGCTTACTTCTCAGTTTATTGGTCCTTATCAGATATCCGCGAGAGTGGGTGCTGTGGCTTATCGGGTGGCGTTGCCGCCGAGTCTTTCAAATTTGCATGATGTGTTTCATGTTTCACAGCTTCGAAAGTATGTTTCGGATCTGTCGCATGTGATTCCGATGGATGAGGTTGAGGTAAGGGAGAACCTTACGGTGGAGGCATTACTCAGTTCCGAAGCCCACAGAGAGGCTCTACAGAAAGTCTTAGAGTAGGCCTTTGTGGAACAGGATGTGTCAATACAACAGTTTAATAGTATCGTCTCTAACATCACTTCTTGCAACAACTTGGAGTTTAGTGATGAGGAATTGCCAGAAGAAGGCAAAAGCCACAACATGGCGCTCAATATCATAGTTAACTGCCAGGACGATGCTTTAGCCAGTGTACTGGTAGACACCAGATCGGCTCTCAACGTCATGCTGAAGTCCACTCCAATGCAACTATCATTCAAAGGATCTCCGATAAGAGGCAGTGAGGTCATCGTCAAAGCATTTGACGGGTCTAGAAAAATGGTTATCGGCAAAGTTAACCTTCCCATAACTATTGGTCCTCACACTTTCCTAATCACTTTCCAGGTCATGGACATCCGGGCAACATATAGTTGCTTATTAGGAAGACCTTGGATACACCAGGTTGGGGCAGTCACTTCGATACTTCACCAGAAGCTGAAGTTTGTCAAGAATGACCAACTCGTCACGGTCTGCGGAGAACAAGCCTTGATCGTGAGTAACCTTTCATTATCCACTTATGTAAAACCCAAGGAGGTTGTTGGAACTCAGTTCTAGGCACTTTCAGTGAGCAATGAGAGTCAATCAGAAAAAGGAACATCGATTTCCTCATACATAGATGCTCTCGAGGTAATCAAAAGTAATAACGTAAAAGGATGGGGACCGCTTATCATTCCTACTGATAATAAAACAAAGAAGGGTCTTGGTTTTTCTGCAACCTGTACCCGAACTGCTTCTAACAATGAAAGCTTTCATCCCATTCAGGACTTCTTCCATAGTGGAGGTTTCCTTCACCCAGTGTCTCAAGAAGTACATACCATCAACGAGGGAGATTCCTCCGATACAGATGAGGAGTGGAAGTCCTATCTTAATGAGGATGGTTATATCTCTTAGGAAGAGGTGCCTACGCCATTTTACTATCCCGCATAGAGTCTGAGATTTATACCAAGGTCAGATGTCAAAATGATATACGGAGATTGTGATCCAGAAGGATGTCGTGCTCCGCCAAACTCATTGGAGGAGGACACTCCAATGAAATACAACTTTGACCACGACTACTATGGCCCAATGGATGGTCTGCTTATCTGGCAGCCGTACCAAGGGGACTTGGGACAAGAAAATCAGCCCAACAATGAAAATCAACCGAGCATCATTGAAAAGAATACCTGCGTCCCCACCATGTCATGGGATCATTACTCGGGGCATTCTGAAAATATCCAGCACGACGATGAATTTGCAAAGCTCGCAGGGCTAGAGTTCATCAACTACGCTTTTCCTGAGGTCAACGTCATCGAAAGGGATGACTCCTCCACTTCCAAAGAGGTGTGGGACACCTTGGGACAACCTGTAACGCCCTAGTTTTAGTTAGTTTTATTTAATTGAGTCGATTTGATTATTTCTATTATTATATTATTTTATTTTTGACTTTTATTTAATAATATATTATTTTTCATTGTGAATATGTTTTATCGCGTTTTGGGAACGTTTGCGAGATATTTGAGTGTAGGGGTATTTTGGTCATTTCACTTTATTTTTCCTTAAGTTAGTAAAATAGAAATAGAAAGAGAGAAAATTAGAGAGAAAGAAAAAGAGAAGAAGGAAAAGGGAAAGAGAATAGAAAGAAAGAAGAAAAGAGAGAAAAACTTGGAAAAGAAGAAATCGATCAATCGACTATTCGAAACACGATTAAATCGGGTAAGGGTGCGAAACTCGATTTTATTATACTTGTGTATGATTATGTATGTTTGTATTTGGTTGTTTTTGGATTGAAATTGAATGTAGAACAAAAACCATAATATGTTGAAATTGTTAGAATCCGATTAAATTGTGTCGGAAATCTTGTTTTCAGGTCCCTTATTGTTGATACATGTTAGATATATGTTGTTGTGCTTTCTATTGGAAATTTTCTAGTGTTTAGGTGAAAATTTGAAGTGGGTGTGAGTGATTTTCGCAGAAAAAATTCTGCAGAAAAATTCTGGTTTTCCACTGCCTATACGCGTATCACTCAAGGCAATACGCGTATTGGTTAAGGCAATACGCGTATGGCAATGAAGGGATGAGGGAAATACGCGTAATGAGTTCCATTTTTCTCAGCCATCTGCTGAAACGCGTAATGGTAAGCATATGAGTTTGGTCAATACGCGTATGGCTCAGGGCAATACGCGTATAACCAGCAAGGGTGCAAAAGTGTTGTGTTTTCGCGATTCCTTTTCTTTGTATGTCCGTAACTTGTGTTTCGATTATCCGTTTTGGACATTCTTGGTATCGTTGGAAAGCTAATAAAATGTACTTTCTTATTAAAATGGTTTTGAGATTGTTGGCCGATTTAATTATGTCAGGAATTTTGAATAGTGTCATTTTGTCGACTTTTGCCGTTTTAATTGGGTGTAATTGATGTGTATCATGCAATGTGTTGTTGATATGGATATTGTATGACTTGTGTGTTGTTGTGTGATGAAAATGCATGTGATAAAATGTTGTAATGATGGTTGGTGGCCTAAAGGCAAGAAAATGTATTGTGTGGTATTTGATTATATATGCATGATTATGGATGTGTATATGTGTGCATTTGAATGTCATGAGTCATTGTATGCCAAGCATCATGATATGCATTCTTGAGATGTCGTGTGCCCTAGTGGGTGTGAGCGACGAATCAATTCCAGAGGGAATCCGCTATAACATCGTGAGCCTTATACCGAGAGGACTGAAAACGATGATTATAGACGATTGTGAGCCTTATACAAAGAGGACCGAAAGTGATCGGATCGTGAGCCTTATACAAAAAGGACTGAAAGCGATCCATAAACGTCGTGAGCCTTATACCAAGAGGACCGAAAGCGACGGGGAACATCGTTTGCCCGACGGGGAGTTACATTAAGTAACAAGCGATGGTTCCAATAGTTCTTGAGTGAACTAATGTTGAGATTGACGGATGGATAGTACCACATTTGCATAGAGTCGTTGTGTCGGTCTCTTTGCATTTGCATAAATCATGAATGGATTGATTTTGTGTGGAATTAAGAATGGAATTGATGAGTTGAGATACATATATATATATATATATATATATGTTGTTGATAAATGCATTGAGCTTGATTATATATGCCTTGTTGATGGATATATGAGATATGCATTGTGTTGTTTTGTGTTTGAATTCTGATATAAGTTGTGGTGAGAATATTACATGTGTATTTTTGTGTTATTATATAATTGTATGCAATTATATTATGATTGTGCTTCTCACCCTTCTGCTGTTTTGAATGCTCTATGAGGCATTGCAGACTAGATGTTTGAGGTCTTTTTGTGAAGCTTAGGTCTTCATTATTTTGTCGGTCGGCTCTGATATATAGCACCAGGTAGTCGGGGGGATCATTGTGATTTTATGTGTATATGTATAGATATCTTTTGGATTGTATATGTATGAATCTGTATATGATAGACCAACTTTTTATGTGATATATATATATGAGATTCAGTTGCAGATTTTCTGCTTTTATTCTGTATCTGAATTATGGGTAGTAGGAACTAAGTTCCTCTGTTATTTTCTACCTGATTGTTGCATATCTTTATGAGCAGGTTTATTGTGTTTTGTCTCAATTGATGTGACGCCTCCGTCTATGCCATGAATGTTTAATTATACTCTGATGAATGTTTTATCGCTTTATTTAATTGGGGGTATAGATTGGGGGTATTACACAACCGAGTGGAAAATACGACTTCATGGTCAAATACACTGCTCCGAAAAGCTCTCGCATCAGGCTCAAAGACATTCAGCCAACTGTGTGGGGAGATCCACCTGAGAGCATAAATACTCTACAAGATACAATAGAAGAATCCTCCTACGATAACTCTGCCTGGGAGACAGATTCCAATGATCTTGCTCCACCAGAAATCAACGTTGTTTCTGAAGACAAATCAAGGAAGGTACCAGACTTTGTGATTCACCGAGGAGTTCACCGCCAATGGGTTGTAGTCGGTGTTCCGAAGATTGTTCATAAGTCTAAGTAATTGTCGTCTTTATCTTAACCTTTCACCCTGCCCATGTGAAACAGATGTTTTGATAGGGCTCACTTTCTGTAAATGTCCCTCTTCACTTTGCCCAAAGCGACATAGTTTTGTTTTATAGGGCTGTAGTTTCAAGAATCGACTTACTCATGAATAAAATAACGTCGTTCTGTAATTTCCGCATTAATTGTTGTTTTCTCTTTTCGTTTTTTTAAGAAAATGGTAATCCTAAAAAACAACAAATAATAAAAACAAGTAGTTTTTCAAAAAAAATACACTACACACACTCTTGCATTTTCTCTATCTCTTCTAAACACAAATCATCATGTCATGCAGATTGCTTGTTTAAAACCCCGTTGAAACACAGAATCCGATGCCTTCCCCCAACTTTGAATTCCCGGTATTTGAGGCTGAAGAAGAAGATGACGAAGAAATTCCAGAAGAGATCTCCCGACTACTCAGACAAGAGGACAGGTCCATTAAACCTCACAAAGAGCCGTTGGAAACGGTCAACTTGGGTTCGGAAAAAGAGAGAAATGAAATCAGGATTGGGGCACTGCTCAGTCCAATAGTCAAAGAAAGTTTGATAAAGCTTCTCAAAGAGTTTCCCGATGTATTCACTTGGTCCTATCAGGATATGCCAGGGTTGGATACCAGCATCGTGGAACATCATCTACCGTTGAGATCAGAATGTTCGCCAGTAAAACAGAGGTTGAGACGGACTCACCCGTATATGGCCATCAAAATCAAGGAGGAGTTACAAAAACAGATTGACGCGGGTTTCCTCGCCACGTCAAAGTATCCTCAATGGTTAGCCAACATAGTACCAGTTCTGAAAAAGGACGGAAAGGTCAGAATGTGTGTAGACTACAGGGATCTGAACAAAGCCAGTCCAAAGGACGACTTTCCTTTATCACACATTGACATGCTGGTAGATAGTACAACAAAGTTCAAAGTTTTCCCCTTCATGGATGGATTCTCGGGCTATAATCAGATAAAAATGGCGCCGAAAGACATGGAGAAAACTTCCTTCATTACCCATGGGGTACTTTTTGTTATAAGGTAATGCTGTTCGGTTTGAAGAACGCCAGGGCAACCTATCAAAGGGCCATGACTACTCTGTTTCATGACATGATACACAAGGAAATTGAGGTATATGTCGATGATATGATTGCAAAATCTAAAACAGAAGAGGAGCATGTAACCCATATGCCAAAACTATTCGAGCGGTTGAGAAAGTACAAACTCCGCTTGAATCCCAACAAGTGTATATTCGGTGTTCGTTCAGGGAAACTCTTAGGGTTCATCGTCAGCCAGAAAGGAATTGAGGTTGATCCTGACAAGGTCAAGGCCATTCAAGAAATGCCTTCTCTGAAAACTGAAAAACAAGTCAGAAGATTCCTGGAACGTTTAAACTACATCTCCAGATTCATATTCCTCATGACAGTGACATGCGCGCCGATTTTCAAATTACTTAAAAAGAATCAGGACTGCATTTGGACAGAAGACTGTCAAACCGCCTTCGACAGTATCATGGAATACCTGTTGAACCCACCGATTCTATCCCCTCCTGTGGAAGGAAGGCCCCTAATCATTTACTTAACAGTCTTGGAAGACTCAATAGGCTGTGTACTTGGCCAACAAGACGAAACCAAAAGGAAAGAGTCTGCCATTTACTATCTGAGCAAGAAATTTACCGACTGCGAGACTCGGTACACTATGCTTGAGAAAACTTACTGTGCTCTGGCTTGGGCAGCCAAATGTCTTCGCCAGTACATGATTCATCACACTACTTGGTTAATCTCCGAAATGGATCTAATCAAGTAAGTATTTGAAAAACCTGCTCTCACAGGAAGGATTGCCCGTTGGAAGATGTTGTTATCAGAATACGACATCGAGTACCACGCTCAGAAAGCCATTAAGGGAAGTGTTTTAGCCGATCATTTGGCTCATCAACCGATTGACGATCAGGAATCAATCGGATTTGACTTCCCAGACGAAGATGTCATGTATCTAAAAATGAAAGACTGCGATAGACCGCTACCCAGTGAAGGGCCAGAACCAGGTTCCCAATGGGGACTAATCTTTGACGGAGCTGTCAATCATTACAGAAATGGAATTGGGGCAATTATCATAACACCTCAGGGTACCCACATTCCTTTCACCGCCCGACTGACGTTCAAGTGTACAAACAACGAGGCCGAATACAAAGCTTGTATTATGGGTCTCGAGGAAGCGATCGACTTAAGGATCAAAAACTTGGATGTATATGGCGACTCAGCCCTGGTAATCAATCAGATCAAAGGAGATTGGAACACATACCAATCAGGACTAATTCCTTACAAAGACTACGCAAGAAGGTTGTTACCCTTCTTCAGCAGAATCGAGTTTCATCACATCCCTCGTGATGAGAATCATATGGCTGATGCATTAGCCACTCTCTCTTCCATGATTAGTGTAGGTCAATGGAAAGACCTACCTAAGATCGACATAATGCACCTTGAATGACCCGCTTACATCTTCATGATTGAAGCAGTCATAGACGACAAACCCTGGTATCCGATATCAAATGCTTCCTTCATAAACAAGAGTACCCTTCGGGGGCACTAAGGAAAGATATAAAAACCCTCAGAAGACTGGCAGGAAACTTCTTCCTGAGCGGTGATACACTCTATAAGAGAAATTTTGACATGGTCTTGCTCCGATGCGTAGACAGACTAGAAGCAAACATGCCGATAAAAGAAATTCACCAAGGATCCTTTGGCACTCATGCCAACGGACACACAATGGCGAGAAAAATTCTAAGATCATGGTACTATTGGTTGACAATAGAATCCGATTGCTACAAGTACATGAGGAAGTGTCATAAGTGTCAGATATACTCCGACAAAATCCATGTGCCGCCAACCCATCTCAAGGTCCTTTCTTCCCCGTGGCCTTTTTCCATATGGGAAATCAGCATGATTGGCATGATTGAGCCCAAGGCCTCAAATGGACATCGGTTCATCTTGGTAGCCATTGATTACTTCACCAAGTGGGTTGAAGCAGCGTCGTACGCTAATGTAACCCGACAAGTGGTAATTCGCTTTATCAAAAACAATATCATCTGCCGCTATGGTGTTTCGAGCCAGATCATTATGGATAATGGATCTAACTTGAACAACAAGATGATGAAAGAGTTGTGCGCTGAGTTCAAGATCGAACACCATAACTCATCTCCCTACAGACCCAAGAGGAACGGAGCGGTAGAAGCGGCTAATAAGAACATCAAGAAGATTGTTCAAAAGATGGTTGTAACTTATAAAGATTGGCACGAGATGCTACCCTTTGCTCTTCACGGTTATCGTACATCTGTCCGTACTTCAACAGGGGCAACCCCTTTCTCTCTAGTGTATGGCATGGAAGCAGTGCTCCCCATAGAAGTAGAGATCCCATCAATTTGGGTATTGATGGAAGCTAAGCTTACAGAATCTGAATGGTGTCAAAGTTGACACGATGAATTAAACCTGATCGAAGAAAAGAGAATCACGACTCTATGCCATGGCCAGTTGTATCAGCAAAGAATGAAGAAGACGTTAGACAAAAAGGTCCGACCTCGCGTCTTCAAGAAATGAGACCTTGTGCTTAAGAAGATACAATCATTTCTCACTGATTCTCGGGGCAAATGGACTCAGAATTATGACGGCCCCTATGTGGTCAAGAAAGCTTTCTCAGGCGGCGCCTTGAGACTTGCAACCATGGATGGAGAAGAATTTGCCTACCCCACGAATGTTGACATAGTCAAGAAATACTTCGCCTAAACTAAAAAAAAATGTCTCGGTGGATTGAAAACCCGAAAGGGCGGTCCAGGCAAAAATTAGAGACATAATCAAAAATCATCCCGGTGGATTGGAAATCTCAAAGTACAATCCAGGCAAAAGTTAGGGATAATGGCAAGTAACTACGTCCAACAAAGAGGCAAGTTCCTCAGCAGCAGTCATGCCATCCATCAGGAAATCTCGATCAAGGTCATCTTCGACAGAAGCTCAGGATGTCTAGAATTCAAAGTTGGTAGAAGGATAGTGGTCGTCATGTTTCAATGTAGCCCTTTTTCCTTTAAATTACCATTTTCTAACTTTGTAAATACTCTATGGAATCACACGTTTGGCTGATTTCCATCCTATCAAAAAAATTTGAGCCCTTGTACTTTTGTTTATAATTCTCATTTATTTTAGCTTTATAGAATGACATTTTAACATGATCATCGATTCTTGAAATAAAACAAAAAATGAATTTACTAGTCAAACTTTTTCTGCTTCTAAAATGAAGATGGCAATTTCTTTTGACTGTTGAACATCGAAAGAACATCGATCGCTTCGCCAGAAGTAATCGAGCTTCAAAGTGCAGAATCAAAGTGCTCCTTCTAAACCAGTACGTCTGAACGAAGGATCAACTGTGTCAGAGACCTTGTTTCGTCTGACATCCCCGACAGAGTTCTTACCTCCTAAGCCCGACCAACGGTTGTTCCCCACGGGGACTATCTCTCCTAAGCAAGGCAGAATTGCTATCGTGAACCAGTGATACTTTTCATCTCCCACTGTGGCCGAGTATCCAGTCGTATTCCTCCATTAGTCCGTATGTCGCGTCAGTTTTGTCAGCATATACATACATACATCATGCATTATTGAATTACATTCATATTTATATTGCATCACTATCACTCTAGTCGGTCTTGTTCCCTAGTGATAAAAGTCCTCTCAATCGAGTTGTTAATGATTTCCTTGTCAAGAAACGTCGTGTATGAACAATCTCTCCTCTAGTTTATTTCTGGATTGAAGGCGGTCCCGTGACCACTTTGATAACTTGAACCTCTGAGAAACCAGAGAGCTTTCGACAAACATCACTCTTCGTTATTGAAGATGATATCTTCGCTTTCCCGGATAAAGGAAAATCCCCAGAGAAAGCCTCTTAATCAGAGATTCGGCAATACAATAATTTTTCTTCGAAAAATCCGCTGACGAAAAGGTCATTAGCACCTCAAAATTGGATCACATCATATGGAATTTCTCCAAGAAGATCCCGAGAAAAGTATGATGTAATACCCCCAAGCGACAACAGTCTCTCAAGAGACCTGCTTTCCCCAGTAGAACCGACAAATGGCGTCTCCAACAGAGAAGTCTGTGTACCTCTACAACTCGGACAGCTGGGTTCCCCAGCAACTCTGACATCAGATCATATATCCATCAAATGGCATCTCCCCAGGAAAATTCGGCGAGAAGTTTGAGGAAAACTGCTACAAACAGCGTCCCTTGTCAAGAAGTTTATTGAAAAAAGAAACTAAGACCAGTTCCTTAGTAGGAAACTAGGATCGAGGGGGAGTTTGTATCAGAAACTAAGACCAGTTCCTTGGTAGGAAACCAGGATCGAGGGGAAGTTTGTATCAGAAACAAAGACCAGTTCCTTGGTAGGAAACCAGGATCGAGGGGAAGTTTGTATCAGAAACTAAGACCAGTTCCTTGGTAGGAAACCAAGATCGAGGGAAAGTTTGTATCAGAAACTAAGACCAGTTCCTTGGTAGGAAACCAAGATTGAGGGGAAGTTTGTATCAGAAACTAAGACCAGTTCCTTGGTAGGAAACCAAGATCGAGGGAAAGTTTATTTCAAAAACCTAGACCAGTTCCTTGGTAGGAAACCAGGATCGAGGGGAAGTTTTTATCAGAAACCAAGACTAGTTCCTTGGAAGGAAACCAGGATCGAGGGGAAGTTTTACCTTTTCTAAGCATCATTGCTTAGCAAAAGAAGAAGGATGCGTGAACTACCATTCTTAACCACCATCAAAATTTCGAGTATTCTGATATTTAATCCTCTTGCACCCCGAATCCCCGAATACCTTCGCCATTCACACCTTCGGGTCCAAGAAAATTAAATAGGGGCATCTGTCATACCCCAAATTTTGACCACTAAGATTCCCATCATTGTGAAAATCATCATCACAATAGGGATGTGACATCATACCTTATTAGTCTCCCCCAAAGATGGGTGAGCATTCACTACAATCAAACTTAGGGTTCCAAGCCCTCTCAAAGCTCTTAGACAAAGGATCAATCAAGGAATGACATGATCTTCAACTTGTCTAAACCTCTCAAACATCCACAATGGATCAAGAGGACTCCCGCATCAAGAATCAAGCACAAGGTTGCAGCATTCTAAGTGGATCAAGCCTCAAGATCGCCAGTGTCACCAAATTAGGGTTTTTGTCGACCAGGGCCTCCAGATGAAATTTCTCCTCTGGGCATGAGTCAATGCTTCAAAGCACAACCAAATATGCTCCAAGGGACATCATGAACCCAACCATCAAGTCAATTTATCCTCAGGGGATGCATTCATAAAAAAAATCAAGAATTAGGGTTTCTTGACCTAATTCACCCCTAAGTTGACTTTTGGGACAAAACATGAGCCAAAACCTCAAGACATGATTTGAGGGTCTCTAATAAGCTACATTGATCCATTTGCAACAATGGATTGATCCAAGAAGCTTGATTCACAAGTTTCAAGTTCATCAGAACCATAGTTAGGGTTTCGCAGAAAAAGTCAATTGTGCCTTTGACTTTTGACCCAGGCATGCTCCTAAACCTTGGGACATGATTCAATACACCCTATAACACCCATGGAACATGTCCATTAAGTTTTATTTAGGTCAAGGACTTTATTTCACAAAGGATCGCACAGTTTGGAATTCATCTAACTAAAAGTCAACTATGCACAAAAGTCAACTTTGACTTTTTGAGATTTTTCACAATTATGGTTTTTGACCCTAAAATGATGTTAATGTGTGATTGGAATCATCATTCATCAAGAAAAATCAAGAAAAGTGGGATAACTTATAAAAGGGGTAACCATAAAAAACTTAGAAATTTTCTAAGTTATGGAACAAAGTGGCTAGGGTACCAACTTTGGAGGATCATAACACCTAAACCACACGGCCATTTTCCCCATTCAAAGCTGGATTTGTAGCTCTCATGGCCCTCTACAAAAGCTTCAACTACACCTCATTCCAATTCATCATGGATTTTGAGTTATGGAATGATCAAAATGGCTGAAAACATGAAATGTCACTTTTTCCAACACTTAGTGAAATTTTCACTAAGTCAGAATCTGTTTCACTTTTTCCCAAATGTAGGGGCATTTTTCACTTGGATCCAAAAAGTGTCAAAACAAACTATGATCACACATATGTTGTATCATATGAGGGCTTTCCAAAATGGCCAAGGACTTCATGAAACTCCACTTAAATCATGAGATATGATCATGCTAATATGCCTTGCTGCAAACTATCATGGCAAGGCAGATTTAGGGATTTTGCTCGATTTGCCAAAATTTTGCAAAGGACAAGCAAATATATCCATCTGAACACCTCAAGGGGGGACCAAGGAGGGACAAACACTGATCCATCAGCCTCCCAAGTCTTTGGAACCAAAAGTATCATGACAAACCTAGAAATGCCTAAAAGAGGGACAAGACTCCAATTTTGGTTTGGAGCATTTAATGGATACACCAAGGTGGCATGGACTGAGACTTTTCCAACTAAATTCAGTCAAGGATGATCCAAGAACTAGGGACCAGTAGCCTATGCCCTAACCTCTAGTCAATGGCTAAAGGAGACTTGGATTCCTATTGATCAACATTGGCCAAACCTCTGCAGCAGTTGCCATTCACTATTACAGCAAAAACAAACTTGCTCTACTATAAATAGAGCTCATTTGTGCTCAGTTTGAGTACACCAAAGCACTACAACACTTGCTTTGCTCAAAATCTCTTTCTCTGGGCAAAAATGCCTTCTTTAGCAAGGTAATTCTGAGTTTTTGAGTTAGAGAGCAATTTCATCACAGCTCATAATCCAAACACATCCAATATGTCATATCTAAGCTCTCCAAACCTTCACAAGTGACATGTAACACCAAAATCACAAAGTCACCTCTCAAAATCTCAAAATATGACTTTTGTGCATTTTTCAAGCCATGTCTTGATTCAGTCACTTTCCAAACCAGATAAAACCTCAAACACACTCCAAATATCATCCTTGAATTGTCCCAAATGGTTCCCCACATCTGGAACACCATTTGAGAGAGTTGTTATTTTGGCCACTTTTGCCCCTTTTGCAAGAAATAGCTCAAACTTGTTCCTGAGGTTTCCAGTTGATTCCAACCATCCTAAAAGCTTCTAAGAGATCATTTGAGGGTGTCTAAAGCATCAAATCATTTCTGGAACACAGCACTTGGCAGATTGCACAAAAGCTCCAAAAGAGGTAAGCATCCAAAGTTGAACTCTCTGAAATATGCCTTGCTTTGAGGTTCACTGATCATGCATCTCTTATACATGTTATATGTGTTGTGTCTGCACCAATTTATCATGTAATTCATGCCTGTAACAAGAGATAGCACAAAAAATGCAAATCATGCCCTATTTCAAAACCGCTATCGGGTTTTTCAATATGAGCATGATCTGAAAAAAAAAAACACCACCACCATTGGATTCCTTGTGAAATTCTAGGCAGGATAGACCTAAATTTTTTCCCAATCCATGGAGAAATGAGAAAGTTATGGCCTTCACGTTTCTAACCAAAATCTTGCCTTGCCTTGCCTTGGGCCAAGCCAAAAACAAGGCAAGCCTTGTATATTTGTGGTTGTGTTTCAATCAACTGATGTATCACCACCCCAGTGGTAAGGCGCGCACCCTGTACACAAGAGGTCTGGGGTTCGAATCCCCCTCGCCGCAGACTCTCTTTTTGCTATTTTTTCCACTTTTCTACTATTATTCATATTATTTTTAATAGTTTGGAAAATTAATAACTCCCTCAATTTTAATTATTTTTTATTGGTTCTTTTTGCAAAAAATCACAAAAATGTTGAAATATTTTATTCCACAAAAAAATCAAGGTTATATTATTTATTTAATATAGTTAGTATTTTCATGAATAAATTCATTTTAATTGTTTTTAAACATTTTTTAAAGTGAATATTCATCTTGGAAATCAAAACCAAATGAGTTTTAATTCATCTTGTGATTAATCCCTCATTTTCCAAACCTTAACCATAAATCATAAGTTGTTTATTAGCACTTATTTGGCATTTTTATCATTTTATTAATTTTCCTTGAATAAATTACTTTAAAATGATGAAATTAGGGTTTTATGGGTTTATTACCCTAAAACAAATTATTTTAAACTCTTTGGGCCTCTAATAGAGTGTAAGACCCAACCCCTTTTTGAAAACCAAAATGATTTGGGCCTCAGTGTATTGTATAAGTCCCGACACCATCAAAAAGTTCAGCGCGATTGTCGCCTTTTTAACAAAAACCTTTGGGCATCTCCTTGAGCTGTAAGCACCGTCTCTTGTACAAAAATAAATATTTGGGCCTCTAATAGAGTGTAAGACCCAACCTCTTTTTGAAACCAAAATGATTTGGGCCTCAGTCATTGTATAAGACCCACGGTGCTTTCAAAAATCTTGGCGGAATCGTCAGTTCAAAAACAAATCATCTGGGCCTCCCCTCGTGGTATAAGCCCTATTTCTTTTCCTTAAACTCTTTGGGCCTCTTAAGAGAGTGTAAGACCCATCCCTTTGTACAGAAAACCTTTTTGGGCCTCAGTCACTTGTATAAGTCACTGTACGAATTCAAACAACAGTGCATTCACTGATAAAATCCTGGGCCTCTCCTTGAGCTGTAAGCCCCAAAAATCTTTTCAAAGCACTTTCTCCTTTGATTTTAAATATAATATTGTTATCAAAGTTTTCTTTGTTGAACAACTAACCAAACAACATGGAAGCTCTACAACGGGTAAGTGTTTATCCGCTTTCATCTACCGCTTTCATATGTATATAACTGTATTGTGGGACTGCTTCACTGTAAGTCTTCTTTCACAAACTTTTATATACTTGTCACATATCAACTGTGTAATACTAGTATAATTATTTAGAGTTTTCCCCGGCAACTACGTCTAGCACTAGGTAAAGCTTTGTTGGTCACTCTTAAATACAAACAAAACTAGATCCCCATAGGATTTTCAGATACAATCTTCCCTCCTCTTGGGGTTAAACAATATGGAGACGTGAAAGGCAGCATTCTCGGTGAACCCTTTCTTAGACTGTCACCCCTAGAAATTGTTAACAAAATTATACTCCCTAGAGGTGATCTATTCTCGGTGAATGGCATCTCTTGAGTTTTTTCAAACCACGGACTTTCATGAAATAATCTCTTCTCAGTGAATTGCATTTCTTGAACTTCTCTCGGTTTAGGACCCATAGGCTTCCTAAAAGCATCCCCGCCTTCTCTTGGGCATTGTACAAGGACCCTTCGGCTTCTTAGAAGTTCTCATGCCTTCTCTTGGGCTTCATACAAGGACCCCGATGACCTCTTAAAGGTATAAGACAAAACTTAGTCATCCTTTGCTAGAGCAGTCTTTCCAGCGTCAAAAAACTATGGCCGTTGTAGGATTGATACTCATCCCTTAATGCCCGTGCCTCCTCTTAGGCATTGTACAAAAGATAAAACTCTAGACTTGGACAGTCTAAGACCCTTGAGTCTCAAAGACATTCTCAAGTTCCCTTTCAAACATAGGCAGAAACCCGGTCTCTCTCATGAGAGTTCCCCATACTTGGACCCGCCTCCGGATCTCCCGAATCCATGGTGGTAAGACAGCCTTCTCTTGGGTTTTGTATAATGATTCTCCCCAGCGGAGCTAACATTTTCAGACTCTCTTGTTGAGTCAACCACTTTTAGCCTCCATCTCGGGCTTCGTACGAGATAGAAAATCACTCTCTTGTTGAGTATAAAGGACTCTCTTGTTGAGTCAACCAACTTTTAGCCTCCGTCTTGGGCTTTGTACAAGACATAGAAAACACTCTCTTGTTGAGTATAAAAGACTCTCTTGTTGAGTCAATCACTTTTAGCCTCCATCTTGGGCTTCATACAAGACACATATAAAACACTCTCTTGTTGAATATAAAAGACTCTCTTGTTGGGTCAATTAACTTTTAGACTCTCGTGTTGAGTCAATTTTCTTTTAGCCTCTATCTCGGGCTTCGCACGAGACAACAAAACACTCTCTTGTTGAGTATAAAAGACTCTCTTGTTGGGTCAATAAACTCTCAGACTCTCTCGTTGAGTCAATCACCTTTTCAGACTCTCTCGTTGAGTCCATTTTCCCTTTTTGCCTCCATCTCGGGCTTCATACGAGACACCAAATTACTCTCGTGTTAAGTATGACAGACTCTCTTGTTGAGTCAAACCCTTTTAGCCTCAATCTTGGGCTTTGTACAAGACAGAAAGAACATTTTCCCCGAAAAAGTCAAACTTTTAGCCTCCTCTTAGGCTTTGTATAAAGAAAACCCCGGTTGAGTCAATCAACCTTTTAGCGTCAAAGTTGTACCTTGCTCACAGCATACAAACATCAACAACTCCTCTTTAGAGATGACAAATTCTCTCTCAGCATAAACCCTTCAGCTTCACATCTTGGGCTTTGAACAAGATATAAATAGACCCTTCAACTTCACATCTTGGGCTTCGAACAAGATATAAACACCTTTAGCTTCATGTCTTGGGCTTTGAACAAGACACCAAAACAACCTTTTTCCTCCCTTAGAATAGGAGGAACTACGATCGCTCTGATTTCCCTGTTTCGGGAATACGTAGGCATAAGATTGCAAAAATCTTAGCGAGCATACTAATCAAAAACCAAAATCCCGTACCTTCATACATCAATCGAAAAGCATCAGACCTAACATTTTAAAACCTCACAAATGGTCCAAACATTCTATTCTTAACAAAATAACCGAAGAGGGGCCCACATCTTAATAGCATCTGTAAACCAACAGTTTTGACTGTTTAAACTCAGTTTGCAAGCAGGGTTAATTGGAGACATCTATTTCCCTTCCTTAATCAGTTTAACAGGATAAAAAATGAATCGAACTGTAGTGCCCAAGCGATCGTGATTCAAGACCACAAAAATCGCGCGACACCCATGAATCAACAATGCCGGCAAGGACAATGTTTAAAATGTGTTTCATGACATAATAACCACACTCGTAATTCCCGGGTTGTTTCCTTGTCTACAAATTTAAGCAAAAATCACATGAATACAACCACATATGAATGTAAATGAAAGAAACATAATCGTGCCACTTACCTTAGGACAGATCCACCTAGGCTTTCTTCTAACATTATTCATCATATTCACTTGCTCCACAACACTGTACATTGAATTTGAATTAAACATATTACATGATAAACTAATTACAATGTCAAAGAAAATGAATTAAGCATACACTTACGAATTAATCATATCTTTCATTTTGTTTTCCAGTGGATCGTGCAAGGAACACAGAAAAGTTATCGTGTTCATCCTAAATGATATGATGATCAATTGCCAATGACCACTGAATAAACAAGAGCATATATAGGTTAATGGTATTTGCTAAAACAAAACTAAATATAGAATACATAAACATCAGTTCCAAAAATACTTACGAACAGAGGAATGATGCTACGTAACATTCTTTTCCTGCCTCATATAACCGTGTTTTCAAGTACTCTCAGATATCTTTTGGTTCATTAAAAGCCCAACAAATAAAAAGTGGATCCAAGATTCTGTAAGTACTCGATTTATTTAACTCTATACAAAGACGGTGAATGTACCTAAATGGTTAAAGAAAATGAATAAATTAGGGGTGATGTTCTATAAACGATAATGTTCTATAATGACATGTATATTCAACTATATATACTTACGTGCACCAAACTTGCAATATCCCGATGTCCAACCACTAATACCCACCAAGAAAATCCCTTACATCTTCAAGACTATAATAGAATAAATCCAAACGTGGACAATGTTCTAGCGGGAGATGTTGCATTTCATTTATCACCGCAACTTTCAAGTATAACATTATGATTTCATTTGGATTAGGGTTCATTATATCATTGCGGTTATCCGCAGGGGGGATGGGCTGAACAATTACTTCCTTTTGTAGAAGCATGACGTACAACACTTCTACTAGGAGTTCGATCATCTTCATCACCATCAACATTACGGTGATTTTCATTTGTCCGTTGTTCAAGGTTTTCACTTAATCTCTACATCATAATATTTAATTAAAACATAAAACAAAAACAAGCACAATATATATCATACATTTCCGATAAAACACTAACATCTCAAGTAAAGTACATACTGAATATAACTCTTAAAACCTTTCCATATCTTTCTCCCATTTTCCTTCTCCTCTTCTAACATTCTCTGTTGCTCTTCTAATTGCTTCTCAAAATTTTCAATCTTTTGTCTTTGTGCAATAATTTCTGGGATTTCGGTACTTTTTCTTTGAGACCCAAAGAATGACCTGAAGTCGACACCTTCTCCAACAACACGGACACGCCCACCATGCTCATCTGTTCCGATAGCTTCTACTAATATGTCATGTCGTGCTTGCGAAACAAATGTGCCTCCACGGGATGTCTCAACCAATTTATCCTACACATGAGAAACTTACATATATTGTTACCAATGCATTTAAATAAAAAATAACATAAGCACCACAAATCATACTTATAATTTTTTTGGCAACTACTCTTGACGCCTCAGAGGTGTACTCTCCATCTGGTATTAATCGAGCCCTCTTCCATTTCTCATGTCTTGAAGGTGGAGATGGGATGCGATCATCTCCTGTTTCTAATTATCTTTCAAGCATAATTTTTTTCTCAAGTTTCCTATAACCCCCACGAGACAATCTATGGGGGTACATGTTCTTGGCCTTATAGAGTATTCCGACTTCGCTTTTAACCTGTTATGAACATATGATTAGTATTTATAACTCATTAGCATAACATTATATGTTACATGAGAATAGTATTAACCTTGAATTCCTCAGAACGACGTATCTTTGCAAACCTTTTCCATTGCTTCTTCGATATAAAACTATATCGAATCCATCGATGAGAAAGACCGCTCTTAGGCCTCCTAATGTAGTCAGCCATGAGCTATGCCTTAAATCTGCTCCAACGAGTACCAACATATGATATCCATTTTTTTTCAAATTTGAGTCATCTGTGAACTCAAAATTCAACTACATTTAAATCAATAAATAAGTATGTATTAGAAATTATAGATATTGATATCGGCGATATATGAAAATTATAGTATGTAATACCTTAACGTCAGTCCATATGCTTTCTTTGACCTTATTATCAACCTGTTTCCAATCATTAAGCAATATACTTACCTTGCTATGTGCAAGGAATGAAACATAACTCTTAAAAGTAGAGTAGTGTTGAGAATCCACTACTCTGTACAACGAATCAAACTGGATAGGAATTTTTTCACCTGATGAGTTCCGAACTGTTGTGAATTAGGGCATCCTTGTGACACCTCTTTGTGATCTTTTCGTTTTACTTTCAGTTGTTTGAGTTTCATTGGCTAACCTCTCATTTGTTTGAGTTTCTTCGTTGGTTTCTGATGAAGAACTCAACAAGTTCGACATCTAAGTTCAAAAACAACAACACGAATAACAAGAACATAAACATCAACCACAAAATAAAACAGCAGCAACCACAACAATGGCAAATGAAGTTTACTGTAGATGCATGGGGAAAAATATTTTATGTACCCTAAACATGATGACTAAGTAAATGATGTTGGTGTTGGTGATGGTGTTGTCTTCCTTCCTTGTGGTGACGATGGTGTTGTTGTTGTTTTTCTTCTAGACAGTAACAAATTGGTTGATTGTGATGGTCTTGTCAACTTGGTTGACGATGATGACGACAATGGCAAATACACGGTGAAGTGTGAACGATGGTGTTTTGGATGAAATCGTGTAATGTTTCACAGTATTGAACGTTAGGGTTTGGGTTGAAATCGTGTATTGTTTCGTCTAGTTTATATTTGCAATGAAAAAAAAGATACTGAAGGGACAAGCTAACTAGAAGTGTATAATATTATCAAGCTACCACAACGGCCAATACATGCAACCGTAGTGATATTTTACTTTCATGGTGAAATTTCATAAAAAAGCGCCAGAGTATTAACAATTAAAAATTTTAAATAAAAAACAAAATATATCACAACGGATGTAATCATTAACCGTCGTCATTAACTTTAAAGTTTTTTATTTAAAAATAATTAAAAATGAAAAGGCGCGACTTAACAACGATTGGCTCTTCAACCGTCGTCTTAAACTTTTAAGTTTTTTATTTAAAAATAAATAAAAATTAAAAGACGCAACTTAACAACGGTGGAACTCTTCAGCCGTCGTCATAAACTTTTAAGTTTTTTATTTAAAAATAATTAAAAAATAAAAGGCGCCACTTAACATTAAAGGAATAACATATATGAGGGCCCTGAGGTTCAAACCCATGAAAGCTTGAAGTTATCACAACTGTTGGCACCTTAACCGTTGTTATATACAAATAATTTTTAATCAAAATACAATAATATTATGATAGCGCCTTAGTTTAGAGATGTCACAACAGTGTAGGGAATAAGTGTGGTGACCATGGCGTTGTTGTTTACGCGTTTTGTAGTAGTGCTTTAAGTTCAAAAGAATCAAAAAAAGAAAAAGAAAAGAATGTATGTGAACTAATAACGAGATCATTAGACACTAACAGGTTTACTTACCATGTGCGTGTGAGGATAACAGGCTTAATGTGGTTGCGCTAGATTGAAAAGAGGTGAAAGTGAACAAAGAGTGTAAGTTGATTTATAATGGCATGATTCAGATTGGTTTGCATAAGGGGGAGTTTTCGACCGCGAAATGCGGATATGTGTCATTACGGTATCCTTGGTATCGATGTATAGTACCTATCAATCTAGCACTAGCCTAGCAACCACTTACTATTTAGATTTTTTGTCATGCCTATGTCTCAAAAATTATGCTTATTTCTTTTAATGCGTTAATTGATTGCTTGAGGACAAACAATGGTCTAAGTGTGGGGGAGTTTGATAACGTGAAAGCGTATCATTTTTTAGGCTCATAACGCATGTTATTCGATGTTATTTTAGTTTGTTTTGTCACTTTTATGTCGTGTTTTGTGTGCATTGCAAGTTTTAATAAGTTATGGAGTGGTTGCGCAAAGGAACCGAAAAAGGAGCAAATGAGCAGAAGAAAGTGAAGAAAAATGGCATTTCTGGTGCATGGCATTCGCCATTACCCTAATGGCATCCGCCATATACCCAGTCCATGTCATTTAATGAATGACCAAATGGCGTTCGCCATTGGCCTAATGGTGTTCGCCATTATCATGCAGTAGCAGAAAAACGTGGAATCAGTTCGGACTTCCTCTTCTCACTATCCTACTTCTTCTCAACTCCCCTTGCACGATGGAAGAATGGTTTCCTTGTTCAAGACCTCTATATAAGTTAGTTTCTTGGTAGTTCAGAGTATCCAAGTTCGTGCAGAAGCTCAACTGATATTATTTTCTAGACTTGGGCAAAAATTACTTGTAAAAGTAACAATCGTTCACATTGAGAGATTGTAACAATTATGTTCTTGTTTTATTCTTGCACTCTTGGATCAACAACAAGCCTGCCAACATTAATCGAGCAATTTCATTTGTTACTTCAAGTTCCGCTTTTATTTTGACTTTACAGGTTTTTAATTGCATTGTTTTAATTCTTGTTTTACCGAATTCCTTAATTTTATGACATGATATTCTTAAATGTATCTACCATGTATAAGTTGTTTTTGTTCGAAATAATGTCTAGCTAAATGTGTCTGAGACCGGTGTATGAGGACCGTCGTTACCGGCGAGATTCAGGAGATAAAATAGGTGCGAAATGATAGTAAAATTCTGTTTTGGTTTTTGTTTCCAAGTCTAATTCTTAGTGTTTTGTCACGAGAGTGAATAGAAAATTAAGGTTCGAGTTGATAGCGCGAGAGTCTGAGGATTGAACCGGATAGTGGAAACTAGGCATCGATCCTAAAAACAGCAAGAGCACTTTAGGTATCGATTAAGATCTAATTGATTTTCAAAATACGCTTCTTAACTAAAATGGGTGAGCGAGGGCAAAATCTCATGGTTAGGGAGTGTGGCTTTAGTCAATAACATGAGAGTGTGAGACAGAGTCTTTAAATTGTTATTTTCTACGGAACGTAGTTTAATTACGATTAGTGCCTATAATTTACAAATTCCCTGAGGAACACGGGATCAATATTCCGACATCTCTTTATTAATATATTTCCTAATCGTTTGCAATTTTTGTTTTATTTCTGTCCAAACCTTTTTAATCACTAGTCTTAGATTTACATTGCATCAATTGATAATGGTAGATTGATTATTAGTCCCTGTGAGTTTAACATCTTTTAAAACTATGTGATAGACTATATACTTGCAGTTAGATCATCCGATAGACTCGTAAGGTCACGATCATTTATATCAGGCTAGCCGATAACCTATGAGATTTTAATATTGGGATAATCTCAAACCTATTCAGGCTTTTAATATCCAACTAACCTTTAAACTTCACTTGGTTTTACCACGGGCTAACCAAGAATCTATGGAAGCTTTTAACATGGGCTAAGCCTTCGAACCTAAACAAGAATTTGATCACACAATCCTCAAACCAAAGCTTTTTACAAGTTTAACTTCTAACCCAAAAAAAATTCCCTAATAGGATAAAATGTTCAACCAAGGTATAAAATAAACTCCATTGGTGAACTTACAAATATACCCTTATAGAATTAGAACCTCTCTCTTGCAAAAAGGACTTTCTAAAAAAATACCCATGCTAAAATCTTAGTGAGAGAAAGTAAAAGAAAAGTTCAGAGAGGGAGAGAGAGATAAGTATGAAATGAAACTCATTTCTTGATGATTTGAAATGAGATAATGGACCTTTATTCATACACCAGAGGTTGGCTAAAATAGGAAGTAGTTTTTAACGCAATTTATTACTTACTAATCGATTGACAACATGTCTCAATCGATTTGTTACCTCAATTCTAATCGATTAACAAGTTAAAAATGGAAAGAAAATATATCTAGCCGTTACCCATTATTAAGATGTTATCCTAATCGTTTATGACACATTTTTGAAATCTCTCAATCGACTAGAATAAGGTGCCAATCGATTAGCAAAGACAAAAAAATTGCTTAGAGCATTTCAGACAGCTTCCAACTCATCTTACATGACTTTAAGACATTTTTAAAATTGTTTTCTTGAGAAAAATAAGTTTGACAAATATTTATGTGTGTGTGTGTGTGTGTGTGTGTGTGTGATTTAGCCATGCACTTTCACGAAAATGTCCTTATGCATTACAAAAATCTCACTCAGACTAATCAAGGTGGGGTTTTATTGCACTTTAAGACTTTGTCGCATACTTTCTTTATTGTAGACACTTGCTTGAGTTGACTTGAGATGAGGCTTGATTTATTTTCCATTTGATTGTCATCATTGAATAGTCAAGTTTATCAAAACCTAATACTTAGATTTGTTGATTGCCATCATCGAATAGTCAAGTCCATCAAACCATAATAATTAGATTTGGATCTTTAACTGCTTAATGTCTTATACTTGACTTTTCATTTTTCATTATTTAGACAATAGTTATCATCATAAGTTGTTGTTCGTGTTAAGACATATCACCTACAAAACAAGATTCCACAAAAATCATGTTTCATACATTTATGAAGATGAGTGCAATGTTCTGTTCTAAAGAAAAATAAGTTATAACTTCGTTTATATAATTTGTTTTAATTTAAAATTAAAAAAAAAAACAAGTGAAACAACTTTTCTCCTCAGTCTGTTTTACCAACCGTGTGGAAAGGTAACCTGTTTTAATTTAAAATTAAAAAGAAATGAAATAACTTTTCACCTCGATCTGTTTTACCAACCGTGCGGAATGGTTATGTAGTTTTGCCTATAAAATCTCATTGTTCATTCACTTTTTTTTTCCTAAACTTAACTCATTTCATCTCCAAACTTTATTTTCCATTAATAAAACTCTATTTCTCCCCTAAAGCAAACTCGAAAGTGTTATTTCTTGTTGTGTTGTTATTGTATCATTGACTTTGAAGATTTTGCTTTGAAGATGCTAAATCAGTATCTTGAAAATTTTAGTTTGAAGATTAATGTCAAGTTTCAGTTTATCGAGTAAACAATATGCTTTAACCTTTACATTAATAGTTATAGCCGAAATTTTTAAGATAGTAAAAAATTGAGAAGATATTGCAATAAAAAAAAATAATGAATGATAAAAACATAGAAAAAAACATAAAAAGAGACGAAAGAATATTAAAACGTAAAAATCATATTCACCTAATTACTTCATTTCATTTTTAATCAATTAAAATTCTTAATTAATAAATAATTAATATAATTAAGATTAAATACATATTCACATAATAATATTAGAATATAATAATTATATAAAATATTTATATAAAAAATGTCAAGTTAAAATATTAAACGAAGCATAAAATTGACAAAGTCACCAAAAAAAATCTGCACTAATGTGAAGGAACATGATATATAAATATGTTTGTAAGATGAAACAAAGAAAATAATTCCACAGTTTGATGAACATGTATATATAATCATCACTAAAAAAGAAAATAACTTATTGAACTTATCCTCATACAATTGTAGAATCTCATAACACAAATCAACATAATGATACTCGAATTTGATCAACGAGTTAGTTTCTGCAGTTACGTGCGATGATACCAGATTCACTAACAAAAGAAGAAGAAGAATGAAAACTAGAACCCTACACATCTTGGTTCACAATAACATACTATGGACAATCAATATAGTAATCACCAGGGAATGAAACTTTGTTATCTTCCAAAGGGCTAACATTATTGTGGCATTGAGAAGGTGCAGATGGTGGAACTGGCCCTTTTGCTAACTGGCTTTCAAACAAGCTTTTGAAGTCTCTAATGGACTCAACTCTTGAAACAACTACCAATACTACAACAAAAACAACCAAACATGAGTTTAAACAAAATCTATGATGATTTCTCAACATGGTTAGCTATCACTGCTTTCTGAAGTAGCTACAAGCTTAGAATATATAATCCTATTTATTCAACAATGACATTGTTGGGTGTTGAATTTTTGTTCCATCATGGAAATGAAAATATAATTTATTGCAGGTTTTCAACGCCGTATTGGTGAAAATCGTGAAACATTAAAAGATGTTTTTTCATTAGTTGATAATCACTTTTTTTTAACTAGAGAGTGTGAAAACGTGTTGATTTAAGTTGAATATAGGACCAACAGCAGCCGTTTTAGAAAACATGACAAAATAGGACTTTTGAAATTCATGTCCACCAAGTCAGAACTTGAAATACATGTTTGTATAGTATAGACGATGGAGATAATGGGGAATAACTCTTTGACTTAGTTATATTTTAATTTTTTTGTAAATATTAATTTTTTTGAATGAATTGACTGTTAAATATTTCATTTTCAACAAATAAATTTGGGTTCTTACATGATAGATTTATTGGTCTAAATTCTTTGTAACATTCAAATTACTCACTATATCTCTTGTTTCGAATAAACTATCGAAATTGTAAGATAAAAAGAAAAGTAGTGAAAATGTAGTAAGGAAAAATATGAATTGTGTAAAATGAGGTAAGTTAATAACACTCTTTTGTCATTCTCTTTAATCGTTCACTTTTTAAATTTTTTTTTTTTTATCAATTTAACATTCACTCTTTTATGGAGGAAAATGCAAGTGAGTCTCTCACTTTATAAATGAATTCCCGCATAAAAAATATAGAGATACATATATACATTATTTACATAATCATACTCATACTGATCCGAACAATTGATCAGAATAAATGAGTGGCCAGCAACACATTCGCAGTCTTGAACGGCCGACGAATGGGGGTTGTACCTGTAGGCACTCCGATGCTTAAGTTAATTCGGGTGAAGAGGTAAGTAAGAAAGAGTTAAAGAATAGAATATCCGACCCACTTGCAGATGATGGTTTTTATACTAAGCTCCCAACGCTTGGCCAATGGTCTCCGTAATGGGCTAAGTGTTCAAGCCCATAACGGATGACTGCCAGGATTCCTACGTGAAAGTAGGGACGGGCAGCTCGTGCTCATCGTCCTGGGTCAACCGCTCAGCACTCCCCGGATAGTGGATGAACTTGCACGTTACGAAGGGCAAAATGGTTCCACGAGGTGTGCAGGTTCAGTTGGTGACGTGTCCCCGGGTGAGGAGCGCGTGGGGAACGTGTTCTCTACTGGCCCCAACAGGTTAGGCCAGCACTCTGGGTCGTCCTCGACGTAGAACTGGAATGGGTTGTGCTCGACGATGGGTCAGCCACAGGCCCAGTCCAGAATAGGAGCCCCCTAAGTTGTTGCTCCTAGGCAGATGATCAATGACTTGGAGTCAGTTCGTGTGTCGAGGAGGAACAAGGGACTCTGCGCGAAGAGGGCATTCATTTGGGCTCGCGATTGCGAGCTCACGTTGCCGTAGATGGTGCTCGCCATGAGCGTCTCTTGTTCGTGAGTTTGCACCCACGAGGACGATGTTTTGCTCGTAACTCGTTGGTTCTTGCTTACAAGGAAAATATGTCGTGCATGGACTGCGGTCGAGAGTTCAACTCGCGCTCGCGTTGAGCGTTTGGCTCTGCTCGCGAGTTATCATGTTGCTGGTACATTTGCTTCAAGCTTTACACCGAGGCCATGCTCGTGAAGGAATGCTAAAGTGGTTTAAATGATGCTATGCTCATGAAGGAATGCGAAAGTTTTTCACCGAGGTCATGCTCGTGAAGGAATGCGAAAGTTTTTCGCCGAGGCCGTGCTCGCGAAGGAATGTGAAAGTTTTTTGCCGAGGCCATGCTCGTTAAGAGCCTCCTCGACACAGAGCTTCCCGGACGTCTTACCGAGGAGCCTCTCTTTTCTTGGTGTATTGCTTCAGGTGCCCGTCCTTGATGAGGATCTCAATCGCATCCTTAAGGTGGATGCACTCTTCAATAACGTGCTCGTGGCTCTTGTGGAAACGACAATACTTGGACTTATCCGCGGTAGGCTTAGGAGGAGTTTGCTGGGGAAAACGGACTCCACCCTGGAAGAATTCCGAGTTCACGCACTCGGACAGAATATGCTCACGAGAAGCGATCAGTGGTATGTATTCGGCGAAATGGCCAGCAGGTCCTTTGTATTCCCGAGACTCACGGGGCTTATCTTCTTTTCTTTTCTCCCCTCCTCGATGAGGTGTTAGGTGGTCATCGTGCCTCGAAACCCTGGCGTTTTCCTGGTTCCGTAAGTCTCGAGCATTGTTGGCAGCTTCTTTCTCCTCGTACTAAATATTGGCCTGGGCCTTGAGGAGGAGGGTATCTAGTGATGCGGGCATTTCAATGTCGAAGGCTTTGGCGAAGTCACTGCGGGGGCGGAATCTCCGCTTGAGCAGATACTTCTTCATGTCATCAGGCGTGGAGACCTGGATTACTTCCCAATTGAACCTCTCAATGTAGGCTCGGAGGGATTCGTCTTTCCCTTGCATGATTGCTTCGAGCGTCGCCTCGGACTTTGGATGGCGACCAGAAGCGGTGAAGTGCCTAAAAAATTGCTTCCCTAAGTCTCTCCAGGAAGTGATGGATTCGCCGGCGAGGCTCTTGTACCACGTCATGGCACCCTTTCTCAAAGTAGTAGGGAACAACTTGCATTTGATGGCGCCTTCAACGCCGCGATAATCGAGCAGAGCATCGATGTTTTCGATGTTTTCGTCGGGATCCGTTGTTCCATCGTATGTTCCCAAGTTTGGTGGTTTTTCTAGCCCGATAGGAAGGGGAATGTCCATGATTGCTCGAGATAATGGCCTGCGGGGATTGTCTTCGTCACTCCCAACCGGTGAGCGTGATGGCGAACGGTCGTACTTCTCTCGCCGAGGGCTGTCATCGCGGCGTGGCGGCGAGTCCTTTGGCCGACCCCTTGATTTGCGCGGAGGCGAACGACGGTTATCTAATTGTCCACCGGCTTTGCTTTTCTTGTCACCCGGGGAACGCCGGTCCTTGTAGGGAGGAGTACGGTTTCACTTCAAGGGTTGTGGCCTCTCCAATTGCAGGCGGCGACCTGGTTATCGCGGCGATGGGCTTCGGAACTCATACAGTCGGTGTCTCCGCGGGGGAGAACAATAACGACAGTCTTCTCCAATGCTCTGATCCTTTCATTCTGTTGGTAGATCAACGTATTGGTCTGGTTAAGCACCGCGAATGAGGCCACCATGGCCGGGTCGGCGTCCGGTGGCACCGAAATCGGTTGAAATTTCTCTGGTGTTTTCTCTGGAGTTTTCTGGACTTTACGGGTTTTTATGTATTGGACGCCATTGTTGGCTGCATCGTTGAAGAAAGTCGGAGGCGGTGCGCCTGTCTCTCCTCGGTGGAATGCTTTTCTCCAAAAGTGGCATACCATTGTCCTTGTCAGTGTATGGGCGGGAGAGAGGACGGTTTTGTGACCGTTGTTGTTGTCGTCATGTTGATCGACAGTGATCGGTTTCTGAGGTTTTTTGTTTTGATCTTTTGGTTTCAGGGAAAGAAAAGATGGGGAAACAACCTTTGCAAAGACAGGGACACTGTTCAGAACAGTTGATCAGAATAAGTGAGTGGTCAGCAACACATCTGCGGTCTTGAACGGTCGATGAATGGGGGTTGTACTTACAGGCACTCCAATCCTTAAGTCAGTTCGGGTGAAGAGGTAAGTAGGAAAAGGTTAAAGAATAGAATACCCGACCCTCCTGCAGAGGAGGGTTTTTATAGTGAGCCCTCAGCGCTTAGCCAATGGTCTCCGTTATGGGCTGAGTGTTCAAGCCCACAACGGATGACTGTCAGGATTCCTACGTGAAAGTAGGGACCAGCAGCTCGTGCTCATCATCCTGGGTCAACCTCTCCCCACTCCCCGGATACTGGATGGACTTGCTTGTTACGAAGGGCAGAATGGTTCCACGAGGTGTGCGGGTTTAGTTGGTGACGTGTCCCCGGGTGAAGAGCACGTGAGGAACGTGTTATCTACTGGCCCCAACGGGTTGGGCCAACACTCTAGGTCGTCCTCGATGTAGAACTAGATTGGGTTGTGCTCGACGATAGGTCAGCCACAGGCCCAGTGTAGAACACATACTAAATTTAAAACTTTATATCAGGATATATATATATATATATATATATATATATATATATATATATATATATATATATATATATATATATATATATATCACTACAAGAAAAACTCAAATTATCTGGTGTCGAAACAGTATCAGTGTGGGTTTTTGTTATCGTATTCGCATGGGTTGTGTGATATTAGATGATTGACATTCAATAGTTTACCGTTCTAAGTAAAGAGTTTTCAAAAGATTTCTTTTCTTGTAACATAAGTTTGTAGCAAAGAGTAAATTAGGTCAAAAGGTGTTTTGTATAAAAGGAAAGCATGTCAAGATTAAATTTCGTTAATCCTTTTCATACGTATCCGATTAATCAAGCATATGAACTTAGTTTTGATCAATATAATCGCGTATCCTCGTGAATCCGTTTATGTCTAAAGCGACTTCATGAGTATTATCATTTAAATCGTTAGATGATGTCTCAACCCAACAATTGAAACAATAAACATTAAGATCAATACAAAGCAAATATTAAATCTCAAATCTATGTCTAGAGTTTGGTTGTTAATAGATGAAGATATTAGATCAAGATTTGGAAAATCTATGTCTAGAGTGATTCAAGCCATAAATACAACATTAAAAGCAAACAACTTCATCATATATTGATCATCAACCTTGTTCATATACAAAAGATCAAAAGAAATACATATAAGCAAGATTAACTACCTCCAATCTATACACAAAGGTGTTTAGCTACCCATCACCATGGTAACTTACTTCACAAGAGTCGGGAGGAGATGAAAAAGTATCCACGTCGAATAATCGAACTCGAATGCGAATCCAGCTTCTCTATGTGAAATATCACTCTTGGATGATGAAAACTCAGAAAACTAGGTTGTGGTGTGTAAAAATGGGTTCTTCTCCCCAAAAATGATCAAAAGTGCTTAAATATAACATTTAGAATCTGTCATGTTTGCACTGCGAACAGTTTATTCGCCTAGCGAACATCAAAATAGGCACCTGATGTGCCTCTGCACAGTTAAACCACCTCTGAGATAACTCAAAAGTTTGCAGTCCGAATGATTATTCGCCTAGCGAACACTTTGCCTACAAGTTCGCATAGCGAACTTAGGTCTATTTAGCTACTGCCTCTTTTCTGAGATGCTTCGCCAGGTCTTCGTTGGAGCGTTGCCACAACGAACCTTCGCTGGTTTGTTCGCACAGCGAACTTAGGGGCTTTTTGCTACTGCCTCTAATCTGGGAGCCTTCGTTGGTGCCTCGCCAGTTGTTCGCCCAGCGAACATTCACTAGCATGTTCGCCTAGCGAACTTACTGAATTTATTCCCTTCCTTTGGCTACTTGACTCACTTTCCTTGTGTTTCCCTCTTTGATGACTTAATGCCTATTTTCTGCACAATAACACACAAATTAAAGGTACCAAAGGTATTTTCACATAATTTGAAGAATGGCAAACTTCCAAGTAAAAATTCCAATAAATCAACATAAAAGAGTTAAAAAATGCCAAGTATCAATGAGAAATTTAAAGCAAGATTGACATCTAACAAACTCTCCCCAACTAACTCTTTACTTGTCCTCAAGCAAAGTATGCCTCTCATTGAAATCAAGAGGATTTTCCCAAGCATTTAACTCAACCAAGAAGAGATTTATGACTCAAATAAACAACAAATGTAAACAAGCAATGATTACAACTTCATAGGATCTAACAATGCAAAAGAACTTAGTTCTTAAACAAATATCAAACAATGTTTCAAGTAACAACTAAACTTTCATGCTCATATCACTCTAACACTCCTCTTCGAAAAAGAATTGAAGGAAAAACGCGCTTACAAACGCGGGGTAATTTTGCTCATCTGACAAATGATGCAAATAAAAACCAATTCATACAATATCTAAACGATCAATAAAGAAATTATGGAAGCAAAAATATCACTAAGGGCTTTTAAGGTTGTAGCTTGGTCTGATTTACAATAAAGGGACATTTCTAAAGGCCATTGAATTGAAATTTCTGATGCAAAAGAACATTCACTATACAAGGTATTTACACATCTCAACTTCATTCACCACTTTCTTTCCTCTATCACAAACCTTTTCAAACTTCCTTATGCACAATTATTTTGTTCTCTATTTTTCTCTTTCAAGCAAGCATTCTTTTTCTTTGTTTTTCACATTCATATTCACACATTTTCGTTTTCTTTTCATGCTTGCTTGAAATTTTTCAAAAGTTTTAGCAACCTACTATTGAAAAGTATTTCGGGGGGTGTTTTATCGTATCCACAGGGATTGTATGTGTATTGTCGTCGTTCTATAGTCGAAATCGTTTCAAAATTTTAAAGTAACAAAGAGTTTAGTTGTTTTGTATCAGATC
Organism: Lathyrus tuberosus; assembly: GCA_022829125.1. NCBI lineage: Eukaryota > Viridiplantae > Streptophyta > Magnoliopsida > Fabales > Fabaceae > Lathyrus > Lathyrus tuberosus. The sequence goes on along the minus strand of JALAZF010000409.1, from coordinate 142,624 downwards.
ATTTGCATAAGAATTTAGTAACGGTAAAGAAATTGGTTTTAAAGATTTGCTAAAAGCATGCCAAGATTAGGGTTCGATAATTCGTTTTATACGTATTTACTCGATAAAGGATATGAACTTGTTAACGATGAATATAACCACATATCCTCTCAACAAGTTTATCTCTAACACTTGTTGTGGGATTTACCATATGGATCCTTAGATGATCTCTCACTCCAACTATTAATATAATAACATTCAAGATCAATATTTATGAACATCAACTTTCAAAACTATCTCTAGCTTCATGATTCTTGATGGATTGAAACTTAGGTCAAGTTTTCGAACATATTTCTCAATCATGAACTAAAACAAAATATAAACAATACAAACAAAGTTTTTCACCTATATTTATCATCAACAAAGTGCACACACTACAATCAAGATCAATACATACAAAATGAAGGACTACCTACCACTAATCTTGACACAAGATGTGTTTAGCTACACATATTCATGGTAGCTTGTTTCACAAGTTTCGTGAGGAGATGAAAGAGCATCCGCGTCGAATAATCGAGATCGGATGAAAATCTAGCTTCTCAATGTGAAAGATCTCTCTTAGATGAAGAAATATCAAAAACTTCGGTTTTTGTGTGATAAAATGAGGTTATGATTCCAAGAAATTACATAAAGTGCTTTTATAGCATACTTGAAATCAGCCCAGTTCGCACTGCAAACTTTTTGTTCGCCTAGCGAACTATGAAATTGGCACCTGAGGTGCCTCTGATAAGTTAAACCCCCTTATAAGTTCTGCATAAGTTCGCAATGCAAACTTTTATTCGCAAAGCGAAATTAGGCCCCTTTAGCTACTGCCTCATCCAAGGTGTCCTTCGCCAGGTCTTCGCAAAGTGATGAATCAGCAAACATTCGCTGGGAAGTTCGCAAAGAGAAATTTGGTCCCTTTTCTTACTGCCCAAATCCTGGGGTTGTTCGCTGGAGCTTTTCCAGATGTTCGCTGGCAAATTTGCAAAGCGAACTTACTGATGTTTTCTTCCTTTCTTTGACAACTTGGATCCTTTCTTTGTGTCTTACTTCTTTGATAAGTTAGTTCCTTTTTCTGCACAATAACACACATATTACAAGCACCAAAGGTATTTTCACAATGTTTGAAGATTAACAACAATTCAATAATAAAATCCACAATTAAACATAAAAGAGTTGAAAAATGTCAAGTATTCACAAGAAATATAAGGCATGTTTGACATCTAACAAACTCTCCCCAACTAACTCTTTGCTTGTCCTCAAGCAAAGTATGCCTCTCATTGAAAACAAGAGGATTTGCCCAAGCATTAACTCAACCAAGAAAAGATAAACGGCTCAAATAAACAACAATTGTAAACAATCAATAATTACAAACTCCTAGAATCGAACAATGCACAAGAACTTGATTCTTAAACAAATATCAGACAATGTTTCAAGTAACAACTAAACTATCATGCTCATATCACTCTAACACTCCTCTTTGAAAAATAATTGAAGGAAAATGCGCTTACAAACACGGGGAAATTTCGCTCATCTGGCAAATAATGCAAATACAAACCAATTCATACAATATCTAAATGATTAATAAAGAAATCATGGAAGCAAAATGATCACTAAGGGCTTTTAAGGTTGTAGCTTAGTCGGATTAACAATAAAGGGACATTTCTTAAGGCCATTGAATTGAAATTTCCGATGTAAAAGAACATTCACTATACAAGGTATTCACACACATCTCAACTTCATTCACCAATTTTATTCCTTTATCAAAAACCTTCTCAAACTTCCGTATACACAATTATTGGACTCTATTTTTTCTTTTTCAAGCAAGCATTCTTTTTCTCTTTTTTTTTTCACATTCATATTCACATTTACTTTTCTTTTCATGCTTGCTTGAAATTTTTCAAAAGTTTGAGCAATTTACCAATCTTTTTTTTCATTCTCCCCAACTTATTTTCAACTAAACCTTAAGTGAATGCTCTGAAATCAATAAAAACAAAGTTCCAAGGTTCAAGAAGAAATTTTTTTAGAATCTCTCAAAAATTCAATGATGAACTTGATTTTCAAATTATGTACAACACAAAGTTCATCACTAAAATGAGATCTAAACTGTTTAGGCTCAAAGGGCTAACGAATACTCACTACTCACGGGTAAATCACTGTTTGGAAATGGTTGTTCTCATTATCAACAAATGCCTTGATCATTTCTAATGCTTCCACAAAATCACACAAATCATAAGATAAAGCATGAATTAAAAGTATAAAACAAAATTCATCAGCAATCCTATGCATTTAGTAGACCATGGAGGTTTCTCACCATTTTGGTTTTTGGACCTAAGTGACATAAGCAATAAATAAAGTTGTAACAAGAAACAAAATTTCATTTGCACACAGACAAGAAGTTTTAACACATTCTAAATCCTAGAAATAGGCAACCATGTACCTTGCCAACAATTACATGCTTAAATACTATCATTGCCATCCAAACTTGGAAGAATCTTCTTTGATAAACAATAATCACCAACCTAGAGGTTTCTTTCAAAACCACATCCCAAAAATGGAAACATTAAATTCCCACAAGCATACCAACATTACACAACAAAATAAAATAAAATAAAAACTAAAACTAAAAATGAAAACTGTACAAATTCAACTGAAAATCAAAATACTAATAATAATAGCATAATAGTGTTATGGTGTAGAAACACCAACAAAAGTCATTAGTACCTCATAAGGGTACAAAGTACATCAAAATCCCAAAATAATCCACATAGTGGATAAAGTACAATACTAAAAACTGATACATAAAGCATAATAACAAGAAAAATTCACTTTGAAGATCAAAGAAAGTACAAAATGACAACATCAAAACTAGTCCTCTTCGGACTCGGAACTGGAAACCTCAATCTCCTCCTCCTCAGAACCAGACTCAGATCCAGATACCTCAACCACCTCCTCCTCCTCATCATCCTCTGCATCAGCATCCTCCTTAAGTTCACTAGCTGCCTCTGCTCCCCCTCCAAAAACTAGCCTGGCCTCAGGCCAACCAGCATGAGCTAGGAATTGCTCCCTAGTCATCATAGAGTGATCCACGGAGGGCTCATCAATCTGCAGCTGTAATACCTGCATCGAATCATGTAAATCCATCATGGCACGCTGAGAAGCTGTCATCCAGTCCCAATTGTACTGACATATCTCTTGCTGATATGGGTAATATCCTTGAGAACCAGAACCACTTGACCCATCACCAGCACCTGTGCCGGCGTCAGTACCTGCACCTGAAGACTCACCTCGCAGCCCCTTTGGTTTACAAAATTTGTCCACATACCGGTCATCAACAGCGGCCTGGATGGTTACCTGATGGCGTGTGGGGGCATTAACCCCTACATGCATACAAAGAGCCATGATAAGACAAGGAAAGGCAAGAGGATAGTTCTTCCTCGAAGCTAAACCAAGGCCACTTTCCACAATAGCCTTCATCTCATCAGCAATAATTATGGCCACATCAATTTGGACATTCAACATGATGTGGTGGACTAAATGGGCAAGGGGTATGGTAATGGTCGAGGAATGCGATTTTGGCTTAATGTTTGTAAGAACAAAAAGCAAGATCAATTGGGCCAAAAAATGCATGTCCTCTCGACAGAATCTGCGTGGAACCCCAGATGGGTTCAACTCAACTGTTTTACCTTCACGCAAAAGGTCACGAGTGATTTTGTCTGTGTCTCTAACTAGTCTCAAGGTTATGTGGTAGGTATCTATCTCATTTTCTCTCAACGACAGTGGGTTCCTAAGAACTTCATTAATAGTCTCCCTATCAAACATTACCTCTGTTCCCAAAACCAAGGTTTTCCACCCAAATCTCTCCCCATCATCCGGGAGGGCATTTGCATAAAATTCATGTATCATCTCACGTTATAGCTATCCACAGGTGTAACCAACTTCCCCCACTTTTTTCTTTCAAGGAGTCCAGCTACCGCCCGATAGCTTCCCTGTGGGTTCAAATTGAATCTTTTCTCAGGTAAGATCGTCTGTCTCCCTAGTGTCAAGTACCTTGCAGCCTATTTTGCCCCTCTGAAACGGTCATTATCGAACTAAATTAGAACCGGCCTTGAAGTGCTTCCGGTCTTTCTCTTTTTTAATGGAATGATTTTTGGAGTCGTCTGCAAAAACCATCAGACAAAACAACAACCAGCCAGCAAACAGTCCATTAGATAAGGAATAAAGCAGTAACTCAGAATCCCAAACAGAAACAGTAAAAAAAAATTTCAGAAATCTGGTTTGTTCGCCTAGAAGTTCGCAAAGCAAAGTCCTGGCGAACATTCGCCCCAGATTCACAAAGTGAAGTTCTGGCGAATGTTCGCCCCGGGTTCGCAAAGTGAACTAGTGACGAACCTGTGGAATTTTTCAAAAACAACAGATTCTGCCAATGCACACAAAACTGTTCAATCTTTCACAACCCAACCCCTATTCTTAGGGTTTGCATAAAAAATCACATGCAACCACAACAAACCTTAAAAGCAGAGGTGCATTATACCACTTTTAAACCTAAAATCAATTGGTCTCTAAGATTGTCCTAACCTAAACTAACCACATATTCTAACAAAAATAAACAGAGAGAAAGATAATCAAACCTGGACTTGTTGAGAACTTGGAAAAACTTGTGAGAGACGTAGGAACAGAGAGCATATGAGAGTTCAAAATTCTTGTGCTTGTGAGAAAGTGAAGATGTGAGAGTGACCAAGTGAGAGTAGAGTTACCTCACACTTCAGCAAAACAAATATGGGTCATGAGCCCAGGTATCTGGCCCACACATTATAAAACCCTTTTTTTAATGAGGTGGCAGCAGACAAAATTGTGTCTGCCTCGCTAAGTTCGCAATGCGAACTGGCCAGCAAACAATCGCCCCAGGTTCACAAAGCGAACTAGCCAGCGAACAAGACTAAACTTTGAAATTTTTTTCTGCAAGCTGCTACCACACTACATTCCAACTCCAAACAACTTAATACATCAAAACAGTAAAAAAAAAATAGAAATACTTGGGGTGTCTCCCAACTAGCGCTTTGTTTAACGTCATTTGAGCTCGACGGTCCAAGATGATCTCAATGATCATCTAGAAACACTGCGCAATTCTGTCAATCAATTTCTCCTCCGAGATAGATTTTTCAGTCGTTGGCCATTCACAGTCCAACTTTCCTTCTTCTGCAAGTCCTCTATAACAATAGCACCATAGTGCTGGACATCATTAATTAAAATCGGTCCAGACCATTTGGACTTCAATTTTTGCGGAAAAAGCTTCAAACAGGAATTGAATAGAAGAACCATCTGGACGACCCAAAATTCTTTCTGAGAAACCTTCTTGTCATGATACCCTTTTACCTTTTCTTTATAGAGCTTGCTCGAATGGTACGCATTATTCCTCATTTCTTCCAATTCGTGTAATTGAACCTTCCTTTTTTTGCCGGCCAAGTTCGGATCAAAGTTTAACAGTTTCAATGCCCAAAGAGCTTTGTGCTCCAATTTAACTGGTAAATGACATGTCTTGCCATAAACCATTTGAAAAGGAGTTAAGCCTATTGGAGCTTTGTAAGCGGTGTGATACGCCCACAAAGCCTCATCCAACTTTTACGACCAATCCTTTCGAGAGCTTGACACGGTCTTTTCTAAAATCCTTTTTACCTCCCTATTTGACACTTCGAGCTGACCATTGGTTTGTGGGTGGTAAGGAGTTGCAACCTTATGCTTTACACCATAATGCTCTAAGACCTTTTCGAGCGGTGCATTGCAAAAGTGCGACCCTCCATCACTAATCAACATCCACGGGGTGCCAAAACGGGAGAATATGTTTTTTTTTTATCACTGTTTTGCCATCGGCCCTCGGTGACGTAATTGCTTCCACCCACTTGGAAACATAGTCAACCGCAACCAAAATATACTCATTTGTAAAAGATGGGAGGAATGGTCTAACAAAATCAATACCCCAACAATCGAAAACCTCGACTTTCAAAATAGTTTGCAAGGGAATTTCATCCTGTTTTCTAATCCCGCCACTTCTTTGGCATATGTCGCAACTTTTCGCATAGAGGTTTGCATCTTTAAACAATGTTGGCCAATAAAAGCCCGATTGGAGGACTTTTGTTGCCATTCTTAAACCATTGTAATGCCCTCCATATGGCGAGTTGTGACAATGTCAAAGGATACTTTTAGCTTCGTCAAGAGTGACACACCTTCTCAACAAATTATCACCTCCTAACTTAAACAGATATGGCTCATCCCAAACATAAAAGTTAGCATCCGATAAGAATTTCTGTCTTTGGTTCCAAGTTAAGTCCTCCGATATAAATTTGGTTGCTTTGTGGTTAGCAAAATCTGCGAACCAAGGCCTAACTTGTACTCAAAATAGTTTTTCATCCGGAAACTCTTCTCGGACCTCATTTTCTCGGTGTGTTACCTCTACATTGACCAACCGGGATAAATGATCCGCTACCAAGTTTTTAGACCCCTTTTTGTCATGGATTTCCAAATCAAACTTTTGTAACAAAAGAATCCACCGGATTAGCCTTTGCTTTGAATCCGACTTGGTAAGCAGATATTTAATGGTCAAGTGGTCTGTGTAGACTACAAATTTTGAACCAATCAAGTAAGACCAAAATTTCTCGAGAGCATACACAATAGCGAGTAATTCTTTTTCTGTGGTGACATAATTCACTTGTACCTTATTTAAAACTTTACTCGCGTAATGTATGGCATGAAAAATTTTGGTCTTCCTTTGCCAAAGCACCGCACCAACGGCATAATCGCTAGCATCACATGTCAATTTGAAATTTAAAGTCCAATTCGGAGCAACGATTATGGATGCAGTGACGAGTTTTTCTTTTAAAATTTGAAAGGCATTTAAACATTCATCATCAAAGAAGAAAGACTTATCTTTGTTGAGAAGATTACTCAAAGGTCTTGCAACTTTGGAGAAGTCTTTGATGAACCGCCTATAAAATCCCGCATGGCCTAGAAAACTTTGGATTCCTTTGACATTGGTTAGAGGTGGAAACTTCTCGATCACTTCAATTTTAGCTTGATCCACTTCAAGGCCTTTAGAGGAGACTTTGTGGCCAAGCACAATCCCCTCTGTTACCATGAAGTTGCACTTCTCCCAATTTAGTACCAAGTTCGTTTTCACGCACCGTTCAAGAACGGTCTCCAAATTTTTCAAGCATAGATCAAAAGACGCTCCGAACACGGAGAAGTCGTCCATGAACACTTCCATCATTTTCTCAATAAGGTCTAAAAAAATGACTTGTACACACCGTTGAAAAGTTGTCGGTGCATTGCACAAGCCAAAAGGCATCTTCCAGTAAGCAAAAAATTATTGACCCGACAATCTCTCAAGCATTTGATCTATAAATGGAAGTGGAAAATGATCTTTTCTAGTAGCGGTATTAAGCCTCCTATAATCTATACACATTCTCCAACCAGTTACAGTTCTCGTCAGAATCAATTCATTTTTCTCATTTCGTATAACGGTCATTCCTCCCTTCTTGGACACAACTTACACAGGACTCACCCACGGACTATCAGATATCGGGTAAATCATTTTGGCATCTAATTGTCGTACCTCGAAAAATATGATCCTCGCGATGGACGCGGAAAAAACCGTTCGAAACAGAGTCGCCACCGAACTTTATTTATCCCAAAAGAGGGAAAGGAAAATATCGAGAAAACCTTCGAAGGGAGATAAGAACATGGTCGTCACAACCAAATTCGGGTTCGGGAGTCGGTTACGCAAGAGGGAAGGTATTAGCACCCTCTACGTCCGTTGTACTAAACGGGAACCTCTTGATTTGATTCGTGAAAAAGTTAGATAAGGTTTGCTTGTTATCTTCTAAAGGATTTATTTCTAAGGGACAATGGGGTGGTTTTTTATTAGTGTGCTCGGCAAGGATTAGAACCCTTGTGCCTACGTATTCCCTCGTGCAATGGGAAAGTCAGAGCATTCGTAGTTCATGGGACTACGGTTGTTTGGTTGGTGTTTTTTAAGTGAACAAGTGTTTAGGGGGGGCTAAACATTGTTCTTTTGGAAAATAGTTTTAATCGCACGGCGGCGAGGAGTTGGATTAATGTGTTTGTATTTTGATTGGGTGACGATTACTTGAACTTAAGAAAGATTCCTCGGGCCCAAGTAATCGGAAAAGCGAGTCGAAGAACCGGCTCTCTCTCTTTTTCATCCTTAATTATGAAAGAGTTTTAATATGGTTAGAGTATGTTAAATAGATGACAATTACTTAAACTTAAGAAAGATTCCTCGGGCCCAAGTAATCGGGAAAGCAAGCCGAAGAACCGACTCTCTCTCTTTTTCATCCAAGTGTTTAGGAAAAGAAGATTTGATTTAATTTATTGTAAAAAGGGTTTGATATGTAATCGCGTTATGAGTCTTTTAAAGAAGACAATTACTTGAACTTAAGAAAGATTCCTCGGGCCCAAATAATTGAGGAGAAGAATCGAAGATTCCATTCTACTCCTTTTTCTCCTTTCAAGAAAAGTGTTTAAGTATGATTAAATGTATTAATTTGATTTAAAAAATGCTCGATGTTGATCGAGGTTTGAATTTGCGTGTGAAATGGTTGAGGACTAATGGAAAGGAGGTCCTAATGGTTCAAGGTAAGGTCGATTGCGAGGCAAAAGTGCTCGACTTACAAATTAAGTGAAGGGACTTGATATATGGATCAAGTGAAGGTTGGAGATTAATTGAATTTGATTTGGAAAATACTTGACGTTGGATCAAGCTTGTTTATTGTTATAAAAAGGGGTTGATTTTAATCTTATGGGAGAGGGGTGTAATTAATCAAGTGAGAATAATCGAGCCATGATTAAAGTGAGCCAATCACATACACGCATACAAACCAAAGTGAAACGTGCAACAATTATCGTTGTATAAAGCCCAAGAGGAGGCATTGTGAGGTCGACTGCGATCGTGAAAACGATCGACTTACAAGGTATTAAAAGGGCTTGACATTAAGTCAAGATATTAGTTTAAAAAATATTTTTGGTTTTGACAAGTATAATATGAATGGCATAAACATAATCAAGGTATGAAATAAATCCACATGAGAAAAGTATAAACACCACACAGAGATTATAAATCAAACAAAGTGGGGGGATAAATGAAATCAAACATGTTAGTTGGTTAGTAACCTAATTCTAAGTTAATTCTAAGGAGGGAAGTCCTAAACTAAAGTTAAGTTCTAGATTTCTTTTAGAATTAAAGTCCAAATAATTAATTAGACTAAATCAAAATATTTAATAAAGTTAATCATTTAAAATTAACTAATATTAAATAAAATAATTTAATAAAATTAATTAAATAATAATTTTAGGATTAATTAAATAAAAGTATTTTTAGAAATTTTTTAGAATTGAAACCAAATTAATAATTAATTAAATTAAAATTCAATATTTAATAAAATTAATCATAAAAAGATTAATTAATATTAAATGAAAATTTTTAATAAAATTAACAAAATTAATTTATTAATAATATTTCATAAGTTTTGTTTTTTAAAAGAAAGTAAAATGTTTTTTTGGATCTTTTTTTATAAGGTTATTATTAAAGATAAAGATTAAAATTAAAAAAACAAAAACAAAATAGGCCAGGGTCAGTTAGAAACAGGGGGGTGTGTTCAGAAAAATCCAAGGCCCAACGGACAAAAAGCCCATGCGGGTGGGAGTCCATGGTGGACTCTCCAGCCGATCTGGACCACTGATCTAGTATTGACTCAAATTGCAGCTTTTGATCTGAAGGCCAAAACCTAGTGTGCACGGTAGGGGACATGAGGATGCGCGTACAGAATCGCACGAGGCTGGGGCATCCGGTGACACTTGTCACCGGTGGGTGGAGCCACCCAGACTCTCACCAAGCGTCACTTATTAACAAAAATAAGAGAATGAGAAAACAGATTCTCAAATCTCTTCTCTCTCTCAACGTTATTCTCTCACAGCCTTCTATCTCTCTCTAAAGTACATCGCCGGAACAAAAAACCACGGCCGGAGAAGCGGCGGCGCGCGGCGGCCACCACCGTCTTCTCCGGCGACACCACCACCAAACTTCAAACAACCTACATAAACCCTACTAAACAAAACCCGTAGATCACGAATCCGAGGTCCAATCTCCACAAAAACAAAGCCAAACCTCAAAACGGAACCTAAAATAAAACCCTAGATCTATACATGCATGAAGAAATCAGGCAATTATTAGAGGAATTTGAAGCAACAATCGAAGTTTTACACCATCACAATCTCGAAACAAAGAAAAAGGGTTCAGAAACTACCTAATCGGAGCAAGTTCGATGAAACTCCGATGAGACTCAAAGGGGTAAGTCTTTCTTCTCCTTCGTTCTCCTCCGCTCGCTCTTCTTTTTTATCCTTCTTCTTCGTTTATCTGTGCGTTGTTGCTACTTTGAATGTGTAAAAAAAAGATTTACTGTGAGTTTAGGGTTTTTGTTCACTGCGTAGGATTTTTTTGATTTTTTTCGCTGATGTTTGGTGGGTGTTGTGTAGAAACAGACTTAGTTTTTTTTTCAAGGTCCATTTTCTTTTTTTTTCTCTTTGAACTGATGAACAATGATTCATATATTGTTGAATTCCCCCTTGATTTTCTTGAAAGATGCATTTGAATGTTTATTATGGCATTCCCTGCGATGCCCTTTTTTAGCGTTTCAGAAAAAAAACCAATTTGGTGAAACACCGGCTTCTGCTATGCACTGTATCTTTTTCTGCTTGCTCAGACTGCATCCTTTCTTGTCTATTTCTTACTGCTGCAAACTCTGCCCACTTTGACCTGATGTGCCTAGGTTTTTTAAATGAATTAGCATGATAAACTAAGTTCTGCATCCAGTTAGGATTGAACTGGCTGTTGGATGAAATTGGATAGTAATTGTATTTGACTTTGTGAACTTTGGAAATTATTTGAATTGGACATAATAATTGTCAATTGTTTTTTTTTTGGACGACTTTGTGATTTTTTGTGTATACTGCCTATGGAATTTTGTCATTTTGAATCCAATCCTTAACCATTTTTTACTTATTTATAGGCTGAAGATGAAGGCATGAAGAAGCTTTGGAAAACAACCGTGGCCTTGTGATTAGCATGAAGCGCAAAGTTCCCTTTTGCATTGCTTTGGTCCTAATTTTGGCATAGCTTGTAGAATTAGGCTTGGTATAACCTTGTAGGATTGTATCAAGACTTGCACTTCTTGGAATGGAAAGAATTCACATACTTTATAGTTGTGTACTGTTGAAAGAATTTATATGCACTTCAATATATTTCTTGTGGCCTGAATATATTTTGTGTTGTTTTCATGCGAAAATGCTTGGTAACACAAGTATGGAGGGGCATGCGGTTTTTTTTGTGGCTTGATGAAGATGTCATGATCTTGAAAGGAATAACAATGGAGTTAAATATTTCAATTTAGTGTGATTTGAAGATAACATGACTCAAATTGTTCAAACTTAAATCTCCCAAAAAATAACCTTAAACAAAATGTTCACATGGTTTGCAAAAAGCTCTTCATGACTTGGTTTAAATGTGATACGTGTCCACTACTCTTTGCACTTTGCCATGATTTATTTATAACCAAGCATCATATGTAATAGAATCTTGTAATTTACCTTTTTTTGGACTCCAATCAATTGGAAATTGGTTATTCTTGATCTTGAGAACTTTTGAAACCAATGAAATATCATTCGTTGAATTTTCCTTGAAAAAACTTGAAGATCAATACAAATTACCGACTTTTTTCCTTGAAAATAGCTTGAAGATTACAAATTACGCGGCCCTTCTTTTTGTTTGTTTTGAATTAGATTCTCATGACGCCTCCTTGTATCCTTGTGATCAATAATCTTCATCATTCCCAAACTTTGTTGAAAGAAACAAATGCCACTTCTCGAAAAAAGCTGCTGATTTCGCAAACATTTCTTATGATAAGCTTTTTTGGATGATGGACTTTGCAACATGAAAAGAATTCTTTTGTGTATATTTTGGATATTGAATGGAACTCTTGAATCAATCTCTTGTGAATGGCATCAAAATAAATGAATCCATCTGAACCTAACCATTCGAGTACTGACAAGCCAAAATCTTCCTTATGAACCAACTGAGCAAGAAAGTGCTTTTAAAATCAGAGGATTATGAATTGAACCATGAATCTTGATGCACTGCACCAAACTCTGGAAGGCAAATCTGATCCATGACTTACACACATCCTAATAACTTGATCCATACACGAATAACTTGAACCGGTACACCAAATCTAAACTGAGACTTCAGACACAAACACTTGAATCAACCACACCCTGGCCTTGAAAAGAAAACAACATATTTTTGGATTTTTTGAATATGGTTAGTGGATGGATGTATAAATGAAGATTATATACAGGTAGGACAAATTTGGGGTATGACAGATACCCCTATCTAATTGTCTTAAACCCGAGAGAATGAGCTAGTGCAATGCGTTCACTTTTAGGGTAGAAGCCAATTAGATATAAGAAGACCCCAAAATTTGTCCGACAAAAGGTAAAATGTTATAGAGTGATAGTTGATAGAATGAAGTGGCAAGGTTCCAACTGAACAAAATAACTTGAGATTCTCTGGGTCGCCGAAGCAGTCCCTTATCCATTAAGGTTCCTCGGTGATACCAAAGCAGTATCTCTGAAAGGCAGACGATTCTCTGGGTCTTCGAAGCAGTCCCTTGTCCATTAAGGTTCCTCGATGATACCAAAGCAGTATCTCTGAAGGCAGACGATTCTCTGGGTCATCGAAGCAGTCCCTTGTCCATTAAGGTTCCTCGATGATACCAAAGCAGTATCTCTGAAGGAAGACGATTCTCTGGGTCGTCGAAGCAGTCCCTTGTCCATTAAGGTTCCTCGGTGATACCAAAGCAGTATCTCTGAAGGGCAGACGATTCTCTAGGTCGTCAAAGCAGTCCCTTATCCATTAAGGTTCCTCAATGATACCAAAGCAGTATCTCTGAAAGGCAGACGATTCTCTGGGTCGTCGAAGCAGTCCCTTATCCATTAAGGTTCCTCGATGATACCAAAGCAGTATCTCTAAAAGGAAGACGATTCTTTGGGTCGTCGAAGCAGTCCCTTATCCATTAAGGTTCCTCGGTGATACCAAAGCAGTATCTCTGAAAGGAAGACGATTCTCTGGGTCGTCGAAGCAGTCCCTTGTCCATTAAGGTTCCTCGATGATACCAAAGCAGTATCTCTGAAAGGCAGACGATTCTCTGGGTCGTCGAAGCAATCCCTTATCCATTTAGGTTCCTCGATGATACCAAAGCAGTATCTCTAAAGGCAGACGATTCTCTGGGTCGTCGAAGCAGTCCCTTGTCCATTAAGGTTCCTCGATGATACTAAAGCAGTATCTCCGCGGTAAATTTGCTGAATAATAGTTGAGCAAGATTCCTGTCGGAGGAAATGTGCTGGCTTTGCAGGGGAAAGCTCACAAGAAACTTTCTATGGTATCCTCTGCTTGGGGAGTAAGAATAGCAACAGCTGCTAGGGGTTGTCATTGTCAACTGCATGGTTGAAGAATGACTTGCTGGGGAATACAATTCCTTGAGTATGTGCGGGGTATTAACTTTTTTTAGAGGAAAATCGCCGATTTTGATGGAGGACTGGCCAAGATGCTTGCAAATCGATCCTGGCTCCTATTATGCTATGTTGGGGATGGGCATGCCGTGCACTACATGATGCACTGAAACATATACTAAGATGCAACTGCTGGAGAATCTAATGCACGTATGATATGATAGTGCTTGATATGATTATAATGCCATGCTAGCATTTATGCACATGACGATGCAAATGATCGGGCGTGTTGGGGATAAGTTTCCTTGTCGGGGGGTATCACCAGGGATTGGATTTGGTAATTGCCAAGTGAGATTGGACTTTGGTTATTTTGGTGTTATGAGGATACCAACGACGGTGGACTTTTAATGGTTGCCAATGAAGACTGGATTTTAAAGGGTAGATTTGAAGATGCCAACGAGTGTGGACTTTTGAGTAGTTGCCAATAAAAGATTGGACTTTGGGTTTTATGGGGATGGTGAGAATGTTTGACTACTCGACACCTTTTTTAGCAAGCCAAATATGACTAGGGAGCATGATTGCCCCTGTTGGGCTTGAAAGATTCACTGTTGGAGATCACATTAAGTACATCCCTGAAAAGCTACATTGCTTGTGGTGAAGAGCCAAGACGACTAACAACTGATGCTCTCATGCGGTGAAGTTCTCTTGGAGACTATCTAATTCCTTTTTAGTTCTCCCAACACCAAAACAAATTTTATTATTCTCAAATATTGTCTTTATTAACCGAAGTTTCAAAACACCGTTTATAAAAAACAAAATCAATTTGCAAACAAACAGGTAAAGTAAAAAAAATGAAATGAGCACAATATGGTGAGAAATCTCTCTTTGTATTGATTTGCCCCTAGAATGGGTAAGTGTGTACAAGGATGCAATTCCTTAATGAGGTAATTGCGGTGCAAGAAAAAACATAATGGCAATACAAATTAAAGAGGTTCCATTGAGTTTCAACGCTGCTATGGTCCCTATGACTTTGATAACTTCAACACCTTATTTCGTAGGAAGACGGCTAGGTTGATTCCTCTCTTCAGTGGTACATCAGGATCAAGTGGACGTACAGACTAGGTACTTTGCCTTGGAATCTGTCCCTAACTTTTGCCTGGATCGCCCTTTCGGGTTTTCAATCCACCGGGACGCCCTTTTTTGCTTGAACCGCCCTTTCGGGTTTTCAATTCAGCGGGCCTATATCTTTTATTTTATCCCTAATTTTTGCCTGGACTGATTTTGTTTTTTCAGGTCCACCGGGATTGCCATTTTTTTTTGCCTAAGTCGCCTTTTCAGGTTCTCGGCTTAGCGGCTTTATTATTCCACTTTTCTAGGCGTAGTATCGCTTAACGTACTCTGCATTTATCGGGTATGGTAATTCATCGCCGTCCATAGTTGTGAGTTTCAAGGCACCACCAGAGAATGCCTCTCTTACAACATATGGGCCTTCGTAGTTCGGCGTCCACTTGCCCCTGGATTCATTATACATGGTCATGATCCTCTTGAGCACCAAGTCACCTTCCTGGAATGTCCGAGGATGCACTTTCTTGTCAAAAGCTTTCTTCATGCGTCTTTGATAGAGCTGGCCATGGCATATTGCTGCCAAGCGTTTTTCTTCAAGAAGGTTGAGTTCATCAAACCTCGTCTTCACCCATTCTGCTTCGTCAAGCCGAACTTCCATCAATACTCTCAATGAGGGGATTTCGACTTCTATCGGAAGGACCGCTTCCATTCCATAAACCAATGAGTAAGGAGTTGCCCCTGTTGAAGTTCGCACTGAGGTACGGTAGCCGTGCAGCGCAAAAGGCAACATCTCATGCCAATCCTTATAAGTGACCACCATTTTCTGAATGGTATTTTTGATGTTTTTATTGGCTGCCTCAACGGCTCCATTCATCTTGGGTCTGTATGGTTTCAAATTATTGTGCTCAATCTTGAAACTAGCACATAATTCATCCATCATTTTGTTGTTGAGATTAGACCCATTGTCAGTGATGATACGGTTAGGCACTCCATACCTGCATATAATGTTGTGTTTCAAGAAGCGAGCGACCACTTGCTTAGTAACGTTCGTATACGATGCAGCCTCAACCCATTTGGTAAAGTAGGCTATGGCAACCAATATAAAGCGGTGTCCATTTGAGGCCTTTGGCTCGATCATCCCAATCATATCTATTCCCCACATGGAAAATGGCCATGGTGAAGTCAAGACGTTCAAAGGAGTGGGAGGTACATGAATCTTATCAGAGTATATTTAGCATTTATGGCATGTTCGGGCATGATGGTAGCAATTAACCTCCATGGTAAGCCAATAATAGCCTGCTCTCAATATCTTCTTTGCCAAAGTATGCCCATTTGCGTGGGTACCAAAGCAACCTTCATGAATGTCTTTCAGAATTTGCTCAGCTTCATGCTTTTCCACACATCTGAGTAGTACAGTATCATGATTACGCTTGTATAGCACATTCCCATTGAGGAAAAAATTTGATGCCAATCTACGCAAAGTTCTCTTATCCACCGCTAAAGTTCCCTCTGGATATTCTTGTTTTTCCAGATAACGTTTGATGTAATAGAACCATGGCTTTTCATCTGACTCTTCATCGGCAGCCAAACAGTGAGCGGGCTCTTCAAATCGCTGTAGATCAATATGCGGCCGATGGTTGGGCCATATCAGTTTATACATAGAAGCCAAAGTCGCCAGAGCATCTGCCATTTGATTTTCCTCTCTAGGCACATGGGTAAAGGTGATATCATCAAATCTGGGAAGTAGCTTTGCCACGTAATCTCGATATGGAACTAGATTGGCATGTTTGGCATCCCAATCACCTCTAATCTGGTGTATTACAAGAGCAGAATCTCTAAACACATCAAGAGTCTTGATTCTTAAGTTGATGGCTTCTTCCAATCCAAGTATACAAGCTTCATACTCAGCCATGTTATTGGTGCATGGAAAGCAGAACTTAGCTGTGAACGGTAAGTGGAAATTCTTGGGTGATGTAATCACTGCCCCAATTCCATTTCCGTGAACGTTTGAGGCACCGTCGAACATGAGAGTCCATCGCTCCCCTGGTTCGGGCCCTTCATCTGGACCTGGCTCTTCATAATCTTGTAGTACCATTATGTCTTCGTCTGGGAAATCGAACTTCATGGACTGATAATCATCCACCGGTTGATGGGCAAGATGGTCCTCCAATATGCTACCCTTGATGGCTTTTTGAGTGACCTATTGAATATCGTGCTCAGACAAAAGCATTTGCAATCGGGCTATTCTACCGGTGAGAGCAGGCTTCTCAAAGATGTATTTAATGGGATCCATCTTGGAAATTAGATAAGTAGTGTGGGTCAACATATACTGCCTGAGACATTTGGCGGCCCAGGCTAATGCGCAACAAGTCTTCTCGAGTACGGAATACCTTGTCTCGCAATCATTAAACTTCTTGCTGAGGTAATAGATAGCATGTTCTTTCTTTCCCGTCTCATCTTGTTGCCCCAGCACACAACCCATAGATTCGTCAAGTACAGTCAGGTACATAATGAGTGGCCTTTCAGGAACAGGCGGTATCAGGATCGGTGGTTCTTGTAGATACTCTTTGATTTTATCAAATGCCCCTTGGCAATCATCATCCCACACAATTGACTGATTCTTTCTCAGCAGCTTGAAAATAGGTTTGTAGGTGGCAATAAGATGTGAAATAAATCTGGCAATGTAGTTTAATCTTCCCAGAAAGCCGCAAACCTCTTTCTCTGTCCTAGGCGCTGGCATATTCTGAATTGCCCTCACCTTATCAGGATCCACTTCGATTCCTTTCTGACTTACAATAAAGCCCAACAATTTTCCCAATCGTACCCCAAATGTGCACTTGTTAGGGTTGAGTCTCAGTCTAAACTTCCTCAATCGAACAAACAGCTTTTGCAGATTAATCCAATGCTCTTCTTCGGTTTGAGACTTGACAATCATATCGTCGACGTACACTTCAATCTCTTCATGTATCATGTCATGAAAGAGCATTACCATTGCACGTTGATACGTTGCCCCAGCATTCTTAAGTCCAAACGGCATCACCTTATAGCAGAAGGTGCCCCATGGTGTGATAAATGTGGTCTTCTCCATATCCTCTGGATCCATCTTAATTTGATTATATCCAGAAAATCCATCCATAAAAGAGAATACGGAGAAGTGAGCTATGTTTTCAACCAATACGTCGATGTGAGGTAATGGGAAGTCGTCCTTAGGACTAGCTCTATTCAAATCCCTGTAATCCACACACATGCGAACCTTTCCATCTTTCTTCGGTACCGACACAATGTTGGCAACCCATTGTGGGTACTTTGCTACTGCCAGGAATCCAACATCAATCTGCTTTCGGACTTCTTCACGAATTTTGAGACCCATATCTGGATGGGTCCTTCTTAAATTTTGTTTGACAGCATGGCATTCCTCCTTGAGTGGTAACTTGTGTACAACCATATCAGTATCCAACCCAGGCATGTCTTGATACGACCAGGCGAATACGTCAGCGTACTCACAGAGGAGCTCTATCAACTTGGTCTTGACTTCAATTTGAAGAGAGGCACCTATCTTTACTTCTCTTATGTCTTCCTCAATACCCAGGTTGATGACTTCAATGTCCTCTTGGTGCGGTAGGATGACTTTCTCCTCTTGCTTGAGCAGCCTTGCCAACTCGTCGGGGAGCTCACAATCTTTCACGCCTTCCTCTTCAGCTTGGTAGATTGGGCTATCAAAGTCAAATAGGCTTGTAGCAGCGTCTATTTCAAGGACCTAGGTGGTGTTTCTGCATGTTCATAATTTATGCAGTTTATTTAAGAAAGTGTGTGCACGAAAAATATTGCCATTTATTGTAAAGTAAAAAGAATGAAAGAAAGTGAGCGAAAATTGAATGCAAACTGAAATTCATTCATGATAAACAAAGTTAGAAAACATCAGGTGGCCCATACAATGCTCCACTACGCCTTGGGCAGAGCGTAGGGTTTTTGATAAACAGTAAAATTACGTTTGGTGTGTGAAAAACTGAGGGACTTCAATGGTCTTCCAATTCTGGAGCTCTTCACCAGGCCTTGCTTGTCAGATCCAACTTGCAGAAGCTTGCTCATTACCAACATGGTCTTCAATGATCATTGCTACTGGAGAATCAAAGATGCGGCCAGCACTTATGAAAGTCTTCTCAACAGGAGGGATTTGATTTCCATTGTATGGAATGAAGGCTGAATCGCGGGATGGCTGATAACCTAGCCCAAACTTATCAAACTTTTCAGTGACCTCAACCACCTTGCCCCAGCCTTGGGCATTTCCTTCTTCGACCACAGCTTTAGCTTCCTCGTATGAGGCCATTGATGATCTTAACTCTTGATGCTCTGGTACTCGCTGCACAGCCAGTGTACTCACCACCTCAAAGGACTGAAAAGGTGTCTCAACCATTTTACCCTCGACATCAATGTAGCAGAACGATGTCAAATGACTTACTAGAATGTCCTCTTCGCCGCCTATCACAACCATTTTATCATTGGAGATGAACTTCAACTTCTGATGAAGAGTGGACGTAACTGCCCCTGCTGAGTGAATCCAGGGCCTTCCTAGCAAGCAACTGTAGCCAAGATAAATGTCCATCACTTGAAAAGTAATGGTAAAAATAGTAGGTCCAATCTTAATCCGTAAATCCACCTCACCAATAACCGCACGCCTAGATCCATCAAATGCCTTCACTATGAGAGTACTTGGCTTCATGATTACTCCATTCATAGGCATCCTCTCCAGCGTTATCTTTAGGAGCACATTTAAGGAAGATCCAGTATCCACCAAGACTCTAGATATCAAAACGTCTTCACACCTAAAGGAAATGTGAAGAGCCTTGTTATGGTTTTTCTTTTCAGCAGTCAGATCGTCGTCATTAAACCCCAGAAAGTTGCCAGTGGTGACATTGGCTATCACATCATCAAACTGTGCTACAGTGATATCCTTGGTAATGTGTGCAGCACTCAACACCTTCAGCAGGGAGGATCTATGTGCCTCAGAACTGAGCAACAAGGCGGGCATAGATATCTTGGCAGGAGTTTGATTCAGCTGATCGACTACCTTGTAGTCGCTCTTCTTTATAATCTTCAAAAACTCTTCAACCTCTTTCTGTGTGAATGCCCCTCTTGGAGACGATAACCCTTCTTGTAATTCGGCCCTCGGAGTTTCAACTGGTATAGCAACCACCTTTCCTTTGTCATTATTTGGCACATCTACTGGTTTTGCTGCAAAGATTCGACCACTACGGGTCATCCCACTTGTTCCTACCACAGCATCACACTTAGACTCAGGAACATTACCAGGATACTCAATAGTTATCGGAACAGGGTGCACTGGCCTTGACTTGTTAACATCTACCTCATCAAACTGAATAACCAACGGTGCAGGACGAACTTGTCTTTGTTGGAAAACACTAGCTCCATCATATTTAATGATTACCGGAGCAGGGCGAACTTGCCTTTGTTGACGACCTTCAGGTGCATCATACTGAAGGTTAATGACAACCACACTTTGTTCTCTTGCATCCCGGTGTTCAACCTGAATCACACCTTGATCCAGGAATTTCTGCAAATGTTTCTTAATCACCTCATCAGTCAAATTATCAAGCTCATCTTCAAGAATCATCCCAACTCTCTTCAATTTTTCTCCTATAACCGCCATAGGAGTCCGAATATCTTCAACCCTTGTAATCAATTTTTGTCCGTTGCCTTCTTCCACAGCATTAACAGACGGTCCTCCATGCGGGGGCATGGGATTGTGTTTAACATTAGCGCCTCGCTGAGTGAAAGTAAGATCTTTGGACTCAACCAAATCTTGAACTCTGTTCTGAAACGCATAGCAGTTTTCTATGGTATGCCCGGGAGCACCTTTATGAAACTCACAATGGGCGTTGGCATCGTATCCGGGAGGATATGGGAAGACTGCTGGTCTCAAATCCCTGAGTTTCAAATGCCCACTCTGATACAGTTGAGAAAAAATATGGCTATATGGCATTGGCACAGGATCGATATGCCTTCTTAGTCTTTGTTGCCTCTGTGGTAGGGCATTCTGATATTGCGGCGGAGGAACATTCTGATAATTCGGCTGCTGAGCAGGCGGTTGAAGTGGGGCTTGTGCAATTGCAGCCACTTGCTGATACGGTATATTCACTGGGGCTCTACCCCCTCGTCCTCTCATGACAGCATTAGTCTCTTCATCCTTCCTCTTGACAAAAGGCTTTTTAACTCCACTTGTAGAAGTAATAACAGCTTTTTTCTTCAACTGGCTCTCGATTCTTTCTCCTACTGACACTATCTCAGCAAAGTTGGGGAAGCTAGATCCCATCATACGGTCTGAATACTGAGGCTGCAAAGTTCCCATGAACATATCCATCAATTCTTTGTCCAACAAGGGTGGTTGAACACGAGAAGCCAACTCCCGCCAACGTTGAGCATATTCTTTGAATGACTCACTGTTGCGCTGAGTCGTATCTTGTAATTGAGTACGGTTTGGCGCTAAATCAGTGTTGTACTGATAATGTTTGAGGAACGCCTCATAGAGATCCCTCCAGGTATTAATCTATCTCTTTTCTAGCTGCATGTACCATTCCAGCGATGCCCCACTGAGGCTATCCTGAAAGTAGTGAATTAGCAGAGGGTCGTCCTTAACGTGGGCAGCCATTTTGCGACAGTATGCTCGCAAATGAGTCTTAGGGCAGCTAAGTCCCTTGTATTTGTCAAACGTCGGCACCTAAAACTTATGAGGGATTACCAGTCCAGGGACCAAGCACATGTCGACAGCATCCAAGCCGGGAGTTGTCTGAACCTTCAAGGCCTTGAATTTCTCTTCTAGTACGTGTAACCGGTCAGCAGATGGATCAGATCCAACAAGTTGAGGAGGTGGAGGTGGTATGTTGAAGGCATCAACTTGCTCGTCCGTATCGCTCACAGATCCATGATGAGCCGAGTGTTCTGACAAGTCTATGTAAACGGGATGAGGGATTCCCTTAACTCCAGAAGTGCCTATCTTCTCAACCAGCTTCTTGGCATTAGCCACTGTTTCAGCATCTTTCTCTTTCTGGGCCAGGAACATTATAGTTTCCAGTAGCTGATCCATTTTAGCCTTCAGCGAATCGATATCATTCCTCATTGTGTTCTGGTTCTCCTCGATCTGTTCCAGCGTCATATTGAAGCTTTGGCGAGTCTCGTATCGGTGTCGAGTAGTCAGGTTTTCTGTTGGGAGAAATGATAGAGTAAATGAGTTTATTGCTAAGTGTTTTGGAAAACGAATGCAATGATATGTATGCAGGATGAAATGCATTTGTTTTCAGGGAATCGTTTGAATTAATCATTAAATCATACAGGAATATTAAGGAACGAACTGTTGTAAAGAAGACCAAGTCTCATTCATTCATAAGATTGTAATAGTTACGTGATACATAATCATTTGGAAACTAATACAATCCAAAAAGCAAGAAAAAACAACATAAGACTCAAAACTTGGGCCTTCGAGCCTCGCGCTCCTTCAACTCTTCCTTAAACCTCTTCAGCATTGCCTTACAAAGGCAAACAAAGTCGACGATGGCTTGAGGGGTAGATTCGCCGAGAGCCTCCAGAGCATCTCTATGCTTCCACACCAAGTCTTCAGCCAACCAGTTAGAAAAATCCGCTAGCCCATTAAGCTTGTTACGGTACATATCTCTATCAGCTATTAGAATGTGAATAGAGCGTTCATAACCAGTACATTCATCAAGCACCTTCTTCCTCGTGGAGGCCCAAATATCTTTGCCCGCCAGGACAGCCTCAAGATGATTCTTCTGCTCTTCCGCAAGCCTTTTGAGATTATTCAGCTCGCCACACACTTTGTCCCAATCTGCTGGCCCCACATAAGCAACTCTCATAAGATCCTCCTTAAGTTGGCGTTCCATTGCTTCAGAAGCCTTTGACTGGCGTAAAGCTGAGCTTAGTTTTTCTATTTTCGCTCCCATCTCTTCTCTAAGTGCCTTCTTCCTTTCAGTGGCAAGGAGCCAAGCTTTCCTATTTTCAGCACACTTTGTGTATGCCTGATCCAATTCTCCCTTAATCCTCTCTAATGCACCATCAGCTTGATTCAGACAAATCTTAACTTTCTTCTTCTATTGCTCTTCTTCATTGGCCTTACTTCCTGTTGCTTCTAGTTGAGTGTTCTTTCGTTGAAGCTCCCACTTCAAGTTATTCTTCTCACTAGTAACATCTCAAAGCTTCGACTCAACTTGCTCATTTCCCTTTACTAATCTGGCTATCGTTGCCTTGAGATCCTCGACCTCCTCAATCGGGACGTGAGTAGGCTTTGGCTCGGGTAAAGGCTCGGACATCTTGTCTTCAAAGGGCATCTTAATCTCTTTAGCCTTCTCTCTAGCCCATGCAAAGTATGGTTCCTTGGTGATACTGTTCCTTTTTCCCAAGTCACCCTTTCCTTTCTTCCTTATATTCCTCCAAGCTCTTGTGACCCATTCAAATAACTCCGGATTCTTAGTTCCCAAGTCATGCATTATGAAATCTTCCAAATCCTTCTCTATGGGGGGAGCTACCATTGGATACCCGAGCTGTCTAACTGATAATATCGGGTTGGTGTTGATACAACCTCAAGTTCCAATCAGCGGGATGTTGGGAAAATCGCCACAGCAGAAAATAACTTCGTCGTAGTCTTGCGAGTACCAAGAAAGGTCAGCAGATCGGAGAGATACCATCTTTTGAGCCCAGCTCTCATTGACTCGATCAACAAATGGTCCCATGGTCAGAAGATGCATCATCATCCACTGATATAAGAGAGGTGCACAGCAAACAATTAATCCTCCCTTCTTTTCTTGCCTCCAACTCAAGTAATAAAATACGTCAGCTAGAAGAGTAGGTACAGGGTTCTTAGTCAAAAAGATATGAACGGCAGTCACATCTACAAAATCATCTATATTAGGGAATAAGACGATCCCATAGATGGCCAAGGCCACGACAGCATAACAAGCTTCCCAACTCTGAGCCTTTAAGAGAGTGTCAGCTCGATCCATAAGGAACTTAATAGGAAACCCCTTAACACCACCCTTAGTTTTTACCCAATTATCAGTAACATCTTTTTTGTGCATATGGAGAGCATCAGCTATAACCTTATCTTCCAATGACTCATTTACACCCACAAACGGTAGCTTGCTCTTCATAGGAATTCCCACCAATTTCTCATATTCTTCAAGTGTGGACGCCAACTGAAAGTCTTGAAATACAAAACATCTCAAGGAGGAGTCATAAAACTGAGCAAAAGTGACAAGTGCTCGTTGATCCATATATTTTATTAATAGAAATAGAAAGAGAGAAATAGTAAGGAAAAGAAAAAGAAAAGAAAGAGAAAGAGAAGAGAAGAGAAAAAGAGAAAGAAGGAGAAAAGAAGAGAAAACTTGAGAAAAGAAGAAAATCATCAAATCAAAAGCTTGGTCTTCGATTAATCGGGTAAGGGTGAGAAGTTTCGATTATATTTCGATTGTATATGTATATGTATGTGTTTGTTGGTTTGATTTTTGGTTGGAAAATGTTAGGTTTTAACATATGATAGAAATGGTAAAATGAATAGAAATCGATGTTTTTACGGACGAAAGTTAGAATAGATTGCGTAGTTGTGTCGGGTAATGTTAGGCCGTGATCGAGTATGCTTGTTTTATCGAATTTGGTTGATTTTGTAAGTTTTTGCATTTTTGGAGATTTGAGGGTTTAAGATTCGGATTGAAATCGAAAGTCGTAGAATTCACGTTTGATGGTTCCAAATCACCACTATATGTTTGGTATGAATGTGTATGGGTTTGTTTCGAAAAAAATAATTGAATCGGTCGGATTTTCGGACGAAATTGCTCAAACCCGTAGTAGTCCGCAGGGAATTTTCTGGATTTCGATAAAACTTCGAAAATTCATATCTCTTGAACCGTAAGTCAGTTTAGACCCCCGTTCGAAGTGTTGGAAAGCTAACGAAATGTTATTTCTAGGAAAAATGGTTTTGAGGTCTGTATCTGGTTCAATTATAGCAGAAAATTGAAAACGTATCGTTGTGTTGATTTTTACCGTCGTGAATGTGTGCAATTGATGTGTTATCGTGCGGTATGCTTTTGTTATATAACGTATAGCTTGTGTGTTGTTATATGATGTGAATATCTATGATGAAATGTTGTATGGTTGTCGTGGTTATTTGTGGCCTAATGGGAGAATATATTGTTGAATCGAATTACAAATCTAAGTTATCATGAATGTTGTTGTGGGTAGCCTCGTGGCGTGAATCCTAGTGTTTTGAATATCATTGTTTGATTGTAGGATTGTTGTGGTTGATGATGAAAATTCTTGATATGAGTGTATATGCTAAAGTGCTAATTGTTGTGGTTTGTGGATTATGGTGAAATGCATTGTTTATGTGAAATTCAATGTGTGTTATTTGGTGGCCTTTATGGTTTGAAATGCATTGTTTGAAATGTTTTGCAATGCATGAATGTGATGATGTTGAAGCATGTGACAAGTTGTTGTAATTGTTGTGGTTGATGGTTTGTGGCCTAAGGGCACGTAAATGCAATGTGTTGTATTTGATGATATATGCATGATTATGGTTGCGTATATGTGTGCATTAGAATGTCATGAGTCATTGTATGTCAAGCATTATGATATGCATTCTTGTAATGTCGTGTGCCCATGTGGGGTGTGAGCGACGGTTTGGTTCCAGAGGGAATCCGCTATAACGTCGTGTGCCCATGTGGGGTGTGAGCGATGATTATAGACGACCGTGTGCCCATGTGGGGTGTGAGCGATCGGGTCGTGTGCCCGTGTGGGGTGTGAGAGACGGGGAACATCGTATGCCCGATGGGGAGTTACAGTGATGTAACGAGCGATGGTTCCAGCAGAGTTCCTGAGTGAACTAGTGATGAGAAACATTGAAAGTCGGTACCGCATGACATTTGCATAGAGTCGTTGTGTCGGTCTCTGTGCATTTGCATAAATCATGGATGTATTATGTGTGGAAAATCATGATTTGATTGATTATGTGTGAGAATTGTGAATGGATGCATTATGTGTGGAAAATCATGATTTGATTGATTATGTGTGGAAATTGTGCATTGATTTGTTATGTGTTGAGATTGTTATAGCATTGGTAATTTGATGTGCATATGTGATAAATGCATTGGTTGTGGATAATATGTTTTATGCATAGACATATGCTATGTGATGTGTGATGTGTTTCTATATGTGATGACTTGGTATGCCTTATGTGCAAATACGTGATTATGTTGGATAATTGATATAGGTTATGTATTTGTGACATGCTATACGTATTGGTGTGTGATAAACGTGGTGAGAATAACTATGCATGTGAATTGTTATGTATTTGCATATTATTATGCAATCTTGATTTAGTTGTTATTTCTCACCCTTCTGCTGTGGTTTATTGCTCTATGAGGCAATTGCAGATTAGTGTCTTGGAGGCTTTTGTGGAGATTAGTCCTTCGTCCTTTGTCGTCTGTCTGCTCTGATACGTAGCACGGGAGTCGGGGAACGATTATGTTATATATGTATATAATTGTGGAATATATTTTTGTATTACTTTTGTATGTGTACTTTGACATTATAAACCATTTATTTTGTAAAACAAGTCGGTTATGGATCTTCTGCTTTATTCCATAATTGACATTTCCTTTAATATGGAAAAAGTTTCCCCTTGAGGGTATTCAATTGTTTGTGTTATGTATCAAATATATGAGCAGGGATTGTGTATTCTTTATTTAAATGTGGCATCCTTGTTCCTGTCGAAAAAATAAATTTTTAGTTACTCTGATTTTATTTATGTATTGTTTATTGGCGATCGGAATTGGGGTGTTACATTAGTGGTATCAGAGCAGGTCGGTCCGTCCGGTCAAGTTGTTGAGTCAGTTGGTGTGACAGTTGAATACTGTCGGTGTTGTTTGTTCCTTAGTACGTGATATGTGTGTGGAACACTGTCAGTGCTCTCTGGTTTTCTAATCTTTTGTCTTCAGGATGGTGAATGAGATAAGTGGGGGAGAAGCTGGTACTTCTCCATGTTGCTTCAGGTGTGGAGCGCTGGCTCAGTGTGTTGTGAATTGCAAGATTGTAAGTGTTGTTTGGACAGTGTTGTTCCCGATTCCGAAAGGAATGCGGAGGTAAGGTTTATGTCAACTAAGGAGTTGTGCCTTAGGTAGTTTTGTGTATGGGATGCAAGAAATGCTATTATAGTTTGGTAAAGACGGTTTATGCCCCATCATGATTGTCGGCTGTCTATTGACAAATTGAGGAACTAATCACCCTTAATATCTTGTTGATAGTAGACGGAATTATGTTGGATGGAATAGATGGGTCTTTCCGGCTTTGATAGTGTGTGCAATGAATTATTTGGAATTAAGGAAATTATTACAGATTGTTTTGATGAGTCGATGAAGATTCTTATATCAGAAGATGAGGCGAATTAGAGGTTTTGTATATTGGTCAAGTTGGAATGTCTCTGAGGGAGAATGTTTGGGTATTACTAATGGTTGTTCTCAGATAGTAGAGTGTGAACTTAAAATTGGACGAAGGTGAATAGTCGAGGTTATATCTGCTAAGTGAGTAGGACACTCTTTGGAGTTGAGACTAAGGTGTTTGTTATGTTTGAGAGGCTAGTGTTCTGGAAATCGACAGGAAAGCCACAGTGATGGGCCGTTAGTTGTGCATGGTTTTCAAATGTGGTTTGGGTGAAACTTTAGTGTGTCGACTTGATGAGGTCCAGTATGGTTGGTAACAAAAAGGATGGACGGCTGAATGGAAATTTTGAGAAACCTTTGTGTGCAGAGGTAATATTGATATTAAGAGTTCTTTTTGGTTGGTTGTTGATACATGTTGGAAATCGTGGAATTGGGCGGGCAAGAGAAGAAATTGTGTATGGATTACTGACAGTTGATTAAGGTAACGATTGAGAATGAGCGAACCTTGCCCTGTTTCAGTTCTGATTAGATTCGCCAGGTGTTCGCACGGCGAAGGTCACAGCGAAGGCTCGCGAGAGATTCGCACTGCGAATGGCAAGGCGAGTGTTCTCCCCAGGTTCGTACAGCGAACTTTGTGTCTTTTTCCTACTGCCTTGGTTCGCTGGGGCTTCGCACTGCGAATGAAGGAGCGAAGGACTCGCTAGGAGCTTCACATTGCGAACATGGCAGATCTTTCCAAATTGTTTCTTTCATAACTTTGGCTTCGTTTATCCGATTTAAACGTTCTTTATATCGTTGTGGAGCTATGGAAGGGTTCTATGTTTTGGGAAGCAGAAATATTATTTATGGAATGGATTTTTGGTCGATTATTGGGATTAGTCAGAACTACGTGAATTACGTAAAACGAAACTGTTAACACGTTAAAAGCTTCAAGTGATGCGTCTGGAATGTTTATGGAGTATATGAATCATATCTTCCATATTTATTTGGATAAGTTCGTAGTGGTTTTGATTGAGGATATTCGGATCTGTTATAAACTCAGAGGAAGAATAAGTAAAGTGTTTGAGATTTGAATTACAAGTGTTGAAAAGAGACGAAGTTTTATGCTAAGTTATTCGAGTGAGAATTTTGGTTAAAAAGGGTTAGTTTTCTTGGATATGTTATTTCAGATGAGAGTATTGTTATGAATCCATCGGAAGTGGATGTAGTTCTACAATGAGAGGCTCCGAAGTTGGTTAAGGAGATTAGAAACTTTTGGGCTCAGTTGGTTGTTACTGCAGGTTATGGAAGACTTTGCTAAGTTCGTACTTCTGGTATCTTAGTTGACTTGCAAAGGGTAAGTTGTTTGTTTTGGATGATCGTTGTGAGTGAGTTTTAGAGAGCGGAAGTAGAAGTTGTCTATGGTTTCAGTTTTGATTCTGTGTGATCCTAATAATCTGTTTGCAAGGTATTGTGATGTGTCTTAGATGAGTTTAGTCTGTGTGTTAATGCAAGATGGTAAATTCTTGGCTTATGCTTTATGACAATTGAGGATTTATAAAAGGATCTATACTATTCTGGATTTGGAATTGGTTGCGGTTGTATTGTGTGGGAATATTTGGAGGTATTATCTTTATGGTTCTAGGTTCAAAGTGTTTGGTAATCACAAGGATATTGAGTACTTGTTTGGTTTGAAGGAATAGAGTAGAAGACAACAAGAATGGTTAGAATTTGGGATGAGTTATGACTTTGGCTCGAATTATCCTATTAGGGAAAAGCTGATGTTAGTCCTGAAAAGTTAAGTCGAAAGTTGTTATGCAAGTCTGTTTTGATGGTCAGAGCATTAAAATTATTTGAGCAGTTCAGAGACTTGTGTCTGGTGTGTGGGATAACACAGGAGAGTGTGAGGTTAGGTATATAAAAAGTGAACAGTGATTTTTGGAGAATATGAGAAAGAGTGAGATTTTGGACGTGAGACTGGTAGTTTTGATGGTTACAAGTAATCAGAGTGCGCATCGAAAGTGTGTTGTGGCACATTTTGTATTTGCGTGTGTGACTTGTAAGAATTCATAAGTTGAACAGTGGGAACATGTAGGATTGGTAAGACTATTGGACGTTTCAGTATGGAAGTGTTAGGTGGAAGGTTTGAATATTATTCATGGGCTACTATGTAGATGGAGGTTTTGGTTGTATGTTTGATTAAGGAATCGTAGCATTGTTGTAATATTGTTGTGTGACAAGGATGTTGGTATTCTGGTTTTGTTGATGTTGTCGAGACGATGTGGTGTCGTGGAACTTTGTGTTCTTGTTGTGTTCTGGTTCAAGAGTGAACCTGTGTGTTAGTAACTTGGGTATCCTTTGAGTCGTGAGTTAGTCGTCAAGTGCATTGTATGGGCTTTGCATCTTGTTGTCGTTGTCGTGTCGTTGTTGTAGTTGTCGTCGTTGTCGTGTTGTTGTTGTAGCTGCTGTTAGCAAGGTTGTTTGTCGGTTTGTGGTATTCGTGGTGTGCCTTTAGTTGGCATGTTGGGTTGTTAGTCGGATGCGAGAGTCGTATCCCGAGTTGTTCGTCTCAGTGATATTTTCGATGACGAAAATGTCTAAGTGGGTGAGAATTGTAACGCCCCGATTTGTTTAATTGTATTTATTTATTTCATTTATGTGAATTTTGTGATATGTGTGAGTTTATTGTATTTTACCTGCTAATTGAGTTAATTGGTTAATTTCCTTGATAAGTAAAATATTTGCAATAAATTATAATTTTTTTCAACTTTTATTTCCCGAAATATATTTCATCGCTGTTTAAGTTTTATCGCATTTTGAGAGCGTTTGGGAGATATTTGAGCGTAAGGGCAAAATAGTCATTTGGAGAGGTTAGATATTTTAGAAAAAGTAGATATTTTATAAATAGAAATAGAAAGAGAGAAATAGTAAGGAAAATAAAAAGAAAAGAAAGAGAAAGAGAAGAGAAGAGAAAAAGAGAAAGAAGGAGAAAAGAAGAGAAAACTTGAGAAAAGAAGAAAATCATCAAATCAAAAGCTTGGTCTTCGATTAATCGGGTAAGGGTGAGAAGTTTCGATTATATTTCGATTGTATATGTATATGTATGTGTTTGTTGGTTTGATTTTTGGTTGGAAAATGTTAGGTTTTAACATGTGATAGAAATGGTAAAATGAATAGAAATCGATGTTTTTACGGACGAAAGTCAGAATAGATTGCGTAGTTGTGTCGGGTAATGTTAGGTCGTGATCGAGTATGCTTGTTTTATCGAATTTGGTTGATTTTGTAAGTTTTTGCATTTTTGGAGATTTTAGGGTTTAAGATTCGGATTGAAATCGAAAGTCGTAGAATTCACGTTTGATGGTTCCAAATCACCACTATATGTTTGGTATGGATGAGTATGAGTTTGTTTCGAAAAAAATAATTGAATCGGTCGGATTTTCGGACAAAATTGCTCAAACCCATAGCAGTTCGCAGGGAATTTTCTAGTTTTCGGTAAAACTTCGAAAATTCATATCTCTTGAGCCGTAAGTTGGTTTTGACCCCCGTTCGAAGCGTTGGAAAGCTAACGAAATGTTATTTCTAGGAAAAATGGTTTTGAGGTCTGTATCTGGTTCAATTATAGCAGAAAATTGAAACCGTATCGTTGTGTTGATTTTTACCGTCGTGAATGTGTGCGATTGATGTGTTATCGTGCGGTATGCTTTTGTTATATAACGTATAGCTTGTGTGTTGTTATATTATGTGAATATCTATGATGAAATGTTGTATGGTTGTCGTGGTTATTTGTGGCCTAATGGGAGAATATATTGTTGAATCGAATTACAAATCTAAGTTATCATGAATGTTGCTGTGGGTAGCCTCGTGGCGTGAATCCTAGTGTTTTGAATATCATTGTTTGATTGTAGGATTGTTGTGGTTGATGGTGAAAATTCTTGATATGAGTGTATATGCTAAAGTGCTAATTGTTGTGGTTTGTGGATTATGGTGAAATGCATTGTTTATGTGAAATTCAATGTGTGTTATTTGGTGGCCTTTATGGTTTGAAATGCATTGTTTGAAGTGTTTTGCAATGCATGAATGTGATGATGTTGAAGCATGTGACAAGTTGTTGTAATTGTTGTGGTTGATGGTTTGTGGCCTAAGGGCACGTAAATGCAATGTGTTGTATTTGATGATATATGCATGATTATGGTTCCGTATATGTGTGCATTAGAATGTCATGAGTCATTGTATGCCAAGCATTATGATATGCATTCTTGTAATGTTGTGTGCCCATGTGGGGTGTGAACGACGGTTTGGTTCCAGAGGGAATCTGCTATAACGTCGTGTGCCCATGTGGGGTGTGAGCGATGATTATAGACGATCGTGTGCCCATGTGGGGTGTGAGCGATCGGGTCGTGTGCCCGTGTGGGGTGTGAGTGATCCATAAACGTCGTGTACCCGTGTGGGGTGTGAGCGACGGGGGACATCGTATGCCCGACGGGGAGTTACAGTGATGTAACGAGCGGTGGTTCCAGCAGAGTTCCTGAGTGAACTAGTGATGAGAAACATTGAAAGTCAGTACCGCATGGCATTTGCATAGAGTCGTTGTGTCGGTCTCTGTGCATTTGCATAAATCATGGATGCATTATGTGTGGAAAATCATGATTTGATTGATTGTGTAACACCCCATTTCTACCCGGCGGATAAGTAATAAAATCAGAGTTTTCATCTAAAAAAATTCTTCAACATAAACAGGATGTCACATTTTCAACAGAAAACAACTTCATATTAATCACAAATAATTCAGATACATAACACTGATTCGGAAGAACTGATAACAACCTTGTATTATCCTTTTGAAAACAAAACAACTTTTATTAATAAGCGGCTTCACATAATTCAACTTATAATGACATAATCTCATGTCCGACTCAAAACAACTTTGAAACAACAATTCTTTAATAACAACAATTTAAGATTCAACTACTAAGACAATAACGACAAATAAACAACAATCGTTCATCCCCCCGAGTGCTACGTATCAGAGCAAGACCAACTCGAGCTAACAGCATCTAAGACTTCACATATACCTCAACTTCTGCAGCTATTCTTGAGTACCTGCTCAGTTACCCATAATAGGTAACATCATTACAGAAGGGGTGAGATATCGAATATTATAAACAAAATATGATAATTAATATGCTAGATTAGAATCATACGAATTTCACCGCTTCATACAACAGTCATGCAACAATTAGAAATAAACAACTTAATAGCAACCCCAACTTGTATTGACAGCAAATAACAACATATAACAACAACTTATATAAAAGATGCAAATTATAGTAATAACAACCTATATAACATCAGCTCACGACATTAGTAATTTATCTCAAGCAACAAGACATAGCAACAACAACTTATAACAAGCAACAACTTCACAACAACGACAACTTCACAACAACAGCACCTTCACAACGACTCAAAATGTGACACAACTATGCACATGCATGTGGTACCATCGGAGTAAAACTCCTAACTTAAACATATGCCAGGTTATCGAGGCATTTCAACAAGGCATAAGCCTTCAACGTGGTGCCATCAAGGCCAACTTAATCAATGCCATCAAGGCCAACGTGGTGTGAGCAACGCTCCGACAAAAAATGCAAATGCCATGATGCAACGACTCAGCATAAAACGGTAACCAACTCCGAACAACATATAACAACCGCATAACAACTTTAATTCAACACGATTCAACTTTGGCCATAGGCCTACAACTTATATACATCAACGTTGGTCATACGACCTACAACTTTAACATCAACATAAACAACTCAACAACTTCCACAACATAATCAACTTAAACAACAAAGCAACTTTTCGACATAAACAACTTAATCAACTTTGGCTATTACGCCTTCAACTTAAAATTCGTCCGTGTACCGGAACAACATTAAGACTCAACTGCTGTACCTGAAATTTCACTTTTTCAACATAGTTTCAACCAAACAATTCAACCAAAGCCACCTACTAAATTACCCGACTTACCCCGACAATTTCCGTTAAATTCCGGACAACTAGTTTTTTCGCCTAAACCGGCTAAACCGACTAAAACAGTATTGTTTTACCTTCTGTCATTTAATCCCAGTTTAATTACAAACTTCTACTTTCTGTTACGATTTCTTAAAATCATTTCCAAGCTTCTGCCCAAAATTCTGCTCGTGCTACTTGTTCTATTTTCTGTTACACTGCTACTACTACATATATCCCTGCTACTAATAAAACCAATACCAACTCTGTTGCTTCACTACTTATTGAATTAATTCAATTCCTACTGTTCAATTTCCTCTTCTGCTACTAACTGGACTAAATATTGTAATTATCCTGCAATTCATTTTGATCCACACAGATACTAAATATTACTCTGCTACCTTCACTACTACTAAAAATATTATCTCTGTCAATTTACCACTTGTTAATTGTTTCACTGCTACAATATATACTCCTGCTAAAATGCTGCTACTATTCATACAATTAATCCAAACTCATAATTAATATATAACACACTCCAAAATCAAACAAAATCCAAAGAACCCAAAACCTTAGGAGGCGCCCACCTCAATACTTGGAGGCCCTCGCCTCCTGCACTACTTTCTCTCATCCTTTTTATTTTCTCCATTTATTCTTAAGAGAGATTGATTTGGTATATAAATGTCACTTTTAAAGTTTGTACTACAATGTAATCAACTAAGAAAACATGGTATAGTGGAGAGTAAATTTTAAGCAATCATAATCACGTGCAAAAGTTTTAGTTTTGGATAATAATCACATTATCACTTATCACTTTTAAACTAAAGTATAAAGAGTTGGATTTAATTAATGGGTTTAATTTCACTCTGAGGCCCCCGCCTCCATTGCTGAGGCCCCCGCCTCCAATTGCTGAGGCCCCCGCCTCCATTGCTGAGGCCCCCGCCTCCATTGCTGACACTTTGGCTCAGATTCCACTCAATATAAATTTAACCAATTACGACATATAACCAATTACGACATATAACACATCAACACATCAACATATTTTCTTCGATCAACTATCTCAGACATAATCAACTTATACTTACTGCAACATCAATTTTCAATCACAACATTAATTTCCCATAAACCCAATTTCACCTCGTGTGACAGTATGAGACCAAACAGAGATTACTCAACAAAATTACAGACAGTGTCAATTCAATACAACCTAATACCCACATAACATTCATCATAACCCGATTATAATAGTCGAACCCACCCTTACCTGGGATTGAAGGTCGCTCTCTAATTTCTCGATCGGATTCCGTTTGCCTCTTAACTGCAACTTCCACGTTCCTCTTCTCCACCAAAACCCTCGTTCCTCTTGGTTCTTGCTGTTACCACTACTTCTCAAATTCCTTCTAATGACTAATAATAAAATAATACCATCACACCATTATTCTTATTGGGCTTAATATTCGCAACCCACCTTTTACTGCTAACAACACTTAATTAAGCCCAACTATTATCCTTATACAATTCTAATACTATTTCTTCGACTTTCCGACTAATATTCCGACTTAACGACTTAATTCTTCGAAACACAAAATTAACCGAAATAATAATTCGCGACCAACTACTTACTCCCGGCTTAATAGATTAATTTTGATTATCAACCAAATGGTCCAACAATTCAACTTAGTTAATTAAATAAGATAGTCCAATAAATAAATAATATTATTCTTAATATTATTCCTCCGATTTAACCGACTAAAATCCGACTTTAACTTAATAATCCCAATACGCCTCTTAAAATAATACCGACAAATCCAACTACTCCGATTAATTCTCAACTTCGTCTATTTCCAACAATTAAATCCTTTACTAATTTAATTAACTAACTAATTAAATTCGGGGCGTTACAACTCTCCCCCACTTAGGACATTTTCGTCCTCGAAAATCTATCCGACACAACCATCCTTAACACAACATTCGCATTTTAATCTTTTGATTTAACAACAACTCAATCACGGTTTAAACCCAATACGTATACTCCGATACTTCAATTACTCTTGCAACATAACCGTTACTATTCGCCAACCATTCTAGTAATACCTTGGAAACAATCACCTTACAACATAGTAACAACCTTCACTTGCATATACTCGACTATACAACATCGCATCATTACCGCAGCAACGTAAACAACACCAAAACACCTATACGATCCTTATCTCCATACTCGGAAGGAAACCCACGTATAACACAAACAACGGTTCTTAACCCCAACGGCGACAACAACGCGAATACTACCCAAGTGATGCAATTGACAACTAACATCGCAACACAAGAAGTAGCCAACTTAAGAATTTACCGGTTTAAGAACCAGAACACAACAACATAAGAATACCAACTTAAACACAACATCAACGTAACCAAATATCAACATCGGTACAATTCACGTCTGAACAACCGCAATACACTACGCGTTCGCTGCGCACTCTGATTACTTTCAAGGTACTAACTCTACTCAGTTGACCTCCAACTTCCAATCATCAAAATCGACATAATACCAAGGCTTTCGACTTAACTCTTCGGGATCTCCCCGTTAACACCACACATAAATTACAACTTTACTATCTTTTATCAACATAGTTCCCAAAATCACCTTAGGCGCATAACAACATTACAACAACATTTGACACCTGAGTCCACTTAAATTCAACAAGATCAATCATCTTTACCAACCAAAACTCCACTTTTACAAATCAACTTATAATTTAACTTCTTTTAATAATCACAACTCAACCTTCAAATATTCTACGCGTTCTTCCTCTGATTTTACAACAGCTCAAAACATTTGCAACCAACACCAGTTCCAACTCATCCAACAAATATGGAAGATACGCTTCATACTCCATACATACACCTTAAGGCATACTAGCCATTCGCTTCATCACAAACAACGACTCAAGTTATCTAGAACTCGACTGTGAGTCTCCATACTACTCCTCAATCAAACAAAGCTTCGTACTGTCATCCTTAAATTCAACTAATATTCTAACATGTGAACTTGTATCAGCAAAACAAACAACCTCCAAGCACTTGGCTTGACTTCGACCAATTCAACGTACATACTATACTAGTTGGCACGACACATCTATCCATCAATTATGATTCCGTCTACTATCAACAATAGATTAAGGGTGATCAGTTCCTCAATTTGTCAATAGACAGCCGACAACCATAACGGTGAAATAAATCATCAGTACCCAACCCAATAGCGTACTTCAACTTGTGCCCAAAGTCCGTAAGCCTAATGCTCCGCCAACTTTTTAAGGCTTACCAATGCCACTCTTAGTTTCTTTAGTTTCAACTTCGTCAACGATACAAAAACGTTCAAAATCCATTACGCATCCTCTTATGCACGTTCATAGTACAACACGACTTTAAATATTTTTCCAACACCGAAATCGCTACAACATTGAGAATGGTCCAATTCAGTTTGCTCAAATTACAACTTTCAACCAAGGTGAAAATTCTTAGCAACACAAATCAACATTCACATTTTTCTCAACCTTACCTTTAATAAACATCATCGTCTTAATCATCCTCATTCAACATAAATTGCATCTCCAAGCATTCTCCGATACAGCCACATCTTACAAATACCAACACTTTATTCTTAATAATATTCCACACTTGTTTTCATCCTTCCAAAATTTTCAGCAGATGTCGCTCAACTTCATCCATATATATCTCCTTCAATACAGATCTCTCAATCACAAAATCATATTCCAAAATGAAGAGGATTTTGTGTATATTTCAGAACTTCAAGAATCGCTCAAATCCGATTTACGAGTAAAAAGTTATCAGCTACACAACGGGACTGGTCCAGAATTTCCGTATGCAGAATTTTCCAAAAATCAGCATCTGACCCAAACAATAAAATGCACTTTTCTCCCTCTTCACAAACCTCCTGAAGGCAAATCTTATATGCAAACTGTAGGGAATTTCGTAAGCTTTCCAAAAAGTCCATAACCGCTTGCATCCGAATCACGAGTCAAAAGTTATGCCTCGTTTACTGACAGCTGCTCCAAAATCACAAAAGTCAGAATTTGAGATCAATGAACATAAGTTCCATCTTTCTCTCTTGCTTCCAAAATTCACCAACATCCTTTCTTTTCATCCAACTACGAAATCACTCAACTTTAATCCAACTATACTCAAGATATACAACTTACCGAATTAATCCACCAACTTATCATTTCATTCGGAATAATTCCTTAATTTCAATCATCTTCGATTCACCGTCCAGACTCTACGCGCATCTCCAACTTGACTGATACGGATTCGCGAGTCCAAACTCTCGCCGGTCCGCAATAACATCGCTCCAACAACATTTGCACCATCGCTATCAACATCACCTTGAACCAACTTCTACATACTAACAACACGTCCGGGAGA
Organism: Lathyrus tuberosus; assembly: GCA_022829125.1. Classification (NCBI taxonomy): domain Eukaryota; kingdom Viridiplantae; phylum Streptophyta; class Magnoliopsida; order Fabales; family Fabaceae; genus Lathyrus; species Lathyrus tuberosus. The sequence goes on along the minus strand of JALAZF010000409.1, from coordinate 105,059 downwards.
CAAGCCTCTCCCCCACTTATTTCAAACCAACACCTGCCGACAACAACTAGAAACTAACAAACAAGTACCGACAGTGTTCCACACACATGTCGAGTACTAAGGAAGAAACAACATTAGACAACATTGGCCGAACAGACCGACCTGCTCTGATACCACTAATGTAACACCCCATTTCTACCCGGCGGATAAGTAATAAAATCAGAGTTTTCATCTAAAAAAATTCTTCAACATAAACAGGATGTCACATTTTCAACAGAAAACAACTTCATATTAATCACAAATAATTCAGATACATAACACTGATTCGGAAGAACTGATAACAACCTTGTATTATCCTTTTGAAAACAAAACAACTTTTATTAATAAGCGGCTTCACATAATTCAACTTATAATGACATAATCTCATGTCCGACTCAAAACAACTTTGAAACAACAATTCTTTAATAACAACAATTTAAGATTCAACTACTAAGACAATAACGACAAATAAACAACAATCGTTCATCCCCCCGAGTGCTACGTATCAGAGCAAGACCAACTCGAGCTAACAGCATCTAAGACTTCACATATACCTCAACTTCTGCAGCTATTCTTGAGTACCTGCTCAGTTACCCATAATAGGTAACATCATTACAGAAGGGGTGAGATATCGAATATTATAAACAAAATATGATAATTAATATGCTAGATTAGAATCATACGAATTTCACCGCTTCATACAACAGTCATGCAACAATTAGAAATAAACAACTTAATAGCAACCCCAACTTGTATTGACAGCAAATAACAACATATAACAACAACTTATATAAAAGATGCAAATTATAGTAATAACAACATATATAACATCAGCTCACGACATTAGTAATTTATCTCAAGCAACAAGACATAGCAACAACAACTTATAACAAGCAACAACTTCACAACAACGACAACTTCACAACAACAGCACCTTCACAACGACTCAAAATGTGACACAACTATGCACATGCATGTGGTACCATCGGAGTAAAACTCCCAACTTAAACATATGCCAGGTTATCGAGGCATTTCAACAAGGCATAAGCCTTCAACGTGGTGCCATCAAGGCCAACTTAATCAATGCCATCAAGGCCAACGTGGTGTGAGCAACGCTCCGACAAAAAATGCAAATGCCACGATGCAACGACTCAGCATAAAACGGTAACCAACTCCGAACAACATATAACAACCGCATAACAACTTTAATTCAACACGATTCAACTTTGGCCATAGGCCTACAACTTATATACATCAACGTTGGTCATACGACCTACAACTTTAACATCAACATAAACAACTCAACAACTTCCACAACATAATCAACTTAAACAACAAAGCAACTTTTCGACATAAACAACTTAATCAACTTTGGCTATTACGCCTTCAACTTAAAATTCGTCCGTGTACCGGAACAACATTAAGACTCAACTGCTGTACCTGAAATTCCACTTTTTCAACATAGTTTCAACCAAAGCCACCTACTAAATTACCCGACTTACCCCGACAATTTTCGTTAAATTCCGGACAACTAGTTTTTTCGCCTAAACCGGCTAAACCGACTAAAACAGTATTGTTTTACCTTCTGTCATTTAATCCCAGTTTAATTACAAACTTCTACTTTCTGTTACGATTTCTTAAAATCATTTCCAAGCTTCTGCCCAAAATTCTGCTCGTGCTACTTGTTCTATTTTCTATTACACTGCTACTACTACATATATCCCTGCTACTAATAAAACCAATACCAACTCTGTTGCTTCACTACTTATTGAATTAATTCAATTCCTACTGTTCAATTTCCTCTTCTGCTACTAACTGGACTAAGTATTGTAATTATCCTGCAATTCATTTTGATCCACACAGATACTAAATATTACTCTGCTACCTTCACTACTACTAAAAATATTATCTCTGTCAATTTACCACTTGTTAATTGTTTCACTGCTACAATATATACTCCTGCTAAAATGCTGCTACTATTCATACAATTAATCCAAACTCATAATTAATATATAACACACTCCAAAATCAAACAAAATCCAAAGAACCCAAAACCTTAGGAGGCGCCCACCTCAATACTTAGAGGCCCTCGCCTCCTTCACTACTTTCTCTCATCCTTTTTATTTTCTCCATTTATTCTTAAGAGAGATTGATTTGGTATATAAATGTCACTTTTAAAGTTTGTACTACAATGTAATCAACTAAGAAAACATGGTATAGTGGAGAGTAAATTTTAAGCAATCATAATCACGTGCAAAAGTTTTAGTTTTGGATAATAATCACATTATCACTTATCACTTTTAAACTAAAGTATAAAGAGTTGGATTTAATTAATGGGTTTAATTTCACTCTGAGGCCCCCGCCTCCATTGCTGAGGCCCCCGCCTCCAATTGCTGAGGCCCCCGCCTCCATTGCTGAGGCCCCCGCCTCCATTGCTGACACTTTGGCTCAGATTCCACTCAATATAAATTTAACCAATTACGACATATAACCAATTACGACATATAACACATCAACACATCAACATATTTTCTTCGATCAACTATCTCAGACATAATCAACTTATACTTACTGCAACATCAATTTTCAATCACAACATTAATTTCCCATAAACCCAATTTCACCTCGTGTGACAGTATGAGACCAAACAGAGATTACTCAACAAAATTACAGACAGTGTCAATTCAATACAACCTAATACCCACATAACATTCATCATAACCCGATTATAATAGTCGAACCCACCCTTACCTGGGATTGAAGGTCGCTCTCTAATTTCTCGATCGGATTCCGTTTGCCTCTTAACTGCAACTTCCACGTTCCTCTTCTCCACCAAAACCCTCGTTCCTCTTGGTTCTTGCTGTTACCACTACTTCTCAAATTCCTTCTAATGACTAATAATAAAATAATACCATCACACCATTATTCTTATTGGGCTTAATATTCGCAACCCACCTTTTACTGCTAACAACACTTAATTAAGCCCAACTATTATCCTTATACAATTCTAATACTATTTCTTCGACTTTCCGACTAATATTCCGACTTAACGACTTAATTCTTCGAAACACAAAATTAACCGAAATAATAATTCGCGACCAACTACTTACTCCCGGCTTAATAGATTAATTTTGATTATCAACCAAATGGTCCAACAATTCAACTTAGTTAATTAAATAAGATAGTCCAATAAATAAATAATATTATTCTTAATATTATTCCTCCGATTTAACCGACTAAAATCCGACTTTAACTTAATAATCCCAATACGCCTCTTAAAATAATACCGACAAATCCAACTACTCCGATTAATTCTCAACTTCGTCTATTTCCAACAATTAAATCCTTTACTAATTTAATTAACTAACTAATTAAATTCGGGGCGTTACAACTCTCCCCCACTTAGGACATTTTCGTCCTCGAAAATCTATCCGACACAACCATCCTTAACACAACATTCGCATTTTAATCTTTTGATTTAACAACAACTCAATCACGGTTTAAACCCAATACGTATACTCCGATACTTCAATTACTCTTGCAACATAACCGTTACTATTCGCCAACCATTCTAGTAATACCTTGGAAACAATCACCTTACAACATAGTAACAACCTTCACTTGCATATACTCGACTATACAACATCGCATCATTACCGCAGCAACGTAAACAACACCAAAACACCTATACGATCCTTATCTCCATACTCGGAAGGAAACCCACGTATAACACAAACAACGGTTCTTAACCCCAACGGCGACAACAACGCGAATACTACCCAAGTGATGCAATTGACAACTAACATCGCAACACAAGAAGTAGCCAACTTAAGAATTTACCGGTTTAAGAACCAGAACACAACAACATAAGAATACCAACTTAAACACAACATCAACGTAACCAAATATCAACATCGGTACAATTCACGTCTGAACAACCGCAATACACTACGCGTTCGCTGCGCACTCTGATTACTTTCAAGGTACTAACTCTACTCAGTTGACCTCCAACTTCCAATCATCAAAATCGACATAATACCAAGGCTTTCGACTTAACTCTTCGGGATCTCCCCGTTAACACCACACATAAATTACAACTTTACTATCTTTTATCAACATAGTTCCCAAAATCACCTTAGGCGCATAACAACATTACAACAACATTTGACACCTGAGTCCACTTAAATTCAACAAGATCAATCATCTTTACCAACCAAAACTCCACTTTTACAAATCAACTTATAATTTAACTTCTTTTAATAATCACAACTCAACCTTCAAATATTCTACGCGTTCTTCCTCTGATTTTACAACAGCTCAAAACATTTGCAACCAACACCAGTTCCAACTCATCCAACAAATATGGAAGATACGCTTCATACTCCATACATACACCTTAAGGCATACTAGCCATTCGCTTCATCACAAACAACGACTCAAGTTATCTAGAACTCGACTGTGAGTCTCCATACTACTCCTCAATCAAACAAAGCTTCGTACTGTCATCCTTAAATTCAACTAATATTCTAACATATGAACTTGTATCAGCAAAACAAACAACCTCCAAGCACTTGGCTTGACTTCGACCAATTCAACGTACATACTATACTAGTTGGCACGACACATCTATCCATCAATTATGATTCCGTCTACTATCAACAATAGATTAAGGGTGATCAGTTCCTCAATTTGTCAATAGACAGCCGACAACCATAACGGTGAAATAAATCATCAGTACCCAACCCAATAGCGTACTTCAACTTGTGCCCAAAGTCCGTAAGCCTAATGCTCCGCCAACTTTTTAAGGCTTACCAATGCCACTCTTAGTTTCTTTAGTTTCAACTTCGTCAACGATACAAAAACGTTCAAAATCCATTACGCATCCTCTTATGCACGTTCATAGTACAACACGACTTTAAATATTTTTCCAACACCGAAATCGCTACAACATTGAGAATGGTCCAATTCAGTTTGCTCAAATTACAACTTTCAACCAAGGTGAAAATTCTTAGCAACACAAATCAACATTCACATTTTTCTCAACCTTACCTTTAATAAACATCATCGTCTTAATCATCCTCATTCAACATAAATTGCATCTCCAAGCATTCTCCGATACAGCCACATCTTACAAATACCAACACTTTATTCTTAATAATATTCCACACTTGTTTTCATCCTTCCAAAATTTTCAGCAGATGTCGCTCAACTTCATCCATATATATCTCCTTCAATACAGATCTCTCAATCACAAAATCATATTCCAAAATGAAGAGGATTTTGTGTATATTTCAGAACTTCAAGAATCGCTCAAATCCGATTTACGAGTAAAAAGTTATCAGCTACACAACGGGACTGGTCCAGAATTTCCGTATGCAGAATTTTCCAAAAATCAGCATCTGACCCAAACAATAAAATGCACTTTTCTCCCTCTTCACAAACCTCCTGAAGGCAAATCTTATATGCAAACTGTAGGGAATTTCGTAAGCTTTCCAAAAAGTCCATAACCGCTTGCATCCGAATCACGAGTCAAAAGTTATGCCTCGTTTACTGACAGCTGCTCCAAAATCACAAAAGTCAGAATTTGAGATCAATGAACATAAGTTCCATCTTTCTCTCTTGCTTCCAAAATTCACCAACATCCTTTCTTTTCATCCAACTACGAAATCACTCAACTTTAATCCAACTATACTCAAGATATACAACTTACCGAATTAATCCACCAACTTATCATTTCATTCGGAATAATTCCTTAATTTCAATCATCTTCGATTCACCGTCCAGACTCTACGCGCATCTCCAACTTGACTGATACGGATTCGCGAGTCCAAACTCTCGCCGGTCCGCAATAACATCGCTCCAACAACATTTGCACCATCGCTATCAACATCACCTTGAACCAACTTCTACATACTAACAACACGTCCGGGAGACAAGCCTCTCCCCCACTTATTTCAAACCAACACCTGCCGACAACAACTAGAAACTAACAAACAAGTACCGACAGTGTTCCACACACATGTCGAGTACTAAGGAAGAAACAACATTAGACAACATTGGCCGAACAGACCGACCTGCTCTGATACCACTAATGTAACACCCCATTTCTACCCGGCGGATAAGTAATAAAATCAGAGTTTTCATCTAAAAAAATTCTTCAACATAAACAGGATGTCACATTTTCAACAGAAAACAACTTCATATTAATCACAAATAATTCAGATACATAACACTGATTCGGAAGAACTGATAACAACCTTGTATTATCCTTTTGAAAACAAAACAACTTTTATTAATAAGCGGCTTCACATAATTCAACTTATAATGACATAATCTCATGTCCGACTCAAAACAACTTTGAAACAACAATTCTTTAATAACAACAATTTAAGATTCAACTACTAAGACAATAACGACAAATAAACAACAATCGTTCATCCCCCCGAGTGCTACGTATCAGAGCAAGACCAACTCGAGCTAACAGCATCTAAGACTTCACATATACCTCAACTTCTGCAGCTATTCTTGAGTACCTGCTCAGTTACCCATAATAGGTAACATCATTACAGAAGGGGTGAGATATCGAATATTATAAACAAAATATGATAATTAATATGCTAGATTAGAATCATACGAATTTCACCGCTTCATACAACAGTCATGCAACAATTAGAAATAAACAACTTAATAGCAACCCTAACTTGTATTGACAGCAAATAACAACATATAACAACAACTTATATAAAAGATGCAAATTATAGTAATAACAACATATATAACATCAGCTCACGACATTAGTAATTTATCTCAAGCAACAAGACATAGCAACAACAACTTATAACAAGCAACAACTTCACAACAACGACAACTTCACAACAACAGCACCTTCACAACGACTCAAAATGTGACACAACTATGCACATGCATGTGGTACCATCGGAGTAAAACTCCCAACTTAAACATATGCCAGGTTATCGAGGCATTTCAACAAGGCATAAGCCTTCAACGTGGTGCCATCAAGGCCAACTTAATCAATGCCATCAAGGCCAACGTGGTGTGAGCAACGCTCCGACAAAAAATGCAAATGCCACGATGCAACGACTCAGCATAAAATGGTAACCAACTCCGAACAACATATAACAACCGCATAACAACTTTAATTCAACACGATTCAACTTTGGCCATAGGCCTACAACTTATATACATCAACGTTGGTCATACGACCTACAACTTTAACATCAACATAAACAACTCAACAACTTCCACAACATAATCAACTTAAACAACAAAGCAACTTTTCGACATAAACAACTTAATCAACTTTGGCTATTACGCCTTCAACTTAAAATTCGTCCGTGTACCGGAACAACATTAAGACTCAACTGCTGTACCTGAAATTCCACTTTTTCAACATAGTTTCAACCAAAGCCACCTACTAAATTACCCGACTTACCCCGACAATTTTCGTTAAATTCCGGACAACTAGTTTTTTCGCCTAAACCGGCTAAACCGACTAAAACAGTATTGTTTTACCTTCTGTCATTTAATCCCAGTTTAATTACAAACTTCTACTTTCTGTTACGATTTCTTAAAATCATTTCCAAGCTTCTGCCCAAAATTCTGCTCGTGCTACTTGTTCTATTTTCTATTACACTGCTACTACTACATATATCCCTGCTACTAATAAAACCAATACCAACTCTGTTGCTTCACTACTTATTGAATTAATTCAATTCCTACTGTTCAATTTCCTCTTCTGCTACTAACTGGACTAAGTATTGTAATTATCCTGCAATTCATTTTGATCCACACAGATACTAAATATTACTCTGCTACCTTCACTACTACTAAAAATATTATCTCTGTCAATTTACCACTTGTTAATTGTTTCACTGCTACAATATATACTCCTGCTAAAATGCTGCTACTATTCATACAATTAATCCAAACTCATAATTAATATATAACACACTCCAAAATCAAACAAAATCCAAAGAACCCAAAACCTTAGGAGGCGCCCACCTCAATACTTAGAGGCCCTCGCCTCCTTCACTACTTTCTCTCATCCTTTTTATTTTCTCCATTTATTCTTAAGAGAGATTGATTTGGTATATAAATGTCACTTTTAAAGTTTGTACTACAATGTAATCAACTAAGAAAACATGGTATAGTGGAGAGTAAATTTTAAGCAATCATAATCACGTGCAAAAGTTTTAGTTTTGGATAATAATCACATTATCACTTATCACTTTTAAACTAAAGTATAAAGAGTTGGATTTAATTAATGGGTTTAATTTCACTCTGAGGCCCCCGCCTCCATTGCTGAGGCCCCCGCCTCCAATTGCTGAGGCCCCCGCCTCCATTGCTGAGGCCCCCGCCTCCATTGCTGACACTTTGGCTCAGATTCCACTCAATATAAATTTAACCAATTACGACATATAACCAATTACGACATATAACACATCAACACATCAACATATTTTCTTCGATCAACTATCTCAGACATAATCAACTTATACTTACTGCAACATCAATTTTCAATCACAACATTAATTTCCCATAAACCCAATTTCACCTCGTGTGACAGTATGAGACCAAACAGAGATTACTCAACAAAATTACAGACAGTGTCAATTCAATACAACCTAATACCCACATAACATTCATCATAACCCGATTATAATAGTCGAACCCACCCTTACCTGGGATTGAAGGTCGCTCTCTAATTTCTCGATCGGATTCCGTTTGCCTCTTAACTGCAACTTCCACGTTCCTCTTCTCCACCAAAACCCTCGTTCCTCTTGGTTCTTGTTGTTACCACTACTTCTCAAATTCCTTCTAATGACTAATAATAAAATAATACCATCACACCATTATTCTTATTGGGCTTAATATTCGCAACCCACCTTTTACTGCTAACAACACTTAATTAAGCCCAACTATTATCCTTATACAATTCTAATACTATTTCTTCGACTTTCCGACTAATATTCCGACTTAACGACTTAATTCTTCGAAACACAAAATTAACCGAAATAATAATTCGCGACCAACTACTTACTCCCGGCTTAATAGATTAATTTCGATTATCAACCAAATGGTCCAACAATTCAACTTAGTTAATTAAATAAGATAGTCCAATAAATAAATAATATTATTCTTAATATTATTCCTCCGATTTAACCGACTAAAATCCGACTTTAACTTAATAATCCCAATACGCCTCTTAAAATAATACCGACAAATCCAACTACTCCGATTAATTCTCAACTTCGTCTATTTCCAACAATTAAATCCTTTACTAATTTAATTAACTAATTAATTAAATTCGGGGCGTTACAGATTGTGTGTGAGAATTGTGAATGGATGCATTATGTGTGGAAAATCATGATTTGATTGATTATGTGTGGAAATTGTGCATTGATTTGTTATGTGTTGAGATTGTTATAGCATTGGTAATTTGATGTGCATATGTGATAAATGCATTGGTTGTGGATAATATGTTTTATGCATAGACATATGCTATGTGATGTGTGATGTGTTTCTATATGTGATGACTTGGTATGCCTTATGTGCAAATACGTGATTATGTTGGATAATTGATACAGGTTATGTATTTGTGACATGCTATATGTATTGGTGTGTGATAAACGTGGTGAGAATAACTATGCATGTGAATTGTTATGTATTTGCATATTATTATGCAATCTTGATTTAGTTGTTATTTCTCACCCTTCTGCTGTGGTTTATTGCTCTATGAGGCAATTGCAGATTAGTGTCTTGGAGGCTTTTGTGGAGATTAGTCCTTCGTCCTTTGTCGTCTGTCTGCTCTGATACGTAGCACGGGAGTCGGGGAACAATTATGTTATATATGTATATAATTGTGGAATATATTTTTGTATTACTTTTGTATGTGTACTTTGACGTTATAAACCATTTATTTTGTAAAACAAGTCGGTTATGGATCTTCCGCTTTATTCCATAATTGACATTTCCTTTAATATGGAAAAAGTTTCCCCTTGAGGGTATTCAATTGTTTGTGTTATGTATCAAATATATGAGCAGGGATTGTGTATTCTTTATTTAAATGTGACATCCTTGTTCCTGTCGGAAAAATAAATTTTTAGTTACTCTGATTTTATTTATGTATTATTTATTCGCGATGGGAATTGGGGTGTTACAGAATACAGCAGGGATGCGGGAAACTAAGCCACGTAAATCCTCTAACTTAGGCTTTCTGAAAGTGTATGGACAGATACCCCTGATGTTTGTTCCCATAATTCCTGAATGCTTGCGATATAATTCTTAGATTCCCTGAAATCCATAAAGTGTAAATGTTATGATATGAGCGTGAAATGCAGATGCAAGGTTACAACATCATTTGATTCTGAGGAAGGAGCTAGACACAGGATATCTCTGATCATCGGATCCCCCACAGGTAGGCTCTAAACAGGTAGGTACCTAGAGTTACAGATACATTTCGAAAACATTATAGCCACGACAAAGATTTGTCCGACTATAATATTCTCAAAATGATCAACTCTAGGTGAGGTCTTCGTATCTTCCCCACGAGAAAGATTCCTCGGAGGCGTCCACTACACAACCATCAACACAAGGGTTCTAAATAGGGTTCTCAGAATCTTAGATCGAGGTCAAAAATATTACTGTCAGGAAGTAATACGTTCGAGGGACCTCATCTGATTGGGGCGTTCGCATTAACCCACAAAGAGTTAACACTACCAACCACCATAGGTAAATGGGTTAAAGGTCCTTAGAGTTATGGATTCAAGCTTGAAAACATTATTGCCATGGTAAAGATTCTCCACGACAATAACATCCCAAGAGAATCAACTCTAAGCGGGGCCTTCGCTTCGTCCCAACGAGAAAGATTCCTCGAGGGACTCCACTACACAACCGCCATCCTAATCCTAGGGTTATACTCAGACTCAGGTGTAGAGCCGTCTCACAAAGCACCAATGATCAGAGGACTCCCACAGTGTCATAAGAGATAATAACAGGATATAATAACAATAAGCAAGCAAGAAGATAATAGATAATCAAACAAGCAAGCAAGCAATCAAACAATAAGAGAAGATAAACAAACAAGCGAATCTAACACTCACGAATCGAGTCAAGTTAGGCTTGACTCTCTCTAGCATAGGGCAATGCACGATTTCCCCAGCAGAGTCGCCATCTGTCGTACCTCGAAAAATACGATCCCCGCGATGGACGCAGAAAAAACCGTTCGAAACAGAGTCGCCACCGAACTTTATTTATCCCAAAAGAGGGAAAGGAAAATATCGAGAAAACCTTCGAAGGGAGATAAGAACATGTTCGTTGCAACCAAATTCGGGTTCGGGAGTCGGTTACGCAAGAGGGAAGGTATTAGCACCCTCTACGTCCGGTGTACTCAACGGGAACCTCTTGATTTGATTCGTGAAAAAGTTAGATAAGGTTTGCTTGTTATCTTCTAAAGGATTTATTTCTAAGGGACAATGGGGTGGTTTTTTATTAGTGTGCTCGGTAAGGATTAGAACCCTTGGGCCTACGTATTCCCTCGTGCAATGGGAAAGTCAGAGCATTCGTAGTTCGTGGGACTACGGTTGTTTGGTTGGTGTTTTTTAAGTGAACAAGTGTTTAGGGGGGGGGGCTAAACATTGTTCTTTTGGAAAATAGTTTTAATCGCACGGCGGCGAGGAGTTGGATTAATGTGTTTGTATTTTGATTGGGTGACGATTACTTGAACTTAAGAAAGATTCCTCGGGCCCAAGTAATCGGGAAAGCGAGTCGAAGAACCGGCTCTCTCTCTTTTTCATCCTTAATTATGAAAGAGTTTTAATATGGTTAGAGTATGTTAAATAGATGACAATTACTTGAACTTAAGAAAGATTCCTCGGGCCCAAGTAATCGGGAAAGCTAGTCGAAGAACCGACTCTCTCTCTTTTTCATCCAAGTGTTTAGGAAAAGAAGATTTGATTTAATTTATTGTAAAAAGGGTTTGATATGTAATCGCGTTATGAGTCTTTTAAAGAAGACAATTACTTGAACTTAAGAAAGATTCCTCGGGCCCAAATAATTGAGGAGAAGAATCGAAGATTCCATTCTACTCCTTTTTCTCCTTTTAAGAAAAGTGTTTAAGTATGATTAAATGTATTAATTTGATTTAAAAAATGCTCGATGTTGATCGAGGTTTGAATTTGCGTGTGAAATGGTTGAGGACTAATGGAAAGGAGGTCCTAATGGTTCAAGGTAAGGTCGACTGCGAGGCAAAAGCGCTCGACTTACAAATTAAGTGAAGGGACTTGATATATGGATCAAGTGAAGGTTGGAGATTAATTGAATTTGATTTGGAAAATACTTGACGTTGGATCAAGCTTGTTTATTGTTATAAAAAGGGGTTGATTTTAATCTTATGGGAGAGGGGTGTAATTAATCAAGTGAGAATAATCGAGCCATGATTAAAGTGAGCCAATCACATACACGCATACAAACCAAAGTGAAACGTGCAACAATTATCGTTGTATAAAGCCCAAGAGGAGGCATTGTGAGGTCGATTGCGATCGTGAAAACGATCGACTTACAAGGTATTAAAAGGGCTTGACATTAAGTCAAGATATTAGTTTGAAAAAGATTTTTGGTTTGGACAAGTATAATATGAATGGCATAAACATAATCAAGGTATGAAATAAATCCACATGAGAAAAGTATAAACACCACACAGAGATTATAAATCAAACAAAGTGGGGGGATAAATGAAATCAAACATGTTAGTTGGTTAGTAACCTAATTCTAGGTTAATTCTAAGGAGGGAAGTCCTAAACTAAAGTTAAGTTCTAGATTTCTTTTAGAATTAAAGTCCAAATAATTAATTAGACTAAATCAAAATATTTAATAAAGTTAATCATTTAAAATTAACTAATATTAAATAAAATAATTTAATAAAATTAATTAAATAAGAATTTTAGGATTAATTAAATAAAAGTATTTTTAGAAATTTGTTAGAATTAAAACCAAATTAATAATTAATTAAATTAAAATTCAATATTTAATAAAATTAATCATAAAAAGATTAATTAATATTAAATGAAAATTTTTAATAAAATTAACTAAATTAATTTATTAATAATATTTCATAAGTTTTGTTTTTTAAAAGAAAGTAAAATGTTTTTTTGGATCTTTTTTTATAAGGTTATTATTAAAGATAAAGATTAAAATTAAAAAAAAAAACAAAAACAAAATGGGCCAGGGTCAGTTAGAAACAGGGGGTGTGTTCAGAAAAATCCAAGGCCCAACGGACAAAAAGCCCATGCGGATGGAAGTCCATGGTGGACTCTCCAACCGATCTGGACCACTGATCTAGTATTGACTCAAATTGCAGCTTCTGATCTGAAGGCCAAAACCTAGTGTGCACGGTAGGGGACATGAGGATGCGCGTACAGAATCGCACGAGGCTGGGGCATCTGGTGACACTTGTCACCGGTGGGTGGAGCCACCCAGACTCTCACTAAGCGTCACTTATTAACAAAAATAAGAGAATGAGAAAACAGATTCTCAAATCTCTTCTCTCTCTCAACGTTATTCTCTCACAGCCTTCTATCTCTCTCTATAAAGTACATCGCCGGAACAAAAAACCACGGCCGGAGAAGCGGCGGCGCGCGGCGGCCGCCACCGTCTTCTCCGGCGACACCACCACCAAACTTCAAACAACCTACATAAACCCTACTAAACAAAACCCGTAGATCACGAATCCGGGGTCCAATCTCCACAAAAACAAAGCCAAACCTCAAAACGGAACCTAAAATAAAACCCTAGATCTATACATGCATAAAGAAATCAGGCAATTATTAGAGGAATTTGAAGCAACAATCGAAGTTTTACACCATCACAATCTCGAAACAAAGAAAAAAGGTTCAGAAACTACCTAATCGGAGCAAGTCCGATGAGACTCAAAGGGGTAAGTCTTTCTTCTCCTTCGTTCTCCTCCGCTCGCTCTTCTTTTTTATCCTTCTTCTTCGTCTACACTTCGTTTATCTGTGCGTTGTTGCTACTTTGAATGTGTAAAAAAAAAGATTTACTGTGAGTTTAGGGTTTTTGTTCACTGTGTAGGATTTTTTTTATTTTTTTCGCTGATGTTTGGTGGGTGTTGTGTAGAAACAGACTTAGTTTTTTTTTCAAGGTCCGTTTTCTTTTTTTTCTCTTTGAACTGATGAACGATGATTCATATATTGTCGAATTCCCCCTTGATTTTCTTGAAAGATGCATTTGATATTCTTGAAAGATGCCCTTTTTTAGTGTTTCAGAAAAAAAAAAACCAATTTGGTGAAACACCGGCTTCTGCTATGCACTGTATCTTTTTCTGCTTGCTCAGACTATATCTTTTCTTGTCTATTTCTTACTGCTGTAAACTCTGCCCACTTTGACCTGATATGCTTAGGTTTTTTAAATGAATTAGCATGATAAACTAAGTCCTGCATCCAGTTAGGATTGAACTGACTGTTGGGTGAAATTGGATAGTAATTGTATTTGACTGTGTGAACTTTGGAAATTATTTGAATTGGACATAATAATTGTTAATTGTTTTTTTTTGGACGACTTTGTGATTTTTTGTGTATACTGCCTATGGAATTTTGTCATTTTGAATCCAATCCTTAACCATTTTTGACTTATTTGTAGGCTGAAGATGAAGGCATGAAGAAGCTTTGGAAAACAACCGTGGCCTTGTGATTAGCATGAAGCACAAAGTTCCCTTTTGCATTGCTTTGGTCCTAATTTTGGCATGGCTTGTAGAATTAGGCTTGGTATAACCTTTTAGGATTGTATCATGACTTGCACTTCTTGGAATGGAAAGAATTCACATACTTTATAGTTGTGTACTGTTGAAAGAATTTATATGCACTTCAATATATTTCTTGTGGCCTGAATATATTTTGTGTTGATCTTGAGAATCTTATAATAGAATTTTGTAATTTACCTTTTTTTGGAATCCAATCAATTGGAATTTGGTTATTCTTGATCTTGAGAACTTTTGAAACCAATGAAATATCATTCGTTGAATTTTCCTTGAAAAAGCTTGAAGATCAATACAAATTACCAACTTTTTTCCTTGAAAATAGCTTGAAGATTACAAATTACGTGGCCCTTCTTTTTGTTTGTTTTGAATTAGATTCTCATGACGCCTCCTTGTATCCTTGTGATCAATAATCTTCATCATTCCCAAACTTTGTTGAAAGAAACAAATGCCACTTCTCGAAAAAAGTTGTTGATTTCGCAAACATTTCTTATGATAAGCTTTTTTGGATGATGGACTTTGCAACATGAAAAGAATTCTTTTGTGTATATTTTGGATATTGAATGGAACTCTTGAATCAATCTCTGGTGAATGGCATCAAAATAAATGAATCCATCTGAACCTAACCATTCGAGTACTGACAAGCCAAAATCTTCCTTATGAACCAACTGAGCAAGAAAGTGCTTTTAAAATCAGAGGATTATGAATTGAACCATGAATCTTGACGCACTGCACCAAACTCTGGAAGGTAAATATGATCCATGACTTACACACATCCTAATAACTTGATCCATACACGAATAACTTGAACCAGTACACCAAATCTAAACTGAGACTTCAGACACAAACACTTGAATCAACCACACCCTGGCCTTGAAAAGAAAACAACATATTTTTGGATTTTCTGAATATGGTTAGTGGATGGATGTATAAATGAAGATTATATACATGTAGGACAAATTTGGGGTATGACACTAATAGCTTAACAACTTCCTTTCCCACTACTTCCTTCATCGTAGGATTCAAACAGCATTGAGGTTGAGCTACCGCCTTGAAATCCTCTTCCATCAAGATCTTATGCATGCAACAGGCCGAACTAATTCCCTTTAGATCGGAAAGAACCCAACCTCTAGCTTGTTGATTCTTCTTCAAAACTTAAATCAAACGGTTTTCCTCTTTGTCGGTCAAAATGTTGCTAATGATAACCGGTTTGTTACAACCGTCATCAAGGAGCACATACTTCAAATTAGAAGGCAACACCTTCAATTCAAGTTGAGATTTATCATCACTCACCTCTTTCTTCAACACTTCCATTTCACTTTCCCATGGTTGTAACTCTTTTAAAGATTCAAGTTCCTTCAAGCACTCTTCAAGTGCCCTTTCTTCCTCAATGGTAAATATTTCAAATGAGACATCAAGAGCTCTTTCCAAAGGAGATGATATGTGAACTTGCTTTGAGACTTCCATTATGGCTTCTTGCGTTGCATCAATACGGAAACTATCATGTTTATCTTGGGAATACTTCATTGCTTCAAAAAGATTAAAGCACACCTCTTCATTTTGAACTCTTACTTTCATAAGGCTGTCATCAACTTCAATCATCATTCGAGCAGTCTTCATCAAAGGGCGTCCAAGAATCAATGGAGCATCTTCGTCTTCCTCCATATCAATCACAATAAAGTCAACCGGAAAGAAAAATTTATCAACCTTAACCTATACATCTTGAGCCAATCCATGAGGATGAGTTATAGATTTGTCTGCCAATTATAATGTCATTCGAATTGCTTTCATTTTAATGTTCCCAAGCCTC
Organism: Lathyrus tuberosus; assembly: GCA_022829125.1. Taxonomy (NCBI): domain Eukaryota; kingdom Viridiplantae; phylum Streptophyta; class Magnoliopsida; order Fabales; family Fabaceae; genus Lathyrus; species Lathyrus tuberosus. The sequence goes on along the minus strand of JALAZF010000409.1, from coordinate 88,443 downwards.
TTCACAATAGACAATGGAATTAAGTTGATACTTTAGCCCAAATCAATTAATTCTTTACCAACATAAACATCACCAATCGTTACCGACAAAGTAACACGCCCGAATCGACTTCTTTCTTATGTAGAGTTCTTTGAATTATAGCACTACAACTTGCATCAAGGATAATTGTTTCTGGCTCGGAATATCTTCGCTTCTTTGTAAGAATATCTTTCATGAACTTAGCATATTTTGACATTTGTTCAAGCGTTTCGGAAAATGGAATGTTGATTTGCAATTGTTTGAATATGTCCATGAAACGAGTGTAATGCCTTTCAGTGTCTTTCTTGGTGGGCATATGAGGGTAAGGTAGATTTTGGATAGGAATAGGATTCACTATCTCTTTCCCCTTTTTGACTCTTCTCTTTTTTTCTTCTATCTTTTCTTTCTCAAGGTTATCTTTTTCAACTAACTTCTCATCCTTATTTTCAACTTCTTCCTTATCATTCTTTTCAACTACTACCTCATTATCCTTTTCTTCCTCCACAACCTCCTCAATTATTACGTCAACATTTTTCTCATTTTTTTCTCCTTCTCCCAACTCTCTCCCACTCCTAGTAACAATAGCTTTGCAATGCTCCTTTGGGTTGGTTTGAATATTTGCGGAAAAAGATGGCCTCGGCTGTTGCTCGACCATTTGTTTTGCAAGCTGCCCAACTTGATTTTTGAGATTTTTCATTGATGCTGTAGCGAGCGATTTTTGTCGATGACGCGACCACCTTACCGTTGGGTTTTCCTAACCACAATGAGGAGGAGTGGGTGCTACTTTCTGATTTCTTATTTATCCCATGAAGCTGGAAGAGAAAGGGAAGCTATCTAAAACTAACCTTGCACACGAATGTTTATCTGAACAAACGCGTTAAGAGATTGGGGGGTCCGGGGTCAGGTTATACAATAGGGAGTTGTCAATTACTCATCCTATATGTGGTTATCCATAGGATATTAGCTTTAGGTTTCGCTTTGTACTTGATGGTGTTTATCCGTTAATGGGTTGGGAAAGTTTCTTGGGAAATATGAGAGAGTGAGTTTTTGTTGATGTTCGGGTTACTTTCGATGTTTTTGGTAAGGTGCTGGACCTGAGTTTTGATTGATGTGTGAAGGTACTAGACCTAGAGTTTTGGTTTAGTATGCTCGCTAAGATTTCGCAATCTTATGCCTACGTATTCCCGTTTAAACGAAACAGGGAAATCAGAGCAATCGTAGTTCCTCCTATTCTAAGGGAGGAAAATGATATTTTGGTGTCTTGTTCAAAGCCCATGATTGAAGCTAAAAGGCTATTTGTGTCTTGTTCAAAGCCCAAGATTGAAGCTAAAAGGTTTGACTGAGAGGGAATTTGTCATCTCTAAAGAGGGATGGGACTTACTCTGAGGGGATTGTTGATTTTTGTGTGCCTTGATCAAAGCTCAAGGTTAAAGCTAAGAGGTTGATTGACTTCACTAGGAAAGTCCTTATACAAAGCCTAAGAGGAGGCTGGGAATGACCGACTCAACAAGAGAGTATTTTATTTATCTTGTACAAAGCCCAAGATTGAGGCTAAAAAGAGACTGACTCTTTGGGGATATCATTATACAAAGCCAAAGAGGAGGCTAAAAGTTTGACTTTTCTAGGGGAAATATTCTATTTGTCTTGTACAATGCCCAAGATTAAGGCTAAAGAGGGATTTTTGACTCCGCCGGGGAGGTTTGTATGTGTCTTGTACAAAGCCCAAGATTGAGGCTGAAATGGGAAATTTAACTGACTCGGATGAGGATATTTTTATGTGTCTTGTACAAAGCCCAAGATTGAGGCTGAAATGAGTTTGACTCTGCTTGGGAAATCATTCCTCAAAGCCTAAAAGAAGGCTGGGAGGAAGTGACTTCGCTGGGGAAGATATTTTTCCCAGGCTTAAGAGAAGGTTTTGAAGAATTATGTCTTGTACAAAGCCCAAGATTGAGGCGAAAAAAGGTTTTGACTCAACAAGAGAGTGCTTTTATCTGTCCTGTACGAAGCCCGAGATTGTGGCTGAACAAGCTGAAGAAAATCATCATACCTAAGAGGAATTTGACTTCTGCTAGGGGAAATCCTTATACCAGGCCTACGAGGAGGCTGGAAAAGATGGACTCAACAAGAGAGCGTTTTTATCTGTCCTGTACAAAGCCTAGGATTGAGGCTAAAAAGGGTTGACTCAACAAGAGAGTGCTAAAAGGTGATTGACTCAACAAGAGAGTCTAGAAAAGTTGATGGACTCAACAAGAGAGTTTGAAAAGTTGGTGGACTCAACAAGAGAGTCTGAAAAGTGAATGACTCAACAAGAGATTCAGAAAAGGTTAGCTCCGCTGGGGAAAATCATTTGTACAAAGCCCAAGAGGAGGCTAACTTTCTGCTGAGGATTATTGAGATCCCCAGGCAGGTCCAAATGGGGAAATCATCTCTTGTTGAGGTTTACAGAAGAGTTGAGATATCAGATACCCTGAGGTTCTGATTTGGGATAGTTTTATACTGACCCTAGTTGGTGAATTTTTAGGAGAAAGACTGGATTTTAACTCAGCTAGGAATTGATCGGATGATCGAGGTTCCTCCTACGTTCGTAGGTAACTTGAGAATTTCTTTGAGACTCAAGGGGGTTTAGACTGTCCAAGTCTACTGGTACGGAAGAGTTTTATCTTTTTCATGATGCCCAAGAGGAGGCGGGTGTTTTAAGGGATGAGAATCAACCCTAAATTGGTCTGTGATTTGACACTGGAAAGACTGCTTTAGCAAAAGATGACTAAGTTTTGTCTTATACCTTTAAGAGGTCTTTAGGGTCCTTGTATTAAGCCCAAGCGAAGGCATGAGAACTTCTAGGAAGCCGGAGGGTCCTTGTACAAAGCCCAAGAGGAGGCGGGGATGCTTTTAGGAAGCCTGTGGGTCCCAAACCAAGAAAAGTTCAAGAAATGCTATTCACCGAGAATAGATCATTTAGTGAAAGTTCTGAGGTTTGAAGAAACTCAAGAGATGCTATTCACCGAGAATAGATCAACTCTGGGGAGTACAATTTCTTTGACAATTTATAATAGTGACAGCCTGAGAAAAGGTTCACGAAGAATACTGCCTTTTTATTTGTTCCATATTGTTTAAGCCCAAGAGAAGGCAAGACTGTATCTGGAAATCCTATGGGGATCTAGTTTTGACTGTATTTAAAGAACGACCAACATGGCTTTACCTAGTTTTCGGGGAAAACTCTAAATAGCTATACTAGTATATATACAGTTTATATATGACAAGTATCTAAAAGGGTATGAAAGAAGACGTACCGTGCGCAGCTTCCCACAATACAGTTATATACATGTGAAAGCGAGTAAATGAAAGCTATTAAAACTTACAGGTGAGTAACCTTCCATGCTGTATTGTTAGTTGTTCAAAGAAATTAAAGAAAGTTTTGATAACAACATGTATATTTGAGTCTAAATCAAAAGGGAAGTTGTTTTTAAAAAGATTGTTGTGGCTTATACTCAAGGAGAGGCCCAAGGTTTAACAGTGATCGCACTGTTGTTTTGAAAATTTACAGAGGGACTTATACAATGTGTGAGGCCCAAAAAGGTTTGTGTACAAAAGGATGGGTCTTACAACTCATGGAGAAGCCCAAAGAGTTTGAAAATGAATAAAGATGGGTCTTATAGCTCAAGGATAAGCCCAGTTGATTTTGTTACAAAAACGACGACCGCGCCGAACTTTTGAAAATATACAGAGGGACTTATACAATGTGTGAGGCCCAAAATTGTTTTATTTACAAAGGGGTGGGACTTACACTCTATCAAGAGGCTCATGAGTGTTTGAAAAAGATTTGTTATGGTGAAAATCAAAGAAACCCTAATTTCATTCTCTTTTAAAAGTGATCCTTTTAATAAAAATGAATAAAATGACAAAAATACCAAATAAGTCTAAATAAACCACTTGTGATTTTTGGTTAAGTTTTGAAAAATGAGGTTTTAATCTCAAGATGATTTAGGACTCATTTGATTTTGATTTTCAAGATGAATATTCATTTTTGAAATGTTTAAAAACAATAAAAAATGAATTTATTTACAAAAATATCAACTATATTAAATAAATAATATAAATTTGATTTTTTTTTTGTGAAATAAAATATTTCAACATTTTTGTGATTTTTTGCAAAAACAATCAATAAAAAATAATTAAAATTGAGAGAGAAATTAATTTTCCAAATCATTTAAAATAATATGACAAATATTAAAAAATGAAAAAAATGGTAAAAAGAGGGTCTGAGGCGAGGGGGATTCGAACCCCAGACCTCCAAGTTACAGTGCGCGCCTTCTACCACTGGGGTGGTGATACATCCGTGTATCAAAACCACCCCATGACTACATAAGGCATGCCTTGTTTTAGGCCTGGCCAAGGCAAGGCAAGGTTTTGGTCCAAAACGTAAATGTTGTAACTTTCTCATTTCTCCACGGACTGGGACAAAATTTAGGTCTATCCTGCCTAGAATTTAACAAGGAATCCAATGGTGCCCTCGGTTTTTTCATATGAGGTCCCCATTTTTAAACCCAATAGTGGTTATGAAATAGGCCTCCAATTGCATTTTCTGTGCTACCTCATGGTACAGGCAAGAATTACATGGTAAATTGGTTCAAACACAACATATACAACATGCATGAGAGGTGTATGATCAGTGGACTTCAAAGCAATGCATATTTCAAGGAGTTCAAGTTGTGGTGCTTACCTCTTTATGAGGTTTTTGTGCTATCTACCAAGTCCCTTGTGCCAGAAGTAATTTGATGCTTTAAACACTCTCAATTGATCCCTTAGGAGCTTTTAGAATGGTCACCACCAGCTGGAACCTTCAGGAACAAGTTTGAGCTCTTTCTTGCAAAAGGGGCAAAAGTGACCAATATGGCAACTCTCTCAAATGGTGTTCCAGATGTAGGGAACCATTTAGGACAGTTCAAGGATGATATTTGGAGTGTGTTTGAGGTCTTATCTGGTTTTGAAAGTGACTGAATCAAGACATGGCTTGAAAAATGCAAAAAAGTCCAATTTTGAGGTTTTGAGAGGGGACTTTGTGATTTTGGTGTCACAGGTCACATATGAGAGTTTGGACAACTTAGATATGACATATTGGATGTGTTTAGATCATGAGCTGTGATGGAAATACTCTCTAACTCAAAAACTCAGAGTTACCTTGCAAAAGAAGGCATTTTGGCCTAAAGAGAGAGATTTTGAGGAAAGCATCAGTTTGGGTACTTTGGTGTACTCAAACTGATCACAATTGATGTCTATTAATAGTGTGTCAAGTTTGTTTTGGCATCAATAGTGAATGGCAAATGCAGCAGGCCTTTGGCCAATGTTATGCAAAAGGAATCTCAAGTCTCCTCTAGCCATTGACTTGAGATTAGAGTGCAGGCTTTGTAGCTTTGGTCAGAGATAAGTTTGGACTGAATTCAGTTGGAAAAGGCTCAGTTCATGCCACCTTGATGCATTCATTAAAGGCTTGGGGACAAAATTAGAGTTTTGGCACTTTTTAGCTCTTTTAGTTTTGGCATGATACTTGTAGATTCTTGGACTTTGGAGGCTTGGAGATCAGATCATCCCCCTTGGATTTGATCCTCAGATGTGTCCAAAATGATGACAAGGTTTGGATTTATCAGATTTGGACAAATCGAGCCAATGTGCACAAATCTGCCTTGTAAAATCAGTTCAGGATGCCATGTTCAAAGGGTTGTATCTCCTTGCTCAAATGGAATTTGGAGATGATCTGGTACTTGTTGGAAAGCCCTCATGACATACTTTAACTTTTATTTCCACCCCTAGACCTGGTTTGACTTGGATCAAGGTGAAAAATGTCCCTACATTTGGGAAAAAGTAAGGCAGATTTTGACTTAGTGAAAATTTCACTAAGTGTTGGAAAAATGTCATTTTCATGTTTTCATCCATTTTGATCACTCCATAACTAAAAATCCATGAGGAATTGGAATGATATGTAGTTGACACTTTTAAAGTATGAAATGAGAGCAACAAATCCATCTTTGGACCATCCAAAATGGTTGCTTGGATCTCAAGTTATGGTCCTTGGAAGTTGGTACCCTAGCCACTTTGTTCCATAACTTAGAAAAATTCTAAGTTTTTTATGGTTACCCCTTTTACAAGTTAACTCACTTTATTTGATTTTTCTTGATGAATGATGATTCAAATCACATATTAACATTGTTTTAGGGTCAAAGAACCATAATTATGAAAATCCCAAAAAGTCAAACTTGATTTTGTGCACAGTTGACTTTTTATTGGATGAAATCCAAACTGTGCGATCCTTCATGAAATCAAGTCCTTGACCTAAATCAAACCTAATGGATATATTCCATAGGTGTTGTAGGGTGTATTGAATCATGTCCCAAGCTTTGGGAGCATGTCTGGGTCAAAAGTCAACGGTACAGTTGACTTTTTTCCCTTGAAACCCTAATTGTGGTCCTGATGAAATTGAAACTTGTGAACCAAGCTTCTTGGGTCAATCCATTGTTGCAAATGGATCAATGTGGTGTATTGGAGACCCTCAAATCATGTCTTGAGGTCTTGGCTCATGTTTTGTCCCAAAAGTCAACTTAGGGGTGAATTAGGTCAAGAAACCCTAATTCCTGATTTTTTGATGAATGTTTCCCCTGAGGTTAAATTAACTTGATGACTGGGTCCATGAGGTCCCTTAGAGTATCTTAAGTTGTGTTTTGAAGCAATGGCTCATGCCCAGAGGAAAATTTCCATCTGGAGGCCTCAGTCGACCAAAACCCTAATTTGGTGACACTGGCGATCTGGAGGCTTGATCCACTTGGAATGATGCAACATTGTGCTTGATTCTTGATATGGGAGTCCTCTTGATCCTTTATGTGGATGTTTGAGAGGTTAGACAAGTTGAAGATCATGTCATTTCTTGATTGATCCTTTGTCTAAGTGCTCTGAGAGGGCTCGAAACCCTAATTCTTGTTTGTGGTGAATGCTCAATCATCTCTGAGGAGATTGATGAGGCATGATGGTTCATCCATATTGTGATGATGATTTGCACAATGATGGGAAATCTTAGTGGTCAAAGTTTGGGGTATGACAGATACCCCTATTTAATTTTCTTGGACCCGAAGGTGTGAATGGCAAAGGTATTCGGGCATTCGGGATGCAAGATGATTAAATATCGGAATACCCAAAATTTTGATGGTGGTTATGAATGGCAGTTTGCCTATCCATCTTATTTTTCTAAGAAATTATGCTTAGAAAAGGTAAAAACTTCCCCTCGATCCTGGTTTTTAGCCACGAAACTGGTCCTAGTTTCTTTTGTAAACTTCCCCTTGATCCTGGTTTCCTACCAAGGAACTGGTCTAAGTTTCTTTTATAAACTTCCCCTCGATCCTAGTCTTCTGCCAAGGAACTTCTCAGTTCCTGAAATAAACTTCCCCTTGGTCCTGGTCTTCAGCCAAGGAACTGGACTCAGTTTCTGAACTAAACCTCCCCTCGATCCTAGTCTTCAGCCAAGGAACTGATCTCAGTTTCTTTTGTCAATAAACTTTCTTGACAAGGGACGTTGTTTGCAGCGGTTTTCCTCAAACTTCTCGCCGAATTTTCCTGGGGAGATGTCATTTGATGGAAAAGGTTTTGATGTCAAACTTGCTGGGGAAACCCGTTCGTCTGAGTTGTAGAGGTGCGCAAACTTCTCTGTTGGAGATGTCATTTGTCGACTCTACTGGGGAAAACGAGTCTCTTGAGAGAATGCTTTCTGCTTAGGCATATTACATCATACTTTTCCTTGAGATCTTCTCGGGGAAATACCATGTGATGTAATCCAATTTGGAGGTGCTGATGACCTTTTTGTCAGCGAATTTTCTGAAGAAGAACTGCTGTATTGCCGAATCTTTGATTAAGAAGCTTTCTTTGGGGATTTTCCTTAATCTGGGAAAGGGAATATATCATCTTCAATGGCGAAGAGTGATAGTTATCGAATACCTTCTTGCCTTTTAGAGGTTTAAGTTATCAAAGTGGTCGAGGACTGTCTCCAATCCATAAATAAACTGGGGGGGGAGAGATTGTTCAGACAAAACATTTCCTGACGAGGAAAAAACTGACAGCTCAATTGATAAGAGGACTTTTATCACTTGGAGATAAGACTGATCAGAGTGATAGTGATGTAATATGAATATGAGTGTAAACCAATAATGCATGAAGTATGTATGTTTATGCTAACAAAACTGACACGACATACAGACTAGTGGATGAACACGACTAGATACTCGGCCACTGCTGGGGATGAAGAAGTACCTTTTGGTTCAAAATATCAATTCTGCCTTGCTTAGGAGAGATAGTCCCTGTGAGGAACAACGTTGGTCGGACTTAGGAGATAAGAACTCTGCTGGGGATGTCGGACGGAATATTCACATCGGACACAGCTGATCCTTCATTCAGGTGCACTGGTTTAGAAGGAGTACTTTGACTCTGGACTTTGAAGCTTAATCGCCTTTGGAGTAGCGATTGATGTTCTTTCGATGTTCAACAGTCAAAAGAATTTCCATCTTTATTTTAAAAGCATACAAAGTTTGTGACAAGTAAATTCATTTTTGTTTTATTTCAAAAATCGCTGATCATGTTAAAAACATCTTTCTGTAAAGCTAAAACAAATAAGAATTGCAAACAAAAGTACTAAGGCTCAAATTTTATTGATAGGATGGGAATCAGCCAAAGGCGTGATTCCATAGAGTATTTACAGAGTTAAAAAAAATGGTAATTTAAGGGAAAAAGGGCTACATTGAAACATAACGACCGTTATCCTTCTACCAACTTTGAATTCTGGACATCCTGAGCTTCTGTCGAAGATGACCTTGACTGGAGTTTTCCTGATGGATGGCACGACTGTTGCTGGGGGATTTGCCCCCTTGTTGGACGTAGTTACTTGCCATGAATCCCGAACTTTTGCCTGGATTGTACTTTGAGGTTTCCAATCCATCGGGATGATGTTTGATTATGTCTCTAATTTTTGCTTGGACCGCCCTTTCGGGTTTTCAATCCACCGAGATGTTTTTTTTTAATTTAGGCAAAGTATTTCTTGACAACATTTGTGGGGTAGGAAAATTCCTCTCCATCCATGGTTGCGAGTCTCAAGGCACCGCCTGAGAAGGCTTTCTTGACCACATATGGGCCGTCATAATTCGGAGTCCATTTGCCCTGGGAATCAGTGAGAAATGATTGTATCTTTTTTAGCACAGGGTCTCCTTTTCTGAAGACACGGGGTCGGACCTTTTTGTCAAACACTTTCTTCATTCTTTGCTGATACAACTGACCATGGCATACTGACGTCATTCGCTTTTCTTCGATCAGATTGAGTTCGTCGTGTCGACTTTGACACCATTCAGCCTCTGTTAGCTTAGCTTCCATCAATACCCTCATTGAGGGGATCTCTACTTCTATGGGGAGCACTGCTTCCATGCCATATACTAGAGAGAAAGGGGTTGCCCCTGTTGAAGTGCGGACAGATGTGCGATAACCGTTCAGGGCAAAGGGTAGCATCTCGTGCCAGTCTTTGTAGGTTACAGCTATCTTTTGAACTATCTTCTTGATATTCTTGTTAGACGCTTCTACCGCTTCGTTCATCTTGGGTCGGTAGGGAGATGAGTTATGGTGTTCGATCTTGAACACAGCGCACAACTCTTTCATCATCTTATTGTTCAAGTTAGATCCATTATCAGTAATGATCTGGTTTGGAATGCCATAACGGCGGATGAGATGGCTTTTGATGAAGCGGACCACCACTTGTCGGGTTACATTGGTGTATGACGTTGCTTCGACCCACTTGGTGAAGTAGTCAATGGCTACCTAGATGAACCGATGTCCGTTTGAAGCCTTGGGTTCAATCATGCCAATCATGTCGATTCCCCATATGGAAAAAGGCCATGGGGAAGAGAGAACTTTGAGATGCGTTGGCGGTACATGGATTTTGTTAGCGTATATCTGACACTTATGACATCTTCTCATGTACTTGTAGCAATAGGATTCCATTGTCAACCAATAGTACCCGACTCTTAGAATTTTTCTCGCCATTGTGTGTCCATTGGCATGAGTGCCAAAGGATCCTTCATGAATTTTTTTCATCAGTATGTTTGCTTCTGGTCTGTCTACGCATCGGAGCAAGACCCTTCCGAAGTTTCTTTTATAAAGTGTATCACCGCTCAGAAAAAATCTACCTACCAATCTTCTGAGAGTCTTTCTGTCTTTTCTGGATGCCCCAGGTGGGTACTCTTGTTTCTGAAGGAAGCATTTGATATCGTGATACCAAGGTTTGTCGTCTATGACTGCTTCGATTGTGAAGATGTAGGCGGGCCGCTCAAAGCGCATTATGTCAATCTTAGGTATGTCATTCCATTGACCTACACTAATCATGGAAGAGAGAGTGGCCAATGCATCAGCCATGTGACTCTCTTCACGAGGGATATGATGAAACTTGACTCGGTTGAAGAAGGGTAACAACCTTCTCGCGTAGTCTTTGTAAGGAATCAGTCCTGATTGGTATGTGTTCCAATCTCCTTTGATCTGATGGATAACCAGGGTTGAGTCACCATATACATCCAAGTTCTTAATCCTTAAGTCAATTGCTTCTTCGAGACCCATGATACAAGCTTCGTATTCGGCCTCGTTGTTTGTACACTTGAACGTCAGTCTGGCAGTGAAAGGAATGTGGGTACCCTGAGGTGTTATGATGATTGCCCCAATTCCGTTTCCATAATGATTGACAGTTCCGTCAAAGATAAGTCCCCATTGTGAAACTGGTTCTGGCCCTTCACTGGGTAGCGGTTCATCACAGTCTTTCATTTTTAGATACATGACATCTTCGTCTGGGAAGTCAAATTTGACTGATTCTTGATCATCAATCGGTTGATGAACCAAATGATCGGCTAAAATACTTCCTTTTACGGCTTTCTGAGTGTGGTACTCAATGTCATATTCTGATAACAACATCTGCCAACGAGATATCCTTCCCGTGAGAGCAGGCTTTTCAAAGACATACTTGATTGGATCCATTTTGGAGATTAACTAAGTAGTGTGACGAATCATATACTGGCGAAGAGTTTGGCTGCCCAAGCCAGAGCAAAGCAAGTTTTCTCAAGCATAGTGTACCAAGTCTCGCAGTTGGTGAATTTCTTGCTCAAATAGTAAATGTCAGACTCTTTCCTTTTGGTTTCGTTTTGCTGGCCAAGTACACAACCCATGGAGTCTTCCAAAACTGTTAAATAGATAATCAACGATTTTCCCTCTATTGGAGGTGATAAAATCGGCGGGTTCAATAGATACTCTTTGATACTGTCGAAGCCAGTTTGGCAGACTTCTGTCTAAACGCAGTCCTGATTCTTTTTGAGTAATTTGAAGATCGGCGCACACGTCGCGGTCATGAGGAATATAAATCTAGAAATGTAATTCAAACGTCCAAAGAATCCCCTGACTTGTTTTTCAGTCTTTGGAGAAGGCATTTCTTGAATGGCCTTGACCTTGTCAGGATCAACCTCAATTCCTTTCTGGATGACGATGAATCCTAGCAGTTTCTCTGAGCGAACACCAAATGTGCACTTATTGGGATTCAAGCGGAGCTTGTACTTTCTTAGATGCTCAAACAGTTTTGACAGGTGGGCCACATGCTCCTCTTCTGTCTTAGATTTTGCAATCATATCATTGACATACACTTCTATTTCTTTGTGTATCATGTCGTGGAACAGATTAGTCATGGCCCTTTGATAAGTTGCCCCAACATTCTTCAAACCGAACGACATTACTTTGTAGCAAAAGGTGCCCCATGGGGTGATGAACGAAGTTTTCTCCATGTCTTTCGGCCCCATTTTGATTTGATTATAGCCCGAGAATCCATCCATGAAGGAGAATACTTTGAACTTTACTGAACTGTCTACCAGCATGTCAATGTATGGTAAGGGAAAGTCATCCTTTGGACTTGCTTTGTTCAGATCCCTATAGTCAACACACATTTTGACCTTTCCGTCCTTCTTCGAAACTGGTACTATGTTGGCTAACCATTGAGGATATTCAGATGTAGCGAGGAAACCTGCGTCAATCTATTTCTGTACTTCCTCTTTGATTTTGATGGTCATGTCTGGGTGAGTCCGTCTTAGCCTTTGTTTTACCGGCAGACATTCTGATCTTAACGGTAGATGATGTTCCACGATGCTGGTATCTAACCCTGGCATGTCCTAATAGGACCAAGCGAATACATCAGGAAACTCTTTGAGAAGCTTTATCAAACTTTCTTTGATAATTGGACTGAGCAATGCCCCAATCTTGACTTCCTTTCTTTCTTCTTTTGAACCCAAGTTGATCGTTTCCAATGGCTCTTTGTGAGGTTTGAAGGACCTTTCCTCTTGTCTGAGTAATCGGGAGATCTCTTTTGGAATTTCTTCGTCATTTTCTTCTTCAGCCTCAAATACCAGGAATTCAAAGTTGGGAGAAGGCATTGGATCGTGTGTTTCAATGGGGTTTAAAACAAGCATTCTGCATGACGTGATGATTGTTTTTAAAAGAGATAGAGAGAATACAAGAGTGTTGTGCAGCGTAATTTCTGAAAAATGCTTGTTTTTATTATTTGAGTTGTTTTTAGGATTACCATTTTCTGAAAAAGCGAAAAGAGAAAACAACAATAAATGCGGAAATTACAGAACGGTGTTATTTTATTTATGATCTTGTCGATTCTTGAAACTACAGCCCTATAAAACAAAACTCAGTCGCTTTGGGCGAAGTGAAGAGAGACATTTACAGAAAGTGAGCCCTATAAAAACATCAGTTTCACCTGGGCAGGGTGAAAGGTTAAAATAAAGACGACAATTACTTAGACTTATGGACGACTTTCGGAAGGTTGATTGCGACCCATTGGCGGAAAACTCCTCGGTGAATCACAATGTCTGGTACCTTCCTTCTCGGTTTGTCTTCAGAAATAATGCTGATTTCTGGTGGAGCAGGAACGTTGGAATCTGTCTCCCAGGAAGGGTTGTCATAGGAGGATTCCTCAGCTGTATCTTACACAGTGTTTGTATTCTCGGGTATATCTCCCCATCCAGTTGGTTGAATGTCTTCGAGCCTGATGCGAGAGCTTTCGGGAGCGGTGTACTTGACCATGAAGTCGTATTTGCCACTCGGTTGTCCCAGGGTGTCCCACATTTCTTTGGAACTGGAGAATTCATCTATCTCGATGACTTTGACCTTGGGAAAAGCATAGTTAAGGAACCCCTGTCCTGCAATCCTTGCAAATTCATCGTCGTACTGGATATTTTCTAAATGCCCTGAGTAATGATCCCATGATTCTGTGGAGACACAGGTATTCTTTTCAATGATGCTCAGCTGATATGCATCGTTCAGCTGACTCTTTTGCCCTAAGTCTCCTGGGTACGGCTGCCAGATAGGCAGGCCATCCATTGGGCCATAGTAGTCGTGGTCAAAGTTGTCTTTCATCAGAGCGTCCTCCTCTAATGAGTTTGGTGGAGCACGGCATCCTTCTGGATCACAATCTCCGTATATCATTTTGACATCTGATCTCGGTATATATCTGGGACTCTGTGCGGGATAGCAAAATGGCGTAGGCACCTCTTCCTGAGACATATAACCGTCCTTGTTGAGATTGGACTTCCACTCTTCATCTGTATCAGATAAGTCACCCTCGTTGATGGTATGTACTTCTTGAGATACTGGGTGAAGGAAACCTCCACTGTGGAAGAAGTTCTGAATTGGATGAAGACTTTCATTGCTAGTAGCAGTCTGGGTACAAGTTGAAGAAAAACCAAGACCTTTCTTTGTCTTGTTGTCAGTAGGAATGGCAAGTTGTCCCCATCCTTTTGCATTATCACTTTTGATCACTTTGAGAGCATCTTTGTACGAGGAAATTGACGTTTCTCTTTCTGATTAATTGTCATTGCTCACTGAAAGTGCTTGGAACTGGGTTCCAAAAATCTCTTCCGGTTCTACACATGATGATGATAAGTTACTCACGGTCAAGGCTTGCTCTCCACAGACTGTGACTAATTGGTTATTCTTGACGAACTTCAGCTTCTGGTGAAGTGTCGAGGTGACTGCCCCAGCGTCGTGTATCCAAGGTCTTCCTAACAAACAGTTGTATACTGCCCAAATGTCCATGACCTGGAAAGTGACTAGGAAAGTGTGAGGACCAATAGTTATGGGAAGGTCGACTTCGCCGATAACTGTTTTCCGAGATCCGTCAAATGCTTTGACGATGACCTCACTGCCTCTCATCGGAGGTCCTTTACATGATAGTCGCATTAAAGTGGACTTTGGCATAACATTCAGAGTCAATCCGGTATCTACCAGTATGCTGGCTAAAGCATCGTCCTGGCAGTTGACTGTAATATTGAGCGCCATGTTATAACTTTTGCCTTCTTCTGGCAATTCCTCATCACTAAACCCCAAGTTGTTGCAGGAAGTGATGTTGGAGATGATGTTGTCGAATTGTTTTATTGACACATCTTGTTCCACAAAGGCCTGCTCTAAGACTTTCTGTAAAGCCTCCCTATGAGCCTCGAAACTGAGTAACAGAGATAGTATAGATATTTTTGAAGGAGTTTGCAACAACTGATCAATAATGTTGTACTCACTCTTTGGATGAGCTTCAGCATCTCATCGTTGTTCTTTGAAAAGTCGGGATTACTGGGCTGACCGGCTGATTGATCAGGAACTTCTGTTTGAGGTTCCTTTTCTTTGTTGGGTTCTCCAACTCCTAGGTTAAAGATTCGACTACTCCGTGTTACTCGACTGATGTCTGCAATATTCAGGATGGAGGGTAATGGAGTTTCCTTTCCATTCTCAATCGTTGTTGCACCGTATTTGTAAGGGATTGCTTTATCAAATTTGTACGACATTGGTCCCGGCAGATAGATAACTACAGGAGCCTTTCGATTCTTCTGGCCATCATAGCTGGCCTTAATTGGTTCGAGCTTGAGAATCCTTCCACAATCAAGAGGAATTCTTGATTTATGGAGTTGAGGGATTATGGCGCACACATCTTTTGCCACTTCTCGTTTAGGGATTAAGACAACATCTTTGCCTTGATTAGGATGATAGTCTGACATTGACCCAGAGCTTGACCATGGTTGAGTCTCTTTGTGGTCCAACTGACCTTGAAGGGCTGCTCGCACGAGGTAGCATCCTTGATTTTTCTCCGAGCAAACTCTACAGCACTCATAGTTGTGTGGTGGCACCCGGCCACGTCCGCCTTATATGTTGTGTAACCTCACTAGATCTGTCTCCATTGATCGAACATCCTGATTTTGATGCCTAGTAGGGTTCCCGTTAGTTATACTGACTTGTTGTGTGTCTTCATCTAGATAGATCGGAAGCCACCAGTGGTTTAACAAGTGTTGCAGTGTCCTCTGAACGAGTGCACATCCTTGGTCACTCTCACGACATCCCTTACAGTTCTGATAATTGTGAGAAGTCAGAAAATTGAGCTGGACTTGCTTAGCATGTAATTCCACCAAGCTGGTATTCATCAAGCGAATATCAAAAATTTGAATCATATTCACTTGATAATGACTTCTGTTGCAGTAATCTTGAATCCATCCAAGATCCATCTGACGCTGAAGGGCCTCTTGTACAAAAGACCATCCATGATTTTTTACTGAGCAAATCAGATAAGAATCTTAATCGTGTTGTGGCAGATTATGATGTTGGCTTTGCCTTGAGTGCATTGCCACCAGGTTGACATTCATCGCACGAATGTCGTGGTTTTGAATGACGTTGGAATTCATATAAGTCATGTTGACCTCACGGATTCGGTAATCTTGGATCCACCCGAGATCCATCTGTTCTTGTAGAGCTGATTGCACCACAAGACATCCTTGATTGTTTTTAGAGAAGATATCACACTGGTGATAGTTGTGAGATGGTACATGCCTGTATCCGCTCTTTTTGCAATGCATCTTAACCAGGTTGGTTCCCAATGAGAGTACAACATGAATTTGATAGTTGTGCTTAGATTCTTCTTCTATCAAATTTACCGCAACTTTCTCGTGTTGAGGCAGCGGGTTTGTCTGAACATTTAGATTTGTATCCTTGAAGGATAAGACCCCGCTCCTAACAAGCTTCTGCACATCGAATTTGAAACTGAGACAGTTTTCTATGTTATGCCCTGGTCCTCCTTGATGGTAAGGGCAAGTCTGATCCGCTTTGAACCAAAAAGGCGGATTTTCTGGTATTGTAAGAGGAGACCTGGTTTAGATATGTCCCTTGACCAGTAGTAGCAAAAACAGTTCTGCGTACAACATTGGTATAGGGTCGAACCCTGGAGGCCGCGTTGTACGATTGTTGTTGTACTGAGGACGAGCCTGTTGAAGAGGTTGTTGTGTCCTTTGTTGATATTGTTGTTGATTCGGTTGGCCCTGAACAACCTGAGGTTGATACGTTAAGACAGGCACAGGATTGATAGCAGGAGTTACAGCTGCTACTGGTTGGTACCGTCGTCTTTGCTTTTCGAGAGAGATATTGCCAATATCTTGCTCTTTTTTCTTAGGGAAAGCACTACCGTATCTTTTGATATTGCTTGATGGTACAACGTCTTTAACTAAACGTCCTTCTCAGACTGCTTCCTCAAGACGAACTCCCATGCCCACCATCTCAGTGAAGTCACTGGGCGCACTGGCAACCATTATGTCTTAGTAAAATGAGCTCAAGGTTTTCAAGAAGATCTTTGTCATCTCTTTTTCCTCAAGAGGTGGACAAATCTGGGCGACAACTTCACGCCATCTCTGAGCGTATTCCTTGAAGGTTTCCTTATCCTTCTGTGACATGGCTTTAAGTTGATCTCTGTCCGATGCCATGTCTAGGTTATACTTATACTGCTGAACAAAGGCAGTGCCAAGATCTCTGAAAGTGAAGATCTTGGTGCGGTTTAAACCCATGTACTATTTGAGTGCGGCACCGGTTAAACTATCTTGGAAATAGTGGATCAGTAGCTATTGGTTCTCTTTCTGAGTTGACATTTTCCGAGCGTACATCACTAAATGACTTTGTGGGCAAGAGTTACCCTTGTATTTCTCAAATTCGGGCACCTTGAATTTGTGCAGAATTTTCATATTGGGGACCAAACAAAGGTCTGCGGCGTCCTTTCCGAATAGATCCTGGCCGCGAATGGCTTGCAGTTCCTTCTGCACTTCCAGGAACTATTCATGGAACTCATTCATTCTATCGTACATACTTTTGTTTCCAGTATAAGGTATCTGTGGAATCTGTCCTCCCGGGACAGTGTGTATCGCGGGTGGTGGTATAGTCATTACGGCAGTGACTCTTGGTGCTTCCATCTCCTGAAGTTTGTAACTTTCAGGAGTTCCTGTCATGCCCCTTGCATCTTCGCTTTCCCGAAGTTTGTAACCTTCAGGCCAGCGGTTCCTGCTGTGGTTTCCGGATCTTTCGTGATCGGCAGAATATATCCTTCCAGGATATAGTTGGGTGGCATGCCCCAGGGACGATCTTTAGGCATGTTATACTGAGGATCATACTTTTCCACTATGGGCGTATATGTGATCTCTGAGATCACAGTCCTTTGTTGTTGTATCTGAGCTGCTGCCAAAGCTTACATGTCACTGTGAAGCTTTCTCATACCCTCTTTCATAGCGTCGAGTTCTTCTCTCAACTCTCTGTTCTCTTCCTCGAGATCATCCATTTTCTTTTGTCAATTGGCCCGAGTATTGTACGAATGAGACAACTTGACTCTAGAATCGAGGTACAAACATGAGATTCGTAGGTAAGAAGAAGGCGTTATGTGAGAATGATGAATGATATGCAATGATTATATTAATAATTAATTATTTTTTTTAATCAAAAGAAACTTCAACAATTGGATTGCAAATATCATACAGTGGGGAAACCCCGTTTTATTGAATTCAAAGATTGCGGAAATGGAAATACAGTAATTTACAAAGTGCTGTAAAAGGAAAAGTTTAGACTTATGGATCCTGAATCCTCTCTGAGGGGAGCTCAGGTGCTGGTTCTGGTACTTTCCTTTTCTTTGACTGGGGCTCTTTAGCCATTGCCGGGTTGTCATTCTTTTGCCAAGTGAAATGAGCGAGCAAATTCCTTTGGTCTTCTTGATTTTCTACAGCATGTTGCTCTAAAATCTCCATCAGAGCGTATTTTTCTTTTAACAGTTGATGTATTTTGTTACACTCCACATTGAGAATGTGGTACTTGTTCTTCCAAGATTTCTTCTCCTGTTGAACTTTGTTGAGAGTAACCTGAAGCTTTTCCGTATCAGACATAAAATAAAGGACAGATTCCTTTAACGGAAGAACTCCTTGACGAGGGTAAGGCATCCTCAGCTTGAGAGCTCTAGTTTGTACCCAGTGGAGATAAGGTTCCACAGAGACACGGTTTAGTTTTCCTAGAGACTCTCTTCCTTTCCTGTGAACATGTTTCCAGGCATGCACTATTTCTGTCTTTAGTGCCCTGTCATTTTCTCTTTCCTTGAAGAAAAGACCTTCCAGATGAACATTACGCGGGACATGTCTTATCGGGTATCCAAATTGACGATGAACTAAAACTAGATGATAATTGATTCCTCCTTTAATTCCTATGAGGGGTACATTAGGGAAATTTCCACAACGGTCAATGATTCTTATCCCGTCATAGATTCGATTGTACCAATCGATGTCAGAGTTGGTAAGAGACAAGATTCTCTGTGACCAACGTAAAGTATTCTTATGATCCCAAAATGCAGCAGACTTGGGTAAGTGGGAAATGAACCATTTGTATAGCAAGGGTACACAGCATGTGATCATTCCTCCGCTGTACAAATTCCTTAAGTGCACAGAATGATAAGCATCTGCGAGCAAGGTCGATACAGGGTTTCCAATTAGAAAAATCTTAATGGCATTGATATCAACAAAGTCATCGATGTTGGGAAACAGAAATAACCTGTAGGTGAGCAAAATAAAGACGCTATCGAAAGCAGTCATGTTCCTTATACTAGAAAAGTACAGAGCATTCTTTATCAAAAACTTGGGTTGTAAACCTTGGATTCCACCCTTAATGGTCATGTGAGTCTTGACTTCTGACTCATCCAAATAGATTGCTCTTGCAATGGTTTGATCCTTTGGAATTTCTTCCAGTCCAGAAAAGGGAGTTTGATCAGTGATGGGTAAATCAGTTAGGTGAGAGTACTCCTCCAGCGTTGGTGCAAGTTGGTAATCCGGGAACGTAAAATAGTGATAGACTGGATCGTAAAACGGAATCAGAGTAGACAGTATTCCTTCAATTACATGGACCCTTAACAGAGACAACAGTCCTCCATACTTAGCTCTAAAAGCATCAGGGTTGGTGATCATCCTTGCCAGCCCTCTCAAATCCTCTAGTTTTGGAACCTTGAAGGTGTACTTGTGAGTTTTCCTTCTACCAAAATCCATAACACAATCTTTTTTCTCTGACATTTGCAATCATTGTCTTAGTTTAATTTGAAAACGAGAGACTAGAAGAGAAAATTTTTCTTTGTTTAAAGTTTTTTTATGAAACGAATGCATGAATGCAGCACACAAAAACATAGAAAAAACATGGGGTCAAAGGTTCGGCGTCATGAAGTCATGGCTCTACCCATCCCCAAAGGTTATACTGGTGATTTTTTGTACCTGTCCTCAAAATCATTGACCCCCCTTGGTATAACAACAGCAGGCTGGTTCACCCGAGCAAGCTAATGTATCTTAGAGTAATCTCAAATGAGGGTAGTATCGTGTGACAACTATTTCCGATAGCTTCCGCACTACAAAATAGTAACAAGGTCTTAGCCTACAAAATCCTCAGTTTCATAGAATACCACAATTGAACAATCTACTTTCAACAACCGAAGTCGTATAGGCATTGAATCCGCAAAGGGTCTCTCCACTGATTTGATGGCCTACCGGGACCTCTTATTTGGGAGTCACTCCCTGTAAGATTACCCGTGTAATGCCATCACTTATCTTAGGTGTCACTTAAACTTTCCATATGCGGCATCACCCGCAGTCCCATTAGCAGAAAAATAAACACGGATATCAATTAGGAAAAGCGATATATATATATATATATATATATTCCTAAAATTAACATCCTAGACCTCTTAAGAGCTATAATCCTAGTCCTATACTGACAATGACTCCCCAGCAGAGTCGCCATTTTACTGTAGCGAGTGATTTTTGTCGGTGAGGCGACCACCTTATCGCTGGGTTTTCCTCACTGCAATGACGAGGAGTGGGTGCTACTTTCTGATTTCTTATTTATCCCATGAAGTTGGAAGGGAAAGGGAAGCTATCTAAAACTAACCTTGCACGCGAATGTTTAACTGAAAAACACTTTAAAGAGATTGGGGGGTCCGGGGTCAGGTTATACAGTAGGGAGTTCTCAATTAACCATCCTATATATGGTTATTCACAAGATACTAGCTTTAGGTTTCACTTTGTAATTGATGGTGTTTATCCGTTAATGGGTTGGGAAAGTTTCTTAGGAAATATGAGAGAGTGAGTTTTTGTTGATGTTTGGGTTACTCCCGATGTTTTTGGTAAGGTGTTGGACCTGAGTTTTGATTGATGTGTGAAGGTACTGGACCTAGAGTTTTGGTTTAGTATGCTGGCTAAGATTTCACAATCTTATGCCTACGTATTCCCGTTTAAACGAAACAGGGAAATCAGAGCAATCGTAGTTCCTCCTATTCTAAGGGAGGAAAATGATATTTTGATGTCTTGTTCAAAGCCCAAGATTGAAGCTAAAAGGGTATTTATGTCTTGTTCAAAGCCCAAGATTGAAGCTAAAAGGTTTGACTGAGAGGAAATTTGTCATCTCTAAAGAGGGATGGGACTTCCTCTGAGGGGATTGTTGATTTTTGGGTACCTTGATCAAAGCCCAAGGTTGAAGCTAAGAGGTTGATTGACTTCACTAGGGAAGTCCTTATACAAAGCCTAAGAGGAGGCTGGGAATGACCGACTCAACAAGAGAGTGTTTTATCTGTCTTGTACAAAGCCCAAGATTGAGGCTTAAAAGAGACTGACTCTTTGGGGATATCATTATACAAAGCCTAAGAGGAGGCTAAAAGTTTGACTTTTCCTGGGGAAATATTCTATCTGTTTTGTACAACGCCCAAGATTGAGGCTAAAGAGGGATTTTTGACTCCGCCGGGGAGGTTTATATGTGTCTTGTACAAAGCCCAAGATTGAGGCTGAAATGGGAAATTTAACTGACTCGGATGAGGATATTTTTATGTGTCTTGTACAAAGCCCAAGATTGAGGCTTAAATGAGTTTAACTCTGCTTTGGATATCATTCCTCAAAGCCTAAAAGAAGGCTGAGAGGAAGTGACTTCGCTGAGGAAGATATTTGTCCCAGGCTTAAGAGAAGGTTTTGAAGATTTATGTCTTGTACAAAGCCCAAGATTGAGGCGAAAAAAGGTTTTGACTCAACAAGAGAGTGCTTTTATCTGTCCTGTACAAAGCCCAGGATTGTGGCTGAACAAGTTGGAGAAAATCATCATACCTAAGAGGAATTTGACTTCTGCTAGGGGAAATCCTTATACCAGGTTTACGAGGAGGCTGGAAAAGATGGACTCAACAAGAGAGCATTTTTATCTGTCCTGTACAAAGCCTAGGATTTAGGATAAAAAGGGTTGACTCAACAAGAGAGTACTAAAAGGTGATTGATTCAACAAGAGAGTCTTGAAAAGTTGATGGACTCAACAAGAGAGTCTGAAAAGTGATTGACTCAACAAGAGAGTCTGAAAAGTTGGTGGACTCAACAAGAGAGTCTGAAAAGTGAATGACTCAACAAGAGAGTCTGAAAAGGTTAACTCCACTGGGGAGAATCATTTGTAGAAAGCCCAAGAGGAGGCTAACTTTCTGCTGAGGATTATTGAGATCCCCAGACAGGTCCAAATGGGGAAATCAACTCTTGCTGAGGTTTACAGAAGAGTTGAGATATCAGAGACTCTGAGGTTCCGATTTGGGATAGTCTTATAATGAGAATAGATCATTTAGTGAAAGTTCTGAGGTTTGAAGAAACTCAAGAGATGCTATTCACTGAGAATAGATCAACTCCGGGGTGTAGAATTTCTTTGACAATTTCTAATAGTGAAAGCCTGAGAAAAGGTTCACGAAGAATACTACCTTTCTCTTTGTTCTATATTGTTTAAGCCCAAGAGAAGGCAAGACTGTATTTGGAAATCCTATGGGGATCTAGTTTTCACTGTATTTAAAGAGCGACCAACATGGCTCTACCTAGTTCTAGACCTAGTTGCCGGGGAAAACTCTAAATAGCTATACTAGTATATATACAGTTGATATATGACAAGTATCTAAAAGGGTATGAAAGAAGGCTTACCATGCGCAGCTTCCCACATTACAGTTATATACATATGAAAGCAAGTAAATGAAAGCTATTAAAACTTATAGGTGAGCAAGCTTCCATGATGTATTGTTAGTTGTTCAAAGAAATTAAAGAAAGTTTTGATAACAACATGTATATTTGAGTCTAAATCAAAAGGGAAGTTGTTTTTGAAAAGATTGTTGGGGCTTATACTCAAGGAGAGGCCCAAGGTTTAATAGTGATCGCACCGTTGTTTTGAAAATGTACAGAGGGACTTATACAATGTGTGAGTCCCAAAAACGTTTTTGTACAAAGGGATGGGTCTTACAACTCAAGGAGAAGCCCAAATAGTTTGAAAATGAATAAAGATGTGTCTTATAGCTCAAGGAGAAGCCCAGTTGATTTTGTTACAAAAACGACGACCGCGCCGAACTTTTGAAAATATACAGAGGGATTTATACAATGTATGGGGCCCAAAATTGTTTTATTTACAAAGGGGTGGGACTTATACTCTATAAAGAGGCCCATGAGTGTTTTAAAAAGATTTGTTAGGGTGAAAATCAAAGAAACCCTAATTTCATTCTCTTTTAAAAGTAACCCTTTTAATAAAAATGAATAAAATGACAAAAATACCAAATAAGTCTAAATAACCACTTGTGATTTTTGGTTAAGGTGTGAAAAATGAGGTTTTAATCACAAGATGATTTAGGACTCATTTGATTTTGATTTTCAAGATGAATATTCATTTTTGAAATGTTTAAAAACAATAAAAAATGAATTTATTTACAAAAATATCAACTATATTAAATAATTAATATAAATTTGATTATTTTTTTTTTGTGAAATAAAATATTTCAACATTTTTGTATTTTTTGCAAAAAGAATCAATAAAAAAAATTAAAATTGAGAGAGAAATTAATTTTCCAAATCATTTAAAATAATATGACAAATATTTAAAAATGGAAAAAAAAATGGTAAAAAGAGGGTCTGGGGCGAGGGGGATTCGAACCCGAGACCTCCAAGTTACAGTGCGCGCCTTCTACCACTGGGGTGGTGATACATCTGTGTATCAAAACCACCCCATGACTACATAAGGCATGCCTTGTTTTAGGCCTGGCCAAGGCAAGGCAAGGTAAGGTTTTGGTCCAAAACGTAAAGGTTGTAACTTTCTCATTTCTCCATGGATTGGGACAAAATTTAGGTCTATCCTACTTAGAATTTCACAAGGAATCCAATGGTGCCCTTTTTTTTTCAGATGAGGTCCCCATTTTAAAACCCGATAGTGGTTTTGAAATAGGTCTCCATTTGCATTTTCTGTGCTACCTCATGGTACAGGCAAGAATTACATGGCAAATTGGTTCAAACACAACATATACAACACGCATGAGAGGTGTATGATCTGTGGACTTCAAAGCAATGCATATTTCAAAGAGTTCAAGTTGTGATGCTTACCTCTTTATGAGCTTTTTGTGCTATCTGCCAAGTTCCTTGTTCCAGAAGTAATTTGATGCTTTAGACACTCTCAATTGATCCCTTAGGAGCTTTTAGAATGGTCACCACTAGCTGGAACCTTCCGGAACAAGTTTGAGCTCTTTCTTGCAAAAGGGGCAAAAGTTACCAATATGGCAACTCTCTCAAATGGTGTTCCAGATGTAGGGAACCATTTGGGACAGTTCAAGGATGATATTTGGAGTGTGTTTGAGGTCTTATCTTGTTTTGAAAGTGACTGAATCAAGACATGGCTTGAAAAATGCAAAAAGTCCAATTTTGAGGTTTTGAGAGGGGACTTTGTGATTTTGGTGTTACAGGTCACATATAAGAGTTTGGACAGCTTAGATATGACATATTGGATGTGTTTGGATCATGAGTTGTGATGGAAATGCTCTCTAATTCAAAAACTTAGAGTTACCTTGCAAAAGAAGGCATTTTGGCCTAAAGAGAGAGTGATTTTGAGGAAAACATCAGTTTGGGTGCTTTGGTGTACTCAAACTGATCTCAATTGATGTCTATTTATAGTGTGTCAAGTTTTTTTTGGCATCAATAGTGAATGGAAACTGCAGCAGGCCTTTGGCCAATGTTATGCAAAAGGAATCTCAAGTCTCCTCTAGCCATTGACTTGAGATTAGAGTACAGGCTTTGTAACTTTGGTTCAGATATAAGTTTGGACTGAATTCAGTTGGAATAGGCTCAGTTCATGCCACCTTGATGCATTCATTAAAGGCTTGGGGACAAAATTGGAGTCTTGGCACTTTTTAGCTCTTTTAGGTTTGGCATGCTACTTGTAGATTCTTGGACTTTGGAGGCTTGGAGATCAGATCATACCCCTTGGATTTGATCCTCAGATGTATCCAAAATGATGACAAGGCTTGGATTTATCATGTTTGGATAAATCAAGCCAATGTGCACAAATCTGCCTTGTAAAAATCAGTTCAGGATGCCATGTTCAAAGGGTTGTATCTCCTTGCTCAAATGGAATTTGGAGATGATCTGGTACTTGTTGGAAAGCCCTCGTGACATACTTTAATTTTGATGTCCACCCCTAGACCTGGTTTGACTTGGATCAAGGTGAAAAATGTCTCTACATTTAGGAAAAAGTAAGACAGATTTTGACTTAGTGAAAATTTCACTAAGTGTTGGAAAAATGTCATTTTCATGTTTTCAGCCATTTTGATCACTCCATAACTAAAACTCCATGAGGAATTGGAATGAGATGTAGTTGACACTTTTAAATTATGCAATGAGAGCTACAAATCCATCTTTGGACCATCCAAAATGGTTGTTTGGATCTCAAGTTATGGTCCTTGGAAGTTGGTACCCTAGCCACTTTGTTCAATAACTTAGAAAAATTCTAAGTTGTTTATGGTTACCCCTTTTACAGTTTAACTCACTTTCTTTGATTTTTTTTTATGAATGATGATTCTAATCACATATTAACATTACTTTAGGGTCAAAGAACCATAATTTTGAAAATTCCCAAAAAGTCAAACTTGATTTTGTGCACAGTTGACTTTTTATCGGATGAAATCCAAACTGTGCGATCCTTCGTGAAATCAAGTCCTTGACCTAAATCAAACCTAATGGATATATTCCATAGGTGTTGTAGGGTATATTGAATCATATCCCAAGTTTTGGGAGCATGTCTGGGTCAAAAGTCAAAGGTACAGTTGACTTTTTTCCCTTGAAACCCTAATTGTGGTCCTGATGAAATTGAATCTTGTGAACCAAGCTTCTTGGGTCAATCCATTGTTGCAAATGAATCAATGTGGTATATTGGAGACCCTCAAATCATGTCTTGAGGTCTTAGCTTATGTTTTGTCCCAAAAGTCAACTTAGGGATGAATTAGGTCAAGAAACCCTAATTCCTGATTTTTTGATGAATGCTTCCCCTGAGGTTAAATTGACTTGATCAATGGGTCCATGAGGTTCCTTAGAGTATCTTAAGTTGTGCTTTGAAGCAATGGCTCATTCCCAGAGGAAAATTTCCATCTGGAGGCCTCAGTCGACCAAAACCCTAATTTGGTGACACTGGCGATCTGGAGGCTTGATCCACTTGGAATGCTGCAACATTGTGCTTGATTCTTGATGTGGGAGTCCTCTTGATCCTTTTTGTGGATGTTTGAGAGGTTAGACAAGTTGAAGATCATGTCATTTCTTGATTGATCCTTTGTCTAAGGGCTCTGAGAGGGCTCGAAACCCTAATTCTTGTTTGTGGTGAATGCTCAATCATCTCTGAGGAGATTGATAAGGCATGATGGTTCATCCATATTGTGATGATGATTTGCACAATGATGGGAAATCTTAGTGGTCAAAATTTGGGGTATGACAGATGCTTCATTTGTCTGTTGAGGGAGCTTTGATATTTGTTGCGTTAACAACTCAACTCGTTGAGATAGCAATTTGTTATGAGCGAGAATTGCATCATTTGTCCCCAATTTTAGCACTCCCGGTTTCTTTTGAGATTAGCCACGGTTATGATTCCCTTGATGGCCGTTTAGTGTCATCTTGTCTATGACAGAAATGGCTTCGTCGGCGCTTTTAGTCATTAAAGATCCGCCCGCGGTAGCATCCAACAATGTTTTGTGAACCATTTGAAGACCATTTCTAAAAATATGCACTTGCGTCAGCTCATCAAAACCGTGCCCTTTGCATTCTCTAAGCATGGACTTAAATCTCTCCCAAGCTTCGTTGAGAGACTCATTTCCACCTTGTGAGAAAACTGCAATCGCAGTTTTCGCTTCCATGAAACGATTGTGTGGAAAAAATCGTTCCAAGAATTTCTCTTCTAACATGTTCCAGTCCTTCATAATAGCAGTTGATTGGTCAAGGTACCATTCCTTTGCCTTCCCAATTAGGGAATGCGCAAACAATTTCTTGAACAAAGACTCTTCTTCAGCTTCAGGCGCTCCAGTAGCACCCGTAATTTCATAGAATTTGGTCAAGTGAGTAAAAGGATCCTCATGATCCATACCAGTGAATGGATTCTGGTATAGAAGAGCGAGGACGACCGTCTTCATTTCAGAGTGTCGACCATTATGGACATTTCGTGCGAACTGAGCTGTATGCCTCGGACTATTAACACAAGGTGTTGAAGCAGGTGGTGGTGGTGGTGGTGCAGCCATGGTTGGCGTTAATTGTGGTGTTGATGTCAAATTTGAACTTTCTCCTCGTTCTCGTCTTTCCTTAGCAAGTTGCCTCCTCCGCCTAGTTTTGTTATTTAACTTACGCGCAGTTCTTTCAATCTCAGGATCGAAAAGAAGTTGATTTGCGGGTAACTTCCCTCGCATAAACAGAGTCTGCACACTTTGCCAAACAAATTAACAAGCACAAGAAAAAGTTATACAAGCTTAAAACTTAACATCCATTGCGATGCTTGCAATATCAAACAACAATCCCCAGCAACGGTGCCATTTTGTTGAAAAGTATTTCGGGGGTGTTTTATCGTATCCACATGGATTGTATGTGTATTGTCGCCGTTCTATAGTCGATATCATTTTAAACTTTTAAAATAACAAAGAGTTTGGTTGTTTTGTATCAGATCGTTTGCATAAGAATTTAGTAACGGTAAAGAAATTGGTTTTAAAGATTTGGTAAAAGCATGCCAAGATTAGGGTTCGGTAATCCTTTTTATAC
The DNA here is from genome assembly GCA_022829125.1 of Lathyrus tuberosus. Taxonomy (NCBI): domain Eukaryota; kingdom Viridiplantae; phylum Streptophyta; class Magnoliopsida; order Fabales; family Fabaceae; genus Lathyrus; species Lathyrus tuberosus. The sequence goes on along the minus strand of JALAZF010000409.1, from coordinate 60,958 downwards.
GTATTTACTCGATAAAAGATGTGAACTTGTTAACGATGAATATAACCACATATCCTCTCAACAATTTTATCTCTAACACTTGTTGTGGGATTTACCATATTGATCCTTAGATGATCTCTCACTCCAACTATCAATATGATAACATTCAAGATCAATATTTATGAACATCAACTTTCAAAACTATCTCTAGCCTCATGATTTTTGATGGATTGAAACTTAGGTCAAGTTTTAGAACATATTTCTCAATCATGAACTAAAACAAAATATAAACCATACAAACAAATTTTTCCACCTATATTTATCATCAACAAAGTTCACACACTACAATCAAGATCAATACATACAAAATGAAGGACTACCTACCACTTATCTTGACACAAGATGAGTTTAGCTACACATATTCATGGTAGCTTATTTCACAAGTTTCGTGAGGAGATAAAAGAGCATCTGCATCGAATAATCGAGATCAGATGCAAATCCAGCTTCTCAATGTGAAAGAGCTCTCTTATATGAAGAAATATCAGAAACTTAGGTTTTGGTGTGATAAAATGAGGTTATGATCCCAAGAAATTACATAAAGTGCTTTTATAGCATACTTGAAATCAGCCCAGTTCGCACTGCGAACTTTTTGTTCACCTAGCGAACTATGAAATTGGCACCTGAGGTGCCTCTGATAAGTTAAACCACCTCAGAAGTTCTGCATAAGTTCGCAATGCAAACTTTTATTCGTAAAGCGAACTATTCACCTACAAGTTCGCAAAGCAAACTTTGGCCCTTTTAGCTACTGCCTCATCCAAGGTGTCCTTTGCCAGGTCTTCGCAAAGCGATGAATCAACGAACATTCGCTGGGAAGTTCGCAAAGTGAACTTTTGTCCCTTTTCTTACTGCCCAAATCCTGGGACTGTTCACTGAAGCTTCACCAAATGTTCGCAAAGCGAACATTTGTTGGCAATTTCGCAAAGTGAACTTACTGATGTTTTCTTCCTTTCTTTGCCAACTTGGATCCTTTCTTTGTGTCTTACTTCTTTGAAAAGTTAGTGCCTTTTTCTACACAATAACACACATATTACAAGCACCAAAGGTATTTTCACAATGTTTGAAGATTAACAACAATTCAAGAATAAAATCTACAATTAAACATAAAATAGTTGAAAATTGTCAAGTATTCACAAGAAATATAAAGCATGTTTGACATCTAACACCTATCATTCTTCTTTTTCATTCTCCCTAACTTATTTTCAACCAAAACTTAAGTGAACGATCCTTGCTTTTTATGGCAAGGAAATCAATGAAAACAATGTTCAAAGGTTCAAGAAGAAATTTTTTTAGAATCTTTCAAAATTCAATGATGAACTATATTTTCAAATTATGTACATACACAAAGTTCATCATGTAGCGAGCGATTTTGGACGCGGTTCTTAAGCGCTGGTCTCTCTCTGCGGTTGAGCTTAAACTGCAGGTCGGTTCATTTTTTATCCTATTGTGAGCTGAATAAGGAAGGGAAATAGATGTCTCCAATTAACCCTGCTTTGCATACTGAGTTTAAATAGCGGTCTGTTAGGTTACGGATGCTATCAATGTGGGGGGCCTTTGTACTGGTTATTTGTATTTTCGCCAATACTGTTTTCTTTCTTTTTACCTTGACAGAAGGTTTCTGGCGGGGAACAAGGATTAGGATGTTAGGACTGATGTTTTTGAATTACTGATTTTGATTGACGGAGATATGGGATTTGGGTTTTTTGTTTAGTGTGCTCGCTAAGATTTTTGTTTGGTGTCTTGTTCAAAGCCCAAGACGTGAAGCTAAAGGGTAGTTTGTATCTTGTTCAAAGCCCAAGATGTGAAGCTGAAGGGTCTATTTGTATCTTGTTCAAAGCCCAAGATGTGAAGCTAAAAGGGTGTTGAGTTTAGAGAGAATTTGTCACCTCTAAAGAAGGGTTTGTCTGTCACAACTGTTGGGTGACTGTTATAAAGGAGAATTACTTTAACCGGGATACGCGGATCCTAGCAATGCCATAATTTCCTTTAAAGGGGATTTTAACCTGAAGGAGAAGACTTTAACTCAGTGTAGAGCAATGCTATCTTTCCTTAGGAATTTCTCATGCTAAAAGAGGGACAGTGGCATGGATGTAAATAATCCAGAGGCTTGCCGCTTACAGCGATTAGATGAAGGGGAAGGAGTTGTTGATGTTTGTGTACTGTGAACGAGGCACAGCTTTGATGCTAAAAGAAGGATTGTACAAAGCCCAAGAGGTGGCTAACTTCACTGAAGAAGGATCATTATACAAAGCCTAAGAGGAGGCTATGGTTACTGTTTCAGTTGAGTGACAGGTCCAGTATACTGACTTTAAAGAGAAAATCAGTTCTTATATGAGCAACACTGTACTCAAGGATTTGATTCGAGGATCAGGGATATTTCCTTTCTTTAAGGAAGCGGGAAATCCAAAGGGTATTGAGACTGTCCGAGTCTGCGGGTTTCCTTCCTATTTAACGAAGGGGTCACTTGAGAATGTCTTTGAGACTCAAGGAGATTAGACTGTCCGTGTCTAGAGTTTTATCTTTTATACTATGCTTTGAGAAACAGTAGTAGACTCTATGATAGGACTGTTCTATGAAGATGACTAAGTTCTGTTCCTATACCTCTAGAAGGTCGTCGGGACAATTTGTACGAAGCCCAAGAGGAGGCTGGAAACTTTTAAGAAGCCGACGGGTCCTTATACTAAGCCCAAGAGGAGGCTATCATTCCCAGAGGAAGAGATCATTATACGAAGCCTAAGAGGAGGCGGTGAATACTTCTAAGAAGCTGTAGGGTCCTTGTACTAAGCCCAAGAGGAGGCGGGGTCGCTTTTAGGAAGCATGTGGGTCCTTGTACGATGCCCAAGAGGAGGCCGATGCTTTTAAGAAGCCCGTGGGTCCCCAAACCCTGAGAAATTCAAGGCAAGCTATTCACAAGGAATAGATCAAGTCAGGAAAGTTCGAGAATTTGGAAGAAACTCAAAGATGCCATTCACGGAGAATACATTCATCTCTGGGAGTAGAGTTTCTTGATAATTCCTAATGAGGACAGCCGAAGAGAAGACTGTATCTGGTGATCCTATTGGGGATCTAGTTGTCTATTTCTACGAATAAACGAAACGGCGTCACCTAGTTCTAGACGTAGTTGCCGGGGAAACTCTAAATATCTATACTATTATTACAGAGTTGATATGAGTTTATGAAAGAAGACTTACAGCGAAACAGCCCCACAATACAGTTATATGTATATGAAAGCAGTAAATGAAAGCGTATAAACACTTACTCGGTTATATAGCTTCCATGCTGTTTGGTTAATTGTTCAACAAAGAAAGATTGAAAACAACAGTATATTTAAAATCAAAGGAGAAAGTGCTTTGAAAAAGAAATATTTGGGGCTTACAGCTCAAGGAGAGGCCCAGGGTTTTATTAGTGAGCGCACTGTTGAATTTGTACAGAGGGACTTATACAAGTGACTGAGGCCCAAAAAAGGTTTTCTGTACAAAGGGATGGGTCTTACACTCTCTCAAGAGGCCCAAAAGGTTTAAAGAAAAAGAGTGGGGCTTATAACACGAGGGTAGGCCCAGATGATTTTTCGTTTAAAATGGCGATCGCGCCGAGGTTTTCTTTTAACGCAGAGGGACTTATACAATAAGTGAGGCCCAAAATTGTTTTGGTTAAAAGGGGATTGGGTCTTACACTCTAATAGAGGCCCAAAAGTTTTGAATGGGTCTTATAGCTCAAGGAGAGGCCCAAGGGTTATTTTGAAAGGCGATGATCGCGTCGTTTGTTTTTTACGGTATCGGAACTTATACAATGTACTGAGGCCCAAAAAATGAGTTGGTCAAAAAAGGATTGGGTCTTACACTCTATTAGAGGCCCAAAAGTTTTGAATGGGTCTTATTGCTCGAAGAGAGGCCCAAAGTGTGTTTTTCAACGGATGATGATCGCGTCGAACTTTTTGAAATACAACGGGACTTATACCATAAGTGAGGCCCAAAGTGGGTTGTATTTACAAAGGGTTGGGTCTTACACTCTATTAGAGGCCCATGAGTGTTAATGGGTCTTATAGCTCAAGGAGGGGCCCAAATGGTTATTTTTAAACTGGCGACGATCGTGCCAAATTTAAAAATGTACAGAGAGACTTATACAATAAGTGAGGCCCAAAATTGTTTCTGTACAAGTGGGTTGGGTCTTACACTCTAATAGAGGCCCAAAAAGTTTTGAATGGGTCTTATAGCTCAAGGAGAGGCCCAAAAGTTTTGAATGGGCCTTATAGCTCAAGGAGAGGCCCATGAGTTTTGTTTTTCAACGGATGATGATCGTGTCGAACTTTTTGAAATACAACGGGACTTATACAATAAGTGAGGCCCAAAATTAGGTTGTATTTACAAAGGGTTGGGTCTTACACTCTATTAGAGGCCCAAAAGTGTTTGAAAAAGTTTGATGAGGGTTGAAATAATCAAAAACCCTAATTTCATTTTTTAAAGGGGCATTTTTCAAAGAAAAATCAAGTAAAAAATGATAAAAATATCAAATAAAATCATTAATCATGTTATAAACAGTGATTAAGGTTTATGAAAAAGTATTTTATCCACATGAATATTTAAAATTATTTTGGTTTTAAAAATCAATAAAAATAAATCATTTTAAAAGCATTTAAAACAATTTAAAACAATATTTTTGAATATATTAAAAATATATCAAATAATAATATTTTTTGTGATTTTTTTGGTGGATTAAAATATTATGGAGTATGAATAAAAAGTGTGTAAAACAGATTTTGAAAATGATGATTTTTGCTATGTGAAATAATTGGTTGAGTTTTGAAGATAAACTAAGAAAAAGAGGAAAGATGTCACAACATCACATTCGACATCTTTCATGAGTTTTCAACATCTTTTTTATCAAACTTCCAACACCCATAACTTTCTCAAATCTCAATGGTTTGAGACAAAATTTATATGCAACTGGCCCAGAATTTCACAAGGAATCCAATGATGATGGTAGTTTTTTCAGATCACACTCCATCCTCAAAACCCGATAGTGGTTTTGAAAAGGACCTATAATTGCATTTTCTGTGCTACACTTTGATACAGGCATGGATTACATGGTGAATTAGCCCAAACACAACATATACAACATGTATGAGATGTGTATGATCAGTGGACTTCAAAGCAATGCATGATTTCAAGGATTCCAAGTTGTAATGCTTACCTCTTTTTGAGCTTTTTGGAGTTTTTGTGCAATCTGTCAAGCCTCTTGTTCCAGAAATGATTTGATGCTTTAGACACACTCAAATGATCCCTTAGAAGCTTTTAGGATGATTGGAACTAACTGGTACCTGGAAAAACGCAAACTGTCCCTTTCTTGCAAAAGGGGTTAAAAGTGACCAAAATAGCAACTCTCTCAAATGGTGTTCCAGATGTTGGGAACCATTTGGGACAGTTCAAGAATGATATTTGGAGTGTGTTTGAGATTTTATCTGGTTTGGAAAGTGACTGAATCAAGACATGGCTTAAAAAATGCAAAAAAATGCCATTTTGAGGTTTTGAGAAGTGACTTTTTAATTTTGTGATTACAGGTCACTTGTGATAGTTTGCACAGCTTACATATGATATATATGAGGTGTGTGTGTGATTAGTTTGAGTGGAATTGCTCTCTAATTCAAAAACTCAGAATTACTTGCTTTGGAAGGCAAATTTGAGGTGAAAGAAGAGATTTTGAGGAAAGCATCTGTTTGATGGCTTTGGTGTACTCAAACTGAACACAAATGAGCTCTATTTATAGTAGAACAAGTTTGTTTTCGCAGCAATAGTGAATGGTGGCTGCAGCAGAGGTTTGGCCAATGTTGTCCAATGAAAATCCAAGTCTCCTCTAGCCATTGACTAGAGGTTAGAGCACAGAGCTTTGGTTCCCTACTTGTTGGAGGAATCTTGACTGAATTCAGTTGCAAATGTATCAGTCCATGCCACCTCTAAGCATCTATTAAATGCTCCAATCCAAAATTGGAGTCTTGTCCCTCTTTTAGGGATTTTTAGGAATAGCATGCTACTTCTTGTTCCAAGGGCTTTGGAGGCTTGGCTCAGTGATTGTCCCCTTTAGATTTGATCCTCAGAGGTGTCCAAAGTGATGACAAGGCTTGGAAATTTGTGTGGCACAAGAAATGTGCAAATCTGCCCCATGAAAAATTCAGCTGCAGCAAGCCCTGTTGTAAAATTCATAACTCCCTGCTCGAGTATGCTACATGGATGTTCTAGGACTTTATGGAAAGCTTAGACGACGTACTTCAACTTTGATGTTTGACTTTGGTCTTGGTTCAGCTTGCAAAGTCATAAAAAATGGTCTTGAACTTGTGTAGTCAAATCTGTCCTAAAAGCTGTCATGAAAATTCTGCTTTATCAATGCTTTTTGCGAAAATCATATCTCCCTACTCGAGTATGCTACAAGGACGTTCTATAACTTTCTGGAAAGCTGAGACAACGTACTTCAACTTTGATGTTCAAGGTTTGGCTTGAATCAACTTGGATCATGGAGAAAAACATCCTTGAAGTTGGGACATTCTTGCTGGAAAAATATTAATGATGTCCTATGAAATGTTGAAACATTTGACAACTTTGATCATTAATAATTCCAAACTTTAATCACTAGTATATTTTAATCCACTATGATATTTTGAATTGAAGTGAATTGCATCTTTGATGCTTGTCTTGCATGGTGACAAAGCTTGAAAATTGGGTGGCACAAGAAAAGTGCACAAAATCTGTCCTAAAAAATCAGCTCGAGAAAGGCCTGTTGTGAGGTTCATAAATCCTTGCTCAAGTTGAATTAATGGGAGTTCTAATACATTTTGGAAAGCCCTAATGACTTACTTTAACTTTGATGTTTGACTTTGGTCTTGGTTCAGCTTTCAAGTCATCAAAAATGGTCTTGAACTTGTGTAGTCAAATCTGTCCTAAAAGTTGTCATGAAAATTCTGTTTTATCAATATTTTTTGCGAAAATCATATCTCTCTGCTCGAGTATGCTACAAGGACGTTCTAGGACTTTCTGGAAACCTGAGATGACGTACTTCAACTTTCATGTTTGACTTCAGACCTGGTTCAACTTGGATCATGGAGAAAAACGTCCTTGAAGTTGGGGCATTCTTACTGAAAAAATATTAATGATGTCCCATGCAATGTCAGAACATTGGACATTAAGAATTCCCAACTTTGATCACTTATATCTTTCAAACCTTACGATATTTTGAGTTGATTCCCTCTACAATGTTGAAGTATCAAATACCCTCTTTAAACGTAGCTCTTACTCAAAATCAATGGATGTTTGGATCAATAGTTACAACCTTGAAAAGTTGTGCACTTGAACATGATTTTAACTTAGAAAAAATTTCTAAGTTTCTTTCAATTTGATCAATTTTGCAATTTTGCGTGATTTCTTGATTTAAATTTGATCAAATTAAATCATCCATCATATTTTCTTGAGTAATTACTTGTGAAGGTCAAAGTTGACCAAAAAGTCAAACTTTGACTTTCTGCGTCAGTTGACTTTGTATTAGATGAACTTGAGGCTTGATCCACTTGAAATGTTGCACTCTTGTGCTTAATTCTTGATGTGGGAGTCCTCTTGATCCTTTGTGGATGTTTAAGAGGTTAGACAAGTTGAAGATCATGTCATTCCTTGATTGATCCTTTGTCTAAAGGCTCTGAGAGGGCTTGAAACCCTAAATCCTGTTTGTAGTGAATGCTCACCCACCTTTGGGGAGACTAATGAAGTACGATGGTTCCTCCATATTGTGATGATGATTTGCACAATGATGGGAAATCTTAGTGGTCAAAATTTGGGGTATGACAGATGCCCCTATTTAATCTTCTTGGACCCGAAGGTGTGAATGGCGAAGGTATTCGGGCATTTGGGGTGCAAGAGGATTAAATATCTGAATACCCAAAATTTTGATGGTGGTTATGAATGGTAGCTTACGCATTCATCTTCTTTAGCTAAGCAAAAATGCTTAGAAAAGGTAAACTTCCCCTCGATCCTGGTCTTCAGCCAAGGAGCTGGTCTCAGTTTTCTTTTGAAATAAACTTCCCCTCGATCCTGGTTTCCTACCAATGAACTGGTCTTAGTTTTTTTTGTCAACTTCCCCTCGATCATGGTTTCCTACCAAGGGACTGATCTCAGTTTCTAAAGTAAACTTCCCCTCGATCCTGGTTTCCTACAAAGGATCTGGTCTCGGTTTCTGATATAAACTTCCCCTCGATCCTGGTTTCCTACCAAGGACCTGGTCTTAGTTGCTGAAATAAACTTCCCCTCGATCCTGGTTTCCTACCAAGGAACTGGTCTCAGTTTCTTTTGTCAATAAACTTTCTTGACAAGGAACGCTGTTAGTAGCGGTTTTCCTTCAAACTTCTCGCCGAATTTTCCTGGGGAGATGCCATTTGACGGAAAAACTCTGATGTCAGACTCGCTGGGGGGACCCAGTCGTCTGAGTTGTAGAGTTGCACAAACTTCTCTGTTGGAGACGCCATTTGTCGATTCTACTGGGGAAAGCGAGTCTCTTGATAGACTGTTTTCATTTGGGGGCTTACATCATACTTTTCTCGGGATTTTTCCGGAGAAATGCCATATGATGGGATCCAATTTTGAGGTATCGATGACCTTTTCATCAGTAATCTTTTCGAAGCGAAACTGGCATGCTGCCGAATCTCTGATTACGAGGCTTTCTCTGTGGATTTTCCTTAATCCGGGAAAGCAAGGATATCATCTTCAATGGCGAAGAGTGATGCTGACTGAAGGTTCCTCTGGTTTTTCAGAGGTTCAAGTTATCAAAGTGGTCGATGACCCAACTTCAATCCAGAAATAAACTGGAGGTGAGATTGTTCAGACGCGACACTTCCTGACGAGGAAAGAATCGACGACTCGATTGAGAGGACTATTATCACTAGGGGATAAGACCGACCAGAGTGACAGTGATGCAATATGAATGTAAATCAATAATGCATGATGTATGTATGTATATGCTGACAAAACTGACGTGACATACAGACTGACGAGTGAACACGACTGGATACTCGGCCATCGCGGGGCGAAGAAGTACCGTTGGTTCAAGATAGCAATTCCACCTTGCTTAGGAGAGATAGTCCCTGTTGGGAGCTATGTTGGTCGGGCTTAGGAGGTAAGAACTCTGTCGTGGATGTCAGACGAAACATGGTCTCTGACATTGTTGATCCTTCATTCAGGCGTACTGGTCTAGAAGGAGTACTTTGATTCTACACTTTGAAGTCTGCTTACTTCTGGAGAAGCGGTTGACGCACTTCTGATGTTCAACAGTCAAAAGAAATTGCCATCTTTAATTTAAAAGCAGAAAAAGTTTTAACAAGTAAATTCATTTTTGTTTTATTTCAAGAATCGCTAATCATGTTAACAACGTCGTTCTGTAAAGCTAAAACAAATAAGAATTAGAAACAAAAGCACAAGGGCTCGAATTTTATTGATAAGATGGAGATCAGTCAAACGCGTGATTCCAAAGAGTATATACAAAGCTAGAAAATGGTAATTTACAGGGAAAAGGGCTACATTGAAACATAACGACCACTATCCTTCTACCAACTTTGAATTCGGGGCATCCTGAGCTTCTGTCGAAGATGACCTTGACCGGAGTTTTCCTCCAATGGATGGTGTAACTGCTGCTGCTGAGGGACTTGCCTCTGTTGAACATAGTTACTTGCCATTATCCCTAATTTTTGCCTGGATTGTACTTTGATGTTTCCAATCCACCGGGATGATTTTTTTATGTCTCTAATTTTTGCCTGGACCGGCCTTTCGGGTTTTCAATCCACCGAGACTTTTTTTTTCTTTTTTTATTAGGCGAAGTATTTCTTGACTACATCAACATTCGTGGGGTAGGCAAATTCCTCTCCGTCCATGGTTGCAAGTCTCAAGGCGCCGCCTGAGAAAGCTTTCGTGACCACATAGGGGCCATCATAATTTGGGGTCCATTTGCCCCGAGAATCAGTGAGAAACGATTGAATCTTCTTGAGCACGAGGTCTCCTTTTCTGAAGATACGAGGTCAGACCTTTTTGTCGAACACCCTCTTCATTCTCTGTTGATATAGCTAACCATGGCGTAGTGCCGTGATTCTCTTTTCTTCGATCAGATTCAGTTCATCGTGTCGGCTTTGACACCATTCAGCTTCGGTGAGCTTAGCTTCCATCAGTACTCGGATTGATGGGATCTCTACTTCTATGGGGAGAACTGCCTCCATGCCATATACTAGAGAGAAAGGGGTTGCCCCTGTTGAAGTGCGGACAGATGTGCGATAACCGTGAAGAGCAAAGGGTAGCATCTCGTGCCAATCGTTGTAGGTTACAACCATCTTTTGAACAATCTTCTTGATGTTCTTGTTAGCCGCTTCTACCGCTCCGTTCATCTTGGGTCGGTAGAGAGATGAGTTATGGTGTTCAATCTTGAACTCAGCGCACAACTCTTTCATCATCCTATTGTTCAAGTTAGACCCATTATCAGTAATGATCTCGCTTGAAACACCATAACGGCATATGATATTGTTTTTGATAAATCGGACCACCACTTGTCGGGTTACATTAGCATACGACGCTGCTTCGACCCACTTAGTGAAGTAATCAATGGCTACCAAGATGAACCGATGTCTGTTTGAAGCCTTAGGTTCGATCAAGCTAATCATGTCGATTCCCCATATAGAAAAAGACCAAGGGGAAGAAAGAACTTTGAGATGTGATGGCGGTACATGAATTTTGTCGGAGTATATCTGACACTTGTGACACCTCTTCATGTACTTGTAGCAGTCGGATTCCATGGTCAACCAGTAGTACCCTGCTCTCAGAATCTTTCTCGCCATTGTGTGTCCGTTGGCATGAGTGCCAAAGGATCCTTCATGAATTTCTTTCATAAGCATGTCTGCTTCTGGTCTGTCTACGCATCGGAGCAAGACCAAGTCAAAATTCCTCTTATAAAGAGTGTCACCGCTCAGGAAGAAGTTTCTAGCCAGTCTTCTGAGGGTTTTCCTGTCTTTTCTGAGTGCCCCAGATGGGTACTCTTGTTTTTGTAGGAAGCATTTGATATCGTGATACCAAGGTTTGTCGTCTATGACTGCTTCGATCGTGAAGACGTAAGCGGGCCGTTCAAGGCGCATGATGTCGATCTTAGGTATGTCATTCCATTGACCTACACTAATCATGGAAGAGATTGTGGCTAATGCATCAGCCATGTGATTCTCATCACGAGGGATGTGATGAAACTCGACTCTGTTGAAGAAGGGTAACAACCTTTTTGCATAATCTATGTAAGGAACCAATCCTGATTGGTATGTGTTCCAATCTCCTTTTATCTGATTGATAACCAAGGCTGAATCGCCGTATACGTCCAAGTTTTTGATCCTTAAATCAATCGCTTCCTCGAGACCCATAATACAAGCTTCGTATTCGGCCTCGTTGTTCATACATTTGAATGTAAGTCGAGCGGTGAAAGGAATGTGGGTACCCTGAGGGGTAACAATGATTGCCCCAATTCAGTTTCCATAATGATTAACTGCTCCGTCAAAGATAAGTCCCCATTGGGAACCTGGTTCTGGCCCTTCACTGGGTAACGGTTCATCGCAATCTTTCATTTTTAGATACATGATATCTTCGTCTGGGAAGTCAAACCCGATTGATTCTTGATCGTCAATCGGTTGATGAGCCAAATGATCGGCTAAAATACTTCCCTTAACGGCTTTTTGAGCGTGGTCCTCTATGTCATATTCTAATAACAACATTTGCCAACGGGCAATCCTTCCCGTGAGAGCAGGTTTTTCAAAAACGTACTTAATTGGATCCATTTCGGAGACCAACCAAGTAGTATGACGAATCATGTACTGGCGAAGACGTTTGGCTGCCTAAGCCAAAGCACAGCAAGTTTTCTCAAGCATCGTGTACCGAGTTTCGCAGTCGGTGAACTTTTTGCTCAAATAGTAGATGGCAGACTCTCTCCTTTTAGTTTCGTCTTGTTGGCCAAGTACACATCCCATTGAGTCCTCTAGGACTGTGAGGTAAATGATCAGTGGTCTTTCTTCCTCTGGAGGTGATAGAATCGGCAGATTCAACAGGTATTCCTTAATACTGTCGAAGGCGGTTTGGCAATCTTCTGACCAAACGCAATCCTGGTTTTTTTTTAGTAATTTGAAGATCGGCGCACAAGTGGCGGTCATGAGGAATATGAATCTGGAGATGTAGTTCAAACGTCCCAGGAATCCTCTGACTTGTTTTTCAGTTTTCGGAGAAGGCATTTCTTGAATGGCCATGACCTTGTCAGGATCAACCTCAATTCCTTTCTGGCTGACGATGAACCCTAGCAGTTTCCCTGAACGGACACCGAAGGTGCACTTGTTGGGATTCAAGCGGAGTTTGAATTTTCTTAAACATTCGAACAATTTTGACAGATGTTCAACGTGCTCACTCTCTATTTTTGATTTTGCAATCATATCATCGACATATACCTCGATTTCTTTGTGTATCAAGTCATGAAACAGAGTAGTCATGGCCTTTTGATAGGTTGCCCCGGTGTTCTTCAAGCCGAACGACATCACCTTGTAACAAAAGGTACCCCATGGGGTAATGAACGAAGTTTTCTCCATGTCTTTCGGCGCCATTTTGATCAGGTTATAGCCCAAGAATCCATCCATGAAGGAGAATACTTTGAACGTTGTTGTGCTGTCTACCAGCATGTCAATGTGAGGTAAAGGAAAGTCGTCCTTTGAACTTGCCTTGTTCAGATCCTTGTAATCAACACACATTCTGACCTTTCCATCCTTTTTCGGAAAGGGTACGATGTTGGCTAACCATTGAGGATATTCAGACGAAGCGAGGAAACCTGCGTCAATCTGTTTCTGTACCTCCTATTTGATTTTGATGGCCATGTCCGGGTGAGTCCGTCTCAACCTTTGCTTTACTGGCGGACATTTCGATCTTAACAGTAAGTGATGTTCCACGATGCTGGTATCCAACCCTGGCATATCTTGATAGGACCAAGCGAATACATCGTGAAATTCTTTGAGAAGCTTTATCAAACCCTCTCTGGAAGTTGGACTGAGCAGTGCCCCAATCCTGATTTCTTTTTTCTCTTGCTCTGAACCCAAGTTTACTGTTTCCAACGGTTCTTTGTGAGGTTCAATAGACCTTTCCTCTTGTCTGAGTAGTCAGGAGATCTCTTCTGGAATTTCGTTGTCAACTTCTTCTTCAGCCTCGAATACCGGGAACTCAAAGTTGGGAGAAGGCATCGGATCGTATGTTTCAACGGGGTGTAAAACAAGCAATCTGCATGACGTGATGATTTGTGTTTAGAAGAGATAGAGAAAATGCAAGTGTGTGCAGTGTTTTAATTTACTGCTTGTTTTTATTATTTGTTTTTTAGGATTACCATTTTCTGAAAAAGCAAAAAGAGAAAATAGCAATTAATGCGGAAATTACAGAACGGCGTTATTTTATTAATGAACAAGTCGACTCTTGAAACTACAGCCCTATAAAACAAAACTCTGTCGCTTTGGGCAAAGCGAAGAGGGAAATTTACAGAAAGCGAGCCCTATCAAAACATTTGTTTCACCTGGGCAGGGTGAAAGGTTAAAGATGGTAATTACTTTGACTGATGAACGATCTTCGGAACCTCGACGGCAACCCATTGGCGGCGAACTCCTTGGTGAATCACAAAGTTTGGCACCTTCCTTGATTTGTCTTCAGAAATGACCCTGATTTCTGGTGGAGCAGGATCATTGGAATCTGTCTCCCAGGCAGAATTGTCGTAGGAGAATTCCTCTATCGCATTTTGCATAGCATTTGTACTCTCGACTGTATCTCCCCATCCAGTAGGCTGGATATCTTCGAGCCTGATAAGAGAGCTTTCGGGAGCGGTGTACTTGACCATATAGTCGTATTTTCCACTTGGTTCTCCCAGAGTGTCCCATACTTTTTTGGAACTGGAGGAGTCATCTCTCTCGATGACGTTGACCTCGGGAAAAGCATAGTTGATGAATTCAAGTCCTGCAAATGTTGCAAATTCATCGTCATGTTGAGTAGTTTCTGAATGACCTGAGTGTTGATCCCATGACATGGTGGGGACACAGGTATTCTGTTCAATGATGGTCAGCTGATTTTCATTGTTCGGCTGACTCTCTTGCCCCAAGTCTCCTGGATAAGGTTACTACATTGGCAGACCATCCATTGGGCCATAGTAATTGTGGTCAAAGTTGTCTTTCATCAGAGTGTCTTCCTCTAATGAATTTGGCGGAGCACGGCATCCTTCCGGATCACAATCCCCGTATATCATTTCGATGTCTGACCTGGGTATAAATCTCGGACTCTCTGTAGGAAAGTAAAAAGGAGTTTGCGTTTCGTCCATATAGATTGGAAGCCACCAGTGGTTCAACAAGTGCTGAAGTGTCTCCTGGACAAGGGTACAACCTCGATTGTTTTCGCAACCTGCTTTACAGCTTTGATAGTCATGTGATATTAAGAATCCGAGTCGGACCTGCTCAGCATGTAACTCTACCAGGTTGGTATTCAATAAGCGAATATCGAAGATCTAAACCATGTTGATCTGATAAGGGTTCCTATCATGGTAGTCTTGGGTCCACCCAAGATCCATCTGACGCTGGAGGGCCTCTTGTATGAAAGAGCATCCCTGTTTGTTTACCGAGCAAGTCAGACAGGAACTGTAATCGTGTCGCGGCAGATTATGATACTGGCTTTGCCTTGAGTGCATCACCACCAAGTTGACATTCATCGCACAGATATCGTGGTTCTGAATGACATTAGAATTCATGTAAACCATGTTAACTCCACTAACTCGGTGCTCTTGGATCCATCCGAGATCCATCTGTTCCTGTAGAGCTGCTTGCACTACCGAACATCCTTGATTGTTTTTAGAGCAAACATCACATTGATGATAATTATGAGCTGGCACATGGCTATATCCACTCTGTCTACAATGCATCTTGACCAAATTAGTCCTCAATAAGAGTACATCGTGAATTTGATAGACGTTGTTAGACTCTCTCTCAATCAGATTGACTACAGCTTTCTCGTGTTGAGGCAGCGGGTTCGTGAGAACATTGGGATTCGTATCTTTGAAAGATAAGAGCCCGCTCCTAACAAGCTTTTGCACGTCGGATTTAAAATTGAGACAATTATCAATATTATGCCCTGATCCTCCTTGATGATAAGGGCATGTCTGATCCACCTTAAACTAAAAAGGCAGATTTTCCGGTACTGTAAGAGGAGACTTAGTCTGGATGTGCCCCTTAGCCAGTAGTAATGGAAATAGTTCTGCGTACAACATGGGTATAGGATCAAACCCTGATGGTCGTGTTGTACGATTGTTGTTATATGGAGGACGAGCCTGCTGAAGAGGCTGTTGTGTCCTTTGCTGATCAGGTTGGCTCTGCGCAACCTGAGGTTAATACGTAGGAATAGGCGCAGGGTTGATAGCAGGAGTTACAGCTGCTACTGGTTGATAATGTCGCCTTTGCTTTCCGAGAGAGATATTCCCAATATCTTGCTCTTTTTTCTTAGGGAGAGCACTACCGTATTTTTTAGTACCGCTCGTCGATCCAGTGTCTTTTACCAAACGTCCTTCTTGGACGGCTTCCTCAAGACGTACACCCATGCCCACCATCTCGGTGAAATCACTGGGTGCACTGGCAACCATTCGGTCATAGTAAAATGAGCTTAAGGTCTTTAAGAAGATATTTGTCATCTCTTTTTCCTCAAGAGGTGGACAAATTTGAGCGGCAATTTCACGCCACCTTTGAGCATACTCTTTAAAGGTTTCCTTGTCCTTTTGTGACATTGATCTGAGTTGATCTCTATCGGGTGCCATGTCCAAATTGTATTTGTATTGTTGGACGAAGGCAGTACCAAGATCTCTGAATGTGCTGATTGTAGTACGGTTTAAACCCATGTACCATTTGAGTGCGGCACCGGTTAAACTATCCTAGAAGTAGTGAATCAGTAGGTCCTAAATCTCTGTCTGAGCTGACATCCACCGAGCGTACATCACCAGATGGCTTTGAGGGCAAGAGTTACCCTTGTATTTTTCAAAGTCGGGCACTTAAAATTTGTGCGGAACTTTCACATTGGGGACCAAGCAGAGGTCTGCGGCGTCCTTTCCAAATAAATCCTGACCGCGAATGTCTTGCAGCTCCTTCTGCATTTCCAAGAACTGCTCCTGGAATTCATCCATTCTATCGAACATAGTTTCCTTCTTACCAGAAGGTATCGGTGGAATCTGTCCTTTCGGGATAGTGTGCACCACAGGGGGTGGTACCGTGATTACGGCAGTGAATCTTGGCGTTTCCCAAAGTTTATAACCTTCAGGAGTCTTCAGTATGCCCCTGGTATCTTCGCTTTCCCAAAGTTTGTAACCTTCAGGCCCAGCAGCTTCTGTTGAGATTCCCTGATCTTCAGTGATTGGCGGAACATATCCTTCTGGGATATAGTTAACAGGCATGCCCCAAGGACGATCTTTCGGTATCTGATACCTAGGATCATACTTCTCCACTATGGGCGCTGAGGTGATCTCCGAGATCACAGTCCTTTGTAGTTGAGCTTCTGCCATGGCTTGCATGTCGTTACGAAGCTTTCTCATATTCTCTCTCAGAGCGTCGATCTCTTCTTTCAACTCTCTGTTTTCTTCCTCAAGATCATCCATCTTTTTCTGACGATTAGCCCGAGTATTGTACGAATGAGACAGTTTGACTCTAGAACCGAGACACAAATGTGAGATTCGTAGGGAAGAAGAATACGCGATGTGAGAATGATGAATGCAATTATTATATTAATTGTTTTTTTGGTTTAATCAAAATAAACTTCGACAATTAGATTGTAAATATCAAACGGTGGGGAAACCCCTTTTTATTGAAATTCAAAGGATTGCGGAAACGAAAATACAGTGGATTACAAAATGCAGAAACAGAAACCTAAGCTAATGGGTCCCGAGTCCTCTCTGAAGAGAAATCAGGTACTGATTCAGGTATCTTCCTTTTCTTTGACCGGGGCTCTTGGGCCGTTGTCGGGTTGTCATTCCTTTGCCAAGTGAAAGGAGCGAGCAAATTCCTTTGGTCATCCTGATTCTCTACAGCATGCTGCTCCAAAATTTCAATCAGAGCATCTTTTTCTTTCAGTAATTGCTGTATTTTGGTGCACTCTACGTCGAGGGTGCGGTACTTGTTCTTCCAAGACCTTCTCTCCCGTTGAACTTTGTTGAGAGTAACCTGAAGCTTTTCAGTTTCCGTCATGAAGTACATGACAGATTCCCTCGGCGGAAGAATTCCGTAACGAGGATAAGGCATCTTTAGCTTGAGAGCTCTAGTTTGTACCCAATGGAGATAAGGCTCCACCGAGACACATTCCGATTTTCCTAGAGACTCCCGTCCTTTCTTATGAACGTGTTTCCAAGCGTGCACTATTTCCGTTCTTAGTGCTCTGTCATTTTCTCCTTCCTTGAAGAAAAGACCTTCCAGATGAACACTCCGTGGGATGTGTCTCATCGGGTATCCAAATTGACGAAGAACGAGGACTGGATGGTAATTGATTCCTCCCTTAGTTCCTATAAGGGGTACGTTGGGGAATTTTCCACAACGGTGAATGATCCTGATTCCATCATAGATCCTATTACACCAATATATATCAGAGTTGGTGAGGGACATGATTTTCTGTGACCAACGTAAGGCACTCTTGCAATCCTAAAAAGTAGCAGACTTGGGCAAGTGGGAGATGAACCATTTGTAAAGCAGAGGTACACAGCACGTGATCTCCCCTCCACTATACAAATTCCCCAAGTGTACAGAATGATACGCATCTGCGAGCAAAGTCGGCACAGGATTTCCAATGAGAAAAACCTTAATGGCGTTAATATCAACGAAATTATTAATGTTGAGAAACAAAAATAACCCGTAGGTGAGCAAGACAAAGATGCTTTCAAAAGCAGTTATGTTTCCTATACTGGCAAAATACAAGGCCTTCTTTGTCAGGAACTGGGCTGGCAAACCTTGGATGCCACCCTTAGCGGTCATGTGAGTCCCGACCTCAGACTTGTCCAAATGAATTGCTCTTGCAATGATCTGATTCTTTGGAATTTCTTCCAGGCCAAAAAATGGAGCTCGATCTGTAATGTGTAGATCAGTCAGATGAGAATATTCCTCCAGCATTGGTGCTAGCTGGTAATCCGGGAATGTGAAATAGTGATAAACCGGATCGTAGAATTGAATGAGCGCATCCATGATTCCCTCAATCACATGGACTCTTAACAGTGGTAGCAAACCTCCGTACTTGACTCTGAAATCCTCAGGGCTAGTGATCATCCTTGTAAACCTTCTCAAATCCCCTAGTTTTGGAACCTTGAAGGTGTACGTATGAGTTCTCCTTCTACCGAAATCCATTAGCGTAATCCTCTTCTCTGATATTTGCAATCACAGTCTTAGTTTAATTTGAAAAACAGAGAGACTAGAAGAGAAGTTTTTTGAATGTTTTAATGTTTTATTAAATGAATGCATGAATGCAGCACACAAAAACATAGAAAAAACATGGGGTCAAAGGGTCGTTGTCATGAAGTCAAGGCTCTACCCATCCCTAAAGGTTTATACTAAGATGATTTTTGTACCTATACTCATTATCATCAGCTCCTCCCAGGAAAGCAAAACAACAAGCGGATCGCCAGCGAGTTGTAGTGCAATCTTAGAGTAAGTGCCATTCACCGAGAATAGATCACCAGCCACAAATGAGGGTAGTATCACGTAACAACTATTTCTGATAGTTTCTGCACTACGAAAGGGTTTGGCTCCTCAGCTTCTCAGGCATCACAACCGACCCATTGTCTAGGTGAGAGAATGGTTACATTAGTCAGCCTCCACTGAGGTTGATGGTCGACCTCGTCGCCATCACTTATCTTAAGTGTATACTCAATCTTTCCACATACGGCATCACCCGTATTCCCATTAGCAGAAAAATAAACATGTATAACAATTAGGAAAAGCAGTATATATATTTGTCCTAAACATCCTAGACCTTTAAAGCTATGAATCCTAAGTTCCTGACAGAAATGGGTTCCCCAGCGGAAGCCCCAATCTGTGGTATTCACACAAGAGATGAAAAGGAAGAAGAAAAACATAGACAGGCCCCACAGTGGGCGCCATTTTTCTGTAGCGAGCGATTTTGGATGCGGTTCTTAAGCGCTGGTCGCTCTCTGCGGTTGAGCTTAAACTACAGGTCGATTCATTTTTTATCCTATTGTGAGCTGAATAAGGAAGGGAAATAGATGTCTCAAATTAGCCCTGCTTTGCATACTTAGTTTAAACAGCGGTCTGTTAGGTTACGGATGTTATCAATGTGGGGGGCCTTTGTACTGGTTATTTGTATTTTCGCCAATACTGTTTTCTTTCTTTTTACCTTGACAGAAGGTTTCTGGCGGGGAACAAGGATTAGGATGTTAGGACTGATGTTTTTGAATTACTGGTTTTGATTGACGGAGATATGGGATTTGGGTTTTTTGTTTAGTGTGCTCGCTAAGATTTTTCTTTCAATCTTATGCCTATGTATTCCTGTTTACCGAAACAGGGAAATCAGAGCGTTCGTAGTTCCTCCTATTCTATGGGAGGAAATGGTGTTTTGGTGTCTTGTTCAAAGCCCAAGACGTGAAGCTAAAGGGTAGTTTGTATCTTGTTCAAAGCCCAAGATGTGAAGTTGAAGGGTCTATTTGTATCTTGTTCAAAGCCCAAGATGTGAAGCTAAAAGGGTGTTGACTTTAGAGAGAATTTGTCACCTCTAAAGAAGGGTTTGTCTGTCACAACTGTTGGGTGACTGGTTATAAAGGAGAATTACTTTAACCGGGATACGCGGATCCTAGCAATGCCATAATTTCCTTTAAAGGGGATTTTAACCTGAAGGAGAAGACTTTAACTCAGTGTAGAGCAATGCTATCTTTCCTTAGGAATTTCTCATGCTAAAAGAGGGACAGTGGCATGGATGTAAATAATCCAGAGGCTTGCCGCTTACAGCGATTAGATGAAGGGGAAGGAGTTGTTGATGTTTGTGTACTGTGAACGAGGCACAGCTTTGATGCTAAAAGGTTGATTGGATCAACCAGTGGTTTTCTTATACAAAGCCTAAGAGGAGGCTAATATGTGTCTCGTACAAAGCCCGAGAGAGAGGCCGAAAGGGGTTGATCCTACAAGAGGATCTTTTATACTCAACAAGAGAGTGTTTTTTGTATCTCGTACAAAGCCCGAGATGGAGGCTAAAATTTGTTTGGCTCAATAAGAACCTTTTTGTATCTCGTATAAAGCCCGAGATGCAGGCGGAAGGGTGATTGACTCAACGAGGGAGTCTCTTATGTGTCTCGTACAAAGCCCGAGAGAGGCTAAACGTTGTTTGACTCAACGAGGGAATCTTTTGGTATCTCGTATAAAGCCCGAGATGGAGGCTAAAATTGTTAGCTCCACTGGGGAGAATCATTGTACAAAGCCCAAGAGGAGGCTAACTTCACTGAAGAAGGATCATTATACAAAGCTTAAGAGGAGGCTATGGTTACTGTTTCAGTTGAGTGACAGGTCCAGTATAATGACTTTAAAGAGAAAATCAGTTCTTATATGAGCAACACTGTACTCAAGGATTTGATTCAAGGATCAGGGATATTTCCTTTCTTTAAGGAAGCGGGAAATCCAAAGGGTATTGAGATTGTCCGAGTCTGCGGGTTTCCTTCCTATTTAACGAAGGGGTCACTTGAGAATGTCTTTGAGACTCAAGGAGATTAGACTGTCCGTGTCTAGAGTTTTATCTTTTGTACTATGCTTTGAGAAACAGTAGTAGACTCTATGACAGGACTGTTCTATGAAGATGACTAAGTTCTGTTCCTATACCTCTAGGAGGTCGTCGGGACAATTTGTACGAAGCCCAAGAGGAGGCTGAAAACTTTTAAGAAGCCGACGGGTCCTTGTACTAAGCCCAAGAGGAGGCTATCATTCCCAGAGAAAGAGATCATTATACGAAGCCTAAGAGGAGGCGGTGAATAGTTCTAAGAAGCCGTAGGGTCCTTTTACTAAGCCCAAGAGGAGGTGGGGTCACTTTTTGGAAGCCTGTGGGTCCTTGTACGATGCCCAAGAGGAGGCCGGTGCTTTTAAGAAGCTCGTGGGTCCCAAAACCCCGAGAAATTCAAGGCAAGCTATTCACAAGGAATAGATCAAGTCAGGAAAGTTCGAGAATTTGGAAGAAACTCAAAGATGCCATTCACGGAGAATACATTCATCTCTGGGAGTAGAGTTTCTTGATAATTCCTAATGAGGACAGCCGAAGAGAAGACTGTATCTGGTGATCCTATTGGGGATCTAGTTGTCTATTTCTACGAATAAACGAAACGGCGTCACCTAGTTCTAGACGTAGTTACCGGGGAAACTCTAAATATCTATACTATTATTATACACTTGATATGAGTTTATGAAAGAAGACTTACAGCGAAACAGCCCCACAATGCAGTTATATGTATATGAAAGCAGTAAATGAAAGCGTATAAACACTTACTCGGTTATAAAGCTTCCATGCTGTTTGGTTAGTTGTTCAACAAAGAAAGATTGAAAACAACAGTATATTCAAAATCAAAGGAGAAAGTGCTTTGAAAAAGAAAGATTTGGGGCTTACAACTCAAGGAGAGGCCCAGGGTTTTATTAGTGAGCGCACTGTTGAATTTGTACAGAGGGACTTATACAAGTGACTGAGGCCCAAAAAAGGTTTTATGTACAAAGGGATGGGTCTTACACTCTCTCAAGAGGCCCAAAAGGTTTAAAGAAAAAGAGTGGGGCTTATAACATAAGGGTAGGCCCAGATGATTTTTCGTTTAAAATGGCGATCGCGCTGAGGTTTTCTTTTAACGCAGATGGACTTATACAATAAGTGAGACCCAAAATTATTTTGGTTAAAAGGGGGTTGGGTATTACACTCTAATAAAGGCCCAAAAGTTTTGAATGGGTCTTATAGCTCAAGGAGAGGCCCAAGGGTCATTTTGAAAGGCGAAGATCGCGCCGTTTGTTTTTGACGGTATCGGGACTTATACAATGTACTGAGGCCCAAAAAATGAGTTGGTCAAAAAAGGATTGGGTCTTACACTCTATTAGAGGCCCAAAAGTTTTGAATGGGTCTTATAGCTCGAAGAGAGGCCCAAAGTGTGTTTTTCAACGGATGATGATCGCGTCGAACTTTTTGAAATACAACGGGACTTATACCATAAGTGAGGCCCAAAGTGGATTGTATTTACAAAGGGTTGGGTCTTACACTCTATTAGAGGCCCATGAGTGTTAAATGGGTCTTATAGCTCAAGGAGAGGCCCAAATGGTTTATTTTTAAACTGGCGACGATCGTGCCGAATTAAAAAATGTACAGAGGGACTTATACAATAAGTGAGGCCCAAAATTGTTTCTGTACAAGTGGGTTGGGTCTTACACTCTAATAGAGGCCCAAAAAGTTTTGAATGGGTCTTATAGCTCAAGGAGAGGACCAAAAGTTTTGAATGGGTCTTATAGCTCAAGGAGAGGCCCATGAGTTTTGGTTTTCAACGGATGATGATCGCGTCGAACTTTTTGAAATACAACGGGACTTATACAATAAGTGAGGCCCAAAATTAGGTTGTATTTACAAAGGGTTGGGTCTTACACTCTATTAGAGGCCTAAAAGTGTTTGAAAAAGTTTGATGAGGGTTGAAATAATCAAAAACCCTAATTTCATTTTTTAAAGGGGCATTTTTCAAAGAAAAATCAAGTAAAAAATGATAAAAATATCAAATAAAATCATTAATCATGTTATAAACAGTGATTAAGGTTTATGAAAAAGTATTTTATCCACATGAATATTTAAAATCATTTTGGTTTTAAAAATCAAGAAAAAGAAATCATTTTAAAAGCATTTAAAACAATTTAAAACAATATTTTTGAATATATTAAAAATATATCAAATAATAATATTTTTTGTGATTTTTTTGGTGGATTAAAATATTATGGAGTATGAATAAAAAGTGTGTAAAACAGATTTTGAAAATGATGATTTTTGCTATGTGAAATAATTGGTTGAGTTTTGAAGATAAACTAAGAAAAAGAGGAAAGATGTCACAACATCACATTCGACATCTTTCATGAGTTTGCAACATCTTTTTTATCAAACTACCAACACCCATAACTTTCTCAAATCTCAATGGTTTGAGACAAAATTTATATGCATCTGGCCCAGAATTTCACAAGGAATCCAATGGTGGTGGTAGTTTTTTCAGATCACACTCCCTCCTCAAAACCCGATAGTGGTTTTGAAAAGGACCTATAATTGCATTTTCTATGCTACACTTTGATACAAGCATGGATTACATGGTGAATTAGCCCAAACACAACATATACAACATGTATGAGATGTGTATGATCAGTGGACTTCAAATCAATGCATGATTTCAAGGATTCCAAGTTGTGATGCTTACCTCTTTTTGAGCTTTTTGGAGTTATTGTGCAATATGTCAAGCCTCTTGTTCCAGAAATGATTTGATGCTTTAGACACACTCAAATGATCCCTTAGAAGCTTTTAGGATGATTGGAACCAACTGGTACCTGCAAAAACACAAACTGTCCCTTTCTTGCAAAAGGGGTTAAAAGTGACCAAAATAGCAACTCTCTCAAGGATGATATTTGGAGTGTGTTTGAGGTTTTATCTGGTTTAGAAAGTGACTGAATCAAGACATGGCTTGAGAAATGCAAAAAAGTGCCATTTTGAGGTTTTGAGAAGTGACTTTTTAATTTTGTGATTACAGGTCACTTGTGATAGTTTGCACAGCTTACATATGATATATATGAGGTGTGTGTGTGATTAGTTTGAGTGGAATTGCTCTCTAACTCAAAAACTCATAATTACTTGCTTTGGAAGGCAAATTTGAGGTGAAAGAAGAGATTTTGAGGAAAGCATCTGTTTGATGGCTTTGGTGTACTCAAACTGAACACAAATGAGCTCTATTTATAGTAGAGCAAGTTTGTTTTCGCAGCAATAGTGAATAGTGGCTGCAGCAGAGGTTTGGCCAATGTTGTCCAATGAAAATCCAAGTCTCCTCTAGCCATTGACTAGAGGTTAGAGCACAGAGCTTTGGTTCCCTACTTGTTGGAGGAATCTTGACTGAATTCAGTTGCAAATGTGTCAGTCCATGCCACCTCTAAACATCTATTAAATGCTCCAATCCAAAATTGGAGTCTTGTCCCTCTTTTAGGGATTTTTAGGAATAGCATGCTACTTCTTGTTCCAAGGACTTTGGAGGCTTGGCTCAGTGATTGTCACCTTTAGATTTGATCCTCAGAGGTGTCCAAAGTGATGACAAGGCTTGGAAATTCGTGTGGCACAAGAAATGTGCAAATCTGCCCCATGAAAATTTCAGCTGCAGCAAGCCCTGTTGTAAAATTCATAACTCCCTGCTCGAGTATGCTACATGGACGTTCTAGGACTTTCTGGAAATCTTAGACGACGTACTTCAACTTTGATGTTTGACTTTGGTCTTGGTTCAGCTTGCAAAGTCATAAAAAATGGTCTTGAATTTGTGTAGTCAAATCTGTCCTAAAAGCTGTCATGAAAATTCTGCTTTATCAATGCTTTTTGCGAAAATCATATCTCCCTGCTCGAGTATGCTACAAGGACGTTCTATCACTTTCTGGAAAGCTGAGACAACGTACTTCAACTTTGATGTTCAAGGTTTGGCTTGAATCAACTTGGATCATGGAGAAAAACATCCTTGAAGTTGGGACATTCTTGCTGGAAAAATATTAATGATGTCCTATGAAATGTTGAAACATTTGACAACTTTGATCATTAATAATTCCAAACTTTAATCACTTGTATATTTTAATCCACTATGATATTTTGAATTGAAGTGAATTGCATCTTTGATGCTTGTCTTGCATGGTGACAAAGCTGGAAAATTGGGTGGCACAAGAAAAGTGCACAAAATCTGTCCTAAAAAATCAGCTCGAGAAAGGCCTGTTGTGAGGTTCATAACTACTTGCTCAAGTTGAATTAATGGGAGTTCTAATACATTTTGGAAAGCCCTAATGACATACTTTAACTTTGATGTTTGACTTTGGTCTTAGTTCAGCTTGCAAAGTCATCAAAAATGGTCTTGAACTTGTGTAGTCAAATCTGTCCTAAAAGCTGTCATGAAAATTCTGTTTTATCAATATTTTTTGCAAAAATCATATCTCCCTGCTCGAGTATGCTACAAGGACATTCTAGGACTTTCTGGAAACCTGAGATGACGTACTTCAACTTTCATGTTTGACTCCAGACCTGGTTCAACTTGGATCATGGAGAAAAACGTCCTTGAAGTTGGGGCATTCTTGCTGAAAAAATATTAATGATGTCCCATGCAATGTCAGAACATTGGACATTAAGAATTCCCAACTTTGATCACTTATATCTTTCAAACCTTACGATATTTTTAGTTGATTCCCTCTACAATGTTGAAGTATCAAATACCCTCTTTAAACGTAGTTCTTACCCAAAATCAATGGATGTTTGGATCAATAGTTACAACCTTGAAAAGTTGTGCACTTGAACATGATTTTAACTTAGAAAAAATTTCTAAGTTTCTTTCAATTTGATCAATTTTGCAATTTTGCGTGATTTCTTGATTTAAATTTGATCAAATTAAATCATCCATCATATTTTCTTGAGTAATTGCTTGTGAAGGTCAAAGTTGACCAAAAAGTCAAACTTTGACTTTCTGCGTCAGTTGACTTTGTATTAGATGAACTTAAGGCTTGATCCACTTGAAATGTTGCACTCTTGTGCTTAATTCTTGATGTGGGAGTCCTCTTGATCCTTTGTGGATGTTTAAGAGGTTAGACAAGTTGAAGATCATGTCATTCCTTGATTGATCCTTTGTCTAAAGGCTCTGAGAGGGCTTGAAACCCTAAATCCTGTTTGTAGTGAATGCTCACCCACCTTTGGGGAGACTAATAAAGTATGATGGTTCCTCCATATTGTGATGATGATTTGCACAATGATGGGAAATCTTAGTGGTCAAAATTTGGGGTATGACACATCACTAAAACGAGATCTAAACTACTTAGGCTCAAAGGGTTAACGAATACTCACTTACTCACGGGTAAATTATTGTTTGGAAATGGTTGTGCTTATTATCAACAAATGCCTTGATCATTTCTAATTCTTCCACAAAATCAAACAAATCATAAGATTAAGCATGAATCAAAAGTACTAAACAAAATTTATCAGTCATCCTATGCATTTAGTAGACAATGGAGGTTTTCTTACCATTTTGGCTTTTGGACCTAAGTGATACAAGCATTCAACAAAGTTGCAACAAGAAACAAAATTACATTTGCACAAAGAAAAAAGTTCTTAAACATTCTACATCCTAAAAAGAGGTAACCATGTGCCTTGCCAACATTTACATGCTTAAATACTATCATCGCCATCCAAACTTGGAAGAATCTTCATTGATGAACTATCATCACCAACCTAGAAGTTCTTACAATTCAACACCAAAAATGGAAACATTAAAATTTCCACAAGCATACCAATAAAACACATAAATAAGCATACCAATAATACACTTTAAGAGTTGAACATTCCTAAACTAAAGAATTCAACTCTTAACACATAATAATAAAAAAAATAAAAAATAAAAACAAAATTAAAAACGCAATCTGAACATTTGTAACTGAAAAATTCAACTGAATAACAATAATAATAATGTGTTATGGTGTAGAAACACCAACAAAAGTATTTGTACCCCAAAATGATATATAGTACAACAACATTCAAAATGCTCCACAAAGTGGATAAAGTACAACAAAATATAATACAATAATCATAAATATCTAACAATGATCAAATGCAAACAGAAACTTCACTTTGTAGACCAACGGAAGTTGCATAGGATCATGCTCAAAATGACATCAACAAAAAAGAACTAGTCCTCCTCGGGTCCAGTCTCCTCAAATTTGACCTCCTCATCACTAGAACCAGACACCTCCACAGAACCAGACTCGAAACCATCATCCCCAACAACATCATCATCTCTAGCCTCCTCAGAAGCATCTTTATGACCTACATCTTCCCCCTCTCCATACTGTGCCCTGGCCTTAGGCCACGCAGCATGTGCTAGGAACTGCTCCATAGACATCATTGAGTGCTCCACTGTGGGTTCCCTATACTGCATGTGTAGTACCTACATAGAGTCATGTAAGTCAATCATGGATCGCTGAGTCGCCGCCATCCAATCCCAGTTATAACTGCAGACCTCCCTCTGAAAAAGGCCAAAACCATGAGAGCCTGCCAATTTTGAACTAGATGCACCGCCAGCATCAGTACCAGCGCTAGATGTCTACCCTCATTTCCATCCCTTTGGCCTACAAAACTTGTCCACATATCGGTCATCAATAGCAGCATGAACCGTCACCTGATGACGGGAGGGTACCTTCACCCTCGCATACACACACAACAAGATAATCAAACAAGGAAAAACTAAATGGCAATTCTTCCTAGATACGGAACCAAGTCCGTTTTCAACCACTGCACGCATCTCATCCGCGATTATTCAAGCCACATCAATATGCACATTTGTTAGAATGCTATGGACAAGGTGAGCAATCGGGATTGGCACAGTAGAGGTGTACGACTTTGGCTTAATATTGGTCAAAACCAACAAAAGAATGAGTTGTGCCAAAGGACGCATGTCCTCCCTGTGATATCTCCTAGGAACCCCAGATGGGTTCAATTCAATAGTCCTTCCCTCAAGCAACAAATCACGAGTAATCGCATGCGTATCTCTATGCAACCTCAATGTATGATGATAAGCATCAATCTCATTCTCTCATAAGGTTAAAGGGTTACCTAAAACAGTGTTGATGGTGTCACGGTCG
Source organism: Lathyrus tuberosus (assembly GCA_022829125.1). NCBI lineage: Eukaryota > Viridiplantae > Streptophyta > Magnoliopsida > Fabales > Fabaceae > Lathyrus > Lathyrus tuberosus. Next base: position 32,997 of record JALAZF010000409.1, on the reverse strand, counting down.
AACTTTACCTCCCTTCCGCAAACCAAAGTCGTCCATGTGAACAACTCATCATCATTGGGGAGTGTGTTTGCATAGAATTCTTGAACCAACTCCACATTGTAGCTATCACCGGGTGTGATCAATTTCACCCACTTTTTGCTTTCAAGGATTCCCGCTACCGCTCGGTAGGATCCTTGTGGGTTGAGGTTGAAACGCTTCTCTGGCAGGATGCTCCTCTTCTCCAGCATTAGGTATTGAGCAGCTTGTTTTGCTCCTCTAAATCTGTCCGAATCAAACTGGATTGGGGTCAGAAGAGTTGTGCTTCCGACTTTTCGATTCTTAGAAGGAACGATCTTAGGAGCCATCTACAAAGCCATCAAACAAAACCAACCAGCCAATACATAATTTTCATTAGTGAGGAAACAAAATAATTAACATCAGAATCAGAAATCAGCATCATAAAAAAAAATTGAAAAATCTGTCTTGTTCGCCCATAAGTTCGCAGGGCGAAGCCCTGGCGAACACTCTCCCAGATTTCTAGGGCGAAGTCCTGGCGAATACTCACCCCAGGTTCGCTAGGCGAACTCATGGCGAACCCTGCAAATTTATGATTCTGTAGGTTCTGCCTACACTTATATTCACATAATTTTTTCCACATACACATTCTATTCCTATTTCCTACTTATTGATAATACCCACTTGTAATATAACAGAATCAACAAGAACAGAACATGCATTGGATTTATTGTTCAACCTAGAATCTAGTTTTGATTATGTTCTATAACTAACCCTAACCACATATCACTATGAAGAATCAAATGAGAGAACAAAATCAAACATGTGATGCTAAAAGGCTTAGCTTGGTAAAATAGAAAAAGGTTGCAAAATCTCCAAAGTGCTCGTGAGATATTGTGAGAGTGAGAGTTAAAAAGTTTGTGAGTTTGTGAAATGAGAGTGGCAAGTGAGTTGGGGTAGGGTTTCCTCAACAAAGTCTGAAGAATGGGTCTTGGGCCCTAACATCTGGCCCACTCACTTATTTCACACTTTTTAAGTGATGTGGCAGCAGACATATTAAGTCAGTCTCGCTATGTTCGCCATGCAAACTGGCCAGTGAATGCTCGCTCTAGGTTCGTAGTGCGAACTTCCCAGTGAAGCTGACAGAAATTTGAATTTTTTTTACTGTCTGCTAGCATATCCTCCACACTATTTCTAAACACTTATAAACACAAAACAGTAAAAATTCAAGAATACTTACAATGTTGGGATGCCTCCCAACAAACGCTTTGTTTAATGTCGTTTTGAGCTCAATGGTCCGGAGGCTTGAAACCTCGAAACTAAAAGCCCATGGATTAGCTTTCGCGAAAAACACTCCAACAACAAAGACTTCAACCATTATCATGACCTTCTCTTGATCCCCTTTTTCTTAAGAAAGAGAAGTACCAACACAATGTTGAAAAGTATTTCGGGGGATGTTTTATCGTATCCACAAGGATTGTATGTGTATTGCCGCCGTTCTATAGTCGAAATAGTTTTAAACTTAGAGTAATAAAGATTTTGGTGGTTTTGTAACTCATCGTTTGCATAAGAATTTAGTAACAACGGTATAGAAATTGATTTTAAAGATTTCGTAAAAGCATGCCAAGATTAGGGTCTGACAATCTATTTTATACGTATTTACTCGATAAAGGATGTGAACTTGTTAACGATGAATATAATCACATATCCTCTCAATAAGTTTATCTCTAACACTTATTGTGGGATTTACCATATTGATCCTTAGATGATCTCTCACTCCAACTATCAATATGATAACATTCAAGATCAATATTTATGAACATCAACTTTCAAAACTATCTCTAGCCTCATGATTGTTGATGGATTGAAACTTAGGTCAAGTTTTAGAACATATTTCTCAATCATAAACAAAAACAAAATATAAACTGTACAAACAAAGTTTTTCACCTATATTTATCATCAACAAAGTTCACACACTACAATCAAGATCAATACATACAAAATGATGCATTACCTACCACTAATCTTGACACAAGATGTGTTGAGCTACACATATTCATGATAGCTTGTTTCACAAGTTTCGGGAGGAGATGAAAAAGCATTCGCGTCGAATAATCGAGATTAGATGCAAATCCAGGTTCTCAATGTGAAAGATCTCTCTTAGATGATGAAAAGTCAGAAAACTATGTTATGTTGTGATAAAATGAGGTTATCATCCCAAGAAATTACATAAAGTGCTTTTATAGTACACTTGAAATCAACCCAGTTCACACTGCGAACTTTTTTGTTCGCCTAGCGAACTACTAAATTGGCACCTGAGGTGCCTCTGACAATTTAAACCGCCTCAGAAGTTCTGCATAAGTTTGCAATGCGAACTTTTATTCGCAAAGCGAACTATTCACCTACAAGTTCGCAAAGCGAACTTAGGCCCTTTTAGTTACTGCCTCATCCAAGGTGTCCTTCGCCAGCTCTTCGCTGGAGCGATGAATCAGCGAACCTTCACTGGGAAGTTTGCAAAGCGAACTTTGGTCCCTTTTCTTACTGCCCAAAATACGGGATTGTTCGCTAGAGCTTCGCCAGATGTTCAAAAAACGAACATTCGCTGGCAAGTTCGCAAAGCGAACTTACTGATGTTTTCTTCCTTTCTTTGGCAACTTGGATCCTTTCTTTTTGTCTTACTTCTTTGATAAATTAGTTCCTTTCCTACACAATAACACACATATTACAAGCACCAAAGGTATTTTCACAATGTTTGAAGAATAACAACAATTCAAGAATAAAATCCACAATTAAACATAAAAAAGTTGAAAAATGTCAAGTATTAATAAGAAATATAACGCATGTTTGACATCTAACAAACTCTCCCCAACTAACTCTTTGCTTGTCCTCAAGCAAAGTATGTCTCTCATTGAAAACAAGAGGATTTGCTCAAGCATTTAACTCAACCAAGAAAAGACAAACGGCTCAAATAAACAACAATTGCGAACAAGCAACAATTACAAATTCCTAGAATCGAACAATGCAAAAGAACTTGATTCTTAAACAAATATCAGATAATGTTTCAAGTAACAACTAAACTATCATGCTCATATCACTCTAACACTCCTCTTCGAAAAAGAATTGAAGGAAAAAAGCGGTTACAAACGCGGGGAAATTTCGCTCATCTGACAAATAATGCAAATACAAACCAATTTATACAATATCTATACGATCAATAAAGAAATCATGGAAGCAAAAAGATCACTAAGGGCTTTTAAGGTTGTAGCTTGGTCGGGTTAACAATAAAGGGACATTTCTAAAGGCTATTGAATCGAAATTTTCGATGCAAAAGAACATTCACTATACAAGGTATTCACACACATCTCAACTTCCTTGACCATTTTCATTCCTTTATCACAAACCTTTTCAAACTTCCTTATGCACAATTATTGGTCTCTATTTTTCTCATTCAAGCAAGCATTCTTTTTCTTTGTTTTTCACATTCATATTCACATTTTCTTTTCTTTTCATGCTTGCTTGAAATTTTTCAAAAGTTTGAGCAATTTACCAATCTTCTTTTTCATTCTCCCTAACATATTTTCAACTAAACCTTAAGTGACTGCTCCTTGCTTTTTAAGGCAAGGAAATCAATAAAAACAAAGTTCCAAGGTTCAAGAAGAAAAATTGTTTTTAGAAACTCTCAAAACTTCAATGATGAACTTGATTTTCAAATTATGTGCAACACAAAGTCCATCACTAAAACGAGATCTAAACTGTTTAGGCTCAAAAGGGCTAACGAATACTCACTACTCATGGGTAAATCACTGTTTGGAAATGGTTGTGCTCATTATCAACAAATGCCTTGATCATTTCTAATGCTTCCACAAAATCACACAAATCATAAGATAAAGCATGAATTAAAAGTATAAAACAAAATTCATCAGCAATCCTATGCATTTAGTAGACCATGGAGGTTTCTCACCATTTTGGTTTTTGGACCTAAGTGACATAAGCAATCAATAAAGTTGTAACAAGAAACAAAATTTCATTTGAGAAAAGACAAGAAGTTCTAACACATTCTAAATCCTAGAAATAGGTAACCATGTACCTTGCCAATAATTACATGCTTAAATACTATAATTGCCATCCAAACTTGGAAGAATTTTGTTTGATGAACAACAACACCAACCTAGAATTTTCTTTCAAAACCACACCAAAAAATGGAAACATTAAATCCCCACAAGCATACCAACATAATACAATAATACGCATACCAACAATTTAAGAGTTGAACATTCGTTAACTGAAGAATTCAACTCTTAACAACAATAAAAAAAACTAAATAAAAATGAAAACTGAACAAATTTAACTGAAAAACAAAATGCTAATAATAATAGTACAATAGTGTCATGGTGTAAAACAGCAACGAAAGTCATCAGTACCTCATAAGGGTACAAAGTACATCAAAATATCCCAAGATAATCCACATAGTGGATAAATTACAATAATAAAACTGATACATAAAACATAACACGAAAACTTCACTTTGAAGATCAAAGGAAGTACAAAATGACATCATCAAAACTAGTCATCTTCGGACTCAGAACCTGGCACCTCAATCTCTTCCTCCTCGGAACCAGACTCAGATCCAGATACCTCAACCACCTCCTCGTCATCATCATCCGCATCAGCATCCTCCTCAGGCTAAGCTTCCTCTATTCCCCATCCAAAAACTGGCCAGGCCTTAGGCCAAACAGCATGAGCTAGGAATTGCTCCCTAGTCATCATAGAGTGATCCACGGAGGGCTCACGAATCTGCAGCTGTAACACCTACATAGAATCATGTAAATCCATCATGGCACGCTGAGAAGCCTCCATCTAATCCCAATTGTACTGGAATATATCTTGCTGATACGGGTAATATCCTTGAGAACCAGAACCACTCGACCAATCACAGGTACCTGTGCCGACATCAGTACCAGCACCTGAAGACTCACCTCGCAGCCCCTTTGGTTTAAAAAATTTGTCCACGTACCGATCATCAATAGCGGCCGAGATGGTTACGTGACGGCGTGTGGGGACATTAACCCCCGCATGCACACAAAGGGCCATGATAAGACAAGGAAAGGAAAAAGGACAGTTCTTCCGCGAAGCTGAACCAAGTCCACTTTCCAAAATAGCCTTCATCTCATCAGCAATAATCCTGGCCACATCAATCTGGATATTCAACATTATGCTATGGACCAAATGGGCAAGGGGTATGGTAATGGTCGAGGAATGCAACTTTGGCTTAATGTTTGTAAGAACCAATAGTAATATCAAATGGGCCAAATGACGCATGTCCTCTCGACGGTATCTACGTGGAACCCCAGATGGGTTCAACTCAACTGTTTTGCCTTCACGCAAAAGGTCATGAGTGATTTTATCTGTGTCTCTATGGAGTCTCAAGGTTCTGTGGTAGGTATCTATCTCATTTTCTCTAACTTCGTTAATGGTCGCCCGATCAAACAACACCTCTATTCCCAAAACCAAGGTCTTCCACCCAAATTCCTCTCCATCATCCGGGAGGGCATTTGCATAAAATTCCCGTATCATCTCCACATTATAGCTATCCACAGGTGTAATCAACTTCCCCCACCTCTTTCTTTCAAGGAGTCCAGCTACCGCCTGATAGCTTCCTTGTGGGTTCAAATTGAATCTTTTCTCCGACAAGATAGTCCTTCTCTCTAGTGTCAAGTACCGTGTAGCCTGCTTTACTCCTTTGAAACGGCCATTATCGAACTGAATTGGAATTGGTCTTGAAGTGCTTTCAGTCTTTCTCTTTTTCAGTGGAATAATTTTTGGATCCATCTACAAAAACTGTCAGACAAAACAACAACCAGCCAGCAAACAGTTCATTAGATGAGGAACAAAACAGTAAACCATAATCCCAAACAGAAATAGTAAAAAAAAATTCAGAAATCTGGTCCGTTCACCCAAAAATTCGCAAAGCGAAGTCCTGGCGAACATTCGCCTCAGATTCGCTAGGCGAAGTTCTGGCGAATGCTCGCCCCAGGTTCGCAAAGCGAACTAGTGGCGAACCTGCGAATTTTTCAAAATTAACAGCTTCTGCCAATGTAAACAAAATTGTTCAATCTTGCACAACCCAACCTCTATTCTTAGGGTTTTCATAAAAATCCAACATGCAACCACAAACAAACCTTAAAAACAGAGGTGCGTTGTACCACTTTTAAACCTAGAATCAATTGGTCTCTAATGTTATCCTAACCTAACCTAACCACATATTCTAACAAAAACAACAGAGAGAAAGAGAATCAAACCGGGACTTGTTGAGAACTTGGAAAAATTTGTGAAAAGATGTAGGAAAGGAGAGAGCACGTGAGAGTTCAAAGTTCTTGTGTTTGTGAGAAAGTGAGAATATGAGAGTAGCCAAGTGAGAGTAGGGTTACCTCACACAATTCAGAAAAGGATGGGTCATGGGCCCAGGTGTGGCGCACTCCTAAGAAAAGCCCTTTTTTAAATGAGGTGGCAGCAGATAGTTTGTGTCTGTCTCACTGAGTTCGCAATACGAACTGGCCAGCGAACGCTCGCCCCAGGTATCGCACCTCAAAAAAATCGCTTAATCGAAGACACGACCCTCGCGCGAAAGGCACAGAACGGTTCGACAGAGTCGCCACCGAACTTTATTTATCCCAAAAGAGGGAAAGGAAAATATCGAGAAAACCTTTTAGGAGGGATAAGAACATCGTCGTCGCAACCACATTCTGGGTTCGGGAGTCGGTTATGTGAGGGGAAAGTACGCGCACCCCCCTCACGTCCGTTGTGCTCAACGGGAACTTCTTGATTCGAATCGCGATACTCGTTAGCTAAGCTTGTTTGTTTTCTTCTCTATGATAAATGCAAAACGTTAAGATAAAAAGGAAGGATGCTAAGGGGGAAGTTGGTGGTTTAAGGATAGAGTGCTCGGCAAGATCATCGCAATCTTGTGCCTACGTATACTCATTCGAACAAGAATGAGTAATCAGAGCAATCGTAGTTCGACTACGGGGTTTGACGGAAAAAAATGGTAGTGTGCTTGCCAAGATCATCGCAATCTTGTGCCTACGTATCTTTACTCGGACGAGAATAAAGAATCAGAGCAATCGTAGTTCGTGGTACGCCCACACAAAGAGGAGAGTTGGTTTGTTTTAAAGGCGTCAATTGCTTACACACGAGTAAGAGAACCCGCACTTAAACAACTGAAGAGAGATCAAAGACTTGAACCCCCATTTTTCACCTCAAAAAGAGTTGCGATAGTTGTTAGTCATTTTTTGAGTTTTATTGTGAAAATCTGCTTGACGTTGGATCAAGGGTTTATTTGTATGCGAAGAGGTTAGTTTGAAAAAAAGTTTGGTTAGAAGTTGATTTGAAAATGGCTCGACGACGAGTCGACGGTTTGGTTGAAAAGAGGTTTGTTTGAAAATGGCTCGACGACGAATCGAGAGTTAGTTTGAAAATGGGTTGTCTATGCTAGTCCCTAGGGGTGCTCCTAGTAAACAACCCACAATCAAAAGAAAACACGAATGCGTACATCGGAATGGGAGCGGGGTACATGTAAAGTACAGGGGATGACATGAAATAAAAGGTCTCATTGTAAGGTAGCCCAAGAGGAAGCCGTGTGTGTGCGAGGTATCCTAAACTAAGCCTTGAGCAAGAGTCGGACAAAAGCTCCAAGCAAAGGATAGTAACCAACAGTCCACCAATTAGTCTTTTATTGTTTCGATATTTTTAGTGTGTTTTGATTAAGGTATGAACAAAGAAAAAGGTTAGATGAACGAGTATGAATATGATGAATAATATGAATATGAACAAGATAAATATTGACAAGAAAGTAAAGCAAGATAATATTGACAAGAAGTAAAGTTAGTAGTTAGTTGTTAATTGTTAATCGGGTCCAATGTAGTGCTAAACCATTGTAGCATGATCTATGACGAAGATCACACTATAGGAGGATGCGCAATTTGATCTTTGTGCTAAAACACGATAGATAAATGATATTGAGGACCATTCTCCAATTGAATCGTGCCACACGAAAAGAAAATGTGATGATCTCGTCTTAATCAAGAACTCAACAAGAAGTTCCATGATATCTAAGACTTTCATTGATCAAAATGAAAAGAAATAATAGGAAAAGAAGTTGGAAATGAAAAAGAACTCGAAATGAAGATAAAATAAAAAATAAGATGGAAAAGCAAAAAAGGTCTCCTCTTTACCAAGATCTTAAATCGATAAATCGACGATCTATGGTTTTAGATTTTCATTGACCGATAAAAAAGAAAAGTGGCCTCATATTAATCAATATTGTAAATCAATTTGAATAAATTAACTAATCATGATTTTTGTTATATCATTGACCCATGAAATCGGAAATAAAAATCGAACAATGGAAGTATAATTAATTGAGGAAACTTAAAAATAGTTAGAAGAAATAAAATAAAAGAAATAAGAATTAACAATTTAACATTTAAAAACTAAAATGTTTAAAAATAAAGGAAATGGGGATTAATACGAAACGGGTGGTGTATGAGTGAATTACACGGGCTTTAAACCCAATATGCACACCAAAAAAAGGTGAATAATAATAAAAAGAGGTGTGAGTATCATATGGGTTGAAAAGCCCATCATCTCATCATGAAAATCGGTCCATGAACAGCAAAGCACTTCTCAGGTTATTTCAAAGAAAAAAAGGGAAAGACACGATCCAAATAGCCTCAAAATGAAACACGGTTTCCATCATAGCACAGTTTCAAAAGCAACAAAATATTAGATGAATCAGAAGGATAAAACGAAAATAAAAAACACGAGCAGCATCAATCGTCTCTAACCTTTCTCGTTCTGTTTCCGTCTCAGTTTCGATCCGTCTCCTATCTCGATTCATACTCAGGTTTGTTTGGTTTCAGTTTCAATCTTCATCTCCTCTTTTGGTTCGATCTTTCTACCTCTCCTTCGATTTCTTTGCGTTTCTAGATTTGAAAGGATTCATAGATTTGTGGATTTTAGTGTTAGTTGATTTATGGTGGTGTTGTTGGGTTTATGATTGTTGTTGTTGATGAAGGTCTGAGAGTAGGTTTGGATTTGAAGAAGGTTATGTGTTGTGAGATTGTTGTTTAGATTGTGAAAGGTTTGAAGAGGTCAAAGAAGGTTGGCCGTGATTGAATGTTGCTTGATGGATTGTAGTTGAAGAACTACGGTTCAGAAGAAAAGAATAGGGGTTGAAGGAAATTTGGGGAAAAGATAAGGTTGAAGGAAATTTTGGCAGGGGTTTGGAGGCTTCTTGAGCTTGAATAATTGAGGGATGAGAAGGCTCTATTTATAGATGGAGTTGGATGAGCATTCGATGTCGTTTTGCTCAATTTTGTGCGTTTTGGTTGTTGTACGAATTTCACAACTGGCCTTGTTTTGGGTGTGTACAGGTTGTGTGTGTGTTTTGGAGGTGGGGTCGTTTTGAAATCAGTTGGTACAAGTTTTTGAATGTTGCCGCGTAAGGCTTTGTTGATGCTGCAGGTACAGGGTTGTGGCGTGAAATTATGTAGGTGGGTCTGTTTTATCATGTTGTAAGTCATGGCAAAAACGACTTGGTAAGGTTATTTGGATTTTATTTGTGTATGTGTGGTTGATTTAATTTTGTCGTGTATGGAAGCAATGTGTGGTCTTTTGCTGTTGTGAGGTCATGGTTACTGTTACTGACTGATGCATATTCCATGCCATTTTCAAGTGGTTTGGTGTAAGGCTACAGTATATTGGCAAAGAGTTTAGCGGTTCATTGTAGGCACTTTGGCATGGCAAAGAGTGTTGGTTGCATAAGGTCTTGGTTGCATATTGTTTTGGGCTTTGTAAAAAACATGTCAACGGTTTTTTGTATGGCCTTGTAACAAATACTTTTGTGAATGGAATGAGTTTTTTTCAGTAATTGGAAATCACATAGGCTTTGTATCCTCATGAATTATGACTTGGCCCGATCGGCATTTACACCTTCACAATGATACTTCCATTCTATACTTGAAAATTTGACTTTTGAACTTGAATTTGCAATAACCTCCATGAATAATAATGAACAAAGAAAACACCAATTGAATTTACAATATGCTCGGTAATCAGTTCTTGCGAAACGAAACCAAATGAACCAATCTTGATTTGAAATATGCCTTGCTTGAAATGAAATCAAGAATCTCTTTTAAAATCAATTTCCAATTTTTGAATTCTTCTTGAACTAATGCTTTAAATCAATCTTTAAGAAATGAACCCAAAATACGGATAGACCCTGTGGAACCAAGACCTTCACTGTGGACCAAATGAGCATGGACATGCCTCGAGATCAGTACACCACATAAAACCCTAACTGAAGTTTCAAACACGCCACTTGAATTGAAGAACGTCACCGCACACACACTTTTTGAATGAGCCTCAAATGAACCTGGACTCAAGCAGTCAGAAACAACCTATTTTTTTGGGTTTTTGAATGATGGTTAGTGAATAGATGTACAGATGAAAATTATATACAAGTAGGACGAATTTGGGGTATGACACCAGGTTCGCAAAGCGAACTTGTCAAAATGAGTGTCGCAGTGAGAATTGGATATCAAGCTATTGTTTAACTTGAATCGCAAATCATTTATTCACCACCGTTCTTTGATTTACCAAGGGAAGGGAGAAAGATCGAATATCCCACAGTATGCAATGCAAATGCAAAGCTAAGAATCTAAGGTTCGGGGGTTGGTTATACCTAGGGAAGGTGTTAGCATCCTAGATATCTGTAGTACTCTACAGGAGCCTCTTGTTTTATCATGTTATTTTCTATTTGTTATCTACTTTAAGGGTAAAGGGATAGGAAGACCTAAGGTTCTATTCCTAAGTGTGCTCGACAAGATATCACATCTTGTGCCTACATATCCTGTCGGGAGTGGAATCAGAGCACTAGTAGTTCCTCTTTGAGTGATACTAAAGGTTGTTTGAAAATGGTCTAAGAGAAAAGATGAGTCGTCATCCTAAGAACCACCACAGTTTTGAGAATGGACCTTTGCTTCATCTTAGGAGAAGGGCTCCAACTAGGATATATAATCGACGAGTATGCCACATACCTCTCCTATGTGGAAAAGCAATCCCCATCTTGTTAGTATTATGGGGTATGAGATTGTATGTCTCTTCTTTGAGATGATTCACATCTAATTCTCTTGTGGGGAGAATCAAGTGAGCTAAAGTGTGTTTGTTTGTCTAATCAGGATTAAAGGGGACTAACTTAGGAAAATCTACCCTAAAGTTGTCTAAGAAATTAATTCTTGAGGGAGACTTACAACCACTAAGGGGAGGATGAGATGTAGATGAAATGCACCATGCACGACAAGTGATTATCATGCATGGGGTTTTCCCTTGGATATAATGCAAGCAATATAATATTAAGAATAGTAAAGCAGTAAAATATAAAGCGTAAAGCAAAGACGTCAATGATTAATCAAATAATGAATTGAGTTATTAATCGTACATATTAGCAAAGTGGGCTAGTCTTGTGTATAGTGACCAAAAGGTTGATAGCGATGCTTAAAAGCGATCGTCTTACAGGGGTGGAAATGGCTCGACGTTGGATCGAGAAATTTACTTTTGAAAAGGTTTAGAGCGCAGTAGAATGCATACATAGAGTATAATGGTAAACAAACAATGCATAAGCATATGACATGATATCAATCAAGACTAAACTTATTTTACTAACACAAGCGTATGGTTAAATTAAGCGCATGATGAGGGATTTTTATAAGGAACAATTTATTAAGAAATTTGATAATTTTTAAAGGAAAAATCTTATTATATAAAAGGTTTATTATATTTCCTTATTTTTTTAAAAGTTGTATTATATTAAAAGTTATTATTAATTTGAAGAAAAGAGAAAAAAAAAATTTGTTAAAGGTTTTTTCTTATTAATTAAAAAAGGGTTAATTTTAATAAAAGATGGTGGTTTTATTATTTTCCTTACAAAAGAGGTTTATTATTTAAAGGTTTATTGTTTATTATTAAAAGTTTTATTTTAAAAGGGTTATAGAAGATTATTTAAAGAGCTTAAAGTAAAATTATTATTTTTATTAAGAAATATTATAATTTTTTGGAAAAAAAGATTAAATTATATTTAAAGGGAAAGAAGAAAAGAAAAATGGTAAAAATAAAATAGAGGGATCAGGTGTTTGCAAAGGGACCATGTGATGCGTAACTGTGGTTGATCCAACGACCAAGATGGAGGGCGCATGATAAGTGTCATGGGTGCGTGTGTACGTGATTATCGGGCAAGAAAGAAAACAAAGCGCCTCTCACCATCTCTCTCTCTCGCGTTATTCTCTCCGCCTTCCAAACAAAAGGGGTTTCAAACCGTAATTCAAAATTCGCCGCCACCCCCTAACCCTAAATTCCGCCATGAAAACGACCCTTATCACTCTTCTCCGTTCACCTCTCATCTCACCCCTCTCGTTCCTTTCCTCTACTACAAAGCACTCGCGAAAACAAAGAACAATCGAAACCTAAGTCGAAACCCTAATCCCCAACAAGCCCCAAAATCCCCAATTTGCATTATTGTTTCAGATGATTACAAGTACAGAATAATCAGAAGTGCAAAGAAAGTAAAAGAACAAGGTTGTCCTTCTTCCCCGTGCGCAACTCTTCCAAGAAGCTCGACGTGATGGTTCGCAGATAAGTCTAGGATTCTTCTCCTCTTTTGTGTGAAAGTCGTTTTTCGTTCCCCTGCTGCGTGTATGTGTTTTTCTTCTTTTGAGTTGTATTGATATGCTTCTGGTATTGGTAGTATGCGTGTTTGTGAATCGTGTGTATGGATACGCTATCTTCTGCAATGATATATTTTCCTGGTATGTGGATGCTGCTGTTTTCTGTTGGTGTACTGCGATGTTCTGACTAACTTTTAGGGTGCGACTTCTGCTGAGTGTAGTGTGTATTGATGAATTGTGTGTAATGATATTGTGTGATTCTCAGATGTTCTGCTCGTGTGTATCCCCTGTGATTGGTATTGTGTGCGTATTTATAGCCATAGGAAGAAATTCCACTTTGAAGTGGGCATTAAAGCACGATTATGCTATTTCCACTCTCAAGTAGACATGTTTGTGTAATTTTGGAAAGAAATTGAACCTTGTCCCAACATGTTTGGATATGTCTAGAACTAATTTGGGAAATTGCTTGGAATATGTCTGCTTTCTTCCATTTTCGTTTTGTATGGTTTTGATGGCTATCTTAAATGCTTCTTGAATCATCAATGATGCTTGTCTGAGTTTTACCCTCTGATCTCCTGTCATTGGTTTTTGAAATGAGCATTGCATGTTTACTTGAGTTGCATTAATTCCTTGCTTCAATTTCAATGCATGTATCTGAGCATAAAGCAAAATGGAGGGCTACTTTGGTGTTTTGGGCATGCTGCACGCTTGTAGAGATTTTCGTGTGACCTCCGCATCTTGCTGGGATTCTGAAAATGGAGTCAAACATTGTATCCAGGCTATGGTAAGTGAAGCTCAACTAACAACCTTATCCTACCTGACCAACAAAATGAGCTGTGCTATTTTACTTGTACGATATGTATGCCATGTAGTTAGTAGTGATGAAAGCTGGTTTGGATAGAAGAGTAGTTTATGTTGATTGTTAACAGGGGACAACGTTGTTCTGGTATGAATGGTTTTATCTTTTGCAGGTGCTGCTAGTGAATCATGGACCTCCCAAGGACTGAACATGGTGACTCCGTCACAATAGCGGTGTTGCCATATCCACTGGTAAGCTCTATGCAATGTATATGTAGTTTCCACTTTGTTTTGACACAATCCTGCTATTTATAATGATGATTGCAAATGATAGTTGGGTATTGTCTCCTTCTTGTGCACGGTTTGTGCGTTTGTATAGACTTTCCGGTCTTGTATTATAAGTGACCTTCCATTTTTTTTATTTAATTCTTGGTTTTTGACAAAACTTATGATCCCGATTGTACATGTTTTGTACTTTTAGCAGGTTTGCGGAATCAAAAACAAAGTGCTGGCAGGGTGTGCTAGAGTGGAGAGCTAGTGTGGATGCGAGTGGAAATTGCCTTGGATTAATACCTTGGCAGAACAAGGGAGACGGCTAAGCTCTTTGAGTTGGCTCAAAATGACGGAATCTCGATACTTGAAGGTGCTAGGCCGTGGCATGGTCTTTGAGATCCCATTTGCACTATCTTTAATTGGTACAAATATGCTTCGGTTTCTGTGGTGCTTGATCTAGGATAATATCTTCTGATCCTTGGACATTGTTTTACCGCAGGTTACTTCACTACTTGAACAGGACATGGAATTGTTGTTTGTGGATTTCCGGGTTGTAGCCGTTGTGGTGGTGTGGTATCTTTTTTCATAGGACATGATCACTATTGATTCAGCAAGGCTCAGGAGTCATCCATTCTGGATATTTTGGTGATGGATGTATGTGATTATCAATACCATTTGCTTGCCCTTGCTCTTGTGTAATTTTGTAACCATGGATGGGCTTATGTATGAAATTCTCCAACTCGAATGTGAATTTTATATGTAGAAAAGATGTGGAGTTTTCATGTTTGAACATTGAACCTTGTATTTTAGAATTGATTTGGAAAGGTCATATATCTTGAATTCTTATAATCTGTTCAACTAAGTACTACATAAGCAACATAGTTTTATTTTTCCGAAAAGTATGCCCTCACTCTCCACATGGATTGAATATAATAATCTTTCTCAACCAAGTATTGCATAAGCAGCATAGTTTTATTTTTGCAAATACTCGTCTCGTCATCCTTACCTTTAGTCAGATGTACTTGTTAATGAGATTACAAATGGCATATGAGTCTTCCGATCCAAGGGCATGAGAACTAGTACGACCATGACTTTGGCAATGGTATGGCGAGATTTGAAGAAAATCCTTATGATGATTTTAAATTTCGACAACTTTGGAGGAATTTGGAAACTTGTTATGTAATCTTGCAAACAACTTTGTATTTTGGATTGGTCATGACATACATTCTTGTAAAAGACCTTTAAACTTATAAATCTTGAACTTGAGATTTGAATGAGGAATGATAACCTGAATTTTGTAACATGAAGACACGATGGGATTTTATAATTGAATTGGTTTTTTTCTTGACTTGAATATGGAAGGTATGGAAATGGTTAAGAGAAAAGGATTTTAATATGGACTCTAAAAATGGATAATGGATAATAAACCATGGTTATGGATATTGGATAAGATTGGATAAGGAAATAGTTTAGGGAAAATTTGATGAATCTGAACGATCCACTTGTTATTTGAATCCCAAGGAATTTGCGTGAACTTAAATCAGATTCTTGGCCAAAATAAATACTCAAGATACTTGATGCCATTTAGACAAACTCGAATCGATGCATCTATTAGCCTTAATCTTCTATTTGAATACGCATTAATCACATTCCTCTTCATAACTAAATCAAACAGCAACATCTTGACTAAATGAAACTCCAAAAAAACCTTTAGTTGATGAGGACCTCCTCGCGTGAACCACAAGGATACTGCTTGAAATTCAACTTGCCATAAAACCCTAGCCTGTCTCCACATAACCACGCTCAATAGCGATGGAAAGAAAACCCTAACCCTTTTTGTGGTATGCATTGAAACTTCTGAGAAAAAGAAAAGCCGGTAGAAAATCATAGGACCCTTTTAATAAGAATCTGTTGATCACGTCTTGAAGCACCTGATTGAGAGAATGAGTATTTGAAAACAATGCTCTTGCACAAGCTTGTTAGTCACAATAAACACACACACACACACACACAAGGATTGTATGAACTAAAGATGCTATGCAAAAGAAAAGGGATCTTAGGGTCAAAAATTAGGGTGTGACAATGAGACATAATTTTGAAATTTTTTGTACATGCTGCTACCACACTACATGCCAATTTTAAACACCTTAATACATCAAAACAGCAAGAAAAAACATAAATACTTACAATGTTGGGGTGTCTCCCAACTAGCGCTTTGTTTAACGTCGTTTGAGCTCGACGGTCCAAGACGATCTCAATGATCATTCAGAAACACTGCGCAATTTTCTCGACCAATTTCTCCTCCGAGATAGATTTTCATCCGTTGGCCATTCACAGTCCAACTTTCCTTCTTCTGCAAGTCCTCTATCACTATGGCACCATAGTGCTTGACATTCTTAATAAAAAATGGTCCAGACCATTTGGACTTCAATTTTTCCGAAAAAAGTTTCAAACGGGAATTGAATAGAAGAACCATTTGGCCAACCCGAAATTCTTTCTGACAAACCTTCTTGTCATGATACCCTTTAACCTTTTCTTTATAAAGCTTGCTCGAATGGTACGCATTATTCCTCATTTCTTCCAACTCGTGTAGTTGAACTTTCCTTTTCTCGTCGGCCAAGCTCGGATCAAAGTTTAACAGTTTCAATGCCCAAAGAGCTTTGTGTTCCAATTCAATTGGTAAATGACATGTCTTGCCATAAACCATTTGAAAAAGAGTTAAACCTATTGGAGCTTTGTAAGCGGTGCGATACGCCCACAAAACCTCATCTAACTTTTGCGACCAATCCTTTCGAGAGCTTGACACGGTCTTTTCTAAAATCGTTTTTACCTACCTATTTGACACTTCGGCCTGACCATTGGTTTGCGGGTGGTAAGGAATTGCAACCTTATGCTTTACACCATAGTGCTCTAAGACCTTTTCGAGCGGTGCATTCCAAAAGTGCGACCCTCCATTACTAATCAACACACATGGGGTGTCAAAACGGGAGAATATATTTTTCTTTAAAAACTTGATCACCGTTTTGCCATCGGCCCTCGGTGACGCAATTCCTTCCATCCACTAGGAAACATAGTCAACCGCAACCAAAATATACTCATTTGAAAAAGACAGGGGGAATGGTCCAACAAAATCAATGCCCCAACAATCGAAAACTTCCACTTCCAAAATAGTTTTCAAGGGCATTTCATTCCGTTTTCCAATCCCCCAATTTCTTTGGCATGTGTCACAACTCTTCGCATAGAGGTTTACATCTTTAAATAATGTTGGCCAATAAAAGCCCGATTGGAGAACTTTTATTGCCGTTCTTAAACCATTGTAATGCCCTCTATATGGCGAATTGTGACAATGCCAAAGGATACTTTTAGCTTCGTTAAGAGTGGCACACCTTCTCAACAAATTATCACCTCCTCACTTAAAAAGATATGGCTCATCCCAAACATAAAAGTTGGCATCCGATAAGAATTTTCGTCTTTGGTTCCAAGTTAGATCCTCCGGTATAAATCTGGTTGCTTTGTGGTTAGCAAAATCCGCGAACCAAGGTCTAACTTTTACTCAAAACAGTTTTTCATCCGGAAACTCTTCTCGGACCTCATTTTCTCGGTGTGTTACCTCTACATTGACCAAATGGGATAAATGATCCGCTACCAAGTTTTCAGACCCCTTCTTGTCACGGATTTCCAAATCAAACTCTTATAACAAAAGGATCCACCGGATTAGCCTTTGCTTTGATTCTGGCTTGGTAAGCAGACATTTAATGGCCGAGTGGTCAGTGTAGACTACAACTTTTGAACCAATCAGCTAAGACTGAAATTTCTCGAGAGCATACACTATAGCGAGTAATTCTTTTTCTGTGGTGGCATAATTCACTTGTGCCTCATTTAAAACTTTACTCACGTAATGTATGGCATGAAAAATTTTGGTCTTCCTTTGACCTAACACCGCACCAACAACATAATCGCTAGCATCACACATCAATTCAAAATTTAAAGTCCAATTAGGAGCAACGATTATGGGTGCGGTGATGAGTTTTTATTTTAAAATTTGAAAGGCATTTAAACATTCATAATCAAAGAAGAAAGACTTATCTTTGTTGAGCAGACTGCTCAAAGGTCTTGCAACTTTGGAGAAGTCTTTAATGAACCGCCTAAAAAATCCCGCATGGCCTAGAAAACTCCGGATTCCTTTGACATTGGTTGGAGGTGGCAACTTCTCGATCACTTCAATTTTAGCTTGATCCACTTCAAGGCCTTTAGAGGAGACTTTGTGGCCAATCACAA
Source organism: Lathyrus tuberosus (assembly GCA_022829125.1). NCBI lineage: Eukaryota > Viridiplantae > Streptophyta > Magnoliopsida > Fabales > Fabaceae > Lathyrus > Lathyrus tuberosus. Next base: position 14,935 of record JALAZF010000409.1, on the reverse strand, counting down.
TCCCCTTTATTACCATGAAGTTGCACTTCTCCTAATTTAGCACCAAGTTTGTTTCCACACACCGTTCAAGAACGGTCTCTAATTTTTTCAAACATAGATCAAAAGACGCTCCGAACACGGATAAGTCGTCCATGAACACTTCCATTGTCTCTCAATAAGGACAGAAAAAATAGCTTGTACACACCGTTGAAAAGTTATCGGTGTGTTACATAAGCCTAAAGGCATCTTCCGGTAAGCCAAAATTCCAAAGGGACAAGTGAACACCGTCATCTCATGGTCTTCCGGATCAACTGAGATTTGGTTATAAGCGGAATAACCATTTAGGAAGCAATAAAATTCTTGACCCGACAATCTCTCAAGCATTTGATCCATAAACAGAAGTGGAAAATGATCTTTTCTAGTAGCGGTATTAAGCCTCATATAATTGATACACGTTCTCCAACCCGTTACAGTTCTCGTTGGAATCAATTCATTTTTTTCATTTCTAATAACGATCATTCCTCCCTTCTTGGGCACAACTTGCACAAGACTCACCCACATACTATCGGATATCGGATAAATCATTCCGACATCCAATAGCTTAACAACTTCCTTTCTCACCACTTCCTTCATAGTCGGATTCAAGCGGCATTGAGGTTGAGCTACCGCTTTGAAATCCTCTTCCATTAAGATTTTGTCCATGCAATAGGCCGGACTAATTCCCTTTAGATCGGAAAGAACCCAACCTATAGCTTGTTGATTCTTCTTCAAAACTTGAATCAAACAGTTTTCCTCTTTGTCGGTCAAAATGTTGCTAATGATAACAGGTTTGTTTCAACCTTCATCAAGGAACACATACTTCAAATTAGAAAGCAACACCTTCAATTCAAGTTGAGATTTATCACCACTCACCTCTTTCTTCAACACTTCCATTTCACTTTCCCATGGTTGTAACTCTTTTAAAGATTCAAGTTCCTTCAAGCACTCTTCAAGTGCCCTTTCTTCCTCAATGGTAAATTTTTCAAATGAGTCATCAAGAGCTCTTTCCAAGGGAGATGCTTTATGAACTTGCTTTGAGACTTCCATTATGGCTTCTTCCGTTGCATCAATACGGAAACTATCATGCTTATCTTGGGAATGCTTCATTGCTTCAAAAATATTAAAGCACACCTCTTCATTTTGAACTCTAACTTTTATAAGGTCGTCGTCAACACCAATCATCATTCGAGCGGTCTTCAAAAAGGGCGTCCAAGAATCAATGGAGCATCTTCGTCTTCCTCCATATCAATCACAACAAAGTCAACCGGAAAGAAAAATTTATCCACCTTAACAAATACATCTTGAGCCAATCCATGAGGATGAGTTGTAGATTTATCGGCCAATTGTAATCTCATTCGAGTTGCTTTCATTTCAATGTTCCCAAGCCTCTTCACAATAGACAATGGAATTAAGTTGATGCTTGAGCCTAAATCAATTAAGCCTTTGCCAACATAAACATCACCAATCGTTACCGACAAAGTAACACGCCCCGGATCGACTTCTTTCCTTGGTAGAGTTCTTTGAATTATAGCACTACAACTTGCATCAAGGATAATGGTTTCCGGCTCCGAATATCTTCGCTTCTTTGTAAGAATATCTTTCATGAACTTAGCATATTTCGGCATTTGCTCAAGTGCTTCAGAAAATAAAATGTTGATTTGCAATTGTTTGAATATGTCCATAAAACAAGTGTAATGCCTTTCATTGTCTTTCTTGGTGGGCACATGAGGGTAAGGTAGATTTTGGATAGGAATAGGATTCACTATCTCCTTCCCCTTTTTGACTCTTCTCTTTTTTTCTTCTATCTTTTCTTTTTCAAGGCTGTCCTTTTCAACTATCTTCTCATTTTCTTTTTCAACTTCTTCCTCATCATTCTTTTCAACTACAACCTCATTATCTTTCTCTTCCTCCACAATCTCATCCATTCTTACATCAACATTTTTTTTCTTTTTTTTCTCCTTCCCCCAACTATATTCCACTCCTAGTAACAATGGCTTTGCAATGCTCCTTCGGGTTGGTTTGAGTATTTGCGGAAAAAGATGGCCCTGGTTGTTGATCGGCCAATTGTTTTGTAAGTTGTCCACCTTGATTTTCAAGATTTTTGATTGATGCTTCATTAGTCTTTTGGTTATCCATGGACATTTGAATGAATTGGTTGAGAGTGTCTTTAAGATTTGAACTCCCACCTTGAGGTTGTGCCGGTTGATAAGGATTTTGACGATATCCTTGTTGATTTTGATAATTTCCTCTTGGTAGGTATCCTTGTTAATTTTGATAAGGTTGTTGTTGCCTTTGATAACCTTGTTGTTGATTTTGATTATTCATGTAATTTGCTTTTTCATCAACCGAAGGACAAGGATGACAATAGTCGGTGGGGTGATCTCCTTTACATAGCTCATAAATGGCTACTTGCACATTCTTGCTCGGTAAATCTTGCATCTCTTTAATCTGTTGAGGGAGCTTTGACAGTTGTTGCATTAACAATTCAACTTGTTGGGATAGCAATTTATTCTGAGCGATAATTGCATCATTTGTCCCCAATTCTAGCACTCCCGGTTTCTTTTGAGATTGGCCACGATTATGATTCCCTTGATGGTTGTTTAGTGCCATCTTGTCTATGATAGAAATGGCTTTGTCGATGCTTTTAGTCATTAAAGATCCGCCCGCGGTAGCATCCAACAATGTTTTGTGAACCATTTGAAGACCATTTCTAAATATAATCACTTGTGTAAGCTCATCAAAACCGTGCCCTTTTCATTTTCTAAGCATGGACTTGGATCTCTCCCAAGCTTCGTTGAGAGACTCATTTCCACCTTATGAGAAAACTGCAATCGCCGTTTTCGCTTCGATGAAACGATTGCATGGAAAAAATCGTTCCAAGAACTTCTCTTCTAACATGTTCCAGTCCGTCATAACAGCAGTTGATTGGTCAAGGTACCCTTCCTTTGCCTTCCCAATTAGGGAATGCGGAAACAATATCTTGAACAAAGACTCTTCTTCAGCTTCAGGCTCCAGTCGCACCCGCAATTTCATAGAATTTGGTCAAGTGAGTAAAGGGATCCTCATGATCCATACCGGTGAATAGATTCTGGTATTGAAGAGCGAGGATGCCCGTCTTCATTTCAGAGTGCCGACCATTATGGACATTTCGTGCGAACTGAGCTGTATGCCTCAGACTATTAACACAAGGTGTTGAAGCAGGTGGTGGTGGTGGTGCAGCCATGGTTGGCATTAACTGTGGTGTTGGTGTCGAAGTTAAACTTTTTCCTCGTTCTCGTCTTTCCTTAGCAAGTTGCCTCCTCCGTCTGGTTTTGCTATTTAACTTACGCGCGGTTCTTTCAATCTCAGGATAGAAAAGAAGTTGGCCTGCGGCTAACTTCCCTCGCATAAACAGAGTCGGCACACTTAACCAAACAAATTAACAAGTCCAAGAAAAAGTTATACAAGCTTAAAACTTAACAACTATTGCGATGCTTACAATATCAAAGAACAATCCCCGACAACGGCGCCATTTTGTTGAAAAGTATTTCGGGGGGTGTTTTATCGTATCCACAGGGATTGTATGTGTATTGCCGCTGTTCTATAGTCGAAATCATTTTAAACTTAGAGTAAGAAAGATTTTGGTGGTTTTGTAACTAATCGTTTGCATAAGAATTTAGTAACAACGGTATAGAAATTGGTTTTAAAGATTTGGTAAAAGCATGCCAAGATTAGGGTCTGACAATCCGTTTTATACGTATTTACTCGATAAAGGATGTGAACTTGTTAACGATGAATATAATCATATATCCTTTCAACAAGTTTATCTCTAACACTTGTTGTGGGATTTACCATATTGATCCTTAGATGATCTCTCACTTTAACTATCAATATGATAACATTCAAGATCAATATTTATGAACATCAACTTTCAAAACTATCTCTAGCCTCATGATTGTTGATGGATTGAAACATAGGTCAAGTTTTAGAACATATTTCTCAATCATGAACTAAAAGAAAATACAAACCATACAAACAAAGTTTTTCACCTATATTTATCATCAACAAAGTTCACACACTACAATCAAAATCAATACATACAAAATGATGGATTACCTACCACTAATCTTGACACAAGATGTGTTTAGTTACACATATTCATGGTAGCTTGTTTCACAAGTTTCGGGAGGAGATGAAAAAGCATCTGTGTCGAATAATCGAGATCGGATGCAAATCCAACTTCTCAATGTGAAAGATCTCTCTTAGATGAAGAAAAGTCAGAAAACTAGGTTATGTTATGATAAAATGAGGTTATCATCCCAAGAAATTACATAAAGTGCTTTTATAGTACACTTGAAATCAGCCCAGTTCGCAATGCGAACTTTTTTGTTCGCCTAGCGAACTACTAAATTGGCACCTGAGGTTCCTCTGATAAGTTAAACCGCCTCAGAAGTTCTGCATAAGTTCGCGATGCAAACTTTTATTCGCAAAGCGAACTATTCGCCTACAAGTTCGCAAAGCAAACTTAGGCCCCTTTAGCTACTGCCTCATCCAAGGTGTCCTTCGCTAGGTCTTCGCTGGAGCGATGAATCAGCGAACCTTCGCAAAGTGAACTTTGGTCCCTTTTCTTACTGCCAAAAATCTAGGACTGTTCGCTGGAGCTTCGCCAGATGTTCGCAAAGCGAACATTCGCTGGCAAGTTCGCAAAGCGAACTTACTGATGTTTTCTTCCTTTCTTTGGCAACTTGGATCCTTTCTTTGTGTCTTACTTCTTTGATAAATTAGTGCTTTTTCCTGCCCAATAACACACATATTACAAGCACCAAAGGTATTTTCACAATGTTTGAAGAATAACAACAATTCAAGAATAAAATCCACAATTAAACATAAAAGAGTTGAAAAATGTCAAGTATTAATAAGAAATATAAAGCATGTTTGACATCTAACACACGACTTCATCATTGCCGCCTTAGCGTCTTCATCCTTCTTTTTTCGCAAAGCCTCTCTTGAAAATTCTTTTTCCTTTTGAGTGTCTTCTTCCACTAGACTTGAATACATCACTCCTTTGAAGAGTGTGAAACATGCTTCTTCCTCACTAGTCCTCACCTTCGTGATGCCTTTATCAACATCTACCAACATTTTTGCGGTTTTCATGAAGGGTCTTCCAAGGATGATCCGAGTATCCTCATCTTCGTCCATATCCATGATCACAAAATCAACCAGAAACAAAAAGTTATCCACTTTTAATAACACATCCTCTACAACACCATGAGGACGAGTCCTTGACTTGTCCGCAAGTTGTAATGTCATGGTGGTTGATTTCACATCCATGTTCTCAAGTCTTTTGACTACGGATAAAGGAATCAAATTGATGCTAGCACCCATGTCAATTAAAGCTTTGCATTTAAACTCATTACCTATAGTGATAGGTAAAGCTACTATTCCCGGATCTTTTTCCTTCCGCAGAAGTATACTTTGAGCAACGGTACTACAATTGCATTGAGATCAATTTTTTCATTATCCGTGTACCTCTTTTTTTTTCCGTAAGTATGTCCTTTATAAATTTTGCATACTTAGGCATTTGTTCGAGAGTCTCAGAGAAAGGAATGGTTACTTGCAACTGACTGAATAAGTCCAACAATCTCGCATAATGCCTATCATTTTCTTTTTTCTTAGGAGCAAGAGGATATGGTAACCTTCTTTGTAGAACTTCTCTCTCATACTCCTTTCTTTTTGTCTCTTTTTTCATCTTCTCCTCTACATCATTGTTTTCAACTTCAACCTCGTCATCATTTTTTTCAACTTCCTCCTCTACAATGTCATCCTCCTTTTCTACTACCACCTCCTTTTCAAATTCTCCACCTATTGTTCTTCCACTCCTTGTAAAAATGGCCTTGCAATGTTCCTTTGGATTTTTTTGAGTGTTAGCAGAAAAGGATGACCCCGGTTGTTGTTCGGCTAATTGCTTTGCAAGTTGCCCAACTTGGGATTCAAGATTCTTAATTGAAGCTTCAGTACTCTTTTGGGTGGCCATTGACAATTGCATGAATTGAGTGAAAGTATCTTCCATCTTTGAACTTCCACCTTGATCTTGTGTAGGTTGATAAGGATTTTGACGGTAACCTTGTTGATAACCAGGATTACTCCCTCTTGGTTGGTAACCTTGGTTGTTTTGGTAAGGTTGTTGAGTGTTTTGATAAGGTGGTCTTCCTTGATAGCCTTGATTTAGATTTCCAGCATAATTCGCTTCTTCCACAACCGGAGGATAATACCTGGTAGGGTGATCTCCTCTGCATAATTCACAAACAGCTACCTGAACACTCTTGCTTGGCAATTCTTGCATCTCTTTTAGTTGTTGTGGAAGCTTTGACATTTGTTGAGTCAACAACTCCACTTGTTGAGAAAGTAATTTGTTTTGAGCAAGAATCGCGTCATTGGTTCCCAACTCGATCATTCCCGGCTTCCTTTGCGTTGTACCACGATTATGATTCCCTTGATGATCATTGAGTGCCATCTTGTCAATGATATAAATTGCTTCTTCAGCGCTTTTGGTCATTAACGAACCACCCGAAGTAGCATCCAACAAAGTCTTATGGACCGGTTGGAGACCATTTTGGAAGATGTGCACTTGAGTAAGTTCATCAAAAGCGTGACCCTTACATTTTCGTAACATGAATTAGAACCTCTCCCAAGGTTCATTGAGAGATCATTTCTGCCTTGAGAGAATACCGCAATTACCGTTTTTGCTTCCATGAAACGATTATGTGGAAAAAATTGTTCAAGAAACTTTTCTTCTAACACATTTCAATCTGTCATAATCACAGTCGGTTGATCAAGATACCATTCCTTCGCCTTCTCGATTAAGGAATGAGGAAAGAGTCTCTTGAACAATGACTCCTCTTCAGCTTCTGGCGCTCCCGTTGCACCCGCAATTTCGTAAAATTTTGTGAGATGAGTGAAAGGATCCTCATGATCCATACCGGTAAATGGATATTGGTATAGAAGCACAAGAATTCCGGTCTTCATCTCAGAATACCTCCCATTGTGGGCGTTGCACGCAAACTGAGCATTATGTCTCGGACTGTTGATACATGGAACTGAAGCAGGAAGTGGTGGTGGAGGTGGTGCTGCCATGATTGACGTAACAATTGGTGCGGATGAAGAAGATCCTCCTCGCTCTTGTCTTTCTCTCGCAAGTTGTCCTCTCCGTCTTGTTCTGCTATTGAGTCTACGAGCAGTTCTTTCAATCTTAGGATAAAAAAGAAGTTCTTCTGCAGGTACACTCCTTCGCATAAACAGATTCTGCACAATAGCCAAACAAATTAAAAAGCACAAGAGAATTACAGAGGTAAGAGATTCACAATACAAATATCTTAAAATCACTAAACTATTGCAATGCTTGCAATATCAAACAACAATCCCCGTCAACGGTGCCATTTTGTTGAAACAGTATCAGTGTTGGTTTTTGTTATCATATCCGCAGGGATTGTGTGATATTAGATGCTTGTTGTTCAATAGTTTACCGTTCTAAGTAAAGAGTTTTCAAAATATTTATTTTCTTGTAACATTAGTTTGTAGCAAAGACTAAATTAGGTCAAAAGGTGTTTTGTATAAAAGGAAAGCATGTCAAGATTAAAGTTCGTTAATCATTTTCATACGTATCCGATTAATCAAGCATATGAACTTAGTTTTGATCAATACAATTGTGTATCCTTGCGAATCCGTTTATGTCTAAAGCGACTTCGTGAGTGTTATCGTTTAAATCATTAGATGATGTCTCAACCCAACAATTGAAACAATAAACATTAAGATTAATACAAAGCAAATATTAAATCCAAAATCTATGTCTAGAGTTTGGTTGTTAATAGATGAAAACATTAGATCAAGATTTGGAAAATCTATGTCTAGAGTGATTCAAACCATAAATACAACATTAAAAGCAAACAACTTCGTCATATATTGATCATCAACCTTGTTCATATACAAAAGATCAAAAGAAATACATATAAGTAAGATTAACTACCTCTAATCTAGACACAAAGGTGTTTATCTACCCATCACCATGGTATCTTGCTTCACAAGTGTCGGGAGGAGATGAAAAAGCATCCACGTCGAATAATCGAACTCGGATGCGAATCCAACTTTTCTAAGTGAAATATCACTCTTGGATGATAAAAACTCAGAAAACTAGGTTATGGTGTGTAAAAATGGGTTCTTCTCCCAAAAAATGATCAAAAGTGCTTAAATATAACATTTAAAATATGTCATGTTGGCATTGCAAACAGTTTATTCACCTAGCAAACATCAAAATAGGCACCTGATGTGCCTCTGCACAGTTAAACTGCCTCTGAGATAACTCAGAAGTTCACAGTGCGAATGATTATTCGCCTAGCAAACTCTTCGCCTACAAGTTCGCACAACGAACTTAGGTCCATTTAGCTACTGCCTCTTTTCTGAGATGCTTTGCCAGCTCTTCGCTGGAGCGTTGCCACAACGAACCTTCGCTGGTTTGTTTGCACAACGAACTTAGGGGCCTTTTGCTACTGCCTCTAAACTGGGAGCCTTCGCTGGTGCCTCTCCAGTTGTTCGCCCAACGAACATTCGCTAGCAAGTTCGCCTAGCGAACTTACTGAATTTCTTCCCTTCCTTTGGCAACTAGACTCACTTTCCTTGTGTCTCCCTCTTTGATGACTTAATGCCTATTTTCTGCACAATAACACATAAATTAAAGGTACCAAAGGTATTTTCACATAATTTGAAGAATAACAAACTTCCAAGTAAAAATTCCAATAAATCAACATAAAAGAGTTGAAAAATGCCAAGTATAAATGAGAAATTTAAAGCAAGATTGACATCTAACAGCTGGGTAATTTTGCTAGGTGAAATTCTCCTGGAAAAATAATCATTGTTGCTGCATGGAAAACACCTCGCAACACTTTTATCTAATAAAAAATAGAATTTATTAAATAATTCACCTCACAATTAATCTGGAGGGAACTAAATTTTAAAACAAGGTTTGAAGCGTGCTAAACACCTCGCAAGCTTGTTTTCAAATTTCAAAATTTAAAACTTTATGGCATGTCAATTCAGTGCAGAGGGTGGCAGTCCCGTTTTAGAAACGTTGCGAGGTGTTTATCGCTCAACAACGTCAGAAAAGTTGCAACGTGATTCCCACCTTGCAACAACATGTTTTGCGACGTGGCTTTCATCCAACAATGTTGCGGTGTGAATTACACGCAACAACCTATCAGACACAAATTCCAAACGCACTCACAACGGTCATAAGAGGCAACGCGTATTTATTATGTTCAGCTAGCATTTTCTCTCACCAAACACACATCAGATTTTATCTCTTACCACACACAACCACATTTCTCATTCTTCTTCTTCTTCATCAATAATTTTGCCAGACAAACACATTCTCTCAACCCAAAACAATGTAATCTTCTTCATTCCGGTATCTATTTTGTGCTATAAGGTACACATTTTACTTTCAATATTTTTTACTAATATTGAATTATTCTGGTTTTGTTGTTGTTTATATAATTTTTTATGTTGTCATAAATTTTTTTTCCAGATATTATTTATGAGGTTTAAATTAGAGTTTTAGTTATTTACGTATATTAGAGTTTTCAAATATAATAGTTTAGGTTTGAGTTTTAATTTTAGATATAATAGTTTAGAGTTTTAGTTTTAGTTGTTTATATGTTAGAGTTTTCAAATAATATTATCATAGTTTTTTTTAATAAAATAGAATAAAAATTACATTATTTTGTTTTTAGATATCATTATTTTGTTTTATAAAGTAATTTTTTTAATATTTTTATAATAAATAATATAAAACAGAATATAAGACAAATGTATTTTTTTAAACTTTTTTTTAATAAAACAGAATAAAAAAATTAATTTTTTTTTGTTTTTTTTTTACTTTTTTAATTAAACAGAATAAAAAATTAATTTTTTTTTAAATTTTTTTAATAAACAGAATAAGAAATTAAGTTATTTTATTATACATATATAATAAAACAGAATAAAAATTTATATTATTTTATTTTCAGAAACATGATTTTGTTATATGAAATATTTTTTTTTCATATTTTTATAATAATTAATAGAAAACAGAATATAAAGACAATATTTTTTTTTAACTTTTTTAATAAAACATAAAAAAAATTATTTTTTTCCCGTTTTTAATTTTTTTTTAATAAACAGAATAAAAAATGAATTTATTTTATTGTACATGTATAATCAACCGAATAAATAATTAAATTTTTTTCAAATTTTTTTACTTTTTTTTAATAAATAGAACAAATAATTATTATATTTAATTAAATTATTTTGTTTTATATATATATATATATATATATATATATATATATATATATATAATTCATTTTTATAATTTATTTATTAATTAGTATTAATGTTAGTTATTTTTATTATTTGTTAGTTAGTGTTTTATTAATGTTTGCTACACATATATAATGTTTGTAAAAATATATATGTATGTTAGTGTTCAAATAATCATGAGTAGTCCATATAATTTTTGATATTTTTTAGTAAATGTTTATTATATATGAATGTTAGAATTTTATAATTAGAATATATATTGTTGCTAGGTTATTTACATTTGACAAATGTATGAATTGGGAGGTTATTTTTACCCGGCTAAATCATGCAAATAAAAAATTGTGATATTTTTAATTATGTTTAATTATTTATTGCATTTTTTAAATAGATTCTGAATTTAAATATTATTGAATAAAAAATATTCTGTATAATTTAAACATATAAATTTATATTATATTATTATAAATTTATTATATTATATATAAATTTAATTATAAAAAATATTCTTTATTATATAAATATATAGTAATTATTTTTTAAAATACATAAAAGATGTTGCGAAGTGAATTAAACTCAACAACGTTGCGAAGTGAAATACACCCAGCAAAGTGCATGAGTTGCGAGATGAATTATATTTAGCAACGTTGCCAAGTGTAATACACTCAGCAAAATGCGTGAGTTGCAAGGTGTAATCCACTCAGTAAAGTCATGTGTTGTACAACACTGCTCTGCCATCCGCACTGCCATCTGCTCTGCGCTCTGCACTGCACACTGAGCTATGAACCACTTTTTAAAATGTGCGTTACGAAGTGATATTCACTAAGCAACTTGCGAGGCGATTTTTACTCAGCAAGTTGCGAGGTGATTTTCACTCAACAACATAGTTGCGACCAACGTTTTTGCGAAGTGTTTGGAACTCTTGGAAAATGTATGTTGTGGGGGTGGTTTTTAGGTTTGCGAAGTGATTAACACCTAGCAAATTAGCGTTTTTTGGAGTGTATTACAGAAATATTTTGAATGGAAAATTAAATTCACTAATTACAAAGTTTTAAGTCTAAGTTATTAACAATAATTATAGAAAATGAATATGGAATGAGTGAAATCATAATCTCATTACTAAACAAAGAGTACAAACATAGCTTATATAGAACCTAGAGTAAGTAACGAGTTGGTTAGAGATACGAAAATCGAAAAACTAACTTCTAACTAACTTTACAACAAACTTTGGAACTGGTTAACTTGAACAACAAATAGCCATAAAAGTTAACCCTCAATGTTTAACCCATCTATGATGACTGGTTCAGCAAGTCATAATTCCTTTATCATCTTTTCTAATTACCTCCCCCCACCCCACCCCCAAACACACACACACACACAGACACAAAAGCTGGAGGGTGGAAAATGTCCACAAGTCCAAGCTTGACAACAAGGGCATGAAAAATATCATCATCTTGTGAATTGGAAGCAATAGAGATCAGTCGCATGAGACCTTATTAGACCTTTAATCGAACAATATGACAATCAATGTATAGATGCTTAGTTCTCTCACGAAAGACAGGGTTTGCAGATATATGCATAGCACTTTGAGTGTCACAATAAAGCACAACATGTCTAATGCATGCCTGACCAAGATCATACAAAAGGAAATTGAGCCATTGTAATTATCTGGTTGTTGCTGTAAGAGCTCTATATTCTGCTTTAACTAATGAACATGACACAATGTTTTTCTTCTTTGATTTCCAAGAAATTGGAGAATGGCTAATGAAGAAGCAATATCCTGATATGTACCTTCGAGTGTCTAAATAGCCCCTTATCAGCATCACCTAGTCCCTGCAATTGAATAGCAGAATTTTTGGGAAAAAGAATACCATATCCTGGAGCATTTTTCAAGTACATAAAATCTCTCATGGCAGCTCTGTGATGGTTCTCTATGGGCGAGGACATGTATTGATTGATTTGTTGTGTGACATATGCTATGCCAGGACTGGTTGTAATGAGATAGATCATTTGACCACCAAACCTTCTATAAGCACATACATTTTCCAAATGAGGACTATCATCATTGCTCTGCTTGATGGTGGGATCAAGGTGTGTGCTTGATGGCTTGCACTTACTTGTGCTTGAATTCTCAAGTAACTCAAGACAATACTTTCTTTGACAAATGGAAATTCCTTTTGTAGATTATGCTACTTCCAACCCTAGAAAAAATTTCAATTCTCCTAAGTTTTTGATGCAAAATGTTGAATTCAATGCCTTCTTAAGAGAATCAAATTTTGTCAAGCAAGGTCCATCAAGTAGTATGTCATCTACATACACTATAAGAACCAAGAAAGTGATTGGTGTGGATTTAATGAAAAAGGGTGTAATTTGCTTGGCCTTGAGTGAAACCATGATCTAAGAAGAAATAAGTTAGCTTTTCAAACCATTGCATGCTTTCTTGTTTCAAGCCATAGACAGATTTTCTAAGTCTGTACACTTGGCCTAACTCAGGTGGTTGAACTCTCTGTGGAACTTTCATGTAAACTGCCTCATTGAGATCTTCGTGCAAAAAGGATTTATTTACATCAAGTTGATGTATATTTCATCCTTTGATTGAGGCTAAAGCAAGAACCACACTGACTGTAGACATCTTAGAAACTGGAGAGAAGGTTTCAAAATAATCAAGCCCTTCATTTTGTATGAAACCTTGAGCCACAAGTAATGCTTAGTATCTTTCTATAGAGTCTTCTACATGTCTTTTGATTTTAAACACCCAACTGCTTCCTATAGGTGTTACTCCATGAGGTAAGCTTGTGTATTCCAGAGTATGATTAGCATGTAAAACATCAATCTCTTCCTGTATAACATCCATCCACTTGGGATTTTTGCTAGCTGAGGCATACGAAGAGCGTTCACTATCAGTATTAAGGGTAAGAGTATATATGAGGTGCGAAGGTGAGAGATTTATGTAATTTATGTGAGAAGTGATAGGGTAAGGAGATTTCATACCAAAATGACAAACACAGTCATTCAAATAGGTAGGCTTAAAACTAGTTCTAGTGGATTGTCTCAATGGTTTGCTCAATCACAAAAATTTCATCAGTTGTATCATAATCAGGTTCTTTGTGGTCTAATGGCTGAGTTTTTGGAAACATTATTTCTTTGTGGTCTAATGGCTTATTAGTTTAGGTTGAGTTGTTACTAATATAGGGAAATTCCAGTGCATAGAACAGGACTGCAACTATACTTCTTATTCAAACAGACATCACATGATACTTTGGCTAAAACAAGACTGCAACTATACTTCTTATTCAAACATTTAGCTTTATCATGAGATAAATGGCCTAACCTCAAATGCTATAACTTACTAAAATCAACATCAACAACATGGACACTAGCATTGAGTTTTACTTAACTAAGCTTCAAGTAGTACAAACCATTTAATTGCTTAGCCAAACCAATCTTCCTCATAATTCCTCTTTCCTGTATAATGCATGAATCATCTTCAAATACTATGTCACAATTGTGATTCTTAGACAATATTGGCGCAAATATCAAATTCACACTAAAACCAGGTAGATATAACACTCTTTATATGAAATGAGCCAATAAATAGAATTGCATATATGATATGTTGCTCCTGTATCTAAAATCCAATTGCAATTACTATCTTTGGATTTAGATTCATGAGTAGGATATTTACCTGCCCCTCTTGAATAATAAAAGCTGCTACTTTCTCCTCTCACCATGTTGGTGGCATGTTTTGTTCCATCAATGCCATTCTTTTCGAGAAGTGCAATCAATCCATTATATTGATCCTGAGTGAGAGACTTATTTTATTCATCTGTGACCTTCATCTTCAATTCAACATCGACCTCTTTAAAGTTAGATCCAACATTGTTGGCATAAGCATTTCCTCTTCCAGTTCCCTAGCGTGGTGGATAGTCATGCTTCCTATAGCATACATCTATAGTGTGGCCAATCTTGCCACAATGTGTGCATACCTTCTCCTTAAAATAGCCTCCTCAACCTTTTCCTCATAGACGACCTTTATAGCCTCTTCCTCTGCCAAAACTGTGATTAACAACATTGCTTTTGACATAAGCTAACACGGCTGCTTCATTTTCTTTCACATCAGCACGGCCACTAGTATCATAATTTTGTTGTATTTCCCATAATTTTGATGTCTTTCCTCTTGCAGCACGATGGATAACCTTTTGTTAATGGTTGGTAAAGGCTCCATTAACAAGATCTGAGACTTGACAATTTGATATTGCTCATTATATCGCATAAGGAACTGAATGATTTAATCTCCCTTCTTGAACTTTCTTGTGTTGCACATGGCTGCACAAACACAAGCATTAGAACACGTAGATTGAGGCACGGGCTTGAATTGGTCAAGTTTTTCTCGCATAGCACACATTTCAGTGAAAATTTTATAAACCTTGATGTCTCCTTGTTTGATGTTTGAAATATCTTGATACAATAAAACAACACGAATTCTATCTCCTTGCAAGTACCTTTCTTTGAGATCATTTCAAACGTTCACCACATGTTCGATGTAAACCACACTTTCAGCAATTTGTCGTTTCATGGAATTTATCATCCA